>CM062811.1:824171023-825548523 GCA_031772625.1 Pinus tabuliformis | reverse complement strand
AGAAGGGCCTGATATATTAGTTTTTCCATGTTTGGGAGAAACTCAAGCTATTAGCTTTCGAACTTTAGCGTAGCTGTTGTCCAGGCCTGGAAATTTCTTGGCTTCCAGTAAGGATCTGGCTTTGAGAAATGGAGAGGGTAAATAGCTTGTGAAGATTGCAACTAGCGCTCGGCCTCAGGCGTTTCTTCATGGGTTTCCCTGGCTAAGAAATCAAAATATCGAGGAACCAAGAAATCGTATTTTTCATCGATGTAATTCTGTGGAGCATCATTGCTGTCCATGGTTGGAACAAACCCTTAATTAACAGAGATTTTTCAATGATTTCGTAATGATGTTGAAGGATTTATCAATCTAAGAGTGATAATCTCTGCTCTCAGATACTTACATCAGCCTACCAATCAAAGGATTATATGAATTTTCTCCAATAAAAACCCAGAGACTGCACTTTCAACCACTAGGGATAAATTGAAATTGGACCAATGAAATCCTAGTCTTGTAGAATTTGCAATAGGTTACCAAAAGAATAAATAAACATAGGTTGTGAAGTTTCAACACATTGATCAAATCACTAAACTACAAATTTCATTTTTAAATTTGAAATAAAAAATAAACATATTTTTATTTATTTATTTTATTTCTTAAAATGTTGTAGTTTTAACGATTTGTGAAAAATTGGAGCAAGAGATTTTTATTCAATTTTGAAAATAAATCTATACATTTTCTGGTCTTCCTGATCACTCGAAGCGCAGGAAGACAGCATACTAACCTATTGATTATTTTTCATTTAATTATTTTTTTCAGGCTAGCGTGGATGGAGTGGCTCTTACTACACTACTGAATTTATTCATGAAAAATGATGATGATTTATTATTATTGTTACTATTACTATTATTATTATTATTATTATTAATTTTTTTGTTTTTTGAAAAAAAGACTAAAAGAAAACCATATGAGATCTCATTTTATTTTTCTAATCTATTCTACCTTAACGTGAAAGTATTTTTTTAATTTCCTAGGTAAAAGTATGCTTCCAGTGAAGCCACCTACGGACTAAGAATTTGAAAATGCTCACATCAATATTTAAAATTTTTACATTATGATTTGCAAACATGTGAATAACCTATCTTATTCTTGGAGTTGGCGCAAGGTTCTTTTGAAATCAGTGTTGGATATTGTCCTTGCTCTCTAAGAAGTACCTGTTCAACATCTTCAATTTTCTCATCCGTAGATAGATTAGTGAGAAATGGGGTGTTTAAAAAGATTGAATTTGAAACTAACTAAGTATGAAGATAAAAATGCTCAAACTTGAACTCCGTTATGAAGATCCTTCTGTCACCAAGTTTCACAAGTTAGTCCATAAAAAAAATTGCAATAAAAATAACTACCTAAGTCTATCTCCAAATGGTCCTGCCCAGCAACCGTGCCGAAATGTTGGGTCTAAAATGCAGATGCAAATTAGAGTTTCATACTATCAATCCGGGTAAGTAAACTTCGAGGATCATCCAATATATATGGACTTAGAGGCAAACTAAACTAAGCTAGGTGAAGAAATTCCAAAGCTCCCTTAGAGGAGGTCATTCATTGGGATCTTCAACACCTATTTAGTCATTTAACAAAATGAAATCTAAATACATTGTGACAAGTGTAAGAAATATTAAAGCTCCCTTACAAGAGATTGTTCATTAATATTTCTAATCATCTTAATCAACAAACCATTTAAACTAATGAAATCAAACATTAAATAACAAATCATATTCATTAAAAGAAACATTAATACTTTCTTATGAAAGGTCATTCGTTAATATTTCAATCATATGAACCTAATGAAATTTACAAACAAACATAAAATGAAATCTTACCAAAACAAAAGTGTACTTGCTAGACAATGGGGCCCTTCCAAGGATTCGTAAGCACATCAAAAGAGAAGTCAAATGTAGGAGATCAAAGAAGCTCCATTTTATTTATCTTCAATTGCAAACTATAATTACAAGTTCTACATTCCAAGAGGTTCTAAAATCTCCGTTACAATGATTCCAAATTCTAACTTCTCATTACAAACTTCTAAATTCTAACTTCTCAATTCTAAATTCTAAATTCCAAAATTACAAATGAAGGAGATAACACTCCTATTTATACAAAAGTTATGATAACAAACTCATAAATGTGGATCCACTATTCCCTCTTCAAATCCACATATCTCTCGACCAATGGTCACACATAACCCTATCCTCCATGATCTTCTCCATGAGGTCCATGAATTCCTCAAATTCGAATTTGAACATAGAGTGTCACATAAGGGTGCCTTAGAAGCTTCCTTTGTACCTACACATGTCAACAAACTCATTCTAATTATTAGGTATAAGTATATGGATATTATTCTCTAAAGTTAACCACAAATTCACTTAAAAATACTAAGAATTAATAATGTTTTGGAAAACACAATGGTAACCCATTTAATGATGAAAGTGAAGCTGATGTGGTGACATGGTGGTGGAATAGAGGTGAGAAAATGTGTGAATGGAGTGAAAGTGGATGTATTTAAAGGATAATTCTTATGCCGAGCAATCTACATGGATGATTCATTCCTTATGGGTGTGACTTCCTGGAGGCTCTCTCTAACCTACAAAAATTCCTAAAGAAGTGCATTGAAATGAACCTCTTGCTTAGTCCTCAAAAGTGTGGATTCTTGATGAATGCATGGATTTTCCTTGGTCATTTGGTATCCCAGGAAGGAATACAAGTGGACCCAATCAAAATTTCCATCATAAAATGGGTCCTTACTCCTTAAAATCATAGGGATGTTAGGAGCTTCTTGGGCTTGGCTAGATATTATAGGAGACATATCAAATACTTCAGAAAAATAGCCTCACCATTATTTGGACTGCTGGCCAAGGACTCTAAATTTTGTTGGTTAGATAGTTTCCAAGAGGCCCTAGAGATCTTGAAAGAGAAATTGACTACTACACCCATACGTACAGGCAAAAATTGGGATCTTCCTTTCCACATCCATGTTGATGCATTTAACAAAGTTGTAGGAGAATCTCTAGTCCAAATAGATGGTAAATTTTCTTATGCCATTTACTTCATTAGAAAAAATGTGTCTAAGGCTAAATTGAATTCCATTGTAACTCATAAGGAACTCCTAAAAATTGTCCACTCCTTGAACAAGTTCAGACACTACATCATTGGTTATCAAACTTTTGTGCATACTAACCGTGAAGCTATCAAGTACCTAATAAACAAGCTTGATGTGAATGCTGGAATTATTAGATGGTTGCTTCTATTATAGCAGTTTGATTTAACTATCATTGATAAGCCAGGTAAAGAAAATGTAGTTGCAGATTTTTTGTCTAGACTTTCTTTTCTTGCGCGTGAGGAAGGGATGGTTGGTGATCAACTTCCAGATGAGCACTTATTTTCTATTTCAGTTCTCTCTCCATGGTTTGATGACATAGCCAACTACCTAGTGGTTGTAGAGTTCCATCCAAATATATTATCTAGGAAGAAGAGAAGATTTTTAAGGAAGAGTGCCCCTTTCACTTGGATTGGGGGAAATCTCTTCAAGCTGGGACTAGATCAAATCTTGAGGAGGCGTGTCAGGGAAGAGGAAGTCTTTGACATCCTATCAGCCTATCATGATGGGACTTGTGGAGGTCACTTTGCTGCTAAGAGGAAAACTTTTAAGGTTATACAAGCTGGCTACTACCGGCCCACTCTCTACCAAGATGCAAGAAGATACACTAGTCGATGTGATTAGTGCCAAGGAATGGGGAAACCTACTCCCAAGGATGAAATTCCCTTACAACCTCAATTGGCTTTAGAGACATTTGAAAATAAAGGGCATGGATTTCATTGGGTCAATTGATCCACCATTAGGGAAAAATTATATAATTGTATGGACTAATTATTTGAAAAAGTGGGATGAGACAAAGGCTATCAAGGTAGGAATAAAGGAGAAAGTGGCTGAGTTCTTAAGGGAGATTGTGTTCTAAAATTTTTGGTACCCTAGAGAGTGAGTCACCAATTAGGGAGCTCAATTGACATCACATCTGATCAAGAATTTATGAAGGAAGAATCATATCAAGCACATAAAATCTATTGTCTATCATCCTCATGCCAATGGACAAGTAGGGGTCACCAATAGGGCACTAGAAGGCATTCTCACCAAGGTTGTGAGCAACAATAGAAAAGATTGGGCAGACATATTAGTGGAGGCCACTTGGGCCTATAATACAACTTGGAAGGAAACTACTAGTTTCACCGCTTATGACTTGGTTTATGGAAAGAGGGATTTGCTCTCCATTGAGTTTGAGTACAATACTTTGACAATGGTAGAAAAATTGGGTTTACATGTTACAAAGGCACATAAGGAAAGGTTGCTCTAGTTAAATGGCTTGGATGAATTTAGAATGTAGGCCCTCCTACATACTAAACTTATCCAATTGTAAAGGAAGGTCCAACGCGATACGAACATCAAGGACATGTTTTTTCAAGAAGGATATTGGTCTTTGCTATATGACTCTAGGTTCAAGTAATTCAAAGGAAAATTGATAGCAAGGTGGTTAGGCGCATACCTAATAGAGAAATTCCATGACAATGGAGCTGTTCAAATCTGGACCATTGATGAGGAAGGGATTCCCTTGCTTGTGAATGGCTATATATTGAAGGTTTACATAAAGCCTCTGTTCAAGGAAGAGTTCATCAGCACCATCAACAAATAGTTGAATGTGATTGAAAGTGTCGTAGCTTCCAAGTCACAACATTCCTAGATACTATTTTTCTTATGAAAAAATGAAGGAAAAAACAATAAGAGGCCAGTGTGAAAACCTCCATGAGGAATATAAGGTCAACTCTTCGGTTGAAAACCTCCTTGAGGCAGCCTGAGAGTGAAAAAATAAAAAATAAAATATTAAAGATCCCCAGGTGAAACCCTCCCTTGAGGTGCCCAGGGAATACATGTGGATTGAAAACCTCTCTTGAGGTAGCCTATGTGTCCCGAAAAAAGAAAAGAAAAAGAAAAAAAAAGACAATGTTGTTAGAGGGATCTACAACTTGTTAATTAATAATTTATCTCATTTTATAGGATTTGAGGATAGTGGAAAATTGCAGATCTACAAGGATATCATGCTCAAGTTCCACTCAATGTTTCCCTCCATCCACTCCATTACATCCATGTAGACCATGTCCTCACCACTCTCACCCATCCTTGGGGTTCAAAAACCCATATCTAGGCCCTCTTTGGATTGCTACAAGATGTCCTCTAACTCCTAAAGGATTTGAAATTCTACACGAAAATGATCCAATTGGGAAAATCATCATGCATGGCCTATTCTAGGTTAATTAGGGTTCACACATCTTGATCTAACCACTCACCCATCCTCCATGCATCCCTTATTCACAAAAATAACTATCTCTCAAAATTAACCCTAAGCTCTCTCTCCTTCAAAGCAAAAATCAAAAATTCAAAAAAAAACCAGAAGCCTAGTTTTTCTTCCCATCAAGTTGAGGGGATGATACCATCATCCTCAAGCACCTTGGCATTCCAAGGACGACTCTACAGGAGCAACAACAACACCTGGGATATCAACAAAGCTCCTACACACATGAACAACACCAGCAATCAAATACAGAGGGGGAAAGAAAGTATACACAGGAGAAAAAAGACAACAAGGTAACTCCCTGAGCAGCAGCACAACGGTCTAGCACTCTAGCATGCATCGATCGAGCACAAGGTAGGCACATGTATGTTAACCTTTAAGCTCTTCCCTAGGTGTAAAATAATGAAAAATGTATGAATGTCGATGTAAGGTCTTTTTATAAGTTGGAGGTGGCCAGTTAACTTGGCCACCCTCAGTTATTGAATGAAAAGTGATCTATCAGTCATCGTGCAACGTAGGAGTGTCACATCATTCAAAATCAGTTAAGACGGAGTGGGTTTCAATTATGAGGGATGAGAGAATGATCACTCCAGGTGGGCCTACTATCCAAATGAGGAAACTTCGTACTACTTCCAGTCATCACACCGCTCCGAGCCCTACAAGCCCTAGCCACAAATAGAATATACCGTACCAAAGCTAAAATTTCTTGCATATTCACTTATTTTGAAATTAGTTAAAGTAGGAATGAGCTTGGGAATCTACCAAGAGATTAGAACCATACTCTATCATTCCTACAAGAGGCAGCTATAGGAATCAGCTAAAGGATGCTACAGACAATTGCTACAGGAAGCCTCCAAGGGTGCAGGAAAGGTGCCTACAGTCGATTTGGTCTTCAATTATCATTATATCAGGCCTTATTGTGAAAATTAAGTGGCCCCTCTCATTCTTTTGTCCATGATTTACATGTTGGTGCACCTTGAACTCTCTTAGTAATAACCATCATATTTTCGATTAAAATAGTTTTTCTAGCTATAAAATAGAAGGGATATAGATATTTTTCATCAACTAGATGTCCCACCACTCTATTCCTTTTGAATTCATATTGGAGCTAACACAGGATGAAACCCTCCTACACTTAGTTGAAAACAAAGAGGAAGATGAGATGGGGATTCAATAGGAGAGAGCCTAGAAATACTAAGAGAATTCACATTCATCCCCATGTAGTATACCATTTTTAGGAGCCATGAGTGGTTAGGTTTATTTGAGATTCTAAAAGGATATGATGATTATATCACTTATGCGTTTTCCATGACCCTAAACCCTGAGGCAAGAGCCAATAGTAATGCACCTAGATGCTTACACTGATTTTACCTGTTGGCAATCTAAACATGTAGCCACAAATTATGCCACTTCCTTTTTAAGATCTGGCCAATAGTAGAACCTCTTCACCACTGTTAATGTCTTATAATATCCTAGGTGACCTGAATAATGCTTAGTATGAAATTCCCTCAAGATAAGCTTCTTGAGCTCATTGTATTCTAGCACATAGATCACATTCCTTAATATGATCAAATCATATGTTGTGATATTATAGTCCACTTCGTGACCACCTATATCCTAGTGTAACCTGTGCCTAGGATACCTATAACTGTCATGCTGCTGACCTTCCTGTATGATATGATCTTGTAAATCCATCCCATATGAACTGATAGCTAAAATGTGATTTACCTATAATCTTCTGCTATGAGCATTTGCAACCCTCTTTTCCTTTCCCTTAATGTACATAATATTGAAATCAAACTCACTAATCGTGACCAACCATCTATCTTGTCTGGCACTTAGATCTAGTTGGTAAAACAAGTATCTCAATCCACTATGATCACTCATAAATACCAATATTCTTCCAAGAAGAGAGTGCCTCCACATGTTCAATGCATGGATGATCCCTACTAACTCAAGATCATGTGTAACATAATTTTATCACGGTCATTCAATTTCAATGATTTATAACATTCCACTTGTCACTGCTGCATTACGACTCATCCAAGTCCTCTCTTGCAGGTATTTGCACACACCACCAACTCTTTATCTGGAGCTTCAATCTTGAGAACTGGAGCATTTTTCAATAACTACAATTCCTCAAAACTTGTTGCATATTCGTCTGTCCATTCAAATTTCTTCCCTTTTCACTGCAATGATGTGATAGGATATGCAATCCATGAGAAGTTCATAATGAACCTATTTTAGTAACCTACTAACCCCATCAATGACCTTACCTCATCCACATTCCTAGGAATTTCACATTGCATGATAGCTCTTATCTTTTCTGGACCCACTGCTATGCCTTCCTTGGAAACGTGTCCCATGTAATGCACATTTTTCTAAAAGAAACTACATTTTCTAAGCTTGGCATACAACTGATTCTCGCTTAAAAATCTCAACACTAATGTTAAGTGTTTGGCATGATATTCCTCATTCTTAGAATATATCAATATATCGTCAATGAACACAATAACAAACTTGTCCAGATAAGGACGTAAGACACTATACATCAAGAAAATAAAAGTAGTTGGAGCATTAGTTAGACCAAAAGAAACTAAAAAAAACTAATAATTCCTATACCTCATGTGGAAAGCAGTCTTGTAGCTATCCTTTTCTTTAATGCATACTTGATGATATCTTCGAGAACACTAGTGCTCTTATCAATTGGTTAAATAGATCACTAATCCTCTACAATGGATATATATTATTGATGGTTACCTTGTTTAGTTGCATGTGATCAATACACAACCTTATAGTACCATCCTTTTTCTTCACAAACTACATTGGTGCATTGAAAGGCAATACACTTGGACTAATGTATACCATTTCAAGAATTTCCTTCAACTGCAACTTAGATTCTACTAACTTCAGTGTGCTCATCCTGTAAGTTTTATTTGATTTTGGTTTTGCCCCTTGTACCAAATCAATAGAAAATTCCACTTCCCTATGAGGTGGAAACACTGAAATATCTCTGCGAAATACATAACGAATTTTCTGTAAAACTTGATACATCTTCAAAAATTCTACATCCTTGACATCCTTACCTTTATCACTGGAAATATCTACTATAAATAAAATACACCCTTTCTTATGACTACACTTAGCCTTCATAGTTTTAACCATACTCATTGATTTAGCCTTCTCCTTACCCTATAAGATTCTTTGTTCTCCATCATTATATAAACATTTAATATCCTTGTGCTATTACTTCCACAAACAACCTCCAAAATTTTTCCTACACTCGAATTTTGGAGCCTATTGTGGATATTAGGATCAATCATTCCATATTCATTTCTTGGTCAGTTGATGCTTCTAAGCTCCCTTCTTTGATTAGAACTTGGTCAGTTGATGCTTCTAAGCTCCCTTCTTTGATTAGAAGTGTCAGAGTCACTTTCTCACACATGATCAGTCAACAACAAGTTCATCATCGAATTCTTTCACGCAATCTTGAACAAGCATAGCATGGTGCATCGAGACTATGCATGTGTGATTTCCAATCCATGTCGACAGTTAGGGTGCAATGATAATTTCTCACTTCTACTTGTGTTTGTACTTCTATTTTGGTGAGTTTTCCAAAATGTTTCTTTTGCACACCTTTGTTATCGCTAGTGTCATTTTCATGTTTCCAGCTGTCACTTTTTCTTGCTTTCACTCTAATTATTGTTTTTTTCATGTTATCTTTGCATTGTCATGTGTTCCTTTCGCTTTCGTTTGCATATCGCAAGTGTTGTTCACACTTCAGTAATTGCCTTCTTTTGGCATTTTAAATGTCACACAATGTACATAAGATTGTTTTGGTGGTTTCAAGAGGTTCTCCTTGTGTAAATGAGTCGATCTTACAATGTAAATCCTCGTCACACTGATTTCCAATGTTTTAAGAACTGTCGTACAAGTGTCGTCACGCTCATCGCAAAGTGTATCTTTAGTTTCACACTTGTCATAAGTAGCAGTAAAGGTTGTCATACTAAGGGACTATGTTGTTAGTGTGTTTTGATTGATCTGTGTTGTGTCATAAAGCACTCTAAGTTTGTGATCACAGTCAAGTCCTACTGATATACACATTAGTTTCATTGATCCCACACATAGAAAAATTTCAGAAAATTCCTAGAAACTTAGCCTCATCTGACCTTCCTAAACTGCACATTGCATAGTACCAGCCCCCAAGCTGTATCCCGACCTCTTGACACTAGGAAATATGTAGTTACTACCTTCCAGGACTTCCTACTGTGCAATTTTCTTGCTCAAGCCTAAGCCTTGCCTTCAAAAATTACACAATGCATCCCTCCTTCCTCTCTCCAACTGCACACTCCTCAACCTTTGAGTTCAAGCCCAAACCCTAAGATCTTGAACTGCATGACTGTGAAATCACCAAGCCTACTCTACCTCCCAGAACTACGCATTTGACAAAAATAGTGGAAATAACCTCAAATCTGCACAATTTGCCTGCACACTCTAGCCTATACTGCCATTACGCAGTCTCAAGGCTCAAGGTGCAGGCCCGGGCTCTTGAACTGTACAATTGTGCAATCAACTAGGATCCTAGATCTTCCATAACTGCACAATAAGATAAATCAATGTTCAAGCCCTCGGCCTAACTCCATGATCTCCCCAACTACAAAATATTTTTATTCAATCCAAGCCTAAACTATCCATTGCGCAACCTGAAGGATGAAGCCTGGCCCTTGACTACCCGAGCTACACAATTGAGCAGTCATAGAGGCCCTCTCTCATTCTGTCACCTGGTTCTAGCTCATTCAATGGATCATCATGTGACATCTTAGATTAGGGGTTTATCAGAGTCATGATGTCTTGTCATGAGTGGATTGCAGATGCATAAACTCTATCATGTTGTGGAAAGATGATGAAGAAGAAGATAGAGGAGGACATGCCAGAAGACACATATGGAGCTGAAGAGATACGATGATAATCATATAGGAAGATGAAGGAACATTGGATTACAACAAAAGCCCAAATATCAGGACCAAATGAAGACTTCATCAGATTCAAAACCCTTTGGAGGGAAGATATGAAGAACAAATCATATCTCTCGTGAAGATGAAGCATTAGATACATATATTATTCAAGACACAAAGAAAGAAGTATCAATAAGGAAAACTTCACACTGTTGCATCATCATGCAATCCATGTCATCAATTTCATGTCATGTCTGGTCATGAGTCATCATATGCCACATCATTTTTATGGGCTTTGGAATCATCTATTCGAAATTGATTGTACAGTGGAATTCCAAAGGACACATTCAGAAAAGTCATGGGAAGTCAAACAGTCATGGGGTAGTCAAAGAGTCACAAGGAAGTTAAAGAATCACCTCTTGGTTATATATAAATTGTCATTGTATGAGCAAGGGACTTTTTTCTCCTTAGTTCATTCCACAAGACATTAGAGAGACAAACTAGTCATTTTTGGGAGCAAGGAGTGGCTCCAATGCACCACCATTGAAGCTAGTGGTGTTCATTGTGTACATGTGTCTTGGAGTTTTTACTTCATATCAAAAGCCTCATGGCCAGCATGTTCTTCATGCATGGATTATGAATATTTGTAAGACTATTATGTTGATGTTTGTAATTCATGTTTTCTTGCACCTATGCTAAAGTAGTCCAACTATTTCAGTTATTTTAGTACTTATTATATTGAGAATGTGTTGTAATGGTTGTTATTGCTTTCACATCCTTGTGGACTATTCCGCTAGATATCAGACACATTTTTCTTGTTGATTGACTTTAATGACCATCGCGTCTTGGTGGACTATTCCACTGCATGACAGATCTTTCTTGGTTATGTGTGTCTCTACTAGGGTGGTACTATTACCTCTCTCTTTGAGGCTCATTTTATTTCCTCCATCCTCAATAGAAGAAACTTGACACACTCACAACGAAACACTTACCAAGAATACTCACTTTCTTTTCGAAGGCACATACACGTTCCTCTCTTTTTATGATAGTTAAAGCCAAGCAAAATCTGTAAGGGTACATTGGAACTGGACCAATACTCTAGATGGGGCTCCCATCCCAAATGGTGTGAGGTCTAATTGGGACTTCACATCAGGGAGACCACCTTGGTTGACCAATTTCCAACATCATCAACAAAATGGTGCAAGAAGGGGGGCCAGATGAAAAGTTAAGCCCCTTGAGTGTGTTTTGAATCTCTTATCGTAAATGGCTAATCCTCAAATCATAATCCCATGGTATTTTTCTAAGTTGTCCAATGGTAAACATTCAATCCTCGATGAGTCTCTCCATGACTTGTCACAACTGAGGTTTGATGGTGTGGGTGGTACATCCTTTGCCGAGCATGTATCTCCTTTTCTTAAGTTCTATGAATATTGTAAATTGATTATGAAGATGTGCCTTGTATTGTTTATTTCCTCACCCTTAAAGGTTGAGTTAGTTGATGGTGTCACACTTTACCACCTTCTTCCATTCATTCTCTGAACCATCTCGACAAGGAGCTTCATTTAGCATTTGAGAGGTATGATTACCGACATGCTTATAAAAGAATCGATAATATTAGAATGGATCTTGATGAATCAGTTGAGGATTTCTCTTCTCGATTCCTTCATCTTTGTTAAGAATTCCCTCAAGAAGATATGGATTAATATTTATTGAAACAAAATTTTGAGACTATAGAAGAATTGATATTTTAAATCTAGTTAAGAGATGAAGGAGTCTAAATTAACCATTAGTAAGCTATCAAGTTGTGTTATACTTGCACAACTAGGAAGAAAATGGTTTCCCTTCTATTATAGTGCATTTTGTTCGAAAAATGAGTAGAATGATTAACCATGGATACAAAGAGTTTTTGCATAAAATAGCATCCCACAATCCATAAGTCTCACCCCTTTGTACTTACATCCATTTTCCATTCAAAGAAAAAGAGAGTAGAGAAACCTCTTCTTCTAGTTGGGCTTTCTCTTGAAGTGTTTCTCGTGTCATATCCTACATTATTGTGGTTTGTAAATGGTTTTTATATATGTTCTCTATGTTTTTTGTAATCATAATTTCCATGCATATGAAATAAATAGTAATTAACAAATCTAGAAATCTAAGAAATTAATCCTCATAATTAGAGTTCAAATTTTCAAATATATTTTAGTAGATATGTTGTGACAAACTATCCAATGGAATAAGTTTGGTATTTAATGGATTATATTGGCATTAGAGTAGGTTTCTATGGCTATATTATGGGGAGTTGTAGTGGATCTAAATTTGTTAATCTGAAATTAATAACACCCTAATCATGGCGAAGGAATTTTTTAATAACCCTCAAATTCCTGCATAAAATAGGTTTCTGCAACCTAAAAGCACAATTTATAGATATAAAAAATAATGTGAGCCTCCTCTAGGTGGACCTAAAAATAATCTTAGGCTATTTGGAGAAGATGGAGGTTCTAACATAAAGTTTATATTAGAGGGAGCACACGAAAGAACCTAAAAGGGATCAACCCAATTCAAGTGTCATAAACCATTCACAACTCCTATTCAAAATGAAAATAAAGGTTAACCTCAAGCTATATCAAGGTGATATTGAAACTTTGACCTTAAATCATTGGTTGTAAGAGTTAGAAGTTTTTTTAGTGTTCGTTGTATAGATGGAGAACATAATTTTTTGTTTACTAATCTAAAACTAGAGGGTCATTCCCTGACCTACTGGGAAATCCACATGACGACCCTTAGGCTGGAGGTATATCCTACAATTACCAAGTGGGAGGATTTTCAAACTCTCATAAAGTCATAGTTCTATATTACCATGGATGTAGATGAGAAGTGGACATGTTGCAATTACATTAAGTAGAAATGAGGGAAGAGCGAACAAGAGTACACCATAGAATTTCAAAATGTGTCATACTAATGGGTATCTCCTTACATAATAGTTAAGTAGTCCTCAAGTATTTAGGGGTATGACATAACCATATATATAAGTAATTGTTGTTGTTCAAGCCCAAATAGGTAGACAAAGCTTGTCTACAAGCACTCTGGTTGGAGAACATAGGCAAGAAGTAAAGGAAATAAATTGGTTCAAAGAAAAAGGAGCACCAATATGCTATGAAGGAGTGGAAGAAGTATTGGAAATGGGAAAACACCAAAATATAGTTGCCATAGTGCACCAATGAAAATATCCCAGCAACAACTACAACCAATGCAACATTGATGGTCAACCTAAATAAAGAAAGAAAGAAACTAAGAAACATATCATGGCTACAACTTTGAGCAAACACATGGAAATTATCTTGGAAATGGATGATAATATTGACCGAACATCAATGTATAATGGGGAGAATCATAGTAGCCATAAACAACATAAAGAGAAATAACTGAGCAAACTCTTCCATATAAAGATATAGGTAAAGAAGACAAAATTTGATACTATATTTGACTTGAATCAGAGCTGAATCTCATAGCAACAAATCTGGTTAGGAAACAAGGACTAGAGACTCATGACCATCCTAACCCATATCCATTGGAATGGGTGAATACAGAGGTAGATATAAGAGTAATCAAATAATACATAATCAAATTTTTTATCGCCATGGAATTTATTGACGAAGTAGAATTGGGTGTAGTTCCACTATATGTATGTGGTTTTGTGTTTGGAATTTCCTATATGTACATGTATTATTTCATCTTCATGTAGAAATCTTACCATTAGTGCTTCATCAAGGATGAAAAATTCTTAATTTTAATACCCTCCCCCCACATTTACCGAAGTAACCGACCAAATGGGGTAAACATGTGACAAGAAGATACTATGATCTGATTTAGCCTCCTAGGTCACATTAACGAAGTGGAACCAACGAAACACAACCAAACTAACCATCCATAAATCCTACAAAACTTCCAAGATCTACCCCACCCTTCTAGGTGACTAACCCCTAAGGAAACTAGGCAGTTCAAGGACCTAGAGCCCCAATCACCCCTTGCAAAGCCCTCCAGGTGACTCATGGTCCCATTCGCTCCCAAGAGCCTACCCGAGCATGACTGCAGCCTTTTTTTTCCAGTGCTATGCCAAGGACTATGAGATTTAAGGCTAAACTCTAGGGCTAGGACCGAGTCACTCCCCAGAACTTCATGGAATTTACAAAAATGAAAATAAACATACAGACAATGATGCCAATGCAAATTCTTGAATAAATACTTGACTGGACCCCTACTAGCCATGATAGACATTTCATCAAACATGTCACAAATATACATTCTACAAGACCTAATAACATATGTGAGCATAAGGTTCATATACTTATTTGAGAATCACTAAGAAGCATTGATGCCTTATCACATTAGCTACATTATCATCTATTAGGTTAAATATTCATTTCTCAATCATTTACAAATAAAAACATGATGATAACCATACATTTTCATTTTCATGAAACATATTAATAACTAGCATATAAACAATAAAAATAATGAGGATACAACAACCATAAGTGCCACATATGAACCAATACATTTTCTCATAAAATACCAAGGAAAGGAACTATTATTAATGAATGTAAAAGCCAACTTGGTATGGGACTACCACATTCTACCTCACCATAGATTGGCTGAGCAAAGTCTCTCTTCATCCAATCACCCCCGTGTCATATTCCAAGCATGAATCTGGGACTCAAACCAAAAGAACCAAATAGGGATTCCCAAGGTTAAACCACCTCACCCTCATCAATAGAATCCAGATTTACCGCAATCCTCACCAAGTCATTAGGCCATAAAAAAGCATGGATGCCACCAAATATCTCCACCTACACCATGACAAATTTTCATGTCTCCTAGTCTCTAGGCTTTACCACAATCCACAGTCTGATCTAGGGAAAACTGGGCCATAATTGAGACACCACCCTCCAAGCTTTACCATATACCCCACCATTCACCAGTAAGGATTCCTAAGCCTCATCAAGGGAAACCACCTCTAGGATTTATTATATATCTATCCATTCATCGGTCGAGCATTCCTAGGCCCACTGAGGCACACAATACCTAGATTTACCACAACCCACATTCTAGTTCACGGGTAAGTAGGCCAGTATATTTACCACAATTCACATTCTAGTTCAGGGATCACTAGGCCATGTGTTCTTTCATTCAAACATCCACCTCACTCAACTTCGAATACATCCGTCAATCCAACTCAACCAAAACATGATAACCCCATCACACCATGGCTATCTAGAAATGGAAAGGCAAGGATGAAGAAAACTACCACAATTGTAAAAACCCATGTCCATGATAGCAAGAGAACCAAGAACACACATGCATAACCATGCATGACAAATCTAGCAAGGAAGTCACAACATGCAAATTGATACCTGAAAGTAAACCCGTTGTGGCTGCTTGATCCTACTCTTCCTTCCTTGATGTTTGCTTCCTGTTTTCCTTCTTGCCCTTTCTTGATCCAATGCTGAAGTACTCCAAGGAAACTCTAAGTGTTCAAGAGTGTGAGAGAGAGAATAGAGAGAGAGAGCTTGAAAAATTGAACTGACCAAAAGCCATGAACTAATCCTTAGAAGCCTTTTTATTAATGTGGCCTCTATTTTCTTCATTTTCCATTATTTTCCTTCATTTTCCTCCTCACATGTAACCTGTGACCTTTCACCTTCCTTTTCTCCTAATTTCCATTATTTTCATAAATAAATTACTGAAAATGCCTTTTCTCCTTTCCAAATACTTTTCCATTTCCTTTTCCAATTTCCTTAGCCATAATAAACCAAATGAACATCCACACTAGGATGTCTTTCCCAACATTCAACTTTGAATAAGTGTTCCATAACCGTGGTTATTATGTTTCCTTTACTAATTTTATTTACATGGAATATTCACCATTCTTGTTACATTCACCATCAATAAGCACAAAGGAAAGTAAAAAATCTCACTAGTAAGTTCCACCTAGGCCAAAAAGTTGATTAGTTATAGTAAGGGATATGTTTATGACTTTTAAGAGAAAATTTGTTTGTAAATGATTCCATGAGATTTAAGTCATTTATAGGGGGTGCACTAAGGAATAGAGATAAAAACTAGAATATTTTCTATAGGCAAATAACGGTTTATTCCAAAAGTCTAAATGGCTACCACCCAAGAGGGAAGTGGAGTACAAGATCTAACTATTTTCAAACTCTTTATTTCCAAACATTGGGCTATACAGATAGTCCATTTTAAATAAAAATGAGGTGAAGAAGTAGTTGAAACAAGTATGTGAATAGGGTGTCATTCGACCAAGTGCCCCACCATGTGGGTCAACCATCATCATTATGGTAGGGATGGATGGAACTTGATGACTATGTATTGATTACAAGATGCTAAACAAAATTATGCTCAAGGAAAGGTACCCCGTACACTAGATAAATAATTTGTCGGATTAGTTGCAGCAAACTAAATACTTGACCAAGTAAGAATTAAACTCAAAATATCAGTAGGTTTGGAGTAGAGAAGGTACTTACAGGAACACCATTAAAACTAGGAAAGGTTTGTATGAGTGGTTAGTCATGCTATGTAGCTTATGCAATGCACTAGCTACATTTATGATGTTAATGAATGAGGTAGTTTTCCCTTTCATAAATTCATTTGTTATTTTTATTTGGATGTTATATATGTATATAGTGCTGCTTGGAAGGAGCACATCTCACATTTAATGTGGGTGCTAGAGACATTAAAGAAGCACTATCTACTAGACAATATCAAGAATTTTGAGCTTGCACAACTATGTTTTGTGTTTCTAGGGTATGTAATAGGTGGAAGAGAGGTGAAGATAAATCCTTCCAAGATGGAGGTCGTCATGAAGTGGTTGATCCCTACTAATTTCTCTATGGTTGGGTATCTCATTGTGGTAAAAAAATACCTAAGGACACCAATAGCCTCAATTTAGAATTAACACCACCATTTTATGCCATAAAAATGAGTAGAAAGAGCTTCCAGTGAAGAAATGGTCAACAAAGCACACTTTAAGAGTTAAATAAGAAGATCTCTAAAGGAATTTTTTTGGGATTACTAAACTTACAATAATGCTTTTAAGTGGAGAAAAATGAAATTGGGTATTCTATGAGAGTGATCTTGATGCAAAGGGGGCGATTCCTAAATGCTACAATTATAAAGTATATCATGAGCTGGTTCTTAACTACCATACCTATGGAAAGGAGCTATAGACCCTTGTGCAAGCTATTAAAAAATAAAAATAGTATATGATGGGAAAGGATATAATAATCCCTATATATCACTATCCACTACAATACCTAGAGGCCGCAAGTAAGCTACATCAGACCAATAATTTTAAGTGGTGGAGCATCTCTAGCAATTTCATTTAGCGATCAAGTAAAAGAAGGTAAACAAAAACAAAATGGATGACATGCTTTTGACGCCACCCACATCAAAGATCATAGAATTAGGAACTATTATGAACATGGATCCTTTCACTCATCATGCATATAGAGAGGCATAAACAAAGGATGAGGACATCAAGGAGGTGTTTTAGTATTTGTGGGGCAAAATTCATGTGCATGATGGCGACAACATAGTTGAGTACAACCTCTAGAATGGATTTCTTTACATGTTTAATAAGTTATGTGTTCCTAAGGTGAGTACTTATAACTAATTAGGCAGGCTCACACCTCCAAGGTTGTAGGGAATTATGGTGTAGGGAAAGAACAAGAACACTTGTAGAGGTACGTGTATTGGCATAATATGAAGAAATAGGTGGCTAGGTTCATAAGAGTATTTATGTTTTGTTGTACTAATGAGGCTAGTAACAGAAAATAGGGTCTACATCATCTCTTTCCTTTACCCACTTGTCCTTGGGAAATCATTTTCATGGAATTCGTGGGAGATTTACCAATGACTTGGAAGGGACATGATACCTATTCACGGTTGCCAAGTTTAGGAAGATGTCTTTTCCAATGCACTATAAAAGGACCATTAGCGAGACAAAAGTAATAAACTTGTACCTTGGACAATTTTGGGTGCATTTTGGAATACCAAGGAGCATAATTTTAGATAGGAACACAATATTTCTTAGTGAATTTTGGAATACATTGAGGGAGAATATGGAATGAGAGTTGAAGAGGTCTACAATAGTCCATCCATAGAATGATGGGAAAACATAACTAGTTAGAAGGAATTCGGTACAAATTTTGAGGGGATACAATTAGAAGGTTCTGAAGACATGGGATGGTTTTTTTTATATATACAACACTCTTACAACATATAAATCAATATATCTTCTAGTAAGTCCCCATTTAAAGCCTATTAAGGATATTTTCCAAATTCACCTTTGGGTATTACATATGGAGAAAAAGGAGGAGTGAGGGAAAATCTTGTAGGGGATGCCTTAAGGGAAGAAAAAATTGTTGAGGTGATTAGGAAATCCATCTCCAGGTACATGAGGCATTGCAGAATTCATAGGAAAAATACAAGACTAGGCATGATCCACATATAACAGGGAGGTCATTCAAGGTGGGAGACAGAATATGGTTACATTTGAATAAGGAAAGGCTACAGGGCCCTGGTAAGAAGTAAGAAAATAAAGGGTCTATAATATGGTCGTTTGAGACACAAAAAAAGTGGCAAATAACATCCATAGACCCATTCTACCCCCATACACACACATCTAGTTAGTGGTGAATGTAGAGAATATGAAACTCTATGGACCTTCCATATTGAATGAAGAAGAGGAATAGGTCCTACCCTTATTACAGGATTTCACACTATATGCTCAGTCAAAGTTAACATAAGATACGATTTTGTAGAAGAGGTACAAAAATACACAACAGGGGTAACATGAACTTTAGTAGATTGGGCTGAAAGGATGGTTCCTAGGAAAGGCTAAATGGTACACCTAGGAAAAGGTAAAGGAAAAACTACTTCACCTCATTTAGTGGAATATTTTTGGGACCAAAAGACTCCCAAAATGGGGAGGTGTGATCCAAATAAGATTTTTATATTATTTTTCATCCATCTTGATGCTTTCATAATGGAAAAGATGGAGAAATCAATTCACAAGACCATTTTTACTAGTAGGCCCAAGTTTGGTGAATTTGTGTCCAAAATATTTCGGAAATAGTTTGAGACATCAAGAAACAATTTTGGATGGTAAGGTTTTTCTTCTTAATAATCATGCCATCTAGCCTATTCTATACACAAATACCTTTCTAATGGTGCAAGAAGTGCCTCAAGCATAGTCTAGATGTAAAATTTATGCCGACTTCATGTTTTGACCACCATGATTCAATAGGATGCCATGCATTTCCTCATTATTCATGGAAAAGGTTCTAGTGAAATGATCATGAAGAAGAAGGTGATAGAAGAGTCATTATTTTAACTCTAGTTAAGAATTAAAGGAGTCAAACTTAACTACTGTATTCTATCGAGTTGTGATATAATTTGGCCATGAGGAGAAAAAGGGATTTCATTCAATTCTAGTGCATTTTGTTACATATATGAGGAGAGTAGATGGGAGTGGATAGAGAGAAAAAAGAGAGGATATTTTTTCTCTAGTATCCCATGAGAAATAGGTCTCATTCCTTTTTACTTGCATCCATTTTCCATTTAGGTAAAGAGAGAGCAAAGAAATCTCACCTTCCAACTTGGTTTTTCTCTCGAAAAGGTTTACAATATCGTATCTTGCGTTAATGTGGTTTGTGAATGGCTGCTATATTTTTTCTCTATTTTCTAAAGAATTATAATTTGAATTTATACACAATAAATAATAATTAGCAAATCCAAAAATCTAGGGAGAAAATAACTCTCATAGTGTGAATTTCGTATTTTCAAAAATATTTTAGTACCTCTGTTGTGATGATCTATTTAGTGGAATATCCATAGTAATTTAGAGATCACGAAAGATAAATTCCTAATCCTAGTGTGAGAACTCATTGGAAACTAGTAGGGAAGCCACCTGATATCATCTAGGAGATCTTCCCTTATGTTTTAAGAATAAGGAAAGGTTTCCTACCCTAAATATCATCTTATTGTAAGTTAAAATAGCAATGTTGGTTAGTATAAATACTTTCTTACGGGTAGGACTAACTATGGAAACTTCTTAACCACTCACAAAGATAAATGATCCATTTAGCACATATGATTGGCATGTTGAATTATCCTTGTGAACAAATTTAAAAGATCTTCAAATTAAGCAATAACTTGTTCATGTGATGTTTGTAAATGAAATGTGAACCTAGTTGAACAAACTATGTATGAGATAATTCCAAGAACTTAAGTTGAACCATGAAACAAATACATGTGGTATGTGTCAAAAGATAAGTTATACCATAATTGTTTGTAATTGGATTACAAAATCATTTGTTTATCATAGTTTGACAACATAATTATTACACCAGTACATCAACTCAAAGAAAAATGTATCATGCCTACTGTAGTGATCATAATTTAAAATATCTATGACAACATGCATATTATAAATTTTTCTTACACATAAAGAATCAATGAGTACCTCATCTCTCATTACCAAAGAAAAGAGTGAACATATATTATACTCTTTAAATGACATGGATAAACAATAAATTTTCCCACCATAGAAAAATACGAAAATACCTTTATTCAAATCACACTAGTTACCACAAAGCACGTTGCAACTTGATGTCATGAAGCTCCATTAATAATATCTTAGGATAACATGGAATATTGTAACATATAACACGAAAACACCAATTTCAAGAAAACGTTGTTAAGAAAGGATAGTGAATTCAAATCATCAGTTTTAGCAAAGACATATGAAGCTATGTTTAAAAAAGCAATGTTTTAGTCCATGATAATTTTCCTAAGTATTACCATGGGGGAACAAACATTTACCCTTATAGGTATGTTAAGTTGTAGGATAAAGTATGCTTTCTAGGTTCCTAAGGAAAAGATAGGAAATGTGATGGAAAATCATGGAAAAAGAAGTAGAAATAATTCATGAAATGACTTTCAATGTCTAGTAATGGCGTGAAGGTTTTACATATATGATCATATAGGTTTCAAGAGATAGGAATTTCATGTATACATGCCTCTAAGGAGGGCGCTTAGCATATAGCTACCTTTCCTAACACTCTTTCCTTTTAGCCTTTTTTCCTTTTCCTTCAAGTGCCCATCTTATTGACCATGTCCCATTTGTTTAGATATTAATAGAAAACCTAGAGACTAGGGGAGATGGCCTAAAGGCAAGGTAAGAGGTTGACAACTCAAAACACTCAAGAGGTGCACTCCAATTTTCCCTTAGAGATATTGTTTGGCCACCTCTAGTAGCACTAATATAATTTTCATAAGGAAAAAAGGGAAGCCTCAAACAATGACATGTAGCATAGAAGAACCATGTTTATTTTTTATTGTATTTAATATTTGGATATACTCAAATTTAAAGTTGTGACCATCAATGCATGAAACCATTATAGAACTAAAACAATGCGCTCTACATAATGTCTAGTGAGAATAATATGGATGTGTTGAACATAGAACTATACATCACATGTCACCGGAATGAGTTCCAAAAATCACATCCATTATCATTCAATGGATCTTGATAGTTGTGAGTGATTAGGAAGTCACCACCCCACATATGCTTAACATAGGGAAATACCTTTTGACATAAATAGGAAGCCACTTATATATTCCAAAATATTCCATAAATAGATACAAACAAATAGTAAATGAAAGAGAAGACAATCTCCAACAAGCCTTTGATGATCAAATCATCACCCTATGCATTGAAAAGCATATTTTAAATTTTTGGATGCAATTCGAAGTAAGTGAAACATAGAGATGGGAAAAGGAATGAGGTAGGAGAAATACAACATCATCGGGATCACACAATCACCTAGAGACATGAGGAATGACCATAGGGGAGCTAGAGGAAATAGGAAAGCCTAAATGTGGGAGGATGGAAACCCCCTTCCCCCACCAACCCTCTCACCCACCAACTAACAAAAGATAATACAAATGCAACCATATAAGCGGAATGAGAAGAAGTAATACAAATACACTTGATGTAATTGTACAACAAGTATGAGAGAAAGGACCCAAAACACCCTCGATGCAATCATACAAAAGAGGAAAGACAAAATGTGAGTGAATCGAATGAAAGTATTTACAAAGGATGGAATGATCATTCCACAAAAATAAGATGAGATATATAAACACATATACATTAATTGTCATTGTAAGATATTATTCTGTATATGGACTATAAATTAATTTTATGGTGTAGATGAGTTGGATTTTGTAGCGTTTAGTTCCCATTAGGTCTTAAAATTTCATTGGGAAGGTTTGAGAGTGGGTGTCGTTTTCTAGGGACAAAACATATTCCAACGGACATCCAATACACTTTGTGTGGATAATTCTCACATCATTCTTTCATCGAAAATCGTAACATTTCCATTTGTTTGGATAGTTATCACCTCATTCTTGCATCCAACATTAAGACTCCCCTTCCAAGAAACAACTTAGAAATAAAAACTTCCATGAAGTCAAATATGGGTTTTAAACTATTAAAAAAATTTCATAATGTTGATAATTTATATAATTTATGAATTTTAATTTTTCTTTCTTTTTATTTCCTTGACTTATGGACCATCTAAACCTTGAATCTAATTGTTTACATAATACTTCATAAGGTTACTTCATAACAGAACTATTTCCAATTAAACTATCCCATGAATTAATTTGTGAATTCCCTCTGCGTGCTTGGTAGATGGGCAGTTAGGATGGATCCTGGATGGTATTTATGTAGTTGACATTGAAATATTTTATTTATAATTCATGTTCTCCATATTAAAATGTTAAAACATGCCCTCTCATATTTTTTTCTTGTATGCATATATTTAATTATTTTAATTATTAATATTTTCTAAAATATTATACATCAAATTCATATTAATCATTAAAAAAATTACAAATATCCCTTATACATTAAATTATAAAGTAACTATTGTGCACAGGGCACATTAGCAATCATGAAGATCAGCGAAAAATGGCTCGTGAACCATGGTAGTCTAGGATTTCTGACAAACCCTACCATGGCAAGAGAACAGGTGTGGCAAGCCTCCATTGCAGTGACGTAGTCTCTCGAGCACTGGTTCAGACGCATTGACAAAGTGTACGTAATGAATATTCAGATGGGGGAGGCCATGGGGCCTCCCCCCATAGGTAACAATGACAGCCGAAATCCCAACTTGAATACCAATGAAAATGAAAAACCATTGTCTCGAACAGTGGCACAGCCGCCGAATCAATCTGCCCAACATCAAGAGGTGGAAGCTTCGAACAAAGGGAAGGAGAAGGACTCGACGGGAAAAGAAGAACTTGTGAAGGTGACATCATCCACATGCAAGCCCATAGCAGCAGAGTGCCCCAAGATCGACTTACCAAGCCATCGAATCAATGCCCAAATACAGTTTATGAAGGATCATGCGCTTATAGGTAAATTCATTGGTTTCTGGCCAACAGAGAAAGCCTTGCAGGGATGGATTGCTTCAAAATGGAAACCAAAAGGACATGTTACCCTACAGTTAGGGCCAAAAGGTTTCTTCAATGCTATATTCAACTGCATCAAAGACAGGAATAGAATCTTAGACGGCGACCCTTATTTCTTCAATGCAGTGGGTCTGTATTTAAGGGATTGGATTGAAAGATTTAATCCAGATAAAGAGGACTTCAGCTGGGTGCCGGTTTGGATTCGAATGTAATCTCTGCCTCTGTAATACTGGGATGAAGAATCGCTAAAAGAAATTGGCAATGGCCTAGGAGAATTCATAAAGATTGTAGAGGAAACAAGGCTCAAAAGGTATACCTCGTATGCTCGCATCTCCGTTTACATGTGGCTAGGCAAAGCCCTCATGGATTTGGTAAGCCTATTTCACGATGACTTTGAATGGATTCAGCCCATAGATTATGAACATGTGCCCTTCAGATGTAGTAAATTCCATGCTCATGGCCATCTATTCCGAGACTGTCCATTAAATGCTTCCCCCAAAACCAATGATAACTCAGAGAAGTCTGATTCTGAAGGATTCACCAAGGTTACCAATCGAAAGAAGCATGCCAAAAAGCCCCCATCTGCCCCCAAAAACCCCATGCCCACTTCCTCTGCACCCTCCACTAGTAATAGCTTTTATTTTTTGTCACAACATTCCATGACTGAAGTGGATCTGTCCAAACCTATTGAACCATCCACCACGCCATCTACCTCAACTCAAGCTATTGATTCTAGTATACCTTTGCATGATCCGAAAATAGATCAAAAGATAGCAGCCTCTCCCTCCATCCCCAACCAGGAGACATATATAGTTATATGACATGCAAAAGGAATGGGCATCGATAGCTTTTTATTAGATCCTGCCAAGACAACTGACTCAATGCCTAAGAGTAGCCAACCTAGCCACATGGATGAGGAACCAGAGAGCTTTGACCTAGGAGACCTAGACATCTTTAGTCTTAAACAAGCTTGCCAAAAGAAAGAGTTTGACAAAATTCTGGATAGGCAGCTCGAAAATTTGGAAGTAGTCCTTTCAAGAGCGCATCAGTAGAGAACCTTAGGCATACAACCAGGCAGCAACTGGGATGGGAAAAATCTCCACAAAGATAGCAAGAAAAGGGGAAGAAACACAGATCTGCAAAGAACCATCATCATTGGGGAAACGTTGGTGGAGTCACGAAGATATTCCAAGTTAACTAAGTACTATAGGTCGTTACCCACTGGTCAACTATGAATCTCATCTCATGGAATTTAAGAGTGCTCAATAGCCCTAGGAAATACAGAATGATAAAAAAACATGATACAACATGAAAGACCACAAATCTTCTTTATTCAAGAAACAAAATGCAACAGTAATACATTGGGTTCCATTCTATCTAGAGCTTGGCTAAGATGTCATTCAGTTGTGGTGGATGCTTCTGGCACCTTGGGAGGACTTGCCATCGCATGGAATATGCAGGCTATCTTACTCACAGACTTTCATGCCTCCCATCATCTTATACAAACCACTTTCCACATCATAGGAACCAATATACATGGTCATCTGTCAAATGACTATTTTCCTCAGGATTCATTGCAAAATATTGCGCTGCTAAACACATTGGAAGCTCTCAATTCCACCAGAACACACCCACTATGGATCACAGGTGGGGATTTCAACATTATTACTAAACTGGAAGAGAAAAAAGGCAGTAGAGTCAAACTCGACAATGAAAGTAGCCTTCAGAGACTACATACAAAACAACTGGCTGATAGATTTACCATTCAATAATGGAATCTATACTTGGAATAATAGAATATCAGGATCCCAACAAATTGCATCTTGGTTGGATCGATTTCTCATTTCAGAAAATGCCATTCACTTGGGTGGAGACATCACAGCCTCAATCTTGCCTCTGTCAGGCTCAGACCATTGGCCCATTTCACTTCAGTTGTAAAGACCGGGAGACTCTACTAGAAGGCCTTTCCGGTTTGAAGCTTTCTAGCTCTCTCATCCAGACTTCAAAAATATGGTCAAAACAGCTTGGGAAAACTTCACTCCTCCAGAAGGATCAATCATGTATCAATTCCAACAACAACTAAAGAATCTAAAACAGAAAATCAAGTAATGGAATCATTCCACATTTGGAAATATTTTTCAAGCTCAAAAAAAAGTTGAGCAAAGCATGATTGAGCTCCAGCAGAGAATTATCGAGGAAGGGAGAACCAAAACTCTAGCAAATCAGGAACAAGATCTTCTTACTCAGCTAGAAGACAAAGCAAGAGGAGGTACTTTGGAAGAAAAAAATAAAGAATCAGATGGTTAAAAGAGGGGGAAAGGAATATGAAATTCTTTCATCTCACCACCATACAGAGACGAATGCATAATAACATTGCACAATTTCAGAATCAGCAGGGAGAAAGAATGGAGGAACAAGATGACATTGAGAGAGAACTCCTGACCCATTTTAAATTTGTACATCAAGAGCCTCAAGTAAATAGGCAACCGACCATAAAAAAAATTCTTCAGCATGTGCCTAAAATTATAACAAAAGAGCACAATCAGCTACTACTTCGATTGATTACTCTTCTGGAAGTCGAACCAGCAATAGTTCAATTCAAAGATGGGAAAGCCCCTGGACCTGACAGATTTACCTCCAACTTTTTCCATCACTTCTGCGACCTCATCAAACTAGAGGTTTGGAAAGTTGTGGAAGAATCTCGAACTATGCACTGGCTTCTTCCATCTCTAAATGCAACCTTCATAGCTCTCATTCCCAAAGAAGATCATCCAAATACTCCAGATAAGTTTAGGCCCATAGCGCTCTGCAATGTTATCTACAAAATCATATCGAAAGTCATTGCCAATGGACTCAAGTCGTTGCTCCCTATGCCCATCTCACAGGAACAATCAGGATATGTGTAGGGACGTCAAATCCTAGATGGAATAATTCTGACACATTAGATCATTCACTCCCTAAAGCATAATAAACAAGCATGTATGCTTCTCAAAATTGACTTATCTAAAGCATTTGACAAATTAAGCTTGACATATATAAAACAAATGCTTACAGCCTTTGGCTTCAGCCCAACCTAGGTCAGATGGGTTATGAATCTCATTTCATCCACCTTTTTCTCCATCTTGGTAAATGGCATCCCCTCTTGCCCCTTCTCCCCCTCTAGAGGCATACGTCAAGGTGATCCCCTCTCCCCTTTTCCTTTTGTCCTCATGGTAGAAGGCTTAGGTCGTCTCATAAAGCATGCTCTTCATTCTCAAAACCTTAGAGGCATTTTTGTCCATGGATCCTCTGCCATCACTCATCAACAATTCATGGATGATAATATGTTGTTCGGGCACCCTTCAGTCCAAGAAGCTTATACACTCAAATCCCTGTTAGATACTTTCTCTAAGGTTTCAGGAACTACCATTAACACTATTAAGTCTCAGATCTTCTTCTTTCATACTCCCTCAGTAACACAAAGAAATATTGCTAGAATCTTAGGTTTTACTGTTGCCAATCTTCCTTCCAAATACTTGGGCACACCATTGATCGACTCTGCTATAAAGCACACATCCTAGAAACTACTCCTAGGAAAACTTGAAGGCCACCTCTCTTTACGGACTTATAGAGCCCTCAATATGGCAGGCCGGCTTGTTCTTGTCAAAGCAGTACTACAAACTATGCCTCTATACCTTTTCTCTATTCCTGCAGTGCCGAAGTGGGTGCTCAAAAGGATCAAGGACATACAATGCAACATTCTCTAGGTATCCTCAGGGCAAAATCGCAAATGGGTCTTAGTGAAATGGTCAACATTTTGCACACCAAAAAAGCAGGGAGGCCTTGGATTGTGGGATCCTCAGCATAATAACGTAGTGATGGGGGCGAGACTATGGTGGCAATGGTTATCGGCCCCACACACACCATGGGCCAAATTATGGATAGAAAAATATGCAAATAATCGACCGTCGGAAGAGCTTATCAAACTCACAAATAATGATGTAGGCTCTCTAATTTGGAATGTAGTAAAACAACACAGGGTAATGATACAACAGCATAGTTTTTGGGAGATTAGATACGGTGGCACTACTAGATTTTGGGTTGACTCATGGAAACAATGACCCAAGTTATTAGAATCCATCCATCCCCAAAATCTTGAGGAACATGCTATTCATCAGGATGCCAAAGTCTCTCAGCACTGGACTCAACATATCAACCATAGATACAGGCAATGGAAAAAGGAAAAACAAATCATTCACCAAGAAATGGAGGACTTCTACAAAGCAATGGACACAGAGCTCAACAATAGGAAAATCAGATATTCAGATGGAAAGGACATTTTAAGATGGGGATACACCCCGTGGGGAATTTTTTCAACTAAGGAGGCATATGGTTTGATGATTCAAACTTAGGAACCCATGGACCCAGTCTGGCAACATATGTGGACCCCTTGAATATGGCCCAAAGTATCTACTTTCATATGGTTTCTCTCTCATAGAAGAATTATCACATGGGATAATCTCATTAAAAGAGGTTTCCACGAACCCTCATACTGCCCCAATTGCAATCAACAAAATGAAACCATTCAGAACATCATGGATTTCTGTAAGTCGGCCAAAAGATTATGGGAAAAACTCAGCTTCAGGTGTCAAAGAACTTGCAGAATTTTAGGGTATATTATTAGCACCATCCGTAACTAGGTCTCCGCTCCCTACACCAACAACAAGCTACTAAATTCTCTATGGCAAATCCTTCTAGGTCTGCTTCTTTGAACAATTTGGAAGGAAAGAAATAAGCGAATCTTTAAGAATAAATGCACTCCCCTCGACATCATTTGGAGCAATTTATGCCATAATATTCAAAAAACCTTGGCTCTCCAGAAATTGCAGGCAGATGATCTTCCTACTCAAGCACAGGAACGAAATATTTGGGAGAATTGGCATATCTTGATTTCGCCTATTCTAGATGATCTCAACATCTCTCCCACCACTTCTAGCCCTTCCACTCAATGGAATCCCCCTCCAACAGGTATGATCAAGTTAAACTTTGATGGTGCCTCAAAAGGCAACCCAGGCAAGGCAGGATATGGAGGTATATTCAAGAATCATGAAGGTAGTCCTCTTTTAATTTATTTTGGATCAATTGGCTGGGATACGAATAACTCAGCAGAACTGGAAGGTCTATGGCAGGGACTTTGTTTGGCTCATCAATACAATTTTCACCCTATTGTGATCGAAGGGGATTCCCAAATCCTCATCAACATGGCCAATCAAATTCAACTGGGGACCTCGGCTTCTAAAGTGGCTACTAGCTAGAGACTGGTGGCTCGTTTAGAACTCATTGAGCAATGGTTAAAAAACAGAAGAGTTATCACCTTCAATCATGTCAAGAGGGAAGGAAACAAGGTTGTTGATCTTTTGGCAAATACAGGGGTAGACAACGACCAAGTACTTAGATCAGGATCCCTCACCATCCTCAATGATAGCACTCAATTACAGGAATGCACTACCCTGGTGCACAAAGAAGCAAAAATCCCAGATGTGGGTGTTTTCAATGGTTGATGCAATGGTGGAGATACGGGCCTACAAGTGGCGTAGCCACATGGCCGCCCGTAATCTCACACACTGTGCCATAAAAATGTCTTACAACCCTTCGTAAATGCATTTTAATGCTACACTCACACCAATTTACCACCGCCATCCCGCCTCAGCTCTTCATTATGGAGACCTCAGGTGCTCTTCGGCCCACATCCTCAACTGTTTATGCTCCTCTGCCTCTGAAATGTAAGTGCCCCCTGGCTGTCATGGAGCTAAGCACTCGCACGACAACAAGCAGAAGATGCCAAATTCTCTGTTGTATAGAGTTTGGGAAGGGCAACCATTATTCGCAAAGCATGTTATGTAACTTGACCCTTTCTTCTGAGGCTTCCGCCTTTGATAATGCCACCCTAAGTGACCTTTTCTACTCTGTGCCTACTCCTCATAGTCAGTCCCTTTCTCCCTATGAAATTATGCCTCGGCTGCATCAGTGAATGTGTTGCAGGAGGGGCAGTAGCAGAGGCAGAATGCTCCATTCTTCGCCCTCAATTGTCTCTGACTCCTCCTCCCCCTTGTCATATCATTTCTCGGCTCATTATCCTAATACACGCAGTGGCAGGGGTCGCACTCGTGTTGTTAGCTCACAGCCTTTGCAAACATGTCCATCAGCTACTGCTCTCCCTTCCAGCTCTCAGCATTCCAGCTATATAGCTCACTTCACATACCAATGCTCTCTAGATCGACCTCTTATCAAGGCCACCATAACAGTTACGTTTCAGGAGGAACCTTTTGCTCTCAAATCTGATAGCCCAGTTTCCAAACGCAACCAAATTCAAACAACTGTACACATTGCATAGCAGAATCGAGAAAATCTGGACCATCCCACGGTCGGCAAGAGTGAGAAGGAAGACACGAGTGAACTGCAAAAAGAAGAGGATGACCTCGATGCCTACAAGTGCCTAATTCTTGAAGAACACGTTTCTTCAGGTTTCAGGTTCTCGACACCCAGTTCTGTGGGTTTATTTATGCATTTTTTAGAAAAATAGTTAGTTTTGAAGTTTTTCTCAAAAGAATATCACACTATGTTCACATGCTGGTTTCCCCTACGAGGGCAACAAATCTATTTTGGACTCAACTGGTTTCCCTCTTTTGGGCAGTCTTCATTTTGTTTTGGTTGCAGTATGCCATGAAATTTGGCTAAGAACTACAGAGGCCAGTGCCTCCATGTATCATTTTGTTACAGTAATAGATTTTAGACATATTTAAAAAAAAATAAAATTAGAAAGTAACTATTAATGGAATAATAATTCTCTCAATCATTCTCTCTTTATATATGTTACATATTAAAATCTTTTACTCAACCTGCATATCGAAATTTTATTTATAACCTATGTTAAAATTTTCTTTAAAATTAATTACACATCTCACTAGTTATGGAAAATCAAATAAATTGCCTTATTTTTCTCTTTATTAAATAGATATAAAATTATGTTATTTAATATGGATATTGAAATATTTTACTTATGGTTAATAGTAAAATGTTTTTTTGTTATATATATATATATATATATATATATATATATATATATATATATATATATATATATATATATATATATATATATCATGTAAAGTGAACTTAGAATAAATTAGTACAACCACATTAAAAATATTAATGTAATTGATATAGTGGAAGATTTCTTTTGTATCTACCATTGATAAACATAAATCAAAAAAAATATTGCAACAAAAATATTATTATTAGCTTTGATTTTAATTAACCCTTAGGAATCCTAAGTCTTGATAAAATACTCAAGTCTTGAACAGTTTCTATCATTGGTCCTTAAGAATCAATCTAGGCCATCAATTAAAAAAAAAAAAATTCAACGGATCCTCATCCACCTTAGGTTGAAATAGGAAGTCTTCCACCTTAAGATGAAATAGGAAGTCTTCCGCTAATTACAAAACATGTAATATCAATAGTATTTCTTGTTCCATAAAATTAATGTGCAAATTAAAATATTTTAATTATGATTCACATTAATTTCTTTTTTACTACTATTTTTAATTTGTTAATTTAAATTATCATTTTACCATTTAACCTTATTTGAAAACCTCTCTCCCACAAAATTATTGAATCTATTTCCAAATTAAAAGTAACAATTTTATAAAACTAGTACAACCGCATTAAAAATATTAGTGTAGTTGATATAGCCAAAGGATTCATAAATATAACAAAAATAACTATTGCAACAAGAAGAATGTCTTGCGAATGCATATATTTACATGTAAAAAAAGGTTATGGGTCAACTTTAACTTGAGAAAAAAAAAGGAATTACACATCTTATTGTAAAATGGATCATTTTGCTAAATAAAACTTGCTTATATATTAATTTCCCCATCTAATTAAAATATGAACTTATTAGTATTGGAATAATCTCAAATCCCTATGAAATTGGTCGGTTGGAGCCATGTGTCACAAATCTAATTTAACTTTAGAAAAAAAAGAATTACACATCTTATTGTAAAATGGATCATTTTCCTAAATAAAAATTTACTTATATATTAATTTCTCTATCTAATTAGAACTTGAACTTATTACAATTGGAATAATTTCAAATCCTTAAGAAATTGGTGAGCACGTGGCACGAATCTAATCTTTTAAATTTATTAGAAGTAAATGCAACCTAACAAACTCTAACAAACTTTGTAACACACTACCACGGATAAGCATTCAAATGAAGATTATGTTGGGCATATTCCCTTAAAAATCATCTAGATGGTCAATTAAAAAAAACAAAAAAAAATCAACACATCCTCGTCCACCTTAAATTGAAATAAAAAACCTACAGCAATTAAAATTCCAATTCCAATTTCAATTTATATCACTAAGGGCCTTCTAAAAGTGAAATAAAAATTAAATACGTGTTAGCTTTTATCATTCATATCGCATAGATGCTATAAACCTCTATTCAACTTGCTGGCTTGAGATTATTTGAAACTGGAACCTCGTTTGGCTGGAAAGGCAGTTTGAACCTGTTACCGGACCAAGGGAGATCCAGGTTAATGCGCCAGTCAAAAGGCAGATCTGTCATGCCGAGATCTAAATATAAACACATAAGAGATGTAAATAGAAGTACGAACCCACCAGGTACGTCCAATGCCCTACCCGGCAATTGCTTTATCGTTTTTGCTCTCAGTCTCATTTCGGAATCCCTCTTAAAATGGTATAGCAATGCTTTTGTGGACAAAAACCCATCGAGGGTTGTGTTTTTATCTTTGCTTTTCCAAATAAAGTGGAATGCACTACATCAATCGCTTAAGAAATACGCAATGTATGAAGACTGAACTGACTATGGTTTTTCATTGAGTGTTTCTGAAGAACAGTGCAGCACTTCATTACAGATTATTTGTTGCAAGTTCTACAGATGCATGTATTCTCTACTTTTTCAAGATAATTATCTATTTTTGAAGGTAATTAATCTGGCTGAGGAAAATTTTATGTCTCTCATAGAGTCTAGTGGGTCGTCCAAAAGTAATTTGGATTGTCGCATGTATTGAATGTTACAAACGCAAAAGGAGTATCTCCAAATTTGGCTCCACCATAGAAATCTTCGACCGTTAATTATCAATCCATTCATCAAAACCCTGATTGTGCACGTCGTCGATACAGTCCCGTGAATTTTAAGAAGAAGATTTTTCCGCGGAAAATTATAATTTGCTGACCGGTATGAGATACAATATAAAGCAATAAACAGCATTTCAACAGTGAAGCGATTTTCGGATAAATTTGACGAAATCTAAGCATCAGATAATTTTGAACGAAATCTACGCGTCAGATAAATTTGACGAAATGTAGGCGAACTTTGATATTTTGCGAAGTGTTCCCTATTCAGCAAACTCATTATAATTAATCTGCAAACAATGGACATAGCTGGACAAACCAATTAAGTCCACGTTTGACATTATATGTTATAAATTGCACCCAATCCTCCTCTGCCAATCATGTTTTTTCTGTCACAAATTTGTTGGTTTTAATAGCATGTAACATACACATGAAGAAAGATGAAACAAGGAGCCAAAGATCAGAAAATCTTGATATGAAAAAACTTATTAAATTATATCATTCTCCTGTGTTTTATTTTTTACAAATAGTATCTTGACCATAATCACTTAAGGTTTAGTTATTTTCTTCCTTCCAACCAAATGCATAAAGGTTCATCTCTGACTTCATTTTCTCTAACTTCCTTCAGAATATGAGTTATTCCATCAAGTTTGCAATCGAATTCTTAGAACCTTGTGAAGAAAGATAAAGGCCTCGGTGTAAATGTGTTAGAAAACCTGCACAGATGAATCTAGCTAGTAAAGGTTGAACACACAACTTTGCATAGCAAAAACACTAAAAGAAAATCGAAAGAACAAAAGAATGATTCATTAGAAAATAGGTTACAATGCTCATGATATAGCATTAATGGTTGAAGATCCCAAGGTAATGCACCATAGTGGTGATCAATAAGAGGACTTAACACCTACAATAAGATCCGGAGAGAGCTAGCCAGTTGTAGAGTGAAAGGAGGAGCAAATCAGGGAGTAAATCATGCAGAAGAACTAGCCAGTTGCGGAGTTAAAGAAGGGACAAATCAGGGAGTAAATCATGTAGAAGAACTAGCGAGTTGCGGAGTTAAAGAAGGAGAAAATCAGGGAGTAAATCATGCAGAAGGAATCTTGCATGTAGCCCCATGCTCTAACTAAGTGTCCGCATGTAGGTGCATAGTACCTCCAACACCCCCCCCCCCTAAACACAACTATGGGAAAAAATAGAAAATGGGCCCTGGAAACTAAGGCCAAAGGTCACCCAAAATACAGTGCAACTTGTACTAAAATTGAGGAAAGAGGGAAAACCTCATGGGAAAAACCCCCCCTCAAAATACAATGTAATCAAAGGAAAAGAGGAAGAAAAGACAATTGCTAAGCAACTGTGTCCTTCACTCCAAGACGATCACGTAGAGAGCGAAACTTCTGCTCAGTGAATGTCTTGGTGAAGATGTTTACAGTGTATTCTGCTGAAGGACAGAACTGCAAATCAATGACCTGATCATGTACTAAGTCTCTGATGTAGTGCATATGGATTTCTATGTGCTTCGTTCACTGCTGCTGTACTGGATCCCTGCAAAATTTGAGAGTGCTCCGGTTGTCACACCAGATGACAATGGGCTGGTGGAACTGGATGCCCAACTCAGTGAGGAAGTGTTGTAGCCACAGAGCCTAAATGGTGATGTTGACTACTCCTCTGTACTCGGCCTCGGCTGAAGAAAGAGCAATAGCAGCCTGCTTCTTGCTCGACCAACAGATAGGACCAGACCCTAGACTGAGTGAATATCCAGAGGTGGACTTGCGATCAATGCTATCGCCCGCGCTATCAGAATCAGTGAAGCCAAGGAAATTCAATGCAGTGCCTGCTGCATAGTGAATCCCGATGGTGATGGTGCCCTACACATATCGGAGGATGTGCTTGGCAGCATTCCAGTGTAGCTCATGCAGCTCCTACATTTATCTGGAAACTGCCCCTACTACATGTGAGAGATCTGGTCTGGAGTGGGTGAGGTACAATAAGCTCCCCACTAGCTGTCGGTAGAGAGTACTGTTAACTAATGGAGTGTAACCTCCATCCTCAAGGTGGACCCCAAATAGAAAAGGAGTCGGTACTGGCTTGCAGTTAGCCATGTGAAATCTCTCGAGGAGATCCCGTGCATAGTTATCCTGAGAGAGTTTGATGCTTGTGGCATCCTGGCTAATCTCAAGACCAAGAAAGAAGTGTAATGGACCCATGTCTGTCATCAAGAACCTATCATGCAACGCCCTCTTGACTACAACAATGGCTAAAGCCGAGCTGCCAGTGATCAGGAGATCATCCACATACAAAACTAAGATAAGAAGAGAATCATGTGTCCTGAGCATGTAAACATTCGAATTAGACTTACATCTTTCAAAGTTTTGTGATGAGAGAAAAGAATCCATCTTCGCATAACAAGCTCTCGAGGCCAGCTTAAAGCCGTAGAGAGATTTCTTCAGTCTGCAGACCAAAGATGAATCCTGAATGAAACCATGTGGCTGCTTCATGTAGATCTCCTCAAATAGGTCTCCATAAAAAAAGGCATTCTTCACATCCATCTGATGTACTTCCCACCCCTGGACAGCCCCAATGGCAAGTGCAAGGCGTATGGAATCCATATTTGCTACTGGAGCAAAGGTCTCATCATAATCAATGACATGCACTTGCTAGAAGCCTTTGGCTACTAGCCTAGCTTTCCGTCTGGTGATTTTCCCATCTGCAGCACTCTTGGTCCTATAGAACCATTTGCATTAGACAAGTTTCCTTCCTGAAGGAAGGGGGACGAGATCCTAGATCTGCTTCTTGAGGAGGGAGTTATACTCCTCCTCCATGGTGGACTCTCAAGATGGATGCCTAGTAGCCTCAACATAAGACTGCGGATCAGAAGACTGAACCAAATGACAATGCCAGGATGGCGTTGGTTCAGTGGAAGTGAGGGCAAGAGGGGGCTCAATAAACTCTAAGCTAGTCCTCCGTGTATCAGAATTATCGCCCACAAGACCATTTCTAACAGCTGGGTGGTCTTGTACATATAACTCACGTAATCTCCTTGTTCTCTGATTTATGACAGGGGAAGTTGATTCACTGCTGGAAGCCCGATCTGGGCTTGGATGTGGATCATCATATGCATGCACTGGATTTGTATATGAAGACTCTATCTCTGCATCTGCATGCTCTACCACAGCATCTGTATGCTCTGTCTCTTCATTTGAGTGTACTCAGTCATCATCTTGGACATGAGGTAGATAAAAGTTGTCTGCATGCGGCAATTGAGGTGCATGCGAGAGACTTTCCTCAAATTTGACACTTCACTCAATGATGAGCTTGTCCATAGAGGAAATCAGGAGTCGGTATCCCTTCACACCATCAGGGTATCCAACAAAGATGCACTCAATGCTCTGTGGATCAAGAGCTTTCCTCTTTTCAGAGGGGATCCTGGCCCATGCTCGGGAGCCGAAAACACGGAAGTGGGTGACCTCTGGTTTAGTGCCGCTCCAAGCCTCAAAGGGGGTCTGATCCTTGACAGACCTATGAGGAGATTTGTTCTAGATGTAGTTAGCACAATTAAGTGCTTCAGCCCATAGCTTATGAGGCAGTGACTTAGCATGCAACATGCAGGAAGCCATCTCTTTGAGAGATCGGTTCTTTCTCTCAGCAACTCTGTTATGCTACGGAGTGTATGGAATTGTGTACTACAACTGTATGCCGGACTCAAGGCAAAGGTTCTGAAGTGTTGTGTTAACATATTCCCCCCCAATTGTCTGTACAGAGGGCTTTGATATTTCTCTCTGACTGTGTCTCAACTAGTGCTTTGAAATCTTCAAAGTGCACAAAAGCTTTAGATTTGTCCCTGAGAAGATACACCCAAGTATACTGTGATAAATCATCAATAAATGTAAGCGCATACCTTGATTTGTTGATTGAAGGATGAGGAAAATGCCCCATGAGATCACTATGGATCAGATCTAGAGGAGAGGATGCTCTGTGAGTCTTGCCGGTGTCAAACTTTTCTATAGGATGTTTGCCATGGACACACCCTTCACAAACTCCTTTAGAGAAACTAATATTTGGCAAGCCTTCCACCATCTCATGCTTGCTTAGCTACTACATATACCTGTAACTTAAGTGACCAAACCTCTCGTGCCAAAGCCTACTACTATCATCAACATGTGTAAACAATTAGGAGGATTCAGATTCAATAAATTCAGAAAATGTATACAGTCTCGCTCCATTGTTTACCTCACCGGTTGCAATTTTGGAGCTATTATGTAGGTCATATATGTTCACTGCATCTGGAGTGAATTCCACTCTCTTTCCGGTGCCGGAATGAGTGATCTGATAAACTGAAAGCAGGTTTACCAAAAGTTTTGAAACATGAAGCACATCTTCAAAGCTTCCATGTAAAAGTTCCACTCTACCTTTTTCGGTGACCTCAATAGGTGAGTCATCTCCCATGAGGATGGGAGGTCCTTTGCATGCATCCAAAGAGGAATAGACTTCCTTTGCAGTAGACATATGATGTGATGCACTAAAATCTATAATCCATGCATCAGGGGAAGAATTAATTGCAACTAAATCATGAAAATTTTTACCTTTCCTGTGTGGTGGATCCTGAGTTTTCTTCTTGGCGCCCTGAGAGATGTGGTCCCAAAGGTTGTGCGTCTGAAGGATTTCTACCATTTGGTCAATTTATTTCTTCATGCAGGAGGATTCTGGATGGAATCCTCAGTGGCAGTAGGTGCATTTGTCTCCTTTCTTCCCTTTCTCATTTATGGAGCCGGAGGAGTCATTGAAGGGCTTGGTGTACCCTTCCTTCTTTGGATGGGAATGCACTTTTCCGTTGTCTTTTTGCTACTGATTTTTTTGATTTGAATCAGATCTGTGATTTTTATTGTGGCTGCCATCATGCATAGCTAGTGCCTGCGCTTTTGGAGGTTTGATTTTCCCCATGCCAATGAGTTTATCTTGCTCAAAATTAAGTGACTCCATGAACTCTTTGAGAGAAGGCATAGTGTAGGATTTACCTGTTGCGAGCCTTACTGAATGAAATGTAGACACAAAGACAGAGTATTCCAGTCCAAGCTCTGACATAATAGAGAGAACTTGGCGACTCTCCTCCTTAGATTTGTCAATTCCACAACCCTTGAGTTGCAGCAATAGATCATTATATTTGGTGAAAAAGTCTTGAATTTTGTCATAGTTTCGTGGATCCAATGACAACAACTCCACTTCGAGTAGATGTCCTTTCATCTCGTCCTATTTCCCACAGAGTTATTCAACCTTTTTTCAAATCTCATTGGGAGTATTGCAGGCAGATAGATGAAACTGCAACTCTGGGGAGATGCACATGCATATGGATTTGTGGGCCTCATCCATGCCTTTGAGGTACTTGGATTTCTCTATGGCTAAAGTGGGTTCCACTTCTGCAGCCATGGTAATCCTGTAAAATCCTTTTTTACAAAGGTATCGAGTCATTTGGTCCTTCAATTCGTGATAGTTATATGGTGTTAGGATCGATGCTTTGGGAAACTCCATTTTTCTGCTGATCTTTGATTTCCAAGCTGTAATACCTGCAAAATAAAGTACTAGTGCACCTTTTATCTAGCAACCTGTGGGCTCTAATACCATGTAAATGTGTTAGAAAACCTGCACAGACGAATCTAACTAGTAAAGGTTGAACACACAACTTTGCAGAGCAAAAACACTAAAAGAAAATCGAAAGAACAAAAGAATGATTCATTAGAAAATAGGTTACAATGCTCATGATATAGCATTACTGGGTGAAGATCCCAAGGTAATGCACCATAGTGGTGATTAATGAGAGGACTCAACACCTACAACAATTTCCAGAGAGAACTAGCCAGTTGTGGAGTGAAAGGAGGAGCAAATCAGGGAGTAAATCATGCAGAAGAACTAGCCAGTTGCGGAGTTAAAGAAGGAGAAAATCAGGGAGTAAATCATACAGAAGGAATCTTGCATGTAGTCCCACGCTCTAACTAAGTTTCTGCATGTAGGTGTGTAGTACCTCCAACACTCGAAAATCCCCCTTGCAGGTAAATTTTCATCTGTGCAGAACGTCATAAAAAAATTACAGAGCGTCATCAAAGAAATTTTATTATCGGCATTGTATATGAGCAAGTTAAGGAACTCCGAAGAATTTAGCGTGGAAACAACTACAATGAAAGAATATACATTCACCTGTTTGATCATAGTTATCTCCATGTCTAATATGTCAATAGAATCGTCAGAAGGGTATCGAGCACATCACCCTCACCAGAGCTACTCTGCTAATGCATCCTAACAATATAGGCACTGTTTTCAATGACGATTTCCCCCGACGATGGTGTAAAATTTGGCAATGCTGAGTTTAAAGTGAAAAAAAAAGAAAAAAATTACCAATCAAGATACATGTTATATGAAAATGAAAATCAAATTCCAAATAGTGGTAGCAAATCTAGAAGCTCTTACCCGCAGTCTGGTTATCTGTGAAAAAGGAGTAAATTGAGTAGCACATAAAACAGCCCGCCTCGAGGCCTTGACCATCAAACATTGGAGGACGTTTGAGTACCTAAGTCTGAGCTTGCATCAAGCAGGCTTGGCAACTAAGATTGGTCAGTGAAGGCCAACATTGAGCAAGAACATATAAGGAGCCATCAATGGAGCCAACGACGTAACCATTATCTTTAGAAGCATTGGTTATGAGTTGCGTGGACAAGTACCGGGCTCTTTCAAGGAATGTTTGTGGATCGCTGGAATTTGTTGCGGCACAATAAACATAATTCCCAGGGTCCACACCCTGACTATAAAAAGTATTATTCTCATAGCAGAGAAGACAACCGTCGAAATGAATCCAAGCACCATTAGGTTTAGGACTCATTGCTTTTGCTTCTCTCGCCACTTCATTCACGCACTGGGAGAACTCACTAGCGTTCAAATACTTCCGGCAGGATCTGTTTTTCCAGAATCGATTTGCATTGAAGTAGTGAAGCCATTTGCATAGAGATTTAAAAAGAGGGATTGCAAAACATAATTGAGATTGTCTGCAAACGTTGTAGCATTAACATACATGTGGGGGATGCACCCTTCGCCCACCAATTTAGAATGGGGATCCTCAACTGCAACACTGACTGCAATCATGATCGCTGCCATTATAAGCAGAAGTGGAAAATGAACAAGTTTTACCATCACTCGAGACAATACCTATAAGGTTTGGGATTGGAACCTAGAGTCGTCCTTATATCTCAATAACTTGGAGGATGACTGCATACCATTGAAATCAAATTTCCTCTCAACGCAGACTCGAATGAGGGAGACATTCATTTAGAGGGGAAAAAATAACCTTCAAGTAGCATAATTGATTTTTCCTCTAAGATTTTTTCTCTGTGCTTATGGTCAATATTCAGATCTTCGGAGGTTGAGTTGAGATTTTGAAATGATGAAAGTTTTCTTAATAATTAAAAATAAATATGTTTTATGATTTTAAAAGTTAGCAGTGGAACTAGTCGGTCAAAATTGACGGCTTATTGGTTTTTGTAGAAGAAGAAAAAACAAATTATTTTAATTTTCACTAGATTACAAAAATAGTTTAGGGGACATATTGTTTTTCTATCTGATTTTTATATGTAACGATTTTCTTGTTTGAATAGCTTATTCAAGAGCTAGTTTCTAGAATATCTGTATATTTTGTGAAATATTGGCCCCTATGTAAGCTCTTTAAGAAATATTGGTCCCTATGTATGCTTCTTGTTGTGAGTATGAGTGGGATTAAACCATTCAATATAGTATTTTTTTCTTTCTCCCTACCTCCTTATCCCAAGTACACTTGTGGAATTTACAGAAGTTTTCATCTTAATTTTGTTTGTAAGACACAAGTTCAAGCAAATACCCCATTCAGTAAACCATCTGAGATTTCACTGCATCCAAGTCTTCTTTCTTTTGCACAACATGTCATTAAAAACAATCTTAGGCCATCTTCTCTCTTCCATTTGGTCAATTTTTTTTTAAGTCTTCTTTCTTTTGCACAATATGTCATCAAAGACAACCTTGGGCCATCTTCTCTCTTCCATTTGGTCAAAAAATTTTAAATACTTTATGACTAGCACTATAACAATTGCTTCAATAGGAGGAGCCCCTATTTCACTTTACGAGATAACATAACGAACTACCGTTCTAATTTTGATTTTTTTTTTTTTGTGATCAAGGGATTTTGTATTTTCTCAATTTGTGTCCACTGCATGTGGGATGTACTACTAGCCCACAATTCACAATGATAGAGAATCACCAGAATCACTAAAAGCCCAAAAGGAGTTTGAGTGGTTTTCCACTCCCATAAAAGCATAAAATATTTTCCTTTCCTTTCTATAGTAGTCCCTGGTTAGATTTCTGTTGAAGTCAACTTTGATGTATTTGTGATCCTCAACTTGTTCAAGAGTGTTTCAAAGTAGAACTTACACTTCCAGAGTGTTTCCTTCAAAGTAGAACCTACACTCGTTATGTTTTCTTTTGTTAGAGAAAACCACTACTTTTGTTTTGCTAATATTAACTTGCATCCCCACCCTTCTACAAAAATTTTCATGCAAAAGTAAGTGCTTTTGCAAACCAAGAGAAAATTTAGCAATCAAAATAAGCTCTTATAATAAACTTGCACAAATGGATAAAGTCAACCCCTTGCGAATTTACCCACTCTTCGAGCTTTTCAATATATAAAAAAATTTTAATAACCAAAAAAGATAGGAGACAATGTGCAACCTTGTTTGACTCCAATATTACTTCTAATTCTTTTAAAAATACTTGCTTAAGTTCTAATTTTAACTTTCAATTATTCATACAATTTATGCACGATATTTACACATCTAAACTTTGATAATAGACCCACGATAAATATAATTATTAAAGATCTATACGACCAAACCTCCACACAGAAATGATAAATATCAAATTACAATCGAAGGGAGATTAAGACACGACATTTATAAAATGCATCTTTTGGTATCAATTTCAGTATTAAGATAAGATAGTGTCAACAATATGGGATAGCTTAGCTTTTGGTTTTATGAAAATGGATTATTTATATTATATATTAACTAATTTAATTTATATAAATGTTTATAGGTATTAATTTATAATATATTTTAAAATATTTTTTTTATAATATTTTTTTTATTATAAAAGTTTAAAAAATATGAAAGTTAATTGTATTAAAATTATTAGTAGTGTTTTTGTTTGTCAATGTGTTTGAAGGGATAGTTATAGGTTTATTTTTTGGTTTAAGAATATGTAAGTCGTAAAAATTATGGGGATTATATTTAGCTTATGCCACACTAACATTTAATATAATTGAATTTTTTCTATATAATTTTAAATAGGTGACTTTCACAACATGGAGTGACTTAGCATTATATCTCATTACCATTTATTCTATGCTCCATGGGCTATTATTATTATTAAACATATATAAAATAAAATATAAATGTAACACTATTTTTAATCATGAAGATTCATCTTCATTTTATTGTGCAAATATTTTATGTCTAAATAGGTTTTGTTACAACACCATAGGCTCATATGATGATTTATCAATACCACATGCTTATAAAACCATAACTGATTTCATATGAAACTTGTTCATATATCCATTTCTTTAATTAATCAAATTAATTAAAAAGACAAAATGACTTAATTAATTTTGGGATAAATTTTAAACTTGATTTCAAATTTTATCATGATAATATTTTAGGGAATATTTTGTTGTTTAAAAAGCATTTTTGAATACATAACAGATTAAACAACTTAAATGTTAAAAAATCTCTCCTCGATTTCAATTAAAAATAACAAAAATTTGTCCTGCAAAGAGTCACTTCCTCAATAAATTGCCAATATTAAATATAATTTTCTTTTTTTAGCTCGTGAAATATGATTTAGAAAATTTACATCTATTTTTTAACTTTTTGAATTATTATTTTAGAGAAGATAAAATGTAAATTAACAATTTTTTTAATTGATTATTTTCTTCCTTAAAAGGATTTGAAGATTGGTATTTTTATATTAACTAAATGGCATTAAAACCAAATTTTAGCTTTGCTATAAATAGTGTTGATAGATATTTTATGGGTAAAATTTGATAATTTTTTTTCAAACATGATTAATATTCCTAACATCGTGGGTTGCCTACACTTCAATTTATCACAAATTATTGACTTGAATTTATCATAAGAGCCCATTAAAATAAAGAGACAATTAGAATAATGATATCTAATGATATCTTAGATTTTGGTGGTAGAAAAATGATAGTATTTATAAATCAATCAATGTTGAATATAGATTAAAATTATTGATTGAATTCATCATAAAAATTAAACTGAAAAGTAATTAGTTTAATTTTTAGTTATGATGTAATCAAATATTATTAAATATTTAATTTTTTTTATTTCGTTAGAGTTTCTAATTTTTATGCTGAGGATTTTGAGATCTCTGAGTATCTACAGTATTCGTATTATTTTATTTTTATATTTGTTATTCACTCTAAACTATAAATACACACTATTTTTCTTTTGAAATTTATAAAAAATTGATCATTCTTTTACTCAAAATATTTAAGATTAGCAGCTTGAGAATGACTCAATGAATACACACTATTTTTCTTTTGAAATTTATAAAAAATTGATCATTCTTTTACTCAAAATATTTAAGATTCGCAGGTTGAGAATGACTCAATATAATTGAAAATGAATTTGGAACCCGATATTGAAATGGTGTGTGGGGTAGGTGTTTGATGGATGATTGTTGATTGTTTCCTTCCGTGAAAAAGGACTTAGATGAAAGGACTTTGCACTAACGATGTTCAGGGCGACTCAATAACAGTGAAATCAAATTTAGATTGTAATGTTGATATGACGCCCAATATTTAGATTGTGTGGAGTAGATATTTGATGGATGAGGCAATGTCTAACCAGCTATTCCCAGGGTATTTAATGTTCGGGGATATGCATGTTGGTTAACGCGATAACACGGGAGCGGGGAGTTTCGGCATTAAATAATATTTGGGCTTTAGCGTGTTATTGGGCTAAGCTGAGTGCATATCCCTGGGCATTAAATATCCTGGGGATGGCTGGTTAGGCGTTGCCTTTGATGGATGGTCAAGCATTAATGAATAGATTGACTTTCGAAGGCTGCTAGATGCAATGTCACAGACAGCATTGCGTTTTTGTTACGCAACTGAGGTGGTTCATTCCATTTAATGTAGGAAAAAATTAGAAATAACATAACCATTGGTGGGTTCTTGCGCAGAAAAGCATTGCTATACTATTCCAGAAAAGCCTATTGTTTCATGGACGAGTGTTGATTGCTTTCTTCCATGAAAGGACTTAGCACTAACGACCCATGGACTTAGCACTAGCGACGTTGACCGCGACTCGGTACCGGTGAAATCAAATTTAGATTTTAATGTTGATATGTCAATATCGTTTCAGCATGGATTCCAATATCGAGAAGGTGTCGACAGTATGCGGGGTATTCGATATTGAGATGGTATCAACATTATGCGCGGGAGCTTTTGGAATCTGATATTTGTGTGGCGTAGGTGTTTCATGGATGAGTGTTGATTGTTTTCTTCCATGAAAGGACTTAGCAGCACTAACGACGTTGAACGCGACTCGATACCTGTGAAATCAAATTTAGATTCTAATGTTGATATGACGCCCAATATATAGATTGTGTGGTGTAGATATTTAATGGATGGTCAAGCATTCGTGAATAGATGACTTTCGGGGGCTGCTCGATGCCATCGAAGTCATCAAATAATTAAAGGGTTCAATATGAACCTGATCAATCCGAAGGAGAGCAAGACTAAGGATTGAATGTGATTAAATCAATCCCAAGGAGACTAAGGAATAGCATTCATAGAAAGTAAGTTGAAATATGGTTTCGGGCATGGATTCCAATATGGAGAAGGCGTTTTTTTTATTAGGAGAAGGGTTTAGATAAATGGAATGATAATCAAGTCTAGCGGCCCGAATGGGGAAGATTCCTTGTGTCGGTAACGGTCAATATGTGCGCAGAAACTATGAAAATTCGTTTTGGACCCCACAGCAGACTTTACGATAGACATACCAATTCCCTTCCTGCGAGATTAACTGATTCGGACAAATAGAGCATACGTACTGCATCCCTGGAAAATGCATTTAAAAGTTGTAATAATGTGCCGAACTGTACTTCTTAACGAACACTCAAATGAAAAGTCACAGCCAGTCATGTCTTGATGCATTGCGTATTCGCAAAGCAACTGATGTAGTCCATTCCATTTTATGTAGAAAAAAATGGAAATAACATAACCAATGGTGTGTTTTTGCCCAGAAAAGCATGGCTATATTATTCCACAAAAACCTATTTGACTCACGAAATATTAAAATTATTTTAAAGTATTTATCACACTACGAACTTTATTTATAATTTAAATCAATAAACCTACAATTACACTTATCTCAAAAAATTTTAAGCATAATTACAAAATATTCAAAAATATCGACCTCCTTATTTTACTTTATTAAATCAAATTATATCTATATATATATATATATATAATTTTTAATAGTTAATTTTTGTTTTTAAATGAAATTATATATATATATATTAAAAATTATATATATATATATATATATATAATTTTTAATAGTTAATTTTTATCATGTTTATTTCTTTAAATTAGTTCATTTTAAAATTTCAAAATAATTTAAAACATTTAAAATAAAAAATTACTTTGTACAAATTTTTTATATATGTGAGAATTACAATGGTTCAAACAAAGTTTTTGGGTAAAAATTATATAAGAGATTTTATTTTATATATATATATATATATATATATTTCAGTAAGAAAAATAAGAGAATTTTTTTGTTTATTTTTTTTAGTAAGAAAAAAGTTGTATATTATATTAACTGAGAAAAAATGTACAAATTCACAAGATGATTTGGAAACTTGTTCTCCATCTCTCACGAGAGGAGAAAAGGTGAGCTACTAAATATACATAGTCCATAAAAAAAGATCACATCACCCTAGGTGCATATATTCTTTAGTATTCAGGGAGAGAGGAGCATCCCCATTTGTAAAGCAAAAAAAATACATATATTGTTCAGAACAACAATCAAAAAGTGACATATACAAATCAAAAGAGACATATACAAAATTTGCAGAAAAAGGAGGGAGGTTTAGATTTAACCTGGAAATAGGAATTCCCCCATGTCATATGTGTTGTGCTCCCAGGTGATCTCCAAATACCATTTACCTGACATTCCAAGCAATCCTTTTTTTGATAATCTATCTACTTCCTTGTTTTGGGATCTGTTAGTATGCTGGATTGTGGAACCTTCATGAAGCTGCCAAAGGAGCTCTATTCTCTTCAGCCATCCTTGTAGCATAGGAGTGTTAATGGCGGCTTTTCCCAATACTTGATCAATAATGATCTTCAAGTCTCTGTATATGTGCAAGTAAGGAATATTAAGAAAGTTGCTAAACCACAAGAGGCCCCATAGAGCTATTGCTTCCACCTTGTTGTTGGTGCCACAACCTCCATTCCAAAAGATCCTGTAGGATAGTTCAGCTGATATAGCAATCCAAACACCACTTGCACAGGAACTTCTTTGTAGTGCTCCATCAAAAAAACCCATCGGATACAGAAACTGTGTATTGTTGTGCATTTGAGGGTTGTTGCTGGGACGAGTGGGTTGTGAAGAGAAAACAGAGAAGTTAGATATGATTCTATCAATGACCAAATGGAAATCCTCTAGTGAGTTCTGAAAAAGATACTTGTTTCGCTAGTTCCAGATGGCCCATATGATAAGTAGTGGAATGGCTCTCGAGGAGGACTTCTGAGTGCTCCACCATTGTAGGGAATCCTTGATGGAGGAATGAAGGATATACTGAAAACCAAAAATTTTAGACAACTTCTTCCATACCTGAATAGTATGTAGACAATGTAGGAAAATATGATTGTTGTTTTCAGTATCTCTTTTACAAATAGAGGATATACCTGGCCCATGCCATTTCCTTTTCTGTAGGTTCTCCCAGATCAGATTCTTATTGTGGAAGACCAACCATGAGAAGATGATGACTTTATTTAGATTTTTTGTTTTCCAAAAGGCATAAGGGAAATGGAGTTCTGCTTGCAATGTCGACATCCTGGAAAGAGTAGAATACGTATCAGCAACAATGATATTGTTAGTTGTCATCTTTCCTTTCCAAGTGATTGAGTCCCGGGAGCCTGTGCAGCAAATGCTAATGTGTTTGATAACAACAATAATTTTGTTCCATTCCAGAGCCATATGGCCATTAAGACCAAGGGAGTGAGCTTCTTTCCAAATGGGTAGTGGACCTTGCCAATCACTTATGGCTTGACCCCAGAAGTAAATGCCTTGTCTGTTTAGGTGATTTTTGATGTTCTCAGGGATTGAGAATTCTTCCCTAGCACCAAGGATAGGGTCAACAGTAATGAGCATACAATTCCCAGTTTGAAATTTCCATGCAAGTTGTTGAAAGAAAATTTTATCCATTTTCTGGAAGCTTTTCCAAATGGCACATCCCTACTTGATGCATATGGTGCCCTTTCTATACCAAAACCTGGAATTTTTATCTTTGAGGTATTTGTGTTGTATGATTTTACTCCAAGTACCATCCCCAAAAAAGCCCCTCCATAAAGATTTCATCAACAATGTTCCACCAAATCTACAAAGGTCCATAATCCCCCATCCACCCAATTCCTTAGGGAGAGTAATGTTGGATAGCTTGGTCAGATGATATTTTTTCCTTTCATGGTTCCCCCCCCAAATGAAGTTTGTTGTTAGGCGGTTTAATTCATTAACAATGGATGCAGGGATGAGATATAGATGAGCCCAATAAACTCCCATTTGTTCTAAAACTACTTGGGTGAGGACGACTTGCACCCCCAATGAAAGGCTTTTGAACTCCCACGCAAATATCCTTTTGAAGAAACAGTCTATAATCCATTTCCAATCAACAGTTTTGTAAGAGTAGGGTTTTATGCGATATCCTAGGTATTTCATTCCTTTTTGAAGTGACATTGCCTTGATGCCAAATAAACCTTCTATATATGTTGTAATATCCATAGTGAAAAATCCATGATATATTACAGATTTGCTATTATTTATGTGAAATCCTGTAGCATTTGCGAATTTGTTGAAAATATTAAAGAGACATAACCAGGAAAAGTGACAGAGCATACCCAGGATAAGAATATCATCAACAAAAAGGCTGTGGGAGATGCTGATGTTGCTTCCCATCTTCAGTGGCCGGAACTGTTCCTCCAGAACCGCTCTTTTTATGTGCAGACTTAGGCTATCCATCGCTAGAATGAAGAGAAGGGGGGAGAGTGAGAATCCCTACCGCAAGCCTCGAGTAGCCCGAAAATATTTTGTTGGATAACCATTTATTATGACAACATAATTTACATTGTCCACACATGCCATTATCAAATCTATACATCTAGGTCTTAGTCCAATTTTGATGAGGACGCACCTAAGGAATCCCCAATCCAGGCAGTCTTATGCCTTCCTTAGGTCAATTTGGAAAATTGCCACATTTAGATTCTTGGTGTGGATCGTATGCATACTCACCGCCATGTTTGCAACAACATCGTGGATGAGCCTGTTATGGAGAAAACCATGTTTTTCTGGAGAGATATATCGCGAAAGAGTATTTCGCATTCTACCTACAATAGTCTTTGAAATGATTTGGTATATAATATTGCACAGGGAAATAGGCCTGAATTTCGAGAAACATTTTTCATTGTTTTTCTTTGGAATGAGGGTGATATATGTAGAAGTGATATGTTGATGTATATAGCCCATGGACTTAGATTCTTCCACCATGCTTAATAGATCTTTTTTGAGAATTTCAAAAAAATGAGTAAAGAGCTCTATCGTCCATCCATCAGGACCGAGACTTTTATCACTCTTAAAAGATTTTAGCACATTTAGAAGTTTTTCGTCTGTGACTTCCTTGTAGAAATCATCATTCTGTTCGTCCTCGTACATAGTGGGATAAGGCTCTATCCCCCAAATTAGATCCTCTGCCAATATATTGTCATTTTTGTCATATGCCTTTTGAAAGTAATGTATAGCAGCATTACAAATTCCTTCTTGTGTTTGATGAATTTGGTCGTCCTCATCCATAATCTCCCAGATGGAGTTTATGTTGCAATGATGATTTGCATACCGGTGAAAGAATTTAGTGTTACGATCGCCTTCCTTTATCTAGGTCACCCTCCTTTTCAATCTCCAGGTATATTCCTCAATAGAAAGAATGTTTGTTAGGCCCCTATACTACTAGTGTAACCCCTTATTGTTATTAGTACAACCCCCTTATTATATTGTTGTACCCATGTAGTCCCCATATTGTTACTATTGTGCCCCATAGAAGCCCACTATTGTTATTATTGTGCCCTTACATTATTATTGTTATGTCGGTTCTGATTATATTATGACCCCTTAGACTCCTATATATAGAAAGGAGGTCTTGTCATTTGTATCATCCAAGAATTGTTCATTTGTGTAATGTAAAGGAGGTTGCCCCCTCAAAGAAGCTGAATTCGAAGGCGTTCAACTATCTTTTCTATCTTTTTGTGAGCTGGTTTCATAACATTTGGTATCAGAGCCTTGGATTCTAGGGTTTCGTTGCTCCAAATAGGTCATCGTGGAATTTTCGCTATAACTCTTTTTCTGTGATGTTTTAGAGGTGAACAAAAAAACCCATTTGAGACGAAATCACGTTGAACCTCGCGTCCAAATTTCAGAGATTTTCGCGCTACATTTGCAGAGATATGATCTGACGAAGTTGGTCTTTTTGCAAACTCCTAAATTACATTCCAAACATGTGACCTTGGGAAAATTGTCATAACTTTTGTTTTGAGCATCAGATTGAAATTTCGTAAGAAGTTACAGAAAAAGGACGGATTGTAGTTTCTTGTGTATATTTTTTAGACCTAAAGGTCAAAACAGTGACACATGGCACCTCATAAAAGTTCGCTCTTTTGAAAAGGTATATAATCAGGTCATCTTGGGAGATTGTGCATAACTCTTTCTTGGAGAATCTAATTTCAATCACACTGGTGGCATTGGAAAGAGGACATAGAGGGCTACTACAGATCGTAATTTCAAAATTGAAAGATTTGAAATTACAGAGATACACCATATTCAATATCGAGTGCCTACAAAGTGAAAAAAAGGTGTGTATTTTTTTTAATATTTGCATAAGCTTGGTTTGAAAAATTAGTTTGAAGGAATTCAAAGGGAATAGTGAAGAATTATTATCGGTAATTCATGCCCCAAAGAAAGAAAACGGAAACACCTAGTAAACGATCTGAAAGCTCTAGCATGACTCATGAAGAAGAGGAAGAAATGCTACATGATATATCAAAATTACAAGACCAAGTGCAACAAATGTCACTCTCACAAAAGCTAACAGAAGCTAAGATAAATGGTGTGGAATCTAAGATAAAGGGCGTGGAAGCTAAGATGAATGACGTGGAAGCAAAGATGAATGGCATGGAAGCTAAGATGAATGGTGTGGAAACTAATATCAATGGTAGGGAGGCTAAGATGAATGGCGTGGACGCTAAGATGGATGGCATGGATGATAAGATGGAAGAATTGAAGATAAATTTGAATAAGTTGCTACAGGAAATGGTCACTAATGGTGAAAGAGTAGTAAAGGAAACTCATAATGAGAACAAAAGAAATGTTAATCATGATTTCATAGACACTAATGTTGGATCAAAGACCTGCCATATTCCAAAAATCGATATGAGGAAGTTTCATGGCAAGGATCCCGTAACATGGATACTACAGATGGAGCAATTTTTCGATCTCAATAATGTGAAAAACACACAAAAGGTACGTACTGCAACTTTATATTTGTAACCAAATTAGTTTGTATGGTATCAATGGATTTGCTCTCGTAAACAAATTATCACCTGGGCAATTTTTACGGAAGAAATGACAGCACATTATGAGGATACAAAAAGCAACACATTCTTTAGTCAATTGATAAATCTCAAACAAAAGGGTTCAATGCAAGAGCACATTGAGGACTTTCAAAAGTTGAATAGAAGGGTAAATTATATTCCAGAGAAGCAAAGGATTGATGTCTTCATAGGGACTTTAAAGGATAACGTTCAACATGAGGTTCGTTTTTGGGAACCTGATTCATTGGAGGAGGCATTCGAGTTGGAAAGAAAAATTGAAAACGAAATTATGGAAACAAGCAATTCTACCCCTCACAACTATAAACATGGAAGTCTTGTTTCTCCTAGCCTTCCACAACCTACAAGGGTGACACCATAACATTTGGAAGAAAAACGAGAAGAAGGGCTTTGTTACAATTGTGATAGCAAATGCGCTAAAGGTCATAAGTGTGTTGAGAAGAAATTATTTTACATAGATTATGAAGAGGAGGAAGAAAAGGATCAAGAAACATTGAAAGAAGAGGATATACACTAGGAACCAACCCCAGAGAAAGAAGAAATGAATCTGACCATATCTTGTAAAGCATTGGCAAGAATTACCACTCCTCAAACTCTCAATATAGGAGGACATATCAACAAGAAAAGCGTTCAAGAAGTGAAAGATCATATCGAGAAAGAAGAAATGAATCTAACCATATCTTGTAATGCATTGGCCAGAATTACCACTCCTCAAACTATCAAGATAGAAGGACATATCAAGAAGAAAAATGTTCAAGAAATGAAAGATCACATCGAGCATCAAGAAAGGAATCTAACCATATCTTGTAAAGCATTGGAAGAAATTACCACTCCTCAAACTCTAAATATAGAAGGACATATCAAGAAGAAAAAGGTTCAAGCAGTGAAAGATCACATCGAACATCAACAACAAGTTCTCCAACTTTTAAAGGATAACGCCACTTTGGTACAGAATCGAATGAAACAACAGGTAGATCAACAAAGCAATGAAAAATGTTTTGATGTAGGTGATTGGGAATTTTTATGGCTACATCTCAAGCAAGCTATTTATGAGAATGAAATTTTGGAAATACTACATGCACTTAAGAAATGGCGACCTTACCCAATGGGAAGACACTTCAAGGTAAAAATGGATCATGATAGTCTTAAATACCTTTTAGGAAAAACATTATCTTTAGAAGAACAGAAAAAATGGGTCACAAATATGTTGGGTTATGACTCTGGCATCATCTATAGAAAAGGGAAGCAAAATTTAGATGCAGATGCACTCTCAAGAAAGGATGAGGATGTGGAAGCATTGTTTTGTGCTATTTCTATTACCCAAATAGATTGGATAAACGAAGCATGGGATGAATAGAAGAAGGATGAAGAAGTGTGGCCACTCATTCAAAAGCTGCAGAAGATCCCAGTTCAAACAATATTTCCAGAACTTGAAGAGGAAGAAAAATCATATTGGAACCTGGAGCAATCAAAGAAACAAGAACCCGACAACTATGAAATCGATCGATTTTCAGAGTATCTCATTAAGTGGAAGAACTTACCCATTGAAGATTCCACATGGGAGGACAAAAATTTCATACAAAAGCATCAAGAACTACTCAAGCGTTGAGGACAACAGTTTTTGAAGGAGAGCGGCATGTTAGGCCCCTATACTACTAGTGTAACCCCTTATTGTTATTAGTACAACCCCCTTATTATATTGTTGTACCCATGTAGTACCCATATTGTTACTATTGTGCCCCATAAAAGCCCACTATTGTTATTATTATGCCCTTACATTATTATTGTTATGTCCGTTCTGATTATATTATGACCCCTTAGATTCCTATATATAGAAAGGAGGTCTTGTCATTTGTATCATCCAAGAATTGTTCATTTGTGTATGTAAAGGAGGTTGCCCCCTCGAAGAGGCTGAATTCTAAGGCATTCAACTATCTCTTCTATCTTTTGGTGAGTTGGTTTCATAACAATGTTTTTCTTACAAAGTTCAAGTTCATGTATTCGGAGCCAAATTCTCGTAGGCAGGGGGAGGACATTTTAGGCAACATACAATCCATTTCATTTTGAATATCAACGAGTTCCTTCTTGAGATCCTTATGCTTCTATTTCTGGCAGAGCTTGACATTCCCACGAACGGAGTCCAATTTTTCAAGGAGATTAATCATGGGGGAAGTATCAGGAAGAGTTTGTTGACCCCAAGTCTCTAGAACTACCTTATTAAAATCTAGATCTTCTAACCAGGATTGGTTGAATTTGAAAGGAATGCCCATACAGATGCCTATTTTCCTCCATTGTAGCGAGACAGGCCCGTGGTCAGAAATGAAGTTACTGATGGTTTCAGCGCGAACATCCCCAAGTCATTCTAACAATTGTTCGTGGATAAGGAAGCGATCAAACCTCTTGGCCACATATGTCGTTTTAGAATGACCATTATCCCATGTTGGAGCAATTTTTGTCGGGCATATGTCTACAAAGTTATGCATGAGGATAACATCTTGAATCAATCCGGCCAAAGGGTTTATTTTCCTGTAGCAGCCCCATACTTCATCGCGACTTATGGTACAGTTCAGGCCTCCTACAATGATAAGAGAAACCAATTTGATCATTCGAGAGGAAAAAAGACGATCCCAAAAAATGAATCTGTCTTTGTAGGGGGCATAAACATTGAGAATGTGAACATGGTGAGATATTTTGCAAAAGTCGGCTTCCAGTAGAATACCTGAAAGACACCAGAAGGCCTTTACAAAGACCCAAGAAGGATCCCATAAGGCCACCAGAACCCCAGAGAGACCCGTAGATGCAGTTGCAAAAATGTGCTAGTTCGGAAACATTTTCCGAAAGTATAGAACAACCTGTGTGACGCTATGCATAGATTCCTGTATGAGAATGAGACATGGGTGAAGGGAGAAAAGTAGGCTTTTGAGAGCTAAATATTTTGGTCCAACCCCCAGACCCCAGATGTTTAGGGATATGATGAGAGTCATGTGAGCAGATCATCGGGTTTCCATGCTCTAAGCGCCGCAGAGGATGAAAAGTCTGCAATTGGAACATCAACAAGGAAATGGTCCATTGGAGAAGCGAATGAGATATTCTTGTTTCATCCCCGGAAATGTCGGCTACCTCGGTTTTTCTTCCGACAGATAGTACTGTTAGCCGCCGAGGTAGGGTTGATGTGTGGGGAGGTAGAGTCCCTAGGCTTATGGATAATGAGAGAATGTAGCTCTAGGGTCTTTCTTTGTAAAAGGAAGTCCAACTCACTTCCGAAAGAATTTGTAGGGGATGCAGTAGGTGAGTTGGGGGGGGGGGGGGTTGACACTAAGGGAGGGACCTTTATCCTTGGATTGTCGATGGGGTGGAATAGGGGAGGGTACATATGCAACATGCGAGGTGGATGGAATGTTATGATACGGGTGTGAAAGCGGAAAAGGGTTTGGAAGGTCCTAACAGGGGGTAGGATCGAGAGGAGGGAAGAAATTAAAGTGAGTAGGTCTGCTAGGTAATGGAAAGTCCGACTTATCAAAAATATTTGGGGAGGATGGAATGGAGATTGGAGATGTTACCAAAGAACCAAAAGCAAGTGGGTGATGTGAACTTTTTTCGAGACATACTTGGATGAGGCATATTCTGATTCTATGACTTAAACCTCTGACCCTTTATGCTTAGACGTTCCCTATCTGAGTTGGACAATATGGAGGCGTTATAGCATTTCCATCCATGTAGGCGACCTCCAAGTCGAAGTGGACATTGTTCACGCAGGTGCCCTATTCAGCGATAGAAAGAACATCGAAAAGGAACTCCCTAGCAATCCAGCATTTGATGGAGATTAATATCCTCCCAATGTAGTTTGATGTGATCAAGATATCCCCGATGATATTCCTTTTCAATGAGAATCCAATCGACTCTCTTATGCTATGCACCAAGGCACCTCGGGTCCACGTAGACAAATTCTCCAATGGCATTTCCTATGTTTGTTAGAGCCTGTTTGGTCCATAGTTCAATAGGCAGACTGGGTAATTTAACCCAGATCAATTTATTGATAGGAGTATTGTGCAGGGGATTATATCTTATGTACCAATTACGCAAGGCCAGAAAGCTTTTTCCATGAACCCATGGAATGGACTTGATTTTCTCTAAGTCCTCTTGACTTAGAAAGTGAAAGTTGTACCAGCCTTTCATTAATATGACCATAGTAGGTAGGTACCCGAGCATAGTTTTCCACTTCTTTCCTAACCAATTCTGCATCTCAAAGTCCTCCATTTCCAAGAAATAGCATCGACCAACAAGAGCTTGCTTTTGTAAGATGTTTATGCGGTCTATTAGGGTGGCACTATCTAAAGCCAGAAGTGGAGGTGTTGGAGTGGTCTTTATAGATCGATGCTTATGACGACGCTCATGGAATGCATGTCTGCCACCCTGCAATAAATGCAGCGATAAATCAACAACTGGCACCCGGTCATCCCCGAGTGTAGTACACCATGCATCTAATGAGTGTGGGCCCATGTGAAGTGATTCTGCTTCCATGGTGGCCTATATAAGAGTCGAGTTGGAGGACACGTTGGATTCAACATCCATCCAGGGTGGAAATGCGAGGGAGGGGAGGCGTATGGAGCTGTCAGTCTGTCAAAGAGAAAAAAAAGTGATAGGCCGGATATTAAATTAGACAGGTGTGAATGATCTAAGAGAATTTCATGTTGCATTGGGAAGGACAATATACATAAACGAGGAGACAGAGGGCATGTGCGAGATTAATGTTCGCATACCATGGGAAAACGACACTGTCGTTTGGACAATCCGGATCAGGAAACAAGGCACATGTACTGACAGAAGGAATATCGACCAGATATTGAAAGTAGTGAGGTCAGAGAATGCATGGGAAAGCATACAAGTGATGTGTTTGCATTTACGAGGTGAGGTGTTCGTAGACACACGCTCCACCTATAATGCCGAAAAGTACTGATGATGACCTGAGAGTGTTGTTCCGACAGTCAGAAAAACCAAGGTGAGACCAGAGCATGAACAGAGAGGAAAAAAAATTATGTAATGTCCCTAAATCTTATGCCTGAAAAAATGGGAGAGTTGTTGGATTCAATAATCAGTGAAATGGGCATGAACGGATTTTGGTTTTGAACATAGTACTTGAACAAAGGCTTAAGGATCCCCCTAGAAATGAAGAAACAAACCAGAAAGTGCTTTCTAAGGCTTTCCAAATTAACCAAATTAAAACTTATGAAATTTGAAGATTTAAAGTACAACACAACAGTAGTAACATCCCATACATTTAAACCATAATTTTCATATTGGAAACCTAAAGTCAATGCAAGGTCGAGAGATGACAATAATTTCAGAAAATTGAGGCCAAAGGGGATGGGGTTTGGATAGCCACCAAGAAGAAATAACTGAGTAAGTATTTTAAATGGCCCCAAAACAAGACGAATATGGAAATGTAAAGTGCTTTTAAACTAGAAGGCGATTAACAGAACCAGAAGAAAAACATTTGCATGTTTGTTCACCTATATTTGTTGTTTTGGAGTGGAATTTAGGCATACCTGCTGATTTTCCCCAAGAGAATTTGTGGTTGCAGCGGTCATTTGCCATAGAAGCGGAAACAATTACTTTACCTTTCATTCACCACAGAAGGGAATAGTAACACAGCAACTCAAGAAAAATAACCATCATGAATTGCATTTTCCAGTCGATAGGAAGAAAGAAACACAGATAAGGGGCACCATCTAACGAGGGGGTTGGTCCTCCAAAGTAACCAGCCAATTTTTGAAGCTGAAAAGCATGAAACCCTCATAGAGGACACTGTAATCCCAGTGGCCAGGTGACCTAAAAACCTTTCCTGGACAAGGTTGAACTGCAGAAAGGAGAGAAAATAGATTCAAAAATTGAAGGTGTGATCAGAACCGCCTCTATCCATATCGTCATTTCTCACCTAGATATGCTCAGTCTCACCGTGTCAGGTGAGATTGACTTAATGGACAACAATACTATGTGCAGTGGCACCAATGGCTTTGAAAAAAGTAATAAGACCACTGATGGTGAATCAATTATACAGAATGCCTTCGATTATTCTTCAACTAGTCGCTCTCAGCAGGCTTTCAACATAACAGAAATTTTTGACCGACACGTTTCTAACCAACAAATGTAATCCATCGAATAATTAAATTACCCTACACTTATATAAATATGTTTACCATTATAATTATAATGGAATTGAGAAACACCATATATATTTAGAATTGAATATTAAGAAAAATAAAATAAAATTCTAAATTCTAAAATATATTTAACTATATTAGTACTTTACCATATAAATTTCCTCTAAATTTTATCATAATTTTAGAAATATAAATTTCAAATTAATTTTCTTATTTTCAGTCGATTTTATTTTCATTCAAATGTAACCATTCAACAAGATCAAATTAACATAATATATTTATGTAAAATTAAAAAAACACATGCATATAGATACTATTATAAGATTAAATCAAATGATATCGATTACCTAAAAAAAAAAAATTAGTATGGTTACCTATACAAAGTATCAATGAAAATAAAACACACTAGAATTAAAACTACATCGTTTAATGTTTAATCTCAAATATAGACAAGTCTGAATATGCACCATCTGAATGGCAAAATACTTACCACGTCTTCCTCCAAAAGTGTTTGTGTGTTGCATTCTGCACCCGTGAAATCATTAAGGCTACACCACTAACTGAGCAAAAGCCATGGAACAGCTTCCCACATCACCTAAAAAAAAATAATTTAAGAGGTGGTTAATTATTGTTTTAACCACTTCCTCACTAATGAGATTTAGTTATAGCGGTCTACTAGCCTTGGGCCCTTGCTTGAACATGTATTCTTTAATTTGAGGCTTTTCATCACATTGGAGGAAGGCATGGTTGGACTAGCCATCCTATAACCACACATATGGAAAGTTTGATAATTTTTGGACCATGTTTTAGGAATGATCTAGTGTTGAGGTTGGTAAATGGGTCATTTACGTAATTTAGCATATTTTTCTACATTTTTTAACTTGGGCCACTTCTATTTTTCAATAGTTTTAGTAAATAACATAGTGTTACACTTGTAATGTGGAGGAAATTTTATTTATGTAAGGAGAATGCCTCTCTCATTTCCATTTTGTTGGATATTAATGAAAAAATTAGCTTGAACAAATTTTGAGCATAAATAATATTTTTTAATGGTTATTTCCAGATATCGTTAAATGCATAGAATGGGATATTTTGTAGGATTGTTGAGGACATAAGCTACACCAAATATATATAAGGGTGCCATGCTCCAATTGGAATGAATTTTAATATATAAATCCCTCCCCTTTCCTTTGACTATTGAAGTTTCCCACCTTTTTCATTGAAGTTGGGTGCCTTAGGTCTCTAACCTTTTTCCTTCGCCATTCTTCAATTTCACCTTGGTTTACACAGAGATGATTCTTCATCGATGATATGAAGGATCTAAAGTATGCTCAAAGTTTCAAAAAATTCTCAAAATTCAAAGTTCTCAAAAGCAGATGAAACCAAGCTCAATCTGTAGTGCTCATTCCTCTGATTCCAATGCAACTTGAATAGGGAAAATCATACATCGTATGAAAAATATATGCAAGGTCAAAGTTTGGGTTCAAATAGAGCAAAAATTCAATGGTCAATGCTCGTGATCAAAGTCAAGATTCATGGTTCTGGTTGACATGTAGTGCCCTTAGGTTTTGACAACTGTCATTGTATAGTTGGTGGATGTGGACCAATGGAATTGAGCCATGTCACCCAATTAGAGGGTGACACATGGACCAATTCTGAGTCGCCACATAGCCCTGTGATTGATCCAAAAATTTATGACCAACCAAACTAGAGGGGATGAGATTCGACCTCCTAACTTGCTGCCTACAAATCATGTGCCTCACCACTAGGCCACCAAAGGTTCTTGTTAAGCAATGGCAAAAATATGTTATTTAAAGAATGTCTACGTCAGTTTTGGGATATGCTAACGAACTCACCAAATATATCTGGTGAATGGCATATGGGTTAAAAATGGTGGTGGGTCTATCGACCACGCCACCATATCACACTTAAGGTTTATCGAAATAATTCAACCACCGTCATATCTCTCAACAAAATACACCTATTATGGATAGAACACCTAACCTCCACCTTTATAATCAACTCACCCAACCAACCCACCTATGTGGGTTTTGTTGAATAGTTTACAGATCTATTTTGTTTTAAGTTGTAGGCAGAGAGTATTTTTGGCCTAATTCAGTGATTCAGATTCCAAATTGAGCATTTCAAAAGCCAAAATAGGGGTTTTTTGGTCTTCTGAATGCATTGGAAGCATTTTTTTTGACAAGTTGGAGCTTGTACATAGTTGTAATTGAGCATTTGAGAATATTAATAAAGCGGTCACACTAGAATCAGACCTGAAGATGTAGCCGAGGAGGGGTGAACTCTGTTATCAACTTGTCTTCTTTTTCTTGCTTCTATTTTCAGTCTCCATTATTTTATTTTGCTACAAATTTTTATCAAGTTGATGTGTTTTCACAATTTCGATTCATTGCACAAGATTACATAAACTAACTTGCAATTTTTTTAGTAATACCTTGCAATTTCAATTTTTGGATCAAATTTGGTATCCAGGCTCTTGGTTGTGTGATGGTTTAATAGGGATTGCAAGTTTTCATATGCTCACAATCTCAAATATCAAGAAAGGAAAAGGATTACTTGAAGAATTCAATCCTGAAATTGGCTCAAGAAGACCACCTTCCTATTCTTCTCAAACCATGATAGGCGAAGAAGATGATGATATCTCTCAACTAGATAGAGAATTAAAAAAGGATTTTCTTGACATGGATGACATGGTAAAAATATTGTTTAATGAGAGGGAAATGTGATTGCAGGATGAATGTTCTTGCCAACCAAGAGAGGAAGTTAATGGTTCTCATAAGACACCATATGGTAACGATAATGGTAATGGTGGTGCTCCTCCTCCTCCTCTACCTCCTTTACCTCCTTCTTCACCATATTCCCCTTCATCACCTACTTCTTCACGAAAAGGACATAAAGGACATGCTAAATCCCCTTTAATTAAGCTTGATGTAAAGTTTGAATTGTCAATATATGATGGGGAATTAAATGCTAAAATGTTGGATAACTAGGTAAGGAAAATTGAAGTATATTGCAGGATCCAAAACATTGATGATGATGTCACAAAAAACCAACCTGCTTCTCTTAGGTTGGGAGGAACAACTCTCATATGGTGGGAAGCAAAAATGCAAGAAGATCTCAATAAAAGTGGTAAGATTATTTCTTCTTGGAATGATTTTGTAGCTACTTTGAGAAAACAATTTTATCCATTGGCATATAAACAACAAACAATGATGAGATGGAAAAATCTTAGGCAAGCTAAGGGTCAAAATGTACAAAGTTATACTCAAGAATTTCGTAAGAAAACTTTAATTTTGAGTATTTCTTTAGATACAGAAGAGACACTTATGAAGTATATTGGTGGTTTACATAGCTATATTAGACACACTATTCTTATGCTTAACCCAACCAAGTTAGATGAAGTGTGTGTACAAGCTATGCATATTAAAAGTCGAGGAAAGAATGTGTGAGAATATACTTCAAAGAAACCATCCAAGCCATTTTCTGATAAGTCAAAGGGGAAAGGAAAAGGAAAGGGGAAGATGACAACCACTGTTAAGAAAGAGGAAACAAAGCTCACTTGCAAACATTGCAAGAAAGATGGTCATGATGAAGACCATTGCTGGAATTTGCATCCAAAATTGAGACTAAAAATGCTTGACAACAAGGGGAAACAAAAGAATATTACTACAACTCAACAAGATTTGGGATCTAATTCAGGTGAAGAAACAAAGATCACAACCATGGGAATAAAAGGTATATCTTCTAATGCAAGTACTAGTTCTTCTAATGAGTCCTCTGAATCTCTAACTGATAAGAAAAGGAATGATCTTTTTCATATTAGAGTGGTCATAAAGCATAATAAGATTGATACTCTTTTTGATAGTGGTTCTCAAGTCAATCTTATTCCTGAAGCAATTGTTAAGAAACTTAACTTAGAAACAACACCTCATGTTAAACCTCATGCTTTGGGTTGAGTATGTGATAATGCCAAACTACAAGTAACAAGACATTGTAAACTCAAGTTTTCCATCACTGCTAACTTTGTAGATGAGGTTGTAGTTGATGTTGTACCTCTTGACATTTGTGGCATTGTCTTGGGAAGTCCCTATCTGTATGATCAAAAATCCATATTTTATCGCGACGAGAAAAAATATCATTTCTTCAAAGGAGGAATTGAATACATGGTAAGGGCACATCATAAGAAGATAAATTTATCTGTTGTTAATGTAAGACAAATGAAAATATTTGTTAATGCTAGCAAGAATTATGTATTGCTAGTTATAAAAGCTAAGGATGTTGATAAAACCGAATTCTTCACAGGATGGCATCCTAAACTTAATTATGTATTGAGTGAAATTGTTAATACTTATGGAAAGATGTTTCAAGAACTTGAAGGATTTCCTCCAAAAATAGGATTTCAACATGAGATTTAGTTGTAGCAGGATGCTGCACTTCCTAATATTTGCATGCAAAAAATGTTAGTTTTGGAAAGCATGGAAATTAAGAAGGAGGTGCAAGAGTTTCTTGACAAAGGGGTAATCAGACCATGTACCTCTCCTTATGAGTATCCTATTGTTTTGGTGCCAAAGAAGTATGATACATGGGGAATGTGCGTTAATTTGCAAGCTTTGAACAAAATCACGGTAAAGATTCATTATCCCCTTCCTCGTATTTAGGATTTTCTAGATCAATTGAAGGATGTTGTTTATGTCTCAAAGTTAGATTTAATAAGCGGTTATCATTGAATTATAATTGTTGAAAGTGATATTTGGAAAATTTCTTTTAAAACAAAACAAGGATTATTTGAATGGTTAGTAATTCCTTTTGGGCTTTGTAATGTACCGGCAACATTTATGAGTGTGGTGAATGATGTATTGCGACCATTCCTCAGTAATTTTGTCATAGTCTGCTTAGATGATATTTTGATCTTCAGTAAGACTCATGAAGAGCATGTAAAGCATGTAAAGCAGGTTTTGGATGTCTTAGAAAGGGAAAAGTTGTATTTAAAGATGTCCAAATTTGAACTTTGTAAGACAAGTTTGGTGTATTTAGGTTATATTGTAGGGGGTGGTGAATTGAAAATTGATCCCTTTAAAGTTGAGGTTATTGTAAATTGGCCTAAGCCCAAAAATGTAACTGAAGTCAGAAGCTTCCTGGGAGTAGCCCAATACTGGAGGAAGTTCATTGCAAGCTTCTCATCTATTGCAGCACTGCTACATGCTTTGACAAGTGTGAAACAAGTTTTTTAGTGGGGAGGAAAACAATAGAAAGCCTTCGATGTATTGAAAGAGAAGATCAGTACAACACCGGTTCTAGCACTTCCAGATCTTAAGCAACCATTCGAAATCCAAACAGATGCAAGTGATTATGCCATTGGGGCAGTATTGATGCATCATGATAAGCCTATATGATTTCACTCTAAGACTTTTAAAACTGCAATAATTAACTATCCAACATACGATAAGGAATGGTATGCTTTAGTACAAAGTGTCAAAACATGGAAGCACTATTTAACCGGTAAAGAAACAATCATACATACAGTTCATCAACCATTACAATATCTTCAATCAAAAACTAAGCTACAAAAATCAAGGCACTTTAGATGGATGGGATTTTTACAACAATTTTACTTAGTCATCATATGTAAGAAAGACATGTATAACAAATTTGCAGATATGCTATCAAGACCTATAATCAATGCTTCTACAATTCTTAAGCATAATTCAATCACACATGAAATCTACATTGAACAATATGCTCAAGATGAATATTTTAAATATCTATATGCAACTTTGAGTAAAGGAAATCAAATTGAAGAACTGGATTATCATGTTCATGACAAACTATTATATCATCTTGGCAAGTTATGCATTCCACAAAGTGAAAGAGTTAATATTATAAGGGAAGCACATACATCTCTTATTGCTGGTAATTTTGGTGTAGGAAAAATAGTTTCTCAATTGTAGAGGTATTGTTATTGGCCTCGTATGAATGAAATTGTATCAAGATATGTAAAGGGGTGTTCTATGTGTGCTACTAGTAAGCCAAGTAACAAGAAATTGGGATTGTATACTCCACTTCCTATTCCTTCGCGTCCTTGGGAAAGTGTGTCCATGGATTTTGTGGGGGGGATTACCTATGTCTAGGAAAGGTCATGATTATTTGTATGTTGTAGTGGATAGGTTCAGTAAGATGTGTATCTTAATGCCTTGTAAAAAGCAGGTCACAGCTAGACAAACATATAGTTGTTCTTTCAAAATGTATGGGTTCACTTTGGGTTACCCACATCTATTTTATCTGATCGTGATTCTCGATTTCTCGGGAAATTTTTGTCACAGTTGTGGGAATTGATGGACACCATGTTGAAGAAAAGCACAACATTCCATCCACAAACTGAAGGCCAGATAGAGGTGGTGAACAGAATAGTAGTGCATCTACTACAAGGATACTATGGCAAACATCCTAAGCTTTGGGATGAGAACTTACACTACATTCAACATGCCTACAACTGTGCCAAGCATTCATCGACTCAGACATCTCCATTCGAAGCATGTTATGGTTATTTACCAAAATCTCTTTTAGATTTCATCTTTGGGAAAGATATTGCAGTGGATGGACATAGTAATGTGGAGAAAGCCAAGAACTTCATTGAACAAATGTAGCTGGTACATCAAACTGTGTAAGAATAGTTGGAAAAGAGTTAAGCCAAATACAAATCCAGGTATGAAAAGCATCACGTGGATCACAATTTTCAGGTCAAAGACAAATTTTGGTTATACATTAGCAAAGAAATATTGCAAGGAGAAGGTAAATCTCTCCAACCGATCTGGTATCGTCCATTCTGAATCTTAGAAAATATTGGAAATAATGCTTTTTGATTAGATTTTCCTCCTTAAATGAAAATCTACTATGTAGTAAATGTTGAAAACCTAAGATTGTATGAGCCTCCTATGATCATGGATCAATAGGAAAGAATTCAGGTACCTTCCATAGAAGATTTTTCTCCTGAATACATGTACAAGCTACAGGAAGATACCATTCTTGATAAGAAGACAAGGACTTCTCGTAGAGGTGATGTGCAGTACCTTCATGTGGGGCTTAAAGTTAAAAATCCAAGCAAAGCATGATGGATCGAGATTGGGAAGGTGAGGGAGATTTACCCTCACATATTTTCTAAGTAGTACCAAAATTTTGGTGGTCCAAAAGCTTCCATTGGGGAAGAGTGACCTGAAAATATGCTCAAAGTTTCACAAAATGCTCAAAATTCAAATTTCTCAAATGCAGATGAAACCAAGCTCAATGCGTAATGCTCCATTTTCTTTGATTCCATCGCAACTTGAATGGGCAAAAATAGACATCGTATGCAAAAGTTATGCAAGGTCAAAGTTCAGGTTCAAATAGAGAAAAATGTTAATGGTCAACGCTCGTCATCAAAGTCAAGGTTCATAGTTCCAGTCGACACGTGGCACCCCCAAGTTTTGAGAACTGTCATTGTATAGTTGGTTGATGTGGACCAATGGAATTGAGCCATGTTTCCCAATTAGAGGGCGACACGTGGAACAATTCTAAGCTGCCACATAGCCCTGTGACTGATCAAAAAATTTATTACCAACCAAACTGGAGGGGATGATATTTTACCTCCTCACTCACTGCCTACAGATCATGTTCCTCACCACTAGGCCACCAAAGCTTCATGTTAAACAATGGAAAAAATATGTTATTTAAAGAATGTATACGCCTATTTTGGGGGTAAGGGATATGGTGGGAGCCCACCATATCTAGCGGCTCCGCCATATCCCCACGACATATGCTAATGGACTCACCAAATATATCTGGCAGATGAAATATGGGTTAAAAATGGTGGCGGGTCTGTGGAGCATGCTACCATATCACACTTAATGTTTATCGAAATAAGTTAATCGCCCTCATATCACTCAAGAAAATGTGCCTATTGTGGATTGAACACTTGACCTAAACCTTTATAACCAACGTGCATGACTAACCCACATGTGTGGGTTTTGTTGAATTTTTTACCGAGCTATTTTGTTTTAAGTTACAGGCAGAGAGTATTTTTGCCATAATTCGACCATTCAGAGGCCAAATTGAGCATTTCAAAAGCCAAAAAAGGGGTTTTTGGTTCTTCTGAATGCATTGAAAGCATTTTTTTGATGATTTGGAGCTTGTAAATGTATGTAATTGAGAATTTAAGAATCTCAATTAAGCGGTCACATTCGAAGCGAATCCAGAGACATATACCAAGAGGGATGAAGATCGTTATCAACTTGTCTTTTATTGCTTATATTTTTAGTCTCCATTCTTTTGTCTTGCTGAAAATGTTTATCAATTTTATGTTTTTTCGCAATTTTGATCTCTTGCATAAGAATACCTAAACTAATTTGCAGCTTGTTCAGTAATACCTTCATTTCAATTTTTGGATCAATTGACCAATCCCCCACCATCCTTGTGGAAGGATAAGCCATCGTAAATAGTGTTTGAGAGGACATCCTCTGGGTGACATCAATGCAATCCCCCATTAAGTCTAAAGCCTCACTTGGATTCTTTACTAGAGACTTGATAGCCCCTATAGCACTATTATGTCACTTATATTCAACCAAAAAATAACAGAATTAACAACCTAGGTTTACCTCGTTCTTAAAATCTATAATCTAGTTTTCTTTAATGCAAAGGTTTTTCATTGATTATATATTTTCTTGTTTGAGTCTCTTATGATAATAAATTTATCAAGGAATTCTTTATTTGAATTAGCATGGAAAGGGTTTGTGTGGTTTATTTAAAAGTTTCAGGGTTATCCGTGGATTAACCAACAACTCAATCACTTCATATGCTTGATGAGTTTGTAATGCCTGGAAATGCTAGTGAAAGTAATGATATAACTCTTACCACTCCACTTTTGTGAAAAAATTGAAGTATTTTATGGAAAATAATTGACACTAGGTGAATCAAAACTCAACACCTTAATTCAGATAGCTTGTCTATTTTGCATCTAAAATATTATTTTCATAATATATTTCATATCTGGTTTTTTGTGGTGATGATTAATGGTGATGTATGGAAATAAGTTTTTTACCTTTCACATTGTTTTCCCTAAGATCATCTCAAGGAAAAGAAGTTGCTACTCCATAGATCCCACCTTAGGATCTACCAAAAAGTGGGTGGAATATCCAAGCTAATATCCTAATTACAATTCCATTTCCAACCATACAAATAACAAAAGAAAATAGATGAATTATCATAATTCATACCCTCATAGGCTGATGTGCTTTTTGGACCCTTATTGTGGCTAGAAAACCTACCCCTAACTAGAGATCCCACTCCAACTCCTCAATCCAAACCCATCCACACGTGCACAAATGAACGAGAATGATATTTTCCTAATGAAAGGAAAGCTAGCATGCAATATAAACTTAATATAACAAGTATATTTCATATACATCACATAAATAGCCATAAAATAGAGAAGGAAAATATTTTGCTTTCATATCATAATGAAAGTACATACGAAATTATACATTAACTATAGTATGTGCTCTTCTTTGATCCTTGGTTCTCCTATTCCCTTGACTTACTAACAAACAAGGCTCATTTAAGATGACAGAGAATATTACTCTGATAATATTTCACCAAAAATATTGTGCTATCTTTGATTCCTCTCCCTCTCACCCTTAAGATGATCTCACTAAATTGGCCTTTCCTAGATCTGAGAGGATGTATCTAGATTCTTAGGGAAATGATAAGTTAGGCTTGATGACATGTGAATTAGGTGGATATAAGTCATGGATAGACTTGTTGGAAGGTGATCCAATAAATTACAACTCATGTACAAGTTTCATGCTCAATTATAAGCTTTTCCCAACTTACTAAGAAACTTCTTCTTAATTATGAGCTTTTTTCTCAAATATGAAATAATTGCTATTTCATAATTATGAAATTATCATAAAATAATTATGATAAAATACTCAATTATGTAATTCCATCCCTCTAACGTTTAAAAACTTCCTTCAAACACCCATATGAGCAATAACAAGGGTGAAAGGGGGCACATTCTAGCCATCAACTATGATAAATTGAACTAGGGTTTTTCTCACGGAAATGAAGTTGAAAATATGGTTATAATATATTTCCCATAATGCATGAGTTTAGAAGTAAAATTTATGGGAAAAAAACATTGACATATATAAAAATGTATAAAAGGAGTTAAAACCAAGGGACCAAATTGGCGCCATAATTGATAACCACGTATAAAACATAATAAGGTCATCCTTGAGCTAGGCATATCCATTCTTAAGATAAAGAATAGCTAAAAGTGGATGACATTTAGTTTTTAAACTAAAACAAATAATTCATGCAAACAAATTCTCAATAAAATAGAGAAGATTCATTGGTAAACGTGCATTAAAATGAACATTGTATTCTAAACACCCAAAACGTGGAAAGCCAATGAGATTTTTCAATATATTATCTTTGCAATTCTAAAATACAATACGAACATGCCATGGCATTCATAATCCCCTAATTCATTAAGCCTAGATTATAGTACAATTGTAGTTCTTTTGACTATATCTACATGTAATGTCCCCTAATAATAATAAAAATAATAAATAATATAATATAATATAATATTAAAATATAAGTAAATAAATGATAAACAATAAAGAAAAGATAATTATGGTAAATAAATAATAGAAAAAGTAAAGAAAAGATAATAATAGTAAATAAATAATAAATAATGAAGAGAATATAATAATAATAAATAAATAAAATAGTAAATTATAATAATGGAGTTATATATATATATATATATATATATATATATATATATATATATATATATATATATATATATATATGTATATAAACTATAGAAATAATACAAATAAGTAAAGTTAAGAAAAAATAAAATAAAATAAAAGAGAGCTAAATTATGAAAACTTTGAAAATAGTAAAAATAAGTAAAGCTAACAAAAAGTAAGATGGAATAAAATAAGAAAGAATTAAATTAAGTAAAACTTAAAATAAATCAATAAAAATTGCATGTTGAGACATGAAATGTGTGCATGCAGACCCTTTTCTATTGTTTGGTCTATTTAATGGATGATGAGGAAGATGAGATTTATCACTACATCCATTCTCTTGGGAGAAAAGTGTCGTGAGTCAAAGAATTCCCTGGTAGTAGTACGTTGATTGATGGCTCAGTTGTGGCTAGTTGCAGAAAGATTGTGTGCAACTAAGCCTATGGTTGGGTGGAGAATAGTTCTCCAAATTTTTTGTTGCAGTTAGCAAGATTCAAATAATGTTCAACTCCGAAATTATAAGTAAGGAATATCATCACTAAAGGTAAGTTGTTTTTGCTCATATTTCTCAAAATTCTATGCTAATTAGTTGAATAGAAGTGTGTTGATTATAAATCACATAATTGATCTAATTAATTGTATATTTTAATTTTTGGGTTGTTACATATGGTATTAGAGCAAGTTTTAAGCTCTATTGGACCTTTGAGATTTCATGTTCTTATTTACTAACGTTTATAAATAATATTTGTTAATTAATTAAAAAATGAAAAAATTGATAATATTGATTAAATATATATATCAAAACCATATATATAATATTATTTGTCTTAATTTCAACTAAAAAGTAATTTAAGTTTTATTATTTTTATTTTTTTAAATTGAAAGTTATGTTAAATTAATTATTTATAATTAGTGATAAATAACTAAAATTAATTTGGTTGTCATCTTAAACTTTATGATTTATTTTTGAATAAAAAATTATTTTGAAAATGACTTAAAAAAAATTACAACTAATTATAAATAACTAAAATTTATATTTCAAACTGTAAACTAGTTATACATAAGCTAAATCTACATCTCGAGTTGGAAACCAAAACCCAAGGAGTATCCATCCAACTTATTCCCTTTACAAAATAACATTTTATCATTAACAACTTTGGATTTGGAACCACAATTGCCATCTAGGAAGCTCAAAATCCTAACCATGAGGCGTAGACATGTCTTCTTTTCAGTGGGACCTTCAACTTAGGAGATTCCATCTATAAGACCTTGGCTAGAATTTTTATTGCTTTAACAAAATCATAGTTATCAATGAAAAAATTCATTAAAGAATTGTATATGCAAAATCCATGTAAATCACTTCAACGCTTCCTCTACTATTGGTATATTTTCCCTAGAATGCTAGAGTTGATGCTAAATTACTTCTTCACGACCCCCATTGAGACGTTCCTTAGGGTTTGAAAGCTAGATGTTTGCAACTAACTTTTTATTTAGTACTAAGATTCCTTTTACACTCTCCTTCTTATGATAAATCATTAATTGAATTGAAACTATCCTTGGCTTCAAGGAGTCAATTCGCTTGGCCACAATTTGAAACCACAATTCCAAACCTACCATTCAAATTCATCTCAATTTATGATAGGATGTTGATAATAGTCAAATTCTGTGCAAATTCTTCTCATGAATTGTTTTCTTAAATGTTTCAATATTTAAAGTTTACGCAACAAATTATTCAAAATTTATAGTTATAAACACTGCTTCTGGCAATATTTGTGACACATCCTCAACTTAGTCCATCACTCCTTACAAATTCAATGTCACAAGATCAAAACTCATAAGAACTATATTTAGTGAGTTACTGAAGAGTCTCACCTCTTCGACCAGATTGTAAAGGTCAAATGAAAATAAATGTTTTGACCCTTTTAAAAGCTGTGTAAATTTTGACTTTTATATGACAATTTATGGTAATTTCTCCACAGTACTTACATTCCATGATTTTGCACATTTTGAAGATAGTATTGCACTACATATAATTGAATATTATGTCTAAAGAGCGATTATATTGTAATAAGGTTGAGACATTATAATCGAGATCTACACATTGTCTAGCACTGATCTTTATGGTGCAAAGCTTGAAGTTTCACAAGTATTTCTATTTAATATATAAAGTTCCGTGGATTTTAAATTATTATTCACTCATAATTGAAAGTGAACACCCTGGGTGAGCCAACAATTTGCAATAACAAATAAGGATATTCTCCCAAGATTATCAATCCTGTTATGGTTTTTTTCGACATATGGGATGTTTGATCAATGTATTATCTTAGCATGGATAACAAAAAGATTCAACATGATGATGTCAACCATGGGGGATGATTCAAATTTAGAGGAAAAAAGAAAAAACTATTTTTTCAACTCATATTTTCAAATTATCTCCCTCTGGTTTTACCCAAATTTTGGGCAGGAGCCCTCATTAGGTGTGGAAGTTAATTCCTCATCTAAGGAGTACCCATGTTGCACATTTTTTATGGAACCTACTACATAAAAATGAGAAATACATGAAAAATGTGATTGCAATCACATTTTTGATGTAGTCGGGCACATCAAAGGTATGCGACATGGGTACTCCTTGGACGAGGAATTAAGTTTCACATCCAAAAAGTTCTCCCACTCAAAATTTGAGTAAAACCGTAGGGAGATAAGTTGAAAATATGAGTTCATAGAGTAGTTCTTTCTTTTTTCCCTCTAAATTTGATGATGTAATCTAATTTTATTTCATTATTTCCACAATTATTTTATAATATTCCTTAGGAGACCCATTTTAGGCCTCAAAATTTCTATAATGATAAGAGTGAGATGTCACAAGACACAATGTCTTCTAGTCAACCTTGATGGTATGAATCTATGGCATGTGAATAGATGAGTTGATGTTGATCATGGTAGAATTTGTCCCATTAACACTCATTGAGGTATACCATAAAAAGATGTGAGGGGAACCACCAATAATGAAAATGGAGCCTAGGGTACTTGGTACAATCGATAGAGTGTGTATACATGTGTTAACATTGAAAAATCATGGATTTGACTGATCCAGAGTCAATGAGGTAAACCCATTGTTGATCACGAGGAAGCCTACCATTGGGCAATACAAGATTCAATGTACCTATGTTCCTAGATCAAGATCTTCGATAATAAGTTAGAGTCAATATAAGATGAACTGTTGAAGGAGGGCCTTAATGTGTTTCCCACATATTTACATGAAATATACCAAGATATTATGTTAATGGATGAAGTCAACAAGTAGAATAGACACAGTGATGGAAAGCACAAAAGGCCAATAAGGATTGTAGATGGTCAACCAAGACTTATAATTCTCTTTGAAATTTAATGGCATTAAACAAAAGTGACTTGGAAGCATGGACTAATGAGAGCCACATTACATCATGCAACAACATAGGAGGCATTGAAGCACCCTTCATAGTGACTAGAAAAGTAAGTAGTCAGAGGAGTAAAAGGACTCATATGTATGGTACAACTCCTATGTGAGCTAAAAACCTAGCTGTAAGGTATTGACACAAATAGGTGCCATGTTCGAAGGTGACATGACTAGCACTGCCATTTTCACTGATAGAACAATCAAACAATTTCCCTCCCCTCTCTTTTTATTAATTGGTACTTCCTTCATAATCTAGTGAGAACAAAATGGAAGACAGGTAAGATTGATCGTGTATTTTTTGTTAAGTTCTAACAACCCCCATTAGAGGAAATTTCAATCTAAGAGTGGCCTTCTAAGGAAAAATAATAAAATAATAGTTAAAATAATAAAATAAGAGTTATGAATTTTGGAGGAAAAAAAAAAAAAAACTACTTTTTTTAATTGCATTTTTGTCTTATCTCTTTATAAGTTTACTCAAATTTCAAGTGAAGGCACTCATTGGATGAAAAATTAAATTATGCACCCAATGAGTACCCATTATTCATACTTTTGAGAAGATCCAAAATGACAAAATCTGAAGATACATCAAAAAAATGTGTCAAAGATGTTTTTTTAATGTATCTTCAATTTTTATCAATGTGGGTCTTCTCAAAAGTATGCATAATAGTTACTTGTTCGATGTGAAATTTATTGTTTCATTTAATGAGTGTCTACACTTGAAATTTGAGTAAACCTATAAGGAGATAAGCTAAAAATACAATTAAAAAAAATAGTTTTTCTTATTTTCCCTCCAAAATATTTAAATGTAACTTTTTTTAAATTTAAAGGATTTTGATTGGTTTACATGTTATGACATGGAAATTGTGTGAAAAATTCATGGGCACTTTTAGGCTAAAATTTCCTCTAATGCAAAATGAGATAAAACAATATTCAGTAGGGTGTCTTCTCCGCATGTTAATGAGATTGAAGAAGATATAGTAGTAGGCTCAATATAGGGTGTCTTTTTCATGAGGTTTTAATGAGCTTGAAATAGGGGTAAAAGGATGCTCAGCAACCATCAATGTTTAACAAGCATGAGAAGAATATTAAGGAAGATAATACTAGAGAAACAAGTGGCATAAACAAATAAAAAAATGTTCCAAGTTGATAGAATGATGTTGAGAAAAGTTAATGTTGGCATCCACTAATTGCAATGATCTCTCTAAAAATGGTAAGAACACCAAGAAAAGGCTAGAAATAGGTTCAAGGGAAATTTTATTGCAATGGTGCAAGTGAGACCATGGAATTTCAACATGCATAAGTAAGAAAGGAAATGCATGACAATGGTCACAAGATAAAAGTGGTTGGAATACTCTCATGGTATAGCTAGAAGATGAAAAAGAAGAGGTAATGAGGCTGAGATTTAGAATCATGACATGTAAAAAGGGAAGGATTCTAGGATGATTGAAAGAAAAAACATATACACAAAAATAGAAAACGTGTGTTAAACTAGGGTATTCATGTAGATTAAGTGTAACATACCACCTTACCACCCATATTCCATACTACCTCCAATGTCTAGTTATGGAAATCAAGTCTAAAACTTCGATGCTTTTCAAAATTTTCAAAACTCAGAATAAATAATACCATTGCATTGATCTCGTTGAGACCTTTCCGACGATATAAATTTTTCCTCAATCCGACCACCAAAGCTAAAGTTGTTTCCATTTAAGCATATGTCCCTTTTAATCCTACCATGTTATCATGTATTTCCACGTGGTACCCACGTCATGCCCATGTGATATTATAGCCTAGTGCCATGTCATCTTTGGTGAAGTCCACATCATATCTCTGTGATGTGGAACTCCACCCTAGTGCCATGTCATCTTGGGTGAAGTCCACATCATATCTCTCATTAGGTGGTAGTTCCATGTGGAACATACCACGTTCTTGTGATTGGTCTACACTGTAACCCTACATAGCATGCAAAATATGTAGTTCCTCACTATAATATATTTTGTACCCATTTCTTTTAATAGCCCCATGTAGTCCAAGATGGGAAACTAGATGTTATGAAATGGAGGGATATCCATCTACTAGAGGTTGTCAACATCAACCCTTTGGTCCCTGTTATCACTCAGAGATTTCTCTAGAAGTTATTAGAAGAAAGAAAATGACTGAGGTAAGCACAAACCAACTTTGGAGCATAGGCTCTAGCCAACCTATGGCTCAGAGAGGGCTCTCTGTATATGATTTAGCTTTGTTTGTTGGGATCTTCAGGCTAGTTATGAATGTTTTGGGTGTTTTCTATTGGTATTCAAGATTGGATGGTGGAATCCTTAAAACAGATGGATAGAATGAGGTCTTCATACCATTGGGCTATGGAGTCAACAGAAGGGTAGCAGAACTGGATCAACTCACTAAAGGGAATGCTCAAAGGGAAAGCTAGCAGAGTAAAGTGTAGGTCTTTGGGACAGTGAGGTGAAATGGTTTTAATCAGGGTGAGAGAGAAATTAAGGGTTCTCAGACTGGGATATAAACGAGGAACATAGGGTAATCAAAGCAAATGGAAACTAAGAATCTTTCGATTTGGATTAGCAAGAAACAACCTAAACTAAGGAGCAATTAAGAATTCCTTAGATATCAGTAGAAAACATTTATATTCCTAACTGTTAAAATAGAGTGTAATTAAAGAAATTCCGAGATATTGTTCCAGTTATAGCATTCAGATTCGGAAATACATTAAATATTATGGTAAAAATTTAAGAAATATAATGATAAAATAAGAAAATACTTGTCTGCACTTCGCTTAACACATGAATCCTGTGAAATATCTTGTCTTTATTCATCAATCTAGCTTGTTGGCTCAGTCAATGATACAATATATTTACAGTCTCTTGATCAAACTTCTATAGAAATGTCTAAGAATCCACCCTACATATATTGAATTGTGAAGTATTTATACAAAAATTATTACAAAATATCTCAAACTAACTTGAGATTTAATCTAGGAAATAAAAATATCTTCTTGCAAGAAGATAGGGACAACTATTGAACTGCTTTCATGTTGTCCTGGGATTTATTGTGGTACCGCTAGCCTTTGTGGTTTTATTTTTAGCCCTTTATGCTCTTTGCTATTTGAACTTTCACGCTGGAGGCTTTAGTCACTTTAGGCTTTCATCTTATACTCTTTGACACTGATACACTTTCACATGCTGACTTATCTTTATCTTTTATTGTGTTTTTACTTTTACTGTATATTTTAACTTTTTACTGTGTATTTCAACAGTAAACTATTTAGTTTTTTATATGTATCAACATATGGTAATGGATATTGATAAACGTTCTGTATGTTTGATCTGTTTGTCTTTTGACTGTATGCTCTACCTAGTTCCTTTGTTTTAACAGTCAATGTCTCTATGTGAATGATTTCTTTCTCTGTTTTGTGTACAACTGTTTTCCTCTTCTTAATGAAGGTTTTTAAATAGATTTCCTTTTGAGTCTTGGAGTAAACAAGTTTTATGAATAGTATCAAAACCGTTTATCCAAGCTTTGGTCTTCTGCTAATTACCTGCAAAATACAACAATTTGTTAATAAAACACAAGTTTGCGAGGAGGTGACCGGAGGCCGTACTAAAACTGGGAAGAACTATGGATAGCTTTCGAAAGGTGTTCGGGAGGGAATCTATGGTGAAATCATGTCTCAAAGGCTCAGGGTGGAGCAGGAATGGTTTGATAGGTTTCACTATGTAACTGAGTAAAATGCATGAAAATGAGGGCTTTCGGGGTTTTAATGGGTAATGGGTAAATTGGCGCAGAATTTTATATTATGAATAGTAGGTGTTTTATTGGGTTGAGAGGGGAGGCAGTTTCCCAGGCATTGCACTGCTTTTGTGGTGAAGGTGGTATTGAGGAGGGGTCACCTGATCTACCTTCGCGCCTGACATGTAGCATTTGGGGTTCGGGGGAAAACCACTTTATCGAGCGGGTAACGATCAACCATCAGGCGTGACCAATATCGTTGTGGACCATTAGATGAGGGGGATGGTGATCGGACAACATTCGAGAGAGGGAGGTGCAAAAATGATAAGAGCATGGGCAGGGAAAATTTTAAGAACCCCCCTAAATTTATATATATAATAAATGGGTGAATCCCTGTGATACATAGGAAAAATGGAAGGTGATTTTATCAATAATATAATATGTATATATAATTTTTTTGGTGAATCTCTCACCAAATTAAATTATCTTGTAAAATCATGGAAAATCTTTCATTGGATTATAAAATCTTGTAAGATCTTAGCGAATGTTTCACTGAATAATAAAGGCTTTGTAAAGGGCTAACAAAGTTCATAATGAGTAGTGTTTCTTGTAATGGCTTGAAGCCTTTCTAATCAATCAATCAAGAACCAAAAAAAGTATATTCCTTATAATTATATTCCTTATATGGAATATAAAGATATTTCTCATGGAAATTCAATTAAGTTTAGCATAGGTGGTAGGGAGAAATCCTACATGTGACAATGTGTTGGACTCATAATGAGTATTTCTTGTAATGACTATGAACCTTGTTTTCTAAGCAATCCCTCAAGGACTGAAATATGTATATTACTCATATGGAATATAAATATATTTCTCATGTATTGGAATATAAATATATGAGTGAGGAGTGGTAAATGAGCCACAATAAGACCTTTTGAAAATTGACATCAAGAAGATAAGTGCAAAAAATAAAAAAGGTGAAAATGGAAAAATTGAGAAGAAATACAAGGGAAAAATGGTGAAACAACAAATTAATAATCCATGGGAGGAACAATTATTAGAGATAGTGAGGGAATATGTTCACTCAGCCTAGGGGTAATAAAGGTAGACATTAGAATTCTCACTTATGCAAGTGTAGCTAAACAAACATTAAGCTCTATGCCAGTCATGAGAGGGAGGAAATTTGGGAAAGAAATGTGAGAACAAGAATTTAAATGGAACAAAGCCTTGGGATTACAATCCTTGCTTGTTGAGTTTGGGTACTTCCTCTGAGGCCTATTAAAAAATTAGGAATGATCTATCTATGTACCTTATTATATAATTAGTTTGTAAAATAGTTGCCAAGTAGCTATGTTAGAGCATGGATTTTGTGAAATGTTTTTTACTCATCCTACCTATCTTTAGATGGAGATGAACAAATATGAGTATTTGAGATAGAATTCTCCCATTTTTTTTGTTGTAACAAATTGTACAGGTATAGCCATGTCCATGATTAAGTATGCCCCAACTGTATCGAAAATTTTCCCAAACCAAAAACTTTTTTGTACTAAAAAGCATAAAAAAATACATCATTACATACTAAAAGAACATATTAATAAAATATGCATGGTGAAAATCAACACGAAAGGTTATAGCGCATAAAGGTTTGTAATGGAAATCAACCTTAAAGCTCCTGCGGCCAAGCAAACAATGATAATAATCAAGCGTCTCCCTTCGAATTTTATGTACCAAGATGAAACCCCAAAATGCAAAGCCCTAGCCAAAAATAAGTGAGAACCGCCCGCATCAGTCAAAGAGGTTTCTACCCTACAAAAATGCTCAACATTTCAAAGCGACGTCCTTAAAATGTAGATCTCTACATATATTCACAAGAGCTAGGAAGGAAGATGAGATTTTACTATTTGTGAGCAGGTAAATAGCCTGTTCATGATTTAATTAATGTTTTGTTAAATTTCGAGGGTTGCGGCTTGCAATTCAACTCAAAAAAATTATAATGTAATTAACTTATTTATTCTTTATCTTACAGTATTTTTTGAATTGCCAGTTTTTACATCTTAGTATCATCCTCCCGGCAATCTGAGCACAAAGAAGCCTATCATGTGGCAAGGAATCTTTTTTTCTACTAGGGTTTTGGATTTTAGACCATCATTGGAAAACTTGGCTCGGTGTGAATAAAAATAAGTTTTGAATATTTAGTTTTTAAATATGTACTAATTAAAAAAGATTTTATATAACATTTGAAACTAAGGAGAGATTTAGTTTTCAATTTTGAATATTTATTTTTTAAATGTATATTAATTACAAAAGTCTAGGGAGAGATGTAGTTTTGAGAGAGATTAGTAGTTAAGTGTTGTTATGATTTTGCTTAGTGAATTTTAGTTTTAAAATTGTCTATATTGACAAAAATTATTACAAAATATTTAAATTTTAAAATTAATATACATGGTCACCTTAGGTACTATGATTGTTTCCTTAACATGATAAAAAAATGAACTAGCTAGAATCTAACAACACTTTAGGATACCTCTAAGGACACATATAAAATAATAATTATACTTATCATATTAAAATAATAATTTAAGTTTTAATTTAACAGAGTCAACATAATGTTATATTGCATGATGGTTAATTTTCATATATATATATATATATATATATATATATATATATATATATATATATATATATATATATATATTAGACAAACCCTTGTAACTTGAAATGACCTCTTTAGTTTTGGAATTAAATAATATATATATTTTTTATTATGTTTTGTGAGTGACCTCCTTGTGGAAAAATATCATGTTTGAGTGATGATTATATAAATAAACCATTACAAATTTAATTATATCTCAATTCAAAAATTGAAAGTGAAGATAATCATTCACTCACAAATTTGGACAACTTGTAATTATAATTATCAAATCACTTTCCCTTTATATAATATTGTCTCATCAATAACTTTTATATCAAGTTAATTAATTATAATTTAAATGAATTTAAAAACATTAGCCATTAAGATAGAAATTTATTAAGTCGTTAATATACCATATTTTACTGTACACAAACTATAAAATATAAAGCAACAAAAAAAACATTTTTCTCATGATATTAGAAAACCTGAAATCTCCCAACAACTACTAGTGCTTCTAGCTTTTTTTCAGCCCCATAATTGATATTTTCAATATTATTGATTTTTATTTTAATTCAAAATGAAAAAAAAAGATTAATTAAGTGGATAGATGTCTTTGTTTTGGAATATGGTTTCACAATCATGATCAACCTATGCAAACCTCCCAAGTGATATGTAGAATATGGGCACTTAATAGGAAAGGGTCATAGATGCTTCACATTTTGCAAATCCAATAAACAATATGCCTATGTAAAAAAACCTTACATTCTGCAAATCAGAGTATACTACTTTAAGAATTCACAATATACCTCTCTTTTGATACACACCAACCTAGATCCATCCTTAGTTAAGGTGATTGGGAAATGAGAATCAAAACCTAGTGAGTGGGAAATGAGAATCAAAACTGAGGGTTTCGAGGGATACCCAGAGGAAGAGGGAGAAGATGGATCTAGGCTAGTTTATGAGAATCAAAACCTAGTGAGTGGGAAATCAAAATCAAAACTGATGGTTTCGATGCATAGGAAGAGGAAGAGGGAGAAGATGGATATAGGCTAGTTTAAATCCCCCTTTAAAAAGACTATATTCCACATGAATATCATGGGAAATACCATGGGTTCTCATAAACCTGGAGCTCAAAAAGCACTGGTAACTTCAAAAAACAAGACAACATCCTTGGATGCAATAAAAAAAACCTCCCAAGTGATAACTAGAATATGGGCACTTAATAGACAAGGGTCATAAACACTTCACCTGATCAAAACTATAATATAGACACTTAATAGGAAGGGGTCATAGACATTGCACCTGATCAAAACCATAATCAAAACTCATCAAAACCAGAATATGGGCACTTAATAGTTAAGACCATAATCTAATGTAAACGATATCCCTATGTAAAACAATATTACATTTTGCAAATCCAAGTATACTACTTTAAGATATCCCTATGTAAAAAGAATCACCCATTTTGCAAATCCAAGTATGCTACTTTAAGAATTCATAGCATACCTCTCTTTAGATATACACAAGTGAAGATCCATCCCTCTCTAAGCTTGAGAGATTGACAAATCTTGAGAGATCGAAAGTTAAGGCTAATGTGAAATGTGAATCAAAACTGAGGGAGAGAGAGAGAGAGAGAGAGAAAGAGGGAGAATGAGAAGATGGATTTAGGATGGTATAATTCCCCCCTTTAAATAGACTATATTCCACATGAATACCATGCGTTCTTATAAACCTTTAGCTCAAAAACTAGTAATGGACAAAATAATTTCTCTTGATATAATAAAAAAATAATAATGTAGAATTTTCATTTTTACATAGAGTTATTTTTTTTATTTATTTAAAATTTACCTTTACTCAACAAAAATTGATTAAAAAAAAATAATAACCTAAAATTTTTGCATAAAATAATAACATAGACTTTTCATTTTAACATAGGGTTATTAATTATCAAATCTCTAGATAGATCCAAAGTTAAAATGGATCTAGTTTTGTTTAATTATTAATTATTATAATTATTAATTATTATAATTATTAATTTTATTTTTTTAATGTAATTTCTATTTTTATGTAATTACATTGAGTCAAAATATTTTAATTTTTAATTCATTAATTAATCATTTTTTTTAATTTGATTGAGTCATAATGCTTAGATAACATAACATGACATTACAATATCTTTTGCATACCACAAATGTAATAACATTAAATTAAAAAAAAACTATAAAATATTTTGATTGTAAAATAAGAGATGGTTTTTGGGCATGTGGTATTGATAAGTCATGGTATTGGCCCATGGTATTGTAACAAAGCATGCTCACAATATAATAATGTCCATGGTAAATTGGGGGTGAATATCCATGGTCAAAAAAATTGTTATATTATAAGTATCAAATTTTTATGCACTTATTAATAAAGTTTAAATATGGTTACAAAATTATTAGACTAACTTATATGGTAAAATAGATCTTAATTTATAACTATTATTTATATCTCATATATTTTAATGTGATAAGGGATTTAGATATATCTTAAAAGTAATTATAATATTTTTGCTTTTAGATTTAGTTAAAAAATATTATAAAATTAAATTCAAATAAAATATTTATAAATATTTTGATTGTGAAATGAGAGATGGTTTTTGGGCATGTGGTATTGGCCAATGGTATTAAAAAAAATTGTGCCCAATGTAAGGTATTAAATCATTTTAATCTCCTATACCAGGAGAAAATATCAAAATTGGACGATTTTAAGGGAATACGATTTCCCAAAACCAGTGAATCTGGCCAAATGAAGGTTCAGTTAGTTTATCTGCTCATTTTTTATTTAGGGCTAAAATCAAAAAATTAATTATTTTTTAAGTAAAATTGGGGCTAATTATATGAAAAGGGTTTTTAATAAAAAATTCGCCCTCTTAAAATGTAAAAACCCTCAAATTTCGCCTTTCGGCTATAATTCACCCCTAAACTTTACCATGAGCATGGGCTTCGGAGGGGCCCAAAACTTTAATCTTCTGCTGTTTGTGATTAATTAAGATTTAATCATTAGTTTAATTGATCGGGTAGGGTTTAATAACAGGGCTTATATGTTTTGTTGAGATAAGGGGTAAATAGTATAGTTTATATTAAAACTAAGGGTTGGGGGTATTTATTTATGGGATTTAATTAATAGAAGGGAAAAGGTATATGGGGGTTTATATAATTACAACAAAAATTAATATGAAATGTGAACGGCAGAGTGGATATACCCCTAGGTAAAAAAGTAATGTTTGTGCATACGCTTTATACTTAAGATAAAATGTTTTTTGTGGATTTTTCAGATGAAGAGGGATTTAATCATGGAGTTGCTTTACTTTTCCTAGGCAAATGAAGTTTAACCTTAGGAAAAGGGGTTTTATTAGGGAAACAAAGGGGGATGATTTTTATGAAGGGGATTCTAGCACTTGATGTCCATAAGTCATTAAGCCAAGGGTCTGGGCTCACCAAAAGTTAGAGAAATGCTCTGAGCCTCTTTGACTTGAAGGATTTAAAGTACTTAGAACATACTTGTAGATAGGAAATTAGTAAGGGAAAAATGAATGAGAGGGAGTTAATCACATTAACTTGCAAACCCTTATTTTTTCTTCCATAGTTGATCATACATATTGAAATATGTGTCTAAGATTTATGCATGTGTTTTGATCTAATCAACTTTGTAGTTCAACAACCTTTCTTCTACTTACCCATTACTTACCCTATCTTTTTTTCTTCATTGTATGTGGGTGCATTTAGAATAGCAAACCTTTATCAACCATTTTTATTTTGAAAAATATTCTATCTAATTCTAACCTTATATCATCTAAGGGTTTAGATTAAACTAATGAGCTCCTATTATTTTCTCTACCTATCTAATGATCTGTCAAGATTAAACTGTTTGGTCAAATTTTATTCTCTAACTATAAACATAAAATTCAAAGTATGAAATAACCAAGATTAAACGATTTGATTACCATGGATTGTGGCATGAATAACAAGTTTCACACAATCATTATTATGCATAAATAAAATAGTAGTGGCATTTAGACTTGCACACTTTCATGGTCTCTTGTCGTTTTTTGGGGTTCATATATTTCCATTTTTTTACCTTCTATTATTCTTTTTGTCCTTTGATATTTCTTTTAGGACATACCCTCTTTACATTTTTTAAATTTTTAATATGGAAAACATTTGCAAAAAGCAAAGGTATGTACAATATTACAAGACGTAACCTTAGTCATTCAAAATTATGACTCCTATTGGTATAGGAACCTAACATTGGCTCCACTTGGGGATGGCATCTTCTGAAAATGATTTCAAGAACTAATGAAGATCAGTAGCCTTTTATGTTGCAAAACGTCCTTCTGTGAATCTGCATTATTGATACTTTTGACAGTAAATATTTTAAAGCTTTGGGCCTTCTCTTCGGGCTTCAAATTCAAAGATCACCATCCAATTCAAACTAGACTTTGTAAATAAAGTATGTATAAATAGCAAATGAAAGTTAGTAACTTGGTTCAAAGTAATTTTTTAGCATTCGACCATTCACTGGCCCACCTTCTGCATCTGTACCATTAATTTCTCTCAAGAAAAAGGAATTATTTCTTCTGTAAGCATAAATTACATAGAGACCTTTCCATAGGAAATCAAATTTCCCATGTTTTCCTTTGTCTTCCCTCTTTGAATCCCACTTAAGCACTTTGTCACCAATGTAGAAATCTTCAGCCTTTGTTCTCTTATAAAAAATCTTTTTAATATTTTCCTGCGTAACTTGAGACCTGAAATAGACCTCTTCTCTGGTTTGTTGTAGATGAATAGTTTGGTTGATTCTTCTTTGGATACTAATTGGTTCAACCTACAATTCTTGAAGTATATTCATTAATGGTACTCCTAAAGAGGATGGAAAGACAAATTCCATCACATAAACTAGTTGATAGGGAGAAGTACCAATTGATTTCTTAGTAGTCAATATGTTTGCCCATAAGGCATTGACTAGTGTTTTATTCCAAGTTTTCTTATTGTCCTCTAGTAACTTCTCGATGATGTTTACTAGGCCTTTGTTTGAGGATTATTCCAGTCCATTACCTTGAGGGTAATAGGCTGTAGAATGGCCCAGGGTGATAAGGTACTTATTGCAGAAATATATCATTATTTTGGATTTAAAGGTTGTTGCATTATCGATAATGAGCTTAGTTGGACATCCAAATCTTGATTGAATACTGGTTTCAAGGAAGGTTATGATAACAGTATCTGTGGCTTGCCTTGAAGGTATGACCTCTATCCATTTTGTGAAGTAGTCTGTGTAGAAATTTTGAATAATATAACACTTATTCACAGAGATTATCCCGATTATACACTATTGCAGAATGCATGCATAATACATAACCTCTACGTTGATCATCAATTTGCAGAATCAAAACATTCGCATGCACACATTGAAACACATCAATAACACATATCAACACAGTATATCACGGGGAAATCATACAGCTGAAAACCCCCAACTATCTGTATATTATATTGATTGAGAACATGTAACAATACATAGTACAATACTCCTCACAAGTACTGAGTACTATCTCCACCTGTTACACACAAACTAGCTCAGATCTGAATCAATCACAAGTTCAAATCTCCTTCGTTGCTTGCCTGCCTCCACTGCGCAATCCTGCATGAGAATAGATGAGAATGGATGATCCAAACTCATATTTCCCTTGGCTAAACCACGCAATCCTCATTGGCAATACTCAATCCATTGATTGTGCAAATCTCATGCACAACTATAGTCACAACTGACAGCTGTTTTGCCCTTTCACTCACCTCTAACACTTGTCTCCACTAAACTGTCCATGCACTGAGTTAACTAATGTATTATTTACTTGATTTATGAGTTAGTAGTCAGTGAATTAATTAACAATTAATTCACATCACTCATCACTAGTGTATTCTGCAGTTAGACTAAATACAACTAGTTCAACCAAGTCAAACTGAACACAACTCCATCAACTCCTCAATCAACTCCACGAAACTCAATCACTTGAGTTCTAACTGAAGTCCATCAGGCAATAGCTCAACTAACTCATAGGAAAAGTGTATTTCCTTCTGGCAGCTGCATGTGCCACATCCGTAGCTCGAACTGAAGTGCTCCAAGAGGATAAGATAATGTTTATAGTCCAAATATTATTAAGAGCTAATAATATTCGATTGTTCTATTTTTAGCCTCGCAGTCTAAAAATAGACTCCGCCCATATGTCTAAATATAGAATTCCATCTATTTTTACCAACATGACCAATCATCCATAAATAGCATCCTGCAACTCATAGACCATGATCCATATGTCTAAAAATAGACATAGTCTAAAACTAGACTTTGCATCAAAAATAGCCTACGGGCCCACTTAGTGAAGGCGACTTCTTTTCACTAAGCTCCATCATCTTGTTTCATTTTCAACACTCCCTCTCAACAAGATATGGATTATCTGCAACCCTATCCTGCAACTCTGGAATGTTCTGCATGCAACACATTTTCCCAGTCCACTTGCTCCAACAACACTTGGAACAAAAACACTCCCAACTGACCACTCTGTTGGGCTAGGAACATACTCTGATGCTGAAGCTCTACCTGCTGCTGACAAGTGCTCCCTCTCTGACATCTACGCTACTGCAACATCTCCATGCATCTCGCACCATTGCACACCTCTCTGTGCCACCTAGCACTATGCAAAACACTTATGCCTCTCGCATTGCTGTAGCCTGCTAGCTATGCGTTGTCCTGGGATTCCCTGCACTGTCACTCTCTCTGCCGCTACATCCACTTCTATCTCTACCGAATCAGCCAGTTCCTGCTACTCCACATCGGGGTTCCTGTAGCAAGGTCTCATCAAAGAGGTTGGGTACCTCAAGGATCTTGCCCCTCCTCCTTGGGATGATCAATCCACATCACCCCACCTCCTACCTGGAGGTATGGCTCAATGTGATCCCTCAGCCCACCTGGCTCGAAGTTTCCCCCTACTGGAGGTCTCTGCATGAGTAGATGTCTCTACCTGATCTCATCTCAGCTTCCCTTGTTGTGGCTGCTCCACAACCTCCTAAAGCTGTTGCACCAATCGTGGCTCCTCCACAATCGTCTGAGACTTCTTCTGGCTCTACATGTTGAGAGGTAATATACGATCCCTCTCAACCACCAAGTCTCCATCAGTTGCCTCACTGCTAAAGGCTTTTCATGCATCTTGAACCTCAAGAGCATACAGGTTCTTGACCCGTGAACCAATCTGCTTCACTTGTCTAGTGATGATGTGTCTAAGGAAAACCTTTCCCTTACTGAAGACTACATCATAGCCTCTGCCTTTTAACATCGCCACAAAGATAAGATTCTTCTTCAATCTTGGAACATGCATCACCTCCTTCAATACGAAGGGTTTACCAGACTCCCTCTCAAAGGAAATGGTATTGATACCGGTCGCACTGTATCTACCATCATCACCCATCTCGATGTGCACTCCAAGATCTTTCTCATCCAGATCAGAAAACAAATCTTGATCTCCTGTCATGTGAAAGACGCACCACTTTCCAAGAACCATACCAATCCCATCACACTTGATACCAAGCATGCGATCAATGAAAAATCTAGCTCAAATTGTGAGGCTAAGGCCTCTCCCGCTGCAGATCCAGCAGCTTCCTTATTTTTCTTCTTTTGCGGACAATTTCTGGCATAATGTCCGTGCTGGTGATAGTGAAAGCACTTTGCCTTGGACATGTCCTTCTTCTTGCCTTTCGCATTAGAATGAGAAGCTTTCTCATTCTTCCCCTTCTTTGCTTTGGCAGCCAAAGCGCAATTTTCTTCATCAGATTCCTTTGATGAAGATCCGTCCCTGGTATTCTGCGTGATCTCCTCTTGCACAAGATCAGACCAAAGTCTCTCCCATCCTGGCAATTTCTCCCGACCATTGACAGAGTCCTGATAGGAATGCCAACTCTTCGGAAGACCAAGGAGAGCCAAGCTCACCAAGTCCTCATCATCGACAGTCACCCCCACACCTCCCAGCTCATCCCGGCATTGGGTGAACTTCGTGAGATACTTGCGCATACTGTCTCCATTCTCACACTTAATGTTTCTGAGTTTATCCTTGAGCACCAACTTCCTCTGGTCGCTCTTGCTTTGGAATAAATTTGTCAATGCTTTCCACATCAAGTATGGAGAAGCCTTTCCATGCAGGCTGGATACAATGTGATTCTTCACGCCCTCCAACAGAATCCTTCGACACTTTGCTATCTTCTTTTGCCAAACCTCAACGTGAGCAGCATCAGTAGGCTTTGGGACCTCAGCATCTATGAACTCCTTCAACCCATTATCATCTAACACCACCTTCATCCTGTCTTTCCATGCAATATAATTTGAGCCTTCAAGGGCATACTCCAATCGCAATCTGTTGCAAGACATTTCAACCTTGACACCAAGAAAACATTGCTGCAAATTCGAATTCCACCAGCTCAAAACTCAACCGCTTCTGATCTAAAATTCGTGAGAACAAAGTATTTCTTGTACAGAGATTGACTGTATGGGCATTCACTGGATATCTCACCTTCCAAAAGAAGGATGAATCCAGAGGATACCTGGCCCGATTACAGACTCTACCTGAAGAAATAAAATGTAATCACTTTCTGACTAATAGATCTGATGATCAACTCTGCTCTGATACCATGTAGAAACTTTTTCTACAAATCATCTAGCTCTAATACCATGTATAAATTTTGAATAATATAACACTTATTCATAGAGATTATCCCAATTATATACTATTACGGAATGCATGCATAATACATAACCTCCTCTACGTTGATCATCAATTTGCAGAATCAAAACATTTGCATGCACACATTGAAACACATCAATAACACATATGAACATAGTATACCACGGGGAAAGCATACAGCTGAAAACCCCCAACTATATGTATATTATATTGATTGAGAACATGTAACAATACATAGTACAATACTCCTCACAAGTACTCAGTACTATCTCCACCTGTTACACACAAACTCGCTCAGATCTGAATCAATCACAGGTTCAAATCTCCTCCGCTGCTTGCCTGCCTCCACTGCGCAATACTGCATGAGAATAGATGAGAATGGCTGATCCAAACTTGTATTTCCCTTGGCTAAACCACGCAATCCTCATTGGCAATACTCAATCCATTGATTGTGCAAATCTCATGCACAACTATAGTCACAACTGACAGCTGTCTTGCCCTTTCACTCACCTCTAACACTTGTCTCCACTGAACTGTCCATGCACTGAGTTAACTGATGTATTCTTTAGTTGATTTATGAGTTAATAATCAGAGAATTAATTAAAAATTAATTCACATCACTCATCACTAGTGTATTCTACAGTTAAACTAAATACAACTAGTTCAACCAAGTCAAACTAAACACAACTCCATCAACTCCTCAATCAACTCCACCAAACTCAATCACTTGAGTTCTAACTGAAGTCCATCATTCAATAGCTCAAATAACTCATAGGAAAAGTGTATTTCCTTCTGACAGCTACATGTGCCACATTCGTAGCTCGAACTGAAGTGCTCCAAGAGGATAAGATAATTTTTATAGTCCAAATATTATTAAGAGCTAATAATATTCGACTGTTCTATTTTTAGCCTGGCAGTCTAAAAATAGACTCTGCCCATATATCTAAAAAGAGAAGTCCATCTATTTTTACCAACATTACCAATCATCCATAAATAACATCCTGCAACTCATAGACCATGATCCATATGTCTAAAAATAGACTTTGCGCCAAAAATAGCCTACGGGCCCACTTAGTGAAGGCGACTTATTTTGACTAAGCTCCATCATCTTGTTGCATTTTCAACAGTCTGTGGCTATGAGGATCCATTTATGCTGGGAAGAGGAGGGTGGGTGAATTTCACCAATGAAGTCTAAACCCTATTGTTGAAAAGGTATTTCTGTAGAGATTGGCTTGAGGGGTAAAGGTAAGAGCTTTTTCTTCCCCTAAAAAATATGGCATTTGTGACAGGATGTCACATATTTTTTGACATCAGCAAACAAGGTAGGCCAATAGAAACCGGCTCTAAGGATTTTATTTGTAGTGGTCTTCCAGTAAAGGTGTCCTCCACAGTCACCTGCATGAAATTCTTCCAAAACTTTATCAGATTCTCCTTTTAATAAGCAATTGAGAAGAATACCTTCATGATCTCTACAAAACAGAGAATTGTCTAATATACAAAATTTCAAGGATTTCATCTTCAACAACCTGCTTTTAGTCATAGATAATTCAGGAGGAGCTTGTAAGTTTAGTAAAACATAAATGATATCAGCATACCAAGGTGATTCAATAAAGTCCTGGCTGATTAGTGGAGTCGCCATCTCCTCCTCATTATCAATTGCTACAATAAAGTTTATATCGAAGGCCTGATAGTTCGATTCAGCCATGAGTTTGGCTAAAACTTGGACCTTGATTAACTTAGTAGGTTTAATATCTATATCATATTCTAAACTAGTAGCAATCCACTTTCCCCTCTTCCCATCAGGACCATCCTGAGTTAGGATGTCTTTAACCATTGAATTGGGAATGTAGGCTACTATATGGGAATATAAGATGTATACCCTAAAGTCCTTAATGGCTTTGACTAAAGCCAAAGCTTGTTTTTCCATTATATTATATTTCAAGGGGGCATCTCTTAGGGCTTTGCTGAAGAAAACGATAGGTTGTTCATAGCCCTGGTCCTTTTTCTGCAGTAGAACTACAACAATTGTGTGCTTAGAAGCAAAGGAAAACAAGATGAAATATCTGTCAAATTTAGGACTAATTAACATAGGTGTTTTAGTCAAGGCTAGTTTAATGTCTTCAAAGGATTTTTTAGCCTCAATAGTCCATTTTATGGTGGAGTTCTTTTTCAGCATGTTGTTTATTGATATAATTAATTCTGCCAGATTAGGTATAAATCTTCTAAGAAAATTAATTTTTCCTAAGAAAGATTGTAACTCTTTAATGTTCCTAGGGTGTTTTATTTGCAGGATGGCTTCTATTCTTGTAGGGTCTATCCTTATACCATCTTTTGAAATTATATGACCTAACAATTTTCCTTCTTCTAACCCAAACAAGGACTTTTTGGGGTTTAAGGAGATTCCAAACTTCCTACATTTAATGAAAACTTGTCTTAGATGATCCAAATGTTGATTGTCAGATTTTTAAAATACAGTAATATCATCTAGATATATCACAAGGAAATCATGAATTTCTTTTGCAAAGGCTATATCCATAGCCCTCTGGAAAATGGCTCTTGCATTCATTAGCCGAAAAGGCATTTTCACAGACATAAATGTGCCCCAAGGAGTGACAAAGGCAGTTTTGGGTTGGTCATCTAGATGAAACAAGATTTTATTGTACCCAGAAAACCCATCCAATAATAAGATTTTGGTTGATCCAACTACTCTCTGTAAAATGTCGTCCATTTTGGGGAGAGGGTAATTGTCTTTTAGTGACACTTTGTTGAGGTTTCTGAGATCCATACAGAGTCTGATCTCACCAGTTTTCTTTCTAGTTGGTACCAATTTTGAGACACAATCAGAAAATCTGATTGGTGTAATTATTTTGGCATCAAACATCCTCTGAATTTCCTTTTCAATTGTGGGTAATAAGACAATATTAATCCTTCTAAGTTTATGTTTGAAAGGTTTTTGATTTTCTTTAATAGGAATTGTGTGCTGGATGATGTTGGTGTCATAGGACTTGAGGTCCTCATAACTCCAAGCAAATACATCCTAAAATTCTTTCAACAACTCAATGTATTTCACTTTTTCGGTTGGGGGTAATGATTTTGAAAGTTTGATCAGTTTAGGATTTTGATCGATGCCTATATTACATTCCTCTATATCAGATCTTGAAGGTTCCATTTTAGGTTTCCTAGGAATGCCATTTGAATCAAATAAATCTTCTAGAGGGGTTAATTCCTTTGGTAAGAAATTATCCTTGAGATTAATTACTTTGGTTTCTTAATTGATTATTTCAGCAATCTTGATTTGCTCCAAGTTATCTATATCTAATTTGGTAAATTTAGTTGGGTTGAGTCTATCTATTTCATCACCTTCTATCTCATTTATTTCTATCTCATCCTTAGTGTCAGGATCTATTGATGTATCAGTATCTATATTGTTATTGGTAAATTCCTCTTCTGAAATTAAAAATTTATTTATTTGTCTATCATTAGAAAATATTATCCAATTCTTCAAATTATCTAGAATTGCAGGTGTATGCCTAACTTCAGCAATGTACATATGGTTAGGTTGGAAGGGTAATTTGCAAGTGTTGGAAAACATTGTTAAACTATGGGCTTGCATGTTGTGTTTTCTAGGGATTAGTGCAAGCTTTTTTTCTAGGAATGTGTTAAGTATTTCTATGATAGTTCCCCTATAACAACCTAATCTAGGGTCCTTTTTCATATATACAACATCAATCTATTTTATAATTAGTTCAGAGTCTCCCATGACAGAAACTCTTTTAGCTCCTAGATTCCTAACTAACTTCAGACCTAAAATTAATGCTTTGTACTTGTCCATATTATTGGTACATTTAAAATTCAATCTATATGCATGGCCTTCTGAGTAATTATTTTCCAAATTATATATCCACACTCCTGCTCCTGCTCCTAACCTATTGACTGATCTATCAAATTCTAAATGCCACAATATCTCATGATCTATATTTACACTATCTGGTGCAACAAACTTTTCATCATTTATGGCCATTTGACCATCTTGTTCATTTAACAATTCTGTAGTCTGTTTAGTTTCATTTTGTGTAGAAACTGCAATTTATTTTGGTTTTGTATTAGTACTGTCTGGAATTTTTCTTGTGTTTGATCAGCATTATACAAGGTAAAATAATCGGTATTTGAGTGTATAGAGTAGATGGGAATGTTTTGAGGCCAATCCTGGCTACTTACCATATATTTCATTAAGGTTTCACGGTATAGTTTCTTAGGTTGTCCAAAAACATACATTGTTGCATATGACATATCTAGTTATAGAGATCCCTGCTGTTTGGCTCCCCATGATCTGGATAATAGCATGCCATACTTTGGTGGGATGTCAGCAACTACAATATCCACGAGGATGCTTTTGGTAGGATATTAGACCAAAGTGACAAATAAGTCTTTAATCAATCCTAAACATTGTACGTGACTGGAGTCAAATGAGAATAAGTCTTTGCAAGGCCTTGTAATTTCTAGGTTTAATTTCTCCATCACTGATTTGGGCATTAAGTTGTGAGAGGCCTGAGAATCCAACATTGCATTCTGTAGAATTTTGTTATGGATACTAAGGCTAATGTAAAAAGGTGGAACTCCTCCTTCTAATGGTTTGACATTAACATCTGGACCAAATATGAGTTTTGGTTGGTCATCAAACAAGTTGACTGAATCATCATTTTCAACAATGTTTAAGGTATGGTTTATCTGTGATTTGTAAATCTCATTCTTGATTAGTTCTGTTAAAGGATCCGAAATATTTAGCTTTGTTATCTCTACTCCCAAATTGAATGGCAAAGAGACTTTTTCTATTTGAAGGTTTTGAATTTTTCCAACAAGGATTTGAGTAGGCTTGTCTTCTTTTCCTTTATTGGGGACCTCCTAATGTGGATTTTCAAATCTGATGTTCTGATCTTTGTCCACTGGTTGCTTAGGTGGAATTGAAGTGGATGGTTGATCAAAAGAAGGTTGAGCAGAGGTTATGTCTACAATTGTGCAGCTATAAGTTTTTGGGCTTTTCCTAGAGATAATTTGGAGGATTTTTGAAACAGGGGCTTCTTTTATTTTCTTGGGTTGATTTTGTACTGTTTTCTTGGTTTGGTCGGGGAAATCAACATTCTTTTTGCTTCTCATATTATACTGCTTATGCACTTCAGAGATGGCAGAATCATATCCCTATTTATAATCCAATGATTCCCCAGATTGTATTTGTAATTACTGCAGCATATACGGTTCCTGCTCATATTGGGTTAGAAAAACAATGTCCTCATCATTTATTCCCATTAGGTTAATTTGTGTAGCTTGTTATGGATCTTCTGGCTGAGATGTCTTTGCATAATTTTCTTGAAAAGGAGACCTAATGTTTTCATCCGATCCGTTTTTCCTAATGTTTTGGTTTTTTTGAAAATTTGGGTTTCTAACTGGAGGTGCTTGTTGGTTGTCCCATTGGGGTTTCCTTTCCATGTTCTCTATTCTATCCATTATCCTTTCCATACTTTTGGTTAAACTATCTATTTTAATGTCAGATGGTGAAGTTTCATCCTTAGCAGTTCCTCTCCTTTCATTTCTAACTCTAGACCTTTTAGCTAACAATTTAGCTTCTACAGTAACAACTACACTTTGCATTTCTTCTAATGTCGGGGGGTTTCTTTCCCTAAGTTGGTATGCCTTATCTATTTCAAAACCCTCAGGGAACTTTATTAATGCTAATTCAGGTGGGGGTTTAAGGTTAACTGGGATTGCGTTATATATATTATTGAATCTAGTGCAGTAATCTTGAACAGTTTCATTTAGGTTATGTTCTAATATTCTCATACTCTGATAGGATTTGTAAGGGGTTCTTTTTCTTTTCCCACCTATCAATAAGAAACCTCTGGAAATTTGCTAGGTTTGAAATGTGGTTGGCAGGAAAGGCTTTAAACCACTTTTTGACATCACCAGTCAAAGTTTGTGCAAAGAGTCTCATTCAGACATCAGCTTCATCTACTTCATGTAGTTCAAAAAAGTCAGACATCTTGTTTACATGCTGCTAGGCAGTGTAATGACCAGTAGCATCAAATAGGAAAATCTCACTCTAATAATCTGCAGGCATAGCATGAAGTTAGGCAGGTAAAACAAGAGGAGCATATATATTTCACATTGCTGTAAGTTGGGAGGGGTTGAGATGTGGGGTTGAGGTACTTGGAAATGATGCAGCAGTGGATGAAGAACCAGGACTAATGATAGGTTGGTTAGGGAGTGAAGGTATAAATGGTGGTGAAGAATGGACTCCAGAAGTTATTATTGTTGAAGTTGAAGGGAACAATGGTGAACTCAAAGTAATGGAAAAATATTCAAAAAGCTCAGGGGTCATGGCAGTATTAATGGATGATTGTGGAGATCTCATAATGTAATCATCAATAGATTTGTTGGCTTGTTGAACTTCAAGGTCTGCAGTAAAATCAGGATATAGAACAGTTTCATTGATTGCATTTTTAGATTTTCTTCTAAATAATGACTTCTTAAATGGCACATCGAAGGGAGTTTCTTCTAAAAATAACCACTCATCAAGACATGAATTAGCTTTAACTAATGGTATTTGGCTAACTGAACTTTCTCCTTTTTTAGATTTACATGAAATTAGGTTGAGATTATCAACTACTGGGGCAGGGTTTGGATCTGGATTAGCCCTAGTAAAATGAGTCTTCCTAGAAGACAAATTTCCAAATTTTTAATTGTTTTTGTGATATTTTTCAAAATAACCTCTAATAAATAACTTCAAGAGGCTCAAAATGTAGATTTAGAATTTTCTTAAAGCTTTATTAGGACTGAGGATTTGATGTCCCTAGTATGGTCACCATTATGTTATCACTCAAAGATTTCTCTAGAAGTTATTAGAAGAAATAAAATGACCGAGGTAACCACAAACCAACATTGGAGCATAGGCTCTAGCCAACCTATGGCTCAGAGAGGGCTCTCTCTATATGATTTGTCTTTGCTGGGATTTTTAGGCTAGTTATGAATGTTTTGGATGTTTTTTATTGGTATTCAAGATTGGATGATGGAATCCTTAAAACAAATGGATAGAATGAGGTCTTCAGGCCATTGGGCTATGGAGTCAACAGAAGGGAAACAAAACTAGATCAACTTACTAAAGGGAATGTTCAAAGGGAAAGCTAGTAGAGTAAAGTGCAGGTCTTTGGGATAGTGGGGTGAAATAGTTTTAATCAGGGTGAGAGAGTAATTAAGGGTTCTCAGACCCGGATATAAACGAGGAACAGAGGGTAATCAAAGCAAAGGGAAACTAAGAATACTTTGATCTGGATTAGCAAGAAACAACCTAAACTAAGAAGCAATTAAGAATTCCTTAACTTAGATATCAGTAGAAAACATTTATATGCCTAACTATTAAAAGAGAGTGTAATTAAACAAATTCTGAGATATTGTTCTAGTTATAGAATTTAGATTCGGAAATACATTAAATATTATGGAAAAACTTTAAGAAAGATAATGATAACATAAGAAAATACTTGTCTGCACTTCGCTTAACACATGAATCCTGTGAAATATCTTGTCTTTATTCATTAATCCAACTTGCTGGCTCATTCAATGATATAATAGATTTACAATCTCTTGATCAAACTTCTATAGAAATGTCTAAGAATCCACCCTACATACTTCGAATTGTGAAGTATTTATACAAAACTTATTACAAAATATCTCAAAATAACTTGAGATTTAATCTAGGAAATAAAAATATCTTCTTGCAAGAAGATAGGGACAGCTATTGAACTGCTTTCATGATGTCCCATTTATTGTGGTACTTATAGCCTTTATGGTTTTATTTTTAGCCCTTTATGCTCTATGTCATTTGAACTTTCACGATGGAGGCTTTAGTAACTTTAGGCTTTCATCTGATACTCTTTGACACTGATACACTTTGACATGCTGACTTGTCTTTATCTTTTATTGTGTTTTTACTTTTACTGTATATTTTAACTTTTTACTGTGTATTTCAACAATAAATTATTTATTTTTTTTATATGTATCAACATATGGTAATGGATATTGATAAACTTTCTGTATGTTTGATCTGTTTGTCTTTTGACTATATGCTCTATCTAGTTCCTTTGTTTTAACAATCAATGTCTCTGTGTGAATGATTTCTTTCTCTGTTCCATGTATAATTATTTTCTTCTTCTGAATGAAGGTTGTTAAAAATATTTCCTTTCGAGTCTTGGAGTAAATAAGTTTTGTGACTAGTATCAAAACTGTTTATCCAAGCTCTGGTCTTTTTCTAGTTACCTGCAAAATACAATAATTTGTTAATAAAACACAAGTCTACGAGGAGGTGACCGGAGGTAGTACTGAAACTGGGAAGAACTGTGGACAGAGTCCAGAAGGTGTTCGGGAGGGAATCCATGGTGAAATCGTGTCTCAGAGGCTTATGGTGGTGGCGGAAGGGTTTGATAGGTTTCACTGTGTAACTGAGTAAAATGCATGAAAATGAGGGTTTTCTGGGTTTTAACGGGTAATGGGTAAATTAGCACGGTATTTTATATTATGAATAGTAGGTGTTTTATCGAGTTGAGTGGGGAGGCAGTTTCCTAGGCCATCGCACCGCTTTTGTGGCGAAGGTGGTATTGAGGAGGGGTCACCCAATATACCTCCACACCTGACACGTAGCATTTGTGGTTCAGGGGAAAACCACTTTATTGGACAGTTAACTATCGTCCATCGGGCACAACCGATATGGCTATGGACCGTTGGATGAGGGGGATGGTGATCGAATGATAGTCAAGCAAGGGAGGTGTGCAAATGTTAAGAGCATGAGCTTCGGGGGTGGTCTAGGACATTAATCTTCGGTGGTTTGTGATTAATTAAGATTTAATCACTGGTTTAATTGATTGGGCGGGGTTTAATAATGGGGTTTATCTGTTTTATCAGGATAAGGGGTAAATAGTATAGTTTATATTAAAACTAAGGGTTGGGGGTATCTATTTATGGGATTTAATTCATAAACGCGAAAAGGTATATGGGGGTTTATATAATTACATCAAAAATTAATATGAAATGTGATGGGCAGAGTGGATATACCCCTAGGTAAAAGGGTAATGTTTGTGCATATGCTTTATACTTAGGATAAAATGTTTTTGGTGGGTTTTTCGAATGAAAAGGGATTTAGTCAGGGAGTTGCTTTACTTTTCCTAGGCAAATGAAGTTTAACCTTAGGAAAAGGTGTTTTATTAGGGAAATGAAGGGGGGTGACTTTTATGAAGTGTATTCTAGCACTTGATGTCCATAAGTCATTAAGCCGAGGGTTCGGTCCGACCAAAAGTCAAAGAAATGCTCTAAGCCTCTTTGACTTGAAGGATTTAAATTACTTAGAACATACTTGTAGATAGGAAATTACTAAGTATGGGGAAAATCAATGAGGGGGAGTTAATCACATTAACTTGCAAGCCTTTATTTTTGCTTCCATAATTGATCATACATATTGAAATATGTATCTAAGGTTGATGCATGTGTTTTGATTCAATCAACTTTGTAGTTCAGCAACCTTTCTTCTACTTACCCATTACTTGCCCTACCATTTTTCTTCATTGTATGTGCATGCATTTAGGCTAGCAAACCTTTATCAACCATTTTTCTTTTGAAAATTAATCTATCTAATTCTAACCTTATATCATCCATGGGCTCAAATTAAACTTATGAGCTCCTTTTATTTTCTCTACCTATCTAATGATCTGCTAAGATTGAACTGTTTGGTCAGATTTTATACTCTATCTATAAACATAAAATTCAAAGCATGAAATAACCAAGATTAAATAGTTTGACTACCATGGATTGTGACATGAATAACAAGTTGCACACAATCATTATTGTGCACAAAGTAAATAGTAGTGGCATTTATACTTTCACACTTTCATGGTCTCTTTTTTTTGGGGGGGGGGTTCATATATTTTCATTTTTTGACCTTCTCTTATTCTTTTTGTCCTTTGATATTTCTTTTAGGACATACCCTCTTTACGTTTTTTAATTTTTTAAAATTGAAAACATTTGCAGAAAGCAAAGGTATGTAAAATATTACAAGGCTTAACCTTAGTCATTCAAAATTATGACTCCTATTGGTATATGAACCTTGTAGTCCCCTTTTTCACTTGATCATTACTTTCTAAGCTTGGTGGCCTGGTAGTTCGCTATGACAATTTTGCCAAAAGCTATAGAGAACCTTTTTCTCAATGATCCACTACTTAAAACCTTGAAGGCCTAAGATGAAACCCTTTCTACATTATATAACAAGAAGGGTACACATCTACTAAAGTCCGTTAATACCAATTCCTCAGTTCATTGCACCTTGGCACTTGTGTTTAGCTCGTTGCCCATTGGTATAGTGCCACAAGATGAAAACATATTTATTAGATGTCAGATGCTCCCTCCACCTACTAACTTCCATTCATTGTCCCCTCACAACACTTTCACATCTATGCAATGACCAGTGGCCTGGTGGTTTGGTGCCCAGGATGGTAAAATTCCCTATTTGTTGCTAGATAAAACTCGATCTATCAAAATTTGAGGTAAAACCTATAGTTAATCCAATGGTGGAGGTGCAGTCAAGATATCAATGGCTTGGATCTCTTCCACTTTAGCGTTGGTCATGGCTTAACCATATGGGCGTAAGAGGCTGAAGGACTATTCCTCCAGTTTTAAGGTTTTCCACTTTTGTGCATTAACCAAAATCAATACATATTTTTATATATAAAATGAATCCTTTCCTAAAGTGAATGTGTATGATGCTATAGATTTATCCCTTCTAAGTTGTAGATAGACTTGGCCTAGGCCTCAATTATTGTATAAAAGGTTTACACCTAAGCATCTAATGGATATGTGTGTGTGTGTGTGCCCTATAGTATCCCTTCTGATATTTAACATTTCCTCAACCCATCTTGACCTATAGAATACAAAAATATATTTACAAGTTTACATAAATGAAAAATGATAGAGCTATTCTTCCTAAGCTTGCAATTTTATAAAATAAGGATTCATGAACAAATTGTTTTAATATAGGCATTGAATTTCCTTTTAACAAAGATTGTCTTTCTTTGCATACACATGTCTTTAGAATAATCTACAAGGTCAAAATAAACACAGGTGTAAACCCATTCCTTAGGAAAATAAGCAAGGGATTAGCCTCTCATTTTCACACAGGAAATTGGCATCCCTCACTATAGATATGAGCAAATTATTAGCATAGCATCACAGAGATGATATCTACATTGAAAATAGAGAAATTTTTAAAGAATTTATCTAGCATTAGAATGACAAAAAATCATAAATTTCATAGGACATTCAATGATTTCAACCAATAATTTCATCCACCAACATTTTACAACCATGCAACATTTCTTAGATCTATACATTACTTTCCATAATATTTAATTTCACATCTCTCAACTGAATGCATTCGTTTACAAAAAGACAAATGTCTAGACGAAAGGTGCCATTTTGATTTTCAACCCAACCTTAGATTCACTATAGCCAAAAATTACTTGTAGTAGTCACCCCTGAGCCAAATCCATGATATAATAGGAATTTCATTCAGGAGTTTCAAAACATGGCCATACTCAACTCAAAAAGGACATGAACCACTTATATGTTTAGGTGGTTTATCAGGTACATAGACACAATAGAAATTCACAATATTATGTGGTTTACCAGTTGTGGCAAGCATTAAAAGAGTGGTTTATCAAACTCAACAACAAGAACCTGAGGTGAATTCATATCAAATATATTCTTCTTTGGAAATAACTATTATCTATAGTATATATTTTTTTTAAATCAAGAGAACTGATCAATAAACGTGTACAAAAGGTGCCTATATTGGTTGGTAAATTCCTTCTTATACGAAACATCATAATTTAACCTAACCCAATGGGTTGATGGGATGATGTAATCATCTTCCAAGACACTTCAAAAACATAGAATCCCCTCATACGGAAAAATTTAAAGAGGTCCACTGCATCCAATAGCTCCTATGAATTTGGGTGGATATCTTCATATATATAGTTTGTAGATGCAGTTCAATACTTGCGAGCTACTCGATGCCAAGAATATTTCATTTTTTTTATGTTTATAATCGACCACTTTGGGTGAATATCTTAATATATAAAGTTTTTTGATGCCTCACTAACCTGTCAAAAGGAAGTCAGAGGTTCAATACTCACGAGCAGATTGGAGATGTGAAATGTTTTTATATATTTATAATTATATTAATATTTATACTTATCAATACTTACATGGATATATTAAAAACATATTTTTTAATAGTCTTATTTTTTAAAATATCATTTTAATTATTAATAATTATTAGAAGGATATTATGGAATTAATCTCCATGAAATATCTTATAATATTTTTAATAGTAGTCAAATATTAAAATTGAGATTTATCTTAAAAGTTGTTATGCTCCTTTCAATTAAATTAATTAATTAAAGAAAAGTCACATGAAAAAATGTTATGTGAAATGTATGGTTTTTTGGGCATCTCATATTGATAAGCCATGATATTGTTACAAAGCCTATTCACATGTTAAAAATCTCCATGGTTAAGAACATTGTTACATTTTTTTGAATACATATATATTTAAATTGTGTATTAATTCTTTATAATTAATTATAACAATAATAATTTAAGACAAAGTTATAATTTAGTTAACTTTCCAGATTTATTTCCTGGTGATGAGTTATGGTATTGACTCGAAATGTCGAAACTAAAAAATAATATTATGCTGAGCTCTCAAAACTCTCAAAATATTCACCACATAATTCTCCAAACTATAATGTGAGATGTATCCTAAAGCAAAGAGTTATAATCTCTATCATTGTTTACCATTCATTTAATTTATATGGCTACCCTAGTATGGATGTAGGTGTATTTATTTTGGAAGATGACTTTTAGAATTCTAATTTAAGTATCAACTAGTGCAACCATATAAATTAATTTCTTGGTGAATGTTGATAGGCATCAAAACTTAATATGCATCAAAGCACTTCATCATATGTTTCAAGTTGCTAAAATTGAAATAATCATTAAAATTAACTAGATTATAACTTTGTTATTATTATTATTATTAAAATATTTTATATATGTTAAACATATATACATTTTAAAGAAACATGATTTTTAACTATGTAGATTTACCCTGACATTATGATATAGATTCTTAATCATTAAATAGGCTTTATTACAATACCATGAGCCAATACCATGACTTATCAATAAAATATTCCCAAAAAATCATAACCATTTCATATAACATTTGTTCATATCAAATATTTTTTAATTAATGAATTTGATTAAAAGGGAAAAATAAAGCATAACTAATTTAAAAATAAAATATCATTGTATGATTTTTGTATACTACTAAAAATATTCTAAAACATTCTATGGAGGCTAAATCCATGTTCCAAAATAAATATGCACATCGACATAATAATTATTAGAATGCCATGACAGGGATCTACAACCTGTTCATTAATAATTTTTGTCATTTTTTAGGTTTTGAGGACAGTGGAAAATTACAGAGCTATAGGGACAATGTGATCAAGTTCCACTCAAATTTTCCCTCCATCCACTCCATACCATCCATGCAAACCATTTCCTAACCACTCTCATCCATCCTTTGGGATCAAAAACCCATTGTTAAGCCTTCTCTCGATTGCTACAGGATGCCTTGTAACTACTACAGGAAGATCTTGTAGCACTACAGGATATTTTGAAATTCTACAGTAAAATGATCCAATTGGGAAAATAATCATGCATGACCTATCCTAGGTTAATTAGGGTCCATCCATCTTGATCCAACCACTAACCCATCCTCCATGCATCCTTGATTCACAAAAATAACTATCTCTCAGAACTAACCCTAAGCTCTATCTCATTCAAAAGAAAAGAAAAACCCTGAAACCTAGTTTTTCTTCCCATCAAGTTGAAGGGATGGTCCCATCATCCTGAAGCACCTTTCCATTCCAAGAAGGACTATACAGTAGCAGAAACAACACTTGGGATAACAAAAAAGAACCTGCACACATGAACACCACTAATAGCTAAATACACAGGGGCAAAGAAAGTATACACAGGAGCAAAAAGACAATAAGGTAACTCCATGAGCAATAGCACAGAGGTCCAACACTCTAGCATGTATCGATCGAGCACAAGCTAGGCATAGGTATGGTAACCTCTAAGCTCTTTTGTAGGTGTAAAATAATGAAAAATGTATGAATGTCGAGGTAAGGTCTTTTTATAAGCTAGATGTGGTTAGCTAACTTGGCCACCCCTAGCTAATGAATGAAAAGTGATCTATTAGTCATCATGCAACGCAAGAGTGTCACATCGGTCAGGATCAGTTAAGACAAAGTGGGTGTTGATTACGAGGTACAAGAGAATGATCACTCCAGGTGGGCCAATGACCCAAATGAGGAAAACTCGTGCTATTGCCAGTCATCACAGCGCTCGGAGCCCTAGCCACAAATAGCATATAACATAACAAAGCTCAAAATTTTTTGCACCTTCACTCATTTGCAAACTAGTTAAGGTAGGAATGAGCTTGGGAAGCTATCGAGAGAGTCAAACCCTACTCTGTCATTCCTACAGGAGGCGGCTACAAGAAGCAGCCAAAGGAAATACAAGAAGCTACAGTAATCACAAAAAACTACTACATGAAGCCTCCAAGGATGCAACAACGGTTCATAGGTAGATTTGGTCTTCAATTATCACTATACGAGGCCTTATGGCGAAAATTAAGTGGCCCCTCTCATTCTCTTGTCCATGATTTACATGTTGGTGCACCTTCAAATCTCTTAGTAATAACAATTGTCTTGTGGATTAAAAAAGTTTTTTTGGCTATAAAATAGAAGGGATATACATAATTGTCATCAACTAGAGGTCCCACCCCTCTGTTCCATTTGAATTCATAATGTAGCTCTCACAGGAAGAACCACTCCTACACCTAGTTGAAAATAGAGAAGAAGATGGGATAGGGATTCAATAGGAGAAAGCCTACATATACTAAGAGAATTCAACTTCATCTCCCTGTAATAGACATTTTTAGGAGGCATGAGTGGTTAGGTTTCTTTGAGCTACTAAAAGGATATGATGATAATATCATTTATGAGTTTTCCATGGCCCTAAACCCTTAGGCAAGAGCCATTGCTACCACTGTGGTGAAGGGATTATCCATTACCATCAATCCTAAGCTAATCAATGGGGTGACAAAACTTCCCCCGGGGTTCCAATGGAGAAAAGAAGACAAGTCCAGCAGTGCCATTACTAAGAAGAGTTTCTTCATTGTTGATGAGAGAACAATTGAAGATGAAAATGCAGTCATAAGGGACAACGTCCCCTATCCCTGGGATGAGGTGGCCTACCATATCTTAAGTTCATCTCTTTTGAAGGAAGATTGAGTGTATTCTATGGCAACCAGTTCAGAATTCTCCATGAAATGATATTTTGAACAAGATTGCCCATATCCCAAAGACTTAGTATGTCTTCTTTCTTCCTACAGTCCATTATGGACATGAGCCAGAAGGTGAAGGAGGGAAAGAAACAACAATTAGGACACCATGGTATCATCAAAATAATACTGGAAGATGCTTTGAATAAGTTAAGGGTTCCCGTCCTCTGGTCCACATTCAAAGATATGGACAAATAAGCCTTCCTTGACACTCAAGTCCTTGCACTTGGTGAGACCCAAGCCTCTAGTGCTGAGGGAGAAGAATCATAGGCAGAAGAGGAAGGAGAAGTAGAGGAAAATGAAGAGGTATAGGCAGAGAAAACAGAGTAATAACCCTAGAAAAAGGAAGAGGTGGAGGAAGGAAAAAATGAAGAAGAAGAGGAGGAGAAGCAGGAAGAACCAAGCCCTGAGAAAACCACTACACCTAGAGAAGAGGAGGTATCCCCATAACAGAAACATTTGTCTCCTGAACACCCTGAAAAGGAGGCAATTGTTGTCCTAGCTACCTTGGGCACTCCAATCAAACCTAGGAAGAAAAGGTAGAGGAAAACTCCCCTATAGCTCAAAACAAGGAAAAGAACTAGGATTAAATAGGGGAAGCCTCAAACTCCCACAAGGACCCCTATTATAATTGAAGAATCACCAAGTAAAAAAGAGGAGCTAGAACCCATTGAGAGGAAAGTTGAGAAAGTCACATCTCATAGAGCCATCTCAAAGACTCTCATAACCTATGTAAGAAATCATGTTACTAGGTTAGCCTCCTCTAAGCATCCTAAGGCACCTATCACACTCCAACTATTGAAATTTCTAAGTACTACCCATTAGAAATTTAATCTGTATTATCTGGTTTATTTCTCCTACTTGTTAATTATGAACAAGTTATTTAAACATATAAATATCGAAATAAACATAATACAGTCTCAATCATTTACAGATCAACAACTCAAATAAATAGAAAACACACAAGTGACACCGTTATTTTTGCACAACCCATCCCCAGAAAAACCCAACATGGAGAAACTAATGCAACAATTTTCAGGTTTATTTTATTATGTAGTATTTCTTAGTACAATTGGGTGCCAAACCGGCTCACCCAACAACAAAAAATAATCTGGCAGTAATACCTCTCTATTCGGAAGCAGATATTCGAAAAGTCTTCCCAATGAAACCCTCTCCGGCACAATTTGAAGCTCAGTGTCATCGCACCTGGCCTCAATGTCAGCCCAGAACCCTCTGTGTCAACCCTCTGAGGCACTTTGTAGCCTCCATGGCCCTCTGCGTCACTCCTACAGACTCTGCATGGATGACGCAGGCCCTTTTGGCCTCTGCGTAGTCTCTTCTACCTCTGCGTGGCTCCCTCTGGCTCAACATCGACCTCTCTCTACTTCTACGCTGGTCTCTCGAAACAATCTCTACCTCTATGCCTCGTACTCACTGGCCCTCACTGCAACTAATCATTGATTGAATTTCTCTCAACAAACCCCACTCTAGAAAATTGATTGACTGATCACTCTAGTGTGTTCTCCAATTGACCCTCAAACCTCCTTTTATACTTTTCCTATTGGTCCTTCAACAGCAGAGATTACATCTCTAATCAATGGCTAAGATTAGATTTGGCTTTATCCATGTCATTTAGAACCTTCTAACCCAGTTTTATATTAATACCCATTAATATTTTATTTTACCTAAGTTTAGACTTAGGAACTCCATTAAAAATACTAATTATTTTAATATATCTTTAACTGCGTAGAATCTTCCCAAACCATTTCGGGGTCTTGGAGATCTCATGTGCTTTAGCCTATGAACCAATTTTCATGGCTAGATCACATTAGTTTCTTCCCAAAATCAACACTCCATCTTAGCGAGGATTGTGCTCTAGTAATAATCCATACTGAGTATCACCCTGATTATACCACACCAGTACCTGTCCTGATTCTAGGCCTCCCTGCTCAACATCCTCTACACTACTGCATCCTATACTGCTGTGCATGGCTTTGCCATTGCCACTGTTTCATTTGTACGGGAACTCCCTCTGCATCCGTGCTGCTACTGGTCCTTTCTCCCAACACTACATCTCTACTGCAACCCCCTCTCATCATGCTACATTATGCTACTACACTGCAACATAGTTATTGAGAGGTAAGTAATTGATCCACCCAACTACTCACATCCCTATCAGGCTAGAAACACTCCCAATGTTGAAACTATCTCTGCCGCTATCTCGTGGTCCCGGATTTCCTTCAATCTACTGAGGAAGTGATCTATCTTCTCTCCGTTCTGCATTTGGTATGACATGGCATTGTGACAAATATTGTCTTGATATGAAAACAATTATGGTGAACCATGGTCCATCACATTGTGACAATGGTTTTCTCAATACAAAAATCAACCATTGTTAACCATGGTCAACCATGTTTATGTTAGGGTTTATAATATTTATCTTAGGTATATATACCTTAGGTTTATAATATTAATCCCTTGGGTTTAATATTATTCATGGGGCTTATAATATTAATCCTAATGTTTAATATATCCCTTGGGTTTATAATCATGGTCAACCATGGAACAACAACACATTGTGATAAAGGTTGTCTCAATCTCAAAATCAACTACGGTCAAACAATGTCAAGTATGGTCAATGATAGTCAATCATTGTCAACCATGGTTAATCATGGTCAAACATTTCATTAGCGCAAAGATTGTCTCCATATAAAAATCAATCATGGTCAATGATTGTCAATAAACATGGTCAAATTGTGACAAATATTGTCTGGCAGTCGAACATGACATTGTGACATCCTGATCATCCATAGTTAACCATGTCAACCATGTTCTAACATTACATTGTGACAAAGATTGTCAATATCGATGTCTACTATGGTCAACCATGGTCTAATGTTGCATTATGAAAAAGATTCTCTCGATATGAAAACCAGTCATGGTCATCCATGGTCCAACGTCATATTGTGATAAAGATTTTCTCAGTATGAAAATAAACCATGGTCAACTATGGTTAATCATGGTTAACAATGACCAACCATGGTTAATAATTATGGTCACTTTCTGACGATCATTATCTCTTAGTCCAACATCATATTATGAAAACCATGGTCGTCCATGGACAACCATGGTACAACGTGGCATTGTGACAAAGATTGTCTTAATATGAAAATCAACGATGGTCAACCATGGTCCAATGTCCTATTGTGACAAATATTGCGTCAATATGAAAATCAACCATGGGCAATGATTACCAATCATGTTTATTTTAAGTTTTGTAATATTTTCCTTAGGGTTTATAATATTAAACCCTTAGTTTTAATATTATTCCTTAGGGTTTATAATCCCATGGGTTTATAATCATGATTAACCATGGTTCAATGTCACATTGTGATAAAGATTGTTTCAATATGAAAATCAAGAATGTTCAAGCATCGTCAATCATCATCAAGCAAGTCACCCATGGTCAACCATTGTCCAATGTCACATTGTGAAAAATATTTTCTCAATATAAAAATCAACCATGATCAACCATGTTAAATCATGGTTAACCGTGGTCAACCATTGTCAAATGTCACATTGTGACCAATATTGTCTCAATATAAAAATCAATCATGGTCAATCATGGTGAACCAGACACATTATGACAAAGATTGTCTCAATATGAAAATCAAGCGTAATCAACCATCATCATCCATGGTCAACCATGGTCCATTGTTGTAATGTTACATTATATTGCAATTTATTCAATGTCGCATTGTTACATTACAAAATTTGTTTTTAATACAAGGTTTCTAATATTAGGGCCTTTTAATATTTAGTTTATAATATTAAGTTTAATATCGAGATTACAATTTGTAGTATTAGGGTTTATAATATTAATCTTAGAGTTTCATATTAATCCCTTAGGTTTATCAAATCCTTTGGATTTTTAGTATTAATCCCTTGGGGTTTTAATATTAAATCCTTGGGTTTCCCTAGGATAGCTCAAGCGGCAATGGCCATGGAATGAAGTCTCACCGAACCAGAGATCTTGGGTTTGAATCTTGTGCTACCCTCCCCTCGTAGTGGGGTGAGTAATGGACATGTAAACTCAAAAATCAGAGAGTCCTACCAAGCTTACGAAAAAAATATTAATTCATTGGGTTTATAATATTAATCCCTTGGGTTTAAAATTATTTCCCTCGGTTTATAATCCATTGAGTTCATAACATTAATCCCTTAGGTTAATTAATTCCCTGGATTTATAGTATTAATCTCTTGGGTTTATAATATTAATCTTAACGTGTATATTCCTAGGGTTTAATATTAATGCTAGAGTTTAATGTTATTCCCTGGGGTTTATAATCCCTCACATTTTTAATATTAATCCAATGGGGTTGTTGTTCCATTGAGTTTATAATATTGATCCTAGGGTTTCTAATATTAATCATAGGGTTTATATTCCCATGGTTTAATATTAAACCTATGGTTTATAATATTAATCCCTACGATTTATTACTCTTAAGTTTTATGTTCCTAGGATTTAATACTAATCTTATGGTTTAATGTTATTACCTTAGGTTTTTAACATTGAACCCTTGTGTTTATTAATTGCTTATGTTTATAATGTTAATCCTAAGTGTTATAATATTAATCTAATTGTTTAATGTTTATTCTAGGATTTATAATATTTACCTTAGGGTTTATATCCCTTGGGTTCATTAATTTAAGGGTTCATATTCCTACGTATAATATTATTCATAGGGTTTATAATATTAATCATAAGGTTTAATTTAGATCCCTTGGGTTTATAATCCATTAGATTTATAATATAAATTCCTTGGGTTTATTATGCCTTGGGTTTTTAATATTGATCCATTGGGTTTAGTGATCACTTAGGATTGTAATGTTAATCCTAAGGTTTATAATAATAATGTTAGGGTTTTATGTTTAATTTAGGGTTTATAATATTTACCTTAAGGTTTATATTCCTAAGGTTTATAATATTAATTTCTTATGTTTATTATTATTCCCCTAGTTTTATAATCCCTTTCTTTTATGATATCAATCCCTTGTGTTTATTAATGTAAGGTTCATATTTCTAGGGTATAATATTATTCAGAAGACTTATAATATCATTGCTAGGGTTTAATTTAAATCTCTTTGATTTATAATCCATTCGGTTTATAATACAAATTATTTGGGTTTATTAATCTCTTGGGTTTAGAATATTAATATCTTAGGTTTATAGTACGAATCCATTTGGTTTATTAATAATTATTGTAATTAATATTACTAGTTTTATAATGATCAATTTTTAATATAAATATTTATATTATTTTTAATTATAGCTTTTTAATATTATTATTTATATTATTTATTTATTGGTTATCTAAAAGTACTATATCATAAGAAGAAGAAGAAAAATATGTAATTTGTAAAAATAATAAAATTATTAATATTATTTATTAGCATTATTAATAACTGTGATTAATATTACTAATAATGTTATTAACATTAATAATATTAATAATTGTATATTTAATAATAATAATTCTACAATTAATAATATTATTAACATTATTTATTAACATTATTTATTAATATTAATAATATTAATGTGATTAATAGATGTCTCCATTTATCAACTACATTTATTGACGTGATTGTATTAATATATTGAAAAAATTAATTTTCATTAACCTTTAACTACCGTATTCCATACTCAATACTGAATACTCCAGAGTCCACTTACTATTAACACCATGTCGATATTGAAATTGAAATCCATAAGTGAAAGCATCTTTCTAGTTACATTCTTAGACTCCTTCGGTTTGATTTTTATGAATGTTCTTTCATGGTCTCCCCCGGATTGCATCGAGCAGCCATATCAACATTAGAATCTAAATTTGATTTCACTGGCATCGGGCCCCCTCAAAGGCGTTAATGCAAAGTCCTTTCATGGAAAAAACAATCAATATTCTGTATCGGGTTCCAAATTCAATTTCAGTATCGGATTCCAAATTCAATTTCAATTGCATTGAGTCATTCTCCAAGCCACTAATCAAATTATAATAATCAATCTTTTTCCATGAAACATTTATAGGGATGAAATTGAATCCTTAAAAAGTATTTAATTTAATTTTCTAAAAATAATTTTAAAAGCTAATATAAATTTAAAATTATTGTTTGAGTATTTATTTTTATGGTGAATAACGAATATAAAAAAATAACGAAAGAGAAATTAGATATCTAATAATAATGTTGGGTTAGTCAATGAGTATTGATTACCTCGTAAGTAAAAATTAAATTATTTATTTTTTAAAATTAAAATCATTATTTTTATAATGGTTGATTAGATCATAAGTAAAAATTAAAATTATTATTTTTAGAAATTAAAATTATTATTTTTGTAATAGTTCTTTTTAATGAGAAATTCAAATTAATACTTTTAATCTTATGGTTAGTATTTATAATATTATTTTTTCATGGCTAAAAGTTAGCATATATATATATATATATATATTGTAAGCTGAGGTAGTGCCTTTCTATTTCTATTCATATAAATCCAAGTTCAGCCATATACATCATTTTGGTGGCCTCAACCCGCCCAAATGGGAAACCGAGTTTGTTAGCCACCTCAAATTAAAATATGCCATCCAATAACAAAAATGGGAAAGTATATCTATCCAAGCTAAGTATACTTCACAACAGAAAGAACTAGACATATATCCAATAGCCATGAAAATAGGCAAAAAGATGAAATATTATCCTAAAAAAACTAGCCATATAGCCAGCAGCTCGTCCTAAAGGTCATGCTTCCCCTCCCTCGAGTGGTACCTCCTCTGTTCGATGTGCTGGAATGAGCCGCTTCAACTGTTGTTAGATCTCGTCCAGCTTACTATCCTGCATGATCATGGTAATTTGAAGGTTCTTCAATTCCTTTTTCATGTTTTGCATACCTTGGGCTAGTTCCGCCATCTCTCCTGCAACTTGCTCCAGCGCCTTTGCAAGTAAGCATTTTAACACCCAATAAACATGCACAACCTGTTTATAAAGGGTCATGCGACCCCTCGTGTTTCTCGGGTCTGTGATGAGGTCCCCCCACTCCTCCATTTCTGGCACTAAGTCATCTTCCATTACATTTTCTTCCAGCTCCTTAATAAGTATGTCTATGTCTTCATTTGTGCCTTCTCTATATGCCCTTTCCTCCTCTTGGATGGTTTTCCTCATTATTCTCCAGCTGCATCTCTGTGGGGCAGTTAAGGAGGTTGCGTTATTGTTGTGGCCCAGTTGGTTAGACCGGCCTCTTCCACCACGCCCCCTTCCCCGTCCCATCCACACCATTTTGCCTCTTACAGTCACCTGTGTGTCCTGTCCAACAGAGAAGGCTAGATTCTCTGCCATTGCCTTTTTTCTCCTTTCCTGAAACCCCATTCCCCTGAATTGGCCTTCCCCATTCAAATTTCTCTCTATGGTCAGACTTCCCTCAATATTTTGTCCCTTGTACCAGATAGTTGGGTAACCTTAACATTCTTCCTCATTTCCCAGATTGTTTCTTTGTCCTCCTCAAACGGTCCCTGATCATCTCCCTTGCAAAAATCTAAAGGGGCTTTGCCCTGGTTGCCCCTGTTTCCTCCCATTCTGTACCCTTCCCCTGAGTTTTCTTTCATCCCTCCTTCCTCCTCCTTACTGCCATCTTTAAAGGATTTAACCCCCTCTGATATACTTCTCCCTTCCTCTGCTAATCCTAGCTCTCCCCCTTTTTCCATCAGACTATCTACAGATAAGAAAATTACAGGATTCGGATTTACGAAAACATACCCGCTTCTGTGCGTTGCCTCAGGTGAAACTAGCTTATCCTCTGGTCCCGTTATATTCCTCCTTCACTTCTTAGTGACAACCCTCCTTACCCTCTCCTCTCTTATTTTCTTTCTATCAACTTCCCCACGTCTAATCAGTCCTACGCTGCCAATTTCTGTTGTTTCTTTCCCCACTACTCTGTTATCTCTATTCCTCGGGGGGCTATCCCATTTGCATGTCGTCCCCGCGTCCTGTTTCATTATGGGAATGTTTGGATGCTGGCACTACTGACCATTCCCCTCCACGATCCTATCCCACTTCATCTTCCCATCTTTCATCCCGATCGGGGGCCACTTGTAACTATTGCCTTGAGATCGTGTCTATATCATTGTCATGGTTGATAATTGCTTTGAGAGGCTCCCACCTTTGATCTTCCGTATGCATCGGCCATATACTATCCACTTTCCCCCCTTGTTCATTACATCCCTAGTTATCCAGGAAGTCTGCTGCCTTATTTTTTGATAATCTTATAGCTTATTCTTTTCATGAGCGTTTCCATGTCTTGAATAAGGCCCGCCGTCTGCCAGCTTTGCACTACTTTTTCCCAGTTCTTTCCATTATTCAACTTTCTAAGCATCTCTATCACTATCTTTGAGTCCCCCTCTATTTCCAAATTATTATATCCATTTCTGATCGCTATTCTTAGTCCTTGGTGAATTGCTGTTAGTTCCGCTTCGTTGTTGCTCATAATGCCTCCCTGATCTGCATACACTCATCTTATCCTTCCTTGATGGTCTCTGAAGATGCCACCAAATCCTGCTAGCCCTGGATTTCCTTTAGAGGCTCCATCGAAGTTAAGTTTGATGAAGCCATCTTGAGGACGTCTGAAGTTGGCTAGGCTGCTGACAATCACTACCAAATATTTATGATTTTGGGAGTGAACCATTCCTTGTTCTAGATTAAGGTATGTCAGAATCTTACCTTCCTCCAGAGTTGTTTCCCAGTCTTCCTGATTCCATTCTTTCGTTAAGATAGTTTCTCTTATGTGAGTTTGGGTTCTTTTCCAGATCAATTCCAGGGGCATTTCTTTATCTTGAAATATCCTCATGTTTCTCTCTTTCAATATCATCCAGATGTTGAAGCCCATCGTTAAACTCTAGGCTCGTCTTACCACTGGGCTCAAGAATTGGCCCCATCCCCATTAATTAATAGCTTCTTTTATGCTTTGGGGATCTTTGTTTGTCTTCCCGAATAGCCTGTTGATTTTCTCCCATTGCTGCTGGGCAAAGGGGCATGAGTTTAAAAGATGATCCTGAGTTTCCTAGGCTTGCTTGCATAAGCAACATCTAAGGGGTCCACAGATTCCCCGCTTCTGAATCTAGTCCCATCTTAGGATGCAGATTTTTCCAACCAACCATAAGAACATGGTTATCTTTGGCCAGCAGCATCTCTGCCATATTTGTTTCCATATGGAAGCATTTTCATCTTGCCCTTTGTTAAAGGGAAAAGTGTCTATGCAGAACTGCTAATCCCACTAAGGCTGGTAGCTACCTTAGAAACAAACAGAGTAAAACTACTTTCGTTTTCCTTTATGAAAGATAGATGAGAGAAGAATAAAGGAGACCAACCTTTGTCTTGCGCTTGGTTCCTTGCTCGATTCCTCTCTATTCTGGTAGTCCTTTGCTACTTGCTTTCTTGTATACCCAGCTTCACAGAGTACCTGTAGAATCAAAGTAGCATAACACTATACGAGAACATGGATCTTTTATCATAAACAATTTAGGATCAGATGTAAATTGACCATACAAATGCATAAAACATAAATCACACAAGAGTATGGAGGAAAGCTTGAATAGCTTTATTGATAATCAAGAAAGAGCCAAGAGAGTTACAACCAATTGTTCTGACCCAGCATCATCCTCTCAGCAAGAAGCCCTTCTTCACCTCATGAAAAGCTTAGATCACCCAACACTATGATGTTGCACCAATAAACCAGCAACACTTCCTTACAAGATACAAAATTCCAGCCTCTGGATCTCTGGGATGAGGGATCCATATATAGATGTTTGCAAGGGAGGTGAGTCAGCTTTTGAGATTTGATTAGTGTCTCCCCTCTGATAGTTCTTGATTCCACTTGGAGATTGATGATCTCTTACTCATCCCTGGTCGAATTCAGAGAGGCAATTGTCACAGGAGAAGTTTCTGGAAGATTCCATGCCTCTCCACCTTGCGGATTGACCCTGCCATTTGTCTCTTCTCGCCCATCGCACCCCATAGAAGGGCTTTTTGAAATGCAATGGACCCACTGTGTGTATTCAGGTGAGATGCAACGCACTTTGCCTATGGAGCAGGTGAAATGGTCCAGTTTTGACCAGTTCTGAGTAGTTTTTCATGGAGAACTTCTGGGAGAAGTTGTAATCAGTTGACCTTGTTATTTTAGGGGTTGGAACAACACCTTTAGGGACTTAGGAGCCCTTGGTTTATGGACATTTATGCTTGGGGTTGCAGTGCCCAAAAATGTCTATATCAGTTGCCCCCTAAAGCATGAGGTTGTTAATCTTTTTGATGTCGGGTGAAATGATTTATCATGAGGATCCGAAGTTCCTTCAAGCTGGAAGGAGACCTATAATAAGATACAATACAATACATTATCTTCATAATATTTTCATGATCTAGCTGAGGCGAGCATTCCCATGCTCAGCTTTATAAATTCATTTTCATGTACATGAGACAGGCAATCATCTGACTCTATACTGATGATTCTGGTAGAGCCATCATCCCATAGATTGGATGATTATCTATGCAACAATGATGTACATTTGATGTCTTTATTTTCCTGAATATATATCGCAGCCCGGATGGATGAAACTAGATCCGGGGTCTTCAATCTCGTTCGATCTTCACTCAAAGCACAATTCGATCCATGTGAGAGATGTTCTGGAGTCGAACATGGAAAGACATCGCCTAATTCCCAGCCAATGATGTAAGTTGTTTACAGGCGCGATAGGAATCAGTGATAATGATGATGACCCTCAAGGTACTACAGTACAATTCACGTGGTGTGAATAAAGGACTTGGCGTTGAACACCACACAAAATCTTTTGGTCGAAGGCCATTGATGTAAACATGTCGCCGGAAGTGAGAAACTTGCCATTGAGGCATGCAAGCTTCAAAGTACTGAAAGGGGTATTCCTAGATCGACTTCTTGGATAATGAGCTGATGTCAACAAGAAGTGATCCGTCATAGGAGGGCCTTAATGAATCCCACATCAATGACACGGAATGGAGCAAATGATTTTAATGGAGGTGAACACGATCTGGTGATATAAGGTTTAGGGTGGTGGTCATGAAAGAATGGAGCGTAAATGTATTGCAGCGGGTGAGACCCAGGTGAATTCTCTAAGTGACTTCTCTTGAACATATCGGCGACACTGACATGATGGATCGGTAGCATTAACCCTAAATGTGGATCGTGTGATGGAACCATGGTGATGTGACCAGTGAATGGAACAACCCAACCCGACTTGGATGCGGAGTGAAAGTGTCATGTTCAAAAGCGACTTGCTACCAACAAAGTTTCTTCAAGTTTTCTTCCCAAATTTTCCCCAGTCATTGCTGACCAGTACCTCTTTATTTTTGTCAAGCTTGAGGAGGATAACATATGCTTGTTCTATAATTTTCCCTTCGGACAAACCCATCGCTATGTTTTAACGAGCCTAGTGATAGTGAAACTCGTTCTTGTTTGTTCTGGACAAGTTTGTTGCTATTAGGTTTTAACGAGTTTAACGACAAAGATGACTCGGTCCTTTTCAATTTTAGAGAGTCTGAAAAGGGACGTAAAGGAAACTACAAAAATCCTTTTTCGTCATCTAATCCCTTAAGTCCGAAAAAGTATAAAACAATACAGACGAGATGAATTTTCAGTACTTTTAACGAGCCGAACAAAACAAGCGCTCGATCTTTTTGTGTAATAATCCCTCAGGTCCAAAAAGATTAAAATCTAAAGGAGGGATAGCACTTCCGGTCACTTTAACGAGCTGGAGAGGCCAATGGCTCGGCAATCTTTTCATACTTTACGAGTCAGTTGAAAAGAGCTTAAAGGAGACTCGTTTTTGAGGAACGAGTGATAAATTGGGGTAGCTGCTGATTCCAGGTAAGGTTTGGAATTTTCCAATCATGGCAGTGTTACAAGGATGGCTAACAGGATCACTCTTCGTAGCTATTCCTCAAAAGGGGTAAACAATCAAGTGGAGGTGAATGATCGGCCAATATAGAGTGGAGGTGGTGATGAGAACATGACCAAGGCTTTAAAGGCTGAAGTACTACATTCACGACGATTATTTACCAGAAATTGGTTCATTTTTTATTGAGCTTAAACGCTGGGGGAAACATTTGCTCATTGCTTATGTTTATTTTTTAACGAGCATGAAGTCCGCGTTAAAACTGCTCGATCCAGTCGTATAATAAGAATGTCTCATCTATAAAAACAACATTATTTCAAAGCTTTGCCCCACATCCTTTCTTTATGCAAGTTAGGAAACGACCAATCCTACGAGTTTAGAGGGTTAGAGGACCTACAAATTTAAAAAATAAATAGTTGCTCTTCGCTTGCACGCCAAAAGGTTTGCATGCCCCCAGGTATAGTGAAATAGAGTTTCAAGGTTACCCCACAATTTGTAGACAAAACATTTGTCTTCTCGAGAAAGGCCTACCTCTTTCAGGTTACCAAAGGTTGTTCTATTTGCACCGCAAACAAAACACTTCTTCGGCGATGTCTACCGAAATAGACAAAGGCGAGTGGCGCAGACGCCTCCAATCACATAACTTCGACAAGGGAATGTTATTCCAGTCTAACCCCCTTTTCTAATCACGGATGGGAGTGTCAGACTAGTCATATATCTCTCGCGGAAACCTAACCTATACCTGAAGTTTTCTTGCCGAAGCAGACCAGGGTGCATGCCCCCCGGGTTTCAGTCATGTCCCCCGAATCACTCGCGCTCATCAGGTGGACGGACTGGGGACTGATGAGACATTCCTTGCGTGACAAGACCATTCAGGGATGGTATATGACTATTTGCTATGCATGAATCGGGGAATGAAAGCTAGTCTACGAGCTTGACCACTCTTCCTTCGTGCGGAAAACACATTACTCTAAAGAGTGATGAGACAATGGCTCCCATGCAATAAATATGTCTCGTCCAAGGAGTAGATTATAATCCAGGGGTCCTTGGACTACCATTACGTTCAGGTGAACGGTTTTCCCTCTCAATGTTATGGGCACATTGGGAAGGATCCCTAACGGTCAACTGGTTCCTTTGTCAAAGCCTGTTAGATTTCTCATCTTAGGCAAAATCGATGGCGAACCAAGCGCTTTCCAAGCAGTCGAGGAAAGGATACTCACAGAATCCCCTTCATCTATGATGGTACCGGCCATGACTATTCTATATACTTGAGCAATGATTCGGAATGGTACACTAGCCGGTAAACGGGGTCTGCCTAGCTGATTCCAGTCGAAGGAAACAACTAGGTTGCTTGGAGGTGGGACCGAATAGACGACCTGGTATGACTTTGATGAACTTCCTTCCTGCAGTAAAGGAATGGGTAAACTGCCCCCATGTTCATCGAAGTCTGTGCTTACAAAAAGAATTTGGACGGTGTCATCCTTATTCTCTACGGTGACTGTATCATCTGAAGATTGAACCTCTGAAGGCAAGACCGGGTCAACTGCCACCTCGACCTTTTGACTTTTGTCTGGTATGGATTCAGATGGTTTATCTTCAACGATAGACGCTTCGGCTGACCACAAGGGCAAGTTAGCCCGATTTTCAACTAGTGACGGACTCGGCAAGAGTTTCTTATATCTAGGAGGAAGTCGTAACGGTGAAACCGGACGATCGTCCAAAATTCTTTTAGCCTCGTCTAAGAAGGGAAAATGGTGTACGGCATGATCGCCTTCACACAGTTTACAAGGAAATTTGCTTTTTCCTTTTTGTCCAGGGGCTTCACTTTCACCAGTTGACAGTGTGTTTTCAACATGATCATCAGAGGTTGACGACACCGGGTTGTGCAAACGAGGAGACCAGTCCCTTAAGATCCGAGGGATGCAAGGACAATCTCGATGATAGTGGTCTCCTTTGCAAATGACACATGGCGATTTAGGCCTGGTCGGTGCAGTGTGTGGACTTTTGCTAGATGATGTTTGGTTGCCCCTTTTCGCCTTTGGCTCCTTCTTCTTCTTCTCTTTCTTCTTCTTTTCCTTCTTCTTCTCAGGTACTTGATTTTTGGCTTTACCAGCTTCATCAAGCGAAGAGGAAGGAGGAGAGGAAGAATTGGAGGAAGTAGAGGGTTGGGGGGTAACTCTGGAATCGTCTAGTTGCTGACTCGATTGTTCAGGAATCGCGGTATTCTGAATGACAGAGGTTGAGAAGAGCCATACGGGCAAGCCAATTCTCAATCCTGGAAGCGACAATGTGGCCATATGGGGTGCACCAACATCTCCCCAAGAGGAGAAGGGACTAGGATTTCCTCCAAGAGGAACTCCTTGGTTGGTGGACTCCATTTTCCTCAACCTAAGACCAACGTAGGAAAGGTGATGATTATTCCGTTTAAAATAAATTTTAGACGCTTTGACACAACTTGTTTTTTCAATTTTAAAGAGTCGAGAAAAAACAAAAGATGACTCTAGTCACCTTCGATTTTTAATGAGCCTGAAGTGAAAAGTGCTCAGATGGACCTTTTCCGTTAAGGAGTCTGAAAAGGAACGAAAGGGACTGCTCTAGAAATCTAGACAGAGGGATTACCAAACCATTCGCAAAATTGTAGAATAATTTTTATGGTACGGCAGTCAATCTTCCCGAATGCTGTGTTCAGTGCATTGCGATCGATAGGGCGGCAGACACGGCTTCCTATGGATAAAGGATTAAGCCTATTGTGGTCTCCCAAAATATACTCGACGATACGTGGGAGCACAAGTCCATACTGGCACTTATCGTCTCAAAGTGGAGGAATCACCCAACCAACAGTGAAAACAACAGTTACCAGGCTTTACGACGCCGGAATACGTCTCTAGCCTAGACTTCTAGATGTTGTGCGTTAGGTTCCAAAGTGTTGTTCGATTCATTAAATTTATTTTATAGTTGATCTTGCTTAAGAAATTTTCCTTTCAGGTTCACCGCGTGATGTAGATGTACAATTCCTAAAATGCAATCTAAGATGACAAACAATTGTTTTATCTTCTTTGTGCAATGAAAATCCTAGCTACTAAGGAAAGAGAAATGGCGTTCTTTCAGCAAAGAGCATAGAGCACACACTATATGCACTGTCCTAAATCAAACCAATCAAACAGTCTAAATGAAAATGCACATGCATGTATTTGTTTTTATCCTTCTTAATGTGTGAATGATAAAAAGAAAGCTAATGCGCAAATCTGAATTATTTTTCAAAGCGACAATTACTAACGAGTTTCTTTTCAAAACAAAATGAGGACAATGGCAACACTTTGCGATTTGGAAATGAAAACTTGCTTTTGACACTAGAAAAACTACTAATTCAGATCAAATACAATAGTAATAGGGTAATCGACTATCAAGAATAATCAGATTCTTTTCTATGACTGAAAACGACACTTGCGACACTTTCAAACCAAGAAACTACAGTACAATTACGTTACTTCTTTTTAAAGGAGAACTGAAAATGACTCAAAAAATACATAAAAACATTTATAGTTCTTTGCACAATGGAGGCGAAATATCAACAAGGAAAGGGGTTTAAAACAGAGGTGTACTGACTACAGGCATCAAAACTCCTGAATAGATTTGAAAAGAGTGAACATAGAAACCAAAATTCAGGAACAAGGCCTTGTCTGATCAACGCACCTGTAACATAGTGAAACTGAAATGCAACGCACCTGCTACACTCGGGAAGTGCTCTGCATTTGAAGTTCACAGAACAGACAGTGCGCTGGACCAGGGACGAGACTTTGATTGGGTTCCGGGTCACAGTTTGCAGTTCAGTTCAGGGATTTTGGCCGAGCAAGTGGTAATCAGTAAATCAATCACAAGGGTAGATCTAAGGAGGTTACTAGAGCCACCACAACGGCAATTATAGAGATTGTAAATCAATTGTTTAATTCATAAACAAAACCCGGAGATTGACTGAAGCAGCGTTGATCTACTTTGCACTTGCATAGCAAATGCAGTTCGAAGGCTAGATGGCTTGACTTCAGGCTCCGTCTGTAAGTTTATAAAGTAAACAAATGTAGATAAACAATCAATCTATTCGCTCCCTAGTGGAGTTGCCATTTTGTTACAGGGAAAAGTGTCTGTGTAGAACTGCTAATCCCACTAAGGCTGGTAATTACCTTAGAAACGAACAGAGTAAAACTACTTTTGTTTTCCTTTATGAAAGATAGATGAGAGAAGAATCAAGGAGACCAACCTCTGTCTTGCGCTTGGTTCCTTGCTCGATTCCTCTCTCTTCTGATAGTCCTTTGCTACTTGATTTCTTGTATACGCAGCTTCACAGAGTACCTGTAGAATCAAAGCAGCATAACACTATATGAGAACATGGATCTATTATCATAAACAATTTAGGATCAGATGTAAATTGACCATACAAATGCATAAAACATAAATCACACAAGAGTATGGAGGAAATTTTGAATAGATTTATTGATAATCAAGAAAGAGCCAAGAGAGTTACAACCAATTGTTCTGACCCAGCATCATCCTCTCAGCAAGAAGCCCTTCTTCACCTCATGAAAAGCTTAGATCACCCAACACTATGATGTTGCACCAATAAAGCAGCAGCACTTCCTTACAAGATACAAAATTCCAGCCTCTGGATCTCTGGGATGAGGGATCCATATATAGATGTCTGCAAGGGAGGTGAGTCAGCTTTTGAGATTTGATTAGTGTCTCCCCTCTGATAGTTCTTGATTCCACTTGGATATTGATGATCTCTTACTCATCCCTGGTCGAATTCAGAGAGGCAAGTGTCACAGGAGAAGTTTCTGGAAGATTACATGCCTCTCCACCTTGCGGATTGACCCTGCCATTTGTCTCTTCTTGCCCATCGCACCCCATAGAAGGGCTTTTTGAAATGCAATGCACCCACTGTGTGTATTCAGGTGAGATGCAATGCACTTTGCCTATGGAGCAGGTGAAATGGTCCAGTTTGGACCAGTTCTGAGTAGTTTTTCATGGAGAACTTCTGGGAGAAGCTGTAATCAGTTGACCTTGTTCTTTTAGGGGTTGGAACGACACCTTTAGGGAATTAGGAGCCCTTGGTTTATGGACATTTATGCTTGGGGTTGCGGTGCCCAAAAATGTCTATAACACCCTTGCTGTATGGTTAGATGATATGCTTCTTTAATTGTGAAGGTTCCTATCATAGATTTACCCCATCTTAATATATTCGGACCTGCTCGGTTGATTATTCTCCTAGATTTTATTTTTGATGTGTATAGTCCTCTTTGTTCGGGATCTATGTCTCTGTCCCATGCCTCTGGGTCCTTCCAAGTTCTCCAGGTTTCCTCCTGTCTTCCTCCATGACAGTAAAATTTTACATGATTCAGTCCTTCGTCCTTCGCACTCTGACATGTATTTCTGAGGCCTTGCAATTCCTTCAATTTTTCTCTCTGCTACCAGGCTTCATCCTAGAATTTAGCTGATTCCCCATTCCGGATTTCCCAGAATGCATGTTTAGAGATTATATCTTTGTTTTGACTGGCCAAATTCCAAATTGAAGAGCCTCTTGGAAATTATTCCAGTCTTAAGAGGTCTTCAATTTTAGTGGGGATATTATATTTTTGTGTCTAGATTATTTTCCATAAGTCTCCTCCTCCCTTCATCCATCTCCACCACAGCTTCGCTCCCATTACTTGATTCAAGATGTATGGATCTCTTAGCCCAAGTCCCCCTTCCGTCTTGTTTTTTATCAGGCCTTTCCATGATATCAAGGCTCATTTCCTTTGTTGTTGTGGTCCTCCCCAGAGGAATTTTCTTAATATCTCTGCCATTTTTGCACATGCCCCCTTTGAAACCGTCATTATTGATAGGGGATAAATGGGAATTGCTTGTAGGACTGATATCAGAAGCACTACCCATCCTGCTATGTTCAAGGTTCTAAAGGACCAATTAGCCAGTCTATTCTGAAGGTTTTCTATAGTATGATGCCAATTTGCCATCCTGAGTGGATTTAGGGCTAGTTGTGTCCCCAGATACTTTGTGGGTAGATCTCCAGAGCGGAAGCCCAAGATTCTTGTCAAAAAGGATTTAACATTGCCCGGTGTGTTGAAGAAGAATATACAAGATTTATCCTTATTAATTTGGGTACCTGAAGCTTCCATGAAAAGATCAAGGATCTTTTTCATTCTCTTTACTTCTTTTAGAGAGACTGCACAAAAAAGCATGATACCTTCTACAAATTGTTGGTGCATGATTAACAGGTTGTTGCCCCAAGGTCTTAACCCTTTAATTTTCCTTTCTCTCAGGTCTTTCTTGATATATCTGCCAAGTCTTTCTGCTGCTATGATAAACAAGAAAGGGGATAGAGGGTCTCCTTGCCTCAGTCCTCTTGTGGCGTTGAACGTCAAGGTTGGAGTTCCGTTCAGGAGGATAGAGAAATTTGGTGTAGCGATCATATCTTGCACCCACTGAATCCATCTATTGTTGAAGCCGAATGTTGCTAGAACTGATTTAAGGTAGTCCCAATTTAGTCATTCATAAGCTTTTGAGAGATCCATCTTAATCATCATTCCGGCTTTCTTTTTGGTTTTCAATGAATGCACTACTTCTTGAGAAACAACTAGGCCATCCAGTATTTGTCTTCCTTCCACAAACCCAGTTTGTTCCGGAGAGATAATGCTTGACAAAATTGGCTTCAGTCTTTTGGTTATCAGTGTGGCAATAATTTTGTAAATAACATTACATAACGCTATGGGTCTAAATCCCTGGGCAGTTTCTGAGTTAGAATTTTTGGGAATGAGAGACAAGAGAGTTGAGTTAAGACCAAGACATACCTTCTGATTTCTACGCAATTCTTCCACTACCTCCAGAATGTCTTGTCCCAAAAATTTCCAGCCTGCTTGGTAGAATTCCACCGTGAATCTGTTTGGTCCTCGAGCTTTATTCTTCTTCATCCCTTTCCCAATTTCTTCCACTTATTCTAGGGTTGCCGCTTTCATGAGGGCTAAGTTATGTTCCCTAGTGACCAACTCAAGGATTTTATTGTAAATCTTGTCTATCACTGCTCTTTTATTGACCTATGGTTCTGTAAGGAGGTCTTTGAAATGATCTACAAGATTCTGCTCCATTTCCTCATGCTGGGTTAAACGTCGTCCTTATTCATTGGCAATGGAAAAAATTTTGCTTCTCTGTCTATGCTAGATTGTTGCTTGATGGAAAAATTTTGTGTTTCTTTCACCTTCTCTAAGCCAGTTCACTCTTGACTTTTGTTTCCATAGAATCTCCTCCTGTTTTCTTCTTTCTTCTATTTGGCTTATTAATATCCCTTCCTCCTTAATTCTTTCCTCACTCTGTCCTTCTGTGATTATTTCTTGTTGAAGGGTTGCCATTTTCTGGTCTAATAGTTGTTGTTCTTTAAATATATTCCCAAATTCTTCCCTGTTCCATTTTTTTATTTTCTCTTTAAGATCTTTTAGTTTTAATTGGAAGGTTTGCATTCTGCTTCTACCTTTTTTCTGGCTCTGATACCACCATTCTTCTACTTTTGCCATGAAATTCTGATCCCTAAGCCAAAAAGCTTCGAACCTGAATGTCAATTTCTAATCTAATCGACCAATGATATGAACCCATTCTTGGTAAGATCTTTTCTTCAAAAAATATATCTCTACTAAGAACTTGTTCAGATAGTAGGAATCTATCCAGTCTTGAAGCGATTTGGTTTGAACCTCCTCTTCTATTATTCCATGTGTATATCCCATTGGTAGTAGATATGTCCAACAGTCTTTGTTTCGATATCATATCGCCAAAGGCTTCCATGTCCGGATCTGTTCTTCTCAAGCCTCCCTGTTTCTCCTCTAGGGTAGTAATCATGTTAAAGTCACCCCCTACTATCCAAGGTAAATCTACGAATAACCTTCGTAATGTTCCTACCTTCTGGTGGAAGCTCCTGCGTTCTCCTGCTAGATGGGGACCATACACTCCAGTGAAAAGGACCCATTCACGGGAACCTATGTTCCAGAACTTGCCTGAGAGTATTTGAGGCAAGCTTACCCAATTTTGAAATTGAACTTCCTCTGTATTCCAATGAATTTCCAGGCCTCCTGCACTACCTACAGCATCCTGTCCCATTACTTCATAATGAGGTTGATTTCTCTGCAATATTTCTTTCAGTTTCCGTTCACTTATTTTGGTTTCCTGAATAATCATTATACTAGGTTTGTCTCTTTTCAACCTATCCTTTACATATCTCTGTTTCCCCCTACTATTTAGTCCTCTAATATTCCATGACGTTATTATCATTTTAACAATTTAAGAGGTTGTTGGAATACCTCTGATAGAGGTATGACCCGTCCTGAGTTGACTAACATTTCTCCAACTATTTGGATGGTTTCACTCATAGGTCTTCTCCCTCTTTTCCTCCCTACTTTTCTAGTGTTTTCCGCCTCCATGCTTTCTCCTCCTTGTGTTCCTAGCAGTTCTGGTTGATTTGCTGTAGCTGTCCCTCCTATCTCCTTATATTTTTGGAACATTTCCTTGTATAATTGTTTTTGTTCTTCCGGGATGAATCATTCATCCAGATGACACCATTCTTGTAGAAGCCTCTTCATTACTTGTTCTTCTTCACTTCGTTTTTCCTTTTGTGGGTCTATTTCCATTTCAGATAGGTCTTGGGGAGTTCCCAGTTTTTCTCCTACTTTCTCCTGTTCTACTATATTTTTCGTCCTGTCTTTTTCTACCGCCCTTTTTGTAGGTTCCCCTGGTTTGTCTTCATTGGATTCCTTCTCCAATTACATTTCCTCCTCCTGTAAAATTCCAAACTTGTTTTGGTTTTCTTCGGATACTGTTTTGGCAGTTGATTTTAGAAGGACTGTTCCTTTTTGAGATTTCTTTCTAGTGAGCACCTCCATGAACCCTTCGTCATCTTTCATGTTTGGCTCTGTCTCCTTTTGTTCCTCCTTCCCTTGCTCTGCTGTCTCTCTGGATGCATTCAAAGGGCATTGTTTGATAAGGTGACCGTATTCATGGCATCTTCGACATCTAAATGGGATGTGCTCGTAATCCACTAGTTGTTGCCAGATTTCTTCATGGTACTATAATTCAATATACTCCGGTAGTAGTTCTGTAATATTCATGTATATGCAGATCCTGGCATAGGATGTGTATTCTCCCCTTTTTGTAGATTCTATCACTTTAACAAATGTCCCAATCGTATTTCCTATCCCTTCTAGGATCTCTGGATCCCAGAACTCAATTGGGAGTCCAAACAGTCTTACCCAGATGGGTGCCGCTAGAATTTTCTCCTTATCTGGGTTATAGCATTCCTCCTTGTGCCTTATGAATAGACCCGCATTATTCAGGAATTATGGTCCTCCCTCAAACATCCTCTCCGTATCTTCCAGGTTGGCAAAAATGACTGTAAAAAAACCCTTTGCCCCTAGTTTTATCTCCCTTGGGTTTCCATCGTTGTTGTATCCATTTGGCCAAGTCTTTCTCAGACGACCAGGTTCCCACAAACTTACAAATCAGGGCATGATCTTTCATGTATTCTCTATATTCTTCTAGTTTATTGTTTGGAATTACATACCTGGGTCTTTTCATTACTCTGGGTAGACATCTACTACCTAATCTTGTATGCCAGCAAGCGCCCATCACTGGGATATCTTTGTTACTCCTACCGGCACCTTTGTATCCCCCGTTTCTGCTGGTCTCACCCACTGTTACATTTTTGTAGGAGGGGATCTCTCCCCTCCCGTCCCCATCTGTCATTTCTCTGTCAGTGCTGCCTTTCTGCGACTGCCCTCACTACTTCTTATCTCTGCGCTTCTCGCCCCTCTAGTCAGATTCGAGTGGCTTCAGGCTTCCTCTGATCTCTGTTCCAGGAGAAGGATTGCCAGAGGCGATCCGTATCGGAACCCTAACCCTAGTTGGAAACCCTCATCGACCTTTTTGATCTCTCCAAAAGCTAGAATATTATTATTCTAATTTGCCTTTATGATAAATTTAAGTTAATAATTTTAATCTCTTGTTTTGTGATATATTGAAGTACATATTTTATAATGAATATAATGAATTTGATTTGGATGGTATTGAGTTGTTTAAAATGTTAAAAATACTAATTATTTTTAGCAAAGAAAATAATCAAATTTCACTCATAAAATATCCATTGAACATCATTTATATTAAAATTTAAAATTGAATATAATGTAAAAAAATCAATTTAAAGAGAAAAAATACCTAACCCACATATTCGATCTTTTCTAAAATAATAATTCAAAAAAGAATTCAAAGTAGATGTAATTTTTTTTTAATTATATTTTAGTATTTATAATTAATAAATATCAAATAATTTGCATTTATTATTTATATCAAACTTTATTAAAAATTAATCCCATGAGGGTTAGAGTTAATGGTGATAGGGTGTTATGTTAACTCACTTTATGACTATGGTGTAATGTGAGAAAAAATCTAGCCATGCTAAGGGTTAATGTTGGCTAATGTGGCCTAGGCCTATGCGATACCTGGATAATTTTGATGGCTTAGATGCCCCTGGATTATGATAACTCAAACCATAGGTTAAACATGTTAGTCATCTCAAAACTCATATTACTTAGCAATTTTTTTTTTTTTTTCATATATATATATAAATTATAAACAAATAAAATTAATAAACAAATTAATAAAATTGATATAAAATAATGATAAAATATTTTTTATATTCTCGCACACTAACATGTAAACTCATAACCAATATATTTACATGATCCCCAAAAAGAGCAGTTTTAATTAAAAAATATGTTTTATCTTTATATTAATATTATTTAACAATATAATATCATCAAACATGTAAACTCATAACTAATATATTATCATGATCCCCTGGAAAAAAAATAAAAATAAATAAATAAATATGTTTTATCTTTGTATTTATATTAGTATTACTTAACAATATAATATCATCAAAAAGTATTTTATTGCAATTTAAAAACAAAAATGAAATACAATTATAATTGAGTAAATTTAGATATAACTTATATAATTAATTAAGTGAAAGTTTTTTAATTATATTAATAAGTATATTTAATTTGAAAGAAAATTATATGAATTTTAATCTAATTTATCAATAATTGTTTAGATAATCTTCGGCAAAATCACATAACCAATCTTTTGTCGACGCGTTTCGAACCAACCAGTGTGGTTCATCGTCAGGACAAGTTGAAGAACCAATCCGACTTAGCTTGATTAAATAGAGTGTGCAGAGACTCCAACAACTATAATGATAAGGGCTAATTTTGACCTAATGATCCTGGTCAAACCCCTAAATTAGTTAATTAATATTTCTAGAAATAGCTAAAATAGGTAAATAAAGGAATTCATTTGTTAATTAAAAATAAATAGATATATTATTATTATTATCTCAAATATTAAGAGAATCCCTAGTATAATATTAATATTTTAATTATAATGGTCATTAATAAATTATATCTCATAAAATATATTAAATAATCTATATTTATTATTATTCCGATATTATTTAAATACAAGTGAATGGTAATAAATCACTATTATTTTTATAATTTAGTTACACTAGGTAATTGTGTAATAATTATTTAATTGTCCAATGGTAAGTTAGATCTTCACTCTTTAGTTCTTTAAAATATATCATATTTATTATTTAAATATAATGGTCCATTAAAATAATAAGTTATATAAAATAATATATGTTTATTAAATAATCTATATCTACTTAATAATTTATAATTCCAAACAAATTGTTAAAACATTATTATTCCTAGAATTTAGTTATATTAGGTAAATACCATAATTTAGGGTAAAGTCCAAGTTTATTAATAATATTATAACTAATATTATTGGTATATCATAATTTATCCTTTAAACCTAACAGTCACATAATCAATAATAGTTCAATATTTTTTATTCCAATAAAAATATTAAAGGTAACTAAGTCCTTAGGTAAATATATTATTACCTATAGGGTTGATAAAGTCCATGATTATCCTTTAAACCTAATGGTCAAATTTCTAATAATAATCAATATTTATTCAATATTTATTTATTCCAAAAAATATATTAAAGTTAACTATGTCATTAGGTAAATATATTATTATTTGTAAGGTTTAAAAAAAGGGGTTTTTTTAGACATTAGTTAAAGGGAAACTCAATTCTAAGGTTATAATAGAAAATAAGTTGATGATAGGGACTTAATTATTAAGTTGATGATAGGGACTTAATTTCTAGAAATATTTAAAAATATTTTTCAGTAGTGTTCTCAAGTCATGTTTGAAATTTATCTCTAAAATAATTAAGTTTTTTTTCTTCCTTTTAATTAATTTGATTAATTAAAAAGATTGTCATATCAGAAATTTTATATGAAATGAGTTATAGTTTTATAAATATGTGGTAGTGATTAACTATGATATTTACCTGTAATATTGTAACAAAATCTATTTAAAAAATAATAATACTAATAATAAAATAAAAATAAATCTCCATAATTAAAAAACTCCTTACAACTTCTCCAACTTCTCCATCCATCGAGATCCAAAATAACCCTACAGAATAATAAGTATACCTTGCATATCATCAAGCTCGAGACGTGCAAATGCTTCCGGAACCAATAAGTCATCAACTTTGACTAACTGGTTCGATGATACTCACATTGGTTGGAAGGAAGAAAATAACTAAATCTGAAGTAATTATCCTCAAGAGACTATTTTTTAAAAAAATTAGTCATAGGAGAATGATATAATTTAATGAATTTTTTCCTTCCAAAATTTCCCGATATTTGCCTCCTTGTTTCATCTTTGTTCATATTTGTTTGCATGTGTATGTTATATGGTACTAAACCAACAAAATTTCACAGAAACAACATGCTTGGCAATGGAGGACTAATGCAATTTATAAGATATAATATCAAACTTCTCTGTTCAATCTAGTCTTGGGGACCCCAGAAAGTTGTTACTGTAACTACCTTTCTCTAATGAAAGATAGTTGGTTTTTTTCCATTCAAAAAAAATATCAAACATGGATTTAATTGGTTTGTCCAACTATGTCCTTTGTTTGTAGATTAATTATAATGAGTTTGCTGAACATGGAAGACTTAACAAAACATCAAAGTTCGCCTACATTTCGTCAAATTTATCTGACGCTTAAATTTCTTCGTATCTAAACAGGCATCGCATCATTGCTTCACTGCTGAAATGCTCTTTATCACTTCATGTTGCATCTCATACCGCTTAGTCAAATTATGACTTTCTGCAGAAATTTCTTAAAATTAACGGGATTACAATCAGGGTTTTGATGAATGGAATTATAATTAACTCGGGAAGATTTGTATGCTGTAGCCGAATTTGGAAATATTCCTTTTACGCTGTAGCCAAATACGTGCTTAAACACTTTCCAAATTTATTCTAGAGAGAATTAAAATTTCCTCCCTGCCAGATTAATGACCTTGAAAAATAGAAAAAATATGCATCCATGGAACTTGCAACTAATAAGTTGTAATACAGTGCTGCATTGTTCTTGACAAACACTCAATGAAAAATCATAGTCGGTTCTGCCTTAAAACATTGTGTATTTCTTAAGCAATTGAAGTAGTCGATTCCATTTTATTTGGAAAAGTAAAAATAAAAAGAGAACCCTCGATGGGTTCTTGTCCAGAGTTGATTGTCCTTTGTTCATGAACATGCTTGTAGCCTCCCTAAACGTTGAGAGGATCTATTGCATATGACTCCATTCCTCAATAATACTCTTGTCGCCCGGAAGAAAGGCATCCACAAACATTGTATGGGAGATGTGGGTGTTCCTTGTAATGTTAATACCTTTAAACAAACCCCTGTTCGTTGCTTCAAGGATATTCTAACTTAACCCATCCATAACCAAAATAAATAGTAATGGGGATAAAGAACGTCCCTGACCAAGGCCCCTTGATGCCTTGAAAAGGATGAAGGGATCCAATTGATGATAATGGAAAAGTTTTCAGTCTCAACATAAGCCATTGTCCATAGAACATTCTGGGTACTTACCCCAGTCTCGAGGAGATTCAATCATAAGTATTCTCAGTCTATGCAATCATAAGCCTTAATTAAATAAATCTTCACAAGGCATGTTTTTGTGTATGGATCTTAATGGAGTGTAAACATTATTGTGTGATAACTTTGACATCCTTAATCATCCTGTGGTTAAAAAATCAAAACTACTCCCGTGAGATATGTTTAGGTAATGTCAATTTCATTCTATTGGCAATGATTTTTTATATTATTTTATAAATTTTATTACAGAGGGATATGGGCCTATTATCAAAAAAATAGGACGGGTTTTCCTTCTTATTAATCAAAGCGATAAAAGTGGCATTGACTGCTCCCAGAATACAGCCCTTAATTCTTAATACCTCAGGCCCCATCAGACCTATAAAATGAATGAACATTTCTATGCCCCAGCCATATGGACAAGGGATTTTATCCTTAGATCTGGATAATAGGACCCCATATAGTTCTTCCCTCATGATTGACTTCCCCAGTAGTTAATTGTCCTCGTTAGAAAACATACAAGGCACCTGATTTAAAAAATCCATCCGAGCCATAAATGTTTGATCCTTCTCTCAAAATTGATTCCTAAAAAATTGATGGCAGATTGTTCTAAATCAGATTTTGTAGTGATATATTTACCAGCCTCATCTGACAAACCCCAAATGCCATTCTTTTTCCTTTTGTTAGATGCATGTATATGAAAAAACATAATAGTTTTATCAATGGCAGCCACCCACGTGACCTTTCTTTTTAACTGCCATTCCTCTTCATGTAAAAGGAGAATGTTTCTTTTCCAAGATTCCAATGCAAACAATTGCCTCTTGTAAGAATCATTATAATAATTACGGTTATTAGGTGAAAACACATGTCCTATTTAGCTTCAATGTCCATAAATTCATGCTTGAGGTCTTTCTTTTTTCCATCCTCCCATTTAGGTACAACCTGCTTCAAAGCCCTCAGTTTATGTGTTAGACTGTCCAGATCCCCCCTTTTCGATGGGCACATATACCTTGACCAACATCTATGAACCAATGCATCGAATTATTTATCGTTCAAGCAAGATGGGTTGAATTTAAATGGAAAGGCCATATAATCAATCATCCCATCCCATGACATAATGATCCAGTTGTGATCAGAGATAAAAATAGGGATGATCGAGGATCGAAATCCCATTCATTCTTCTGACCATAATCTCATTCACAAGGAAACTATCAATGCACTTTTAAATTCCCTCAGGCCCTTTGCGGCCATTATGCCAAGTAGGAGAAATAATACTTGGGGAAATATCCAAAAAATTGAAAGAATTGAGGAGCTCTCTAAGATATAGATCTAGTGGATTAGTCATGGCCCTATCAATACAAACCTCATTTGGTCCCAATGTGAAATTCATATCTCCATCCATTATAATAGATTTTAGGTTAAGGATCCCACACTTATCAATATGGTCCCAATAAGACTTGCATCCTTCATAAGGAGGATAAGTGTTAATGATATGAATCTGAGTCTGAAAACCCTTCACATAGATAGTTAATATAATATCTGCACATGAAATATAGGCATCAATATTAATATCCATCAAATTCCATAGGACAACCATACCACGAGACAAAACCGAAGCGGTCACCGCAGAGACAAACTAGTCAGGACAAATTTTCAGGAGGAATTCCCAAGAAGATTGTCTTGAAGCTTCAATGTCCTATAATAGCACCACAAATGGCTGGAAACACATAATGAGTTCCTTGAGAGGGTGTGTTTTGTGGGTGGCTCCCAACCCCCTGATATTGAGGTAAAAAATAATCATGGGGGACCCTATCCATCAGGACAATCCCCTCTAAGGACCTGAGAACCAAAACATTTAGTAATCAATCTATCACCAAAGATGTAGTTGGGATCCACATTCACATGTTTCAGTGACTCCTTTATAAAATAATTATATAGAACCATAGGTGTCTATGAAAAGGAAGATTATTTCTTATATTTCATAGTTTTCTTATTCCTGTAAGTGATATTATTATGACCAGGAGGATAGATAGGTGTATCACTAGAGATAAAAAAAAAAAGTTTTTTTAATCATAAGAGGTTCCATAGCAACTACTACATATGAAAAAATTCTTCCAACTCCTTATCCAGAGATAATGGTGAGAAATCCCTGCCCCTAATATGTCCACTCCCCATCGCTAGTAGCCCAAAATGCCCCAATGGCTTGTGGCCAAATCCCATTCCCTCCCTCCAAATGAAATATTTTCAACTCACACAAGAGAATGGTTCTCTTTTTCAACTAGTAGTGAGGAAATAATAACAGGATCAACACATTTCCCCACAGAGGCTTATGCATCTATATGGAACCCACTACTAACCCCACAGGTGGTGATATTTGGTTCCAAACCCACAGATAGTGATTCATTTATCTCAATAACATGATTTTCATTATGAGTAATTAGAGAAATACCTGTATCACGGAAGATTTCTTTAGGTCTCTATGGATCAAGAGTATCCAGTGGTGAAGCCTCTAATCAAGTACATGTATCGATCTGAAAGGGAGGCCATCTATAGTCTCATGCCCCAAGAGGACATGTGGCAAGTAAGTGGCTAGTATCATGACACATAAGTCATCTAAATGAAAACCCCCAATAATCAATGCCAAGCCTAAAATAATATTATCTCCATCTAAGTTCCAAATTCTCCAATAGCCCTCCATGATAGTCCACCTCCACCACTACCGAGGCCATCCTCTTATCATGCTGACTGAAATTGGATTCATCCCAATAATATAATTTCCTAATGGTATTTGCAATGGCAAAAATTGCATGCTTGTTCTATATTTAGAGGGGTAAATCTATTAGTTTTGCCCAAATGATTTTCCTATGTGGAATTTCCTTGAAAGGGTTGAACCATGCATGCCACCACTAAAGTGCCAAAAATACCCTTCTGCACACTCATGGTGAAGCTAAAATCAACTTGACATCCTCATGGCTAAGGAAGCAGAAACAAATCCAACCATTGAACAATATATTAAGCTTTGTCTGACATTTCATAAACATTGTCCAACTTTAATCTACCTGTTGTCACTTACTGCAAAATGTGTTTTCAGTAGTCCAAAGTGTAAATGAGGAGAGACGGTTTCAGTCATCTTCCAAGCCACGAAAGGCCTCAAAGCCTACATCAAAACCTATCCATTGGAAATTTCTTTGAACAAGCTTTCCAACAAAATGCGGAAATCCAAAAATGGACTCCTGGATCAAAAGATATAGTCTGTTGAAGTTTCAAGGATTTAAAGCGTTAGGAAAGAAGGAATATCGGAGATCGCATATCGAAGGTTCAAAGATATCAGTGATCGCAACATCAAAGCATCAAAGATATCAATGATCACAACATCAGAGCATCAAATATATCGGCAATTGCATATTGGAGGATCATAACTTCTCAAAATACAAACCTTTAAAAAAGTTGCAATATTGTTAAAAGTTTCGATAGCATTAAAACCATTAGGGATCATCAATAAATATTAACAAACGATTTCATTTCAAGACCAAAGATGGGCAGGCTCTTTTCTCTCTCCTCCAACATGACATGTGGTAGCATATGATTAGCTCCGATAATGACGTGTGGTGGCATATGATTGGTTCCGATAAGCTACAATGACATTTGACGTTAGCATGACATGGCAGTACTAAAGGACAAGTGGCATTCAATTTTGATGTTTTGAGGGGGCCTAAGGGGAAAAATATAGGGGAAATGTGTCACCACTCATGAGGTTCCATGTGCAAGTGATGACATCATGTTAGAGTTTATATATTTGTGGTTGAGGATGTTGGCACTTTATAAAAGTTGCCACTTGAAAAAGTGTCGATAAGGAGGCTCTGATATTTTGCTAGTGTATGGTCAAGAAGAAGCTAAAGAACCTCGGTTGCTAAGCTGACTAAGAAAGGGAGAATGGCCCCTGACAAGTGTTTAAATTCTCTAGGACCTCAAGGCTAAGAGATAGGTCACGATCCATGATCCTATGGTTATAAATGCGGGAAGGGCTAAGTAGAAGGGGCTCATCATATTCGAGGTCAGAAATCAACATATTAGAATACTACACCACTGTGAAGCTTGTGATATGGAATCACCCTGATAAGGAAGTACATAGCTTTAAAGGCATATGGGTTGGTAGTTGCGGTATTAACTGAAGGCACAAAGAAGATAGTAATTGAAAAGGTCTATTCCTATGGAAGACTTTGTAACAAGAAACAAAGGAAAACATTGGCAGTAGAAATGAATTCAACTGCTTCATGTGCACGCCTTCAACAAGCTAAATGGAGGTGTGGGGCATAGGAAGCAGTGTGCAAGTCACCTGAGAATTAATTTCTCAGCATGGAGCTCCACAAGTTACACAATGAAGGACCGCAAGGTTGAGCTATGTTTATACACTGTGACAAGAAACTGATAGGAGATCTCTCCCAGCTCTAGAGAGTGTGGAATTCAAGTAGTTAAGGTGAAAGAGACAAGTGAACTGGCAGAGCAACTAAGGAGGAAAATCATGGCAAAGGTGTGGCTTGATCGAAGGCCATCAAAAGAATGGCAGGGAGATAGTTTCCTCAACCATCATTCAGTTTTCCTTTTGTCTATTATTCTATAATTTTTTCTTTTTCAAGAATGGAATCAAATCTGAAGTAATCATTTGGTCAACAAAAACTTCACACGCCGAGACATCTAGTTGATTAGATAGTTGGAGCTTCACTGAGATATTTTGTAACTATTTTTCAAATCTCCTCCTCTCCTTATAAATAGAGGGAAGAAACACTTAAGAGGGGTTCCAGAATTCTGCACCCAAGAGGCCCAAATTTTGTGGTTCCACTTTGGTTCAATTTGCTTGTCCATGAGGTCCTTGGGATGATAGAATTGCTAAATGTAATGGAATAGTGATTTGGATGCCATCTTGAAGGATTAATGAAACTGTTTTTTTTTATTCCAATCATAGAAAGTGTCGTATGTTTCCCGTTTGTTTATCACTTCATGTATGTCTTTCCTCCTCTGAAATAGTGTAATGAAGTTGCTAGTATCACTATCCTTATGGTTGTATGTTTTCTGCTAAGTAGTAAAAAGTACTTGTGTTAACTGCAGATTTAATTGTGTTATATAATAAACTAAAATACATGTATGTGCAAATATTTACTTATTGTTGTTTGGTGACAAATATATTCATGAGGCATAGAGTTTGAGACCTTAATTCGCGCTCCACGCTTTTTGAATTTTCATCTCCTCACTCTTCCATATTTCTACTAGATATTGTTTCTTAGGATCTGTGTTCTGTCCATCCCTCTGCATCAAGTCCCATCCTTTCCTTCCTTTTGTTCATCTATACTACAACAACAATGTTAAGCTATTTATTTTTGTGTTGCCCATAAAAACTGAGACATTTCTCTTTGAGATTAGCCATATTCACCCCCTGAATATTTAGATCTATGTGTTTCCATGAGTTTACCTTGATGAAATACTATTGAACTAAGCTCGTGAATTATCTCTTTTCAAACTACATGACATATTGGGTGCAAAAAAAATCCCTACTGATAATCTTCAAAATCACTCCTCTCAGATGCCCTAGGCATTGGTCTCCTATCAACCCATAGGTTGTCTCTAGCAGGCTTCTATATCTTTCGAAAAAAATTGTGTGAAAGGAGATGGAAACAACTACATCATATTTTTAGCGTTGTTGCTAGGGAATGAATCAAATTATTTATCCTTGGGTACATCAATTTTTACATTCCCTCTGTCAGGTGAGTAATGAAAGTGTGGTTTGAAGATCTCTCACCTTGGGGACTCCACTGTTAGAATATTAATGTAAAAAACCTGGTGACTCCACTGTCTATACCCTTATTTTTTCATCCTAGCTTTCAAGAGGCCTCATACTCGCTTTGGTGCTAAACAACAAAAAACCTCCCCTACATTTGAATTTGAGATCACTCACCTAAAGGGGTTTTCAAAATGGCCATTCCTGCATTCTTAGAAAAAAAATTGTCGCAATGGATTTTTCTTCTAATGTTGGTTATCCCAATCATGTCCCTTTAGTTCATGAATGGTATATTGACTTTCCTAGATTCACTGCAAACACAAATAGAAGGACGAACCAACACCTCAAGGATTTTCATGAATACATGGAACAACTAGGTATTGTTTTTGAATATTTGATAATGAAATTGTTCATGCATTCTTTAGCTGTAGATGCTAGAGTTTGGTACGAAACAATACCTCGTGGCAAAATATCTTCCATAAAGAACTTTCACATAAAATTTAATATTTTTTGCAAAATATTATATGCATCGCGTGCTCTATTTGAAGATTGTTGTGCACATTTTAATGTTGAAAATATTTCTGAGGTTAATGATCCTGCCGAAGATATTTATGGGGCTCCACTCCAAGAAGATATATACTTTAATCAAGAAGCATCACCCAACAATCAAGAAAGTTAATAAGGAGACATCATCACGCTGCAAATAAACCCTCAGAGATCTCATTCCGCTGAATTTGATGATTCTCCTTCTTATGATTCATATGACTCTGAAGCAATATTGAGCAATGCAGGAATACAATAGTCCCAGTCTTGGGAATCTACACAAAAAGAGGAGGTCCACCAGGAGGTCAATAAAGAGGCTCTATTTGATAATCCACATCCTTCAAATGAAGAACATGTTTAAGAAGTTGATATTAAAATTGGTAAAGATTCTTCAATCTATGATTGATATTATTTAGAGGAGGATGAGATTGTTGCATACTGTCAAAGGAATATGCTTACAAACAAGTGGGGAAAATATTACCAACAACAACTCCTTCAAGGGGAGCCCAAATTTGAAGAGCACAACAACGCCAGTGGCTTCCTATTAGAGAAAGATTCCTCCATGGAAACTATTCAAGGAAGGGAGAAAACCATAAATATTTCCCATCATTTCTATGATCCAATAGTTGAATATATGGCATCTTTCTTTGGTCAGCAACCAAGCTCAATCATGGGGCATGTATTAAATGTTTTACCTCAATATTGTGAATGGTGCATGCCTATTTTAGTCACTAATTTTCAAGAACACATCCAAATTGGAAGGTTCATGCAGGAGATTAAAATAAATGAACATGAAATATAAGTTTGGGGGTAGTGGTGCATACTTTTCTTGGTTGTTGACTTCCAAAAGAACAATGACTTAAGGTCTAGTACTCAGATTTTGGGCTGGTACCATTGGAAGGTGGACCTCACTTGCATGAATTGAACCCTATGCATAAATATGAGTTTTATAAAATGAGCTCACTATGTGAATGTTTAATTTCCGGTTATTAGAGTTTATATTTATGTATTTTAGTATTATGAGGAAAAGACTCCCAAAAACTAAATTTCCATGGAGATTTTCTAGTTTTATAGGTTCAATATATTTTTGACTCCATGCCCAATGGTGAAGGCTACTAGTCTGCAAGTTCTTAGCACCTTAGCAAAAAGGCATTGTCTCGAATTGGAGCCAATGTAGTCACTTACTACAAAATGTGTTTTTAGTTATCCAAAGAGTAAATGAGCAGATAAGTTTGCAGTCATATTCCAAGCCACAGAAGGACACAAAGCCTACATTAAACCCTCTCCATTGGAAAGTGCTCTAAACAAGCTTTTGAACAATATGTGGAAGTTAGAAAATGGACTCCTCGATCAAAAGATATGGTCTGCCAAAGTTTCAAGGATTTGAAGCCTTAGGAAAAAAGGAATATGATAGATCACATATGGGAGGTTCAAATATATCAGTGATCGTAACATCAGAGCATAAGAGATGTTGGCAATTACAACATCAGAGCATCAAAGATATTGATGATTGCAGGTTAGAGGATTGGAACTTCTGAAAGTGCAAACCTTTACAAAAGTTGCAATATTGTTAAAAGTTCTGATAGTGTTAAAAACCATCGGGGTGCACTGATAAAGATTAACAAAGAATTTCATCACGAAACTAAAGATGGGCGAACTCTTTTCTCTCTCCTCCAATAGGACATGTGGCAGCATAGGATTGGCTTTGGTAATGACACGTGGCAGCATATGATTTGTTTCAATAACCTATAGTGGCATTTGATGTCAGCATGGCATGGTGGTACAGAAGGACACATGGTAGTCAGATCTGGAATTTTGAGGGGGGGGCTAATGGGACATATCTGGGTGACATGTGTCACCACTCATGACGTTCCACGTGGAAGTGATTACTTCATGCTGGAGATCAAATATCAGAGGCTGAGGATGTCAACAATTTATAACAATTGGCACTTGAAAAAGTGTCGATAAGGGGGCTCCAATTTTTGGCTAGCGCATGTTCAAGAGGACGTCAAAGAAACTCAACTACTAAGATGATTAACAAAGGGAGAATGGCCCATGACAGGTGTCTAAATTCTTTAGCACCTCAAGGCTAAGAGGCAAGTGACGACCCTTGGCCCTTTGGTGAGAAATTCAGGAAGGGCTAAGTAAAAGGGGCTCATCATATTAGAGGTTGGAAATCGATAGATTAGAATACTCCATCACTGTGAAGCTTGCATTTTGGAATCACCCCGATAAGGAAGTACAAATATTTAAATACGTATGGGTTGGAAGCTATGTTATTGAATGAAGTCACAACAAAGTTGGTAATTGAAAAGGGCTAATCCTGTGGAAGACTCCGTAATAAGAAACCAAAGACAACATTGACAACATAAATGAATTTGATCGGTTCACATGCACATCTCCAGTGAGTTAAATGGAGGTATGGGACTCAGGAAGTAATGGCAAGTCACCTGAGAACTAATTTCTTAGCATGGAGCTCTACATAGTTAGGCAATGAAGGACCGCAAGGTTGATCTTTATTTCTACATTATGACAAGAAATTGACAAGTGATCGATCCCAGGTCCAGAGAGTTGGGAATTCAAGAATTTAAGGCAAAAGAGACAGGTGAACCGATCGAGCAACTAGAGAGGAACATCATGGAAAAGGCATGGCCTGATTGGAGTCCATCATAGGAATGGCAGGGAGATAGTTTCCTCAACGATCATTCAATTTTGCTTTTTTCTATTATTCTCTAATTTTTTCTTTTTCAAGAATGAAATCAAATCTGGTCGTAATTATTTTAGGCAGCATAACCTTCACATGTTGAGACAGTTGGAGCTCAAATGAGATATTTTGTAGTTGCTGGTCAAGGTTCCCCCTCTCCTTATAAATAGAGGTAAGTAACACTTAAGAGGGGTTCCATAATTATGCACCCAAGAGGCTTGAATTATGTGGTTCCACATTGGTTCAATTCACTTATTCATGAGGTCCTTGGGCTGATACAACTGCTAAATGTAATGGATTGGTGATTTGGACTCCATCTTGAAGGATTAATGAAACTATTTGGTTGATTCCAATCAGATCAATGGATAATGTGTTTCCCATTTGTTTATTACTTCATGTATGTATTTTCTCCTCTGAAATAGTGTAATGAAGCTACCAGTATCACTCTCCTTATGGTTGTATGTTTACTGCTAAGTAATAAAAAGTACTTGTGTTAAGTACATATTTACTTCTGTTATTTAATATCCTACAATACCTTTATGTGCACAAATTTAATTATTGTTGTTTGGTGACAAATGTATCTGTGAGGCATAGAGTTTGAGACCTTAATTCATGCTCCACTCTTTCTGCATTTTCATCTCCTCACTCTTCTATATTTTTGTTGGATATTGTTAATTAGGATTCTATGTTTTGTCCAACCCTCTTCATAAATTCCCCTCATTTCCTTCCTCTTGTTCATCTATGCTACAAAAAAAATATTAAGGTGCCCATTGTTGTGTGCCGGCCACCAGAACCAAGACATTTCTCATTGAGATTAGCCATATTTACTGCTTGAGTATTTAGATATATGTGTTTTCTTGAGTTTACCTTGACAAAGGACTCTTGAACCAAGCCCCTGAATTATCTCTTCTTCAAACTACACAACATATGGAATGCAACATAAATCCCTACTGATAATCTTGAAAAACACTCCTCTCGAATGCCCTAGGCACTGGTCTCCTATCAACCTAGAGGTTGTCTATAGGATATTGTTATATCTTCTGAAAGAATTGTGTGATAGGAGATAGAAAAAGCTACAACACTACCCATGGTTTAATTTGTTCCCCTCTCATCCTGATGAACTGCCACCTCCCAACTAGATCCCTCTATTTTAATTTCTCAACATTGTCACAATATGTGTCAACTCCGAGTATTAGGACCTGAGCTTATTCCATCGCCTTGGAATCTTTCTTAATTTTTGCATGACCACCCTTTGAAGAGTTATGTAATGTTTGTCCTGCAATTTGTTTAGGAATGTCCACCTCGAAGATAGTGGGATCCCCATTTCACCTCTTAGAAAATTGTAAAGTTGCATAGAAAGCCCATTTCTCCACCTGAATAGTTATATCTATTAATGTATTAGGAGGTAGTTCCATGTGAACGTCCATCACATGAACCACTACCCCTAGGGAGGGGCACAAACCAACATGTCTACCAACTATGATAAATGTTAGATTTGATGGAGACAAAACTGCCAACAGACCACCAGAGACCATAAATGAAGTTGGAAGCCAGTTAGGATGCCACCAAGTCATATGCTCCACCATAGTCCAGATACCTATAATGGACCCGTGTTCATAATCACATTAATAATAAAAAGGAAGCGTGAAGTCTAGTTAAAAAAATAGTACATGAAATCAAATACAATGACCATATGAATTGCTAATAACCACCTCCAAAAACAAGCCCACCAAAGGAAATCTAGTTGAATTGTCCTCAGGAGAAAGGTTCATAAATATGCATCAAAATTCTCCTCATGGCCAACTAGCACACCTTGAAAAAATCAATCAGGTTTCATTCTTTAATGAGTCGACTATAACAAGATTTGGTTGGTGTATATTGTGTGATAGAATCATGAATGGATCCTCCTATAGTTACAATGGATGAGGGGGGAATATACTTTTGACACAACTTCCAAATACCCAATATTATACACCAGTTGTTTTTCTATCATTCCATGTCTAACTCCCATAAATGACAAGGAAAATGCTTGATTGACAACACCTTATAACACAAAATTCTAATAGGCTAGTTAATTATTTCCAATTTGAAAAAGGAAAGGGTGCTTGGGCCACCCCCCACTAGGACTTTACTAGTAAACTTTGATACTAGACCAAGATCAAATCCCAGGATGGTGAGCTAATGTAGTAAAGTGACAAGTGACAACGCATTGTAGGAGATGAAAAAGCCTTCCTGGTTGCCACTGGTAATATAGAGATCAAAATTTGTTGTAGGTGTATCCTCCACCACCTAGAACTCAAATGCGTGAATACAAAAGGGTGCTGACAGAGCACTTATAATGATGGTTCTTTAATATCCCTCAATATGATTATCCACATAGCAAGAGAAGATTTGACACCAATGAAGGTCAATCCATAGCCAACAGTTGTGACAATTCCATCTTAAACATTCCATACTAATATCTTCCTAATTACTGGGAAAATCCATCCCCCATGTTAAAAACATATCAAATGGATCTCTACTTTAATAAGAGAAGTTCAACCTCATCTTAAAGCTCTATGATATTGTTTATTATGAGCTATGAATGTGTTCATGATGAGATTCAAAAGTTTAAGAATAGAAATAGTAATCATCCCTACAAAAATCATGCAGTCAAAAAAGTAAAGGAAATCCATTTGTAAAAACCTGCCCTGAGCTAGTAGACACATGCACCTAGACCTACATGCTCCTCTATGCATTTCTAGAGATCTACTAAATCAAATTTCAAGCTCATTCCATCTATGAATCCTTATTTGACATACTCCCACAGGTGTTTTTAAGATTCCCAACTCCCTTTCCACAAAACATTACCACACCATTATCAATATCTTAAACAAATGAATCCTCCTTTATGACCTCCTTTTCCCTGAGAATTAATCCTCACATCCACCATTGGCTCAACTTGGTTCCATATGAAACAAGATTCATCTAAGAAGAAAAATGAAAAACATGTAACTATGGTGATTTAAGTTAGCAAAGCATGATACATCCACCTTCCACGTCCTCACCCTGCCATAATCACATGTAGAATTCTCCTCTACATATGTTTAGAGCTCTCCTAGATCAAAGTTTGAACTCCTTCCATATTTGGCTCCTTATTTTCCATACTCCTATTGGTGTACATGCAAAACAATCTTCAAGTTTGTACTTATATTTAGATCTCGTATGAGTTTACACTACTACAAAAGGGGGTTTTAAGAAAATAATTAAGACAATTTTTGAGTAAATTGTCTTAAGTTGAGACAAAAAAAACTTGTAAGTTGTCTTAAATGTTGTATTTAGGTGGGTGTCTAAAATTATTGTCTTACAAGTTTGTCTTTATAAAGACAATACAGAATACATGTATTATTGTCTCATAAGAGACAATTCATTTCTGTCTCTCAAGAGACAATAGCTAGATTAAACACTTATTGTCACTATATAGACAATATGTCTTTAATCTTAGTTATTTTCTCTCTAGAGGCAATAAAGAATTATCTTTAGAAAAAAATATATATAAAATGTGAATCCTTTTGTTTCTTCAATGACTAAATCATGTTAAAGGCATGATGGGATCAAATCACCAACCTTCTTATTGTAGGGCCGGTGCTCTTCCATTGAGCTAGAACCCTTCAAAGAAACGTGTTATCTTGATAAGAAAATATAAAAATAAAACAAAAGGAATGTCACAATGTGTTATCTCAATAATGTAGCTCAAATAAAAAAGTACCTCGCATCAATATGGAAATTCCATCTAATTATTGGATTTTCCTCTCTCCAAATCCATGAGCTTTCAAAGCGTCAACCTTCAATGCACCCCAGATTTTGTTGAAAACAATAGTAGCTAAATATTCTTGTTCAATGTCCTCCATAGTTATCAAAATGGGATACCTCACATGGATGGCATCTTCTAATACTATGATCATTTCTCTTGCATTTGTGATATTCTTATCAACCAATAAAAGCTCCAATTTACAATAAATTATGATTCTATTCAGCACTCCCAATTTAATAAACAAACACAACAAAAACTTAGGGTGCAACATATAATATTTCATAAAAACCAACACATCCCAAAATCAACCTCGAGGGTGTATGCTATGAATACTGGTAATATGGAAGTGACTAGGAAATCATTTCATGAGAGATAGAGTTAAGAACCAAAAACAAATTTCTTGGAACCTTGACATAACATGGCTTCTACCTAGCTGGAACCTTGAAAAATACCAAAGTTCCACCTACATTTATGCCACATTCAAGAAAAACATCAAAGTTAGACATACATTTATGCCAAGTGTGTATGGTGATGAAAGAATGAGTGTTTTATTTCTAAAATATTGTGATTTTCAATTATTCTCTCTGACATTACGAGGAACACAAATGAATAAAAACACAACAAATAAACAAGAAGAAACTTATTTTGGATCAATTACCTTGCAATTCTCATATTCCATGAACATCTTCTCATTGTTTGTCACAAAGTGTGGAGAAATATAACCACGATCAAATTGCATTCCCTCCACAACATACATATTATTTTATGCACTTTTTCCCTCTTCAAGTGTCACAACACCTTTCCTTCCAACTTTTCTCATAGCCTCTACTATCATTTTTCCTATTTCATAGTTATTCACAACACTCACTGAAGCAACATCTACTAATTCATTGTCTTCAACCTAGAAAATAATACAGATTACAAAGTGTTAACATGTGTAACCATTCACGCATAAGAAAATTTACAAAAATACAAATGTTTCACAAGAAAATCCTCAACATGCTACCCTGGAGTAAGGATTAAATGATAATGTTGCATCAACTATTTCCATAATAAAAGTGCACCTCAACCATAACACTAAACAACTACAACTATTGAATATCTAACAAGACCACACAACCCAATCTATTCCTTGAGACAAATACTGTATGAAAAATGAAAATTTCCTTCCAACTTTTCTCATAGCCTCTACTATCATTTTTCCTATTTCATAGTTATTCAGAACACTTAGTGAAGCAACATGTACTAATTCATTGTCTTCAACCTAGAAAATAATACAGATTACAAAGGTTTAACATGTGTAACCATTCACACATAACAAAATTTCCAAAAATACAAATGTTTCACAAGAAACTCCTCAACATGCTACCCTGGAGTAAGGATTAAATGATAATGTTGCATCAACTATTTCCATAATAAAAGTGCACCTCAACCATAACACTAAACAACTACAACTATTGAATATCTAACAAGATCGCACAACCCAGTGTATTCCTCGAGACAAATACTGTATGAAAAATGAAAATGATTTTGTAACCCAAAATACCTTAGGAAACTAATTCAATTAGATGTAACACAAAACCATCAGAAAAATAGAAAACCAACCTACTCAAAATATGAGGATTTACCTCCTTTGACAAAATATTGAGTTCTAAAAGAAAGGCATTTGTTGTCATGTCAATGCCCCTAGTAATTTGAATGGGATTTGCACCTGTTGCAAGAACTTAAAAAAAAATGGTTTCATTTAAAATTATGATTTAGAAATTTAGGATACAATCTTTGTCCATTGGGTCCTTCCCAACAAGCTCGTAAAACTTTACAAAAGGATCAAAATTTTCAAGATGAATTTTTTTCATTCAAATACCATCTTAAACTCAATAAATTCCAAACCAAAACTAAAAAAACAAACACCATAAAACCTTACAAATCTTAAACCAATACTAGTGGCAAAAATTACCCTTAGACCTTCACTTATTAAACCTTGTGCAAGAACAACAGATGTGGTAGTTCCATCCCCAACAAAATTATTTGTCTTTTTTGTAGCTTGTCTTACCAACTTGGCCCCAATATTTTCAACCCGGTCCTCTAACTTAACCTGTCAAAAAGATGTAACGATGGAATTAAAATAAATTTCATTAGAATGTCCATTACAATAGAACTTGACTCAGCCACAACTCCTTGATTTAAATGGTGAAAATATTTATTAATTACTTTCATGTGACTAGTCCACATGCCAAGTAGACTGCTGAGTAACAAATATATTTTCTTTGACCTTTCAGTTTGCAAATTTTTCCTACCAGATATAAGACATTTAGGAAGGGGAAACTAATACAAAAATAAAAATAAAACTAGAAAACACATCTAAAAATTACCTACTTAGCTACTGGCATGCCATTGTTTACATTTTTTGGAGAACCATACTTTCTCTCCAAAACAACATTTATGCCCTTTGGTCCAAGGGTGACTCTCAATAATTTTTTTCACACCTGCCTACAAGAAAATTAGAATGAGATTTCAATAAGAGTGTAATTGAATGTAGGATTATATGCCAAAAAGACCCTCCACAAAAAATTAAAACCACACATTAACATCAAATATCAGTGGACAAGGAAAGATCATCCACAATGAAGTTTTACATTCAGGTGACCTTCCTTTAAACAAACATTTTTCTCTGACTTGCTATTTTTTTGTCATTGAGCCATCCTAGTTGAAGTAAAACTCCTTTTCCATGGCTCTTGTATTAACTACCTGATCTCTGGTTTGTAATCTCAGATTCCATATTTTTCTTAAGTGACTAAAAGAAATGGACGAAAAAGCTGAAACCGAAGACAATTGTTTACCATAATTATTAAACAATGCACCCAACTTCCTCTCCTTTCAAATGTTTCCTAGTGAGGTAGACATGGCAATTGTTGTCACCTTTCCTAAAGAAGAGGTCATCTTCTCATATCTTAAATAAATTACAAGATCTTAATATTAGTATCTATGTTTGAAAAGCATGATTTCCATTGCATAAAATCACTTATAAGTGTTAAGAGGAAAACTAAACAACTATAAATACTTTAGGAAAGTTATGGAGCATTGAGAAAGAAATAACCAAATAGAAATCCAACCACAATCCTCATTTTAATTACACATATCTATGTATTTAGATTAATCTAATACAAAGAAACCCCATATATATTAATACTAGCACAAAATAATCTAATCTAGTTTCTATTGTAGGCCTCTAGGTTGCATATTTTTAATTTTAATTTTTGAGCTCTATGTAATGTTCTAGGGTAATTTTTCCCTAGTTTTCAATAAAAAAATTCCCTCTTGTAGAAAATTTTAACACAATGAATCCAGCAATGCACCCCTACCACTGATACTACTCTACAATGTTATGATAATTCATCCTCGAATTTCTTGATAATTAACCTTTTCTTTCCTATTACAGTGTTTAAATTTTAATTCATATTTGCTACTCTGCCTCCAGTGATTACAATGAACAAAGGAATCTAGAATAATAAACAATAATACAACAATTTTTGGCAATACACTACTCAATATCATATAAACCTAGAGTCACAACATGAAATTCAATTCAAACAACTTCAGTTCCTAACTAATGAGAACTATGAACCACAAGTTAAATCCAAATTCCACAATATCAGTTACTCTAACCAGGAGTCACAACCTAAATGAGTTATGTTTCCTTCACTACTTGGGATTTACATTGTCATAGAAGTCAATTTTGAACCTGTTACAGAGCTATATTTACCACAATATGCCTCCTTCTACTAGACTACATCCTTCTATTGAAGGATCTGAATTGATGGAAGTCACGAATGGCAAGAAGTGTCTTTGTTGGCCTATACAACACTTCTTCACCACAGATTTAATGGAAGGAAAACTCAGTGTTTTCCTTTGGATCTAGATACAAGAATCAAATCCCTGAAACTTGGAAACCCTCCTTGATGCTCAACCTGAATAGGTCCCACTTCAGGAAACTATGATCCAGACTGTATTTACGTTGTGGAACCCTTTGATGAGTGCCAAGTCACTACTCCACTACCTTTTAAACCTCCAACTAACCACCCACTTTGGTTCCAACCTTTTGAGATAATACCAAGGCTCATTCTATGATAGGAAAGAGCAAAGGGATAGGTAAGGACCCCTCTTTCTAGGATAAGAACTAGCCAAGTAAATTAACTACCTTCTATAGATATTTTTTGTGTCATGACAAGAGCATATCCACAAGATTTTTATGGATTTTCAAATGTCCTTCCTCTTGCCAAAAATTCCCTAGCCAATTTTTGAATACCTTCAAGAGATGCCTACACCCAAAGAGAAACTCGCTCTTCCTTAGAGTAAAGGAGAACAAAAAATCTCGTTTCTCCTTTCGAGACTTCATGGAAACCTCTTCAAAATGAAAAACCTGGAATTTTTTTGTCCAACTAGAAAACCTTGGTCCCAAAAAAGAGAAATATTCTCTTATAATTTCATTCCTCCTTCAAGGTATTCCTATGCCAAGAAACATAGACAGAGAACAAAAGAGTGTTGGAGAATGTAACTAGATTTAGTCTTCATAATTACCTTTGTACTTATGACTATATATTTTTGTAAAAAGAATAAAAAAGAATTATTATTTTAAACATGGTTTTGATGCTAAAGCTTATTTTCCTTCTAGGTCAATCATATTATTCATGCTTATAGGGTTTCTCAAGCCAAAAGAATATTTTTCATAAGCAATTTTACCGAATCTATGGGGGCAAGTGACGGAACCGCAAATCGCCATACCTCAAATGGATATAGATACCAATCTACTTGGATCTACTAGAGTGATGATTCTAAAGGTGATGTCATTTGATTGGAGGTGTTTGGCAGTGGTTCCAATGGCTTTGGAGGTAGATCCATCCATCTGAACTCCAAATTTGACTCCAGTTAGTTTAACACTTGAAATCCTTAGTTTAATAGTTCGACTGGTGTGATTAGTATTTTGACTGGCGTGATTAACAGTTCGACTCCTTTAATCGTCAGTTTCACTCCTTCAATTAACAGTTCGACTAGAGTGATTAGTAGTTTGAATGGCGTGATTAACAGTTCGACAAGTGTGATTAGTAGTTTGAATGGTGTGATTAACAGTTTGACTCCTTCAATCGTCAGTTTGACTCCTTCAATTAACAGTTCAACTAGCATGGCTTCATTCAATGCAAGCATTATGGCATTTTTCCTTTCTTTCTCCATATTATAAAACTTGAAAGTATAGGTTGAAATCATATTCTATTGCTGAATGTGGGCAAAGAGAAATTTTGGTCGAGTTAGAGCTTTTGTTGGCTATTGGTGGACTAGTCGCAGTCCAAAATCAATTGCCTATGCTACTCGAGGGTCGCCCTTATGGTCGAATTTTTATTGTCATTGTGCAGATGGTTCCGTCGTGGTCTTATGGAGCAGGTGGTCGAGTAGTGGTTGTGTGTTGCAGGTGGTCAAGTCGACTCAACGTGGCCAAAGTGCATTCTGCTAAAATATTATGATTTTAATTTTAATTTTGTTTGTTTAATTTTCAATTTTATTTATATATAACTATGTATTTGTATTTATATTTACAATTTAGAATATTAGAATTTTTATTTTATTATATTTTATTTTTAGACACATGTATTAATTATAAAATAGAAGTTCAAAAGTGTTTTTTGATAGTTCTGATTTTACTAATTCATATTTGATTATAAATGCAAAGTGACAAACATGAAACAATCACAACATGGAACAATTGAGGGGACAAATGTCAGCAAATATCCAAAATCTCCTTTATGGCAGTATGTCGAAATTCTTGGCAAAAATTCAGGGGGCGGTTCATACAAATGGAGATGTAGTGAATGCAATAGAATTCTAAATGACTCATATACTAGAGTGAGGCCCATTTGACTGGGAAAACTAAAGTAGGGTCATTGGTATGCACAGGTCCACATTGTCCAAATGGCCAACCTGGGACAATTATAAGTCCTACAAAACATAAGATTTATGCATCTTTGCAAGATGCGACTAATAGGAGATCCACCAAGGGAAAACAACATGTGCAAGCCTCCATAACCAAGTCTCCATTTCCATGTACACCAACTATCATATTTAATGAAAGACCTAGTCGAAGACCTCTTCAATGAAATTTCAATAACCAAGGCTAAAAAGTTGCAGATGAGCATGCTTCCCATCGTATCTATGCAAATGGGCTAGCATTTAATTTGGTGCATTCTCCTTATTACAAAAAAATGGTTAAAGAAGTTAATGAAGCACCAAATGGATAGAAGAGCCCTGGCTATGAAAGGGTACGCACCACTTTCTTAACTTCAGAAAGGTGGATAGAAAATTACAATCAATCTGTGATACATGGGCATAAGCAAGGGTGTATATCACTTCTGATGGATGGAGAGACCAAATAAATGACCCTTTAATTAATATTATCAGAGTATGCCCCCAAGGAGCAATGTTTTTGAGGGACATTGATTGTATGATCATCCTCTGATCAATTTCAGATCATTTTCTCCCCACTGAGACCTTTTGCACCACCAAAAGTCTTAAATTCCATAAAACAAATGTGGGTATTGTTTTCCCACTTGGTCGGTATTTGTCCACCATGTTCTGAATCTGTACACTTAACTCATCTGTACAATCGGCAGTAAAACACACAAACTAAAAAGTATATCAAATCCCTTTTTACCCACATCTACATTCATATTTGATTCTAATATCTAGGCACCACTAAACAGTGATAAACCCATTAACAACATTGAAATTATTCACATAGATGAAACCATATCTTGTTTTTTCTTCACAGCTGAAAAAAAATCAACTTATCATGCTGCAACTCTTATTGATGTATAATTTTTGATTCCTTAAGCATGTCTCTCTGTTTGTGGCTAACTTTAATGATCTCATGGTTAGGTACTTTAGGTTCTAAAACAACATTTTTACTGGCATAAGTTGCTTGTTTTAACTATTTCATTGTGAAAAGAGATTTATCTGCTTTTAGGTGAGAATGCACAATATATTAAATTCTTTTCTTGAACAAGTGATATTGATTATGTTCCCTGAAAAATATCTCTTTCCGATCATATAAATACGGGCCACCCAAGATCATCCCACATGCATATAGTTTTACCACATCACACATCACCTTATCCTTAAATTGCGAAGTTATTGCAAATGGTAACAGACATTTCTTAGTCACTAACAATTTATGGTTTCTCCTGATCCAAATTAAAGTATAAGGTTTATGATGCTTTATGGTTTTCAATCCCAATTTCCTAACAGCTTTTTCTGAAATTAGGTTAGCTTGAGATCCACTATCTAGTAATGTGTCGATCTGTGTATGTTTCATAACAACCCTTATATGAAATAACTTGTGTTTGGAACTGTTAGAATCATTATCTTCATCAGATTTATCCGTCATAACCAATGATGTGATTTGTGCCTCGTCACCTGAATTTGACCCTAAGTGCATCGGTTTCATTGTTGCCACAATAATTTTCTTCCCTTTGCTATACACTTCAGTTTCATTTTAGGATGAAATTTCCATCAGTGGTCTTCGTCATGGTCCTCTTTCTTGCAATGTTTACAAGAGATATTTTCAACCTCCATCTTGTTGTAGTTTGATTTCTTCGCTTTTCCTTTTCCCTTGCTCTCCTTTCTAGTTGTTGATTCTGATGATACCCCAACTCCTAGTTTACCTACTTTAGTGTAAGTTGTTTGTACTACCACTTCATCTAGGTTATTAGGACTGAACATAAATACAGTATTATGAATATACTCAGGTAATCCTCCTATGTATTTCATTAGAGTTTCTTGAGTCTACAAAGGAATATCCAGCATCAACGCCTTCTTACAAAACTCATCTGCATATTTCTGCACTCAATAACCTTTCCTAATTTTTAGTCCTTGCCATTTTATTAAAGCTTTTTCCTTATATCCCAATGGATAGAATTACTTTCTAAGTGCAGTAAAAAAATGAGACCATGATGGAAAAAGCTTACTGATAAGTTGAGTCCCTTTCTATAACTACTATGCCACCAGATCTGCTATGTGTCTTCTAAACGAAGCAATGATAGTCTGATTTTGACTTCATCTTCAGTGATCCGTTGCACACAATAGTAAACCTCCATTTCCTGAACCAGCTGTCAAGATTCTCAGCATCAACTTCTCCATTGTACATCGGTAAATCGAACTTAACATCGAGTTTCAATAGTGTTTCAAAGTTTCAGATGGAGCAAAGAGAGAAGTGATAGGGTCTTTCTGATCGCGTTCATCTTCTTTTCCAAATTATGATGGTTGTCCCTCTTTGTCTTTTTTTTTTCGTCTTCACCTTTGATTTCTTAAATTATCGATACATTTCTTTGACCATAGCTCCCAAGGTCATGAAATCATCCACAAAGCCTGCATTAGATCCAAAAGGATGATCACTTCTTCCTTCCTTATCCATCTCTTCTCCTTGAGTTGTCCTTCTCCTCGAGCCAACTTCTAGATATCCTTCAACAAGTTCTCCTTCACCAAGCTTTGATTTGCTCCTCATGACCATGTACACTTACAAATCACAATTATCAATCAATTAGGATCTGATACCAAATGATCCGAGATCTGATCTTTTATTGAAATGTGATTTATTAACTTTTAAAAGATATTAATTCATGACTTTGTAAAACACCAATTAAATTGCTTTAGAACTTGAAATGTGAATAAGAACTTCAAAATAGAAATTACAACGATTCAAAAAATATAATAGCAAGCACATTAACACAATGACACCAAAAGTTTGTTAACGGAGTTTGGCTATCTTTCAAGCCTACATCTTCGGGCCATGATCTTCAGCGGGGAGGCCTTTATATTAAATATTCAAAACCATAAATACATAAAATAAAATTGCTTCAAATACAACCCTGAATAATCCTACTATAATGTTCTCTGTCTTAGGATCATGTAGCGATTCTCAGTTCTGAAAAAGTCTTCTCGAATCTCCCAAAAAGTACCTTCCAAGATCTCAGCTTTGTTGCCTGTACCTACTCAAAGACTTCTCTACTGCATGAAATATCAACTCTTCAAAAATTCCAAGCTCACTTCTATCTTTTCCATGGCATAATATTACATATTTATAATTTTTTGTGACTAACCAAATATAGGCCTATTAAATACAAAATATTTGTTTTAGCAATATTAAATTAATAAACCTTATCACTCAATAACAATATATATTAAACAACCCTTATCGCTCCACATTAATCTAACCATATCCATATTATAACAAACCCAAACCATACATCACAACCATATTAAATATTAACGATAGTTTGTTATGGTGGATGGATAAACTATAGCGCAATTATGGCCAAGTATATTAAATATGGTGGAGGTTAGTTATGATATGCTGGTGAATGGATATGGTGGAGGTCAGGCGGAGGTATGGCGGGGCTGCCATTAATGGTGGATTCCACCATTTTTATTTTCGTTTAATACATATCAACAAACCTTAAATGCATGCAACGGAGGCTTCATTAAAAAGACACATGCATAGCTCAATTATAAGGCCTGGGGTTTGCAGCAAAGAGGTCATGGGTTTGAATCCCGTTACCTCTGTTGGACCCTTAACAAATTTTGACGAATCTGGATGCACGATGTTGTGCCCTTTGATAGGGCCACGTGGCGTCTACTGATAAGACCACGCCACTACGCAGACAGTTGGCATGTCACTGCCACATCATCGCTCAATCAGAAGTACCATGTCAACACCTAGTCAGCATCTAGTTAGCTGCCACGTCAGCGTTGACATTTGAGTATTGGTTGACCATTGACGTTGACTTTGACTTTGAATAATTTTCATACGGACTTGGTCTTCACCCATTCAAGTTGCGTTGGAATTGTTTTTTCGAGCTCTATGCAATGGCACTACTTTCGCTTGAATCCAACAACTTTGAATTTTTCCATTTTCTCGATCCTTGATCATCCATTGAACAATTTTGGATCAACTATGGAGAAGTAATTTTGAAGGCTAAAGCAAATGAAGCATTGTGATTTGGAGCATACCTAGGAGAAGCCTTCACTGTCTTGGGGAATCTTTCGAGGCAACCTATTGACACCTTGTGGCAATTTTGGAGACATCTTGGAGGTAACCTTCAAGACCTTAATACGTGATTGAAGTCCTTATGGATCAACATTGAATCAAATTGATTGGGTATCATGAAGAGTATCAGTGACACATTTTTTGATTGCTATTTAAGTTGTCATTGATGAAAGAAGGATTCTTGAAGATTCATTTAGAACTATGTTGAATATTATGAAAGCTTGTTGCAGAAGATATGGAGGAAGCCTTGAATAACCATTTTACTTTTCTTGAAGAGTTGAAGAAAAAGGTTGGAGCCCTAGAGGATAGGTGTCCTAAAAAAGACCAAGTTGGAGCTTGAACCAACTAAGAGGGTTAGAGCCCTAAAGGATTGAAGTATTTAAGAAGACCAAGTTGGTGCTTGGTAAAAGTACAGGTTGGAGCCATAGAACAAATTTTTGTACAAGTTGGAGCTTGTGATTTGTTGTAAATAGGATTAGCCCTCCCTAATTTCTTATTAATAATATCATTTATCTTATTATTATTAATTTTGTGTTTTATCTAAGTGATCTTAACTAGTAAAGTAACAATTGTAAAAAAATATTGGTTCACCCTCCCCTCTCAGTTTTTCCAATAGTTTTATGCAATAGAAAGGTTAGACATCCAACCTTCCAATCTAACCTACATCATTTTTTTTTAATTTATGTTTTTTATGTTGCAACTTTTTTTCTTTTTTATGTTGCAATTTCTTTAGAAGTTCCGAACAACTACTTTTTATTTTGGATTTTTTTTTTTCCTTGAAGTTCAAAATAAATAAATAAACTCTTAGGGTTTAATTTTCTTTACAAGGTTTTTAATAATAATGATAATAACAATAATAATTAATATATTAATATGCTTATATTAATAGTAATTATAAATATATAAATAAATTGTAAGAAAAATATTTTAAATAATAAAGTTTAAAATTATTTATGATATTAATGATGATAAAAATAATTATAATAAGAATAAGAATAATAATAATAATTCTGAATATATTAGTAATAATAATAATAATGATTACAATATTAATAAATATAATAATAATAAATATTAATAATCATAAATAAATTCATAATTAAAATATGATAAGTATATTAATTAAATATTATTTATTTATTTTTTCTATATAATACTACCTAAGCACCCACGGGGGATTTGAATCAGTGACCTATCACAAGGAGTGCCTTAACAGTACACCCATTCACCATCAATCCAAAGCCCCATGGGCTATTAAATATTATTTATTATATGAATAATGATAAAAAAATTATTTAATAATGATGAATATATTTTTAGATTTTAATTTAATAACAATAATAATAACAATTAATGCTTTTTGCCTCCAATAATTTCGATCATGTTGGTCGCTGGGGGTTTTTGGACATAACGGTTAGCTTTAGCAGAGAAGTGGTTTTGTCAAGAGCATAGGTAATGGTGACAAATGGATTCTCTGGTTTTGATACGAAAATTTTCGCAAAAAGGATGTATTGAAGTTTGTTATTTGGTTTTAATTTTCAAAACCTTGACGAAAGAGACTTATTTAAATGAATTTGTATATTGCAAAGATATGTTGTTGTGGTAAAGGTTGAAAGACATGATAATGTCAGTCGCTAGGTCACCATCGTAATGCCTCTTAGTAGCTAAAGATATCCTTGACACACCTGAAGCCCAATTTACAGAGCCACATCAGACTAGTGGGAGCTTATGAACAATGGCCCAAGTCATGTGCGAATGGTTTTGGGGTTAGAGAATATTTTCTGCCGCTTGGTTTGAATAGATGGTTGTGAACCATTTTCATGAATTACAAACTATATGCATAAATTTAACCAACAGTTAATTTCGGTTTTCTTTGAGACCCAAAGTTGGAATATATGATAGCTATTGTGGTAAGACATGAAATGACTATTGAGAAATTTTGTTGGCGTTAACTACGGGGTTAAGACCGCTTTATGCCAAGTTTTTTATGGGCAGAAATTGTTGAAAAGAAAAAAACTCTCTTGTATTGATTTCAATTTAGTACAGGGACTGAACCGAATGTTGGTCAGTCACCATATCTTTCGGATAGAGGAGTTCCTTTTAAGTAACCAAGATTTGTCGAGAGGTGGTGTCAGTCGAGAGCATGGAAAACGCTCAGAAGAGCCAAGGCATAAAGAGCAAGGAAATCTCATATTTTGTGGAAACAAATCATTTGGGTCAAATCAAAATTTCTTCAACAGAAAAAATAGGAAAGTGGATTTGGGTAAATGCAAAGAAATATGAGGGAATTTTAAGGCATAGGCTTGCTTGCCTTAAATGGGGATAAATGAGAAGAAAACCGATCCAGAGAAATAAAATAAATAAGAGAAACAAAAATAAATAAGAATCAATCATTTACAGTCCCACATCTACACCTCTTACTTGGTCATGAGATCTGTATGTCCAAGAACTGATGAAGGCCAGGACAAGGGTGGAGATTTTGGAAGCGAGAGAATAGGAAAGGGACCGCAAAATTTCAGAGATCACAGTTGTAAACCAATGTCTAATGGAAGGTAATAGAATTTTAAAAGAACAAATAATAATGTTACAAGAGGCTCTAAAGATAGGAAAACAAGAATGGCAAAGAATGAAGATAGTGTGGCAAAGCATGAAAGAATTAATAACAACAAATAGGGATGTGATAATTTCTAAAAAAACTCAAGTAGATACACAAGTATCTTAGCAAATAGACATTTCCAAAGAGAAGACAAAAAGGAACTGTGGGAAAGATAGTCTAAAAGAAATCAAAGCTAGAGCTGAAGATGCTAAAGGTTACATAAGGACAGAGGAAGAAGAATATGCAAGTGCTCGTATAGCACAGGAAATAGAATACAAAGAAAGAGATGACAGGAAAAAAAAAATTATTAGCAGGGGAATAAGAAATTATGGGAAGAATGAAAGTACTCTCAATTTGACAAGAGAATTTCTAGAAGAGAAACTACATTGGAAAGGGCAAATTTTCCAAGTAAGAAGGGTTAGGAGGATATGTGAAGAGAGGCCTTGACCCATAAAAGTCACCATGGCAAGCGTACAAGACAAACACCAACTTTTGGGCAAAAATGAACTCTTGAAAGTCTCACACTTCTTCCTCGATGAAGATTTAACCAAAAAACAACAAGAGGAGAGAAGGGATGAAGTGGAGAAAATTAGAACAACATGAAATGAAGTGAAAAGGGCATGGTTGTACAATGGTAAATTCGTTATTGCAGTGCTTGGGCCTTCAGGAAAAATAGGGCAGCAAGGTGGCAGAAAGAAAAAACAAAGAATTCAATAATAGGGACGCAAATAACAAGAGAAGCATGGACGAAAAGGGGTGAAGGCCCAGATTTGAGTCTTATGCTCCAAACTGTGTAGCAGTCAAATCCTACCCAGGTCCACCTAAGTTTAGCTTGTTAGAATTGTAGAGGTTACCCTTGAGGAGGGCACCTGGGTTATGGCCTATTGCGGAAGGTAGAGACATAATTTGTCTCACCGAAACTCATGAGCATGATGGTTGCAAAACTCCCGTGTTTGACAGATATTTGAAGTTGGGAGTTTGGAACAAGGTAGTAGAAAATGGCAAAGGGCATCGGGGAATACTAGTTTTAGTGAAGGAAAGGAAGGTTGTCACATTCAGTTAATTAAAGAAGATGCAAATAAACAATATTTATGGTTGAAAATATCATAGAATGAGAATCACATAAGAATTGCAGCATGTTATTTTTCCCCTCAAGTCTCAAAAACTTATAAAAATAAGGGGCTTGACAGCAAGGGTCCATATGCAGCCTTAAAACAAGATATTGTCATGTACTCTCAGTAAGGAGAAGTTCTTTTAGTGGGAGATTTGAATGTTAGAACAACAAATAATCAAGATAGCATTCTTTGTTGCAAAGAGGATAACAATCCTATTTGGCTCACTGAAGAGGAAAATCCCCAATGGGTGAGGTGTTCAGAAGATGGAAAATTTAGCAATCATTTTGGAGAGGAGTTACTTACACTGTGTGGGGATTTCCACTTAATTATTTGCAATCATTTAGATAGATGGAAAAGGTCTGGGAACTTCACTTGTAATACATACAATGGGGCAAGTGTTGTTGACTATGTGATTTGTTCACAAATCTTGAGAGAAAAGATAGATGAATTTAGTATTGGAGAGCATATTTGGGACTTAAAATCAAACCGTAACCTAATTTATATAAGGTTATCATGGTAAGAAGAAAGGCAACATAGGAGGAAATCTCAATGCTCTCGACAATCACTATCCAGCGGAAAAATTCTTCTAACACAAGAAAATTGTACTATCTTCAAGACAATGTTAGAGAGGTTAATTCGGAAGGAGAAAACTAGTTTCAAAATCTTCAACGGTCTTGAGTTAACAAATATAATTCAAAGTGCACCTGAGAATTGCAAAAGATCAAAAAATAGGAAATCAGAATCAAATTGTTTTCCTGTAAATTCTTGGTTTGAGGAGGAATGAAAAATAGCAAGGAGAGCCTTGAAAAAGGAAGGAAAGGAGAAGATGAATGTAAAGTTATATAAGTAGATACTAAAAAGGAAAAAAGATGATTTCATGAAAACAAGGAGAGAAGAGTTTATATAATTAAGAAAGAATAATCCAAAGCTTTTCTTGCAGGAACTTCAACCAAGGAAGAAGCAGATTGAAAATAATATTACAACCAATCAATGGTTTGAATATGCAAGGCAACTCTATGAGAAATAATTTGAGGGAGAGTCCCCCCCTAGAATCAACACAAATTCAAAGCTCTTCACATTACAAGAGGTGGAGAATGGAATTAAGAAGTTGAAAACTAGAAAGGCGAAGCACTTGGTTGAACTTCAAGCAAAGTATCTAAAATGGGGAATGAACGCGCTTGCACCGTACATCATGGAAATATTCAACAACATCATTCCCCAAGGTTCCCAAGGGAATGGACAAGTAGCCTAGCAATACCCCTTTTTAAAAGTGGAGACATTAATAATCCATCCAGCTATAGAATAATTATAATCAATCCTTTGTTTGGAAAGCTTTTCAATAGCATGGTATAATAAAAGATTAGTAAGTGGGCAGAAGTAAAAGCAAAGAGGGTAAGAGGACAACTGAGTTTTAGGCCGAAACATTCTACAGTGGATCATGGTATCATGTTGAGACACATTATTGAAAAGGTTTGGGAGGACAAAAAAGAAGTATTTTTCTACTTTGTTGACTTCAAAAAAGCATTTGACACAGTCACTAGGGATAAGTTGTGGCGTAGAATGGAAGAACTTGAAATTCCTGTGCATAATAGAGCCATTGTCCATAGACTTTATGAAGAAGTGAAAGTCAAAATTAGAACCACAGTAGGTATTTCAGAAGGTTTTAGAAGTGACATTGGAGTCAAGCAATGTTTCCCTCTATCCCCTACTCTTTTTAGTCTATATATTGATAAATTGTAAGAGTGGCTAAATCTGCAAGGTGGAGATGGTGTTCAGTTAGTGGAGTTTGTGATAAATCTTCTTTTATATGTTGATGATATTGTATTGATTTCTAAATCAACCCATGGATTGGAAATCCACTTATATGCCCTTGAGCATTTTTGTAGAGCAGTGGAGATGCAAGTCAATACTAGCAAGACCAAAATAATGATTTTTTCTAATAAAAGGAAGCAGAGGCAACATACTTTCTTCTTTGAAGACAACATTCTTGAAGAACTAAATGAGTACAAGTACCTTGGGATTGATTTCAACAACAAACTCAATTGGGAGGAATGCAGAAAGAAGAGAATTTTAGTAGGGTGGAAATCATTATATGCTCTTCAAAATAGATGTAGAGAGGCAAGGTTATGGGAATGGAAAATGATTAAAGTGATTTTTGGTCTCCTAGTTTGTCCAGTGATGTTATGTGGGTGTGAATTGTGGGCTAGCAGCACTCCTGTCTCAAAATGGAAACAAATTGAGAAAATAAAAAAATGCTTGATCATGAGCAATTTCAAAATAAAAAGTTCAGTACCTTATGAGATAGTGCTGAGTGAAACAAGATCAACTCCCATTGAAGCAATTTATATGGTGTGGCTCATAAGATTCTAAAAAGAATTGAGCAAATGAGAGTAGGTATATGGCCTAGTGTTATCTTCAATGAAGGCATTAGTGAAAGAAATAAAACATGGATGAAATAAAACTACACATCGATGCAAAAATGGCATATCTACCTCAATGCATGTCCCACAAATAGAAAGGAGCTAAAGGATTTTGTTATGGAGATTTTTCATAAAAAGGTAAGGGAAAATCATTGGGTAGAAATAAGAAATATTACATTGAGGAATTCAACCCTACGTGTGATCTACAACAAAAATAGTTCATTGGAGCTAGCATTTTGTGGAGGGCAAAGGTTCCTATTGTTCAATTAAGGACCAACTCACATCAACTTCGGTGTGAAACAAGACGGTGGAAAAGACCTAAAGAATATTGGAAAGAATGGGTGTGTACATTTTGCACGTCTAGGGCTGTGGAATAGGAAAAACATTTCATTTTAGAATGTGATGCATTCAAAGACATCATAGAAAGTTATGTGAACATGTTAGCATCAGTTTCTTGGCATTGTGTTTTTAGCAAGGGGATTGTTGGTAGGTTGGGTCAGCTCATCATCAATTTGAATCGGAAAAGGAAAAGGATTGAATTGAAAAAAACAAAAAACAACGAACTAATGGTCTCATAGACTATTTTTAGTCTCATGGACCTTAAAATATCATTTCATTATAGATCTATCAGTGTATACCAACACACTTATTTAAATAAATGTGGTTTTGATAGTATATAAAGTAAAGTGAAAATAACACTTGGTAATACTTTCCAAAATTAAAAAACTAAATCAATTAAGTTTTAAAATTATTAATTTCATCTATCCAATTATAAAATAAAAAATATTCTAAATTTCTTCCATTTAAGCCACTTGCACAATATTAAATATATAATAAAGAAACACTTATTGATGTAATTTAGCGAGATTCTATAATTAAACAAGGCCGCATAGCTAGCATTCCCCGCCACATAGTTTAATTATTGTACTAATTAGCAGATTTGAGCAAGAGTTAAATTCATTGATTTGTTTAAGTATGGTTAAATTGGAGTCAAAAACACTGAAAGAAGTGAGCCAATGACTCTTATGATTAGAGCATAAAAGGTATTTAACTCAAATTTGAAATTTAAAAAAATATATGACTAAGCATTTTACAGTGTGCATTTTAGAGACTAATATGATTTGCTAAGGTTCTTAAATTTTAAGATAAATTTAAATCCCTAAAATTGTTGTTAAACCTTATATATATATATATATATATATATATATATATATATATATATATATATATATAATGAAAAATAATGTTTCACTCCAATATTAATGTTGATTTTCTTATCTTTAATTTAATATTTTATTTAAAATTATAAAAAACATGGAAAATGAAATTATAAAAATTGAAATATTATTATTTATAGAAAACTTAAATACATTACAATTTCATATTTCTTAAACACTTATAAAAGTTTAAAATATATAGATTTTTTTATTTAAAAACAAAATGTGAAATACTTATTTTTATTAGACATACACACCATAAAAGTAAAATATAAACATATTTTTTTTAGTTAAACATAATTCTTTTGTTAGTTAAACGATGTATTGTTAATTTATATTAATTTTTTAATTAATATAATTTATTTTAATTGTAATTTATTGATAATGTTTCAGTTACATAGGTTATTATATTTTGTGATATTTTTTTAATAAAAAAAAACATAATAATAAAAAAAGCAACTAATGAAGCAGATTGCGGGGAGAGACTAAATTTCATTTATCTGATGAAGCAAGAAAAGTAACGCATGCATGGAGTAAATTGAGATATTTGATTAAAGAGAAACGTGGGTCGTATGGTAATTCTATCAACAATTCTCGATAATAGAAGAACATGGGCTGCCTGCAAATCGTACCAACAAATTGGACATCCATTCTTGCTTAACAATGAGATAACTTATCTAGACTAACTATTATTGGACAACTATTATCTAGGCTAAAATCTAGGCTTAACAATGAGATAATTTATCTAGACTAACTATTATTGGACAACTATTATCTAGGCTAAAATCTAGGCTAAGTATTATCAGCATTGTATGAAACCCATGTAAAAAAGTATAGCCAACAGGTGGTTCCAATATAGATCCTGAAAAATTTAACATGTAAAACATATGAAGTGGGATCCAAGAAAGGCAGAGATTAAATAATGTTTCGAAGAAAAAATTAGAGATTTTGCTAAAACAGTAAAGAATTTCAATTCTAAAAAATTGAAATAGCAATACATGTACTTCAGATCTCCATGAAATTTTATTTTACGCTAACAATGGAAGAGAACAATAAGACTAACCTTAAAAATTCATATGACCCAGAAATAACAAAGGCAGTCTTTGAGTCTACACTCGCGATCCTGGTGCTTGTTCCCACAATCAAAGCAGAGTATCTAATGAAATAATTATGCCAACATATTGCCAATCAGAGAACTATGTTTGATAAGGAAGTTACGGTAGCACAACGATAAATAGATTTTGAACCAAGGGTTATGAATATTTGGAATGCATTAAACTCAACCATCAATCACTGTAAGGATCGATGGTGATCCAATGATAAAACTCGTTAACTGTTGTATGAGTGTCATGAGTGTTTAAATAGAGTGTGGCAGAGTTAATCTGGGTAGAAATGTGAAGTCCATCATAAGCGAACAAGTGTAGAGGGAGCCGTCGGATCATTTAGATCGACAGATATAAGTGGCGGAAGAAGAATGGTGGAGGAATAGACTGCGGGGGATAGGAGTGTACGGATGTATTAATCATGGTTGAAGGGCCGCAATCGATCTTAGCCATCAATTGCAAATTCAAACTTTTGGGTTACAATCAACTATGAGGTTGAGCTATTTAGTATCTGGCGTGGTAGTTAAAGGGCTACAGATTGTAGGATTTGATGGCCTTCGTTATCTAATGGATATTGAACCATAAAGAGGTTGGGCTTTAACTTCAAAGGTGGGCCTGAACTTTTATAAACTAAGGTTTATGAACCTTATTGACTCCATGATGGAGGTTAAACATCGCACAAGTGGTCCATGCGATATTGTTGTTGATCGTCGGATCAAGTGTGCCCTGATCAAACGATGGAGGATTGTTGTTCGGTTGTTGTTCAATTGTTATTCAGTTGTTGTTCAATTGTTGTTCGGTTGCTGTTCAATTGCTATTTAGTTGTTGTTCAGTTGTTGCTCAATTGTTGTTCAATTATTGTTCGGTTGTTGTTCAATTGTTGTTTAGTTGTTGTTCAATTGTTGTTCAATTGTTGTTTGGTTGTTGTTCAATTACTGTTCACTTGTTGTTCAATTTTTGTTCAGTTTCTGTTCAATTGTTGTTCAGTTGTTGTTCAATTTATATTCAGTTATTGTTCAATTTTTGTTCAGTTGCTGCTCAATTGATGGATTCGAAAGGAGCGGACCCCAGAAGTGTATTGATGTGAGTTTATTTTATTTGGAGTCTAATTTTGTGCATCCAAGTGGAACTAGCGTTCGTTGGCAGATTATGTGTAGAAACATTGTTTGGTGATTGGTCAGGCTTTTTTGTTTAAAATCCACCAATGTAAACGCTTCTGATTTTTATAGGTGGGTGATAACCCATAGATTCACAGTAAGGTGATTATGAAAATGAGGGAAATTTTCTTTAGGCGGTTTTTCCTACATGAAAGTGGTATCATAGTAGGGAAAGGTTTCCTGCGAGTAGAAAGAAGATTTTGTGTGCAAAAGAAGGAGGTACAGTTATGTGAAGATTGGTGAGTTTGTGATCTTTATGTTGTTATGCAAGTAGCAGCATAAGAAGGTGAGAAAACTTGCAGCAGCCTAGAGCATGGAGTGCTCATATGGTTCCACAGAAGAGAGAACCAGAGAGATGTTGAAAGACTAAGCCAGGAGGGAAGCTTGGTGAGGTATCGTGTAGCAAAGAAGACTGTTACTGCAGAGGTTTTGTTGCAGCTCACAGAAAGATCATGAAAGCAGTTCCACTGATGAAGTGGGTAGAATTGTTATGGGATGAAGGAGAAGCATATGACTAGGAGGTCATAAAATTTTTTGTCTTGAGAGTCTGGTGTATGAGCATTCGACCACGCTTAATCAAAAGTCAAAGCCAAAGCTATGGAGGAGGAGATGTGGACAACCATGTAAACCTGGAGCAAATTTCTTTTAAAAACGAGCTAATTTGATGGAATTGATAAGTCTTGAGAAGAGTTAATTTAATGTAATTATCTGCCATGTATGTGTGTTAAGAGATTTAGGCGATTTGTGAGAGGAAATCATGGATCGGTTTTTTTTTAGTTGTTGTTCAGTTGTTATTCAGTTGTTGTTCAATTGTTGTTCAATTGTTGTTTAATTGGTGTTCAGTTGTTGTTTAATTGTTGTTCAGTTGTTGTTCAATTGTTGTTCAGTTGTTGTTCAATTGTTGTTCGGTTGTTGTTCAATTGTTGTTTAGTTGTTGTTCAATTTTTGTTTAGTTGTTGTTCAATTGTTGTTCAGTTGCTGTTCAATTAACGGATTGGAAAGGAGCGGACCCGAGAAGTGTATGGACGCGAGTTTATTTTATTTGGAGTTCGGTTTTGTGCATCTAGGTGGGACCGATGTTCGTTGGTGGATTATGTGTAGAAACGTTGTTTGGTGATTGGTTGGGTTTTTTTGTTTGTACGTGTTTTATGTTCCTCAATTGATCATCAGTGCAAAACAAGAATCGACTTCCAAGTAGGGAAACCTCATCAATTAAAACCAGTCTCAATTCCTCATAAAGTTTTCCGAGTGCATCCAATGTCTCATTGCTAAGTGGTGTGGGGGCAGACTTGTTAAAAGATATATCATTGCAAAGTGGACTGTTGTACCACCAGCATTATATGCATCTTTTCCTGTGTATGTTAGCATCAAACCCTTTGGTTGCAAAGGATTAGTTGAATGATGTGCACCATAAAGTTCCATAAGAATTTGAAAGATTACTTTCGTTGTGAATGTTTTTCCAGTTCCAACTCCTCCAGTCAAGAATAAATATAGTGCCCTGTACATGTCCATACGCATTTTCATTGGAATTTCTTTGGTAATTGCTTGTTCTTCTCTATTGAGCATTCTTCTTAATCTACGATATTCTTCATTTTGAGGAGAAATGGATGCTCTGATAACTGGAATCCGATATTTAGTTGTCTTTTTCTTTCATGGTGATGGGAATGTTGTAAATCTATTTCCAAGTCATATTTTTGGCTAATTTTTTTAGTGGTTCATTGCTTTTTCATTGTATCAGTAGCATCTATGGTGCTATTTTTGATGTCTTGAATGGAATTTTGTAAATCACCCCATAATGGGTTCATATTATAAGTGAAATTGGACTCATTTGTTTTTATTATGTTGTCATGTGAGATATAAGTAGCTTCCCATGATAGCAAGTTTTTTTATCAATGTACTTTCACTTTTTTCAAATGGCACATATAGTAGAAGCTTTTATCTACACTAGTTCTCATAGTCAATGTGTTTTGTTTATTTCACAAATCGTATGACTTTTGGTTTTTTTCTTTTCGAAATGGGTGTGCCATTTTTGTTGTACATTGAAGCAAATTCAGCAAGGCATATATGTTTAATAGCATTAGGTCAATTGATATAATAATCAATAATGGAACTACACATGACATTTTCTAAGTTGTCATCTTCTTGTTTTAGCAGGAACGATGGTTTGAGGGTAAATGTACGTTCATCCATTGCCGTTGTGTTTATGAATATGCATTCTCGTGAACTATGATTCAATGGAAGAGAAAGTGTTATATGGACTACTTGTCAAGCTGAGATCTATTGGAGATTAATCAAAGCATTGCCCAATGTGTGTATCATTTCAATAGCATTCAGCTTGCTCTTTTCATGTTCTCTTCTTATCCTTTTAAATGCATTTTTCATTGATTTGTCGACTTTTGTCATGTAAAAAGTGCAATATGATGCAGCTGGATATGAATTAAGGACAAATTAGGCATTAGTGTTTCCATTCCATAGCTTTTGCATATTCGTGGGAAAGCTATTATTCCAAGTGTGTGAGGGTTTCGTTGCAATAAAATCATTGGTTTCTTCAATGTACTTTGTATTCCCAAGATGTAATCAGTTTCAGTTACATGCAATTCATCCAAAAACTCGTCAAATGTTTTGTTGCTATTATATTCTTTCTTTTCCAATATGTTATATATGAATTTTTCTTTTTCATTTAATGTCGCATCCACCAATGAAATTGGTTGAAGAACTTTTGTGCTTCTCATCGATGGCATTGGGAAGTTGTATCTGCAATGTGAGTTTTTCCTCTTTTTGCAACTTCTTGTATGGTGGTGTTCATGTATTTTTGCAAGCTCTGGATCAAGGTGACCTGTGCTACAAGTCAAGTAATTGTCAACAAATTTTTCAATGTCAAAATTATTATTGACTCCATATATTGGTGCATTTTTATCCATAATAATCCATGTTCATGTTCGCTTCCTCTATTTTGAAATTCAGTTACAAAGTAGTAATCAACTATCTCTCTGAAGAAGTTTTTTTTTTCAACTATCATTTTTTTAAGGCATTAATTCTATGCCTATAATAATAAGTACAAGTTACTGGATTATTTCTTATGAGATAGTCTATGTTATAGTCTTCTATTGTTTCAATATGTTTTCTTTTTTCCTCTTGCTATGTAATTTGGTCAATGTATTGACCAATGGATCCCATCGATGTTCAACACTTGTAAATGTGACGAAGAACATTGGAGGGCCTTGTTGACGTATCATGGCAAATATATTTTCATTTGTTGTAGGTAATAGGAGAAATTCTTATGTGCTTAAAATCAATGTAACCAATGTCACTTTTAAGAATATTGTCCAAGTTTAGTTTATAATTAATGTCTTTTGCTAGTAACTTTCTTCCTTTTAATTTCCCTTTTCTGATTCTTATTGAAATGCATGCAAGAATTTTTTCAATTATTATTCGCAACGTTTTGAAAAACAAATTTGTTGTGTGGTAAGAGAAGTCACCACTATGGTGCATTAACTCCCATTGTGCAATTTTTTGGTAGCAGAATCTTTCTACAATGTCACCATCATGTGGGTCTCCATAGAGGGTTGGAAAGTTCATTTCTTCTGCATATTTGTCTCTGAAGATTCCAAGGGGACGTTGGCCTTCAGCTGTGGCAAGTTTGATGAGCTTGTCTTGTAAATCATTGATGCATTGGGATACTATGTATCCGTCCACCAATGTTTCAGTTGGCATTTCATTTTCTGAATTGCTACATGTTTTTATCTTTGTGTTCAATGTCACTATTTTCAATTGGAGTGTTTGAGGTAGTTGATTTTAGGATGCTATCCCAATTTTTATTTATGTGTATGTTTTCAACTATATAAAGGTGTCGAGTACATAGTTCCTTCAATGATGTCATAAAATATGCACACGAACATTTCCTGTTTGAAATGCATTTTTATATTCCAATCATATTTTCAATGCAACAACAACTATTGTTGTGTTTTCCATAGATTGTGGCAGTGCAGTTTGAACAATGTTTGTTTGGGCAAGAACATTGATGATCAATCTTCTTAAACCCATCCGCTATCGTTTGTGGCCCCATTGTCTTATTTGTGCAAATGGAATTCTTAATGCTACAAGAGATTCTTCAAGTTATGAGAGTGTTGTTATAGTTGGCAATGGTTTGTTTTGCCTAATGTTATCAGGTACAACAAATTGTGGCAATTTTCCATTTCGAAGTGCTATTTTGCAAACCTTGCAAATTACTTTGTTGGCCATATTTCTATGTTTTTTAAATAAATTTAGATATATTTGTTCGAAGTCTTTTTCGATCCTCTCCATATTCTTGTGAAACTGCAATTGTTTACATATTGGACATTTTAGCTTAGGTGTGTCCTCTATGTTGGCTAGGTAAATTGTTATAGGGTTTTTCTTGGACAAGCAATTATTTTTATTCTGTGATTTTTGTTTGCACAAATTTTTATTATTTTTTGTTTATAACCATGATAGTTGTTTTAGTATATGTACATTGACCCTATTATTTCTATCTTTTGTCATTGGCGTAATATGATATTGCAATTTCTCTTCATGCACATGTGCATTTTTTGACATAGGTCCACATCGCGTGTGCAATGACGTTGTTTCTATTGGAAGAATTTGACAATGTACATTTCTTATGTTTTTATGTCCGTCTATTGACAAATGTGTGCAATGGTTGTTAAATGCATCTATTTCCAATGACACTATATTGTATGTTTGACTTGGGAGGTTGGTGCATTGGTAGTAATTAGCAATGCTTCTAGTTACAGGCGACCATTCATGTATGTTTACTTTGAATAGTATTGCTGCCCATTGCCATATTGGTAAGGTATGTTTGCCAATTTGCAACTCTTTTTGGAGATTTTATGACATATTTTGATAGATATTTTTGTAGACAATGCAATGCATTGTTTGCATTACACATGAGTGAATTTCAGAATGACTGCACAATATAAAGTCTTAAGGATTCTAAATCAAAGTTGGGTGCAATCAAATGACAAAGTGCAAAGAACATGCTATCTCCACAAATGGATTTAGTGTTTGTTGCTTCATACAACCTATGGTCTTTCATTTTATCATTCATTAGTTCCCAATAGTTTTGTAGATCTTTGCATGGAGGAGAAAGATATTGAATGCATATTACAATTGATTGAGCTATTTTTTGTACAACAATGGTTCATAGTGCCCAGTAGAGGGGTTCTCATCATGGAACAATATATGCAATGGATTTGTCCTTTTGTTTGAATTGAATAGAAAATACCTTTTTTTTGTTAATGACCAAATTCCTATTGATAAATTCAACCATTTGCTAGCCAGCGTATGCAAAATGTGTCTCCCCATAGTCCTCGTTCATTCTCAATAGGACCATTTGAAGCGGGAAGACGCATTCTTTGCAAATATGTTTCGACGTCACAAATTCCATGAAGTTGATACAGGATATCAGGTGCTAGCTCGTAATTGAATGATTCCAGTGCTTCTATGTCACCTTGTTCAAGGCACATCAAGAAGTGGTCTATTGTGCCATTTTGCAATTCAATGGACGTATATCGAAAATGCAAAAGGACTTCAATTGCATTGAAAAGACAATCACCTAGACTATATGAAAATTCTTAGAGTCTAAAAAGGTTGTTGGTGTTCAAGACATCATCAATAGTCGCATCATTGTCACATTGTTTTTTTGGTTTGTAATTATCAACATCAATTATTTCAGACATGTTTATATTGTTATTTCATGAATTTTTTTGTTGAAATTGGCTAGCTAGATGCAAGTGTCTTGTTGTTGCTAGATTGGGGAATTTGGAACAAGACAGGGAAGTTGTATTTGTAATGAAACAGAAGCAGGAGCAAAGTGGAATAGAATGTGCAACTAACTTGACATTCTTACTCCCACATATTTGCAAGTAGACTCTGCAAAAGAAAACAATGGAGTTTCCATATAAGTTTCTATATGTCGAACCAATAGCTTATGACATACAACGAAAGCATGAAGGAACCTAAAGAAAGGAAGATGATGAGGAAATCACAAAATCCATGTACTTTAGAAAACTATGAAGAACAGAAATGATCTTGTTAACAAGAAATACAAGTTAAGTGAGATGGTTCTAATTCGCCTAAAGCAAGACTTTGTAACAACGTCATTACACATAATGTGTAGGCCATGAATATAGATCTGTTCTTGGTGAGTTTTCTTTTTTCTATTGGCTATATTTATTTTCAACTTGACTAGAACAGATCATCATGATATTATATTTGATTGTAAGACTTGGATCAGCAATCCCTTTCGTTGTTGTGCACCATAGGCGATATAAGAGAAATCTTTTACAGGGATGCCTCTGTACTGATTTTGGACCATATCGAAGAGTGGGAATATAAATTAAAGCGATATTGGTTAGACAATAGTGAAACATAGACCGTTTACAATAGAGAAATAGTCTTTGCCAACATAATCATCTAGACTGAAAGCAGGGAGATGGAAACTGGAACTACAATCTTCCTACTATCTCTTCTTGCCATTGAACGATAATATCCATTGCTAACCAAAAGTAAATTAAAATATAGTGAATTAACCTAAATAAATGTATAAACATTGATAGCATGAGACGTAGCCATCCTAAAATGTAAAACACACACAACAACACAGAGGAAAAAAAGTTACGATGAGGAAACTGCACAGAAGGAAACCAGAGAGAAGATGGAAGTACAAATATTGCAAGAAGCCATACCTTCAATCAGTTGCACAGATGCTATGAATGTTCTTTCACAATCACTTCCTGCTACCTCTATTTTTGTAGTGAATTCCCTCACTGCAAGCTCCACAACGTCGTGAATTCAATACTCCAATCGCCTAGTAAGTTCCGAAAACGAACCACTAAGATTGGGTGAGTGCAAGTTCTAAACACAAATCAATTGTAATTTTTCTTATGACGATAAATCTGCATAAGCTATTCATTGAGTATTGCATAATAAATTTGCATAAGATATTCAATACGTTTTGAGAAAGTTTAAACAAATGAGTAAACTCTGTTACTAGAAAGAAGCTTAAATATATCAAATAAGTAGGATAAAAAAATTAAGTGTAGTGTGTTTCCTTGGTTGGCTTTCCTCAGTTTTATGCTAGGCTTACTGGTAGGTTGTAACTTGGGTTTTCTTAAAGCTCAACTTATCAGTGACTTGGAGAGTATTTTTTCTTTCTTTGCCTACCTCTGTTTCTTCTTTAAGTTAATTTGTGTGAGTATTTCTGTGTAAAATAATAGCAGGATACCCAGTTCCTATGACATATTTTACTTTTTACAATTTTAAACCAGGTACAAAAAGATTTGTTTTCCAGTGAAAGCAGTACAAAGAAATAAGAATTGGCCTTCTCTATTATCATAATGTTTGGTGTAATGATTATTCTTGCTTACTGAAAGTTTCATGGATAGATGCAGGTGCACATATAAACACAATAAATCTTATTAAGATTGCAAAGGCATTCTATCTCTACTAAACGGAAATTCTCCTTCATCAATAGTCCACAATAAAAAGCTGCATGCAACAAAACAATATAGACAGAGCCTGGAAGTATTTTTCTGGTTTGTAGGTGGGAAACTGAAAGGTCAAACAAAATTGGTTTTATTCTGATTCTACCATAGAATATGCAAACCTTTGTCATCATTTCCAAAATGTCCAACAACCGAACATTTGTGGACATAAGTGCTTCAAGATGTGCTTCTACAGTAAACCCACCAAGCAACTACGATATTACATAGCTTATCCAAGGGGTGAGAATAAAGCTAACCCAAAGCAAATTGGGAACATAAATTCCTAGTTCCAACACTCTTTGAAGAGCACATACAGGTTTGAACTCACACGCCCAACTACCTAGGTTCTAAATTGTGCCCCAAAAAATTATGTAGACAAGGTTTCATTATAAAAGTGATTGAGAATAGCTAGCACTTAATGTAGAGCATAAAACATGTGGGGAAAAAAAATTCTGTAAGGTAAAGACACACACATACTTTGGCCTCTGCTCATTTGGATAACTGGATTTTGCAAAGTGAAGCTAGATTGGTTGAAAACACTACTAGAATCCAAAGGCATATTTTTTTCTTCACAGATTTAAAAATTGAAATGAGGAAAACACTGCTAGAACCCAAAGGCATATTCTTTGCTTCACAGATTTAAAAATTGAAATGAGAACCTCCGCACATGATTTCCCTAAAACAATCACAATCCCACTCTACCTAAGAATGAGAATAAATTTTGATCATTCATGAGCATGTCAGAGACAAGTTCTATCAAAATTTACCTTTCCGTTGACAACCGAACATTTGTGGACATAAGTTCTTCAAGATGTGTTTCTACAGTAATCCCACCAAGCCACTACGATATTACATAACTTATCCAAGGGGTGAGCATATAATTTCCTATATATAATTTTTCTGAAAGATAGATTGTGGAGATATAGAGTTGAGTCATTCTTCTCTCATTCGTCATCTACCTTCAAATACAAGTATCCATTGGTTTCAAAATAAACTTAACAAGTTCTTGGAACTGATGAATATCTAAAGACGTTAGCAAGCCTCCCAAAACTTTGATCCCAAAGGAGGAGACTGAGATAGAGGGACGGACGCCCATTACCATTATGCATTAGTTTCAAGGGGATGAGGCCAGGTGCATGACTTAGGCAATTATGTTGAAATAGCTACCCCTCGAGAATCAAACCTGGCACGTCGAACCTAGCAACTATGCTGAAGAAAATGATCAGATCATGTCTCAAAGCATAGGTTCAACATAATTGAAAATTAAAATATATTAATGTTGACAAATGTCCAATATATGTTAACGGAACTGGAGGAGACAAGCTAGCAATAACAGCAACAGAAACTCCTAAAAGGGGCATTCTCTTTAACAAATGAAAAGTAAAGAAAGAGGTTTGAAAGAATACCTAACTGAGAAAATAGTGCCAAGAAGATATAATGGGAAAAAAAAGGATTAAAAAGAGAAATTAACGGTATTTACAGTGTCAAGGAAAGAAAACTAATTCTGATTTGAATATGTTGCAACAAATTTCAAGAGAAGTTAGGTACATACCTAATTCCGATTTGAATATGTTGCAACTATTTTCAGGAGAAGCTAGGTTACATACCGAGAGAAAAAAACCACCGATACGCAGAAAGCGGAGCAACATTGAAGAACAGGATGCCTAAGACTCTGGACAGAATGAACAATGCAGCAAAACGCACGGGCAAGAAACTCTTAACTCAATCTAATTTTAAATGTCTCATGCATCAATACTTTAAATGCCCAAGGACCGATTTCATTGTTGTGCATAGATTTTCATTGTTGCTTATGGTTCAACATTTCTAAAATTAACTAGAACATTTAATATACTAGCATATTGTTTTTATGAAATTGCCTAAGGTGAGAAAAACCCTAATTGCAGATAACCGATGTGCATTTTATAGCCCTAGTGTTTAATTACAAATAAGTAATGTGTGCCATACCTTCAACCAGTTGCGAAGATGCTACAAATGGTCTTTCAAGTTCCTGCTACCTCTATTTTCTACTGATATCGATCAATGTCAATTCAGTTATCTCCGCTACCAGCTACAGGAGTTCTAGTTCTTTACTGATCTACCTCTGTTCTTCTAGTGATTTCTTTCCATTAAGAAGGGTCAAATTTCTGATATGCATTTAATCACAGATTATCCAAAAGGACAGATTGCAGTTGAAATCCATCTCCATGCTAGAACCTGATTCACAATATAGATAATAAAAAATGGGTGATTTGTATTGCAGGCATCGTCATAAGACTATCCTATTGGTGACCACCAAGGAGCATGAGTGAACTGATTACCTCGAAAATGCTAACACCGTGATGGAGAATAGAGCCACCGAAAAGCATTTAATTAGCGAATTCATTACCTCGAAACACTGAAATCAATCTCGATGCTGAATTCGAATGACGACGATGAAAATTAAGTGCCTCTATATCACAAATTCAATAAATATAATTGTACTTATCATTTTGTACATGTTCTAAATGAGGTGTCATTATGTAATGAGGAATTTGAAATAATAATTGCTAAATAAGAGTTCCTCTCTTTTCCACCAATCATAAATTAGATAAATTTAATTTAATAATTGTAAAAAATAAAATATTTATAAGTTCTAATGTTCACTTTATATGTTTTTCAAAAAAAAATTGGTCAATGTAAATTTAATTAAAGGTTCAACTTATTTTTGAATACACTATACCCTGTTCAACTTATTTTTGAATACAGTATACCCTAGCGTGTACGAAGGATAATAAATAGTTTTAAATTTGATTTGAAAGTTCTATGAAATGATAATAACATTCCTTTTCATTAAAGCTTAACGGATACACATTTTCAATTTTAGAAACATTTATTAAAAATTAAAATTATTTTTTTAATGTATAAAAAGTTATTTATTAAAATAAAATATTGTATATTAATATTATTTTTTATAAACCTGTAAAATTGAAAAAACATATATATACATAAAAGAAAATAGAGAATATTAATCCGTATACCGCATCTTTCCGTGATTTAAAAATTTAAGTATTTTCGATATTCATAATGAGTCAGCAAAAGAAGATAACAGGTTACCGACGCGTGAATAGTGTTAATAAAAGTACCGGCAAAATATGATATTTATTTAGAAATTTGTCAAACATTTCACAACTGGACTTGACATTATTTATGCAAATAGATATTTTTGCTGCTTGGCTGGCGATGGACCTCAGTGAGCGGAGGAGCTGTTCTTTTCCCACACGCAATAGTGGTTCCCAGAAGCAACGACGTGGAAGTCTGGAGAAGGCGTGTTGGACTCTCCTATATCATCCTTCGGCCCGATCTTCATCACAATCTTTTCGTCAATGGCTGCCATGTACAGGTCGCTCTCCGCAGTTATAATTCTGCAATTGCTGTTAGCATTTATGTTATTTCTCTTGCGTATGGCAGTCAGGATTTTAATTTCATTTTTCAACCCGTTCACGAAATGATCATAAAACTGCACATTAAAAAACAACGTGATCAATATTTAACTAAACTAAATATCCACCTTAATTAGTCGCAAATAATGCAAGAAAAGAGTATAGAAGATTATTACGATGGTCGGAATGCCGGGGTGAGTCAGAATGTAGGTGTAGCCCTGTACCAGTTTATCAGTGGGGAAGGGCCATATGTTCTGGGGGGGGGCGGTGTCGTGATTTTCAATGAAGGTGACCGCCTTCTGGGGCAACAGGCCGATCATGCCGGCGGGTTTTCCGTCGGAATCCTTTAGGCGCGAGAGGTTATTGGATTGAAATGCCTCCTGAAGGATCCCTTTGGTAGGAAAATCGAAAGCGAAGGCGCGGTCACCCGTTGAGTGCACCCAATCCACCACCTTTTGGCGATCTTCGTCCCACATTTCCCCAACTGCGAAATTGGGGCTGGTGTTTTGTATATAGCCGCCCACCAGGTTTGCGGCGTAGCCCTTGACGTAGTCGAACCTCCAGCCATCAAATCCGACATTGGACTTGAGCCAATTCATCCACTCCGACAAATCTTGCTGTATCTTGGGATTGGTGTGGTCCACGTCCGGGGCTAACTTGAAGTCCCCTCCTGTGTCCGCCTGGCCGGAGCCGCACGGATATGGCTGGTCATTCACGGTGACTGCCCAGGGTCCCCAGTCCAGAGTCCCGTCCCCCTTCCCGCCCTCAAACACGCACCAATATCCTTTATCGTCCTGCTTTGTCCCGTTCCGATGGTTTATCACGATGTCGCCCATAATCGCAATTCCCTTTTGGTGGAACGCATTCACGGCATCCTTTAGTTGTTGCTCGCTCCCGTACTTGGACGAGTCTAAATCATAGAGCTTCGCTGGCAAATAACCTAATTTATCACAAAATACAAACAGATTTCGATTGGAATTTGTGACTTTTATCATACTTCCATCACAACTTTCATCTGCCCCGTATGCTTCCAGTATGCTTTATGGGCTCTCTCAATGGTAAGTTACCTCGAAAAAACCATGAAACCCACTAAATCCGTATACATACCTTCAGGGGCGCCAGATTGTGAGGGCGGCGGAAACCAGACGTACGTAATGCCGGCGTCCGCTGCATCGTCTACAATTCCCTTCAATACGTTATACCAAGGAGTAGAACTCTTGGCCGATTCCCAATTGAAGCCCTGGAAAGGTTAGCATATGAAGACCAGCCCGTCATTTGGAGTCCAACAAAAACCATATGACATGCAATTCTAAATACGCAGCAGTAGCATAATTAAAATCAGTCCTTCCTGCCTAACAATTCATGAATGAAAGAATGAATGTGATCTCACCTGAAGTAAGAGGGTATTCAGAGGAGGCGTTGTAGCTTGTGCTTGTGCAGGAGAAGCTGCATTGACTATGATGCAGGAGAACCATAATAATAAAGACAGCGATCGAAACTTGGCCATTCTATTCTAATCTGCTGTGGTGATCTGACTTGAAGGGGCAGGGCATCCTTATATCGATGGCTGATTTCCTGAATATGTGAACATCAGAAAATTATAATCGTGGTCAATTATTTGACTACTGCCATATCTATAATATTTTGAATATTTGAACATTAGAAAATTATAGTCGTGGTCAATTATTTGACTACTGCCATATATTTTGGAAATCAACCATCGAGATAAGCTTCTGGAAATCAACTTGAATCTATATTCTACTTTGTGTGGATTAGTCAAGTCACTTTTGTGTGTATTAGACGACTAGGAACGCAATATCAAGTCACTTTTGTTTTGTCCAGCGACATTTCCACACAAAAATTTGTGCGGATTAGACTAACAACGCAATATCAAGTCACTTTTGTTTTGTCAAACGACTTTTTCACATACGATATGTGATAAGTATTTTTTTGTGATTTCTCCTTCATTCATATTCATGTATCTCACACTCTATCTCACTGATTTTTTGGATGGAGTTTAAACTTTTTATTCAAGTCTTTTTTGTATGCGAATAGTTTTTTTTATTTCTCCTGCATTCATATCCATGTATCTCACACCCTATCTCATTGATTTATTATCTCACTGATTTATTGGGTGGAGTTTTAAACTTTTTATTCATGTCTTTTTAGTATGTGAAAAGTTTCTTTTTGTGATTTCTCTTTCATTCATATCCCTGTATCTCACACCCTATCTGACTAATTTTTTGGGTGGAGTTTAAACATTTTATTCAAGTCTGTTTCGTATGTGAAAAGTTTCCTTTTGTAATTTCTCCTCTATTCATATCCATGTATCTCACACCCTATCTCACTGATTTTTTGGGTGGAGTTTAAATTTTTTATTTTAAGTCTTTTTCCTATGTGAAAAGTTTCCTTTTGGGATTTCTCCTCCATTCATATCCATGTATCTCACACCCTATCTCACTGATTTTTGGGTGGAGTTTAAACTTTTTATTCAAGTCTTTTTGGTATGTGAAAAGTTTCCTTTTGTGATTTCTCCTACATTCATGTCCATGTATTTCACACCTTATTTCACTGATTTTTTGGGTGGAGTTTAAACATTTTATTCGTCTGTTTCGCTATAATTTTTAATATAGTTAATGATAATTTTTTTTTATTATTATTATTTAAATTGTAGTTTTGAAAATGTTTTTAACAATTAAAAGTATTTGAATAATATTATTATATTAATAAAATGATTAGCATATATTTATTAATATTATTTTTTACTTTTTAAAATTAATGGTGTTAATCAGTGTGTGAAAGGTGGAAAGTAATATCAATCAATGAATATCAACCACTTTATTAATATGGTTATGTTAATTGATACCCATGGGTATACCAAAGATGAGTTTTCTAATGGATACCTAGTATGTGTTCTTAAGTTTTACTCCATTTTCGTTGAAAACTAATGATTATTATTTAATAAATAATAATGCTCAAACATATTTTCTTTGTTGATTTAACACTTTAAAATTAATTGTCATATAATCCTATTATGACATGAACATTTATGATATTTTTCTACCATCATTGTCATTTGCAAGCATTGGGTTTATACCAAATCATATGTAAAACAACTATTAAATTAAATTTCGGTGACCGCGGATGTCAAACATTTATTAAATTAAGTTTTTTACGTCTCGTGTTCATATTTCTTTTTCAGATTTCCCGTGAAGCCCATGAATCGAAGTGAAAATGGTGAATGTAAAACAATTATTAAATTAAATTTCGATGACCATGGATGTCAGACATCTATTAAATTAAATTTTTTTATGTCCCTTGTTCATATATGTTTGCGACATTTCCTGTGAAGCCCTGTTATAGACATTTTTGTGCCTTACAGCTCTAAGCATGAAATGTCCATAAACCAAGGGATCCTAAGTCCCTAAAAGTGTTGTTCCAGCTCCTAAAGAAACAAGGTCAACAAATTACAGCTTCTCCCAGAAGTTCTCCACCAGAAACTACTCAAAACTAGTCAAATCAGGATCATTTCAGATGCTCCACTAGCTAGCTGCGTTGCAAAGCACCCAAATACACTGGCTAGGTGCGTTGCAACGCACTTGAATGCACTACCAGGGTGCGTTGAGCGGGAAATGACAAGTGGCAGAGTCATTCCGCGAGGTGGAGAGACAATGGAAGCTTCCAGAATCTTCTCCAATGACACTTGCCTCACTGAATTCGACCAGTGATGAGTAAGAGGCTCTCAGTCTCCAAGTGGAACCAAGAACTGACAGAGAGAAGCCACTAATCAATTCATGAGCTGACTCATCCTCTTTGCATACACCTATATATGGATCCCTCACCAAGAGATCCAGAGGCTGGAATTTTGTACATTGCAGAGAATTGCTGTTGGTTTTGTGATAGATATCAGAGTATTGGGTGATTTATGCTTTGTTGGAGGTGAAGAAGGGATTCTATGCTGGGAGGTTGATGCTGAATCAGGAATCATCGGTTGTAACTCCTCCTGGATCTTCTTGTTTTATCAATAAAACTACTTGAGTTTCTCCTATATGCTTGTATATCTGATGTGTGTTATATTTGTATGTTTAGCTTAAATCTGATCCTAAACTTTTTATGAACATAAATCCATGTCTTTGTGTAGTTTCTCTCTTCTATGAACTTGCAGGAACTTGGTGACGTTGGGCAAGTGAGGGAGCAAATCGGTGGAAACTGGCAAAGAGAAGAGAGATTGGATCGAACAACTAGCGCAAGACACAGGTCGGTTCATCTTAATCATCTTCGTTTATAGTTCATAAAGGAGAATACAAGAGTATTTTTCCCTGTTTGTTTCTGAGGTCTCTGTCACAACCTAGTGGGATAGGGTCGTTCTGAATAGACACTTTTCCCGAAAACAAAATGGCGACTCCGCTGGGGAGCGTGTCTAGTTAGTTTATTTGTGTTTCTATTGTTGTTCATCTCATAAACTTAGGAGTAGCGAATCGAACTGCATTTGCCATTTACAAATGCAAAGTAGACATCTGCTACTCTAGTCCATTCACTGGGCCTGTTTATGATCTGAACAGTTGACTCACAAATGATCTGATTACCCTTTATGATAGCTCTTAAACCTCTTGTAAATCAACCCTCTGATTGTACACAATTGATTGCTTTTACCCAGCCAAAAACCATCTATTAAACTGCAAACCGTGACCCAGAACTCGGAGAGAATTCTCGTTTCTGCTTCAGCGCAGGCTCTGTGAAGAGACTCTACATTTCAGCGCAGTTCCCGAGAGGGCTACCTGCGTTGCAATTCAGTTTCTCTATGTAGCAGGTGCGTTGATCAGCCTAGCGCTGCCTAGCTGAGGTTCTTTGCTCACTTTTTCCAGTTTTGCCTCTGATTTTTGCAGCCTGTGATTAGTGTGTTTGTCTGTTTAAAAGCCCCTTTTCTTTGCCTTAATTCCGCCTCAATTGTACAAAAGAAACTGTATTTGTTTTTTGTGTGTTTGTTACGTCATTTACAGTTTCCCATTGCAAAAGTAAACTAGTCATACTGTCGCCCTTAGATCTAGATTTGTCGTAAGTGTCGTTTTTTATCTTAGGAGAGAGCATATTTGCTGTTGACAGTTGATTACGCTTTTACTTTTGCCTTTGGTTTGAATTTGTGAATTTCTAGTGTCAAAACAAGTGTTTATTTCTAAATCATAAAGTGTCGTAATCGTCTCTACCTTTTGATTTTGAAAATAAGCTTGTTTGTGTTTTTCACTTGAAATCGAATTCAAATTTGTACAACAACTTTCTTTTTAGGCATCAATATTAAGAAAGTGAAAAACAAATACATGCACAAGTTCATTTTCATATTGACAGTTTGTATGGCTTGATTTAGGAAAAGTGCATTTACAGTGTGCTCTTTGCTCTTTGAGAAAATATTGTGTCTTTCTTTTCCCCTTGTAGCTAGCATTTTCATTGCTGAAAAGAGATAAAAGCTTGCTTATCATCTTTAGATTGCATTTTAGGAATTACATCTACATCTCGTGGTGAACCCAAAAGGCAAACTTCATAAGAAAGATCAACCTAAAATAAATTCAATGAACTTAACAACGCTTTGTAACTTAACGCACAACATCTAGAGGTCTAAGCTAGAGACGTATTCCGGCATCGTAAAGCCTGGTAACTGTTGTCCTCACTGATGGTTGGGTGATTCCTCCACTTTGAGACGATAAGTGCCAGTACGGACTTGTGCTCCCACGTACCGTCGAGTATATATTGGGAGACCCCTATAGGCATAAAACCTTTATCCATAGGAAGCCGTGTCGGCCGCCCTACTGATCGTAATGCACCGAACACAGCATTCGGGAAGATTGACTGCCATACCCTAAAAAGTATTCTGCGGTTTTGCGATTGGTTTGGCACTCCCTCTACCTAGACCTCCAGAGCAGTCCCTTTCGTTCCCTTTCAGACTCCTTAACGGAAAAGGTCCATCTGAGCACTTGTCACTTCAGGCTCATTAAAAATCGAAGGAGACTAGAGTCATCTTTTGTTTTTTCTCGACTCTTTAAAACTGAAAAAGCAAGTTGTGTCAAAAGCGTCTAAAATTCATTTAACATGGAAACATACTTTCCCTTTTATTTTAGTTGATCAAGTAATCCGCAATCGTGGAAGAAAGTCAATTGAAACCCCGTCGTTCACAGAGGCTTACGAGTCAACCGTCTTTGTCTCCGGAAGCGAAACCAGTACGGACAAAGCGGACTCGTTTAACCGGATCCAAGTCTCCAATCAAAGTTAGAACAAGTGTTCCAACGACATTAGAGACTCCGATTACTCCAAACATTTCTGGAATCCCTGCCTCAACAGAAGAAGTTCAACAGCCACAGAAGGACAGTCATACTGATCCTAGTTTGAGAACAAGCACTTGTGTTACTGAACCAGTTCCATCCATAACCGGTTGAGAGAGTCTTACTTTTCAAACATCTGTCGCTGTCTCTTCGGCACTAGAAATATTTTACGGACCTGACGGTCTTCCCCTTCCACCTGGTCTGATTGCGATAGAGAAAATTTTAGAAGATCCGCAAGCAAGTACTCCAACACATTTTGGAGTCGGGGTCACTCTATTTCCTTCAACATCAGAAGTTGGTCTACCACCAGCAAAAGTTCCTGTAGAATCGCTAGGTAATCTTTGGGATAGACTACAAATGTCTGAACAACCGTCAACATCTAGGACTGTGTCTTCCGACACAATGACGGCAGAACTCCCTGCTGTCACTCCGACAATGTTCGTCGGCATACCATCTGTCCCGACTAGCTCACAACAGCTAGAAGGAACCCACCCAGGGGCTATTTCGACAGTCTGGTCCGTTCCTGTTTGTTCATCCGGAATTATATCCGGAAACTCTTATGTTGAGTCTCAACAAATTGATCCGTTTGGAGGTCAATTTGGGCAGTCTGGTCCCCAAGGGAAAACAATCCCCTTCAGTTCTGGATTACCACCGTATGGGGGGCAATACGCCCTTTCATTACCACCTTCGGGAGGATATCCATACGGGAGTTCACAACAACATTCAGGTTATACTGGAATTACCTCAAGTGGTTGGGTACCTATACTACCTCAACAACCAAGGGTTGTATATTCGATGCAACAATGCGTACCTGTGTCGCAAGTTCAAGCGCTGCCTGTTGTGTGTCAACCTCAAGTTTCTCAGGTTGTAATGCAACAACCCATTGACCCTGCGACTCAACCACAATTGCCAATTAGTGGGGTGACACAAGCCTAGACGGGTACAATTACCCCTCACCTTGGTCAAACGGTTAGTATCAGGCAACAGCACATGGCTTCACAACCGTGGCTGGTGCAATACCAACAACCACAATTCCAACAAGTATACCAAGGTGCTGAGCAACAGATCTTTGCAAACAGTGGACAACCGTACATTCAAAACGGTCAAAATCAACCATTTTATAATGGTCAAGTCCACCAACCTTACCAGACATACCAGCATCAAATGCATTATGCCAGTATGCAAAGACCAATTGCTCAGGCGATTCCATCGTATCCTGGGTATGTTTCACCTAACCTGAATCAACAGTTACCATTCGTGGCAACCTTAGAGTTACCTAATTTAAACCGGTTAACAAACGATCCAATTGCTTACGCCCGTTGGTGGCCAGCGATTCTGCATAAACTACCATCAGATATTCCTAAATTTAATGGAAATCCGAGTGAAGATCCATCGAATCACGTGATGACATTTCATCTATGGTGTTCATCAAACACTTTAAATGATGATTCGATAAGGCTTCGCCTTTTTCAGAGGACATTAACAGGTCCGGCGGCAAAATGGTACATTGAATTGCCTAGAGCTTCGTTCGACAACTTCAGCACCTTAGCCACAACCTTTTTAACCCATTTTCAATTACCAATAAGGTATGAAATGAGAACAAAACTACTTACCAACTTTAAACAGACAACCACCACTCACATATCTAATCATATACATGAGTGGCGGCGTCGTCGTAGGATGGTAAAAATGTACATTCCCGATCAGCTATTAGCTGAATGGTTTATCAAGTCATTACTGCAATCATAAATTTGCCTCCACCTTCGAATTTGCTTCAGATTCAGAAACTCCAAGGGAAAGCAAACTTTCTGAGGAGGTTCATTCCAAATTACGCCGAACTTGCTAAAGGTTATACACGTCTTTTGAAAAAAGGGGTACCCTTTAACTGGGATCAGGTCGCGCAAGCTTCCTTTGATTCTTTAAAAGATTCCCTAATGAAAGCATCATTAATGTATGCCCCTGATTATCAAAGAGACTTTAACCTGTATCTGGCTGCAGCAGATACGACCATCGCAATGGTTTTAGTTCAAGAAGTCGATGGAATAGAACATCCTATTTATTATTTAAGTAAGAACTTAAATGATACAGAAAGCAAATATTCTTATGTTGAAAAACTAGCGCTTGCAGCGGTTCAAGCGATACAAAGATTTCGACACTATGTCCTCTTTCGGAAAACTACCATTCTGTCAGATTGCAACCCCATGACTTATATATTGTCGCGACAGTTGCTGGGGGGCAAATATTCAAAATGGATAGCAATCCTTCAAGATTTTGATATGGAATTTGTAAAATCCAAGTCAAAGAAAGCTCTAGTTTTGGCAGAATTATTATGCAATCTCCCATCGTCATCCAACGATGAAACATTTGAAGAATCAATCGTGGATGAAAGTTTGTTTCTGATATCCGCAAGCAATGAGTGGTATGGAGATATAATCATTTATCTCCAGACCCAAAAATTCAGGCCAAATACCTCTCACTCAGAACAAAAACGTATTCGATACCAAGCAAAAGACTACATGATCGTCGGTGATACACTTTACCGTCGTGGTATTGATATAGTTCTGAGGAGGTGCCTCACCCATGAGGAAGCCGAAAAAGCCCTGAATGAGTGTCATTCAGGCGCGTGTAGAGGACATCAATCTGGATATGCTACAGCACAAAAAATCTTACGAGCAGGATACTTCTGGCCAACCATGTTCAAAGAATACATAACCGCAGTCAGAAGTTGCCATGCTTGTCAAATTTTTGATAGCAAAACCAGAAGACTACCCGCACCTTTACAGCCAATAGTTGTTGTTGGGCCATTCGCCAAATGGGGCATCGATTTCATGACATGTAACCCCACCTCGACCCGGGGGCATGGGTATATTATAGTCGCAGTGGACTATTTTACCAAATGGGCCGAGGCGATGCCTACATTAGATAATACTGGTGAAACAACTGCCCTTTTCTTTTTCAATCATGTAGTCACCAGATTCGGCGTACCACAGGCTATAGTCACAGATCATGGATCGCATTTTCGCAATTACATGATGGTTGAATTAGATGCCAAACTAGGGCTATCTCATGACAACTCTACTCCATATTATCCGCAGGCCAATGGACAAGTTGAAGCGATCAACAAAGTCCTGAAGCGCATGCTGCAAAGGATGATCGAAGTTCACAAAAGAAGATGGCACCTAATCCTGTACTCAGCTTTGTGGGCTTACCGAACATCGGTAAGGAATGCGACCGGGTTCACACCCTTCCAACTGGTATATGGCCTGGAAGCAGTCTTACCAGTCCAATGTGAAATCTCGTCTCTCAAACTCGCAATCGATCTCCTCCCCGGAACTTCAGAAGAAGAAGCTCGTTTCTTGGAATTAATCCAATTGGATGAAACCCATTGTGATGTCGCGTTGGCAAACGAAGCCCATAAGAAACGAGTCAAGGCGCAGTTCGACAAAAATGTCAAACCCCGTGTCTTCTCGGAAGGTGACTTGGTCCTGCTTTACGACCAAGAATCCGATAAAATGGGAGCAGGTAAATTTAACTCTTTATGGATGGGCCCCTACATTGTTAAGCGGGTGTTAGCAAAAGGAGCCTACGAGTTGATGGATTACGACGGGATTCCACTGGCGCAACCTCGCAATGGGTTGTACCTCAAGCGTTACTACGCCTAGTAGTAACCAATATGCTTTTGTTATATTTTTGTTTTCGCTAAGAGTGTTTGTTTTGGTCAAATAATCCACCTTTTTACATTTATTGTAGATGTCAAACCCATTGGAACCATGTGTTGGATATGCCGACGGAGCAAGTTGTAGTTCGCGGAACCTGTCCTCCGTAGCCTGGGCCATTTTTGATCCAAGCGGTGAGTTAGTAAGTTTCAGAGGTGTATGTATTGGTCAATCAACAAACAATATCGCTGAATATAGCGCGTTGATAGAACTTCTCTCTGATGCCATCACTCATGGTATACGCTGGCTAATCGTCAGGCTAGACTCACAGCTCGTAATACTGCAACTCAATGGTATATATTCCGTCCGAAACCCAGCTATTTATCGCATGTTCCTAAGGCTTAAGATTTTGGAAAGACAATTTGATCTTATTAAATACCAGCATATTTCCAGAAACTTAAACACATTAACCGACTCATTAGCGAACTATGTGTTAGATAGACATTTGCAACATTTATAAAAAGAAACACACCATCAATGTTTTACATGTGGATCACATAACTCGACCAGAATAAAACTCTGAAAATCAAAAATACATATATAGCTGTTTATGGTTTACACATAATGTTCTGCAACCAAGAAAAAATCGGTCACACGACCCAAAACTCAAAATGCTAGGGGGCACCCTAGTCTAATGATGCTCGTGATAGCAAGTCACAGCTTGTGCGATCATGCGTAAGAGACGAGTCCATCGTCTAGGCACACCAGTAGTATGTCGCTGTAACTGCAAAGGTAGCTCGTCGATCCTCACATCTGGAATACCGAGAGTAAGGCTCTCCACCTGCTCTTGCACAGCTGTAAGAGTCTCGGCCACATCGAGGTCATGAAGAATAACCCTTCCGTCGGCCTCTCTTGCTGGGACAACAGCTGGTACTCTCACGCGAACTACTGGACGAACAGGACCAACATCTGCATGTACACATGAGTTTGATTAGAGTCTTGATAGAACAAAGCACAAGGACATTATAAACAAAAACAGTAAACAACAATATGGTCAGAGATTTTACTAATAGCACCCCACTGCTCGCCATCTGGCAGTACCAAATCTGGATCACCCTGGAAGTCCATGCCAGCATATGGATACTCGGAGTAGACCATCTCCTGACGATCAAACCACCTGAAGAAGGTATCATAAAATGAAATATGAGATTGACCAGCATGCCTAGACATATGGTCAACCCATCTCTGCATGCGTGGTTCAGTAGGAGAAGGTAAGTCGAGTGCAATGTACTGCGGCTGCATCAGTGGTATCTTCTCCAAGGCAAAGGCGGTCAAAATATGACCGAACCCAAAGTTCTTCAACTTCCCGTTCTTTATCTTGGCCAACTGCTCTTTCATTACAAGAAGTACTGCGTCACACCAGTTGAACACCTTCGGTTGGAGGCATTCCAAGGCATGCTGCATATAGGATCTGTTGGCTATATGAAGAGATGCGCTACCGGCCATCCTACCAAAAGTAAATAGGATAGTCCTAAGGGACCTATCAGTGACATCACGGATGATGATCTTTCCGTCTTTACTCGGCTGAGATCCTTCCCTGCAATACTGACGGACATAATCTCTCACATAATCGCCTCCTCGGGCCGAACCTGACAAAGAGATGGGGGCACCCCGCCTCGACAAGCCAATCAAGAAATAGATGTCTACTGCAGTCAAGCGGATAGATTTGCCTCTAATCTGGAAAACCTGGCTGATAGGATCCCAAGAGTCAAGCAAATACTTCAGCAAGTTAATCTGCTGTGTCATGCTAGAGATGCGGAAGAACTTCAGCAAGCCACAGTGCCGCAGCGCGTTCACTGTAACAGGATCATGTAGGGCAATCATGTCCTCTTTTTCATGTTCTTGTTCTCGCCATGTAAGGGTCATTTTGCTCCAATATCTCTGCAAAAACAAACAAGAGAGGAGTTAGATCCTGATTTTGATGAGAAGCAGGCAAAAATTTTCATCAAAAACTGTGCAACAAATTCCTTTTCTGCGCCCAACGCACCTACAGCAGTGCTACAGGTGCGTTGAATGTCAAACTGCCTTCATGAGGACCAACATTCAGCGCAGGTTTCGATGTACCCAGGGTGCGTTGATGGCAGAACGAGCCCATCAAACCCCAGGGGCTCAGAAAAGTAGGGAACAGAGCACAGAATGCAAAAAGGAAACCATGAAATGAAAGAGCTCGAGTTTAGCTCCTACCTGGTCCAGACGGCGCCGAGAATCGTCCACAGAATCTTCCAAAATCAGCTGATGAAAATCGAGGGGGAAAACACCTCCAAAGCTCCAACAAACCAAGTTCAAATGAAATGGTAAAATGAGAGGTAAAAAACACTTTTTAATTACTTTTACGTAGTTCGAAGTAAAGTATTAGTTTTTTAATCTCATTTTCAAAACAAATATTGTTCATTTCTAACTAGTTTGATGAAGCAGTTGAAAAATGAAGTACTGCCTTTGAAAGGACAAAGCTATCTATGGTAAAAATCAAAACAAGACCACTCAATCGAGTGGTTTTAGCGCATAGTTCAAGCTCGTTAAAAAATAAACATAAGATCGAGCAAATGTTTCCACCCACGTTTAAGCTCGTTAAAAAATGAACTATCCTCCGGTAAATAACCATCGTGAATGAAGCATTTTCAGCCATTAAAGCCTTGGTCATGTTTGCACCGTCACCTCCACTTTTCTATTGGCCGATCATTCACCTCCATTTGATTTTTTACCCATTTTGAGGAACAACTGCGAAGAGTGATTTCACTAGCCATCCTTGTGACACTGCCGTGATTGGAAAATTCCAAACCTTATCGGGAATCAACTGCTACCCATTTTATCACTCGTTCCTCAAAAGACGAGTCTTCTTTAAGCTCTTTTCATCTGACTCGTAAAATATGAAAAGATTGCCGAGTTTTGGCCTTCCAGCTCGTTAAAGCGACAGGAAGTGCTATCCCTCCTCTAGATTTTAATCTTTTTGGACCTGAGAGATTATTGCACAAAAAGATCGAGCGCTTGTTTTGTTCGGCTCGTTAAAACTATCGAAAATTCATCCCTTCTGTATTGTTTTATACTTTTTCGGACTTAAGGGATTAGATGACGAAAAAGGAATTCCGGAGTTATCTTTACGTACCTTTTCAGACTCCCTAAAAAGGAAAAGGACCGAGTTATCTTTGTCGTTAGACTCGTTAAAAGGATTAATAGCGACAAACTTGTCTTTAGGCGAGAACGAGTTTCACTATCGCTAGGCTCGTTAAAACATAGCGATGGGTCTGCCCGAAGGGCAAATTATAGAACAAGCATATGTTATCCTCCTCAAGCTTGACAAAAATAAAGAGGTACTGGTTAGAAATGACTGGGGAAAAATTGGGAAGAAAACTCAAAGAAACTTTATTGGTAGCAAGTCGCTCTTGAACATGACACTTCCACTCCGTGCCAGAGTCAGGTTGGGTTGTTTCATTCACCGGTCACATCACCATGGTCATGCCATACCATCCACATTTGGGGTAAATGCTACCGATCCATCACATAAGTGTCACCGATATGTTCAAGAGAAGTCACCCGTGTCCCATCCACTACCATACATTATACTTCACTCTTTCATGACCGCCACCCTGAACCGTATGTCACCGGATCATTTTCACCTCCATCAAAATCATTTGCTCCGTTCCGTGTCATTGATGTGGGATTCACTAAGGCCCTCCTTTGACGGATCGCTTCTTGTCGACATCAGCTCATTATCCAAGAAGTTGATCTAGGAACACCCCTTCAGTACTTTGAAGCTTGCATGCCTCAATGGCAAGTTTCTCACTTCCGGCGACAGGTATACATCAATGACCTTCGACCGAAAGATTTTGCGTGGTGTTCGACGCCAAGTCCTTTATTCACACCACGTGAATTGTACTGCAGTACCTTGAGGGTCATTATCATTATCGGTGATTCCTCTCGCGCTTGTTAATAGTTTACATCATTGACTGGTAATCAAGCGATGTCTTTCCATGTTCGACTTCAAAACATTTCTCACATGGATCGACTTGTACTTAGAGTGAAGATCGGACGAGATTGAAGACCCCGGATCTTGTTTCATCCATCCGGGCTGCAATATATATTCAGGAAAAATAAAGACATTGAAATGTACAGCATTGCAGCACAGATAATCATCCTACCAAAAGGATGATGACTTCGTTAGAATCATTAGTCTACCATCAGACGATTGTCTGTCCTATGTACATGAAAATGAATTTATAAAGCTGAGCATGGGAATGCCCGCCTCAGCTAGATCATGAAAACAGTATGAAGATAATGTATTGTATTGTATCTTATTACAGGTCTCCTCCCCAGCATCAGAAGAACATCGGATCCTCCTAATAAAGCATTTCACCCGATAAACGGCCTCATACTTTAGGGGGAAACTGTTATAGACATTTTTGTGCCTTACAGCTCTAAGCATGAAATGTCCATAAACCAAGGGATCATAAGTCCCTAAAAGTTTTGTTCCAGCTCCTAAAGAAACAAGGTCAACAAATTACAGCTTCTCCCAGAAGTTCTCCACCAGAAACTACTCAAAACTAGTCAAATCAGGATCATTTCAGATGCTCCACTAGCTAGCTGCGTTGCAAAGCACCCAAATACACTGGCTAGGTGTGTTGCAACACACTTGAATGCACTACCAAGGTGCGTTGAGTGGGAAATGACAAGTGGCAGAGTCATTCCGCGAGGTGGAGAGACAATTGAAGCTTCCAAAATCTTCTCCAATGACACTTGCCTCACTGAATTCGACCAGTGATGAGTAAGAGGCTCTCAGTCTCCAAGTGGAACCAAGAACTGACAGAGAGAAGCCACTAATCAATTCATGAGCTGACTCATCCTCTTTGCATACATCTATATATGGATCCCTCACCAAGAGATCCAGAGGCTGGAATTTTGTACATTGCAGAGAATTGCTGTTGGTTTTGTGATAGATATCAGAGTATTGGGTGATTTATGCTTTGTTGGAGGTGAAGAAGGGATTCTATGCTGGGAGGTTGATGCTGGATCAGGAATCATCGGTTGTAACTCCTCCTGGATCTTCTTGTTTTATCAATAAAACTACTTGAGTTTCTCCTATATGCTTGTATATCTGATGTGTGTTATATTTGCATGTTTAGCTTAAATCTGATCCTAAGCTTTTTATGAACATAAATCCATGTCTCTGTGTATTTTCTCTCTTCTATGAACTTGCAGGAACTTGGTGACGCTGGGCAAGTGAGGGAGCAAATCGGTGGAAACTGGCAAAGAGAAGAGAGATTGGATCGAACAACTAGCGCAAGACACAGGTCAGTTCATCTTAATCATCTTCGTTTATAGTTCATAAAGGAGAATACAAGAGTAGTTTTCCCTGTTTGTTTCTAAGGTCTCTGTCACAACCCAGTGGGATAGGGTCGTTCTGAATAGACACTTTTCCCGAAAACAAGCCCATGAACCGGAGTGAAAATGTCGATGAGCGGGAACATTTTCATGTTTCAGATTAGTGTTGTATTGTTGAAATTATCGTCAAAATTATTGGATCTGCTTACAATCCTTACTTTGGAATGCATATATCTGAGAATTCATTTTAAACTAGATCTTCAGTTGGGTTATCCTTTCAATTTGAAGTAGGTTTCTGCCAGATCTCGCTAAGCTCCACCTTCGAGAGTTTTGTTTTTTTTGAGAAATTTTTGCTATTGCTCTAGACGAAAGATGCTTATTTTTCTAGGTATCAAATCTTTGGACTTCAAATACAGTTTCTATGATTGGGTTCATCTAGGGTTTGGTCACAGTGGTGAAGTGGTAAAGTTTTTGGTCACAGCCACTCGTCACTAGGAGCTTGGTGGTTAGCACCTAGGCATTTATTAGATTGTCGAGTGAGACCTGAACTACACACAACACAACGATGAGTGGCAAGTAGTGGGTGGCTCACGTGGTAGGATAAGTGGCACGTCCACATAGATGTCAGGTGGTATTGACATGGATGTCATGTGGTAGGTATACATGGCTCAAGTGATGATGTAAGAACTTGAGGAGGTTATATGTGGCAGGTAGATTCAACATTTTTTATAGGTCAAGTGGAAGTTTGGTGAATGACATGTGGTAGCTACATGTCAACAGGGACATCTAACAATATTTGATTACTCTTATATCATGACACGGAGCACATGTGGCAAGCCTTAGGATTCATGCCAAGAGGTATTTTTGTAAGGCCTTGCAATGTTAATTGATTTTGGAGAAACAATGGGCTTGAAAGTTGTTGATCATCACTTGTTGCCTTGATATAAGAAATGTGCATCAAAGATGAACACCATCCAACAACAAAGTGATGAGTGGTTAGGCATCAGACATATTCGGGTTTATTAAGTGCAGCAGTGTATTGCAACGATTCCATCAATTGGATCACCACTAGAGAGAATACAAGACTCAAAGTTCGGGCAGTGAGCAATGAGAAGTAAGGCAGTAGTCACAACCCCTAGTTGTAGGAGCTAGCGAGTGAGCTCTCAAGGGCTTATCAGCATATCGACCATTGGAAGTCAAAGCAACAAGAAGTGTAGGCAAGTGTTGACAAAGTGGTGAGTGATAAGTAGTGAGCAGTATTTAAGTCTACAGTCACACCCCAGGTTACAAGGGGCTTATAGTTTGAATGTCTAAAGACTAAGTCCATATGTTATTGGGCCATCAAGCTACAATAGTGTTGGAGAGAAGAGATGATCCAACCACCCGAAATCTGACATAAAGGTTAAGGTTGTGGTTCCCATCGTCAGCCTTGAGGAGCCAATGTTAAGCACTCAGGGAAGCCACAACGACTAGTTTAGGTGTCATTGAATTAGTGAAGAGATATGAACAAGGAGGTAGCCAAGATTAAGGCTAGATGTAAGGGAGATTCGGTTGTTGATATAGTTAAAAATAATTTCCACAGGTAAAACCATGGATTGAAACCCATGGTAATAAGAAGGATCAAGTATATATAAAACAAAATAATGATGGAACAAGTTTCTCATGTGGAGAAAAGTGAAGTGACAAAGAGATCAGAAAGAAGAAGAGAGAGTGAGCATAGTATTATACATAATGAGATCCATGTGAATGTATGAGAGAAATAGAAATGATGGTAGGTTAGTAGCAAAGTTATTTGTTAAGAAACAACAACTATTGATATAGGTATAGGGTAGGACAAAGAAGGAGAAGAATAGAAAACCAAGCAAATTTTCAGAAACAACATTCAATTTAAAGATAAAGAGGGGATTGGTGTTCCCCGTAGGTGGGTTCTTAGTAAACATTGGGGATCAATTTTTCCAATGGATTGGAGCTTTCAAAAGAAGAAAGGGGATAATAAATCTTGCAAGTGGGTACTTTCAAATTTTGTAACTGTAGGTGGGTGCTTGCAATCATTATTTTAAAGAAAAAAACTTTGTGGTTTTCTCCCTTTATTGGTTTCCTCGTTGAATATATGGTGTCTCTTATGTATGTTTAATTATTTGATATTTTTCTGTTAGATTCATTAAAAAAATAACTAACAACGACTTCAGTGAAAATTTATTTTGAGATACTAGAATGTTGATTCACCCCCCTCTCTATATTGAACAATTAGTATTAGAGCAAGGTTCCTTCAATAACATCTTAATTCCTGAAGGGAGGATATTATACAAAATGGCTAGTCAAGATGATGTCTTTTCAAGCATACCTCCACTATTTAATGGGACAAATTTTACCTCCCAAGAAAATTAGAATGAAAAACTATCTAATCTCACTTGACATGGACATTTGACAAGTTGAAGGGAGTGGGTATCAGAACCAAGAAACTCCTCCAATAGATAAGGCTAGTAAGAAAATGTATGAAAGCAATGTAAGGTTGTCGGTGCATTATTTAGGTGGACTTGCACCATCATAATTTGTTAATGTAGTGCAGTTCGAGATAGCCAAGGAAATGTTGGATAAACTTGTGAATATTTATGAAGGGGACACCAAGGTCAAAAATGTAAAACTACAAACATACAAGATACAATATGAAAATCTAAATATGAATGAGGATGAGAGCATAGGAAGTTTATTTCTTCGAATGGATGAGACAGTAAACACCATAAATGGACTAGGTGATAAAATCAAAGATTCTACAATAGTCCAAAAGGTGTTATGATTTCTTACTCCTAGGTTTGATGTCAAAGTCTCAACAAATGAAGAAATGCATGACTTAAACCTTGCCCTTGGAGAGTCTTCATGAAATACATCAAACATATAAAATGAGAACGAAAAGGGATCAACCAGAACTTAGATAAGTTTCTTTTAAAGTATCAAGCAAGTCAAAAAAATATCAAGACCAAGACAACTCCAACCACGTTTCAGACAAAGAGGAAGCAAACTTTGTTAGAGGACTACAAAAGGGAACTGGAAAACACAAAGGTATGTTACCATTCAAATGTTTTCAATGTGATAGAATAGAGAACTTTGCTTCCGAATGTCCTTACAGAGAAACTAATAATGCAAAAAAATAAGAAAGAGGAAAGGAAACATCTAAGAAAAGTCACAATAAGAAGATTTCTAAAAGGAAAAGTTTGTATTGACAAGAAGATAGTTGCAACTCATTAGAAGATGAAATAGTTTATGAATCTAACTCCAATCTTGATGAGAATCTTCTTATGGCACTTGAAATTTAAATATCTAGTCTAGAGAAAACTGAATTAGAAGAATTTGAAGCAGCTGTTGACATGGACAGTGAACTTCTAAGTGCATTAGCCAACATAGATAGGCTCAGAAGAATAAACAAAAACCAGAAAGAAGATGTATGAGCTTATGAAGATGAAGAGAATAACATGGGTGGAAAAATGGTGCTTTTAAGAGTTCATTCAGAATAAGCCAAAGGAGTGGAAGAAGTCTCAGTGAAATAATTACAAGAGAAAGAGAGATATCGTGATAAATTGGAATCAGAAATTGTGTCATTGAGAAAGGACCTTGAGAAGTCTAAGACACGGTTGGATCTGAACTTAAAATTTCTAAATGGATCAGAAACATTAGATAATATTATCAACAATCATTTCTCTCCATTATTTAAATTACAGTTTGGGTACAATGAAACATTAGAACAAGTAAAAGGATATTTAGACTGCAAAACATCAAAATTTGAGGGTCCAAAAAGTTATGTTAATATTCAAAATGCAGCAAGAAAGTCTCAATTTTGATTTTTCCTTGATTAAATTAAGAAAATTCGAAATTCCACATATCTAAACAACTTGGAGGAGTTAACCGAGGTGACATGGCTATTTTCACTAAGTTAAAAACACTCAATTTGATTTAATGAGTTGAAGTCTCAATGTTATGAATTCAACTCACAAAAAGATAGATCAACGACTTGAAAATTATCCTCTTCGAGGGGGAAACCTCCTTTACATTAGATAAATGAAAAGTTCTTGGATGATACAAATGAAAAGACCTCCTTTGTATACATAGGAGTCTAAGGGGTCAGAATATAATCAGAGCCTACATAAAAATAATAATGTAAGGGCACAACAATAACAATAGTGGGCTTCTATGGGGCAAAACAATAACAATATGGGGGCTTACTTGAGAGACATTTTTTTATATTGTTGTAGCTGTAAAAATACCCAGTCACCTACATCAAAACTTCTTTCACTGCGATGTTGATTTTCCCGTTGTTTCACTTGATTTTGCACTAGACTAAAGTTATTCTTTAAGAGTTGGAGAACTTGTTGTTGATGCTCGATGTGATATTCCACTGCTTGAACCTTAGAATTTTCTCTTAAGGATGATTTGATGGATGGTGGATGATATCCATAAAGTGCCATAAATGGGGTCATTTTTGCTACAATATGAAAGGAATCGGCATACCACCATTTAGTGAGAGGTAACCACTTGACCCATTGTGATTGTTTATTAGAGACAAAGAAATGAAGATATCCTTCCAAACATTTGTTCACTATCTCGGTTTTCCCATTAGATTGAGGATGATAAGATGAGATATGAGCCAATTGAGTACCAAGACAAGAAAATAATTATGTCCAAAAATTTCTAGTGAAAATAGGATCTCTGTCACTTACTATAACCTTTGAACAAAGTTATTGATCAAATGAGAACTATTGCCTGAAAATGAGAACTCTAGCCAAAAAGCCCCAAAAAAACATGAAAAAACAGGCTGAAAACAAAAACTGTTGATGCTAAAATAAATTTTTATTTTTATTTTTCGAGGTAACTTTTCAACATTTTTTAAAAATGGTAGTAAAAACCAATTTTTTGGTGCAAAAGACCCCATGAAAATGAAAAGAGTTGATGCTGGAATAACATCTTCTTTTCTTTTCTTTTTTTTCAAGGTAAATTTTCAACGTTTTTTAATAATGACGTTAAAAATAAAATATGATGACTCTGAAAAACTTTAAATTTCCAACAATTTTCAAGCATGACATTAAAGATAAAATATCATGTCTTTGAAAAGCCTTGAAATTCTGACAATTTTTAGGCATGACATTAAATGTAAAAGGAGTTATCTTTATTGCGACTTTTTGGACTTTCCGATGCCGGAATGTGACGGAAAAATTTGAGGTGAAATCTTGATTTGTGTTATTTAAACTATTTTTTTTACTATATATATGGATTCAACACCCTTAAAAACCCCTAGGGCACTTTGATTGTGTAGTGATTACCATCAAGATTGTGATTTCTCTAAATTCCTACTAGATTTTAGAAAAATTAGACAGGAAAAGCCCAAGGAAAAGCTTCCAAAATGTCTCATTAAAGACAACTTCAATATAAAATATCACATCTTTGAAAAACCTTAAAATTCCAACAATTTTTAGGCATGCTGCTAAAGAAAAAATACTTATAACTGTTTGCAACCATATGATTAAAGATAAATATCATGACTTAAAAAAACATTAAAATCTTGACAATTAGTCAACCATGGAATTGAAACCAAAGATTATGACTACAAAAAAATTTTAAGTTTTCAAAATATTTCAACCATGACATTATGGAAAAAAATTATGACTAAAAAAGCTTTAAAAATGAACACTTAAATGAAAGAGTTATTATACCAAGAGTATCTTTTTTTTAAATGCTAAATGTATAGTGATTTTAAAATCCTAGCCTAAGACAACTTGATACATTGCAACAAAAAATTTAAAATCAACCATCAAATTGGCACGCAATGTATGTGAAATTGACCCATTGTAATGAAAACTTAAAGACTAACCATGAAATTGACACATTGTGGGGGTAGACTCGATTCATTATAATGAAAATTTTAAAATAAACTATCAAATTGCACATAATGGGATGAGGTTGCTAATCGAGCATTTACTCCAACCCTGTAGAGAAAAAAAATATTAATAATAATAATAATAATAAATAAAAACTTAAATAATAAATAAATAAATAAAAGAAAAAATACAAAAGAAAGAAAATTCAAATATTGGAAAAAGAAACAAAAAATATTAAAAAATAGTAACAAGTAATAAAATAAAAATAAATTAAAAAACATGACAAAGAAAAAATCAAATATATAAAATATATATAAAAAAAACTATAAAAATGTAAAAAAAATCAAAATTAACTTGTAGAAATAAAAAATTTAAACAAACAAACAAAACACATAAATTAAATAGATGGGGGGAATATTTAAAAAAACACATAATTTACATTTAAAAAATAAACTATTTTTTTAAGTTATAAAAAAAAATTAAACATTAAAATTAAACAAAAAAAAATTAAAAAATTATATTAAAGAACAAAAAATTGTCCCTTGTCAATTCCCTCCTTGCCTACCCCTATGGCCCAATTGGCCCAGGGGTTGTAGGTCTGATTCCAAGGGTGGCAGGGTCGATTCTGGGAATCGCCCCTACCACCCCTAGTGTGACGCTCCTATCCTGGTGGTGGTCTTTCAACCGCACATAGGCAGGTGCGACATGGCTACCCAGTTTCTTTTCACCAATACTTATGAGTACGAGCTACACCTAACATTCAACAATTTGTTATTTTTCTTTACTTCTACTAAGCTTTCATCATTTACACAGCAAAATAACATTTACATCATCATCATCATATCATAAATATGCAAAGCAGAATTACATTCTTTTAATGGGAGGGAAAACTCCCAGATTAGAGTCTGCCCAATAATAATAATTTAGACTTTTTACAAGTACAAAATTTCTAGGAAACTCCACAATTCACCTTAGCAAGCTTTCTAGTTAGCAGTTTCAGCACGGTCGTGTCAGGTCACCCACCTCACCAATTCGAGTCGTCATTCGTTCAATAGCGCCCACTTTTTGCCTTCATTCAGGACTTCCCACGTTCATTTTATGTCATGCAGCTCGTCACACTGGGCAAAGGCGCCCACACCGTCAGGTCGGGTCACCCTTCGTAGCTTGTCGCAACTCGGCACCCTCCGCGGCTCCTTGCACTGGGCATAATTTCCCATAGTTTGTCCACAACTCATCGTAACTTAGCACCCTCTGTAGCTCATCATGCTAGGAAAGGGCGCCCAATTCGTCAATTCACCCTCCGTAGCTCGTCGCACTGGGTAGAGGCACTCACCTCGCCAGGTCAGCTTTAGCATCTCGTCTATAGTTCATCGGTTCATCCACTGTGCAGACCTTCCTACGCCCACCATTCAGCTTGCCTGTCTACCCACTGTGCAGACCTGCCCAACGATGAAACTGTCCACCTAAAACCTGTAAGGGATTTCTCCGTCCTTGGCTCAGTATTGTGGCCCTCGATCCGCCTACACCTTGCCTTCACTTCGATTTCTTCTCACCTTGCTCGCCCAAGTGTTAGCTCAATGCTTTATGCTTGGAGTTTGATGCCTCCTTCTCCCAAGTTTCCATCTCCAATATATATGCATCCTCCATGTGTTACGGTGCGTCGGCCTACCCAGGCCGACCATACAAATCGCACATGAGAATACCAAAATAACATGTTGGCCAACCAACTCGTCCACTTCTGCACATTAGCTCGCCTAAGGCATCCAGCTCCACACGTTGGACCACCAACTCGTCAGTTTTTCGACACTCCCTATAACTCATCGTGCATGTGCCCATACTTAGCCGATTTTCCACATCTCATTTTTTCGACTCTCTAGGTATCTTGTAGCACTGTCGTACAACTCATTATCGCTCACTTGTCGGGGTGTATTTAACTGAATGCACCCACTCATCGTCGCAAATTTGACTCGTCGCACATAGCCAAAGTTTGTCTTCCACCGCCGCCCATCGCATATGAGCATGCTCAACTCGTGGTCGTGACATACTCCCCCACTTTAAATGGTTTTTGTCCTCGACAACTCCATCATACATCATCGAAAAGTGTCACCAGCTCCAACATCTGCAAAATGTCCATTCTGCCCATCTCTGCTCCATCATCACATAAACCACCAAGGTTCATGACTTCATGAACAGGAAGTCTCCTCAATCCATGACCATCAACCACATCTATCGCAATCCCACATGTTGCCCCATCATGGAAGGTTGGTCCCTCCAACTCGACTACATGCCATCGCTGCAACATATATTGTGTCTGACCCCATCATGTATCGTAATCATGTGAATCACTACATAATACTCCATCCAACACAACATCTCAGTCATAACCAAGACATCTATCTGACACAAACTTGGTGCATTGCATGCCCCCATGTCATCGAACTAGTTGGGTAGCTAATCCAACTGTAGTGCTCAACCCGTGAGAATGAGCCTCCCCATGTCACGATTGATTGTTTCTCAGAACCCTACCACAATCTCAACTCGATCAAGAATCCATCTCCAAGTGTAAAATAAGCCATGCTCAGGTCCATGACATAGTCCATCATCCCATCTGCAACATGTTTTCCATGATGTTAATGTCAATGTTTTGTCATATAGTTGCATTCATCTAAGCATCATACCCCCATCAAGAAAAGAAGCCTCATCTCCAAGGCCCCGGTGATGCAGTCCTCCTAAATACCAAGGTCTTACACACACCTATCCTCCAAGGTCTATCTATAAACAAGGGCCAGGAATTTTCCTCCCTAACTCTCATCCACCGATGTATCCAATTGATACCGCCTCCACAAATACTTGTGCACAACTTCAACCTCCTCATGTGTACAACTAAGCTTCTCAATCTTGTCTCTCGTCAACTGAAAATCATATATGCCCATGGCATACCTGCAAAAATCCACTATGCTAGTTGGATCTTTACCTGCATAATCTTCCCAGCCACTGCTTTAGAAGAAGTATTAGAACTTCATTCATCAGTAACTCCATGGTGAATCTCCTTCATAGAAGATGCACATGTCAAGTGTCTCAAGATATGTGAAACTGCCTTTCCACCCTCATCTTTCCTTCTAGCTCTCGCAACAAAGTAAACTATCTTCCTTTCCTTTGTTTTTTGAGTCATGGATCCAGGTCCGGTTTTCTCCAAATAATCATGCTTCACTGGATCCTTTGGATATAAAGCCATCGAAGAAATCCTTGGTCTATATCCCAACCAACTCCTCCTATTCATCAAAACCATCATAGTTTTTCCTCCAGCTATAGTCAAGAGAATGTCTCAATCCATAATTGGTATGGCTTATGCAGATTTGAGAAAATCCTACCCCAGCACCATAGTATAATCATCCAAGTTGATCACCCTCAAGTCCATCTTCCCAAACCATGAACCCACTCTCACCTGAGTGCACTTCAAAACACATTTCACAACTTTCATTGTAGAGTTCACTGCTTTGAAAGCACGCATCTCTTTCCCCACTTCAGATTTCTTCCCAAAAGATGTTGTTGCTTTCTTGCTAAGGAAGCTATGAGTAGTCCCTGTGTCAACCAATGCAACAAACTTCTTGTCATGTATGGTTACCTGCACAAAACTCAGCCTTAAGGCATCGTCATCTTCTCTAGGCTTGATCTTGCGTCTTATCTTTGCAACCTTCTTCAATAACTCAACCTCAGAAGAGTCTTTCGACTTAGGTTTCGATTTTACTTCCTTCTTAAGGTACTTCAATTCCCTTTTTGGTTCACCTAAGCAACTCAATCCTTGCTTAGCTTGAGATCCATCAAGCTTCTCCTCCATCACTTTTTGCTTAAGTGCACCTACTTGGCACACATTTAATTCTTCCGCTTGAAGTGATCCAATCATTCGAACATCTTCCTTCATGGCTTGGTCATAGTCCCCAAGTCTTTCAATGTATTGGAGTTCATATTTCTCTATAACAACGGGCTTTCGAGCAAGAAAATCCCCGTTAATTTCATCCTCAACTCCCTTGACTTTCGCCTGCAACATGGTGCTTTTCTCCCTTAGTCAAACTCACTCATCCATGAGTTCTTGGAGTCTTCGATCACCGTGTCATATCTTCTCATCAAGTTCATCGAGTTCAACAGTCCTTCCATGAAGATTACCCAAGTCCTTCCGCATGTCCACTATCTTGTCCCCCATGTGTATCAAGAGTTCCCACTCTCGCATAAGTGCTTCATAGCATTTCTGTGTTTCTCCTTTCCAATAATCTGTCATGTCTTCAAGTGTTATAAATGCTCTTTTGACCGTCTTCATTCGTTAGGAAAGTCTCTAACACCTGCTTTACCCTCAATGGTCATCAAGCTTCAAAACCCAATACCAACTTCTACCAAAAGATATCAATTGTCACGAAATGTTCACTTCGATCTCCAAATTGTTCAAAGCCCTTGGAATCCGGAGCTTTGATACCATCTGGCATGCCCCTATCCTGGCAGTTGTCTTTCAACCGTACATAGGCAAGTTTGGCACCGCTACCCACTTTCTTTTCACCAATACTTCTGAGTATGGGCTACACCTAACATTCGAGACTTAGTTATTTTTTTTACTTCTACTAAGCCTTCATCATTTACACAGCGGAATAACTTTTGCATCATCATCATCATCGTCATATCATAGATATGCAAAGCAGAATCAATTTATTTTGATGGGAGTGGAAACTCCCAAATTAGAGTCTTCCCAATAATAATAATTCATTCTTTTTACAAGTACAACCTGGCTAGGAAACTCCAAATTTCACCTTAGCAAGCTTTCCAGTTTTTAGTTGTTTCAACTTGCTCATGTCGGGTCGCCCACCTCATAGGGTCGGGTCTCCCTTTGTTCACCAGTGCCCACTTTCTCCTTATGTTCAGGGCTGCCCACATTCGTGTCGTGTTGTGCAACTCGTCACACCGGGGAGAGGCACCCACCCCGCCGGGTCAAGTCACCCTCCACAACTCATTGTACTAGGTAGACTTGCCCATAGCTCGTCTGTAACTCATCACAACTTAGTGCCCTCCGTAGCTTATTACACAAGGCATACTTGCCCATAGCTCATCTGCAACTCGTCATAACTCGACGTCCTCCACAGCTCAGCGTGTTGGGCAGGAGCGCCCAATTGGCTGGGTCACCCTCCATAGCTCGTCAGGCTTGGTAGAGGTGCCCACCTCACCAGGTCGCCTTCCATAGTTTACCAGTTCGCCCATCGTGCAAACCCACCCAACCGCAGAACTGTCTGATCGAATCTTGTAACTCATTTCTCCTTCATTGACTTAGTACTACGACCCTCGGTTCGCTTACACCTTACCTTCGCTTCAATTACTTCTTGCCTTGCTTTCCCAAGTGTTAGCTCAATGCTTTATGCTTGGAGTTTTATGCCTCCTTCTCCCAAGTCACCATCTCCATTATATATGCATCCTCCATGTTGTATGGTGGGTTGGCCTACCCAAGACGACCATACAAATCACACATGATAATACCAAAATAATACGTTGGCGAACCAACTCGTCCACCTCCACAAGTCGGCCCGCCCAGGGTGTCCAACTCCACAAGTTGGCCCACTAGCTTGTTAGTTTTTCGACACTCCCTGTAACTTGTCGTGTGTGTGCCCATACTTAGCTGATTTTCCACATCTTAGGCTTTTTTACTCTCCAAGTAGCTCGTCACTACATTGCACAACTCGTCATCGTACAACTCGTTGTCGCACACTTTCCGGGGCGCGTTTAACCGAATGCACCCACTCTTCATTGAAAGTTGACTCATCGCACATAACCAAAGTTTGTCTCCCTCCATCGCCCATCACATATGATTGCACTGAGCTCGTGGTCGTGACACCTGGTGTCAGGCCCCCGAGTCATCACCGCCACCCTTGGGCAAGTCGAGCGCCCAACATGGGCGCGTTTAACTGAAGAGTGTTGGGCGCGCCCATGTGTGATGGGCGGGCACACCGCAAAACATGCGACGAAGAAGAGTCAACACGACGGGTAAACGACATGATGGACGCGTTTAACCAAGAATGTGGAAAATCGGCTAAGTGTTCAATGAGGTGTGGCTAAGAGTTTATAGGGCAATGGCCGAGTTGATTTAGCGGGCCGCCGTTACATGAAGGGGTGCGACATGGTACAAGTGTGGGTCAGCTTGGAATAGATGAAGCTCCTCCAATGTGTTGGAATCCATATAAACAAGTGAGCTTTGATGGTGGAGAGAAATCAACCAAGCGAAATCAGACATCTAAGGAACCGAAGTTCAGAGCGGAGATGAGCCCGCAAGTTGGGCAGAATTAAACACAGAAAAGGTGAACATGTCGGGTGGGCCACAGGTTGGGTGAATCACAAACTGACTACTGCTGAACGGGTTCGGGTGGCAGTTCGGGCGGGGAGTGTAGAACGGAGCCAGGCGAGCTGAACATCGAGCACAGGCGGTTGGACAAAGGTGCGTGCAGAGATGAATGATGGGTGTCGGGTGGGATGAACGGTGGGTGTCGTGTGGAGCTGAATAGGTATAGTGTGTGGTTGCAGTCAGGTCATGCAACAGGGCTTGCAGACCGACCTACAGTGTAGTTAGATTTTTTAAACTTATGAAACTGGGTCGAGGCACGGCCTCCCCGATGATTGTAAATTTAAGCAGAAAATTATATGAAGTATTATAATTGAAGATTTGATGTGTCTCTTTCATAATTGAATGTTGTAGTTCTTTGTTATGTTATTCTGCACATAACTATTAAATAAGAATGAATGAAGTAATAAGTAGGCATAGTTCGGGAAATGTAATGGAAAAAGATAAGTGGAGTCATTTAGTTGGTGTTGCACGTAACTAAGTTAGGAAAAATGAATTGGCGCCATGAAACTTGGGCCAGCATACGGCCCTGTGCGACCAAGTCAATTTTAGAAATTGACCTAGGCTATCGGGTGGGAATTTTTTTATTTTTATTTTTAACTTAAATTTAAATTTTTTTAAATTTTTTACTTTTTATTTTTTTTCTTAATTAATTAATTTATTTATTATTATTATTTATTATTTATATATATATATATATATATATATATATATATATATATATATATATATATATATATATTATTATGCGGTTTTTTTTTTAACTTAAAAAAAATTGTTTTTGACATTTTTATTTTATTTTATTTATGTATTATTTTTCCTTAAATTATATGTTCTCTTGAAATTTTTTTTTTTTTCTTTTACAATTTTTTGTATTTTATTTTGGTTTTATTTTTATTTTTTGTTTAAATTTTTTATTTTACAGTTTATTATTATTATTATTATTATTATTATTATTATTATTACATTTTTATTGTTTTATTTTTTATACTTGATTTTTTTTGTCATGTTTTTTTTTTTTTTTTTTTTTTTTACCAACATGAAAATTACGAACATTTAAAAAAAAATATCCACACTTAATACATTAGAAAATTTAAAGTGTAAAAATAAGCACTCTAAACAAGAAGGGTTGATGTTGTGTCAACACTTTTCAAAATCAGGATGAAAATCACTAACATTTTTAAAACAATGTTTATACTTGATACATAAAAAAATTTAAAAGTGCCAAAAAAAAACCCTCTAAAAATATGTGTTGATGTTGCATCAACACTTTTCAAAATCAACATGAAAATCACTAACATTTTAAAAAAATGTTCATACTTGATACATAAGAAAATTCAAAGTGTCAAAAATATGGTCGAAAAAAAAAGGTGTATTCTAAATAACCAGTTTCCAAAGCCAGGTTATTTTTTTGCTACCTCAAAAAAACAGATATTTATTAATTTTCTCGTTTGATCGCTCATTATGTTTTTGGATTTCCATGAGTCTTTTGAATTGTTTCCATAAATGTAGCAATAACTCTATTAGCTTTAAAAGGATGAAATAATGCAAAAAAGTGTCCATACTTGGTCGGTCTATCAACTACCAACATGATGACACTCTTTCCTTGAGACTTGGGTAAACTTGTGATAAAATACATTGAGACCTCCTCCCAATGCTAACTTGGAATGGATAAAGGTTGTAACAAACTCGAGGTCATATTACACAAGTTCATGTCATAGTGAGCTTAGTCACATATTTGTATTTGTAATCATGAATAAAATCAATGAACTACAACATTCTAGCATTCGTTTTATTTATGAATATGCAAAATATCACACCAGCCATAAGCATACAAGAACATCAATATTCCTCAATATTTAGTATCATTCCCCACACTTTCATGTTACATATCAAACATTATTAATCATTCAATGCACAAGTTTGAATACAAGTAAATACACATATCTAATTAACTTCGCTAAATGGAAACTAAGGGAGGGACTTCAACTCTCCACCCAACCATATGCCAACTACACTTGAACATTTCTTGTAGCTTCCCACCCCCAAGTTAGATTCAGAGTTTGAGGAGTCAAGTGCTCAAGGGAATTTCACAGTAATAAAAGTCAACTAGATGAGGGAGAGAGTGCACTATTCGTGTGGTTTATCAACTCCCTCTTGCAATAAGGACCATAGTGACTCTTCTACCTCTTTGAAATAGAGCACATGGATTCACCCTAGGCTCCATGAAGTTCTACCTAATCCAGGAGTATGATCTCACTCTAAAGGTGGTTTATATTCAGTTGCCTCTTCGTAATTTTGGAAAATGGTTATAATGGCTTGCTCACCAATGGTGATGGAGTAGATAGTAGCTTGAGTGATCTTCTCATAAATGGAGATCATGATTCTAGGTCAACATCATTAGGCAATAGGTCTAATGCTGAGTGTGGCTAGGTCACATTGTTTTAAAAGCAAGCCATGATTAAGCATTTCTCGCCAGCCCAATTATCTGATGAAGAAAGCCTCAAGACCTTGCCATTGCGCAAGTCTCCCAAAGGAGACATCATATGGTCTAGAGTTTGAATCCTAATGAGGAAGGGGAAGAGCCATCAGGAGGAGAAGATAACATGGATGAAAAGAGCATAGGTGGTGGGTCCACATTCTTTTCTCCTTTAAGTGTAGGGTTAAACTAGCATCAAGTCATGATGAACTACACTACATAATTATTCTAAGCTTAGAGTTTCCATTGAAAAGGTACTACATCTAACTTCAAGCTTGAACAAATGATGATTTGATGCACTTGGAGAAGGCATCATTAGACATTTTGCATCTACTAGGAATCAATGTTGGTCTTTGATCTCTGACATAAACACTTCTATTGTAATGGCACAACTCCAAACTATTTTTTGACTATATGGGAACATGAGATTATTTTTATCAATTCACCTTCAAAATAAAGAATATTAGTAACTTGCAAACAATTTTTCTTTTGTAAGATTACTAGTTAAATTATATTATAAATGGGTGAATTTTCAATAGAAGTAGATACCCTTATTGAGTTTTCTATATATAGAATCAAATATTTACATCTTCATCCTTATGAACATTGTGGAAATATTTTCTTCTTCTCACCTTGTATTTGATAAGGGGGAGTAATATTAGTGATTGGTGATCAAACTTCAAGTTTCAAAGTCCTCCAATCCAACAAATGAATGATCCAACAAACGAACAATTTAGTGAGACAATGATTCAGTGAGTGAACTATTTAGGGAGACAATGATCTAATGATTGGATTATCCATTGAAATGATGATCTAGTGAGCTAGTGAACAATCTCTAGGACAACAATCTAGTGAGCCAATTATCTAATAGCAGATTTGATGGTGTACATCAAGTTAGGTTCAACGATCCAACAAATATAATATACAGATGGTAAGGAATTTTATATTGATCTATGCAACAAATTGGTAATTAAAACATGACCACATAAAATGATAAATTCATAATGCAAACACTTGTATTGAATGACCAAACCAAATAATGAAAATAGCAAACATGTAACCATACTTTTTAAAATAAAAAAACTATATCAATTAAGTTTTAAAATTATTAATTTCATCTATCTAACTACGTATATGACCCAAAAAAACATTATAAATTTAATAAACTATAACACTTACACATTACTTAATATCTATAAGAAAAAAATCAAAATTTGAAGTTCCTATTTCGAAATAGGGTTACAATAGGAATTTGAAATCTAAAACCCCATTAAATATATGATTTTTGCAACATTAATACCCATCTTAATAATTTTATTGAAGACTGTCGATGAGTAAGGAATTTTTTTTATTATATTTGAAACACAATCACCATATGATGAATAATTTGCCCATAAAATTTCATCCCGAGCACAACTATCAATGTCACTAGGTGGCCTGCGTTAATTAAATAGTATTTGATTTGGTTTGAAAGTTCTATGAAATGACAATAATATTAATTTTCATTAACGTATAAGCATTCATAGAATTTTCAATTTTAGAAACATTTTTTAAAAGGGAATATTAATTTCATTAAAATAAAATATATAATTTATAAAAATAAAAAATAATAATAATTTTAATTAAAAATTAAAATGATTTTTTTATATATTTATAAAAGGAAAATGATTGTAGTTTGAAAATAAAGAATATTAACTGGTATACCGCGTTTTTCAATCACTTAAATATTTAAAAATTTTCGAGATTCATAATAAGTAAAAAGATGATAACTTATTAATAAAGGTACCTCGGAATCTTGTTAAGAAGGTACATGGGAATATATGATATTTATTTATAAATTTGCGAAACACTCAACAATTGTACTTGACATTATTATATTCAGCGTTATCTAAATAGGTATGCTTGCCGCTTTATCTTAACGGTAATAATCTTCCAAAGAAATACATAATCTAGAATAACACTAATACAAGACCTCACATTAACACAAGTTTTTCAATACCAACCAAAAACAATAAAAAAAATCTAATTAAAATGAGTGGTATAACCAATCACATAAATTATGCAGTTTCATAGCATACACCTCATCTCTAACTTAGAAAAGAGTGGTGTAACCAATGACATAGATTATAAAATTCCACATCTTACAGAATATTCCCTAATAAACTTTAGGCTAGGCATTAACTAGAATGGACTCAAAACAAGTGTAACTTTGATATTTTTGCAAAGTTTTAGACCTAAAAACTTGTTTTGTTAATTTTTTTTAGATCTATATTCTTTGCTTTGATAATTATATTTTATTGTTTCTATATTAAATTCATCTCATAACATCATTACATTATTCATATTTACACCATTATTCTGCAACATATGTAACTGTGTAGAAAGAACAATATCATCATCTATGTAGCAGAACATAAAGGAACAATAGAAGAAGAACATTCACACATAGACACTAGAATTGATCAGAAACCAATGAAAAACTCATTATGGGGAAAATCATTTCAAATTCTTCTTCTTATTATATTGTTATTGAATGATTCAGAAAAAGAGAGTACAATGATCCATATATTCAACCATAAACCTATCCAACAATATCAGTTAAACAACATCCATGAAATGAACCCAACAATGCTCATACTCAAAATCTTGATTTAGAAGCCTGTGATGAATTATCCCTATCTACGTTTAATGAGCGAAAACTTCGATCAAATAAAAAATGCAAGTTTAGGTTCCAACCGCAGGGAGGAAGATGTGTGTGAGTGACTGAGAGCTTCCAGTCGCTCCCTTCAGCCTGCAAGCTAACAACTACAGTCAAAATTTTTCTTTGGAAAGCTAGCGACTATAACCCAAAACCCTAGAAACACATGTAAGCTTCAGATCCTGTAATCTCATACCTGTACCAATCAATCTCTGTGAACTTGCCTCAAACCTTTGTGAGGAAAAACAAAGAAGAGAATTAATAATGCCCCATAATTATTATCCAAATGAGGTTGGGGTCACTTGTATTTATAGCCTTCCAAGGGTGTCCAATTTTCTTTAGGGCCGACCTAATCAAATATGAACATGTAGGCTTATAATTCAAAAATACACTTTCCCTTATCCATATTGAGCACTTCAATAGTCAAAATTGATCCTCTCGAAAAAAGGAATCTCATCCCGTGGTTGGAATTTGTCACCGAGCTACAAAATTAACACTCCCCCTTAGCTAGGAAGAAATTCCAACTGCATCACATAATCATCATAAATATCTTGTCATCAAATCATGTCCAATCTCAAGTATCATCATCAAATGTTGTCACTGCTCATCCCTTGCTTATTCATGCTTATCTCTTGATTGTCCCTGCTAATATGATGAACATTATAGAGTCTAAAAGAAGAAGAATTTGATATTGGAGGGGAGCCCAATCTACCACCCTTTATCCATCAGAGAGTCACTACTACCACCTGGAATCACTGCTAGTGGGGAGCCAAATGCTACTACTTAGGAAACATCAACAGGGAGCCAATTCTATGACCCATGTCAACATTGGAGAGCCTAGCTCAATCTGAAACAACATTAGGGAGCACATCTCAACCTAAAACCATTTTTGTGAGCTTAGTCTCAACCCAAAACCTCATTAGGGAGAAAAAAACATCTTCAACCCCATATCAAGCAATAGGTGATATAGGGGAGCACATCTCAACCCATCCTAATGCCTGTCGATATTCCTAGAAATGGTCCTCAAGAGTCATGTGGTAGAACAATTGCAACATAATATGAGCTTAGGTGAGATACCTGACTTACCAAAAGGTAAGGATCACACGCCCCCAAGCCTCGTCAACTCATTGGCCAAACAAGGAGGGACAATCCTAATAAGCCCAGCTTGTGAGCATGATGCCAACTGGGGTATACTCTACAAAGACCAAAATAGGGGAGATACCTAACTTGTTAATACTAAAAAGGATCACACACACCCTATGGATGAAATATAGGGGTGATACCCTATTTTCCAGAGATCCCTCAACCCCAAGAGCCCTCCATCTCAATTCCACACCCTAGGAGCTTAAATAAGGGGGAAGATTTGGCTGAGTGTCCTCGATCAACGATGCTCTCTATAGATCATAAATATATCATTTTTCTCATATCTGGTAATCATGATGTCTTAATAAAAGAAGTCTCTAGGTTGAGATCCATGTTCCTTCTCTACTACATTAAACTTCTTGTAAGGAGCAACATTTTCCTTCTTACCTGCATCCTGAGGTCTTGCTCGCTTTGGTGACCACTTTCCTTTGGTCTTGTCATTCCCTTTCCAATCTCACTTATGCTCAGACTTACACTTCGATTTATCATAACAGTGCTTCAACTTCCCGATGACTTCCTCCAGCGATCGAGGCTCATCATACTCAATCCAATGCTTGAATGCTAATGGCATTCCACAAATAAAACTTTGAAACTTCGTCTTCTCATCCTTTAGATATGGCACATATCTCAACAACTTCAGAAACTCAGTCATGTACTCCTCGTTTGTCATAGGTCCTGTTAGCGCTTGAAATTTCACCTCAGGCTGAGAAAGGTAAACCTCAAGGCTACATCAAACCATTTAGCCTCGTAGCTAGCCCTACGGGGCTGGAGAAGGCTCTCTCCGGTCTATCTCGGCAGATCTTCAATGGGTGAGATGACCAACAAGGTAACACTGATATTAGGCTAGTAAACTGATTTAAAAGGTTGATTTGGGGTTTTTTGGGTTTTTGGTGGCAAATTGAGGAGAGGTCAATTTTGGGTGCGGGGATTGGACACAGTTTCTGCAGGGAGTTCCTTGGAGCGAGGTAGGAGACATCGTTGATGCCTTTAACTGAGGTGAATGGTCCGGAATGAAAGATGAGGAGCTAAAGAGAGCAAACAATCACTTTGAATTCTCTTTAGACAGAAGAAAACATTGAAATTAAACAAATTTAAAAGCAGAGCATGGCTAGCATGAATTCATACTTTAACACTTCATTTGTTTAATGTGCAGCAGTAAAGAAAGGAAATGAATCACATAACAAAGCTTACAAGAACATTGAGAAAACACACCATCAACACATGAGTCCACAAGAATCCCAAAGATGACTGCAAAACCCTGGTCTTCCTTAGCCAAAAATTGCAGAGATACAAGTGAAATAATACAATGATAGCTTCTCCCTCAAGAGTCCAACCATGAAAATGAGCAAGAAAGTACATAATATAGATGATCTAACCTCTTTCCCTGCCTCCATGGGTCAAGCTCACTATCCTAGGAGCTGTTTCAACAACTTCTAAACTAGACACTAGAAAATAGGCAGTCAAAACAACTTGCCTCTATAAGCTAGGATACCAATCCATTCATTAAATATTTACCCTTGACATGAATGAATCTTCTAGAAGTGTTAAACAAGAGTAAAAGTGTCTTAGAGTTACAATAATTACATCAAAGATAATCATCTTCAACCCCAAAAAGTCAAACCAAGTCAAACTGTGCTTTTCCAAGCTGTAGAGTGAAATCTGGCAAAGTCTGCTCAACGGGTCGTGCCCCCCTGCTCAACGGGTCGCGCACATTGTGAGCTCTGTTTGAGGCACTTGCAGGTGTCGGAATTGGGTGCAGGATAGCTCGTTGGAAAGGTCTTTGAGTCTACCTTCAAAAACAATTAGAATTTTTCAATTTGGAGTTCATTTTCCCTGTCAAAAATCAAATCTCCCAAGACAGCTCTCTGCAGTTCAAAAAAGTGGCAGAAAGTCAAATTTTGCATGTATTTTGACCTTCTGGAGTCCCAAAACCCCATAAAAACTCAAGTCCATCCATGGGCATATGTAACTTTGCATAAAAAATCGGGAAATGCTGAGTTTTTGTGAAAAGGAGTTGCCATGACAAAGGGTCTCACCGGGGGTGAGACCCGTTGAGGAGCCAAAACCTGTAAATTTCCAAAAATTGCCAAAATTACCCAAAATTTTCAGAATTTTTTGGGATTTGAGCTGTGTCTAGGCTAATGAGTGCCATGATCCTTGAGTGAAGCCTCAGCCATGATATGGAGGGGATTTGGCTTCTTTTTCCCTTTTTTGTGCCTTGGCCAACCGCCTTGGATCCGGCGATTGTAATTTTGACATTTCTCTAAAACCATGACACCTGTGAAAAAAGTGAAGGAGGTTTTTCTTCTTTGGAATGCGTTGGACAAAAACCTCTCTCAGTTTTCCAAAATTAATCTTTTATTGCTCTGGAACATCATTTGAGTGCGACTTGTCCCGATGTGTGAAACAAGGAATTTTGTCGAAATGGAGCGAAATGAAGGGGATAGGGGGCTTCTAAATTCTTGGGGAAATTTTTGGAAGTAGGGAGGGATGTTAGGAAGTAGGGGAAAGTGGAATCTCAGAGATTGAGTGAGGGGAAGGGGTCCAAAAGGGCAAAACACAGGCCCAACCTAGAAAATTGCCAGGTTGTAGCTAGAAACTAGGGTTTGTGCAAAAATGAGGAATTTTGCGGATCTAAGGGATGGGAAGTGTTTGATAAGGTCCTTTAAGGATAGGGGAAGGTGTATGAACATCAGGAAACAAGTTTTGCCGATGATTTGACCATCCAAGAGAAATTGGCTTCAAAACCCTAGGAGAGGGAAATGAACCTTGTCAAGGCACAACTGAAGCATGAACAAGATGTAAAATGACTCATTAGACACTGACATGACAATGAAAACCCTATGAATGATGATAGACTCAGCTGAATGATGACATGGACTGACATTTGGACAACTTTGAAAAGTGTGAAAGCAAACCCTAGACCTAATGCCTAGTGACCAAATTTTGCTTGAAGACTCACTGAAATGACAAAATTTGACTTGGAAACTCTGAGACCACTTTGTAAGAGAATATTTGATCACTAGAGGAAGGCTGGGAAGACTGACACTAGGGGAGAACAACTTGTCTGTTGATTGATGTGTTTGTTTCATAAGTCTTAGACGGAGCCTGAAGCCAGGTAGCCTTCGGAAACGCTCTTGTTTTACAACGCTGCTTCAGTCAATCTCCGTGAGCTTGTGAATACAACACTTCATTTGCATTTAACCCCAGTACATGTATCAAGTTCAGATCTGATTGTTGATAGTGGACAACGATCAGACACTGACAAGGCTGAAATCATTCACTGGCGACTCCTTCACTGAAAACTCCAGAGATCAATGCTTCATGGTGACTTCACTGTAGAGAGATCAGTAGCTTTGAGCTTTTCAAGATGGATCAGATTGCAAGAAGATACGCTCCCCTGAGCCGAGATCACATCCCTGGGTTTCCAAATAAAATTCCGAAGGTAGATTGGTCAAGGAATTTACCTACATTTAATGATGATGGTAAGAAGGATGCTGCTTTACATCTACTTAGATTTCATATGCATATTCACAGGTTGAAGGTGGATTTTCCTGAAGATTGCTTGATGAAGATATTCTTGGCCACTCTGGAAGGTGAAGCTCAATCATGGTATGAAAGTTTGCCGCCTGCTTGTATTTACTGTTTAAAGGATTTTCATGCTTTGTTTATTGAAAGATATCAAGCATCTTATCCATCATTAAATTTAGTTCATGACTGTTGCAAACATGCTTCAACTTTTATTGAAAGCCTTGAGAAATATTATGAAGATGATAATTTTATGGATGTTGAGATCATGGAGGCTCTGTATGAGATTCCATTTCAGCAGCACATAGAAATCTTAGAGGATACTTGTCAAGATCAGTAGGTTGAAGATGGCCATATGGCTGTAATTAATGAAAGAGAAGAGCTTGTTTCAGATCTGCCCACAGAAGAAGACAGCGTGCAGGGTAGCCAAGATTCAATTTTAGAATGTAATGCAGTCAACTCAGCTATTTCAGATCAAAATTCAGATCATGGTGACCAAGAATACCTTGTGTTGAATCCTATAAAGAAGAACTCGATTGTTGAGATCACCTGGCATGAAGAAAACAAAGTTACAAATCTAAGTGCTCCCACCTCACCGGAACTAGATCTTCATGAGGAGGTCATTCAGTCAGCTCATGAACAACAAGGTGAGATCTTTGCTCAAGCAAGTGAAAAAGTTTTTCTACATGAATTTGTGGTAGACGATATAAATGATCATCTTGTGCTTCAAGGACCATCTGAAGTTTCTTCTCTTATGATTGATGAATGTAATGAGAATCTGGCTATCATATCATATGAGGATGACTTACCATGTATTCAAACTACAAAAGATCAGATCATTCAGGATTCCATTTCAGATTCTTCCTCATATGTCTCATGTTTTGAAATGTTATTTCAAGAGGAGATCTGCTCATCTACTTGTTCAGAATTTTCTGAGGACCAGGAACATACTCTTTCCGAAGCACATGATGAAGGCATATCAGAATTTGAAGCAAAGGATACCTTGTTCTTTCAGCAGGAGGTGGCAATGTCAAGTCTTCATGTTTTCCAAGATCCAATGGCAGATTTGTTGCAGCCAACAGTGATAGTGTTTATTGCAGTATTCAGTGATGAAGGAGAATATGGTCAACTATGTTTTTGGATGCCCAGTGATAGGTTTGTATTGTTGACCAGAAGATCTAATCAGGAGAATCAATCAAGAAGGCATCTGCTTGATTCGTTGCATTGGCATTTTGATATAGTTTGATGTATATAGTCTTGTAAGAAACACCGGTGGTTGTCATCATGATTTCACATCTTGATGGACTGCTGCCCTTCTCTTGTTTTAGTTAAGTCAGTCATGAGTCATTTGTGTTTGGTCTATTGAGTGAGTTTTTCAAGTTATTTCAGTTTGCCATCGAGTCGGTTTAAGTCAAGTTTCAGTTAAGTTTCAGTCAGTTTTCAGTCAAGTTTTCATTCAATAAATGTGTCAAAGTTTTGTGTCAAAGGTGTAAATAATGACTCCATCGCCCAATGGTTGCAAGCACTGGTCTGCTCTCCCAGATGTCTAAGGTTCTTGGCACCTCCAAGGAGCTACCATCCCCATTGGAGCCAATGTTAGTGTCAGTCTTCCCAGCCTTCCTCCAGTGATCAAATATGCTCTTACAAAGTGGTCTCAGAGTTTCCAAGTGAAATTTTGTCATTTCAGTGAGTCTTCAAGCAAAATTTGGTCACTAGGCATTAGGGCTAGGGTTTGCTTTCACACTTTTCAAAGTTGTCCAAATGTCAGTCCATGTCATCATTCAACTGAGTCTATCATCATTCATAGGGTTTTCATTGTCATGTCAGTGTCTAATGAGTCATTTTACATCTTGTTCATGCTTCAGTTGTGCCTTGACAAGGTTCATTTCCCTCTCCTGGGGTTTTGAAGCCAATTTCTCTTGGATGGTCAAATCATCGGCAAAACTTGTTTCCTGATGTTCATACACCTTCCCCTATCCTTAAAGTACCTTATCAAACACTTCCCATCCCTTAGATCCGCCAAATTCCTCATTTTTGCACAAACCCTAGTTTCTAGCTACAACCTGGCAATTTTCTAGGTTGGGCCTGTGTTTTGCCCTTTTGGACCCCTTCCCCTCACTCAATCTCTGAGATTCCACTTTCCCCTACTTTCTAACATCCCTCCCTACTACCATAAATTTCCCCAAGAATTTAGAAGCCCCCTATCCCCTTCATTTCGCTCCATTTCGACAAAATTCCTTGTTTCACACATCGGGACAAGTCGCACTCAAATGATGTTCCAGAGCAATAAAAGATGAATTTTGGAAAACTAAGAGAGGTTTTTGTCCACAACATGCCAAAGAAGAAAAACCTCCTTCACTTTTTGCACAGGTGTCATTGTTTTAGAGAAATGTCAAAATTACAATCGCGGGATCCAAGGCGGTTGGCCAAGGCACAAAAAAGGGAAAAAGAAGCCAAATCCCCTCCGTATCTTGGCTGAGGCTTCACTCAAGGATCATGGCACTCATTAGCCTAGCCACAGCTCAAATCCCAAAAAATTCTGAAAATTTTGGGTAATTTTGGCAATTTTTGGAAATTTACAGGTTTTGGCTCCTCAATGGGTCTCACCCCCGGTGAGACCCTTTGTCATGGCAACTTCTTTTCACAAAAACTCAGCATTTCCCGATTTTTTATGCAAAGTTACATATGCCCATGGATGGACTTGAGTTTTTATGGGGTTTTGGGCCTCCAGAAGGTCAAAATACATGCAAAATTTGACTTTCTGCCACGTTTTTGAACGGCAGAAAGCTGTCTTGGGAGATTTAATTTTTTGCAGGGCAAATGAACTCCAAATTGAAAAATTCCAGTTGGGTTGGAAAGTAGACTCAAAGTCCTTTCCAACGAGCTATCCTGCACCCAATTATGACACTTGCAAGTGCCTCAAACGGAGCTCCCAATGTGCGCGACCCGTCGAGCAGACTTTGCCAGATTTCACTCTACAGCTCGGAAAAGCACAGTTTGACTTGGTTTGACTTTTTGGGGTTGAAGATGATTATATTTGATGTAATTATTGTAACTCTAAGACACTTTTACTCTTGTTTAACACTTCTAGAAGATTCATTCATGTCAAGGGTAAATATTTAATGAATGGATTGGTTTCCTAGCTTATAGAGGCAAGTTGTTTTGACTGCCTATTTTCTAGTGTCTAGTTTAGAAGTTGTTGAAACAGCTCCTAGGATAGTGAGCTCGACCCATGGAGGCAGGGAAAGAGGTTAGATCATCTATATTATGTACTTTCTTGCTTATTTTCATGGTTGGACTCTTGAGGGAGAAGCTATCATTATATTATTTCACTTGTATCTCTGCAATTGTTGGCTAAGGAAGACGAGGGTTTTGCAGTCATCTTTGGGATTCTTGTGGACTCATGTGTTGATGGTGTGTTTTCTCAATGTTCTTGTAAGCTTTGTTATGTGATTCATTTCCTTTCTTTACTGCTGCACATTAAACAAATGAAGTGTTAAAGTATGAATTCATGCTAGCCATGCTCTGCTTATAAATTTGTTTAATTTCAATGTTTTCTTCTGTCTAAAGAGAATTCAAAGTGATTGTTTGCTCTCTTTAGCTCCTCATCTTTCATTCCAGACCATTCACCTCAGTTAAAGGCATCAACGTTATCTCCTACCTCGCCCCAAGGAACTCCCTGCAGAAACTGTGTCTAATCCCCGCACCCAAAATTGCCCTCTCCTCAATTTGCCACCAAAAACCCAAAAAACCCCAAATCAACCTTTTAAATAAGTTTACTAGCCTAATATCAGTGTTACCTTGTTGGTCATCTCACCCATTGAAGATCTGCCGAGATAGATAGGAGAGAGCCTTCTCCAGCCCCGTAGGGCTAGCTACGAGGCTAAATGGTTTGTTGTAGCCTTGAGGTTTACCTTTCTCAGCCTGAGGTGAAATTTCAAGCGCTAACAGGTCCGATATTCAACTCATAGAATTCCTTAGCCTTACCGTCATAATACCTCTCTAACAAGATATTCTTCCTAAAGAGTCTCTTGAATCCATGCTAACTCAACTCCTCTGTCCTCATGTCTCTGACGTGCTTCACATATTCGCACCAGATGTCTGCATTTCCCTTGAGACTTAAAATAAATATCTTGGCTTTCACGTTCTCTCTATAGTCATGTAGCTCGAATAACTTCTTCATTCTAGGTAACCATGCCTCTCAATATTCCAGTTTCATCAATTCTCCACCGAATCTAGGAGGCTTTGTTTTCTTTAACTCATCTGGAAAGTATCCCCTCCGACTCCTCCTATAACGATGATAGTGATGATGACCATGATACCTATCTGAACCATAATTATAATAGAATCCATAACCACGACCTCTCTTGTCAGTTGTATCCAATAACCTACCATCTCTTATTGTATCATCCATGTCCAACTTGTGCCCACCATGAAACCTACTACGATATTCCCCATAAGTATTTTCCTCATGTCCATAAATAATCTATGGTTTTCCATGTCTCTGTAAATATGAAAAACTTTTAAGGATCAAAACATTGACCTCTGCTCATTTCTCCTATTCCCTGTAAAGTATTTCATGTGACTGAATTATCTTTTCATTATCTACATTGCAACTTCGAATTTCTACCTTTAAACTTCTCAAGGTATCTAATATGTCTGGAGAGTACTCATCTCTTGGCTACTCATCTGATCTATAAGGAGAGTCTTGTGAATTGCAATCCACCATTACGCTAGTCATGTCTGATCTTCTTCTTCTTGCAAGCATACCATGTCAGATAACCAAATATAAATATAATCAACATACCTCAGTGAAGTTTAAGGGAGGTTATCTCATATGAAAAATCATTCCAAATCATCATGACACATGTATATACATAATAATATCAATATGTCGACATCATGCATGATAATACTAACTTCATACAATGACCTCATGCACAATAACCATAACCATGAATATGCATGCATAACCACATGATGATACCAATTTGTAATGCCCCGTCCCACATTTACCTCATTTTACAATCCCTCTAGGTAAATGTGAAATAGAGTGCCACTATGACATGACCTGACCTCCTAGCTTCAGTTAAGGAAATGAGATCTACAAATGAGACTTACTAATCAGAAATTGACATCCTATAGGGACTCTAGATCCCCAAGGGTTCGACCATGGTCAACCATGGTACAACGTCACATTGTGACAAGAAATGTCTCAGTATGAAAATCAACCATGGTCAACAATGTTTATTTAAGGGTTCATAATATTTATCTTAGGGTTTATATACCATGGGTTTATGTTATTCCCTTTGGTTTATAATCCCTTGGGTTTTTAGTATTAATCCCTTGGGTTTATAATATTTATCATGGTCAACCATTAACAATCAAGGTCAACCATGGGAAATAATGGTCAAACATGATCAAGCATGGTCAACCATGATAAATCATTTCCAACCATGGTCCAATGTCACATTGTGAAAAAGATTGTCTCTATATTAAAATAAACCTTAGTTAACAATTGTCCAACATCACATTGTGATAAAGATTGTCTCGATATTAAAATCAATCTTGGTCAACCATGGACAACCATGGTCCAATGTTGCATTGTGACGAGGATTGTCTCAATATGAAAATCAACCATGGTCAACTATGGTCAACATTGTTTATTTTAAGTTTTATAATATTTATCTTAGGATTTATATACCTTGGGTTTATAATATTAATCCCTTGGGTTCAATATTATTCCCGTGGGTTCATAATTGCTTCAGTTTTTAGTATTAATGTTTTGGTTTTATTATTCCCTTGGGTTTATAATATCAATCCCTTAGGTTTATTTATCGAAGGGTTCATATTCCGAGGGTTTAATATTATTTCCTTGGGTTTATTAGTTCCTTAGGTTTATAATATAAATCCATTGGGTTTATTGATCTAAGGGTTCATATTCCTATTATTTAACATTATTCCCACGGGTTTAATAGTATTTCCTTGGTTCATAGTATTAATCCCATGGGTTTATAATATCATGTTCAACCATGGTTAATCATGGTCAACCATGGTTAATCATGGTCAACCATTTTTTGGAAAATATATCATGGTCAACCATGGTTCAATGTCGCATTGTGACAAAAATTGTCTCAGTATGAAAATAAACCATCGTCAACTATTGTCAACCATTGTCAATGATGGTCCCACGTCGCATTATGAAAACAATTGTCTCAATATGAAAATCAATCATGTACAACCATTGTGAATCATGACCAACCATGGTCACATTGTGGGAGAGATTGCCTCATGGTCCAACATCACATTGTGACAACCATGATCAACCATGGGCCAATGTTGCATTGTGAAAAAGAGTGTCTCAATATGAAAATCAACCCTGTGTCAACCATGGTCGAACATCGCATTGTAACAAATATTCTCTTAATATGAAAATCAATCATGGTCAACCTTGGTAAACCATGGTCCAACATCAAATTATGACATAGATGGTCTCAATATGAAAATCAAGCATGGTAAACCATGTTTGTTTTAGGGTTTATAATATTTATCTTCTGGTATATAGACCTTGCCTTTATAGTATTAATCCATTGAGTTTAACATTATTCTATTTGGTATTAGTATTTATACCTTGGTCATATTAATTCCTTAGGTTTATAATATCAATCCCTTTGGTTTATTAATCTAAGGGTTTATATTCCTATGGTATAATATTATAGATAAGGTTTATAATATCATTCCTAGGGTTCAATATAAATTCATTGGGTTTATAATACATTGGGTTTTTAATATAAATTCCATGGGTTTATAATATTAATAATCACTTATGATTATAATATTAATCCCAATGCTCTATAATATTAATATTTTGGGTTTTCAATGATAATCCCTTGGGTTTTTAATATTAATTCATTGGGCTTATTAATCCCTTGGGCTTTTAATATTAATCCATTGGGTTTATTAATCCCTTTGGTTTAAAATATTACTCCCTTAGCCTTATAATATTAATCATTTTTGTTACTTTAATTTCTTGGGGTTTATAATGTCTTGAGTTTCTAATATTAATATTCCCTTTGGTTGATAATATCATGGTACAACATCACATTGTGACAAGGATTGTCTCAATATGAAGATCAACCATGGTCAAGCGTGGTCAAGCATGTTTTGCAAAATCAATCATGGTCAACCATGGTCAATCATGTCCAACCATGGTCCACCATCACATTGTGGAAAATATTGTCTCAATACAAAAATCAACCTTGGTCAACCATTGTCCAACATCACATTGTTATAAAGATTATGTCGATATTAAAATCAATCTTGGTCAACCATGGACAACGATGGTCCAACATCGCATTGTGAAAAGGATTGTATCAATATGAAAATCAACCATGGTCAACTATGGTCAACATTGTTTATTTTAGGTTCTATAATATTTGTCTTATGTTTTAAGTACCTTGGGTTTATACTATCAATCTCTTAGGTTCAATGTTATTCCCTTGGGTTCATAATCACTTGGGTTTTTAGTATTAATCTTTTGGGTTTATTATTCACTTGGGTCTATAATATAAATCCCTTGGGTTTATTAATCTAAGGGTTCATATTCTTAGGGTTTGATATCATTTCCTTGGGTTTATAATATCAGTCCCTTGGGTTTATTAATCTAAGGGTCCATATTCTTAGGCCTTAATATTATTCACTTTGGTTTAATATTATTTCTTTGGGTTTATCCCTTAGGTTTTTAGTATTAATCCCTTGGGATTATTATTCCCTTGGGTTTATAATATTATGGTCAACCATGGTAAATCATGGTCAACCAACATAACCCATGTTTTGTAAAATCAGTCATGGTCAACATGGTCCAACGTCACATTGTGATAAAGATTGTCTCAATATGAAATCAACCATGGTCCCATGTCGCACTATGAAAATGTTTGTCTCAATATGAAAATCAATCATGGACAACCATGGTCAATCATGATCAACCATGGTCAATAACCATGGCCACATCGTGACAAATATCGTCCCATTGTCCAACTTCACATTGTGACAACCATGGTCCAAGGTTGCATTTTGATGAAGATTTTGACAATATGAAAATCAAACTTAGTCAATTACCATGGTCAAGCATGGTCTAATATCGCATTGTGACAAAGATTTCGTCAATATGAAAACCAATCATGGTCAATCGATGTCAACCATCGTCCAACATCGCAATGTGACATAGATTGTCTCAATATGAAAATCAACCATGGTCAACCATGTTTGTTTTAGAATTGATAATATTTATCTTCTGGTATATATACCTTGGCTTTACAATATTAGTTTGTTGGGTTTAATATTATTCTCTTCGGTTTTAGTATTAAACTCTTGGGTTTATAATATCAATCCCTTGGGTGTATATTTCTATGGTATAATATTATTGATAGGGTTTATAATATCATTCCTAGGGTTTAAAATAAATCCATTGGGTTTTTAATAAAAATTTCATGGGTTTATAATGTATTGAGTTTCTAATATTAATAATCCCTTTGGTTGATAATATCATAGTCCAACATCACATTTTCACAAGGATTGTCTCAACACGAAAATCAGCCATGGTCAAGCATGGTAACCATATTTTATAAAATCAATCATGGTCAATCATGGCTAACCATGATCCAATGTCACATTGTGAAAAATATTGTTTCTGTATTAAAATCAACCTTGGGAAACCATGGTCCAACGGCGCATTGTGGTAAAGATTGTCTCGATATTAAAATCAATCTTGGTTAACCATGGACAACCATGGTCCAACATCACATTGTGACAAGGATTGTCTCAATATGAAAATCAACCATGGTCAACTATGGTCAACCTTATTTATTTTAGGTTCTATAATATTTGTCTTATGGTTTAAATACCTTGGGTTTATACCGTCAATCGCTTAGGTTCAATGTTATTCCCTTGGGTTCATAATCACTTGGGTTTTAAGTATTAATCTTTTGGGTTTATTATTCACTTGGGTCTATAATATGAATCCCTTGGGTTTATTAATCTAAGGGTTCATATTCTTAGGGTTTAACATTATTTCCTTGGGTTTATAATATCAATCCCTTGGGTTTATTAATTTAAGGGGTGATATTCCTAGGCTTTAATATTATTCCCATGGGTTTAATATTAATTCCTTGGGTTTATCATCCCTTGGGTTTTTAGTATTAATCCCATGGGTTTATTATTCCCTTAGGTTTATAATATAATGGTCAACCATGGTTAATCATGGTCAACCAAGCTCAACCATATTTTTAAAAATCAATCATGGTCAACCATGGTCCAACATCACATTGTGACAACAATTGTGTCCATATGAAAATCAACCAAGGTCAACCATTGTCAACTATGGTCCCATGTCACATTGTGACAAAGATTTCCTCAATATAAAAATCAATCATGGACAACCATGGTCACATTGTGACAAAGATTGTCTCATGGTCCAACGCCACATTGTGACAACCATGGTCTAGCATTGTATTATGACAGAGATTGTTCAATATGAAAATCATCCTTAGTCAACCATGGTCCAACATTTCATTGTGACAAATATTCTCTCAATATGAAAATCAATTATGGTCAACCCTCTACAACCGTGGTCTAATGTCGCATTGTGACATAGATTATCTCAATATGAAAATCAACCATGGTCAACCATGTATGTTTTTGGGTTTATAACATTTATCTTCTAGTATATATACCTTGTCTTTACAATATTAATCTGTTGGGTTTAATATTATTTTGTTCGGCTTGAGTATTAATCTCTTGGGTTTATTAGTGTCTTGGGTTTATAATATCAATCTCTTGGGTTTATTAATCTAAGGGTTTATATTCCTATGGTATAATATCATTGATAGAGTTTATAATAGCATTGCTAGGGTTTAATACAAATAATTTCGGTTTATAATCCATTGGGTTTTTAATATAAATTCCATGGGTTTATAGCACTAATCTCGCCAAGAAAGACGAGGAACCAGACAGTTAGAAACTAAGAAAATTATAGGTCCGATAGACCAATTTGGTCTCAGTGGACGTTAACCACCATCATCATCATAATATTAACAATCGCTTATGTTTATAATATTAATCCAAGGGTTTATAATATTAATCTCTTGGGTTCTCAATATTAATCCCTTAGGATTTTAATATTAATCTTTTAATTTTATTGATTTCTTTAGTTTATAATATTAATCCCTTAACCTTATAATATTAATCATTTATATTTAATTTAATTTATTGAAATTTCTAATAACTTGAATTTCTAATATTAATAATCTCTTTAATTGATAATATGAATATTATTATATGAATATATAATATTACTCCATAATATCATATTATATAATATAATAATTTGGAACTCTCTAATACATTTTTACTTTCAAAATGCTCTACTTGATACATATCCTCAAGTTCCAGATGGACAAATGCTATCCAAACGATGCAGCCGTCAACTTTGACTAGTTGATGTCCTCTACCAATATCTATACGTATGCTCAAGTTCTAGATGGACAAATGCTATCGAAACAATGCAGCCGTCAACTTTGACTAATTCCACCGAAGACATTGACCGTTCATGTTGACCTCGAATCCCAATCAAAACACAATATGTTTGACAGCAATAAAAACTACCCACGTCGTTGTGTTGCGTTCTATGAATGTTGTTCATCGTCTCCCTCTGATTCGATGCATCGAGCCGGTCCCGAAAGTCATCGAGAAAGAAAATCGGACGCCTTCGAGTCATCGGATTCCAATTTTCATCCATCCGACAACTTTTCACACACCATCTCAATGTCGTATTCCAATTTTGATTTTGCTAAAGTCTCTCATCCCAAGTTATATATTTATTAATTTAATCTTTCACCGTTTTTTACAAAGATTTATGATAAATAACAAATATTATAAAACAGTACAATTTTTTTTAGATATTCCATAATTCATTAATATTTTCAACTTTAATATTTGATTGATCGATGTGTATCAATTGTTCGCACCAGCATTTTTTTTACACAAATATATATATATATATATATATATATATATATATATATTAAAGGATAAATTTAAATCAATAATTTTAATTTTAATGTTATTTTTTTAATAATAAATATGATTCGGATGGAATGAGTTTTCATAAAAATTATGAATATTTTTTCTTTTTATAGAAGAAAATAATCAAATTTCATCTATCAAAAACTTACTCCACACATCATTTCACTATAAAAATCTAAAATTGATTTCAATGTTATCTAGTGATTTTTTAGGGTATTTTCTTCCCAACAAACACATACCCATTCCTTATCATGAAACTATACCCTTCTCATCTCTTCTAACGAGTTCAAACTCATCCTAAAATAATAAAATAATAATGCAAAGTAAACGTTCAAAATAAACGTAAACTTTTTAAATCACATTTTACATATTATAATTAACAAATATTTTAATGGTAGAAGAAAGATCGCATTTTCAATAATTCATTAATTTCTTTACTTTCAATGTTGGGCTGGTCAACAATGACTTACTTGTTACACAATACTTGTCTTGGCATCTAAAGATTAAACTCATCTTTATTCTAATTGGCTTTTATCTTTTCCTTCATAAAGCGTACACTTCCATGAAATACCTTTCACAACATAAATCCATCACATAGCCACCACATAGCTCACTACTGAATAAATATCCTTATAAGGTGTACCCTTCCATGACATACCTTTCACAACATAAATGCATCACATAGCCACCAACTAAATCACACTTGAATAAATAACATATCATTGTATTGATACATACACACGTCTATGTGTCACTTAATTAAAATTTCCCAAAAAAAAATACTCTTTCTCGTTGCGAAACTCCATTTGAGCCAATGTGTAATGAGCATTGCCAATTCTTTTCAACATGGAAATTTCAATCTCATAATGTTCACAGACATAATGTTATGTGTTTCCAATTAAAATTCCTAACATAGTTATATCTATGGTATGTAATTTGATTTTTTTTAGCACATTGGAATATCTCTCAACCACTTATTGTGTAATGCATGACAACCCTACTAATAGAATAGATAATAGAAACAAAACACATAATATAAGAATTGAATGCAAATAATTCAACAATCCACCAATCCTTTATAAGCTAGATTAATATTATTATAAAGATAATGCACAATTTTTCTTTGTTTCACATAAGAATAATTGATGATTATATTTAGGATTTTAAAATTCCTTAAGCCGAATGAGAGCTTCTTACTTGTATGTTATTGATTGATTTTAGATATAAACTTACGTAAAATTAACACTGTGAACATAACAAAAACTAAAATTGGGATCACAACAATGATAATTAGCGATTTTGTTCATTCAATTTATAACATTTAATCAAATGTTCATTCCATTGTTCTCCAAAATGAAAATGTCTCTTTTCATCACCTCATCTTTCTCTCACACTCTTTCACATTCTTCATATTATTTCTAGCAACAGTTAGATCAATGAAACTATACTTTGCAAAATATTTTGAAAATCCACCCTCCACCAGCCCCCCACCTCTCCACGCACACATATATCCCCCTTGCCTCATAACAATCCCAAGGTCAAGGAATCATATCTTTTGTCAAATTTATGTTAAATGTTTGAGAACAATATTTTTGATATTGTATGGCATTCTTCAGAAAGCGAAGGAAAAAGTAATATAATTTTTATTATCAACAAAAGCATTACATATTATGGTCTAATATTCCCTTCTTTTATGCACTTTAAGCCTAAGTAAAAGATAAAGTGGATAATCAATATCCTTAATATAAATAATACACTTGACTATCTTTATGAATAATTCCTTTAGTTTTTTTCTTTCATAAATCTTCAGAAACTCACAATCATAAAAATCTTTGCTTAAATACTAATCAAGAGATTTAATGATACCAACATGTCACATGCTTATAAGCCTATAACATAACCTTGATCATTTTTATTGATTTTATAATATTTTGAGATAATTATTACCTTTTAAAGGCCTCAATATTTATAACTTTTTTTAAAATAAGACTTAGAATAATATAATGCTCATGTATTGTATAGATAAATAGATTACATCATATAATATATAGGTCTTTATAAAAAACCTTAATTCTCTAATTCTATATACAGCTTCATTCTATTATTTTTAACAATTATTTTATTTTATTTTTCATCAGAAAATATAACCACGTCTTATTGTTGTTTTATTTATAAAAAAAATTGTATTTAAAAATACAAACTATAGTTATTATTAGAATTTTTTTGGCTAAAATTTCAATTAACAAAAGCAATATTTTATTTACTCAGGTCTCGAGGCGGGCTGTTTTATGCGCTACTCAAATTACTCGTTTTTCACAGATAACCAGACTGCCCGTATGAGTTTCTAGATAACCAGACAACTATTTGGAGTTTGGTTTTCATATAACATATACGTTGACTGTTTTGCTTTCGGTTTAAAGGCGGCATCCCCGAATGTCGCACTATAAGTCACTAGACTATCTATGTATTGGAGGTAATGCTTCGGTGGAAATTTTATTTTCGGAAAAATCGTATTCTAATGAGGCTTTAAATTTTAATCATGGAAATTTGAAGTATTTTATAGAAAATTATTGTAAATTTGAGTTAGAGTAGGTAAGATTCAAAATTTTGGAAGCTCAAAAATTTATTATGGCGTTGAATTTATTTTTGGCAGTTCAAGAAGATTTACATGTAAGATTGAAAATTGTAGATATTCAAAAATGTTTGATAATGTTAAATCTATTTATACAATCATAAAAAAGATTCAAACACTTAGAAAAAGAAAAATTTCCCACAATTTGAAACCAGGCAGACAACGCCTTCTTAAAATTCCTGGGATTCTAACTGCGTCCACAATCAGAAAGGTTACACTTACCTCTTGATATCAAAGGCTTTTTTTATCAGGAAATGTGTTTAGATAATGAGAGTAATAATCAAGATGCCTTGTGTCCGTAACGGTCAGTATGTGCGCAGAAACTATGCGAGAGACATACAAATTTCCTTCGTGCGAGACTAATTACCTCGGAAAATAGAGCATTTAAAAGTTGTAATAATAATGTTGTAATAATGGAACTGTACTTCTTAACCGACACTCGACTGAAAAGTCACAGCCAGTCATGTCTTAATGCATGACATATTTGTTTTGTTAAGCAACTGAGGCAGTCCATTCCGTAGAAAAAATAAAAATAATATAACGTTTGGTGGGTTCTTGCCCACAAAAGCATTGCTATACCATTCCAGAAAATCCTACATGACTCAGGAATTCCGTCTTTAGGCTTCAAGCAAAAACCGTGGAACAGTTGCCCATATTGCGCGCGGGAGATATTTGTTTTTATTAAATTTAAAATAAATATTTTACTCTTTCAACTTTAAAAAATTCATAAATATATAAAGATTAAAATAAAATTTATTAAAATTATATATATATGTTGTAGTAATGTTAATTAAAATTGAAATTTTAATATTATAAAATTGTTATTTTTAATTTGGAAATAGTTATAATTAATAGTTTTAATGTAATTGTAGTATATATTAAAAAAAATTCTATAAATATATAAATGATTAAAATAAAATTTGTTAAAATTATCACATTATAAATTTTTAGAGAGTTTCAAAATTATATTTAATTTTAGGGAAAGTTTTATTTTTTATTTTTCTAATTAGTTTGATTTTAAGTAAGATCATTTAAAATGTTGAATGAAAGAATGATGCGAGAACTATACACCTAATAAGGGTTTTTGTCATCAGGATTGTGTCTTACTTCTGTTTGGATGCCTCTTAGGATAGGTTCTATCCCCCACAATTAACTCTCACTCTCAACACTACCCATGAAATTTGAAGACCCGAAGGAAACTAAATGTCACAAAAGCCTCCTAACATTCACCTAATAAAGTACTTCATAGGCTATATAAATAATAACACCCATATAATGAAAATTCATAAATGCATGTATATATCTATTGTATTTGTGAAATGATCATTCAATCCTCAACAAACACTTCCATTTTGTTCCCTAGCATTTAGTCTTTCCTCTCATACCTTTTGTATGATTGGATCAAAGTGTATTTGTCATCCATACTCTCATACCTCTTATATTATTGCATCGGGTGTATTTGGGGTTGTCCTCTCATACCTCTTGTATGATTGCATCTTGTATTGTCTTGGATTAGTTTGTGGATGAGGGGGCTAGGGGGGTAAAGAGATTTCCATTCTCCCACATTTGGGCTTTCCTCTTTCTTCTAGCCCCACCTATAGTCACTCTTCATGTCTCTAGTTGCCTCTCTAGTCCCCATATTGTTGGCTTTCTCATACCTCATTCTTTGTCCCATTTATATGTTTCATCTGCTTCAAATTGCATCCAAATATATCAAATCCAATTTTCCAAGCATGTGGTGATGATTTGATCATTAATGGATTCTTGGTGTCTGTCGTATCTTTCATTTACTACTTGTTTGCATCTACTTAGGACCTCTGTAAGAATAAATGAGTACCTTCCTCTATTCAATCATAAGTTGTTTCCCTATGTGAAGCATATGTATGATAGTGAGCTATAAACCATTTAAAACTATCTAGATCAATTGGAGGATAACAAATATGAATATGGGCATTCATTCCAATGACAAGTGATGTATGTTTCCAATCATTCTCATTGATCATTGAAAAAATATCATTGTTCTAGTTTTGGAAGGGTTTCTTGCTCTTGCGGTCACTAGTTTAAACCGAAGTAGATCCCAACCTTAAATACAATAAAGATAAGTCCAGTGTTGTTGTACTTTGTGTCATTGGTTGAGGCTTTCCTTTTGTTCTTTTGGAATTGGCATCCAACCTATTAAAGGTGACCAAACAACACCTTTGACAGAAAATTCAAGTGCCCCCTTTAGAACTTTCGAGTTTTCGGCATATTACTTGCTTTGAGGCCATTACGCCTAATCCCTAGGTTATTTATCGTTATCTAAAAAATCTAACTTTTTGAATGAGATGGACACTTAAAGAAAAGGGCATAAAAGGGTAGAAAGAAATAGTTATGAGGAAAGGTAGGTCTATGCTAATTTCCCTCATTAAAGGCTTCTATATGCAAAATGTATAGCTCTTCAAACCTACAAGATCATAAACATAAATCCCTAACATTATTATTAGACTTTGAAATTCATTTCATGAATTCTTCCCACTTCCTTTTCCATGACTTTCCATCACATTGCCTATCTTTTACTGAGGGACCTATAGAACACACTTTTTCTTAGAACATGACACACCTATAAGGCCTAATTGTTGATACACCATGATAATACTAAGGAATATTATAAAAGTAACCCTTGTGATGTTTCGTTTGATGAAATCACCAAGGGTAGGACATCATAAGGCACACCAAGAAGTTAGATGCACCACATAAAGTGAGAAATTTGCATTATGATCCATTTACTGTGTCTTGGGATCCATGACAGTGCACCAAATGATTACAAGGAATTCACATTATCACACATGTGGCATGGATCACTCTAACATTGAATCTAATATTTACATAATATTTCATAAGGTTGAGAATTGCCAATTAAATTTCCCCAATGAACTAAATTATAATTTATATTTAATATTTATACAAAAAATTATTAAAAATTAAAAATTAAAAATAAATATAGAATTAGTAAATAATTAAATAAGATATATTTTAAATATTTGAAAAAAATAAATAATGTATACTCGACTCTTGATTCAATTTTCTCTCGAAATCATATGTTCAACTATTCAAACTATTTTAAATATAAATATTATTTTTCCTATATTGATATTACATAACAATATAATATACAAAAAAACAATAGGTTAATACATTGAAACAAGAGAGGTTGTAGGGTAGCAAGTCCCTGTCTTGAGGGGCTTTGAGGAAAGAAATGCATAGCTAGAAAGTCACAAGAAAGTTTCAGCTAAGGTGCCTTGGAGGAGGTTGAGGTGCCTTGGAGGGGGCTTGAAGAAAGAAACACATAGCGAGAAAGTCACAAGAAGGTTTCCATTGAGGTGCCCAAATCACAAGAAAGTCTTGATCTTTAATGCGATGTAAATATTCCTCCTTGACTACTAATCCCAAGGCTAATTCTTGTACTGCTACTGACTTTGGAGTTCAAACTCTTGCAATTATAAAACTTCAACTTTCCAGTTCAAATTCTACGAACTATAAAACTTCAATATATATAAGTGTGATGGCTACACTATGAAAATACCAAATCCAACGAAAGGCGCAGTCACTGAAAGTTGTTATACCAAATAGATTGAAAGGCTTGAAGTCAACGAAAGTTGATTTAATATCTAGTAAAGTTAGATTACTTATTCTGATCATCCAATTTGTCAATATTGACCAACATAGTTTCATTCTAAAATCTTCATACTCACAAATAGAGTTTCATTCATTTTAATATATTTATGACAGGTGAGGCCATGTTCATATTCATATCACACAAAGAGTAAATCAAACCACAATTATAATTCAACTGTGATAAAATTAGAGAGTTCTCTTGATTTGATGTCAGAATAAGCTTTGAGCTGATAATTTTACACATAAAACATTTGAGTGCTGAAGAGCCAACTTTAATTTACATGATGAGTTCACAAATAAGCGATTTGAGGTGAGAAATCTATATATATCCATGGATCGTTGGCTAGAAACATTTTGAAAAAGGAGATGGTTGATTGGTATGAAAGGGGTTAGTTATAGATTCCTTAAAAAGTAATTTGGTGCTTCTGATCTTGCTTGCTTTAGAGAGAAAGTTATAGTACTAAATTGAACTAAATCAGTTCTTTGATGATTGTGATTGAGCATAGAAGTCGTTTCAATAGTGAAGAACCATTTTTTTTATTTCAAATGTCTCCATCAAATAGCTGTAACTAACGTTTGAAATTCCAACGGTTTCCGCTCACCTTTTGGCTCAATTGATTCCTCTGCAGGGATGATGGGAATGTTATTGAGAGATTTTCGACCTTTCGTTTAAAATTTGCAATCCCATATAGATGTGCACAAATACCAAATGACAATGATTAAAAATAGAGCTTCAGTTAGAGAAATCGTTTGAAGAATGCGAATGACAAGAATGAGGAGAGAAAAGTTGAAAAAACTTCCAATCTTGATCGAATTACATTCCAAGCACCATTACCATATTTTGGGGATTAGGAACAGGAGACATATTGAAGGTCAACCCTTCGATTACCCCCAAAGAGTCCACACTTAGAACTTTGGTATTTCTAGATAATAGAAAGGCCATTCGTAAAGGTGCAGATTCGGGTAATCTATGATACGAAAAAACAGGTAAAAAGCAACATAATTGTGTAATTATGCCCAAATAATAAGACAAATATGATATTTTTACCCACATAAAATGAAACCCACAAACTATCTTAGCCCTTAAATCTTTGTCCCTTTTGTCCGTGTTGAATATGTGATCTAGCCCAAGAAAACATTATGAGATCTAAAAGAAAGAATACCGATAACACTCGCTTAGTAGCGCATATGATTTTCCACGACAACGATAAGAGAAACTACAAATCTCATAATCTTAGAACTAAAATAGCTTCAAGAAACAAACAAGGATGGATTGAGTTCTATTATATACAGTTTAAACTTTCATCTGAACCCAAAAAATAAGAGATAAACTACATAATCATTATTCCTGGGCGTGTTTGTTAATGGAGAAAAGGTGGGAAATGGAATATCGTTTTGATAGGTTGACACATATCCAAAAATCCTCTAAATTAGGCTTGGGGGTTGGTAAAATGAGTATATCAGAACGCTTAAAATCACCTATACTTCTTTGATTTCTAGACCTTCTATCCCTTCTGATGATGCCATCCCCTCTAAGAAACAGATCAACCGTTCTTTCTCTACATTCACCAAATTCCCTTAGAGCTCTTTGATTGACCACATAGACAGTGTTCATAGACCTTCCATCACACTGACGGGTACCCCTATTACCTGTTTCCACTGAGTCTTGTCCATACCAAGGAAAATTTTAAGGATGGAAAATTTTATTGAAGTTTAAAACATTGGCGAATCTCGCTAATCCCTAATATGCAAATTATAAATGTTTATTGATATATTTGTAAAATTATTCAAATTTATAGTTATTTTTTATATAGTCTCTATATAATGTTGGCGAATTTTAAGGTAAAATAATTTTATATTCTAAAATTTGGGCGAATCGTCTTTTATAAAATTGGAAATTGGCGAATCTTTTTTTTGGAAAAATCATGGAAAATTAGCCCACTGGGCGAACATTAGCCCCTAAAATTTTCCATGGTCCATACGATCCATGAAGCTTCTCCCCTTCCTCCCCGTGTAGTCACTGTAATCTGTAGTGGTCTGAAAGGGGAAAGGTTTGAAGCATATGTCCTGTTTCACAGGGTTAATCAAAAATACCCTCAAGTCCAGGTTAAAAGAAATAGTTATGTGTACCTATCTCTCGTTGTTAATGAAATAAGGCAGCTAGGAGAAGTATTCACATTTTCTTCTATATTTTAAGTACCTAGGAGAAGTTAAACCTAGGAAAAACTTGATTACTCATAAGCGAAGATCTGATAGGACCTCTTCAAGAAACACTTCTTCTTCATAAGATGCAGAGGTGTGATGAGGCTCATAATAATACTCAGGCTTGCATTCAGGCTCAAATTCCTCCCTCAAGAAACTAAAGGAATGGAAGAAGAATTAAGAGTCACTAAATGAAAGCATCTCATAAAAATAGAAACCAATATGGTATTCCAAGTTGTTGAGGCCATCCTGGATTGAGTGAATGTTGTCACATATTCCACCAGAAGGGACGCAATAAATTAAGGTGAGTAAGAAGAGAGAACCTCACTACTATTTCAGCCCTAGAAACACAATTCCTAGGTTCTCGTATCGTCTCTCTCTTTTTGTTGACCCTACAATGTCATTCCAAATGATTTATGCACTTCAACCTACAATGGAATATCGTAGATCCCAACAACGTGGGGGATGCGCCGCATGAGGAAGTATCGACATAGCTCAAGACCTGGGAGTAAGGAAGGATCATATGGACAAGACACCATACTATGTGTTTTGGATATTCTGCTAGCCAATAAGAATTGACACCAGACTGTGCATGAGTTGTCGCTTAGCTGAGACAGGTAGAGACTCATGTTTTTCATGCTATACCATTACTTATTTCGTTAACCACTCTATATATGGAATAGAGATGATGAGGTTCAACTGATAGGGCTCGAGGTTTGAAAACCGATAGGCTTTGGCACTATAGAGAAGGAGTCTTGGGAGAAAACTACAATTCCTACTATAATTTTCTAAGCTACTTAGGTTTATGGGCTTTAGAAAATTCATTTTCTCTCACGGTAATGTTGGCATTAATGTTTCTGGTATGGCTATATGTTACAGATGTTGTAGTTGATGGCAACACCCGTGGCTATGGCTATATGTTACAGATGTTGTACTTGATGGCAACACCCGTGGCAAGGCTCTCAATTTGTTGAAAATTAAGAAGTACGCAGGAAAACAGATAAGAAGATGTGTACCCGCAGGTACACCGTGAAGGGACCGCGGCCAGACTCGCAGGTCAGCCGTTCAGGAGGTGCGTACCCCCAGTGCACTCACTTCAAAGCAGAGAAAAGCACACGAGGGGTTTCTTATGTTTAACCCTTGGTATTTAGCCGACGATATTTGTGTTATTATGGTTTTGGCTCGTGGTATTGATCCATGATTTTAGGAGGAGCTTGCCTATATAAAGCAAAGGAGATCACTTGGCTAAGTATCTTTTGCAATTGAATATCTTAAGATCTGAAATATTGGGTTATGGTCTTAAAAGCTTGATCTATATGTAAGAGAAGTTGAAAGCGAATCTGTGAAGGGTGATCTCTCGAGCGCATGATCAGATCTGAGCATCTGACTAACTGTGCCACACTGGTAGACTGCCAATTCAGCCCTAATCAGAAGTACGCAGGTGTTTTTACGGTACAGGTGCGTGGGTACGCAGAGCAGAAACAGGAGATCTGCGTGGGTACGTAGAGCAGAAACAGGAGATCTGCGTGGGTACACAGAGCAGAAACAAGAGAGTTGTGTAGGTACGCAGAGCAGAAGAAGGTTCAGGTGTGTACGCACAATAAAAGTACGCAGCGCGGTAGTATCTATGAGTGCGTACCTGCAGTAACAGTACGCGGCGTGATAGTGTCTCTGGGTGCGTACCTGCAGTAACAGTACGCAGCGCGGTTGAAGAAACAGTGCGTGGACACGCAGTGCGGCAGAAGGGTCTCTGCGGGTATATGCAGGGGAGTAGAAGGTGAAGCGCGTACGCACGCAGACCAGAGAAACAAAAGCTGCGTATTTGTCTTAAGACATTTTGTTTGGCTGTATTTTTCTGTTGATAAGGTGTTCTGGGTTTGGTTCTATTATTGTTGATCTGGTTACTACAGTTGACTGGGTGATTTTCTTATACTTGATGATCATTTGATGTTTATGGATCCAGTTTGAAAATTTATGAAAAGTGGTCCTTGTAAGAAAAGAAGTAGGGGGTTATAGCTCCCTTCCAGGAGAGACTGAAAATGAGAGAGAGTTGTAGCTCTCTGCAGGTTGCAGCCTGCGTACTGGTAAAGGACTGCACCAGTACAAAACCATTGCAAAAGGAGTTTCTAATTTGAAAGAAGATAGAGACATATTGCAGCAGGTGGTTTTCACCCACATTGGGTTTCCACCTTATATCTGGTGTTCTTTGGTGTGACTATCTGCTTTTCTTGTTCATGCTCATTATTTTATTGTATTGATATGCAAAAATAATTTAAAGTATAATTAAAAGAAGATTTGTTAAAAGTACTTGATAATACTGATTCACCCCCCCTCTCAGTATTATTTCCAACAATTGTTATCAGAGCCAGGTTCTTCGGAGAAGCTTGATCGCTTGAAGGAAGATCATTCATCATGAGCAACTACGAGAGGGAAGTATCAATCAGGCCACCAATTTTTGATGGGACAAACTTCAATTATTGGAAGGTAAGAGTTACTGCCTATCTTCAATCTCTTGGTACAGAAGTTTGGGATATTATAGATACAGGCTACGCTTTTCCTTCAGCTACTCCTACAGATGCGGCCGAAAAGAAGAAATATGAAACAAATGCTAAAGCAGTCAATACTTTGTTGGGATGCTTATCTCAAACAGAATTCGTAAAGGTTATGCAATATAAATCCGCAAAAGAAATATGGGACAAGATTGTCTTGAGCTACGAAGGAGATGAACAGGTAAAGCGTGCTAAACTTCAAACCCTCAGGATTGAGTATGAGAATCTCAGGATGCATAATGATTGAAGTGTGGCTAACTATTTTCATCGGGTAGATGAGATTGTTAATTGTATGAAAAATTTGGGTGAAGAAATAAAAGAGGCTATTGTGGTTGAAAAAGTTCTAAGATCATTGTCCCCCAAGTTTGAATCTAAAGTATCTGCAATAGAAGAAAATGAAAATCTACGAATTCTTACTATGTCTCAGCTTCACAGAATTCTAACTGCTTATGAAATGAGAAAGGGAGGTCCTTCAGACAGAAGAGAAGCTACTTTCAAGGCTTCAGGCAAAGGAGATTATTATGAAGCAAGTCACGTCCCAGAAGAAGAAGAAGAAGAATAAAATTTTGTCAGAAATCTTCAAAGGGGTTCTGGAAGGTTCAGAGGTAAGTTACCTTTTAAATGCTTTGCTTGTGGAAGAGTAGGTCATTATGCTGCAAAATGTCCTTATAAGGATAAAGGAAAGGAACCTGCTAGATGGAACAAGAAACAGAGTGCAAATAAGAAAAGCTACTACACTCATGAAGATAGTGATGGTCTATCAAACAGTGATGAAGATGAACGAGGTAATGAATATAAATTGTTAATGGCATTTGAAGATGATGATTATATGTATGCTATAGATGTGGATAACCTTTATGAAGAAATTACTAGACTCAAGAGATGTATAGAAGAAAAGAATATGATCATTGATACTCTACAATTTCAAATTGATGAAAAGGAAAAACATCTTGAAAAATTAGAAGGTGAAATTTTTGGTCTTAGAAAAGAGATTGAGAAAACAAAAGCTATTAATCTTAAGTTTGTCAAAGGATCTGAAACTTTGGATGAGATTATCAATGTGCAGCGGTCTCCACTAAACAAGACAGGTCTGGGCTATAATGGAGAAACTTCTCAAGCATCCACCTCAAAAGGTTATCTTGATGCAGCAAGAAGAAATGAGCAAAAGCACAATGAAGACCATCAGGCAAAGCAGGGACGAATTGCAAACACAGACTATCAGGGGAAATCCGTCTTAAGGGTGAACAAAAGCTACAACCAGCCACAGGTAAAATCTTCTCAATTTGGTTCAAGAATGGATGCCAATAGAAATTACAATCATTTGGCTGGTAGATTTGATAACCGCAGAAGTTTCTTCAATGGACAATGCTTTTCTTGCCATAACTTTGGCCACAAAGCAGCTCAATGTGTTGCATATAAAACGATCATGACGAGAGAAGCTCAAAAACAAAGAAGTATGACCGGGATTACAAAAAGGACCTATAACAACTTTTCGGTTCTTGAAAATGAAGTTGAATGTTCTATTTGCAATAACTTTGGTCATGAAGATTCTGAATGCAGGAGTAGGTTTCAACAGAAAAAGGAACAAGCCTCAAGCACCAAAACATGGAGAATAAAGGAACCACAAACAGAAAGATGTGGGATAGCATTTTATGTAGAGGGACAAGAAAATCTATGGTACATTGACAGTGGATGTTCGAAGCATATGACAGGTGATAAAGAAACACTGGAGTCATATTCTGCTCTAGAAAAAGGAAAGAAAGTTTCTTTTGGGAATGATACTCCTGCAACTATAAAAGAAAAAGGCATTTCTCAGTTAAAAGAAAAGGTCAAGGCTGGAAATGTTTTGTATGTAGATGGATTGAAGCATAATCTTCTAAGTGTCAGCCAGATGTGTGATCAAAGAACCGAGGTGATATTCAGATCAAATGCATGTCTTGTTCGTGATCTTGATACAGGTAAAACAATGATCAAAGGTAAAAGAACTCCAAATAATCTGTACATATTTGAAGAAGGACAACAACAATGCTATCTGAGCAAGGATGATGAGCACTGGTTATGGCATCGGATATTGGGGCATCTAAGCTTTTCACAAATAAGGAAAGAATGCAAATATCAGGCAGTTCGCGATCTTCCAGATATCAAAATTCCTGACAACACCATATGCAAATCATGTCAGTTTGGAAAACAAACCAGAACTAACTTTCCAGAGAAGGAAGGATCAGCTAGCATGCCTCTTGAGCTAGTACATACAGATACATGCGGTCCATTCAGGAAAAGAACACCTCGAGGAGAAGAATACTTGATATTATTCATTGACGATTTCTCTAGGTTTGTCTGGTTAGGACTTATGAAGCACAAAGATGAAGCATTCGAAAAATTCAAATCTTTCAAAGCCTTGGTTGAAAATGAATCAGGTCACAAAATTAAGTGCCTCAGATCTGACAGAGGTGGGGAGTTTACCTCAAATGAATTTTTCGATTTCTGTGAAGAACATGGGATAAGAAGAGAATTCTCTACAGCTAGAACTCCTCAGCAAAATGGAGTTGTGGAAAGAATGAATAGAACAGTCCAACAAATGGCTCGTGCTATGCTTGATGAGTCAGGAACTCCCGCAACTTTCTGGGGTGAAGCTGCACATGCTGCGGTTGTTATTCTCAACAAGACAAATGTTCGGGTGAACAACACTCAAACTCCTCATGAGCTCTAGAGTGGTAAGACTCCTTCGGTAAAGCACTTCAAGATCTTTGGGAGCAAATGCTATATCAAGAATACTGATGAGAAGCTTGGCAAACTTGAACCTAGAGCAGATGAAGGCATTCTTCTTGGTTACTCTCCACATAGCAAAGCATACAAATGCTACAATAAAAGACTTGGCAGAATTGTTGACAGCATTGATGTAGTGGTTGATAAGAAGGGATACATTCCTAGGCAAGTACATCATGAAGACATCGAAGAAGATGAAGGCTACCCTCAACGACAGAATGATGAAGAAGAAGAACCTCAAGAAGAACCTCAAGAAGAACTAGAGGAGTAGACAAGAATAGAAGAAAAAACTCCATCCAGATATGTTCAGAAGAATCATCCAGAATCTCAGATTATGGGGCAGAAAGAAGCAGGTGTACAAACAAGAAGAACAGTTGCAGAAGCTTCAAGCTATTTGGCATTACTCTCCTCTATTGAACCACATAATGTGAAAGAGGCATGCAAAGATGAATGTTGGGTGAAAGCAATGGATGAAGAACTTGACCAGATCGAAAAGAACAACACTTGGGAGATGGTTCCTAGACCAAAGGATAAGAATGTTATCAGAACAAAATGGGTCTTCAAAAATAAATTGAATGAAAATGGAGAAGTAATTAGAAACAAGGCCAGACTTGTTTTTAAAGGGTATGCGCACCAATAAGGAATAGACTTTGAAGAAACCTTTGCTCCTGTTGCAAGACTTGAGGCCATCCGAATGTTCCTTGCTCTCTCAAGTTTTCAAAACTTCAAAGTATTTCAAATGGACGTGAAATCAGCCTTTCTGAATGGAGACTTGGAAGAAGAAGTATACATTGAGCAGCCAGATGGGTTCATTCTTGGAAATGATCCAAATCTTGTATGCAGATTGAAAAAGGCTCTCTATGGTCTCAAACAAGCTCCAAGGGCTTGGTACTACCATTTGGACAAATATCTTCATCAACAAGGTTTTTCAAAAGGATCAGCAGATAGCAATCTTTATATAAAAGTTGAAAATGACAAATTGCTAATACTTGTTGTGTATGTAGATGACATTATTTTTGGCAGCAATGAAGAAGCTATGAGTCAAAGCTTTGCCTTGGTCATGCAGAAAGAATTTGAAATGTCCTTGCTGGGAGAACTGACATATTTCCTTGGTTTGCAAATCCAACAAAAAGAAGGAGGAATCTTTTTATCTCAAACCAAGTATCTCAAACAGATTTTGAAGAAATATGGCATGGAAGATGCAAAACTAGTATGTACACCCATGGTCACAGGATGTAGCCTCAGTGCAAATGATGAATCTGCAGCAGTACATCAACCAACCTACAGATCTATGATTGGAAGTTTACTTTATTTGACAGGTACCCGACCGGACATCATGCATGCAGTTGGAATAGTTGGAAGATTTCAGGCAAATCTGAAGGAGACTCATCTTCAGGCAGTGAAGAGAATTTTAAAATATCTTCAAGGGACTCAAAATTATGGCTTATGGTATCCCAGAGATACAGATCTCACACTTCATGCTTATACAGATGCAGATTGGGCCGGAAGCGTGGATGACAGGAAAAGCACAAGTGGTGGTGCGTTCTTTATGGGTTCCAAACTGGTATCTTGGTTCAGCAAGAAACAGAGTTCGATTGCCTTGTCTACAGCTGAAGCAGAATATGTTGCTGCTGCATCTTGTTGCACTCAAATCCTTTGGATGATGCAGACTTTGCAGGATTTTCAAATCACTTGTACACCACCTATCCCCATCTTATGTGATAACACAAGTGCAATCAGCATCTCAAAGAATCCTGTCATGCATTCAAAAACCAAGCACATACCAATCAAGTATCATTTTCTTCGGGAACAAGTGCTTGAACAGAAGGTCAAGTTGGAGTATGTTCCTTCTAAGGAACAAGTTGCTGATATACTCACCAAACCATTGCCCAGGGACACTTTTGAATACCTCAGGCAAAAGCTGGGGGTTGTTGATGCATCATCTTATTGTTGAAACTCTTCTGATTGTATACATGTGCTGGGTGGCTGATTGGTTGAAGATTGATGGCACAGGTTCAGGGGGAGCATATAATGCATTGTTGGCATTATGGAGGATGTACAGAAGGAGATCATGGAAGTAGCTGCAATATGTCTCTATCTCTTTCATGGTGGATTATGGTTCTTCGTTGCAGATCTGGTTCATATTCAGGGGGAGCATGTTCTTAGGGGGAGCATAACCCTTTGCCCTTGATGTCAAAGGGGGAGAATGACGCTGAAGTTTTTGAGGTTGCCATCAAGTCCAAAGGGGGAGATTGTTGGCATTAATGTTTCTGGTATGGCTATATGTTACAGATGTTGTACTTGATGGCAACACCTGTGGCTATGGCTATATGTTACAGATGTTGTACTTGATGGCAACACCCATGGCAAGGCTCTCAATTTGTTGAAAATTAAGAAGTACGCAGGAAAACAGATCAGAAGATGCGTACCTGCAGGTACACCGTGAAGGGACCGCGGCCAGACTCGCAGGTCAGCCGTTCAGGAGGTGCGTACCCCCAGTGCACTCACTTCAAGGCAGAGAAAAGCACACGAGGGGTTTCTTATGTTTAACCCTTGGTATTTAGCCGACGGTATTTGTGTTATTATGGTTTTGGCTCGTGGTATTGATCCATGATTTTAGGAGGAGCTTGCCTATATAAAGCAAAGGAGATCACTTGGCTAAGTATCTTTTGCAATTGAATATCTTAAGATCTGAAATATTGGGTTATGGTCTTAAAAGCTTGATCTATATGTAAGAGAAGTTGAAAGCGAATCTGTGAAGGGTGATCTCTCGAGCGCATGATCAGATCTGAGCATCTGACTAACTGTGCCACACTGGTAGACTGCCAATTCGGCCCTAATCAGAAGTACGCAGGTGTTTTTACGGTACAGGTGCGTGGGTATGCAGAGCAGAAATAGGAGATCTGCATGGGTACGCAGAGCAGAAACAGGAGATCTGCATGGGTACGCAGAGCAGAAACAGGAGAGCTGCGTAGGTACGCAGAGCAGAAGAAGGTTCAGGTGCGTACACACAGTAAAAGTACGCAGCGCGATAGTATCTATGAGTGCGTACCTGCAGTAATAGTACGCATCGCGATAGTGTCTCTGGGTGCGTACCTACAGTAACAGTACGCAGCGCGGTTGAAGAAACAGTGCGTGGACACGCAGTGCGGCAGAAGGGTCTCTGTGGGTATACGCAAGGGAGCAGAAGGTGAAGCGCGTACGCAAGAAGACCAGAGAAAGAAAAGCTGCGTATCTGTCTTAAGACATTTTGTTTTGCTGTATTTTTCTGTTGATAAGGTGTTCTGGGTTTGGTTCTATTATTGTTGATCTGGTTACTACAGTTGACTGGGTGATTTTCTTATACTTGATGATCATTTGATGTTTATGGATCCAGTTTGAAAATTTATGAAAAGTGGTCCTTGTAAGAAAAGAAGTAGGGGGTTGTAGCTCCCTTCCAGGAGAGACTGAAAACGAGAGAGAGTTGTAGCTCTCTGCAGGTTGCAGCCTGCGTACTGGTAAAGGACTGCACCAGTACAAAACCATTGTAAAAGGAGTTTCTAATTTGAAAGAAGATAGAGACATATTGCAGCAGGTGGGTTTCACCCACATTGGGTTTCCACCTTATATCTGGTGTTCTTTGGTGTGACTATCTGCTTTTCTTGTTCATGCTCATTATTTTATGGTACTGATATGCAAAAATAATTTAAAGTATAATTAAAAGAAGATTTGTTAAAAGTACTTGATAATACTGATTCACCCCCCCTCTCAGTATTATTTCCAACATGTAAGACACCTGCAATCTATGCATACATTATAACACTATATTATGACGAGACCTAGCAAAGTGATTTGTGAAATAATTTTGAACCAAATACTTAAACTATTGTCTCTGTCCATGTGACCATGTGGGCCCCTCATGGATCCACTTGTCTCACCACTCTATTTTCCACAACATGCCATGAGTCCACTTGCCTCACTATATTTTCCATAACATGCCATAATATACATGGATGAAGCTATATGAAGTTGCGGCATGAGAACATAAGTATACAGGGTAGTTATCTACCTCTCTAGTAGTATTCGTATCAATTAGCACTAGTGACATGAAGTGGTGATGGCATATACCTTATCCTTCCTCTTCCTTTCCTATTCCAATCCTCCTCTTCCTCAACTCTGTCTCTTCCACCTCTCTGCATCTACTTTCTCAGGGATAATAAAGAGAACAAGAACAAGAACAAGATAAAAAGGAAAAATGTGGGTCATCAATATGGATGAAGAAGCGTCACTAATACACGTTGTTACTCTAGAGAACGATATTCTGTCTACACAAAGTAGTAGCAAAAAATGGGGGGTATTAATTCAATAAATGAAGCTTGGAAGTAAGAAATTTGAGCACCGAGTACCTAACCAGGTTCCTCATCTTTCTCATTGTGCAAGCCCAATCCCAAGACAAATTCCTCCTCCTTATGTCTGAGAGCTAAGGAAAGGGATGCCAATGCAAATGTTCATGATTTGGAATGGTAATTGCAATTTTAGAACAAGAAGATTGATGATGCAAGATCAACAATTATGGGGTCATTATTATTAGTAGTATTATCACTATAAATATTTGGTATATTTAATTGGTAGCAACAACTACATCATCACGATCAAGAACTAGCAATACCTAACTTCATTTGTTCATTCAAATTCATTGTGTCTCTGGATCGATGTGTATTATGGGTTCATCATGAAATGGGTCTCATCATGAACATGTGATGTTGTCATAGCTTACAGATATTTCAAACTCATCAATTTTCTAACCTTCTACAAGTGACAATGAAACTCCTTTTTTATGTTATTGTTGTAACTCTGCAATTTTCTTGTATTTTATTGATAAGGCAGATCCTTACATTTGTATTCATTGTATTTATTTGCCTAGCTGGATTGTGGGTGCAATATTAGAGGCATGCGGTTATATTTTTCATGTAAGAACCTCCAAAATCATAGTGTTAATCATTAAAGGAATGCCTTTTTACCTTATTTAAAAGTGATAAATTTCTTATATTTTAACATAGTTTACATTATATAACTATAAAGAGAATTAAATTTTGAAGGGTTTAGAAGCAAGGACAAACCACAAGTTTCCTACAGATGACTCAATCATAAGCGAGAGGAAGGAAGGATGATTCTCGTACAAAGCGAGAGGAAGGAAGGACAATTCACCTACAAAATGAAGGCAAGTTGTACATGCAACATGTAAGTCAAACTGTGTTTCTTTTTGGCATTAGCTATAATTAATCTAGTAAGCTTCCATTGCTACTTCTTCTCTTGCAAGTTGTATATCCCATTGATTCTCTCATGACTAGCTATCTCTCTCCCACGAATAGCACCAATAACACTAGTAGTAGACCTAACATCAGTTTATCTAGCACTAACAGCACGAGTAGCTTAAAATGGCTATGGTTATCACGTTTGCATTGATGTTGGGACTAGAAATGGATATGAGGCAACTAACAGTGAAGATGGTGTTAGCTAATCTAGCACATATGACATTCATATCCTTTTTTTGTATTTGGAATAGGGAGGGATCACAACAATCCCCAATCTACTGCAGAAAGGAATGACCCGACAATGGCATAGAGTGGAGTTGGGGTAGTTCAACGGATGGATTAGTTATCCATGTGAGCTGTAACAATAGAAAATTGGCTTTCATACCCAAATTCTTGCTTTCATCCATACATGTCTCCTCAGCCTTGGTTTACTATGTTGATTAAGAGCTCTCCTAAGCTAATGATGTGTAAGAGCTCTCCTCAGCCTGAACCAACTACATGAAGTGAAATGGAAAAACTCTAATATCACAACACCAGTACAACGACTCTGTGTCATTACTCACCCATAAGTTATGGTCGACAACAACAATGGTTGACAGCGCAACAACAATGACAACACGGTAGGTACAAACAATGTAAGGTGGTGAGTCATGTTGTTTACAAAATATATGTTCTTGTAATTTTAACATAAAATGTTTACCTAATAATGTTGGCATTAATCAACAGAAACACAAATTTTCCAACTGAATCGAAACTTAAGCTAAGTTTTCCTAGGCCACCTCAGCAAGAAGCCAAATATGACGGCGAAAGAGATTGCACTATTGAATATACACTGCGAGCCTAATTTTTTTATTATTTTTATCATTCATGATAGTAAGCAACTGAAATTAATGCTAACCCCCACCATTTTGATTACTATAGTCTCAGTCGTGTTTGTGGCAAGGACTAAAAATAATAATCAATTTTCATATGAGCAAAAAATATACCCACGTAGTGCTTGACACCATATTCATATAAGAAAATACGTAGGCACCATTTGTTGTTGTGTTTTATGAATTCGATTGCTTAGTCTCGCTCGAATTGATCTGGTTTACATTCAACCCTATATTTTTAGTGTCATTTTATGAATGTTACTCATGTTCTCCCTCTAAATGATTGTGTTCACATTCAAGCCTGTATTTTATAGTTATTTTCTTTCTATGCATCGAGCCACCTTCGAGAGTCATCGAGAAAGAAAATAATGTACAACCATCCACCAAATATCTACACCACAGATTATCTCAATATCGGACACCATCACAAACATCAAAATCTAAATTTAATTTGAATACCATCGATTCGTTGTCAAAGTCGTTAATGCTAAGTCCTTTGAGGCTGGAAAATAGTCAATATACATCCATTCGACAACTTTTCACACACAATCTCAATGTCCGATTCCAATTTTGATTTTGAGTAGTTCTCAAAGTCACTAATCCTAAGTTCTATGTGTGTGTGTGTGTGTCTGTTATATTCATAAATTAATCTTTCATCGCATTTTACAAAGATTTTAAATTAATATTTAAAAAAAAAAAATTAAATCACTTTTGTTTTATGATAAATAATAAATATTATAAAAGAGTAAAGAAAATTGTATATATTCAATAATTCATCAATATATTCATTTTTAATATTTGATTTATCAATGAGTATCAATTGATCACCCAATATTTCTTTTTCTACAAAATTATTTTCATTTTTATTTTTTTAATGATAAGTCAAGTCAATAATTTTAATGCCATGTTTTTTTGTTTTTTTGTTTTTGTTTTTATAATAAATTTATTTGGATGGCATGAGTTATCATGAAAGTTATGAATGCTATTTCTTTTTATAGATGAAAATAATCTAATTCCATCCATCAACAACTTACCCCACACATCATTTCACTATCAAAATCTAAAATTGATTTCAATGGTATCTAGCCATCATCCTTTTAGGCTATTTTCTTCCCAACAAACACATACCCACTCCTTATCATCAAATTATACCCTTCTAATTTCTTCTAATGATTTGAAACTCACCCTAAAATAATAATGCAAAGTAAATGGTCAAAATAAATGTAAACTTTTGAAATCACATTTTACTTACTATAATTAACAAAGATTTTAATGGTAGAAGAAATATTACATTTTTAGTGATTATTAATTTCTTTAATTTCAATGTTGGGTTGATAAATGATGACTCACTTGCTATAAAATACTTGCCTTGGAATCTAAAGATTAAAATCATCTTTATTCTAAATGGCTCTTGTATTTTCCTTGATAATGTGTACTTTTCCATGACATACCTTTCACAACATAAATCCATCACATAGCCACCACATAACTCACTCCTAAACAAATATCCTTGATAAGGTGTACCCTTCCATGACATACCTTTGACAACATAAATGCATCCCATAGCCACCAAACACCTCACACTTGAATAAATAGCCTATCATCATATTGATACATACACCCTTTTATATGTCACTTAATTAAAGATTTCCAAAAAAGTTTACACTTTCACTTTCCAAAACTCCATTTGAGTCCATGTGTAATGAGAAATGTCAATTCTTGTCGATATGGAAATTTCAATCTCATAAAGCTCACATACATTACATTTTAAATCACACACTCCCACTAATTCTATTTGCTTTCTTATATTTTTTGGTCACGCTGTCGTAATGCCATTTACTTTTTTATCTTTGGTTACACTCTTGGATTTGTAGAAAAAGAAAAAAATTAACCATAGGTTATGGATGTAAATTGTATTGACATTGGGAGCTTATTAGTAATATTACTTACAAAAAATATCCTTAGCATAAATTTTGAGGAGCAAACAAAAGACATTGAGCAAAACCAAGAAAATCAAGTCATCTATCTCTTACTAGAATCTCATATTCCTTCTTTTGACAATACCTATATGTCAATTCCTAATTATTTTATTGTTGATTTATAATGTTATGCGTTTTCTATTAAAATTATATACTTGATATATAATTTGATTGTTATTTTAGCAAATTGGAATACCTCTCAATCACTTACTGTGTAATTCATGAAAACACTACTAATACAATAGATAATGGAAATAAAACACATTCTATAAGAGTTGAAAATGCAAATAATTCAGCAATCCCCCAATCCTTTATAGGCTATATTAATATTATTAGATAATGCATAGTTTTTCTTTGTTTTACATAATAATAATTAATGATTATATCTAGGATTTTAAAATTCCTCAAGCTTAGTGAGAGCTTCTTACTCGTATGTTATTGGTTGATTTTAGATATAAACTTACACAAAATGAACATTGTGAATATAAAAAAAAAAAAAAAATTGGGATCACAACAATGATAATTAGTGATTTTGTTGATTCAATTTATAACATTTAATGAAATCTACATTCCAATTTTCTCCAAAATGACAACTCCTCCTTTCGTGACGTCATCTTTCTCTCACACTCTTTCACATTCTTCATATCATTTCTAGCAACATTAAGATCAATAACATTATACTTTGCAAATATTTTGAAAATCCACACTCCACCCCCCCCACCTCCCCACACGTACACATATATATTCCCCTGACCTACACTAATCCCAAGTTGAAGGAATCATATCCTTTGTTGAATTTGTATTAAATGTTGAGAACAATAATTCTGATGTTGTATGGAATTCTTGACAAGAAGAGGGAGAAAGTAACATAATTAGTATTATCAATAAAGGAATTACAGATTATGATCTAACTTTCCATTATGTCATGCATTTTCAATCTAAGTAAGAGATAAAGTGGATAATCAACATCCTTAATATAAATAATACACTTAACTATCTTTACGAATAATTCCTTTAGTTTTGTGCTTTCATAGATCTTGCAAAACTCATAATCATAAAAATATTTGCTTACATAATAATAAAGGGATTTAATGATACCAACTTGTCATGTTATTATAAGCCTATAACATAAGCTGGGTCATTTTCATTGATTTTATAATACTTTGATAGAATTATCACCTTTCAGTAAAGTCCTCAAGATTTACAACATTTCTTTTTTAAATGAGGCTTAGATCGTAATGCTCATATATTGTATAGAGAAATAGACTAAATCATATATTATATGGGTGTTTATAAAAGAAATGATTATTTAATCATATTTACAGTTTTATTTTATCATTTTTAACATTTCAAAATTTCTTTTAAGAAAATATGAAGACTTTTGGTTGTTGTTGTTGTTTATGAAAAGGTTATATTTAAAAATACACACTATACTTATTATTAGGTTTTTGCAATAAATTTTTGCTTTTGTTTCTGTGAAATGTCTATTTAATTTATTAATAAAATATATTTAATTTTTGTTTTTTTTTTCAAAATAAATTGAATAAATTACATCAATCAAAAAGTAACTCACAACATATTTTAGTCATAAAGTTTGATAAGGTTAAAAAATTCAAAACTAATATTTGCATATTCCATAAAGAGTCTTATTGCAATCTCAAGATAAGATATCATTATTCTTATACAAAATTACTCAATACTATTTGATACTATATTTAAAAAAAGAAACTTACATTTAAGTTTATCGAAAAGCATAAAAACTATAATATATCTATATATACACACTAGGCACATCATCCAAATCTATATTTGCTCGTTTATAGCTACCATCTCCTAATCAAACTAATACAAATTTCCGTCCTTTATAGATTTTCTGTTAACTATTGAATGACCAATAAGATAATATATGGTTTTTGTAACCATCCTAGCAAAGGTTCCATAATTTTCTTAGCTATGTGGTAACTTGACATTTAATCTCTTGAAATTTTTAAACAATATTAAAGATGAGTGACCAATTATAGTTATATTTGAAACTCTCTAACACATTATTTCTGAAAAAATATTTTACATGGATATAATACTCATATGCAGGGCTGGAATTTGACTTTCTACAGAAGGTTTTTTCATTGTGAGTAAAAAACTTTGAAACAAAAATTTTTATTGGTAAAAATATTTTGAAATTGTTAATTTGATGTTTAAATATTTAAATTTCTCGTCATCAATTTTAATTAGTGATATAGATATAGTTAGCAGTTTCTAATTTGAATTCAAATTTGAAATCGATATGATAAAATTTTGGATGAAAAAATTTCAATTCAAAAAAAAATTGATAGTATACATCTTAAACATTTAAATATATATATATTTTTCATGTAAACACCAATACCTTGTGTTCATTTTCTTCCCATTCATTTTGAAATTTAAATAATTTTTAATAATTTTAAGCAATATAAACAATTTTAAAACTACAATTTACTAACCACAACCACACTTATATGTTATCTTAAAAATTTATGTTCTTTTTGAAACTCTAAACTATGTCCCTTTGTGTTCACATATTATCAAAAATATTTTTGTAAATAATATATATTTAAAAATTAAATATTCAAAGCTCAAAGCTACATCCTGCATAAAATTTTATCTAAATTCCTCTTGTAATTAATATATATTTAAAAATTCCCCCGATCGGGGTGGTGGAAGTTGAGAGTACGAACAGAAGGATAGTGAAGGGGAGAGGATGGTTAGGTCGACCACCAACTGCCCTCATCATAGATCAAACGGATGAGGTGGTGTCCTGCATGCTTGAGGGAGTCTCGAGGCAATGAGGTGATAGGAGAGTGTGGGTAGAGGAGGGAAGAAATGGCGGCGGTAGTGGGATGGGACATAAAACAGTTGGGAAGGGGTTCATGAGGGTGACTAGGGTAGGAAGAGAGCCCAATGTGCAGTGAAGGAAGGAGGAGAATGGAGTAAAGTGGTCGTCGGATTCCTCTATGATCGAGCATAAGTCCGGGTATGTTTCCTTAGCCTCAACTCCTGCATCTCATTCTGTCATGCATAGTATGTTGGAGGAGGGGGGAAAGTTGAGAATTGCTGGGGAAGGGCCGCGTCTGAGCGGGTCTGCAATTCACCTTGGTATGCATAGCAAGTTGGAGGAGGGGTAAAAGATGGGAAATGCAGAGGAAGGAATGGGTCTGAACGGGTCAGAGGTATGCATGATGAGGAAGCGTGAGGAATAGAACATCGACATGCCGGGGAACTATAAGAGAAGGGAAAAGGGGCATCCTGAGAAAACTAAGAATGAAATCTGTGGGGGGGTTAGGATGGCAAAGGGCTCAACCATTTTTAGCCTAGGGGGAGAGAGACCATCAATTATCCAAAATAATAGGGGAGACTTGAGTGGTGAAGGCAGGCCTAACGACTTGGGCATGCCGGCTTATGGGACGAGTGTAAGTCCTAGGAAGCTAACTTTTGTTGTTGATAATTGTAAGCAGGAGGAAGTAAAGAGAAAGATGGCTCGCCTGGGCAGAGGCATGGGGCGTCAGAGCCAGCTGGGTAGAAACGACCTGACGACATCAACACCAGCAAGTCAGAGGCGGGGTAGGAAGTCCATGAGGACAGTTGTGCAAGAAGCCATGCGCGCATACAAAGAAGGCACGGATGTTGACATTCGTCAGGTAATACAGGAGATGGAAGAAAATGTCATGGAAGAGGATTGTGAGCCCGAGATGGAGGAATGGGGGGATATTATCCCAGACCTAGGGCACACGAGAGGTAGGATGACGCTCTATACTCAAGCCCTGCACGTGTACTCGGTGTTGAAGTGCTTACTAGCCAGGGCTCTGGAGCACGTGTACTGGGTGTTGAAGTGCTTACTAGCCAGGGCTCTGGAGCATGTGGCAGGTGAAATGGCTGAAATAGCCCAAGGTATGCCAAATATAAAAAAGGATATGAAAAACCTGCAAATCATCATGATCATACAAGACAACAAGATGGATGAAATCTAGCAATGGTTGATGAAGCTATCTCTAACACTAGGTGACTTGGCGGAAGAACTAGCAAATGTGGAATCTGACAAAGATGACCAAAAGGATTAGTTTCTTGTAGTTTCTTGTTTGATTCATTTTGTAGATAACATTTTCTCTTCAAGTGTTTTATGTTAGTTTGGAACATGATTAGTGTTTTTAGCTGAGCTGTTTACTTAGCTTGGATTGAAAGACTGATTAAATTTTGTTATTGGATGGCCTATAATAGAATCAGGTGGCCAAGAGACTTGGTTTCCCATATGGGCAAGTTGAGGCCACCACACTGTTGTATATGGAACAACTTGGTTTTATAAATAGATAAGAAAGGTACTACCAAAGCTTATATATATATATTTAAAAATTAAATATTCAAAACTCAAAACTACATCCTGTCTCAAAATCTGATCTAAACTCCTTTTGTAATTAATATATATTTAAAAATTAAATATTCAAAACTACATCCCTCTTAGTTTCGAATTTTATCTAAAATCCTTTTGCAATTAATACATATATAAAAAATAAATATATTCATAACTTATGTTTACAAGATTCCTCTTTACATAAATATATATAAAAAAATTACTTACTTTTTTATAAGATTACTTCAAGATTTTATTTCCTTGTTATCTCATATTTTTAAACCATTTAAAGCAACACTCTAATTGAAAACTAAGAAAATTTATCTGCTCACAATTAGTTTCCATTTTACCTATTATCCTCCCACCATCTACATCTATTTCGTGTTTATGAATCACTTGATTTACCATTCGAGGCATGAAAATTAACAATCCATGTCATAAACTATAAACAATGAATTTTTGTTTATCCATGTGACGCTACCTTGAACGAGATACAATTTTTATACCAATCCAACTCTCGAATTTTTGAAATTTTTTTCTCCGATTCAGGTGAATTTGGTAACTATGATTTAGATAGAAGTTAAGATTGACAATATGTTTAGTGGAAACACTTATTTGTTGTCACAATTTGTGTTGTTTATTGATTGCAAATGAAATTCGTACGAACACCAATCTTTTTAAGAAAAATGTTAAATTTGATAATGTAGTGAGTTGCTTTCATTTTTCCTAGAATAATTACATTAAAACCTACTTGAAACCTACTTGCTATAAAAGAAATTATATATAAAAACACATAAAAATTTATATAAAATAAAAAACATTAAAAAATAATAAATTTCATCAAAAAAATTTCGACAGACAAAATAAATTTGAAATTCTAGGCTTACCTATCCTCAATTTACAGATTCGCAAATGCTATTGAAACCAATAAGCCATGAACTTTGGACCACTAGTTCCCCGTATACATTGACGGTTGATGTTGAAACCAAACACTTCAAAAACTGTAGTACAAGTGGACATTGACCAATATTTTTAAGCCTGAAACCATTCTAGAACCATAGCACCAAGGGCACTCATACAAAACAAAAAACACAAAACACAATATGCTTGAACTCTGATTACCAAGACGATATGATTAAAATATTGTGTGCACCTGTTTAATGAAAATACCATTATCACATAATGAGTTGGAGGAAGTAGAACAAACAAGTGATATGCATACAAGACTAAAAGAAAGATGCATGTAGATGAAGGGCTCCCGTCTCTCCATAATAAACTTTTTACATTTGGGGAAATGGTTTGAAATCCAAATATTTTGGTATTTTTCATTAAATTACTATAATTTTTTCCCATTCAAATTTGCCTCAAGAGAAAATTTTATTTCAATGACATCTTGTCATCCTCAAAGTTTTTGAAATATAAGCACAACATTAGTTATTTGTTGGAATGGTAGCGGAACTTACTTATTTTCCACTTCTAGTTACTATGGAGACTATCAAGACTGCAGTCAACCTTGCAGTCGATGATCCCCAGACTACATTGGTGGGATAAGGGTGCAGCCCCCACATGTATGTTAATCCCACAACATTTACAGGCAATCTAGATTCTGTTTTGCAATCCCTATTTTCAAATCTCTCTCCAGACGGCTTTGCTACTTCAATGCAAATCGATTTTGGCAAAACCAATCTTGTCTATGGTCTTGTTGTTTGTCGTAAGTATTTGAATTCCAGTGAGTGCTCCCAATGCATCAAGGAAGCGTCGATAGAAGCGAAATCATTATTTCCTCAAGCTAACAGTGCTCACATTCATTTGGATGGTTGTCTTTTCCGCTATGAGAATAATACATTTTATAGTATGGATGTGGACCCTGGTGATTATATTTCTTGTGTCGTCATGAATTCTAGTGATGCACAGACTTTCCTTCGAAGAGCTCAGGACTTATCTGCATAGCTCATAACCAACGCTTCTGAAAATAATTGTTATGTTGTTGGATCGATTGATGACTCCTTATATGGTCTGGTTCACCAATAGTAGTTGTTGCTGATACATGACTGAAGCTCAAAATTAATTACTTAACTAACCTCCCAAGAGTGAAGGCCGAGGTCATGAGGCGGGATATTTTATGCACTACTTAAAATACTCATTTTTTATAGATAACCAGACTTCCGGTATGAGTTTCTAGATTTTCTACAACTATTTGGATATTGATTTTCATATAACATATATGTTGATTGTTTTTACTTCGTTTTAAACGCATCATTCCCCAATTTAACACCGTCGTCGAGGAAATCTTCATCGAAAACAGTGCCTATATTCCTTGGAAGCATTGGCGAAGAAACTCTGGTTATGGTGCTGTGATTCATAATCTTCAGTTGATTCAGTCAAGGTATAAGCAACGAGAGAAATATGATCAAATAGTTTCTTACCTGCTAAATTCTTCTGAGTCACTTAACTTGGTCGTATTCAACAACTAGAATGAAATTTCTTTAATGACGCTCTCCATATATTAAAATCTTGTTGTGATGGGAAACTACGAGGAATTTATCTTTGATTACGAGCTTAGAAGTGTTTTGACTGCAAATTTTGACATAAACATCATTCTTGGGAGAGGAGGATTCAATGAAGTTTACAACGTATAATATAAAACACCAACTTGATGGGTTCGTCCAAATATTTCCATTGTTTGCAGATAAATTATAATGAGTTTTCTGAGCAATATACTCTTTTGGATGGGAGGGTTGTTGTTGTTAAGAAATTGAATGAAAGGAAAGAGATCACTCTCAGGTCGCAGAGAGATTTTGACAAAAGTGAGGGTCCTCACCAGTGTCGGTCACCGTAATCTTGTTCGTTTTCTCTTGTTCGTTTTCTTGGTTATTTCACATCAGGGTACGAACATTTGCTTTTTTTATGAGGAAATTCCCAATAATAGTCTAAACAAACATTTTTTTTGGTATATGTCTCTTATTAATTCTATTGTTTTTAGGGTTCAGTTTCTTAATTCCTAAACTTGTGTCAACTTGTATGAGGCTTTGAGATAATGATATTGGAACTACACAAGAGAGAGAGAAAGTGATTTGAGTCGGGAAATTCGTTTAAACATTATAGCGGGAACAACTCGATGGTTTGCGTGTCTGCATGAGGATTCTTTGTTCACATTATACATAGAGATAGAAAATGTGGAAATATACTTTCAGATGACAAATTTAATCCTAAAATAGTAGATTTTGGATTAGCATATTCCTCCCAGAAGATGAATCACATGTTTCTACAAGATTTAGAGGACCAATGTAAGTGGTACTAATGAGTTAATAATTTCTATCATATTATCTTCTTTATAAGGTGTCAATTCGAGGGACTAATTTATGGTTCCCACTAATTTCTCAACAATTAATGGTTACCTTGTGCCCAAGTATGTTGTACATGGACAATTAAGAGAAACGGTAGACGTTTATAGTTATGAAATTGTCGTCCTTGATATCATGAGTGGGAGAAAGTGAATGGATAGAAGCCTCCCAAAAACTATGGAACTTCTTTTCCAATGGGTGTGTGGTTTTAAGAATTGATTTATTATATAATCCTAGTTTGATGATTATAACTTGAAGCTCATTTAAAACTAAAGAATTTGAATTATGACCTTGATGATGCTACAAGTTTGGAATCAATACGAGAATAATCAAGTTTTGGATATTTTTGATCTAACGTTAGAGGGGCGATTCCCAAGACAGCAGGTCTTGAGGGTCATCATGATTGCACTTTTTTTTGCACTAAAGGTTCTTGGGCGCTATGACCAACAATGTCATAGGTTACTCGATGTTAACCAACAATTTAAAGATTGTTTCCCGACCTATAAAATCAATGTTTATAGATGCCTTTTCTAGCAGACATAAGAATTCCTCCACTACCTCCAACTCTGCAACACCAACTTCAACTTCTACACCATTTCATGAATCTCATAGATCCATTAGTGTTTCACTCACTCCTCGCTAACTGACAGACCATCATAGAGGCAAACTCTGATTTTTAGTATCTACAAACATCGGTTTAATGAGGCTATTTTTTCATTATTCAATACGTCTTCAATTTTGAAGAAGCAACATAGAAGTTCCCACTACAAGTCACACTACAAAACAACGTTTAACATATATTTTGGCTGAGCTTACGCCCAGTTCACCTTAAATTAATTGGAGTTGAGAGGATGGAATTGTCTAAATTTACGTAAGTGATTAGTTATTTAGTTCTGCCACCACTCTGTAGATTTCGTTTTCACTACTTTGTTCACCCAAATGCAATTTGGTTACACATCCATATTAACACAGCTCTAAGATGAGTCATGTTGTTTTTCATTTGAAACCTGAAAAAACATCAAAGTTTTCCTGCATTTTGTCAAATTATTCCAATGCTTAAATTTTGTCATATGTAAACATGAATTGCATCATTAATTCACTCTTGAAATGTTGCATCTCATATCGGTCAGTCGAATTATGATTTTCAGTAGAAAATGTATCTTCTTAAAATTCACCGAAATCTAAGTGCGTGCAGAATCAAAAAGGTCAAGCAACTAGCTACTCAATATCAAAGGCGCATTTTATTAGGACAAATATTTAGCAAAATGGAAAGATAATTAACTCGAGGGGAGACTCCTTGTGTCCGTATCAATCAATACACGCATAGGCACTAATTAACTCAAAGGGATATTCCTTGTGTTTGTAAGGGTCAATACATGCGCATACACTATGCAAATTCCTTTTGGACCCCACAGACTTTATGAGAGACATACAAATTTCCTCCCTGCTAGACTAGTTAGCTATGAAAATAGAGAACACGTGCATCCCTGGAACATTACGTATTTCTCAAGCCACTCGTGTATTCCATTCCATTTTATGTAGAAAAAAATAAAAATAGAGAACACGTGCATCCCTGGAACATTACGTATTTCTCAAGCCACTGGTGTATTCCATTCCATTTTATGTAGAAAAAAATAAAAATAAAATGACAACCCTTGGTGGACATGTTTTTTTTTGGGTGGGTTCTTGTTCAGAAAAGCATTGCTATACCTATGAGACCATTCGATAAGCGTTTTTGAGTGTAATTGTAAATCCAATGGGATTGGGCATTTGGTATAAGAAATTTGTCAAGTGCAACGGATCCACAACCTTGATCTTGGTAGCATAGTTGGCAGTGGCAAAGTTTATTAAATCCATTGGGTTTTGATGGTATGCATGAGTCGACAACTGGTTTTTGGCGAGACTACTAATTTAAGTGGCACTTTTGGAAGTAAACCAAAGATAAAGCCTACAAAAATTGCCAAACATTAGTTAACTCTTTAAAAGCTCCACATTCATTGAAATAAGAAGAAAAACTCAAAGAATAGGGTTAGAACAACAAGATCAAAAGACTAAAACTTGGAGAGGACCTCAAGAATATGTGAAAACATATTTAGAAAAACTAAATTGAGTAAGACATAGGTAAAAATAATAATTCATGCAGTAATTCAAGAAAATAAAAGAAGCCGAAATTAGCAAAGGGAAAACTTTAAAAGCAGGTCTGTGCAAGTAGAATCAATGTGTTTTTGGAGACAAAGTTTCTAATAGTTTCTGAGGTGAAATTTCAAGAGCAGTGAGGTGTTGGTATGGTGGTGTTGCTAAAGGTGATTCTTGATTAGTGATTAAAGAAAAAATATTTTTTGAAGGCAGACTAACATTCATGGATCTATTTTGAAAATTGATGAAAAATGACCCATTGAGTGTCGACCATGTTGTAGCTTGAAGATCAAAGGTTGGTGCTCCTTCTGGTGTTTGCTGGTAAACAACTAGTTTAAAAATGGATGAAAAATGACCCATTAATTATCCAACTAGTTGTATCTTGCATATCAAGGGTTGGTGCTCCTTTGAGAGGGCACTGGTAAATAACTAGTTTGAAAATGGATGAAAATGACCCATTGAGTGTCTACCAAGTTGTTATTTGCATATCAGGGGTTGGTGCTCATTCCAGTGGGTGTTGGTAAATAAATAGATTGTAGGCTTTGTAGCTCCTTTTAGTTGTAGCTGATAAATCAAGGGGTTGTAGCCTCCTGCTGGTTGTATAATTTTTTTTACAAGTTGTGGATGATGCTATAATACAATCAAGAGCAGTTTGAAGAATTTGTTTGTCCCATGAGTGTTTTAACGTATTTTTTTATATTATTTATTGTCACACTTGTTCAAATCATTGTTGAAGTATTTTAGTTGCATCCTAGTAGTGTTACATGAAGTGAAAGAAAGTTTTCATCGTTATAATTCTTGCACTATTGATTCACCACCCCCCTCTGAGTAGTGCCTTGGTTTCTAACAATTGGTATCATATCCACGTTACTTCAGATTGCTCTAATAGCTAGAAGAAACGACAACGACCATGGAAAACCAGGAAGGAGGTTTTACCAATAGGGCACCTATGTTTAATGAAAAAAACTATGTGTTTTGGAAAGTAAGGATGAAGACCTACATTTAATCACTTGGATTTGATGTGTGGGATTTTTTGGAAGAAGAATATCAAAGGCCTCTAGTAGTGGTTACCAAATAACGGAGTATGGAGTTCACATACAATGCTAATGAAATGAATGCCTTTCTTGCTTATCTACCTGAATCACAACTTGTAAAATTATTGGATTGCACATCTGCCAAAGCTATTTGGGACAAGATGAGCAGTTGCTACAAAGTAGGCAACAAGGTAAAGAAATCTAAACTGCAATGGTATAGGATGAAATTTCAATCTTTATGCATGCATGATGATGAAGTTGTGAATAACATAAGAGGGTTTGATGAGTTGTTAGAAGAAGTTGTAGTAGTTCAAAAGGTGTTAAGATCTCTTCCTGAAAGGCTTAATTCCAAGCCTTCTCCATTGAAGAAATGATGAATTTGAGTACTCACTCTAGATGAATTACTTGATATACTCACCGCCTCTGAGATGAGAATTTCAAAAGGAAAGCATTCAACCAAAGAATCAACCTTCAAATGAAAAATCAAGTGCAAGGATGAGCATGATTATGCATGTTGTGAATCAGGTGAAGAAGAAGCCAACTTTGTATGGAAGCTCAAGCGAGGATCAGGCAAGTATAAAGGCAAGCTACCCTTTAAGTGTTTTACTGGTGGCAAAGTTGGTCACTATGCATCAAAGCATCATGGAAAGAGGAAGAAAGATTATGACCCTAAGGAAAGATTCAAGAAAGTTAAAAAGGACAAAAGAAAGGATAAGAAGAGGGATTTTTATGTTAGAAAAAAGAGCTCCTTGAAAATTGAACCTAATGAATTATCAGATCAAGACAAAGATGACGAAATCCTTAAATAATTCATGATAACGGCCACATAAAATCTACAAGTTGAGGCCATTAATGCTAAATATAAAGGGGGAGAAGTAGATCTTGAAGGAGAACTAGTTAGTGCACCTAAGGAAATAGAGAGGCTAAGGAAGAAAAATAATACTCTACAAGAGTCTTAGGCAAAAGTGTAGCAAATCTATAGTCTTGATTTTGGCAGCATAGTTGGCAATGACAAAGTTATTAAAGCCTTTGACCTTTGGTGGCAAGGATTAGTCAACAACTATTTTTGGAGTTAGTTTTTGGTGAGACTACTAGTTTAAGCGGAATTTCAGAAAGTTAAGCCAAGGATAGACCCTGCTAACTTTGGCGATCCGCAGATAACTCTGTAAAATATCCAAATTGACTGAAATAAGAAGAAAAACTCAAAAAATAGGTTCAGAACAATAAGATCAAAAACCTGAAACATGAAGAGGACCTCAAGAAGATATGAAGAGAATATGTTATGGAACCATCTCACAAAAAGATAGAAAAGATAGATCAACGCCTTAGAATTCAGCCTCTTCGAGGGGGAAACCTCCTTTATATTACACAAATAAATGATTCTTTGATGATTAAAATGACAAAACCTCCTTTCTATATATAGGAGTCTAAGGAGTCACAATATAACCCAGACGACCTAACAATAATAATATAATAGCACAAAAATAACGATAGAGGGATTCTATGGGGCATAGTAATAACAATATGGGGACAATAAGGGCACAACAATATTAATAAGGGATATAACTACAATAGTAATGGGGTAATCACTAGTATTATAAAGACCTAACATGCCCCTCTCCTTGAAAAAAGTGTTTTCCTTGACGCTTGAGTAGTTCTGGATGCTTCTGTATAAAATTCTCATCCTCCCATGTCGAATCTTCTGTGGATAAGTTCTTCCACTTGATGAGATACTCGAAATTGATCTATTTCGTAGCTGTCGAATTCTTCTTTTTGTGACTACTTCGAGTTCTAATATAATTTTTCCTTCCTCGTCAAGTTCTGGCAATATTGTTTGAAGTGGGAGCTTGTCGCCTATAACCTTCTTTAAACATGAAACATGGAAAACTCGGTGCACTCGAGAAGCTGCAGGAAGCTCCAATTTGTGTGCCATATTACCAATATTTCGTAACACCTTGTACAGACCATAATACTTTGGTGATAATTTATTATCCTTCTTAGCTTGCTTGAGGGACATTTGTTTATATGGTTGTAGCCGTAGGGATACCCAATCACCTACATCAAAACTTCTTTCACTGTGATGTTGATCTGCCTGTTGTTTCATTCTATTCTGCACTGACACGAGGTTATCCTTTAAGAGCTGGAGGACTTGTTGTTGATGCTCGATGTGATGTTCCACTACTTGAACCTTAGAATTTTCTCTTAAATATGATGTGATGGATGGTGGCTGATATCCATAAAGTGCCATAAATGGGGTCATTTTGTTGCTCTATGGAAGGAAGTGTTATACCACCATTCATCCAGAGGCAACCATTTGACCCATTGTGTCTGTTTATCAGATACAAAGCAACGAAGATATCCTTCCAAACATTTGTTTACTATCTCAGTTTGCCCATCAGATTGAGGATGATAAGAAGAGCTATGAGCTAACTGAGTACCGAGACAAGAAAATAATTTTTTCCAGAAATTTCCAGTGAAAATGGGATCTTTGTCACTTACAATAATCTTTGGGTTTCCATGTAGCTTTTGAATTGTTTCCATAAACGCAGTAGAAACTGTACTAGCTTTAAATGGACGTGATAATGCACAAAAGTGTGCATAATTGGTAAGTCTGTCAACTACCTCCATCATGACACTCTTTCCCTCAGACTAGGGTAAACCTGTGATAAAATCCATTGAAACCTCCTCCCAACATTGGCTTGGAATGGATAAAGGTTATAATAGACCCGAGATCTTAATTGTTTCAACTTTATTTTGTTGGCAAACCAAACATTTTTCCACAAGCTTTTGAATATCTAATTTAAGGCCATCCCAAATAAATTCCTTCTTAACCCTGTGGTAAGTTTTTAAAAATCCTGAGTGCCCTCCTAAGGCAGAAGTGTGCAATTCCATAAGAATCTATTGTTTGAGTTGGGAATTCTTACAAAGGTATAAGCGATCTTTGTACCATAAGAAATCATTTTTCCAGCTAAAAGTATCAGATGTACTAGAATCTTGTTGTAACTTTTGAATAAGTGCCCACACTTCTTCATCATTCTACCATTCCTCCCTTGCTTCGTTTGTCCAATCTGGTTGGATAATAGAAATGGCGCACAACAATGCTTCCAAATCCTCATCCTTTCTTAAGAGTGCATCTGCCACCACATTTCGCTTCCCTTTTTTGTAGATGATTTCAAAGTCATGACCCAACATCTTTGTGACCCACTTTTGTTGCTCTTCAGAGGATAATCTTTGTTCTAAAAAGTATTTAAGGCTATCATGATCTGTTTTTACCTTGAAGTGTCTTCCCATTAGGTAGGGTCACCATTTCTTAAGTGCATGTAGTATTGCCAACATTTCCCTCTCATAAATAGCTTTGTGTAAAAACATTCCCTTGATTGGACTACTTTCAAAAGATATGGGTCTTTCATCTTGCATTAAAGCAGCACCAATTCCATTTCCTGAAGCATCACATTCCACAATAAAGGCTTTTGTGAAGTCCGGTGTAGCTAAGACCAATGCTTGGCACATTGCCTCTTTAAGATGTTCGAAGGCCTTTGTTGCTTCTGGAGTCCATGAAAATGCATCTTTCTTCAATAATGTTGTTATAGGTGTTGTTATTCTCCCATAATTCTTAACAAACTTGTGATAATATCCTGTCAACCCGAGAAATCCTTGCGGATTCTTTATGGATGTGGGGATTTTTCATTCCTTCATGGCTTTAATTTTGCTAGGGTCTACCTTAACTCCTTCATGAGATACAATATGACCCAGATATTCCACCTCTTGTACTCCAAAGAAACATTTGGATCTTTTTGCATATAATTGTTTCTCCTCCAATATTTGTAGCACCTTGTCAACATGTTCAACATGATCCTTCCAAGACTTTCTGTAGATTAGTATATCATCAAAAAATATTAACACAAATTTTCTAAGGGTTTGAAAATGGAATTCATCAAACCTTGAAATGTAGAAGGTGAATTGGTAAGGCCAAAAAGCATGACCAAAAATACATAATGACCCTCATGAGTTCTAAATGTTTTTTTCGGAATGTCTTCAGTCTTCATTCTGATTTGATGATATCCTGAATGAAGGTCGAACTTAGTGAAGTAAATTGATCCATGCAATTCATCCAGTAATTCGTCAATGACAGGAATGGGAAACTTATCTTCAATAGTGAGCTTGTTGAGCTCCTTATATTCCGAACACATGCGCCATGATCCATCCTTCTTGTGCACCAATACTACTGGAGTAGAGAAAGAACTCTGACTAGGTTGAATTATACCAACCTCTAGCATTTCTGCAACCATACATGCAATTTCACTCTTTTGGGCATACGGATATCTGTACAGCCTGATGTTTGGAGGAACACTTCCTGGAATTAGATGAATAGCATGATCATGATCACGAATAGGTGGGAGACCTTTGGGAGTCTCAAACACCTTGGAATGATTGTCCAAGACTTTTTGGAGATCTGGAGAAATAGATGATTTCAATGTGGAAACGTCTATCGAACATAATTGTGCAATTACACCTCTTTGTTCCTTTTTTAGAAGCTTTGTCATACCGTTAGATTTGATTATCTCTCCCGGTTTCCCTGCAATACACCTTAATTCAACTTCCTTTCCTTCTGTAGAAAATTTCATGAAAAGTTCTTGAAAATTAAAAGATATTGTAACCAAGGATTGTAGCCATTGGACTCCTAGTACAACATCAGCACCTCCCATTGGAATGGAAAGCATTGGGCTAGTCAAAACATATTCTCCCATGGATAGCTTGATATTATGGTACTTTCCAGAGCAATTTATTGTTCCTCCATTTGCAACCATCACTTCACACTCTGGTGCTCGACATAGGAAGCAATTCAGTTCTTTTGCTACCTTACAATGAATAAAATTGTGGGTACTTCTTGAATCAATCAACACTACTACCTTTTTCTTCTTGATTTGTCCTTCTATCATGATGGTTTGAGGAGTGTTAATTCCCACCAATGCATTACAAGATATGGTCAGATTCATTTCTTCTTTATCTAGGCTTTGTTCCTGGAGTATATCCTCTTCTTTTGACCTTTCTTGCTCCTTTTCTTCTTCCTCTTCACAATCTATGTAGAATAATTTCTTCTCAGCACACTTATGACCTTTAGTGTATTTGCGATTACAATTGTAACAGAGCCCTTTTGCTCTTTTTTCTTCCAATTTTTGTGGTGTCAACCTTATAGGTTATGGAAGACTGGGGGCAACAACACTTCCATATTTATAGTTGTGAGTGGTATGCTTCCTGGTTGCCATAATTTTGCTTTCCATTTTTCTTACTAACCTGAATGCTTTCTCTAATGAATCAGGTTCCCAAAGGCGAAGATCATGTTGGATATTATCCTTTAAAGTCCCTATGAACACATCAATCCTATGCTCCTATGGAATATTTTTTACCCTTATGTTCAATTTTTGGAACTCTTCAATGTGCTCCATTATTGAACCCTTTTGTTTGTGACTTATCAATTGGCTAAAAAAAATGTTGCTTTTTGTATCCTCATAATGTGCTGTCAATTCTTCCATAAAAATTGCCCAAGTGATAATTTGTTTACGAGAGCAAAGCCATTGACACCATACAAATTGATTTGGTTCCAAATATAAAGTTGCAATACGTACCTTTTGTGTGTTTTGCACATTATTGAGATCGAAAAATTGCTCCATCTATAATATCCATGTTGTGGGATCCTTGCCATCAAACTTCCTCATATCGATTTTTGGAATATAGTGGGTCTTTGATCCAACATTAGAGTCTATGAAATCATGATTAACATTTCTTTTGTTCGCATCATGAGTTTCCTTTACTACCCTTTCACCATTTGTAAGTATTTCTTGTAGAAAATTTGTCAAATATGTCTTCAAATCTACCATGTCTCTCTTCAAATTTGTCTTCAAATCTATCTTCAAATCGTCCATCTTAGCTTCCACGCCATTCATTTTAGCTTCCACGCCCTTTATCTTAGATTCCATGCCATTTATTTTAGCTTCTATTAGCTTTTGTGAGAGTGACATTTGTTGCACTTGGTCTTGTAATTTTGATATATCATTGATAATAATCCTCTACTATGCCCTTTGAATTCCTTCAAAATAATTTTTTAAACCAAGCTTAAGTAAAATTTTAACAAAATCTACACACCTTTTTTCACTTTGTAGGAGCTCGATATTGCCTCTGATGTATCTCTTTAATTTCGGATCATCCAGCTCTGAAATTGCGTCTTGCAGTAACCCTCTGTGTCCTCTTTCCAATGCCACCAGTCTGATCCAAATTGGATTCTCCAAGGAATAGTTATGCCAAATCTTCCACAGTGATGTAATTATAGACTAGTTCAGTAGAACAAACTTGTACGACATGCCACATGTCCCTGTTTCGACCTTTGGCACTGAAAAATACATACAAGAAACTACAGTCCGTCCTCTTCCTGTACCTTTTTATGGAACTTCAATCCGATGCACATAGAGAAAGTTATGATGATTTTCCCTAGGTCACCTGTTTGGAATGTAATTCAGGAGTCTGCAAAAAGACCAACTTCCTCAGATCATATCTCTGCAAATATAGTGCGAAAGGCTCTGAAATTTGGATCCAAGGTTTAGTGTGATTTTTTCTCAAATGGGTTTTTTTTTTTTTTTCGCTTCTTAAACATCACAGAAAAAAGTTATAGCGAAAATGCCACGATGACCTATTTGTAGCAGCGAAACCCTAGAATCCAAAGCTCTGAAACCAAATGTTATGAAACCAGCTCACAAAAAGTTAGAAAAGATAGATCAACGCCTTAGAATTCAGCCTCTTCGAGGGGGAAGCCTCCTTTATATTACACAAATGAATTATTGTTTGATGATTCAAATGAAAAAACCTCCTTTCTATATATAGGAGTCTAAGGAGTCACAATATAACCCAGCTGACCTAACAATAATAATATAATAGCACAAAAATAACAATAGAGGGATTCTATGGGGCACAGTAATAACAATATGGGGACAATAAGGGCACAACAATATTAATAAGGGATATAACTACAATAGTAATGGGGTAATCAATAGTATTATAGGGACCTAATAGAATATTTAGTAAAACTAAATTGAACGAGACATAATAAAAAATTATAATTCATGCAGTAGTTCAAGAAAATAAAAAAAATGAAATTAGCAAAGGGAAAAATTTAAAAGCAGGGTTGAGGAAGCATAATCGATGTGTTTTTGGAGTTAGAGTTTGTAAGAGTTTCTGAGGCATAATTTCAAGAGCAGTGAGGTGTTGGTATGGTGGTGTTACTAAAGGAGATTCTTGATTGGTGATTGAAGAAAAAATATTTTATTTTGAAGTCAAATTGGAATTCATGGATCTAGTTTGAAAATAGATGAAATATGACACATTGAGTGTTGAGCAGGTTGTTGCTTTCAGATCAAAGGTTGGTGCTCCTTCCAGTGGGTGTTGGTAAATAATTAGTTGGAAAATGGACGAAAAATGACCCATTGAGTGTCCATCAAGTCGTAGCTTGCAGATCATGGGTTGGTGCTCCTTACAGTGGGTGCTGGTAAATAACTAGTTTGAAAAGGGATGAAAAATGGCCTATTGAGTGTCCAACAAGTTGTTGCTTGAAAATCAAGGGTTGGTTCTCCTTCATGTGGGTGCTGGTAAATAAAAATATTGTAGGGTTGTAGCTGATAAAATAAGGGGTTGTAGCCTCCTGTTGGTTGTAGCAAAAAAATTGCAAGTTGTAGTTTTCCATGTAATACAATCAAGAGAAGTTTGAAGAATTTGATTGTCCCATGAGTGTTTCAATGTGCTTGCTAATATTATTTATTGTCACACTTGTTCAAATCATCACTGAAGTCTTTTAATGGTGTCCTAGTAATGTTATAAGAAGTGAAAGAATGTTTTCATTGTTAAAATTCTTGCACTACTGATTCACCCCCACTCTCACTAGTGCTCTCGTTTCTAAAGATGTCCCATGGAGTAATTTCCTCTCCAAAAAGGACTTTAAGTACCATGTAAAAGGTATGTTCATTTCATCTTTGAAACATAAATGGCATGATTTTTTTCATTTTATTTGTTGGTATATAACATTTGAAGGGTAGCATAACATAGTTTTTATGTAACATAACATACTTTTAATTATTTTCTTAGGCTGAAAGCTTAACTTTTCCTATTATTTAATGAATAGTTTAACAAAAACTAACAAGCCTATCAAGTCAACCATAAGAACCTTGAAAGGTCCTTGTTCCACCATAGTTTGATTCGCATGCGAGTTAAGCATCATTTGGCTTAAATGAGTGATAATTGAGATTCTTTTCTTGCTCAAAATGGCTATGATAGGCATCTGTAATTTAAAACTTCTTAGTCTTATGTTACAATGGCCCCTGACCCATATCCTATTGGTTCAACTCCATCATTGGTTGATGAATTCTGACAAGACGAGTGTGAGGCATATTTACAAGCACTAGGGTCACCTTTCTCAGATGATAGTCAAGTTGCAATTTCAAAAATTTTAACCTCCCTTTTCTTTACAAAAAGTGCGGAAAGATTCCACAATTTAAAACCCTCTAGAGAGTCTCCTCAGTTCAAACCAGTGTCTTCCCAGTCTGCACAACAACAAAAAATAGTCAAACTAAATAGGATATGGTTAAGACAAAATAAATTCAAAGGAGAATTGCTTGAGCCATAAGGACTAGGCATGGAATCCCCTCCTTGTGGACATTCCCTTTGTTTATTTGGAAACTAATCTTGATACGTCACTAAAAAAGAACAAGCCCGAATCTAGGAAAGCTCCTCCTGACCATGACGACACAAAAAATGATGATGATTCTTCCATGGGTACCCTTCATTGAGATGAATTAATTTATAATATGTATTGGAAACAACAATAAATGGTTATTTTCCCTTGTCTAGAATGAACTAATCTATGAGAATAACTAGTAGAGATCCTCGTACTAGGAGAAGGATAGATCTGACAAACAAAGGCCATCCATTGTCAAGGGTAAAGCTCAGTCAAAGGACACTCATATGATTATAAATCTTTGGATCTAAAATTCATTATTTCTTTAGAATTAGAGGGATTTTCTGTAGATATATAATGAATTTGTTTCTATCTATGCATGTGAAGTGCTTCAGGTATGTTTTGTTTCGATCTATTTTTCTATTTTTAAATAAAATGCTACTATAGAATCAAGGATTTTGTAGCAACCTCATTTTATTGTTATTATTAGTTTGTTTAATTTTACTTTGCTTTTGTGGAAGGTCCTCCTTGTGTGAAAGATAGTCATCTTGGACTTCACATCCCGAGATACTCTCGGTCACCATTTTCCTACCCTTTTCTCCATATGGGAACACTCTTCGCCACCTATTTCATTTCAATTTGGTCATTCAATCAAGAGGCCTAAAATTAGAATAGTTTTTCTTTTGTTTGTATAAATGATTATTAAAAAGATAATTTTTAGTTTGTATTTGATCTCGAAAGGATGAGATCCTCTGTGTATATATACCCCTCGTTTTGATATAAAAGGGGTACCCAAAAAGGAAATTTTTGTACGAGGAAATGTTGGCTAAACTTTGACTATGGAATACTTTTAGTACTAATTCACTGATTTGATTTCACTCACTTTGGTTCTTTTGTCACTATGTTCCATGGTCATAAGAATATCTTCTTTGTTCTCCTGTAATTTATTTTCGAGATATAATCTATGATGATACTTGCTTGATGATTTTATTCTCAAAGAAAAAAATTGTTCTTATCACATTTCTTTGTTGATAAAACATTATTTCAATTTGTAATCGTTTCATGTGATTGATATTCTTCTTTAGTGACCTGTGTCCTAAGAAGTAATATTCATCTTGGCATCAATTTAATTTGAACATCTGTGATTATTTTCCATATATTCAAGTTAACAAAAAATTGTCATTTCTGGTCTACAAATTGATAGTAATATTTTTGTTGTAGATGATTGTATCAATCATACTATTACTTTAGATAGCGGTTTTATTAAGTTTTTTCATAAATCCAATTATTAAAGTATGTAAATTTAAAGGAGATGAAGATTTACAGTTTTACCTTTTTTTGTCTTGGCCAAGAAATATTTACAAATATTTATTAGTTATCCTTTCCATTTAATCTTAATGTAAAATATGAAAATAAACATAGTTGATTTGTGTTTGTCTTTCGAGATAAGCAACCTATAAATTTACATTTACTTCTTCTATTATTATTTATGTAATTAAGAAATAGTTATTATTTGTAGTTGCATTTAGGAACATAATTCAATTCCATTTCATAAATATTGTTTACAAATTTTATTTCCAATGCATCTCTCTTTTGATCTAGTTACATCATGCTCTGGCCTACATTACTTGTTGTAACACAATTCTGTAAATTTTGTGTCATATCTTGACTATCTAGAAGTAGTTATTGTATTATATTTCTTAATTCTAATTTTTATTTCATTTAGAACTTAGAACTATTTAGTACACCGTAGTCCATTGATAGTGAAACATTCAACCCTTTGTTTTTTATACCAACGGAGAGTATAAAACCGTCAAGGGTGACTAGTCCAAATGGCTTGGGATATTAAATAGCCTCGGTCTGGGTCATTTCCTCCTTGTTGACTTAGGTGTACAAATGCCCGCATAAACATGTGGTGACTTATAAATCATTCAAAACTTTCTAAATCAATTAGAGGATAACAAATGTGAATTTGGGCATTCATTCCAATGACAAGTTATGTATGTTTCCATGTTCAACACATCATCCCTACTAGATGCAACCCCTAGTACCTATGTTGTTTATCAATATCTAAAAAATGGGACTTATTGAAAGAAATGTACATTGAATGAAGAAAACATAAAAGGGTAGAGATAAATTGTTATGAGGAAATGTAGGTATACATTATGTCCCCTCATTAAGGGATTCTATATGAAACATGTATAGCTCTTGAAACTTACATGATCATCTATGTAAAACCTTCACATCATTACTATACTTTAAAATTCATTTCATGAATTCTTCCCACTTGATTTTCTATGAATTTCCATCACATTTCCTATCTTTTAATTTCGACCTAGATAGCATAGTTGTCCTAGAACTTGACAAACCTATAAGGGCTAATTGTTGATCCCCCACAGTAATATTTAGGAAAATTATGAAAGTAACCCTTGTTATGCTCTGTTTAATGAAATCACTTAGTGTAGGCCAATTTATGGCATACCAAGAAGTTGGAATCACCACCTCAAATGAGCACCTTGCATTGTGATCCATTTACCATGCCTCCATATCCATGACATTATATTGGGATACAGATACCTATTTTTGACCATATTTGATGAGGTCGAGATACGTGATATTTTCTTGAGAAACATGTCATGACATTAGGATCCACGATAGTGCTCCAAATTATTACAAGGATGCTGCATCATCACACATGACACATGGGTCACTCTAAGTGAGACTCCATACCTAGTTGGATGCATTTCTCACATATGGAAATGTTTATTCCCCATTGGAAAAGATGTAGGTGGTTTATTCAGATGTTGAAGGAATTTTTCGAGATGCTTTAATCCAGGATATCAAAAATATGCTCAAAATCTTAGGAAACTAGAACCAAATAGTAGATATGATCATTCTGATTCGAATGACGCTTAAATTGCCTCAATCTGACATCATATGAGGAAGTGTTGGATGTGGAGCCTTATTATCTTCTTTATTCATAGATATCGATGCATTGGACACCAGTTCCTAATGGGGTGGCAACGCCACCCGTTTTATTGCTATTAGTGGGGTCCACGGCAGGGACGACCGTATAAAATATACTTGCCTTGTAAAATATTATAGTTTTGTAGTTAATCTGGTATGTTAATTAGGAGGATGATCTGACGCTAGAAGTTATGCCAATTTAGGGTTTTCTTTCCCTAGAAGGCAACTCTCGGTATATATGAGGGAAATGTATTATGCCTTTGTATCATTATTTTGAGTGAGAAAGAGAGATGAGACTGTGCGAGAGTGAAGAGGAAATTAGAATGAATATGATGTAGGTTGTATCTCTTCATTTTGCTGGATAATATGAAAGGAAGGACTAGTTGTTTCTCCATTGATGTAGCCCAAATTGGGTGAGCCACGTATATCTGTATCTCTCTTGCTTTATGCATTTTCGGTGTTTGTGTTTTTGCAATATTTTATACATACCATTTCTCTATAATATCTAATTTTCTAACAAGAATATATTACCTTTTGAAGTTTTTGGAAAACAACTAAAAAATCAACTTGCAGGTGTGACTGGGAAATTGACTGGGCAAACTATACAATGACATCATGCTGATGTAAGTAGGTGACTGTGTAGTTTAATTTTTAGAAGAAAACCTAGGATAGGACAAGTGGTGAGTTTTGATTAGTTTTGGTGATTTGGGTTAGGCCAATCGTAGGCCACCACGTGGCCCAATCAATGGATGACATGTGGCCTTCTATAAGAGCACCACATGGCTCTTGTTTTGGTGCCAAAATTATGGTTATGGACTGATTGACCTTAGCAGGGTTTGACCCTAAGACCTCTAAGCAACCAACCATCCATTCTCTTGTCACGCTATAATGTTTCTTATTAATACTATGTGGGTTGCATTTATTTATCATTGAATGATTGGAGTTTTTTTCTTTGGGGTGGGGGGGGGGGGGGGGGGTCGTGGGGCAGGCCGATGGACTCACCCAATCATCCCAACCTCGGATTATATGGTGTAACACATGTTTGTGGTGAAGGTAGAGTGGGGAAAGGTGTGTGGCCTTAGCCTTGGTCCTTATGGTCACAACGTAACCAACGATGGAACCAATCAGAAGGGTAGAAGCGTGCCACCCTGTTTGCACCCAGCCTATGGTTTTTGAACCATAATATGATCTAGAGTAGGGAGCTAGTGGTCAAATGACCTCTACCACACGCCCTAGTCACATTAACTACCATACGACTGACCTAAGGGTAGAGGGATAGGGGCGTGACCCTATTGGCACATTTAGTCATTCATCGAATTGCACCTTTATTGACATAATTGTAACTGAACTTGTGGAAATTTTTCGTTCGTATATCTGCCAAAGGCAAAATTTGTTGCCAGCTTTGAAATAGGGTCTATTTTTCAAAACATTTAGTAGGGAAATGAAGAAGGAGGCTTAACTTGGCCATTTTTTAGCCTTTTTAAGACCTAAAAGAGCCTACATGGGGGTTTTTGGGTGTTCTGGACACACTGGCAGTGTTATTTTTACAATTTGAGCATTGTGTGTTGATTTAATTTCAATTTTGAGCATACAATCTAAATGGCCAACATTAGAAGCTGGACCCGAAGGTGTGGCCCAAGAGGGGTGAACTTCATCATCAACTTTGTGATGCTCCATTTCTTCTATTTTTCATTGTTTAAATCTACAAAACTTAAGTAATTTTAGTAAGTTTATGTGCTTTTGCAATTTCAATCCATTTACCACAAGACATAAACTAGCTTGCAAAATTTTACAAGAAACCTTCAATTTTTAATTTCAGATCAGTTTCGTATCGGACAAAGGTTTGTTTTGAAGGTTTCATAGTTTTTGCAAGCGTTTTCATGAATGACTACAAGGTATAAACTGAGAAGAGGAGAAGGAGTGCTTGAAGAACCAAACCCTCAAATTGGTTCAAGGAGGTCACAAACTCAACAAACGCCACCAATCACGGCACATTATGAAGCATAGGAGATGATTTCTGAGGATGAGAAAGCTTTTAGAAAGGATTTCTATGATATGTATGAGATGGTGAAATTGTTTTACAATGAGAGGACAATAAGGTTGCAAGTGGAAGTTGAAATCATCCAAAAGGTAATGGTTGTGATGGGAGAAAACTCCACCTCCTCCTTCACCTCCATCTACACCTCCATCCTCACCTCCTTCTTCACCTACTTCATCTCATAGTCATACTCCACTGCCATATCTAAAAGGAAATGCAAAGTCTCCTATGGTTAAGCTTGATGTCAAGTTTGAATTGCCTATGTACAATGGGGAAGTAAATGCTGAAAATTTGGATTATTGGGTTCATCAAATTGAAGTCTATTAGAGGATTCAAAAGATTTTTGACGATGTTAAAAAGATCCAACTTGCTCCTCTTCATTTGTAAAATGCAACCCTCATCTCGTGGGAGTCCATAATTCAAGAAGATTTGAATAAAAGTGGTAAAATTATCTCTTCTTTGAATGATTTTATAGTTGCATTAAAAAGGAAATTTGATCCATTAACTTATATGAAAAAATAAATTATGGAAATTTTTATACAAGGTAAAGGTTAAAGTATACAAATTTACACAAAATAATCGAGAAGAAGAGTTTTAATCTTGGGTTTTGATTTGTCTTCACAAGATACTCTCCTTAAATACCTAGGTGGATTACATAGTTATTTGAGATGTACTGTACTTTTATTTGAGACATACTATAATTATGTTTAATCCCACCAATCCAGATGAGATATGTGTTCAAGAAACACATTTAGAATCAAGAGGCAAGAATTTTCCTCAAGAGGCTAGTGAGAAACCATCCAAATCTGGAGACAAAGGAAAGGTATGTAAAGGAAATGGTAAAAAGAATGCTACTTTCAATAAAAAGGGAGAGAAACTTACTTGTAAAAATTGCTCAAAAGAAGGCCATAATAAAGAACATTGTTAGAAATTACATCCAGAAATGAGACCAAATAAGTTCAATAATAAGGGGAAACAAAAGACTGCTCCAATAATTTAACACAATCTAGGATCTCATTCAGGAGATGAAATGAAAATCACAAAAGGGTATGGCTTTTAATGCAAGTAATAGTTCTTCTTGTAAGCTTATTGAATCTCCAAATGATAAAGAAAGAAGTGAGATTTTTCATGTCAGGGTCATTTAAAAACATATTAAAGTTGATACATTGATTGATGGTGGATCCCAAGTCACTCTTACCTCTGAAGCAATTGTCAAGAAACAAAATCTGGAAACCACACCTCATAATAAACCTTACCTTTTGGGTTGGGTATGTGATGATGCCATATTACAAGTGACAATAAAGTGTACACTCAAATTCACAATCACTGGTAAATTTATGATGAGGTAGAGCTTGATGTTGTACCACTTGATATTTGTAGAATTGTTTTAGGGAGTCCATACTTGTATGATAAAAAAGCCATATTCTATTGCCATGAGAAAAAATATCATATTTTTAAAGAAGAAGTTGAGTATATTGTTAGATCACATCACAAGAAGATGAACTTATCTCTTTTTAGTGCTGGACATATGAAAATTCTTGTAAATTCTAGTAATATTGTTGTGTTGTTGATGATTAAAGATAAATATACTGCTAAATCTGAAGCTTTCACAGGATGTGATTCAAAATTAAAGCATGAATGGGTTGAAGTTGTTAACACTTATTGTTGTGGGGAAAAGTATCCGACTCGGAATGACCCTATCCCTACTCTAAGGGTGATAGTTCCTTAGCAACAACTGAAAGTAAAGCTTTGATATTTTTCCTTTATGAAAGTACAGAGAAGGAAGAAAAGGTTGACCAACTGATGTCTTTCACTTTTGTCGATCCTGTCTTCTCTCTTTGCCTCTTGTTCCCAGCTCCTTGCTCCTTTTGCCGGCCCAGCTACACAAAGATCCTGCAAAAAACAAGAGAGGGAAACTACAAGAAACATGTACTCATAACTGATGCATGGATTAGAATGGATCAAATATACAGATAAAAACAATACATCATTGCAATACAAGTATATAGGAGAACATCAAAGCTTTATTGATAGAAAAAAAAGGTTCTGAGAAGGTTACAACCATAAATGGCTCCAATCCAGCAGCACCTCCCCAGCAGCAAGAAATCTCCTCTTCTCCTCTATAAAAGCAATCACCCAATAGCTCTAACTGTAGACCAACAGCACTTCCTTGCTTTGCACAAAATTCCAACCTCCTTAGACCTCATGAGAGAGCTTTATATATAGGAGATTTGGAGAAAGGATGAGTTAGCTTGAGGCTGGCATAAAGCCGACTAGTGTCCTCTCTCTCTTCAGTTAAACTTCAGTTCTTGAGTCCACTTGGAGATCCTTGCTTCCACATGGAGATCAAGTACCTCTTACTCATCATAGGGCGAATTCCTTGAACCAAGTGTCAGTTTGGAAGCCTCCTGGGCAGTTGACACCTTGCAGAATGACTGTGCCACTTGGCCAATCTCGCCCAGCGCAGGTAGCCTTCATTGGTTTTGACTTTCAGCGCAGGTACAAGGAGGAGCAGTTGACATTCAGCGCAGATGCTCAGTGGAGCAGCTGACATGATCCAAAAATAGCTTGTTTTTGAGTGTTTTCAGGTGGAGAACTGATAGGAAGTGCTGTGGTTTGCTGACCTTGTTCCTCTAGGGGTAAGAACAACATGTTTAGGGACTGAGGATCCCTGTAATTATCGACATTTCATGCTCCATGCTGCGAGGCACAAAAATGTCTATAACAGTTGCCCCCTAAAGTATGAGGCCGTTTATCGGGTGAAATGCTTTATCCAGAGGGTCCGAAGTTCATTCAAGTGCTGAGAGGTGCCCTGTAATACAATACAATACAATACATTATTTTTCATTTTGTTTTCATGATCTAGCTGAGGCGGGCATTCCCATGCTCAGCTTTATAAATACATTTTGGTACATAGAACAGATGATCGTCTGATGGTAGACTGATAATTTTCTGCTGAAATTATCATCCTTTGAATAGGATGATCATCTGCTGCAATGATGTACATGACAAATGCTTTTATATTTCCTGAATATGTATCGCAGCCCGGATGGATGAAACTAGATCCGAGGTCTTCAAACTCGTTCGATCTTCACTCTAAGTACAAGTCGATCCATGTGAGAATTTCGCTGAAGTCGAACATGGAAAGACATCGCTTGATTACCGGTCAATGATGAAAACCGTTAACAAGCGCGAGAGGAATCACCGATAATGATAATGACCCTCAAGGTACTGCAGTACAATTCACGTGGCGTGAATAAAGGACTTGGCGTCGAACACCACGCAAAATCTTCTGGTCGAAGGTCATTGATGTATACCTGTCGCCGGAAGTGAGAAACTTGCCATTGAGGCATGCAAGCTTCAAAGTACTGATGGGGTTGTTCCTAGATCAACTTCTTGGATAATGAGCTGAAGTCGACAAGAAGCGATCCGTCAAAGGAGGGCCTTGATGAATCCCACATCAATGACACGGAACAGAGCTAATGATTTTAGTGGGGGTGAAAACAAACTGTGACATATGATTCAGGGTGGTGATCATGAATGGATGAAGGATAATGTATGGCAGTGGATGGGACACGGTTGATACTTTCAGAATGACCTCTCTTGAACATATAACGACACTGATGCGATGGATCGGTAGCATTACCCCAAAATGTGGATGGTTTGGCGAAGACCATGGTGATGAGACCGGTGAATGAAACAACCCAACCCGATGTGGTACGGAAGAAAAGTGTCATGTTCAAGAGCGACTTGCTACCATTAAGCTTTGATGTTCTCCCAATTTTTCCCCAGTCATTTCTGACCAGTACCTCTTTATTTTTGTCAAGCTTGAGGAGGATAACATATGCTTGTTCTATAACCTGCCCTTCGGGCAAGCCCATCGCTATGATTTAACGAGCTTAGTGATAGGGAAACTCGTTCTCGTCTAAAGACAAGTTTGTCGCTATTTAATCATTTTAACGAGTCTAACGACAAGGAAAACTCGGTCCTTTTCATTTTTAGAGAGTCTGAAAAGGTACAGAAAGTTAACTCCATAATTCCTTTTTCGTCATCTAATCCCTTAAGTCCGAAAAAGTATAAAACAATACAGAAGGGATGGGTGTTCGGTACTTTTAACGAGCCGAACAAGACAAGCGCTCGATCTTTTTGTGTAATAATCCCTCAGGTCCAAAAAGATTAAAGTTTAAATGAGGGATAGCTCTTCCGGTCCTTTTAACGAGCTGGAAGGCCAAAACTCGGCAAACTTTTCATATTTTACGAGTCTGAAAAGAGCTCAAAGAGGACTCGTCTTTTGAGGAACGAGTGATAAACAGGGATAGCAACTGATTCCAGGTACAAATTGGAATTTTCCAATCACGGCAGTGTCACAAGGATGGCTAGGTGAAATCACTCTTCGCAGATGTTCCTCAAAATGGGTAAACAATCATATGGGGGTGAACGACCGGCCAAATGACGGTGGAGGTGATGGATGAAAACACGACCAAGGCTGATAAATTTACAATCGCAATGGTTATTTACCGGGATAGGTTCATTTTTTAATGAGCTTGAACTCTGGTGGAAACTTTTGCTCACGCTTTTCTATTTTTTAACGAGCATAAATTCCGCGGTAAAACTGCTCGATTCATGGTCAAATTTGATTTTTTACTTTTACTAGCTTTTCTCTTTTCAAATGTAGTACTTCACCTTCAATTGCTGCAACAAACTTTGTTAGAAATGGACAATATTTGCATGAAAATGAGATTATAACCCTAATATTTAACTTTGAACTGTGTAAAAAGTCATAAAAAGGTGTTTTTACCTCTCATTTACCATTTCATTTGCATTTTGCTTGTTGGAGCTCTGGAGGTGCCTCTTCTTCCTTGATTTTCACCAGCTGATTCCGGGAGATTCTGTGGACGATTTTCGGCGCCGTTTGGACCAGGTAGGAGCTAAACCTTAGCCCTTCACTTTCATGGTTTCCTTTTTCAGTTTCATGCACATTTTTCAGGGTTTCTGAGCCTCAGGGGTTTCATCAAGGCACCCTGGCATCAGCGCAGGTTCTCCTTTCGAAACCTGCGCTGCATGCCAGGTTGTCTTAAGGCAGACTGCGCCTCAGCGCAGGGGAGAGACTCTGTGATCTTTGATGATTTTTCGCCAGTTTTTCATCAAAATTAGGAACTTACTCCTTCTCTTGTTTGCTTGCAGGGAACTTTGAACAAAATGTCCCTTACATGGCGAGAACGAGAAAATGAAGCAAAGGACATGGTTGCACTCCATGACCCGGTCACGGTGAACGCGCTTCGGAACTGTGGCCTACTGAAGTTCTTCCGTATCTCTAGCATGAGAGCACAGATTTCTTTACTGCAGTATATGCTTGATGCTTGGGATCCTGTTAACCAAGTATTCCAGATTAGGGGGAAAACCATCCCCTCGACCATAGAGGACATGTACTTCTTGACTGGGTTGTCAAGGCGGGGTGCCCCCATTTCTTTGTCAGGTACGGCTCGAGGGACTAATTCCACCAGAGACTATATCCGTCAGTATTGCCGGGAAGGTTCACAGCCGAGCAAAGACGGCAAGATCAATATCCATGACATCACTGACAGGTCTCTTAGGTCCATTCTGTTTACCATTGGTAGGATGGCCGGTAGCGCAGCTTTACATGTTGCCAACAGATCTTACATGCAGCACGCCTTGGAGTGTCTCCAACCGAAAGTGTTTAATTGGTGTGATGCAGTACTTGTTCAGATGAAAAGTCAATTGACCAAGGTAAAGGACGGGAGGCTGAAGAACTTTGGATTTGGTTCTATTCTGACTGCCTTCGCCTTGGAGAAAATCCCATTGATGCAGCCTCAGTACATCATACTTGACTTGCCTTCTCCGACTGAGCCACGCATGCAGAGGTGGGTTGACCACATGTCCCGACATGCTGGTCAACCTCAGATTACTTTCACTGAGGCCTTCTTTAGGTGGTTCGAGCGTCAGGAGATGGTGTTTTTTGAGTATCCATATGTGGGTATGGACTACCGAGGTGATCCGGACTTGGTGCTACCGGATGGCGAGCAATGGGGCGCTATTGGTAAAATCTCTGACCATATCACTGTTTATTGTTTTTACTCATGATGTTACTGTGAAAAACTAATCAAACTCTTGGGTGCATGCAGATGTTGGTCCTGTTCGTCCAGCAGCCCGTCCACGATCGCCAGCTGCTGCCCCAGCAGCAGAGCCTGCTAGGAGAGTTGTTATTCGCGACCTTGGTGATACTGAGACACTTACAGCTGTGCAGGAGCAGGTTGAGAGCCTTACTCGTGGTCTTCCGGATGTACAGATTGACGAGTTACCTTTACAGTTGTAGCGACACACTATTGGCGTGCCTAGATGATGGACTCGTCTCTTGCGCATGATTGCACAGACCGTGACGTACTATCATGAGCACCACTAGGCTAGGGTGCCCCCTAGCATCTTTTTGAGTTCTAGGTCATACGACCAATTTTGTTTTGATTACAGCACATCATGTACAAACTATAAACAGCTTTATATATTTTGATTTTCGCGGTTTATTCTGGTTTATTTGTGATCCACTTGCATCTCTTTTTATATATGTCGTAAATGTCTATCTAATACATAGTTTGCTAATGAATATGTTAATGTGTTCAAGTTTTTGGAAATATGTTGGTATTGAATTGAATCAAACTCTCTTTCCAAAATCTTAACCCTTAGAAACATTCGATAAATAGCTGGATTGCGGACTGAATATATACCAGTGAGTTGTAGTATCACAAGCTGTGAGTCTAGCCTAACAATTAGTCGGCGTATACCATGAGCGATGGTATCAGAGAGGAGTTCAATCAACGTGCTATACTCAGCGATGTTGTTCGTTGACTGCCCAATACACACACCTCTGAAACTCACTAACTCGCCGCTTGGATAAAAAATGGCCCAGGCTGCGGAGGACAAATTCCGCGTACTACGACTCGCTCCGTCGGCATATCCTACATATGTCTCAGAAAAATTCGACATCTGCAACAAACGAGAAGGGTGGATTACTAAACCGAAACAAACACTTTAGCGAAAACAAAATACAACAAAAGCACTCAGGTTACTATTCAGGCATAGTAACGCTTGAGGTACAACCCGTTGCGGGGTTGCGCCAGTGGTATCCCGTCATAATCCATTAACTCGTAGGCTCCTTTTGCTAACACCCTTTTAACAATGTAGGGACCCATCCATAAGGACTTAAATTTTCCTGCTCCTAATTTGTCGGATTCTTGGTCGTACAGCAAAACCAAGTCACCCTCAGAGAAGATACGAGGTTTGACATTCTTGTCGAACTGCGCCTTGACTCGTTTCTTATGGGCTTCGTTCGCCAAAGCGGCGTCACGACGGTTTTCATCCAACTGGATCAATTCCAAGAAACGAGCCTCTTCTTCTGAGGTTCCGGGGAGGAGGTCAATTGCGAGTTTAAGAGACGAAATTTCGCACTGGATCGGTAAGACTGCCTCCAGGCCATACACCAATTGGAATGGTGTGAACCCAGTGGCGTTCTTTACCGAGGTTCGGTAAGCCCACAATGCTGAGTACAGGAGTAGGTGCCATCTTCTTTTGTGAACCCCGATCATCCTTTGCAACATACGCTTCAGGACCTTGTTGATTGCCTCAACTTGTCCGTTGGCTTGTGGATAATATGGGGTAGAGCTGTCATGAGATAGCCCTAGTTTGGCAGCTAATTCAACCATCATGTGATTGCGAAAATGCGATCCATGATCTGTCACTATAGCCTGCGGAACGCCGAACCTGGCGACTACATGATTAAAAAAGAAAAGGGCAGCTGTTTCACCAGTGTTATCCAATGTAGGCATCGCCTCAGCCCATTTGGTAAAATAGTCAACAGCGACTATAATATACCCATGCCCCCCGGTCGAGGTGGGGTTACATTGCATGAAATCGATGCCCCACTTGGCGAAAGGCCCAACAGCAACTATAGGCTGCAAAGGTGCGGGCGGTCTCCTGGTTTTGCTATCAAAGATCTGACACGCATGGCAACTTCTGACAGCTATTATGCAATCTTTAAACATAGTTGGCCAGAAATATCCTGCTCGTAAGATTCTTTGTGCTGTTGCATATCCAGATTGATGACCCCGCACGCGCCTGAATGACAATCATTCAGGGCTTTCTCGGCCTCCTCATGGGTAAGGCACCTCCTCAGAACCGTATCGACACCACGACGGTAAAGTGTATCACCGACGATCATGTAGTCTTTAGATTGGTATCGTATACGCTTCTGTTCCGAGTGTGAGGTATTAGGCCTAAATTTTTAGGTTTGGAGATAAACAATGATGTCTCCATACCACTCATCGCTTACTGATATCAGAAACAAATTTTCATCCACGATTGACTCTTCTGATGTTTCATCGTTGGACGACGATGGGAGATCGCATAATAATTCCGCGAAAACTAGAGCTTTCTTCGATTTGGATTTTACAAAATCCAAATCAAACTCTTGAAGGATTGCTATCCATTTTGAATATTTGCCCCCAAGCAACTGTCATGACAGTATATACGTCATGGGGTTGCAATCTGACAGAATGGTAGTTTTCCTAAAGAGGACATAATGTCGAAACCTTTGAATCGCTTGAACAGCAGCAAGCGCTAGTTTTTCAACATAGGAATATTTACTTTCGGTGTCATTTAAGTTTTTACTTAAATAATAAATAGGATGTTCAATTCCATCGACTTCTTGCACTAAGACCATCGCAATGGTCGTATCTGCTGCAGCTAGATACAGGTTAAAATCTCTTTGATAGTCCGGGGCGTACATTAATGACGCTCTTACTAGGGAATCTTTCAGAGCGTCAAAGGAAGCTTGCGCAACCTAGTCCCAGACAAAAGGTACATCTTTTTTCAAAAGACGAGTATAACCTTTGGCAAGTTCTGCGTAATTTGGAATGAACCTCCTCAGAAAGTTTGCTTTCCCTTGGAGTTTCTGAATCTGAAGCAAATTTGAAGGTGGAGGCAAATTAATGATTGCCTGAACCTTACAGGGGTCGAGACGAATCCCATCCTTAGAGACTACAAAGCCAAGTAAACGACCAGAACCGACGCAAAACACACACTTGTGCGGATTGAGTCTTATCTTGTAGTGTCGGCAACGTAGAAATATTGCTCTCAAATTTCGCGGATGATCAGTCCGCTTCCGCGAATGAGCCGGAAGATCGTCGAGGTAAGGTTGAACGATGTTCTTGATGTCATGGAAGGCATAATTCATTGCCCTCTGAAACGTCGCCCCTGCGTTCTTTAAACCAAAGGGTAATTTTCGATAAGCGAATGTGCCCCACGGACAAATAAATGCAGTCTTAGACTGGTCCTGTGGGCGGATATTTATTTGATTATACCCGGAAAATCCATCCATAAAGGAAAAGATTTCACATCCGGCGCATTCATCAATTATCTGGTCGATGAAGGGTGTAGGGTAGTTGTCCTTTGGACAAGCTTGGTTTACATCCCTATAGTCGACGCACACTCTTATCGTCCCTTGTTTTTTCATAACAGGGACAATATTCGATACCCAATTGGTTAGAGGAACCGGGTAGATGAATCTAGCATGGAGAAGTTTTTCAACTTCTGCCTTAATGGCATCGGCTTTCTTGGGGTGCACCTGCCGAAGCCGTTGTCTTACTGGTTTGACATCAGGATACATTTTAATCTCATGTTCAACTATGCTCGAGTCAATGCCTGGCATTTCATCATATGACCATGCAAAGACATCTCTAAATTCGCGAAAGAGAGCACCATATATTTCCAGTTCTGAAGGGGAACAACTTTTGCCGACATGAATATTCTCTACAATATCAGGTTTTGTCGAGATGTTTATGGCTACGGTCTCTTCAATATTGGATAGGTTTCGCTCTGAATCCACCGTATTTACAGTATTTGTTAGGAATTCAAACACTGAAGGGTGATATAGGTCGTGTTGAGTTTCTTCTTCACACTCTAGAAGAAGGGAACGATGGTGGTGATCTTTCCATGGTGCCCCCTCAATCATCATTGATTGTAAGATTCCTTCGTCAGTCCCATGAACTTTTGACCGTGGATCTAATGGGATACCATATTCTCCAGACCTATCTACCCAAACGCTTGACGAGCGTTGATTTGGGCTCGCCTCCCATGCCTGAAACATTGATTGCTACAATATTTCTATAGGGCTAGGTGGCAAAACCACTTGATAATCCATGACGACTTTGTCTCCTGCGACCTTCGAAGAAGATACCATGTTGCATGTTGCTACAAATGGGATATCCATTACATGGAAAGGAGGTGGCAACGCGAAAGTTCCCATCATTGTGGGATGTTTTAGCAAGCCTACTCCGATATCTTGCACTGAATGGTCGCTCCCATGGATCATGGGAATGCTTCCAGTAACTTGTGAACCATTAGGGAGGAAATTCTGTTGGTCGACGATCGTAATCCCTCCTTCAAACGGGAATGCGATCTTCCTAAAATATGTCGACACTACAGCTGCCATGGCATATATCCATGGTCTTCCCAGTAGGATGTTATAGTCAAGATTGCCATCAATGACTTCAACATCAATTTCCACTGTTTTTCCTCCTAGTTCAACCTTAAAGTTATTTAGGATACCGTACGGAGTGTACGTCCTACCGTCAAATGCTTTCAATGTCGTTGAAGATCGCGACAAGGTTGGAGATCCAAGAGTTTTCCAGCAACTCATCGACATGATACATGTCGATGCTCCCTCATCAATAATCGTTCTATGAACAGTTTTGTTGAGTGCTTTCACTTGAATAAGGAAAGCTAGTTGCGGTGGTAACTGAGGATCATATCCTCTGTGATCAAAGGATACAAGATTGGAATCTTTAGGATCCACTCCACCAATTGCTGATAAAAATGCCTGCCTTTGGGATGGACAATTTTGCAGTACCTCGAGAGTCGACATAGCAGATGGCGATTGGGCCAAATCTTCCACTATGTTATAATGCTGCGCCGCTCTGGCGCGAGGATTAAATGTCGACTTGTGTACTACTCCCTTAGGTGGCTTTATTGTTAATTCATGCGTGAGGGGGGGTACAGCTTCTGCCGAAGTTGTTGTCGAACTACTGGGTTGATCTTTCCCTTTGTCGTTTGACACCGGCGGATTCCCATAATCTTTATTCCTGGTCGAGATCAAAGCATCATTTTGCTTAGAAACCGACAACATAAGCACTTGTGACGGGGAAGCATTTCCACTATCAACCATACTTTGACTTGGGGTGGGAAATGGATCAGTCAACACAGCTGAAGTTTGGGAACTTTTAAAGAACCTCTTTAACTCAACTTTCAACGGACAGTTCTTTGTCGAATGATCCTTTTCATCGCATGTCTGACATGGATAAATTTGTTTCCCTTGCCCAGGAGGGTTTGAAGGAGTTTTTTGAGGGGATGACTCACCCTGTTTCTTCTTCTTCCCTTTGTTTTGTTTCTTCTTGCTTCCTGGTTGATTGGGGTTTTTGCCTTTATCCGTAGATACAGTATTTACCTCCGAAGCAAGAATCTCTTGATTTGCTTTTTGATTCGAAGTCTTACGGGCTTTCTTATTTGAATCCCTTGTCGACTTAGCGTTTGCAGTTCCAATCACGCCATCACCGGCATGAGAGTCACTATTCGATCCGGGAGGAGGAGGGATTGAAAATTCCGGTCTGGGGGCGTCAGGTATTTTATCATAGAGCGTGCCCGACTGAGTATATACTAAGTCCAAATATTGAGCACGAGCAATAACCTGCTCCTCTGTTACGACGCCTCCCTTGGCCACATCTTCTGTTATAGCAGGAAGAAGCGACTTTATAAACCACTCAGCTAATAGCTGATCTGGAACATAGGTCTTTACCATTCTGCGACGACGACGCCACTCATGTATATGATCCGATATATGTGTGGCTGTTGTCTGCTTGAAATTGGTTAAGATCTCTGTTCCAGTTTCGTACCTTATAGGTAACTGAAAGTGTGTTAAGAAAGTCGTGGCTAGGGAACTAAAATTGTCGAAAGAGGCTCTAGGTAATTCAATATACCATTTAGCCGCCGGACCAGTCAATGTCCTCTGGAAAAGGCGAAGCCTTATCGAATCATCATTCAAGGTATTCGACGAACACCACAGATGGAATGTCATCACATGATTCGACGGGTCTTCGCCAGGATTTCCATTGAATTTAGGAATGTCCGAAGGAAGTTTGTGAGGAATCGCTGGCCACCAATGGGCATAGGTGATTGGATCGTTCGTCAATCGATGTAAATCTGGTAATTCTAGAGTTGCCACGAATGGCAACTGCTGATTCAGGTTTGGCGAGGCGTACCCAGGATACGATGGAATCGCCTGAGCAGTAGGCCTTTGCATACCAGCATAATGCAACTGATGTTGATATGACTGATATGGCTGGTGGGCTTGGCCACTGTAAAGTGGTTGATTTAACCCGTTCTGAATATAGGGTTGCCCACTATTCGCAAAGATCTGTTGTTCAGATCCCTGGTACAACTGTTGAAACTGAGGTTGTTGGTATTGCACCATCCATGGTTGCGAAGCCATGTTTTGTTGTGCGATACTAACCGACGGACCAAGATGCGGGGTTATGGTTCCCGTTTGTGTCTGTGTCGTCCCGGCAGTTGGCGATTGTGGTTGTGTTGCAGGTTCAATGGGCTGTTGCATTACAACTTGGGGTTGACATACAACAAGCATCGATTGAACTTGCGACACGGTTACAATTGCTGGCGTCGTCGGGATACTAGACATAGGTACACACTGTTGCATGGAATATACAACTCTTGGTTGTTGGGGTAACATAGGTACCCAACCACTCGTCGTTACTTCAGTCAAACCTAAATGTTGTTGAAAACTGCTGTATGGGTATCCCCCCGGAAGGGGAAGTGAAAGGGCATATTGCCCCCCATATGGTAACAATCCGGAACTCAAGGGTATAGATTGCCTTTGAGGACTGGATGGCCCAAACTTATTTCCAAAGGGATCAATTTGTCTAGTTTCAACATAAGAATTACCGGGTATTATACCGGAAGAACAAACTGGAACAGACCAAGTTGTCGTAATAGTCCCTGGGTGGACTCCTTCTAGCTGATGAGAGCTAGTCGGGACAGCTGGTATGCCGGCAAACATCGTTGGAGTGACAGCAGGAGTTTCTGCTGTCGCTGTGTCATTTGGCACAGTCCTAGATGTCGACGGTTGCTCAGACATTTTAAGTCTATCCAATAAACTGCCTAACGATTCTACAGGAACTTCCAGTGGCGATGGACAAACTTCTGAAGCAGAAGGAAAAAGAGTGGCGCCTACTCCAAAATGAGTTGGAGTATTTGCTTGCTGGTCCTCTACGATTTCCTCTATTGCAATCAGACCAGGAGGAAGAGGAAGACCGTCAGGTCCGTAAAAGCTCAAAAATTCACTGTTTTTGCTGAAATAAAAAGATATAGGTCAAGTACAAGCTAAGGGATGATCAAGAGGATGAAAAGCTATCACAAAGAGCACAAGAGTCCTTGTGGATCAGCTCTTCAAATCATAGACTTGCTCAGAAACTGAGCCAGAGCAGCTGCCCTCTACTTTGCAATTGAAGGACTCAATTGCAGTTCGATTTGGTGCTCTCCTTGTTTATGAGATGAATAGCAAGAAACACAATAAACCAACAAGATACTAGGCTCCCCAGCGGAGTCGCCAGTTTATTGTGGGGAAAAGTATCCGACTCGGAATGACCCTATCCCTACTCTAAGGGTGATAGTTCCTTAGCAACAACTGAAAGTAAAGCTTTGATATTTTTCCTTTATGAAAGTACAGAGAAGGAAGAAAAGGTTGACCAACCGATGTCTTTCGCTTTTGTCGATCCTGTCTTCTCTCTTTGCCTCTTGTTCCCAGCTCCTTGCTCCTTTTGCCGGCCCAGCTACACAAAGATCCTGCAAAAAACAAGAGAGGGAAACTACAAGAAACATGTACTCATAACTGATGCATGGATTAGAATGGATCAAATATACAGATAAAAACAATACATCATTGCAATACAAGTATATAGGAGAACATCAAAGCTTTATTGATAGAAAAAAAAGGTTCTGAGAAGGTTACAACCATAAATGGCTCCAATCCAGCAGCACCTCCCCAGCAGCAAGAAATCTCCTCTTCTCCTCTATAAAAGCAATCACCCAATAGCTCTAACTGTAAACCAACAGCACTTCCTTGCTTTGCACAAAATTCCAGCCTCCTTAGACCTCATGAGAGAGCTCTATATATAGGAGATTTGGAGAAAGGATGAGTCAGCTTGAGGCTGGCATAAAGCTGACTAGTGTCCTCTCTCTCTTCAGTTAAACTTCAGTTCTTGAGTCCACTTGGAGATCCTTGCTTCCACATGGAGATCAAGTACCTCTTACTCATCATAGGGCGAATTCCTTGAACCAAGTGTCAGTTTGGAAGCTTCCTGGGTAGTTGACACCTTGCAGAATGACTGTGCCACTTGGCCAATCTCGCCCAGCGCAGGTAGCCTTCATTGGTTTTGACTTTCAGCGCAGGTACAAGGAGGAGCAGTTGACATTCAGCGCAGATGCTCAGTGGAGCAGCTGACATGATCCAAAAATAGCCTGTTTTTGAGTGTTTTCAGGTGGAGAACTGATAGGAAGTGCTGTGGTTTGCTGACCTTGTTCCTCTAGGGGTAAGAACAACATGTTTAGGGACTGAGGATCCCTGTAATTATCGACATTTCATGCTCCATGCTGCGAGGCACAAAAATGTCTATAACACTTATTATAATAGGCTTTAGGAAATTGAAGAGTCTCCTCCTAAAAGAGATAAGGTCCCACCTTACCAACCATCAATAGCATAGAGAAGTAAAGGATATGTTGCATACTAATACTAAAAAAAAAATAAATATAACTTATAATATGACTAACTTTGTTATCATGAAGATCATGTTCCTTCATACATTTCAATATAAGAATATAACATAAGTGTAGAATTTCCCACTGTATATCACCTGGTAATGCAATGTACTAGAGCAAAACACTTGATCTACTTCTACAAACAATTGAGAGGAAGCTTAATCAAACATGAGCAACATCAAGCATGAACAGATATAACTGATAATGAGAAGTAATCAACCATAACACAGAAGATATAACACTAGGGAAAGCACCAGCCTAAAACCCCAACTTTGTATTATCATACAAGTGGAAATCTTGTTCAAGTTACAAAAAGGATTAGAAGGATTAGCTCTCAAGCTATCCTGCTCTCTATGTAATCAAACAATAGAGCTCACAGACTCAATAAACATAGAATATATCTTCCTCAAGCCCTCCAAGCCTCCTATTTCCTTGCACAGTTTTGATTGGGGTCCAATGATATCACATGTGTGAATTGACCTCATCACACTCACTGTAACCTCAGGTCCAACTGCGCAATCATTAAGGAATAATATTCCTTTTGCATGCAAGGAATATTCACCAAGGAATATCCTAGCAACTGATAGTACACTATCCCTCCATCTGATCTCAACTGGGTCTCTGACTAAACCGACATGCATGAGTTATCCATGAATGAATATTTAGTTATCTGAAATACAATATTTACATGAATGCAAGCATTAACTAACTGAACTCTCGTTAATTTAACAAACTGTTAAATTAATCTAACTGGACTTGACTCAGTTAAATGAGCTAACTAATTACAACTCAATATTACAACTCACTCTTATCTCTTTAACTAATGGATAAATCCGTCAATCAAAGGAGAAACTATTGCATGTCCTCACTTAGACTTCAAGTTCATATTTCCTTAACTAATTAACTCAAGATGAATTAATTAATCAATTTACAAACTGCTGTTAATATCAAATTCAAATTTTACTTCCTATGTTTAGTCCAGGGACTTACTAAAATAAGAAGGGATCCTCAAATGCTATTTTTTAGAAAAGCTACTTTTAGTACTTTCACTTTTCACCCATTGTAGCTAAGATCTCCAATGGCTGAACTGATATTTATAGCCGAGCTATTTATAGCAGTACTATTTTTAGCATCTTCTATTTTTAGCATTTCTTGTTGCACATTTCAACACTACCTCTCAACAAGAAAGGGATTATCAGTAACCCCGATCCGGTCTCTATGGAACTGGAACTTGCATTTAGACAATGCCTTGGTCAAAATATCAGCATCCTGCTTGGTCGAAACATATCACAACATCATGATCCTCTTGACCACACAATCCTGTAGATGATGGTAACGAATATCTATATGCTTGGACTTGTCATGAAACAATGGATTCTCAAAGAGTTTTATGCAACTTTGATTATCACATTATATCACTGTAGGACCCATCATCTGACCAAACAATCCCACTAGAATCTTCTTCATCCAAATGGCCTCACATGCTACCTGAATAGCAACCATGTATTTAGCCTCTACTGAGCTAAGTGCAACTGATCTCTGTTTCCTGCTATACCAGGAAACTGTAGCTGAACCAAGGTTGAATATTCCTCAAGAAGTGCTCTTTCGGTCTGATGGACTACCAACCCAATCCGCATCCATGAACCCTTGCAGCTTCACTCCCTCTGTCTGTCTATACCATAATGCATACTATGTAGTGCCTTTGAGATATCTCAGCACATGCTTCGTTGCCTTCCAAAACAGCTTGGTAGGCTAAACCATAGCTTGACTCAACTCGTTCACCGCAAAGCATAATTCGGGTCGTGTGTTCACCAAATACATAAGTGAACCCACCAGCTACCGATAAATAGTAGTAGCTACTACCTCACCTAAAGTAGCATACTCCTTCGTCTAGTTCCCAGCTAGAGGAGTCTGCATGGGTTTGCACTTCTCTATGTGAAAGCGCCTGAGTATCTCATTGGCATACTTGCCTTGAGACACAAATGCTTCCCCATTTTTCTGCCACACTTCCATGCCTAGAAAGTAGTGCATGAGGCCCATGTCCTTCATCTCAAACTCTCTTGCAAGGTCCTCCTTGCAATATTTGATCAGCTGATCATCACCTGTCAAAATTAGATCATCGACATAAATTACAATAATCAATGGCTTACATTCTTCAATGATGTGGTAAAGGTTTGCATCTGCTTCATTCTTGGCGAAGCCCAACCTGATGAAATAGCTGTCGATCCTAGTATACCAAGCATAGGGTGCTTGCTTCAGCCCATACAGTTCTCACTTGAGCCGGGAAACATTCGACTCGCAATCAAAGGTCTCAAATCCTTCGAGCTGCTCAGTGTGTACCTCTTCCTCAATCTTCCCATTGAGGAACATTGTCTTCACATCCATCTAGTGGGTATTCCAAGCCATCTGAGTTGATAAAGCTAGCATAGATCTGATAGATGAGTACCTTGCTACGGGAGCAAAGGTCTCATCGTAGTCAATCCCCTCAACCCGTGAGAAACCTTGGGCAACAAACCTTGCCTTGTGTTTCTGAACACTATCATCAGCTACATGCTTTACCTTGTAAATCCATTGAGAACTAACCACTGACTTGTCCCCAAGTTTAGGGACAACATCCCACACACTGTTCCATATGATAGAATCATACTCTTCTACCATTGCATTAACCCACACTAGTTGCTGCACTACCTCCCGATAAGAAGAAGGTTTGGTCGCTACACACTCCCAAACCAGGGCCATGTAGCTAATGTATCTCTCAGGAGATCTCCTCTGTCTGCGCTGAGAGGATGGCTACCCCACATTCTCTCTCGCATCTACCATCAATTTGTCAGCTTCCCGTGAGTGTTTCTGCCTGTCTTTGAAAGACTCTCTAAGAGTGGTGGTCTCCACTACTGGATCCTCTGCATGTGGCTGATCCACATCATTAGGAGGCTCCTCCTCCTTTAGAACTAGAAGTTCCTCATCACTATGCAACTTGAGCTCTCTCTCAAGTGACACTCACATGGCTCTCTGCTCATCGAACTTCAAATCCCTATGTACTACGGTCCTTTGACTGGCAGGTAGAAACACAAGATAGTTGTGGGGTGTATCTATGTACCCCACAAGTATCCCCAACTCAGCTGTTGGGTCTAACTTCTTTCAAGCATCTTTGGTCACATGACAGAAAATTGGTGATCCAAAGATGTGGAAGTAACTCACATCTGGTCGCATCCCCGAAAAAGCCTCCATAGGTGTCTTCATTCCCAAAATATGATGAGGACTTCTGTTTTGAAGGTACACTGCACTATATTGCATGCCTCATCCCACAGATGAAGTGGTAGGCTTTGGTCATGCAACATCGCTCGAACTACTCGCACAATATATCTGTTCTTCCTTTCGGCCACCCCATTCTGTTGTGGGTTACGAGGTGCCGTCAGTTCCCATTTAATTCCTTTTGTTACACAAAAATCTTTAAACTATTGGGAAACATGCTCTCCACCATTGTCGCTACGCAACGCTTTTACTTTCTTCCCAGATTCTTTCTCTGCCAAGGTTTCAAAGGCACAAAACCTCAAGAAGGTCGAATCCTTCTTTTGCATGAAGTAGATCCAACATCTACGAGAAAAATCATCAATAAAAATAACATAGTACCTTTGCTTAGCGGTGGAGGCTGTAGAGAATGGTCCACATACGTCTGAGTGAACTCGCTCCAGGATTTCTCCAGCGCTACTATCTCAATCCTGAAAGGAATCTTTTACATACTTACCTAGGGTGCATCCTTTGCATGTATCTGTTTGCTCCAGTTTTCCCTTGGGTAAGCCGGTAGAAATTTGCTGCATGATCTTCAAGGCCCCGTGATGCAAGTGGCCTAGTCTCCTATGCCATAGCTCACCAACATCTTGGCCTTGCACCGCCTCTGATTTGGAACTCAGCACATCACAGTCATCTACCTATAACTTGTAGAGATTATTTACTTGAATCTCTATTCGCTTTGTCTGTCTAGTGCTGATATGCCTTAGGAAAATTTTTCCTTTACTAAAGACTACATCATAGCCTTTATCTTCTAACATAGCAACAAACACACTATTCTTTTTCAAACCTAGTACATAATTAATAGCAGATAGGGTGAGAGGAGCACCACGCTCCCTTTGAAACATAACTGTACCTTCACCTAAGACACAATACTTTACATCATCGCCCATCTCGATCCGCATCTAGAGATCCTTCTCCTCCAATGTACTGAAAAGATTCTTGTCACCCCACATGTGGAAAGAATCTTCACTGTCCAGGTACCAAACACATCCCACCATGGATGAAACCGTGCATGCAATAAGTGAGAAATCCAACTCAAACTGTGAAGCTAGTGCATCACCATCAGATCCCTTTGAGAAAACTTTCTTGGATTTCTTTTGTGGATAATTCATAGCATAATGGCCGACTTCATGACAGTGAAAGAATCACACTTTTGACTTGTCAACCTTCTTCCCTCCATGAGAAGATTTGGATTGGGACACCTTCCCTTTCCCTTTCTTGGCTTTACTCACTAAAGCTAGATTTTCTTCATTATCTTGTTTTGATGAAGATCCATTTCAAGTGCTTCGCTTGATCTCCTCCTGCATCAGATCCGACAAAATTCATTCCCAATATGGTAGTTTCTCTCTTCCATTAACTAAGTCCTGGTAGCTATACCAGCTCTCAGGAAGACCGAGGAGTGCAAGACTCACCATGTCATCATCAGCAGTCACGATCCCTACACTTCCAAGCTCATCCCTGCAGGTGCTGAGCTTGTTCAGGAACATAGAGATTGTGTCGCCCTTTTTGCACTTGATCTTTTGAAGTTTATCTTTCAGCACCAGCTTCCTCTAATCTCTGCTATTCTGATAAATATCTTTCAATGTTTTCCACATCGAAAACAAAGTCTCCTTCCCATGGATGCTCGAGACAATGTGATCTTGAACTCCCTCTAGGATGATTCTCCTAGCTCTAGCCACACACTTTTTCCATTCCGCCAGTTCAGTAGCGTTGGTCGGCTTCTAGACTTCTTGATCAATGAAGTCCTTTAGGCCGTTATCTTCTAATGTTGCCTCCATGTGATCCTTCTAGGCTATATAATTCGAACTTCCATCAAGGGCATATTCGAGTCTCATACCACTGAACGCCATCGGTGAAATAGATGTGATAAGAACTCAATTCAATATTCAGAAACCAAACTTCAAAATTCTCCTGCTTGTATACTTTTCTTCCTTGATCACCTTTTCTCCGATACCATATAGTGGAAAAATCTATAATAAGAATTGAGGGCTAAATTTCCCTTAAAACCAATTCCAAAACACATTTCTCCTCAAGTTTAAAAGAAGATAACATGTACACTTTTCATACTTATATGTGAGTTCTAAGTAAGACTGACAATAAATTCCATCATAATTCCATTTATGAGAATTAATCTTAATCAACTTATTTGACCCCCTAGATTATTCTAAATAGGTTCCACTTATTTACTCTTTACATCATAACCACAAAGTATCATGTTTCTATTACAAAAATCACATATAGGAGTATGAGTATTAACCTATCTATAGAAACATCACTGAGGGAATAATATGCCTCTCTTCATCACTAAATCTAATAAATATGATATGTTTATGAAATGTAATCACAAAATGTATTGACCCAAAAACATTTCCAAATTCATGAATTAAAAATTCTCAATCCCAGTTATTAAGGCAATGCTTCAATCACAAGAATTGTATAATGAATGTTGCAGCAAGAACAACTACTATTACCATTTCAAAATCATATTATTCTTCAAAAAATGTCAAGTAAAACAATGGATTTACGAAAAATGGGTAGAAATAGTTGTTTTCTATAGTCACTAAAGCATAAGACTGCACCCCTAAATACATGCAGCTCTGATGAACTTATTACTCTCATTTACACAAGTAATTAGATCCTATATAATTTGTCATTGTAAAATTGTTTCCAACAACACCATTTTTTAATGATAGCTTTATATGATAAAAGTAGCATTGCCCATCTGATCTATTCTCACTTCAGCAACTTTACTAAAATTCATTTCCACATTTATAAAAAAATGTGCAGACATAGGAAGCTAAATCCATTGCATAATCTATTCATAAATTTTTGGTACATAAAATCTATAATCAATGAAACATTTACTCTAAGAATTTATGTGCATAAAAACTATAACCATTGAGGCCTTTGAAAAATAGTTTGCAAGCATAAAATATACAGCCATTACCCCTCACTCTAGCTCTTACCCCTCTCAGAGTTTTTACTCGGGGTATTGTTAACCCGACATCCCCCCTATCACCTAGGTCTAACCCAGACTTTACCGGTGATCACCGAGGGGTACACATGCCTTACCATGTCTTACAGTAGTATGCCCATTTACATGCAATAATTTTGACTTCATTAATTTCTTTTGTTTATTGCTGCTACCATTCTGATCCATCCTCTCTCAACTTGATTTGCTCAAAAACTTCTATCAAACTACTCCAACTGAGAGCCCGACGAGAGCCTTGTAGATTCCAGCACCGGTGGCCTCATGTAGCAGAAAACGAACAATTTTCGAAGCCGCATGAAAATTTTTCTTCTGTTGACCTTCTTTAAATAGTTGCATGAATCCTGAACAATTCGTGAGCATGTTCCAAACCGGTAAATATTGCAAATGCACTGTGATCCCTGGCAGTTATGGCACTATCTTCCACACATTCTCCTCAAGGTTCTTCTGTGTATGATTGTTCCACTATTATTTTCCAAACCTATATCTAGAAAAAGGCTGCATTGATCTCATCAGGCACTATAAACCCCTGGCATCAAAGAATCCATTTGAAGCCAATATCTGGCTCTGATACCAGTTGTTAAGAAATTTATTGCATAACATAAATAATTGCCGAGAGGAATATATATAAGAAAATAACCAGCAATAACCATAAACACAAAAACATAAATGTTTATCCGGGAAAACCCCAAATACGGGGAAAAACCCAACCTAATAAGATCTCATTAGCATTGGCCAAAACCCTGGCCAATCCGACCAAGTGAGCTTTCACTACTCACCTCCAGGTCTTGCATTACAATGAAGTCATTCCAGTCTTTTATAAGCTCCATTACATATAATACCATGGGTAGAATACTATGGGTGCACAATACCATGTGCCCCAAAACCATCATTGTTTAACCTGGTCAACTTTGACTCTATCCTGAGTCACGTTTACCTAACAAAATTGGCAGGAATACCCCCTGATGTTGAGTGAAAACACAACATAAATTCCCAAAGATGTGATTTCTTAAAACAACAACAACAAAGGAGTCGTACTATCTCATTTATCACCTTTGTCAAACACTTAATGTGCAAAATTCGTCTACAACTATACATGGAGAAAAAAAAACCCAAATTTAGAATAATATGGTATTTTTAGCAACTCATGGCAGCCTGCAATTGAAAAAAATTCATTATAAAAATAACTTAAAACTTTGGCAACACATTCCTATTTTAAACCCCCTACATGTACATTCTCAATTACAACCGCCATTCATTATTAGTTAACTCAAAATTAACTTTTTGAATATATCATAAACATTCACAAGTATCAATTTACAATGAGTTAAACTTCCACAACACTTTTAAACTAATAATAAACTAAAATTTCAAGAATCCTTATGAGCATACCTCGTAGTGTATTTATACAATTCCGAAAAGATGTGAATATGCTTTAGCTCCAATGAGAGTATGTTCCAACTCAAATATCCTTACCAACTCATTTTAAACCATTCAATTTTCCTTGCAACCATATCCAGGAAGAAATTCTCCCCCTGAAACCCCCAAGTTGTGTAAGCTCACAAGCAATACCAAAATATAGTAGTAGAGAGATATAAAGGGCAAGTTGAGGAAGACAAGTTTCAATTCCTCTGAATACAGCTCGTGGTGAGCTCCACCTGGTAGATCTACTTCATAATTTTGTGTATGAATTTCAAATTCATTTTGAAAGCAATTCGCTACTCTCTAAGTCTCTCCCTTTCATAGTTTTTTTTTTTAATCTCTCTAACTCTTCGTATCACACTCACAATACACCTCTTTTTCCCCTATGTGAGAACACATATATAGGAGGAGAAACCAATTTTTGTCATAAATGAGGAGTAATATTCATGCGTTGTATTCCATTTAGAGGAGTGTAAATCATGCCTTAAGGAGAGGTATGAATTCCTTAGTTAAAGAGAGTGTAACATATGCATTAAAGAGAGCTTAAGAGGAATGCTTTATGACATGTATTTAATGAGTGTAACAGAAATATTTCATTTTTTGATGAGTGCATATAAGAGAGTGTAATGTATTAATAAAAGAGAGAGATAGAGTTACATAGAGCCATGAGAATCGTCAAGGAGAGAGGTGTGAAGTGATTAAGGAGATGAAGGTGACTTATAATTCCCTTTTAATAATAATATCATTGTCTCATAAAATATAATAATAATATTAATAATATTTAGGATTAAGTTGATATTGAACTATTACGCTTTATTAATGATAAGTTAAGTGATTTTCCTTCAGCTGCGCTTGATTGTCAATTTATGCAAGGAAATTTACTATTTTTGGAAACTCATGCTTGAGATGCTAGACATGACTTTATATTTTCAGAAAGTCACTCTAGGATTGTTAGACAAGAGGCTTTATTAAGGAAATTCATCCCTGAGCTTCCCATGAGTGGTATTTTTCTTCCAAAGAATAAAGATTTTACATCCCTATTGTATGCATTTTCGTGTCGTAGTAGATTGATGACTCTGCGCCCTAATCTACTCCAAGGATTCAAAGATTACACACATTGATATTTTAAATATTTAGGACTCCATGCATCAATACTTTTATTATAGATCCAAGACTACACTTCTTTATCTTTCACAAATTTAGGACTTTGCACCTTGATTTCCATGACTTCTCATCTACTCTGCTTTGAAACTCTGCGCTTCACCTTAAGGTATTGATTGTGAGCTCATACCCATATGATGGTTCGTTGGTAAGGGCTTGTTTCAAGACCCGCACACATCACAATCTCATAAATTAAATGAATTTCATAGTCAATTTATTAACATTTTACCAAGGATTGTGCATGACTTCCATAGTCATTTATAATTTGAACATCTTTGTTTGCAAATAACAACGTGCCCTACCACATCATACTCAATACAAGATTAAGCATATATAATCATATAAATCATGTATCATTACTTTCACTTGAATTCCACATTTATTTATAATTTGATCATCCCTTTGACAAATAAACATGTCACCTTCCACCTCCTTCTTAGTACAAGATTAAGCATATCTAATTATTCAAATCAAGTATCATCCATAAATCATAATTAACCATATGTTCCACATAACCATGATCATCCATAGATCTATGTGTCTCAATCATGGATCACCATCCATGTCATACACCTATGTCTAGGATACCAAAAGAGAAAACATTGATAATATGAACTTAGGAAACATTAGTCTTATACAGACAACCATAGATATTATCATAAGCACACATAAACCAGGTGACCCAAAATAGGTCTATAGAATAAAAACATATATGATGCACGAGAATGAGATTTAAAGACAAAAGGCTTCATTTTATTCCAAAAATCCAAAAAAAGTTTACAAGCAAAGGAGTGGGATCCTTTAGCTGTCAATTTACAAAGTTTTCTAGATAGGAATTGAGCTAGAATATAGGTATTTGAATGATTTTGTAATTAATTCAAGTAGTTCAGACTTAGTTGAGATTCTCAAGGAGAATATTAAGTAGTTTAGGCATTTATCTAGGATTAGATAGATTTGATCCATTGATTGAGGATCGGATGGTTGAATGTAAAGTATTTATGTGAGTTTTGAACTATTTTAAAAGGATTTGGCTGGACTTGGTTATGGAGAATTAGGCTGTAAAAGAATTGGAATATCTTTGTATCTCTGTGTATTTTATGCATGAAAGGTTAAATCCCGGAGGTTGAATTCCTTCGAATTACCATTGTGTATTATTGAATTCCAGTTTGTCCTGTGAATTTTGAGTTATGTATGATCTAGTGTTCTCATGTTTAAATTCCTCATTCACTGTGTATTAAGTTAAGTCAAATGTATCTCAACCCCTAGAAATTTAATTAGCTAATTTTTTAATTCATTGGTGAAGAGCTAAACGTGACAGAAGTGCTAAAATCATAATGGAAGGAGGAAAAAATCTGATAAACTTGTGAGGAGCCAAAGAAGCCTATAGTCATTCGATCAACAAAACCTTTAGATCTACGGTAGTCATGTGTAAATTAACATCGAGGTTTAAACCAAAACCAGATGTGATATTTTATCAAACTGGGTTAATAGTGTAGTTGAGTTGGGCTGTCCGATTAGAGGAGCGAGATCCAATGGATATCGCGTGGAAAAGTGAACTGTGATTAATAAAATTTCCAGACTCGATGAGCAATTCAATTGTGGCTTAATTTCGTTGAAGTTCGGATGATCATAACCATCCATTGTGGAGGTCGTGATCCAACGATGGTCACGTGGTAAAAGTATATGTGGTTTAATCCAGATTTTGGACCCAAGAAATTATAAGCTGGAGCTTTGTTTTTTTCGGTTCCGAGTAAGTGAAGTTTTGCTATTTTTCTAGGTAGATTTAGAAATTTGGTTGTTTTAGTAAAATAGCTAAATTTGGAGGTGGATGACTGAAACTCCAAGAGAAATAGAATAATATCTTCCACCTCTGCTTGAGGAGATCATTTCAAGATTTGAGTGATTATCCCTTACACCTGCAACCAGACCACCATTTGTAGTATCGAAGCAGCCTACTGACACTAAACAAGATCTCAAGGATCAGAAAAAGAAGTCTCACATGTCTTTCAGAGTTGGAGGAAGAGGTGGTGGTTGAAGAAGAGGAAGACCAGTTTAAAATACTAAAGTGTTGGAAGCTATGCAACATATACAAGCTAGATTAGAAGCAATGGAAATGGGAAGAGATGCAGATGTTGTAGATGTCAGTGAACCTGAAGTTGGAGCTGCAGAAGATGAGGAACCTGCAGATGTAACTCCTGAAATGAGATTCTTTAAGTCAGTATTGAGATCCACATCTAAGCCTAGACTTGAAGTTTCAATCTATATAGGAAGCTTAAGCACTGAAGAATTGATAGACTAGATTAATGACATGGAGAAATTCTTTGACTATGAAGAAACGGAAGAAGGAAAGAAGGTGAAGTTTGCTATCACAAAATTGAAAGGATGTGCAACACTTTGGTTGGATGGAGTGCAGGCAGAAAGAAAAAGACTTGGTAAACAACCAATTAAGAATTGGAACAGAATAGTGGCAAAGCTGAAAAGTAATTTTTTGCCAAGTGACAATCAGCAAACATTATTTAGACAAATGCAAAATCTTAGACAAAGGTCTATGCCAATAAAGGAATATACAAAGGAATTCTACAAAGTGAGTATAAGAGCAGGACAAATCCAAGATATAGATGAGAAGGTTGTAGGATATGTGAATGGTATCAGAATGGAGATCCAAGATGAGATAAGTGTATTGTCTCCTAAAACAGTAGAAGAGGCTTATCAGATGGTATTGAAGGCTGAAGAAAAGCTCATGAGGAAGCAGTCTACCAGAAATAGAGGTACTTTATGAGGAAGGGGAAGTCAAGGTGGTAGAGGAAGGTCTACAACACCTAGAGATGGAGCTAGCAGTAGCTCAAGTCAGCATGCACACACAGGAGGTGATGCAAGTGGCAGAGGGAGTTTTTCTGGAGGAAGAGGAAGCAGAGGCAGAGGAAGAGAAGTCAGATGTTACAAATGTAACAAGATATGACACAGAGCTTATGAGTGCCCAGAAAACATAGGAATGAATTAGAGGAATGAAATTGTTTCTAAGACTGAAGAGGAAGCAACAAAGGTAATAGAAGAAGAAAATGTACCAGAGAAAGGAGACTCTTTGGTAGTTAACAAAGTTTTACTAAAGCCAACTAAGGAAATTGTTGAACCAGCATAGAGAAAAACCTTTTCCAGGACTGTGTGCAAGGTTTAAGGGAAGTGTTGTCAGATGATACTTGAGAGTGGTAGTATAGATAATTTGGTCTCCATAGAAGTGGTGAAGAAATTGAAATTGAAGATAAAGAAACATCCAACACCTTACAAGGTGTCATGGCTTCAAAAGGGGTATCAGTTGATAGTGAATGAGCAGTGTGAAGTGCAGTTGCAATTGGGCAAATACAGAGACAAAATTCTATGTGATGTGATGTCTATGGGTGTGTGTCACATATTGCTAGGAAGGCCTTGGCAATATGATAGAGGAGCTATGCATGATGGAAGGAAGAACACATATAAATTTAGCAAAGATAGTGTCAATCATACATTACCGCATATGGAAAAATAGGATGCATCGAAGAAACCTGATCCAAAGACCCTTTTGTTGAGTGGAAAGGAGTACTTGTAGCAAATGGAAGAAGATGAGGTAAGTTTTGCATTGGTTTTCAAACCCAACGTAATAATTACTTCCAAAAAAGTTTCTGATTTACCAATTGAAATTCAAAAGATGTTGGACAGTTATTGTGATATCATTGTAGATGATTTTCCTGATGAGTTACCACCCATTAGAAAAATCAGCCATCATATAGATTTGATTCCAGGAGAAAATATACCTAATAAAGTAGCTTATAGAATGACTCCCATAGAGAATGAAGAAATTAGGAAACATGTTTAGGAACTGTTAGACAAGGGAATGATTAGAGAGAGTTTGAGTCCTTGTGCAGTGCCAATAGTGTTGAGCCCAAAGAAAGATGGAGGCTGGAGAATGTGCACTGATTCAAGAGAAATCAATAAGATAACAATCAGGTACATATTTCCTTTACCTAGAATTGAATATTTGATGGATTGTTTGAGTGGAGCAAGATATTTTACAAAGTTAGATTTATTAAGTGGTTATCATCAAATCAGAATTAGAGAGGAAGATGAGTGCAAAACTTCTTTTAAAACAAATGAAGGATTGTATGAATGGATGGTAATGCCTTTTGGGTTGTCAAATGCTCCCAATACATTTATGGGACTGATGAATGAAGTTTTGAAAGAATTTATATGTAAATTTGTAATAGTATATCTGGATGATATATTAGTTTATAGCAGATCAAAAGAGGAACATGTGAGACATCTGAATTATGTCTTACAGACACTACAAAAAGAGAAGCTACTGTTAAATTTAAAGAAATGTTCATTCATGAAGGATGAGTTGTTGTATTTGGGTTTTGTTGTTTCTGCTGGTGGGTTAAAGATGGATCCTGAGAAGATCAAGGGAATCATGGAGTGGCCTTCACCAAAAAGTCTCTTTGAGGTAAGAAGTTTTCACGGTCTTGCTAGCTTTTATAGGAAATTCATAAGGAATTTTAGTAAGATCAATGCTTCAATTATTGACACTATAAAGAAGGACAGACAACCATTTAAATGGACTGTTGAAGCAGAAAATAACTTCCAGTTGTTGAAGAGAAAGATTACTGAGAAACCTATTTTGATTTTGCTTGATTTTAATAAACCTTTTCAAGTGAAGTGTGATGCTAGTGGAGAAGCCATTGGAGTTGTTTTAAGTCAGGAGATAAGACTTGTAGCTTATTTTAGTGAAAATTTGAATGAGTCAAAGAAGAAATATTCTTCTTATGACAAGGAGTTTTAAGCAGTGGTGCAGTCTTTGAAGAAGTGGAGATATTACTTGATGTCTAAGGAATTGATATTGTATTCAAATAACCATGCATTACAATACATTATGCAACAACCAAGGTTAACTAGAAGCATGCAAAATGGTTAGAATACCTTCAAAGTTTTAATTTTGTGTTAAAACATATAACTATTCAATCAAACAAAGTAGCAGATGCCTTAAGTAGAAAAAGCATTTTGGTGCAAGAAAGTCAGATTCAAGTGTTGGGTTTTGATTTTCTTAAGGAATTATATGAGAGAGATATAGATTTTAAAGAGGTATTTGAAGCTTCTAGAAATCCCGTTTTGATAGACAAAAGTAAGTGGCTGGATTATTTCATGCAAGAAGGACTTTTATTTAAAAGAAATTATTTGTGCATATGAAATTGTTCTATGAGAAAAAATTTGATCAAGGAAAAATATAGTGGTGGACTCGGAGGACATTTTGGTGTAGACAAGGCTTATGAGCAGTTGAGCTAGTTTTATTTCTGGTCAAAGATGAGAGCTGAAGTAGAAAAGTATGTGAAGAATTGTAAAGTCTGTCAGTATGCAAAGGGAAGGAGCCAAAACATAGATTAGTATGTTTCATTACCTATTCCAGATAGGCCTTGGGATATGGTAAGTATGGACTTTGTTTTGGGTTTGCCAAAAACTCTAAGGGGACATGATTCAATTTATGTACTAGTTGACAGATTTTCAAAAATGGTACATTTTATTCCATGTTATAAAACTAGTGATGCTACTCATATTGCTAACTTGTTTTTTAAGGAAATTGTAAAGTTGCATGGGTTACCTAAGAGCATTGTTTTAGATAGAGATACTAGATTTGTTGGTCATTTTCGGAGGACTTTGTGGAAGAAGCTTGGCATTGAACTGAGTTTCAGTTCTGCATATCATCCTCAGACTGATTCGAAGACTAAAGTTGTGAACAGAAGCTTGGGTAGTCTTCTGAGAAGCCTTGCAGGTGAACATCCAAAATAGTGGGATCAAGTTTTGGCACAGGCTGAGTATGCTTATAATGATTCTCCTAATAGGAGTACAGGGAAGAATCTATTCCATATAGTTTATGGAATGCACCCAAGAGGAGTGTTTGAATTGAGAGATTTGGGTAAAGCTGAAATGAGGAGTGCTTTAGGAGAAGATTTTGCTTCAGAGATTCAAGCAGTTCATGAACAGGTAAAACAATAACTACAGGACAACAACACAAAGTACAAGAACAAAGCAGATTTGAAGAAGAGAGAAGTAAATTTTGAGGTTGGAGATTTGGTTCTGGCACACCTAAGGAAGGAATGATTTCCAAAAATTGAGTATAACAAATTAAAATTCGAGAAGATTGGACCATGCAGAGTTTTAAGGAAATTTTCTGCAAATGCATATGAAATTGAGTTACCCCGTGGTATTGGAATATCTCCAATTTTCAACATTGCTGATTTGTACACATATGAAAAGGAATAGGCTGATGAAATAGCCAAAGACAAGGAAGAACAAGAGGTGGAATGGGTAAAACAGTTACCTATAGAAAAGGCATTACAACCAGAGAAGATATTGGATAAAAGAGTGTTTAAGAAAACAATGGGACAAGATTATTTTCAGTACTTGGTCAAGTGGAAAGATCAACAAATTGTTGATGCTACCTGGGTGAGAGAAACCATGCTAGAGAAATTGGGTCATTCTATAGAAGAGCTCATGGATAGGAGCCCACAAAGAATTTTGTCCTCAGGAGCCTGATGTAGGGGTATGATGCTTAACGACAAAAGGCTTCATTTTATTCCAAAAAACCAAAAAAAACTTACAAGAAAAGGACTGGGATCCTTTAGCTGTTAATTTACAAAGTTTTCTAGATATGAATTGAGCTAGAATATAGGTATTTGAATGATTTTGTAATTAATTCAAGTAGTTCAGTCTTCGTTGAGATTCTCGAGGAGAATATCAAGTAGTGTAGGTATTTATCTAGGATTAGATAGATTTGATCCATTGATTGAGGATCGGATGGTTGAATGTAAAGTATTTATGTGATTTTTGAACTACTGTAAGAGGATTTGGCTGGACATGGTTATGGAGAATTAGTCTATAAAAGAATTGGAATATATATGTACCTCTGTGTATTTTATGTAGGAAAGGTTAAATCTCAGAGGTTGAATTCCTTCGAATTATCTCTGTGTATTTTTGAAGTCTAGTTTGTCCAATAAATTTTGAGTTCTGTAAGATCTGGTGTTCTCGTGTTTAAATTCCCCATTCACTGTGTATTAACTTAAGTTGAATGTATTTCTTCCCTGGAACATTAATTAGCTAAATTCTGAATTCATTATTGAAGAGCTAAACCTGGTGGAAGTGCTAAAATCATAAGGGAAGGAGGAAAAAGTATGATAAACTTGTGAGGAAAAGCGAAGAAGCCTAGAGCCATTCGATCAACAGAACCATTAGATCTACAGTAATTGCGTGCAAATCAGTGTCGAGGTTTAACCCAAAACTAGATGTGATATTTTATTAAATTGGGTTAATAGTGCAGTTGATCTAGGCCATCCACTTAGAGGAGCGAGATCCAACAGATATCGCATGGAAAACTGAACAGTGATTAATAAAATTTTCAGACCGGATGAGAAATTCAACTATGGCTTAATTCCGTTGAAGTCCAGATGATCATAATTGTCTGTTTTGGAGGCCGTGATCTAACGGTGGTTGCGTGGTAAAAGTATACACAAGTTAATCTAGATTTCAAACCCAAGAAATTATAAGTTGGAGCTTTGTTTTCTTTCGGTTCCAGGTAATTGAAGTTTTTCTATTTTCCGGGTAGATTTAGCATTTCGGCTGTTTTAGTAAAATAGCTAAATTTGGAGGTGGATGACTGAAACTCCAAGAGAAATAGAAGAAGAACTTCCATTTGCGCTTGAGGAGATCATTTCAGGATTTGAGCGATTATCCCTTACACCTGCAACCAGACGACCAATATACATAAGTCTGACATGCATAATATTATATCATTGCATCAATATGACCCTCTCCAAGTGTCATCAAAGCTATCTCACCAAGAAGGGACACTACACTCAGTCATAAGATACTTAGTTATTTTTTATTCTTCTATTAATTAGGTGCTAACTTATGTATATGTATTTGATATATTTTTCTTCATGCCAAACCATAGTTTAATGTTTGCTAAATTAGAAGCGACTCCATGAAAACGGAAACATACCATTCTTAATCAAGAAGAAAATATATCCATGCCATATTGGACGTGTTTTGATATAAAATGCCAAAGATTTCTATATCAAAATAAGCCATACAATTTATGTTACCATATCAAAATAGTATTTTATGTAATTGATATGACATCTACTTAATAATTTTATATTCTACATGTTTTAATTTTTCATAATCTGCATCAATCCTACATGTTTCATCTTCTTGGTTGTATAGTATGTTGAGCCAGTGAAACTATGCAACAAAAGATGATGTCATATATAAAACCCACTCTTACATCCCACTTGATATATATCTTCTCAATCTAAGTTTCCCCTTTTCATTCCATAATACATCATTGCAATCCAAATCTCTAGGATCTACCTATAGTTTTTACTAAATGCGTACTCTTTAGGAAAAATCACAATTTTAGGTTCAAGACACCATTTTTTTTCAAACTAACATGATAAGGTTCCATACAGTCCTCATTGACCGACTTACGTAATATAGGCCATTATTTAGTTCCAATATTCTTCATTATTATTCACTTCTCTTACTTGCGAATAAATTATGAATGACTTTCTTAGAAGATCTTCATTCTGAAAGAAACTTAATGATATCTTTTTGAACGCGTCTTGTAATCAAGAACAACTCTCATAATTATGCAAAAATGATATCTATATTATTGAATCTACCTTGATAACTATAATTCAATTTGTTTTGCAACTATAAAATCACTCATGATTTCTATTAAGTAATTACTCAATTCATTTTGTTTCAAGTCTTATTCCTTAGTATTAACACATAAAAAAAATAAGCTATGAAAACCACACATTTTTCAAACTATGAAGAATCTTGTTGATTTTAAATCATATTTAGACTATCATAAAGGCATTTCTAGCCTAAAGATATATATATTTTCAAGGAGAACGACCACCCTCTCGAAAGATTACAACCTTTTGTAGGACTAATAACTACTCATACAACTATACATCTAAGAACAAATTACTAATTCCAACAATCTCTTACATTTCGCATACTATACAATCATCTTACATTTCTAAATCATGCAACAATTTCAATAGATCAAAATGTGATCTCACTCTCCTTCAATTTCTCCCTCAAAAAAATATCACAAGCACATATTCTTGTAAAACAAGAACTCAAGTAAGATTTTAATTAATCACATAACTTTTTCCTTTAAGTTCAATGAAAACAAAGTTCTCACCACAAAACATGTTTATATTCTAAACATGTTATTAGAAGTTAATCAAATTTCAAGAAAGAGGTTCATCAAGTTCATAAACAATATGAATTTTGACTCAATTGCCTAATGAACAATAGTTTATAGAAGTTCATGAGTTCAATCCTCATAATTTCTCTAATTAATTTAGTTTAAATAGAATTCAACTAATAAGCAATTGATAAATTATTAAGGAGGCTATTATGAATTTCCTAGACCTAATTTATCTTAAGTCAATAGAAAATATATTTCATAAACTTATCAAAATAATATTTTTCTACATTTGAAAAATTTGAAAAACTATTTGATTCTACTTAAATCCAACACATAAAAAATAATTACAATTCTAGAGGATATATACCTAGTTCACACTTGACTTCATAAATCAAAACCAGTTATTCAAAACATTATAAACCACCTAACATTGTTCACTATACCAATCTTAGTATCTTCATTTGCAATTAAAAGAAAATAACCGATTAAAATCTCGAAAAAATTCATGTTATGAATCTCTATCCACATAATTAATCCTCCTTAATCATGTCTATGAGATTCCATCAAAATAATTTTGTTTATACTAACCAGAAGAATTACTTAGCTCATAGATATATGTTAGTATGGATTCCAGTCTAATATCTTACCTCATTACTTAGCTCATAGGTATATTTTAGTGCGGATTCCACACCCATACATTAGCTCATAGATATATGTCAGTATGGATTCCACACCCATACATTAGCTCATCGATATATGCTAGTATGGATTCCAACCCATGCATAACTTAAGGAAAACATAACTTTTGAATGTTCCTTAAACTGGCTTCCACAACCCTCCATGCACCAGTCATTTAAGTCATTTAACATGATGAACTCCATCATCACATTAGTTGAATCTCAACCTTACACTTATTACACATTCCCAAAGAATACACACAAAGTTTATCATACTATAGTTTAGATTAGGCCATTCTTATTCTTGGTAGATATAAGTTCAGCTAGTAAAGATGGCTAGTAGGCCCATATCACATTGAGAATGATGCATTAAACATATATGCGACAATGTATGCACTCCACATATCTCACTCACCCATTGAAAATCAAGCCATTCACATGCTTGGCTTTAACCCCAACTTCTCAAGTACATCCTTTCCCACCACATCTTTAAGTCCTTTAACATATTTCCAATAATTTGTCTTAACAAAAGTATAAAGGAATATAACAAAGAAGTCTTTTTCTTTCATGAGTTTCTAGATGACATAATAATAATAATATCCTTTATGCAACCAATATCCTTCCAACTGAGCATACACAATAATTCAACATGCATGGAAAATCAACATTCATACATCATCAACATACAAACAAGCATGGTGTGCCATTAGGCCCTAAAGTTGTACTTGGCCCTGATACCATATGTAAGGTCCCACATAAGCAACCATCAATAGCATAAAGAAGTAAAAGGGCACATTGAATACTAATACTCAATTTTTTTTTATTTTTTTTTTAACTTATAATATGACTAACTTGGTTATCATGAAGATCATGTTCCTTCATCTATTTCAATATAAGAATATAACATAAGAAGTGAGGGATAACTTTCCCTTAAAAAGAATTCCAAAACACATTTCTCCTAAAGTTTATAACAAGGTAGCATGTGCTCTTTTCATACTTATACGTGAGTTCTAAGTAAGACTGAAAATAAATTCCATCATAATGCCTTGTGTGAGAATTAAGATTAATCAACCTATTTGACCCCCTAGATTATGCTAAAAAGGTTCCACTTATTGACTCTTGACACCATAACCACAAAGTATCAAGTTTCTATTACAAAAATTACATATAGGTGTATGAGTATTTTTTTCTTCTAAATATGTCTAAGTGTATTGATATAACAAAATGGTACAAGGAGGCACCAGCCTCTGCAGTTTAGATCTCAAAATAAGCTCTGTTTAACAACCTATATCTAAAAGTGACTGCCCGCAACGGGGAAACCAGTCCAAAATTAAAATGTTTGCTGCCCACACAGGGGTTACAACCTGGAACAGTTTATCAAACTTCACATGAAAATTTAACAACAATTGCATACAGTGATCAACAAAATAGACCACTGACAACATTTTCACAAAGGAAACGACAAAATGGACCACTGATATGGGAATCTGTGAGCTCATGACCTGGTAGGAGGGAAAGCTTGGAACGGATATGTGTCGTTGGAGTGAGGAGGTTCTTCGAAGATTGGACATCTATATTCTTCCATCTCATCCTTGACAACCTGTTGAACTCTCGGTGCTCCCTCCATCGTCTTGGATCGAGTTGAGGTATTACCTCCATGATCTATGCCTTTGCATTCTTGAGCATCCTCCTGAGTTCTTCATTCCCCTGCGCTGATGCCAGGGGCTTTCCTTTTTCCTGCAACTGTCTTCTTTGGGATATGTCTAGCTGGGGCAGACGTGCTTTGAGGTATTTCTTCGAATGCTATAGAAATTGTGGCAATTATGCACAACCTGTCCAGAGTACATCGAAACTAAAATTGGGTTGAATGGCTGGGAGGTTGAGGAGCCTCTACATCATGCCCCGAACCTACCATCTACATGCATCCTCGTTTGCTGGTGGTGGAAGGATATCATCCTGTGATGTGACTTGCAAAAGAGGGGGAAGAAGCAACAGAGGGGGTAGATTTCTAGTGGGACTAGGATGGAGACCGAATTACTCTGCCTCTGCTACCACCCCTCTGATAGTGCATACAATGGTGAAACTGAGGCATTCTAAACTATATTGAATGGGATAAACTGGGATGAGGAGGGGTGGTGATAGGGGTGGAATTGCTGGAGGGGGCCGAAGGAGCAGAGGTATTTAGATCAGTGCCAAATTTAAGGTTTGAATTATGAGAGTGTAGGCTATGAAGGAGTTTGTGTGAGAAATGGGCAGTCTCATCCAAATTAGGCTGGCCTATTCTCCCTAATGTTGTGCGGAGGCTCGGCTCTGCAGCATCAGGGAGACATATATGATTTAGAGGAGAATGAGTATTGGGGGAAGCAATTCGAGAGTGTCATCTTAATCAACAGAGCAAGTCTACCTCATCTCGCACACTACAATAAATCTTGATAAATTCCTGCGGTAGAGTTATAGAGGGAAGTGTGGGCGAACAGTTGGCTTTGCCACTTGCTGTCCCTTTTTTGCTACGCTATGACAACGCATTTATTCACCTGCATCCGGGAGTTCTAACTTATGCTGCACCAGGTCAGTGCATTCTTGTAGATGAGTGATATCATTTATAATATCAAACAAGCCAACATTTAAGACTCGACTACTATCCACTCCCAGATTTGCTAGGAGATATGCCACTTTGTTGGTTTCCCTTTTGACATGATGGAAGGTGATAGCTCTCTTAATTAGGAGCCAGTGTTCAATGATCTCCAATCTAGCTGCTAATCTCTAGATGTCAGCCACTTTGTAAGCAGGAGTGCCTTGGAGGATTCGATTGGCCATGTTGATAAGGATTTGAGAATCTCCTTCTATTACTATAGGAAAAAAATCATGCTGTTGAGCTAAAAAAAGTCCTTGCCATAATCCTTCTAGTTCATCAGAATTATTTGTATCCCAGCCTATCGATCCAAAGAAGAGCTTGAGAGGCCTACCTCTATAATCTCTGAATATGCCACCGTATCCAGCCTTGCCTGGGTTGCCTTTGGATGCTCCGTCAAAATTTAATTGTATCATTCCTTGGGGAGGAGGCTACCATTTACTTGATGCGCTGGGAATTTGAGAGAGGTTTCTGGGGAGCTCAAGAGTCTGGGTAGTCGAAGTTGCCAGTTCTCCCAAATGTTCTTTTCTTGAGGAAGGGTAGGCAAGTCCTCTTCATGCCAGATTCAAAGTGCCATCATTTCCTGCAGAGTGTTACATAGATTACTCCATATGATCTCAAGAGGGGTGCTTTGGGTTTTGAAAATGCGTTTGTTTCTTTCCTTCCATAAAGTCCAAACGAGAAGGCTGGGCACAATTTTCCATAGAAATTTTAGTAATCTACTTTTGTATGGATCAATTCTCTAGTTCTCGATGGTTTTGGTGATATCCCCTATTTCTCTGCTGCTTCTTTGACATCTAAAATATTTTTTCTCCTAGATTTTATTAGCTAGGTAGCATGTGTCCATAAGATGATGTATTATCTCTTCTTGTTGATTGCAATTAGGGCATCTTGAGGGTCCGGGAAGTTTTTTTTCCTTAGGTTATCCCAAGTGAGTATCCTTTTTTGACATAACAACAAGAGAAAAGTAGAGATCTTAGGCCAAATACCAGGAGACCAGGTTTTTTCCCAAATGGGATCTTTCAAGTCCTGAGTTCGAGTCATGAGGTTGTATGCCTCCTTAGTATTGAAAATTCCCGATGGGGTATATCCCAATCTTACTATATCCTTCTTGTATGAGAATCATATTTTCTTGTTAATGAGTTCTGTGTTAATCTCATTGTGGAGTTGCTTTGTGCCTTGTTTTATAATTTTTTCTACAGATATCCATTGTCTGTATCCCTGATTAATAACTGGGGTCTAGTGTTGATTTACTTTTTCCTACTGTTGTGTTGCCCAATCAACTGAATGTGGAGGATTGTACATCTTGCTAAGCCATGGTTTTTGTTGCCAAGAGTCAACCCAGAAGTAGGCATTGCTACCATCTCTGACTTCCCAAAAACTATGCTTCTGTATCAAGGCGCTCTGCTGTCTAGCTGCATTCCAGATCAATGAGCCCTTTTCATTGGTTATAAGTTTGATTAAGTCTTTTGGAAGTATGTTATTTGCATATTTGGCAGTCCAAAGAGTGGCCCATGGTGTGTTGAGTGCTGAGAGCCATTTCCATGATATCTTTGCTTCCATAACTGCATTGTTATGGTGAGGATCTCGGATTCCGACTCCTCAATTTGTTTTGGGAAGGCAAACTATGTTCCATTTGACCAATGCCCATTTTCTATTTTGGCCTGCAGATCCCCATATAAAGTTTCTATGTAGATTTTTTATTCTCTTAGGTACCTATTTTGGTGTGGCCAAAACTGAGAAAGATATAGAGGCATCGATTGTAGAATAGATTTAACCAACACCAACCTACTAGCCATATTAAGGGCTCGAAAGGTCCAAGAGGCTAGATGAGCTTCAAGCTTTTCACGGAGTAAAAGCCAAGAGGCATGTTTGAGCGCTGAATTAGTCAAAGGGGCTCCAAGATATTTGGAGGGAATAGAGGCTTTAGAGAATCCTAGAATGCAAATTATGGAGTACTGAGTGATGGGGGGAGTGCGAAAAAAGAAGATTTGGGATTTTGAAGTGTTGATGCTATCTCCTGAGGCTTCCGAAAAATCATTAAGAATGGCTTTAAACTTTAATGCTTCCTGAACAGATGGAAGCCCAAACAACATGTTGTCATCCACAAATTTTTGATGCATGATCGCTGGGGAATTATGAAGAGAAATGCCTCTAAGCTACTGAGTTTGAAGGCCAGTCTTTATTGTTCATCCTAATCCTTCAGCCATTAGCACAAAAAGAAAGGGAGAGAGGGGATCTCCCTGGCGAATACCTCTGGATGGATGGAAAGGCTGAGAGGGGATACCATTCACCAAAATGGAGAAGAAAGTAGAAGAGACAAGATTCATAACCCATCTAACCCAGGGAGACGAAAATCCAAATGCAATAAGAATTTTTTGGATGTAAACCCAGCTTAACTTGTCAAATGCTTTAGAGAGATCAATCTCGAGAAGCATACCTACTTTTTTTTATGCTTTAAAGAATGAATGATCTCATGGGTGAGAATGATGCCATCTATGATATGCCTACCTTCAACATAACCCGATTGTTCTGGCGAAATTAGCAATGGAAGCAGTGTTTTCAAACGAGAAGCAATGACTTTGGAGATGATTTTATAGATAACATTGCACAACGCTATTGGCCTGAACTTATCCAGTGATGTTGGCTACTCTTCTTTAGGGATGAGAGTAATAAAAGTGGCATTTAGAGAAGGAAGAAACCAATGGAGAGTTCTCGATTCTTCCACAACCTTCCATATGTCCATTTGAATGATTTCCCAAAAGTTATGAAAGAAATTAGAGGTAAAACCATCTGGGCCTAGAGCTTTCCCTCTTTCAGTTGTTTCATCGATGATTCAACTTCTTGTAGAGTTACTGGAAGAAGGAGTAGTTGATTATGTTCATTTGTTATGATTTTTGGGATATGCTGGAGAATCCTCTCTATAGCTGGTTGTCTATTGATATGCGGTTCCTGATGAACTTGTTTGAAATGCTGGAGGAGCTCTCTTTCGATATCCTCGTGTGCTTCCAATTTTTCTCCCCGTGGATTCTGTATTTGAGTGATGTTGTTGTGTATTCTTCTCTGTATGGTGGTGTAGTGAAAGAATTTTGTATTTCTTCCTCCCTCTTTTAGCCATCTTATTCTAGATTTCTGCCTCCAAAGAATCTCCTCTTGCTTTGTTCTTTCGTCCAGTTGTTTTTGAAGGCTTTGTTCCTTTTCTGCCAGTGCTCCTGTCCTTCATTTATTATTTTTTGTTGAAGTTCCATCATTTCGTGGGCCAGATCTTTTTGGGCTTGAAATATATTCCCAAATGTCATTTGATTCCATTTCTTGATATGCATTTTGAGATTTTTGAGCCGTTGTTGAAGTTGATACATTTGTGATCCTGCAGGAGGGATGAAGCTTTTCCATATTGAGTGGACCAGGTTGTTAAATTCTGGGTGAGTGTGCCAAAAAGCTTCATACTAGAAGGGTCTTCTTGTGGAGTTTCCAGGCCTTTGCCATTGTAGAGATATGGGCCAGTGATCTGACCCAGAAAGAGGTAGGATTGAGGCAGAGAAGTCTCCTCCTAAATGGATGGCATTGTCAGATAGCAAAAATCTATCCAATCGTGAGGCGATTTGCTGTGAGCCTGATCTTTTATTGTTCCAGGTGTGCATGCCATTATTAAAGGGCATATCAATGAGCCAATTGTTTTGTATGTACTCTTTAAAGTGATTACTTTCCATGTCTAGTTTGACTCGGCCGCCATTCTTCTCCTCAAGCTTAGTAATCATATTAAAGTCACCACCTGTAATCCAAAGAGGATGGACTCTGGTGGAATTGAGAGCAGCTAATGTGTTCAGTAATGCCAATTTATTTGTGGCTTCCTGAGGAAAATATACATTTGAGAGATGGCCATGCACATTGGTCCCTATAATATGAAAAGTGGCTTGAATAAGATTATGAGTGGCATGGAAATCAGTGAGCAAAATAGCCTGTGTGTTCCATGCTATTGCCAATCCTCCTGAAGCCCCCGAGGCATCAACTGCTACTGAATGGCTCCCTGGCCAGGCTTTTGAGAGAATGGTACCAAGTGTACTACTGCTACATTTTGTTTCTTGCATGAAGAAAATCTACAGGTTCTCCTATTGTATCATGTTTTTTGATCATTCTGTACTTCACAGGATTGTTTAACGCTCTTAAATTCCATGAAATGAGCTTCATGATTCTTCCTCGTTTCTTAGTATCTTTGAGAAGGTTTTTTTCCATCCCATTGAATCCCAAGTTGTATCCCTAATGTTCATTGCTGATGTGGTCTTGAAAGGATTACCTCGAAATTCTATAATTGTCTATCCAGGATTTTTTCAAATTCTTTCTTCCTACATGCTTGCTCAAGGCTGAATATCTCTAGATCCCCAATGTCAATACTCTTTGGTTCCTCTTCCATATGTTTGGGTTCATTGTTTTCCCTTGCTAAGTCATTTGTGTGGATTGATTCGTTGATTAAGCTTTCAATTTCCATGTTATGAAACCATCTCAAGAAAAAGATAGAAAAAATATATCAACGCCTTAGAATTCAACCTCTTCGAGGGGGAAACCTCCTTTACATTACATAAATGAACAATTCTTGGATGATTCAAATGAAAAAACCTCCTTTCTATATATAGGAGTCTAAGGAGTCACAATATAACCCAACCAACCTAACAATAATAATATAAATCCACAAAAATAACAATAGAGGGATTCTGTGGGCTACAATAATAATAATATGGGGACAATAGGGGCAAAACAATATTAATAAGGGATACAACAACAATAGTAATGGGGTAATCACTAGTATTATAGGGACCCAACATGCGCCTCTCTTTCAAAAAAGTGTTGTCCTCAACGCTTGAGTAGTTCTGGATGCTTCTGTTTAAAATTCTCATCCTCCCATGTGGAATCTTCAGCGGATAAGTTCTTCCACTTGATAAGATACTCCAAAATTGATTGATTTCGTAGCTGTCAAGTTCTTGTTTCTGTGACTGCTTCTGGTTCCAATATAATTTTTCCTTCCTCGTTAAGTTCTGGCAATATTGTTTGAACTGGGAGCTTGTCACCTATAACCTTCTTTAAACATGAAACATGGAAAACTGGGTGCAATCGAGAAGCTGCAATAAGCTCCAATTTGTATGCCATAGTACCAATCTTTTGCAACACCTTGTATGGACCATAATACTTTGGTTATAATTTATTATCCTTCTTAGCTTGCTTGAGGGACATTTTCCTATATGGTTGTAGTCATAGGAATACCCAATCACCTACATCAAAACTTCTTTCACTGCGATGTTGATCTGCCTGTTGTTTCATTCTATTCTGTGCCAACATGAGGTTATCCTTTAAGAGTTGGAGGACTTGTTGTTGATGTTCGATGTGATGTTCCACTGCTTGAACCTTAGAATTTTCTCTTAAATATGATGTGATGGATGGTGGTTGATATCCATAAAGTGCCATAAATGGGTTCATTTTTGTTGCTGTATGGAAGGAAGTGTTATACTGCCATTCAGCCAGAGGCAACCATTTGACCCATTTTGTTTGTTTATCAGATACAAAGCAGCGAAGATATCCTTCCAAACATTTGTTTACTATCTCAGTTTGCCCATCAAATTGAGGATGGTATGATGAGCTATGAGCTAACTGAGTACCAAGACAAGAAAATAATTTTGTCAAAAAATTTCTAGTGAAAATGGGATCTCTGTCACTTACAATAATCCTTGGGTTTCCATGTAGCTTTTGAATTGTTTCCATAAATGTAGTAGAAACTGTACTGGCTTTAAATGGATGTGATAATGCACAAAAGTGTGCATACTTGGTAAGTCTGTCAACTACCACCATGATGACACTCTTTCCCTCAGACTTGGGTAAACCTGTGATAAAATCCATTGAAACCTCCTCCCAACGTTGGCTTGGAATGGATAAAGGTTGTAATAGACCTGGTGTCTTAATTGTTTCAACTTTATTTTGTTGGCAAACCAAACATTCCGCCACAAAATTTTGAATATTTGATTTAAGGCCATCCCAAAAAAATTCCTTCTTAACCCTGTGGTAAGTTTTTAAAAATCCTGAGTGCCCTCCTAAGGGAGAAGTGTGCAATTCCATAAGAATCTTTTGTTTTAGCTGGGAATTCTTACAGAGGTATAAGCGATCTTTGTACCATAACGAATCATTTTGGCAGCTAAATGTATCAGATGTACTGGAATCTTGTTGTAACTTTCGAATAAGTGCCCACACTTCTTCGTCATTCTTCCATTCACCCCTTGCTTCGTTTATCCAATCTGGTTGGATAATAGAAATGGCGCACAACAATGCTTCCACATCCTCATCCTTTCTTGAGAGTGCATCTGCCACCACATTTTGCTTCCCTTTTTTGTAGATGATTTCAAAGTCATAACCCAACATCTTTGTGACCCACTTTTGTTGCTCTTCAGATGATAATCTTTCTTCTAAAAAGAATTTAAGGCTATCATGATCTATTTTGACCTTGAAGTGTCTTCCCATTAGGTAGGGTCGCCATTTCTCAAGTGCATGGAGTATTGCCAACATTTCCTTCTCATAAATAGCTTTGTGTAAAAACTTTCCCTTGATTGGACGACTTTCAAAAGCAATGGGTCTTTCATCTTGCATTAAAACAACACCAATTCCATTTCCTGAAGCATCACATTCCACAATAAAGGTTTTTGTGAAGTCCGGTGTAACTAAGACTGGTGCTTGGCACATTGCTTCTTTAAGATGTTCAAAGGCCTTTGTTGCTTCTGGAGTCCATGAAAATGCATCTTTCTTCAATAATGTTGTTAGAGGTGCTGCTATTCTCCCATAATTCTTAACAAACTTGTGATAATACCCTGTCAACCCAAGAAATCCTCGCAGATGCTTTATGGATGTGGGGATTTTCCATTCCTTAATGGCTTTAATTTTTCTAGGGTCTACCTTAACTCCTTCATGAGATACAATATGACCCAGATATTCCACCTCTTGTACTCCAAAGAAACATTTGGATCTTTTTGCATATAATTGTTTCTCCTCCAATAGTTGTAGCACCCTGTCAACATGTTCAACATGATCCTTCCAAGAATTAATGTAGATTAGTATATCATCAAAAAATACTAACACAAATTTTCTAAGGAATGGTTTGAAAATGGAATTCATCAAACCTTGAAATGTTGAAGGTGCATTGGTAAGGCCAAAAGGCATGACCAAAAATTCATAATGACCCTCATGAGTTCTAAATGCCGTTTTCGAAATGTCTTCAGTCTTCATTCTGATTTGATGATATCATGAACGAAGATCCAACTTGGTGAAGTAAATTGATCCATGCAATTCATCCAGTAATTCATCAATGACAGGAATGGGAAACTTATCTTTAATAGTGAGCTTGTTGAGCTCCCTATAATCTAGACACATGCGCCATGATCCATCCTTCTTGTGCACCAATACTACTGGAGCAGAGAAAGAACTTTGACTCGGTTGAATTATACCAGCCTCTAGCATTTCTGCAACCATATGTTCAATTTCACTCTTTTGGGCATAGGGATATCTGTATGGCCTGATGTTTGGAGGAACACTTCCTAGAATCAGATGAATAGCATGATCATGATCACGAATAGGTGGGAGACCTTTGGGAGTCTCAAATACCTTGGAATGATTGTCCAAGACTTTTTGGAGATCTGGAGAAATAGATGATTCCAATGTGGAAACATCTAGCGAACATAATTGTGCAATTACACCTCTTTTTTCCTTTTTTAGAAGCTTTGTCATACCGTTGGAGCTGATTATCTTTCCCAGTTTCCTTGCAATACCCCTTAATTCAACTTCCTTTCCTTCCATAGAAAATTTCATGAAAAGTTCTTGAAAATTAAAAGCTATTGTACCCAAGGATTGTAGCCATTGGACTCCTAGTACAACATCAGCACCTCCCATTGGAATGGAAAGCATTGGGCTAGTCAATACATATTCTCCCATGGATAGCTTGATATTATGGCACTTTCCAGAGCAATTTATTGTTCCCCCATTTGCAACCATCACTTGACACTCTGGTGCTGGATATAAGAAGCAATTCAATTCTTTTGCTACCTTACAATGAATAAAATTGTGGGTACTTCCTGAATCAATCAACACTATTACCTTTTTCTTCTTGATTTGTCCTTCTATCTTGATGGTTTGAGGAGTGGTAATTCTTACCAATGCATTACAAGATATGGTTGGATTCATTTCTTCTTTATCTAGGCTTTTTTCCTGGAGTATATCCTCTTCTTTTGACCTTTCTTGCTCCTTTTCTTCTTCCTCTTCACAATCTATGTAGAATAATTTCTTCTCAGCACACTTATGACCTTTAGTGTATTTGCTATCACAATTGTAACAAAGCCCTTTTGCTCTTTTTTCTTCTAATTGTTGTGGTGTCAACCTTATAGGTGGTGGAAGACTAGGGGCAACAACACTTCCATCTTTATAGTTGTGAGTGGTATGCTTCCTGGTTGCCATAATTTTGCTTTCCATTTTTCTTGCTAACCTGAATGCCTTCTCTAATGAATCAGGTTCCCAAAGGCAAACATCATGTTGGATATTATCCTTTAAAGTCCCTATGAACACATCAATCCTATGCTCCTCTGGAATATTTTTTACCCTTATGTTCAATTTTTGGAACTCCTCAATGTGCTCCATTATTGAACCCTTTTGTTTGAGACTTATCAATTGGCTAAAAAAAGTGTTGCTTTTTGTATCCTCATAATGTGCCGTCAATTCTTCCGTAAAAATTGCCCAAGTGATAAATTTTTTACGAGAGCAAAGCCATTGATACCATACAAACTGATTTGGTTCCAAATATAAAGTTGCAATACGTACCTTTTGTGTGTTTTGCACATTATTGAGATCGAAAAATTGCTCCATCTGTAATATCGATGTTGCGGGATCATTGCCATCAAACTTTCTCATATCGATTTTGGAATATGGTGGGTCTTTGATCCCACATTAGAGTATATGAAATCATGATTAACATTTATTTTTTTTACATCATGAGTTTCCTTTACTACCTTTTCAGCATTAGTAAGGATTTCTTGTAGAGAATTTGTTAAATCTATCTTCAAATCTACCATGTCTCTCTTCAAATATGTCTTCAAATCTACCTTCAAATCATCCATCTTAGCTTCCACACCCTTTATCTTAGCTTCTATTAGCTTTTGTGAGAGTGACATTTATTGCACTTGGTCTTGTAATTTTGATATATCTTCCTCTTAGCATTTCTTCCTCTTCTTCATGAGTCATGCTAGAGCTTTCAGGTTGCTTACTAGGTGTTTGCATTTTCTTTCCTCAGGGCATCAGTTACCGATAATAATGCTCTACTATTCCCTTTAAATCCCTTCAAAATAAATTTTCAAACCAAGCTTAAGAAAAAATTTAAAAAAATCTACACACCTTTTTTCACTTTGTAGGAGCTCGATATTGCCTCTGATGTATCTCTGTACTTTCAGATCATCTAGTTCTGAAATTGTGACCTGCAGTAGCCCTCTATGTCCTCTTTCTAATGCCACCAGTGTGATCCAAATTGGATTCCCCAAGGAAGAGTTATGCGAAATCTCCCACAGTGACCTGATTATAGACTAGTTCAGTAGAGCGAACTTGTACGACATGCCGTGAGTCCCTGTTTCAACCTCTCGCTCTGAAAATATATACAAGAAACTAAAGTTTGTCCTCTTTCTGTACCTTCTTACGAAATTTCAATCCGATGCTTAGAGAGAAAGTTATGACGATTTTTCCTAGGTCACCTATTTGGAATGTAATTCAGGAGTCTGCAAAAAGACCATGTTCCCCAGATCATATCTCCGTAAATATAGTTCGAAAAGCTCTGAAATTCGGACCCGAGATTTAGTGTGAATTCTTCTCAAACAGGTTTTTTCTTTAGCTTTTGAAACGTCGCAGAAAAAAACGTTATTGTGAAAATGACATGATGACCTATCTGGAGCAGTGAAACCCTAGAATCCAAAGCTCTCATACCAAATATTATGAAACCAGCTCATGAAAAATATAGAAAAAATAGATCAACGCCTTAGAATTCAGCCTCTTCGAGGGGGTAACCTCCTTTACATTACATAAATGAACAATTCTTGGATGATTCAAATGACAAAACCTCCTTTCTATATATAGGAGTTTAAGGAGTCACAATATAACCCAACCAACCTAAAAATAATAATATAAAGCCACAAAAATAACAATAGAGGGATTCTATGGGGCACAATAATAACAATATGGGGATAATAGGGGCACAAAAATATTAATAAGGGATACAACTACAATAGTAATGGGGTAATCACTAGTATTATAATGACCCAACATTCCATTCCATTCGGTCACCATTCGGTTTCCTTGTTGGGATTGGATATTGGGCTTGCGATGTCTACGTGTCACTTCAGGCTTTTCCTGATGTCTGAGGTGTGAATTATCAAAGGAGACTTGGGTATATCTTCAACTTGGATGGGGGATTCAGATTCGTCCAAGTTTGGATGAGTGAGGATATCAAAGTTGTTTGTAGTTGATGGATTAGATGTATTGGCTACGGGATTTCTGAGGCTTGAGGTGGGTTTTTGTGGTGCTTTTTTCGGGAATTTACTTTGGTGAACCCTTCCGAGTCCGGTTTTTCTGAGGAGTTGTTGGCTTTGGTGGTAGCATTGAGGGGGAAATCACGGAAAAGATGTCCATGGGCATGACATTTCCTACATCTGAATGGAACATGTTCATAATCTATGGGCTGAATCCATTCAAAATCATCATGGTAAAGACTTACTGAATCCAGAAGTGCTTTGTTTAGATGCATGTAGACACAAATGTGAGCATAGGAGGTATACCTTCTGAGTTTCGTTTCTTCTGCTACCTTTATGAAATCACCCAGTCCATTTCCAATGTCTTGCAGCAATTCTTCATCCCAGTACTCCAAAGGTAGGGAATATAGTCGAATCTAGATCGGTGCCCAATGGAAATATTCTTTATCTAGATTGAATCTTTCGATCCAGTCTCTTAGATACATGCCCACTGAGTTGAAGAAATAGGGGCTGTCGTCTAGAATTCTATTACGATCTTCTAAGCAGTTGAAAATAGCTATAAAGAAACCTTTGGGACCAAGCTGCAGGGTGACATGTCCTTTAGGTTTCCATTTGGTCGCAATCCATCCTTGCAGGGCTTTCTCTATTGGCCAGAAGCTAATGAATTTCCCTATAAGGGCATGGTCCATAAATTGAATCTTTGCATTGATTTGATGCCCCAATAGTTCTATCTTGGGTCATTCTACTGCAATAGGTTTGCATGTAGCAGAAGTAAGTTTGGGGGTTTCTCTAATCAAAGTAGGATCCCCTTGTTGTTGATTCTAAGGCCTTGCCTTCATATCTGGTGAAGGTTTGTTTTCCTTTTGCACTGCTGGTTCATTTTGTGCTTCAGTGCTGTCAGTCTGCATCTTTTCTGGAGCCCTATCATCTTCATTGGGAGTGGGAATCTCATTTCTTCCAAAAGGGGGAGGTGCAGAGTCCCCCCCAGAAGGGGATCCATTCCAATGTTCCTTATTGACAAGGTTCACTGCCACCAGAGAGGCTGATTTGTTACAATATGGTGATGTACAAAGAAATTCAAAGGCAGCTGAGTTTGCTAGAAACCCTAGGTGGCCATGAATTGCCGGACACCGGAGTCATTCATTTCATATCGAATTTTAGCACGCGAAAAAAAAACGTAGGTGTATGAGTATTAACCTATCTATAAAAAGGTAATTGAGGGAATAATATGCCTCTCTTCATCAATAAATCTAACAAATATGATATGTTTATGAAATGTATCAAAAAATATATTGACCCAACAAGATTTCCAAATTCATCAGTTAAAAATTCTTAATCGCAGTTATTAAGGCAATTCTTCAATCACGTGAATTGTATAATGAATGTTGTAGCAAGAAAAACTACTATTACCAATTTAGAAGCATATTATTCTTCAAAAAGTGCCAAGCAAAACAATGGACCTACCAAAATTAGGCAAAAATAGTTGTTTGCTACAGTCACTAAAGCATAAGGCCGCACCCCTGAATACATGCAATTCTGATGAACTTATTATTCTCATTTGCATAAGTAATTAAATCCTACATAATTTGTTATTGTAAAATTGTTTCCAACAACACCCATTTTTAAAGATAGCTTTATATGATAAAAGTAACATTGTCCTGCTGATCTATTCACATTTCAACAAACTTAGTAAAATTCATTTTGACATTTATACAAAAACTTGTAGACATAGGAAGCTACATCCATTGCATAATCTATTCGTAAATTTCTAGTACATAAAATCTATAGTCAATGAGACATTTACTCTAAGAATTTACGTGCATAAAAGCTACAACCATTGAGGCCTTTTGACAAATAGTTTGCAGGCATACAATATACAACCATTACGGCATTTTGTCAAACACTTGGTGACAATCATCTCTGAAGACAATTTGTGAATGATTAGCAACATGAAGATAAGATTTATAATCAACCTATTTAACAAATAAAATTCATAAATTAAAACTTCAAATAATGGCATATTAAAACATAAACTAAATCGTCTTAATCCTTCACCTAAAACTCGACAACACGCACATATAGTTGGCAGCAATAATATTCAAAATCACCCAGATTTATGATCTGGGTTACAAGAAGTGTTGTTTTGGAATCAAATTGGGGGTTACATGGACTTTTGGCATGGATACCCCCTGATGTTGAGCAGAAGCACAACATAAGTTCCTGAAGATGCAATTTCTTAAAACAACGACAACAAAAGTTCCTATTATCTGATTTATCACTTTTGCTAAACACTTAGTGTGCAAACTTCATCTACAACTGTACATGGATAAAAAGAAAACCCAAATTTATGATAATATGGTATTTTCATTAACTCATGGAAACATATAATTGAAAAAAAATCATTATAAAAGGAACTGAAAACTCTGGCAACACATTCTTGTTTTAATCCCCCTGCATGTACATTCTCAACTACAACTGCCATTCATTATTGGTTAGCTCAGTAATAACTCTATAAATATCTCATAATATTCACAAGTATCCATTTCCATTGAATTGAAATTTCTACAACACTTTTAAATTAATAATAAACTAAAATTTCAAGAATGCTTATGAACATACTTGGCAGTGTATTTATACAATTCCAAAAAGATGGGAATATGCTCCAGCTCCAATGAGAGTATTATACAGCTCCAATATCTTTACCAACTCATTGTGAACCATCTAGTTTTCCTCCCAACCATATCCAACAAGAACTTCTTGCCCTAGAATACCCGAGGTTGAGAAGCTCACAAGTAGTACCAAAATATAGTAGTAGAGAGATATACAAGGCAAATCAAGGAAGATAAGTTTCAATTTCTCCCAATACCACTCATGGTAAACTCCACCTGGTAGAGCTACTTTGTAATTTAGTTTAGGTATTTCAAATTCATTTAGAAAGAAATTGGCTACTCTCTAAGTGTCTCCCTTTCATCATTTTTTTTTTAAATCTATCCAACTCTTGGTATCACAATGCACCTCCTTTTCCCCCAAGTGAGAAGACATGAGACATATATATGGGAGGAGCAACCAAATTTTGTCATAAAGGAGGAGTAATAATGAATGCCTTGTATTCCCTTTAGAGGAGTGTAATTCATGCCATTAAGTAGAGGTATGCATTCCTTAGTTAAGGAGAGTGTAACATATGCATTAAAGATAGCGTAAGAGGAATATTGTATGACATGTCTTTAATGAGTGTAAGAGGAATATGTAATTCTTTGACAAGTGCATAAAAGTGAGAGTAATGTATTATTAAAATAGAGAGAGAGTGCTACATAGATCCATGAGAATCATCAAGGAGAGAGGTGTGAAGTGATTGAGGAGATGAAGGTGACTTATAATTCCATTTTAATAATAATATCATAGACTCATAAAATATAATAATAATACTAATAATATTGAGGATTGAGTCGATATTTAACTATTATGATTGATTAATGATAAGTTAAGTGATTTTCCATCAACTATGCTTGATTGCCAATTTATGGAAGGTGATTTACTATTTTTGGAAATTCATGTTTGAGATGCTAGACATGCATTTCTATTTTTAGAAAGTCACTGTAAGATTGTTAGAAAAGGGGTTTTATTAAGGAAATTCATTGTTATGAAACTAGCTCACAAAAAGGGAGAAAAGATAGATCAATGACTTCAAAATCAGCCTCTTCGAGGGGGTAACCTCCTTTACATTACACAAATGAAAAATTCTTGGATGTTACAAATGACAGGACATCCTTTCTATATATAGGAGTCCAAGGGGTCCCATTACAATCAGAGGCTACATAACAATAATATTGTACGGGCACAACAATAACAATAGGGGGCTTCTATGGGGCATAATAATAACAACATGGGGACTATATGGGCACGATAATACAATAAGGGGGTTGTAATAATAACAATAAGGGGTTACACTTGTAATTTAGGAACCTAACATGCCCTTCTACTTTAAAAAGTGTTGTCCTCAAAACTTGAGTAGTTTTGGATGCTTCTTTATAAAATTCTCATCCTCCCATATGGAATCTTCATTAAGTAATTTCTTCCACTTGATGAGATACTCTAAAATTGATCGATCTCGTAGTTGTCAATTTCTTGTTTTTGTGACCACTTCTGGTTCCAACATAATTTTTCTTTCCTTTTCAAGTTCTGTAAATATTTTTGAACTCGGATATGGTCACCTATAACCTTCTTTAACCATGAAACATGGAAAACTGGGTGCACTCAGGAAGATGCAGGAAGCTCCATTTTTTATGCCATAGTACCAAGCTTTTGCAACACCTTATGTGGACCACAATACTTTGGTGGTAATTTATTATCCTTTTTAGCTTGCTTGAGGGATATTTGTTTCTATGGTTTTAGTCATAGAAATACCCAGTCACCTACATCAAAAGTTCTTTCGCTGCAATGTTGAGCAACCTATTGTTTCATTCTATTTTGTGTGAAAGTGAGGTTATCCTTTAAGAGTTTGAGAACTTCTTGTTGATTCTCGATTTGATCTTCCATTGCTTGAACCTTACAATTTACTTGAAACATTATTCAATCGATGGTGGATGATATCCATAAAGTGCCATAAATGGGGTCATTTTTGCTGCAGTATAGAAGGAAGTGTTATACCACCATTCTACTAGAGGGAACCACTTGACCCATTGTGTCTATTTATCATATGCAAAGCAACAAAGATATCCCTCCAAACATTTGTTCACCATCTCAATTTTCCCATGAGATTGAGGATGATAAGATGAGCTATGTGTTGGAAATAATACTGAGAGGGGAGTGAATCAATATTATCAGATCAATAATTTTATTTCTCAAATAGATTTATATACGCTACTTCAGTGAAGTGAACTAGCATGTACACGCAACTTTGATTAGAGAAACCAACATATATCCAGAGAACCTGTGATTTAGACAACTTATCATGTGTTGATCTTAAACAATTACATCATTAACTATTAGACAGTGTAGTAAAAGTAGAATAAAGCATCACACATAAGCAACACACATGAAAACCAAAATTTAAGGTGGAAACCCAATGTGGGTGAAAACCACCTATTTCTATCATCTCTGTCATCTTTTAATAATAAGAAAATCTATTTACAATCTTGTACTGGTGTAGACTCATACCAGGACACAGGCACCCACATGTAGAAGGCTACAACCTTCTCTCATTTTCTAGCTTCTACTAGAAGGGAGTTGCAACCCCCTAGCTCTTGTACAAGACAATTTGTTTACTAGTACGTAGGCGATGACCTACAGAAGGCTACGACCTTCTTTCTTCCTCCAGAGACCACGTTTCATGAATTTTCAGACTAGATACCCCTGGATCACAACACCACAATCTGAAGGACACGTTTCATCCAATTTTCATACTGGACCCATAAAAAGATTTTAAACTTAAACTACATCAACCAACATTCAGTTAATCTGAACAATCAGATCACTGACACCAGAACACTGTGCTGAACCCAAAAACTTGAATCATCATTCAGAACCAGCTGTAACCTAAAAAACCATGCATTAGAGTGTATACGCTACTTGGCTGAACCCAAACTGCATGTACATGCTACTTCCGTTAATCAAACCTGCGTATACCTTCAAAACTATTGCAAACATAAACTTTTAAATCAAGTCTGTACGAACCAGCAATATACTGAATATCTACTGTCAACTTACAGAGCTTTACACAGGCAACGACAAAGATCACTTCTTCTCACTTATACAATCAATCAATCAAATACCAACCTCCTTATGCATTCAGTTTTACATTTAGATACAAGAAGACTTCATTGACAGACAATAGTAAAACAATAGAATTTAATCAGATAGATCCGTCAGGTCTAAAAAAGAAGCTTTTCTTTTGTACATGCTATTTTTAAGGGTATAACCTACATGTATACACACTTTTTGAAGAGACAAACAAGTGTACATATCTTCATATATCAACTCATAAATTTGTTGTACTTCTAAACTTCAAACAAACTTGGATTACGACATTTAAAGAATAAAATAGGTGTACACAGTCAGATTTAACTGAACCAATATCAGATAATCCAATAATAAGTCACTTTAGGTCTCATGATCCTAATCCAACATTGAATTCAAGGTGCACAAAGTATTTTAGATCAAATCACAAACATAGCCCCTGCAACATAAAATATACTTCAAATAGAAGTATTCCTTAGAAATCCATACACTTGCACCCATGACCTTATGATCTTCTCCTCCTTATATAGCTTTAGTCCATTTGTCAATACCTTGGACCAAAACCACTTAGGACCAATACCTTGGACCAAATACCTAGGGTCAATACCACAGACCAAATACCTCGGACCAAATGCCAAGGGTCAATACCACGGACCAAATACCTCAGACCAAAGCCTAAGTTTTCCAATCATGTACGTAATTTTCTTTCTGTGGGAGTGCGTGTATATGTATATGCTCTTTTTGTTATGTGGAACATCATGTATATGCTATTTTTCCTAAGTGGACCAATGTGTATGAACTTTTTCCTTTACCTTCTGTGTTCTGATCAATAGACCTTAGTTCCATCTTCCTATTCTTCTGTGCCATTACCCTGTAACCTCTGAATATACCTATTGTACTGTGAGTTTCCTTTTACCAAAACTGAATTGACCTGTGAGTGAGTTTCCATCAAAGACAACAATTGTATCATAATGCCAACAATCTCCCCCTTTGGACTTGATGGCAACCATGATGGTGTTGATTTCTGCAATCTGTAGAAATTGTTAGAGATCACAAGAAACACCAAAATTCTCTCCCCCTTTGACATCAAGGGCAAAGGGAAAACCAGGATACTCTTTATATCTGAATAGCTTAACATGATCATGCTCCCCATAGTTACATGATGAATTTTGTGATTAAACTCCCTCTTTTTGCATGTTCTGATATCATTATACATGTTGTGATGCACTAACCATCCATGCTCCCCCTGAGCACATGCAGAGTCTGCAAAAATATTTTCCAAAAGAATAACATGACTCTATAACTCAACTATGTGAGTTTGACCTTCCTATCACCAATGACTCATACATACATTAATCTCGCAATCAAGTGGGGATATACCTAATGTTTATACATGATAGAAATACAATAAATATTACATCATCCATCCCATGCAAAGTGGGGATACAAATTACATCATTTGTCCAATAGGACTCAACCAAATGTATGAGAAGTCATATCACACCCTAGACTTTTACATAACTTAAGCAGCAAATGGTATAAATATCTGAATCCATAGCTGGACTTAGCAACCATAATGCCAACAATGCAAAATGCGTGTGAACGCTAATGTTCCCCTTGAACCTATGCTATCTGTGCATTGTTAACAAGTCATTAATCAAGGCATCTTTGTCAGTTAGATAAAAATTAATGAACAAAACATATCATTAGACCATAATCATCAACATTATACAGAGCACCCATATCAGAGTCTGACCTAGTGTTTTTCCTATCAGAATAACATATAAGCTTCTTTAGCCACAGAAACCTGCATGTATACGCGACTATACTTCATGAAACCAATGTATAATAACCTTCTTTTGAAAAACTGGATTTAACAGCAGGATGATGTAGCAACTACTTCCAGCTTTTGTCTGAGATATCCAAATGTTTCTATGGGCAGTGGTTTAGTGAATATATCAACAACCTATTCTTTGGAGGGGACATACTCCAATTTGACATTTTGTTCAAACACTTATTCTCGTAGAAAATGGTAATTGATGGGTATGTGCTTGGTCTTGGAGTGCATGATTGGATTCTTTAAAACACTGATGGCACTTGTATTATCACATACAATGGAGATGGGTGGAGTACATGTGATCTGAATGTCTTGCCAAGTTTGCATCATCCAAAGTAGTTGTGTGCAACAAGATGTAGCAACCACATATTCTGCTTCAGATGTAGATAAAGCAATTGAACTTTGTTTCTTGCTGGACCAAGACACTAACCTAGAACCCATATAGATTGCACCACCAACCAAGACACTAACCTCGAACCCATATAGAATGCACCACCACTAGTGCTTTTTCTATCATCAACACTTCCTACCCAAACTGCATCCATATATGCATGAGGAGTAAGATCTCCATCTCTAGAATACCATATTCCGGAGTCCTGAGTTCCTTGAGGATATTTGAAAATTATTTTGACCGCCTAAAGGTGTGATTCCTTTGGATTTTCTTGGAATCTTCCAACAATTCCTACTGCATATATGATGTCAAGTCAGGTACCTGTTACATAAAGCAGACTACCAATCATGGATCTGTAAGTTTGTTGATGTAATGCTTCTGATTCATCATTTGAGCTGAGACTAAATCCTGTTACCATTGGAGTACATACAAGTTTAGAATCTTCCATTCCGTACTTTTTCAAGATCTGCTTGAGATATTTGGTTTCTAAAAGAAAAATACCATCTTTAGTTTGCTGAACTTGTAGACCAAGAAAGTAGGTAAGTTCACCAAGCAAGGACATTTCAAATTCTTGCTGCATTACTAAAGAAAAATTCTGACTCATGGCTTCTCCATTGCTACCAAAAATGATATCACCAACATACAGAATAATAATTAGCAATTTATCATTTTCAATCTTTGTATATAAATTTCTATTTGCAGAACCTTTTGTAAAACCTTGTAGGTGTAGATATTTTTCAAGGCGGTAATACCAAGCCCTTGGAGCCTGTTTTCGACCATAGAGGGTCTTTTTGAGTTTTCATACAAGTTTTTCATCATTTCCAAGAATGAATCCTTTTGGCTGTTCAATATAAACTTCTTCTTCTAAATCTCCATTAAGGAAGGCTGATTTTACATCCATTTGGTATACTTTGAATTTCCGAAAACTGGAACGAGTAAGAAACATTCTTATGGCTTCAAGTCTAGCAACAGGTGCAAAAGTTTCTTCAAAATCTATACCTTTTTGTTGAGCATACCATTTACAAACAAGTCTGGCCTTGTTTCTAATGACTTCTCCATTTTCATTCAGCTTGTTCTTGAATATCCATTTAGTTCCTATAATATTTTTATCATGAGGTCTAGGAACTTATACCCTAGTGTCATTTTTTTCAATTTTCTCAAGTTCTTCATCCATGGCCTTAACCCAACATTAAACTTTCCATGCTTCATTTACATTTTGAGGTTCGATGGGGGATAGTAATGCTAGATAGCTTGAGGTCCCTATAATAGTTCTTCTTGTCTGTACACTAGCCTCCCTTTCTTATAAAATTTGAGTTTCTGGATGATTTTCCTGAACATGGCTGGATGGAGTCTTTTCTTCTACCATTATATCTTATTCTAGTGCTTCATTGGTTTCTTCTTCAATATAATTTTGATTTGATGTGGGAAAGTAATCCCCATCTTCCTCATTGTCATAATCTTCTATTGATTTTATCTATTTTGGATTTCTGCATGCTTCATCAACTACAACATCAATGCTTTCAACAATTTTCCCAAGTCTTTTATTATAACATTTATATCCTTTACTTCTGGAAGAATAACCAAGAAGAATCCCCTCATCTGCTCTAGGTTTAAACTTACCAAGTTTTTCATCAGTCCTTTTGATAAAACATTTGCTTCCAAAAACTTTAAAGTATTTTACAGTAGGAGTCTTACCATACCAAAGTTCATGTGGAGTTTGAGTGCTATTTACCCAAATATTTGCTTTGTTGAGAATAGTCACAGCAAAAAATGCAACTTCACCCCAGAAGGTTGCATGAGTTCTAGAGCCATTTGTTGAACTATTCTATTCATCCTTTCTACCACAGTATTTTGCTAAGGAGTTCTTGCTGTGGAAAATTGCCTTTTTATTCCATGTTGCTCACAAAATTCAAAGAATTCATCTGATATAAATTCCCCTCCTCGATCAGATCTGAGGCATTTGATTTTTCGATCTGATTCATTTTCAACCAAAGCTTTGAAGGCTTGGAACTTTTCAAATGCTTCATATTTATGCTTTAGAAGACCTATCCAACACATTCTGGAAAAATCATCAATGAACAAAATAAAGTATTCTTATCGACGAGGTGAATTTTTCCTTGTTGGTCCACATAAATCAGTATGGATAAGTTCAAGAGGCTTACTACCTGACCCTTCTTTTTCCATGAAGTGAACTCTGGTTTGCTTACCAATTTGACATTGTTTGCATATTGTATTTTCTGGGATGTTGATATCTCGAAGATCACGAATAACCTTGAGTCTGCATGCTTTTTTATTTGAGAAAAGCTTAGATGTCCCAATCTTCTATGCTGCAGTTAGTTTTCATCATTTTTGTTTAGATAGCACTGTTGTTGTCCTCCTTTTAGTATGTATAAGTTGTTTGGAGTTCTTGTACCTTTGATCACCGTCTCTCCTGTATCAAGCTCATGAACAACACATCCATTTGATCGAAACACCACTTCATTTCCTTTATCACACATTTGACTGACACTCAACATGTTATGCTTTAAACCATCTACATACATAACATTTCTAGCTTTAACAGTTTCTTTCAAGAACACAAAACCTTTACCTTTTATGAAAGCTGGAGTTTCACTTTCTAATTGAGACATTATTTTCCTTTTCTAAGGCATTATATGATTGAAGCTTCTCTTTGTCACTTGTCATATGTTTGGAGCATCCACTGTCGATGTACCAATGATTTGATTGTCCTTCTACATACAAGGCTATACCACATCTTTCTATTTGAGATTCTTTCCTTCTCCATGTCTTGGGATTTAATGGAATTTGCTTCTTTTGAGGTGTTTGCCTAAATTTGCTCCTGCATTCAGATTCTTCATGACCAAAATTGTTACAAATTGAGTATTCTATTTCATTTTCAAGAGGAGAAAAGTTATTATAGGAACTTCTCTTGATCTGTGTTACATTCCTTTGATTTCGTGCTTCTCTAGTCATGATGGTTTTGTAAGCAACACATTGAGCAGCTTTGTGCCCAAAATTATGACATGAAAAACATTGCCCATTAAAGAAGTTTATGTGACTATAGAATCTATTTACCTGTTGATTGTAGTTTCTATTGGTATTCATCTTTGGAGCAAATTGAGTATGATTTGCTTGAGGTTGGTTGTGGCTTCTATTGATATTCATACTTGGAGAAAATTGAGTATGATTTACCTGGTGATCAGCTTTATGCCTTTGCTGATGATTGTCATACTGTTCACTGGTATTTGCTGCATCAAGATAGCTTTTGGTGGAGGTTGACAGCTTCTGTGGTTGAGATGCTTCTTTAGTATATCCAAGACATGTATTTATCAGAGGAAACTGATGAACTTTGATAATTTCATTTAAAGTTTCTGATCCTTTAGAAAATCTAAGATTGAGAGATTTTGTTTTCTCAAGATATCTTCTTAGACCCACAATTTCACATTCTAGTTTTTCATTGTGTTTTTCTTTTTCAACAAGTTGGTATTTCAACGTATTTATGATCATATTATTTTCTTCTAAAGAGGTTTTGAGTTTATATAATGTTTCATGAAAATTTTCCTCTTCTAAATAATCCCAAAAATCATGGCTATCATAAGCCATGATAAGTCTTTAATCTTGACCAGTTTCATCTTCATCACTATTAGATAAACCATCACTATCCTCATGAGTATAGTAACTCCTTTTATTCACAACTTGTTTCCTATTCCATTTTGCATATTCCTTTCTTTTCTCATATTTATCTTTATGAGGACATCTGGCAGCATAATGACCGACTCTACCACAAGTAAAGCATTTGAAAGGTAGTTTACCTCTGAACCTTCCAGAACCCCGTTGAAGCTTCTTGACAAAATTTACCTCATCTTCTTCTTCTGAAATGTGTCCTGATTCATTGTGTTCGTCCTTTTATTTTCCTTTTGTTGAAGCTTTAAATGTGGCTTCTCTTGTATCTCATGGACCTCCTTTTCTCATCTCAAAAGAAGTTAGGATTCCATGAAGCTGTGTCATAGTGATAATATGAAAATCCTATTTTTCTTCTATGGCAGACACTTTTTATTCAAATTTAGCAAACAAGGATCTCAAAATTTTCTCAACTAAGGTAACTTCCTTTATTTCTTCACCCAGATTCTTCATATAATTAACAACATCATCTATATGTAAGAAGAAACTAGCTATACTCTCATCACTATGCATCTTAAGAGTTTCATTATGAATTTAGAGAGTTTGAAGCTTAGCACGTTTTACTTGAGAGTCTCCTTCATAGCTCTGAAATATTTTGTCCCATATCTCTTTGGCTGATTTGAGCTGCATGACTTTGAAAAACTCTGACTCTGACAAACTTCCCAATAAAGTATTGACAGCTTTGGCATTGGTTTCATATTTCTTTTTATCTGCCTTGTCTATAGGAATTGCCGTTGGAAATTTATATCCTCCTTCCACAATTTCCTAGACATCTGTTCCAAGAGATTGTAGATAGGTTGTGGTTCTTATTTTCTAATAAACAAAGTTGCTCCCATCGAAGATTAGCGGTCTGATGGATCCCATGCTTTCATGATTATTCATCTTGATGGATCTTCGTTCAAGCGATCAAGCTTCTTCTGAAGGACCTGCTCTGATACCAATTTTTGGAAAAAATATTGAGAGGGGGGTGAATCCGTATTATCAGATCAATAATTTTATTTGTCAAACAGATTTATATATGCTACTTCAGTGAATTCAACTAGCGTGTACTCGCAACTGTGATTAGAGGAACCCATGTATATCCAGAGAACATGTGATTTAAATAATTTATCATGTGTTTATCTTAAACCAGTACATCAGTGACTTATTAGACAGTGTAGTAAAAGCAGAATAAAGCATCACACATAAGAAACACACATGAACACCAAGATTTAAGGTGGAAACCCACTATGGGTGAAAACCACATGCTGCTATCATCTCTGTCTTCTTTTAATAATAAGAAAATCTGTTTACAATCTTGTGCTAGTGCAGACTCATACCAGTACACAGGCACCCACCTGTAGAAGGCTACAACCTTCTCTTGTTTTCTAGCTTCTACTAGAAGGGAGTTGCAACCCTGTAGCTCTTGTACAAGCCAATTTGTTACTAGTACATAGGTGACAACCTTCTTTCTTCCTCCAGGGACCACGTTTCATGAATTTTTAGATTGGATACTCCTGGATCACAACACCACAAGCTGAAGGCCACGTTTCATCAAATTTTCATATTGGACCCATCAAAAACTCTTAAACTTAAATTGCATCAATCAACATTCAGTTAATCTGAACAATCAAATCACTGACACCAGAACGTTGTGCTAAACACAGAAACCTGCATCGTAATTTAGAACCAGATGTAACCTCAAAAACCATGCGTCAGAGTGTATATGCTACTTGGCTGAACCTAAACTGCATGTACACACTAGTTCCATTAATCAAACCTGTGTATACCTTCAAAAATACTACAAACATAAAATTTTGCATCAAGTCTGTACCAAACAAAAATATACTAAATATCTACCGTCAACTTATAGAGCTTTACACAAGCAGCGACAGAGATCACTTCTTCTCACTTATACAATCAATCAATCAAATAACAGCCTCCCTATGCATTTAATTTTACATTCAAATCTATGAAGAATTCATTGAGAGACAACAATAAAACAACAAAATTTGATTAGAGAGATCAGTTAGATTTGAAAAGGAAGCTTTTCTTTTATACATGCAATTTTGAAGGGTATAACCTGCGTGTACACACACTTTTGAAGAGACGAACAAACATACATATTGGAATATATCAACTCATAACTTTGATGTACTTTTGAACTTCAGATAAAGCTAGATCACAACATTTAAACAATGAAACAGGTGTACACAGTCAGATCTAGCCGAACCAATATCAGATCATCCAATAATAAGTCACTTCAGGTCTCATGGTCCTGATCCAACATTGAATTCAAGGTGCACAAATTGTTTTAGATGAAATCACAAACATAGCCCCTGCAACATAAAATATACTTCAGATAGAAGTATTCCTTAGAAACCCATACACTTGCACCAATGGCAATATGATCTTCTCCTCCTTATATAGCTTTAGACCCTTTGTCAATAGCTTGGACCAAAACCACTTAGGACCAATACCTTGGACCAAATACCTACGGTCAATACCATGAACCAAATACCCCAGACCAAATACGTCAGACCAAAACCTAGGTTTTCCAATCATGTATGCATTTCTCTTTCTATGGGAGTGCGTGTATATGTATAGGCTCTTTTTGTTATGTAGAACAGCGTGTATAAGCTGTTTTGACTAAGTGGACCAGTGTGTATCAGCTTTTTCCTTTACCTTCTTTATTCTAATAAGTAGACTTTAGTTCCATCTTCATGTTCTTTTGTCCCATTGCCCTGTAACCTTTGAATATACCTGTTGTACTATGAATTGCCTTTTACGAAAACTGAAATGACCTGTGAGTGAGTTGCCATCAAGGACAACAATTGTATCATAATGCCAACACTATGAGCTAATTGAGTACCCAAATATTCCACCTCTTGTACTCCAAAGGAACATTTGGAGATTTTTGCATACAATTGTTTCTCCTCCAATAGTTTGAGAGCCCTGCCAACATGTTGAACATGATCCTTCCAAGACTTGTTGTAGATTAGTATATCATCAAAAAATACTAACACAAATTTTCTAAGGGTTTGAAAATGGAATTCATCAAACCTTGAAACATAGAAGGTGCATTGGTAAGGCCAAAAGGCATGACAAAAAAATAATAAAGACCCTCATGAGTTATAAATGTTGTTTTTGGAATGTCTTCAGTCTTCATTATGATTTGATGATATCTTGAACAAAGATCCAACTTGGTAAAGTAAATTCCTCCATGTAATTCATCCAATAATTCATCAATGACAGGAATGAGAAATTTATCTTTAACAGTAATATTATTGACCTCCCTATAATCTAGACATATGCGCCATGATCCATCCTTCTTCTGTACCAATACCACTAGAGCAGAGAAAGGACTTTTACTAGGTTAAATTATACCAACCTCTAGCATTTCTGCAAACATACGTTCAATTTCACTCTTTTGGGCATATGGATATCTGCAAGGCCTGATGTTTGGGGGAACACTTCCTCGAATCAAATCAATGGCATGATCATGATCATGAATAGGTGGGAGGCCTTTGGGTGTCTCAAATACCTTGGAATGATTGTCAAAAACATTATGGAGATCTAGAAAAATAGATGATTTCGATGTCGGAACCTCTAGTGAACATAATTATGAAATTATGACCCGTTTTTCTTTCTTTAGAAGCTTTGTCACACTATTAGATCTGATTATCTTTCCTAGTTTCCCTGTGATACCCCTTAATTGAACTTCCTTTCCTTCCCAAAATAATTGCAAGAAAAGTTCTTGAAAATTAAAATCTATCGTACCCAATGATTGTAGCCATTGGACTCCTAGTAAAATATATGCACCAACCATTGGAATGGAAAGAAATGGACTATTCAAGACATATTCTCCCATGGATAGCTTGATATTATGTCACTTTCTAGAGAAATTTACGGTTCCTCAATTTGCAACCATTACTTGAAACTCTGGTGCTAGATATAAGAAGAAATTCAATTCCTTGGCTAGCTTACAATGAATAAAATTATGGGTACTACCCGAATCAATCAACACTATTACCTTTTTATTCTTGATATGTCCTTCTATATTGAGAGTTTAAGGAGTGGTAATTCTTGTCAATTCATTACAAGATATGGTCAAATTCATTTCTTCTTTCTCTAGAATTGGTTCATGGTGTATATCCTCTTCTTTTGAAATTTCTTGTTCCTTTTCTTGCTTCTCTTCCCCATCTATGTAAATTAATTTCTTCTCAGCACACTTATGACCTTTAATGTATTTTCTATCACAATTGTAACAAAGCACTTTTTCTCTTTTTTCCTCCAATTGTTGTGGTGTCAACCCTGTAGGTGGTGAAATGCTAGGAGCAACAATACTTCCATCTTTATAGCTATGAGTGGTAGGCTTCCTTGTTGCCATAATTTTGCTTTTAATTTTTCTTGCCAACCTATATGCCTTCTCCAATGAATCAGGTTCCAAAAGGTGAAGCTCATGTTGGATGCTATCATTAAACTCCCTATGAAGACTTCAATCCTATGCTTCTCTCGACTATCATTTACCCTTATATTCAATTTTTGGAAGTCCTCAATGTGCTCTGCCATTGAACCCTTTTGTTTGAGATTTATCAATTGGCTAAAGAAGGTGTTTCTCTTTGTATCCTCATAATGTGCTATAATTTCCTCCATGAAAATTCACTAGGTGACAAGTTGTCTATGAAACAAAATCCCTCTATATCATACAGACTGATTTGGCTCTAAATATAAAGATGCGATACGTACCTTTTGTGGCGGTTGCACATCATGTAGATCAAAATATTTCTCCATCTGTAGTATCCAATTTACCATATCCTTACCATCAAATTTCCTCATATCTATATTTGGAATATGGTGGGTCTTCAATCCAACGTTAGAGTCTATGAAATCATGATTAAGATTTCCTTTGTTCTCGTGATGAGTTTCCTCTACTACCTTTTCATCATTAAGAAGCCTTTCTTGTAGTGACTTTGTCCCACCTTCTTTCAAACCTTCCATGTATTTCTTCAAATATTCCATGTTTACATTCAATTTTCCTTCTATACCATTTATCTTATTGATTGTATCTTCAATCACATTCTTCAAATAATCCCTCCAATTTTTCTTACTAGGTGTTTCTATCTTCTTGATTTGAGTCATTCTTTTTCCTTTCTGAGTCTCAACCTTGGTAGAAAACAAATTATAGCGAAAATTCCACAATGACCTCTTTGAGATGGAATTCTGGAGCTTGCAAAAAACCTAACTTCCTCAAATCATATCTCCGAAAATATAGCGAGACAAGATCTGAAATTTAGACCCAAGGTTCAGAATGCTTTCAGATCAAATGGGTTTTTGTTATAGCTTCTGAAACTTCATAGAGAAAACGCTATAGCAAAAATCACAAAAGGACGTATTTGGAGCAACAAAACCATAGAATCTAAAGCTCTGATACCAAATGTTATGAAACCTCCTCACAAAAAGACAGAAAAGATAAATCAACGACTTCAAATTCAACCTCTTCGAGGGGGCAACCTCCTTTAGATTACACAAATGAAGAATTCTTGGATGATACAAATGACAAGACCTAATTTCTATTTATAGGAGACTAAGGGGACCCAATACAATTAGAGCTTACATAACAATAATATTGTAGGGGCACAATAATAACAATAGTGAGCTTCTATGGGGCATACTAAAAACAACATGGGGACTATATCGGCACAATAATACAATTAGGGACTTGCAATAATGATAATAAGGGGATACACTAGTAGTATAGGGACCTAACATTCATCCATGAGCTTCCCATGAGTGGTATTTTTCTTCTGAAGAATAGATATTTTTCATCCCTATTGCATGGATCTTCAAGTCTTAGAAACATTGAGGACTCCACGCTCTGGTCTTCTCCAAGGATTCTGTTATAGACAATTTTGTGCCTTGCAGCAACAAGCATGAATTGTCAATAATCTAAGGGATCCAAAGTTCCCTAAACATGATGTTCCTACCCCTAGAGGAACAAGGTCAGCAAACCAACAGCTCTCAGATCAGTTCTCCACCTGAAAACACTCAAAAACAAGCAATCCTGAAATCAAAGCAGGTGCTCCACTGGGTTTCTGCGCTGAAACACAACTGCTCCATGGTGTACCTGCGTTGCAAAGCAGGCAGAACAAAGCCCACTTGCGTTGGGCGAGTTTGGACATGTGGCAGAGTGAGTCATAGCTTTGAAATCTTCCAAAATTGACACTTGGATCAGGTATTTCGCCTTGTGATGAGTCAGAGGCTTTGTTTCTCCAAGTGGAAGCAAGGTTCACCAAGTGGACTCAAGAACTGAAGATCAACTAAAGATTAACTGAAGAGAGAGAGGACACAAGGCAGCTACACATCAGTTGCAAGCTGACTCATCCTTTCTCAATTCATCTATATATTGAGCTCTCTCCTATGAGCTCAAGAGGGGGCTGGAATTTTGTGCAAAGTAATGATATGCTGTTGGTTTCATTCTTGAGTTATTGGGTGATTGTTTGAGAGAGGTGAAGAAGAGCAATTCTTTCTGCTGGGAGGTGTTGCTGGGTTGGAGCCTGCAATGGTTGTAATCCTCTCAGAACCTTTATTTCTTCATTAATAAAAGCTATTGAGGTTCTTCTATGTGCTTTTGTTCAATTATATATTGTGATGATTGCATGTTTGGTTTACACTAATCCATGAACCAGTTATGATTGCATGCCTCTTGTAGTTTCCTTCTTTGTCATTGTGCAGGATCTCATTGTAGCTGGACGAGCAGAAGGACAAAGAGCTAGGAGCAAGTGGCCAAAGAGGAGAGTTTGGATTCGACATTAAGCGCAAGGCAACGGTTAGTGCTTCCTCCATTCTCTTTTGCTTTCATAAAGAAGTAAACCTTCAGTAGTTTGTTTTACAGTTGTTGCTAAGGAACTGTCACCCTTAGAGTGGGTTAGGGTCATCCGAGTCGGATACTTTTCCCTACAACAAACTGGCGACTCCGCTGGGGATCGTATCCATTTGATTGTGTTTGTAGTATCTTTGCTATTCATTTCCTGAACAAAAGAGTACCAAATCGAAAAGCTTTTGACTATATCAAAAGCGAAGTAGAGGGGCAGCTACTCTTACTCATTTTCTGAGCAGATTCATGATTTGAAGAGCTGATCTACAAAGATCCTTGTAAGCTCTTAGTGATAGCTTTGCGCCTTCTAAATCATCCCTTTGATTGTGCTTGACTGAATGCTTCTGATTTGAGCAAAAACCGTGCATTTTTGAGAAAATTATGACCCGGAGACTGTGAAAACGCAATTCTCGTTTTCCAAAGCAGGTAGTACACAGGCTACCTGCTTTGCAACGCAGGTCCCGAACTGACTACCTGCACTGAGAGCCAGTTTGACTGTGCAGAGCCTGCGTTGAGCCAAATTTGCTTAGTGCATTTGGGGTTTCCTCTTTTCTTTTGCCTGTTTTCACTTAGTTTTGCTGCTAAGTGTCAGTCTTGTGCCTGTTTTGAAACCAATATTACTTGCCATCATTCTGCCTCTGTTATATAACGAAATTGTACTTGTTCTTTGTATTTCTTGCTCATTTACAATTTCCCATAATGAAAAGTAAACTAGTCATGCTTTTGGCCTCTTAGATCTGAACCTGTGTTAGGCGTTTTGCTGGTCTAAAGAGTTAGCTTGTTTGCTGTCCATAGCTGGTTAGTCATTTTACTTTCGTTCATATGGTTTGATTTCATGTATTTCCAGCGATTAAGCAAGTAAATCTTAAGGTGTCTTTTGATTTTGGACAAACTTGTTTACTTTCGCTTTAAATCGAAATCAAAGTTATATAACCACTTTCTTTTTGTATCCATCCACATTAAGAAAGGGAAAAGAAATTACATGCATTGTGCATTTTGCATTTGAAAAAGTTTGCATGATGATTTAGGAGAAAGTGCATTAGTTTGTGCTGTATGAACTGTGTGAAAAGAATTTGCTTTTCTTCTCCCCCAGTAGTTAAGATTTTCATCAGTCAAAAAGATTTGAAAAAGCTTGCTTCTCATCTTAGGCTGCATTTAGGAATTTGTCATATAAATCTCGTGGTGAACCTTGAAAGGAAAAATTTAAAAAGATCAACTTAAAATATACTGAATGAACCTAACAACGCATTTGAAACATAACGCAAACATCTAGAGGTCTAGGTAGAGACGTGTTCCGGCGTCGTTAAACATAGTGATTGTCGATCTCTACGAAGGTGGGTGATTCCTCCTGAGAGTCGGTGGCACTAATACGGACTTGTGCTCCCACATACCATCGCGTATATATTGGGAGACCCCTATAGGCAATTATCCTTTATCCATAGGAAGCCGTGTCGGCCGCCCTACTGATCGCGATGCAGTGAACACAGCATTCACGAAGATCGACCACCCGTACCGTAAAACGTATTCTGTGGTTTCGCGAAAAGTTTGGCACACCCTCTGCCTAGATCTCCAGAGCAGTTTCTTTTGGCCCTTTTCAAACTCTATAACTGAAAAGGTCCAACCGAGCATTTGTCACTTCGGGCTCGTTAATACATCGAAGGAGACTAGAGTCATCTTTAGCTTTTTCTCGACTCTTAAAACATGAAAAAGCAAAGTTATGTTTAAAAGCGTCTAATAAAATTCATTCAAATCGGAAACACAAATTTTCCCCTTTATATTTTAGTTGATCGAGTAATCCGCAATCGTGGAAGAAAGTCAATTGAATATCCACTGTTCTCGGAGGCTTGAGAGTCAACCGTCTTTGTCTCCGGAATCGAAAACAATCCGGACAAAGCGAGCTCGTCGAACCAGTTCAAAATCTCCTTTAAAAGTTAGAACAAGTGTTCCAACAACATCTGAGATTCTGGTCACTCCAAACATTTCCGGAAACCCTGCCTCCATAGAAGAAGTTCAACCGCCACAGAGGGACAGTAACACTGATCCTAGTCTGGGGGCAAATACTTGTATGACTGAACCAGTTCCATCTGTAACCGGTCCAGAGAGTTTTGTTCCTCAAACATCTGTCGCTGTCGATACAACCCCTTCTTCGGCGCCAGAAATCTTTTACGGACCTGACGGTCTTCCTCTTCCACCTGGTCTGATTGCGATAGAGGAAATTATAGAGGAACCGCAAGTATCCACTCCAATTCATTTTGGAGTAGAGGTCACTCTATTTCCTGCTACAACAGAAGTTTGTCCATCACCAGTGGAAGTTCCTGTAGAATCACTAGGCAATCAATTGGATAGACTCAAAATGTCTGAGCAACTGTCGACATCTAGGACTGTGTCAAATGACACGGCGACAGCAGAATTACCTGCTGCGAATCCAACAATGTTCGCCGGCATACCATCTGTCCCAACTAGCTCTCAATCGCTAGAAGGAGTCCACCAAGGGACTATCTCGACAGTATGGTCTGTTCCTGTTTGTTCCGGAGTAATGTCTGGTAACTGTTATGGTGAGACTCATCAAATTGACCCTTTTGGGAATCAATTTAGGCCATCTAGTCCTCCAGGACAATCAATTGCCTTGAGTTTTGGATTACCACCGTATGGGGGGTAGTATGCCTTTTCATTACCCCCTCCGGGAGGGTACCCATACGGGAGTTCTCAACCTTACTCAAGTTATGGTGGGATTGCAACGAGTAGTTGGGTACCTATGCTATCCCAGCCACCAAGAGTTGTATATTCTATGCAACAGTGTGTACCTGTGACGAACATCCCAACTACACCGGCTATTGTAACCGTGTCGCAAGTTCAAACGATGCCTGTTGTATGTCAACCTCAGATTTCTCAGGTTCTCATGCAACAGCCCCTTGACCCTGCGACCCAACCACAATCGCCTACTGGTGGGGCAACACAAGTACAATCGGGTACAAGTACCCCACATCTTGGTCCAATGGTTAGTGTAGCACAACAACCCATGGTATCGCAACCATGGATAGTGCAATACCAACAGCCACAATTCCAGCAAGTGTACCAAGGTTCTGAACAACAAATCTTTGCGAATACTGGACAACCATATATCCAAAACGGTCAAAATCAACCACTTTGTAGTGGTCAAGTCCATCAACCGTATCAGTCATACCAACATCAACTCCATTATGCTGGTATGCAAAGACCAACTGTTCAGGCGATTCCATCGTAACCTGGTTACGCTTCACCTAACTTGAATCAACAGTTACCATTCGTGGCGACTTTAGAGTTGCCTGATTTACATCGGTTAACCAATGATCCAATTGCTTACGCCCCATGGTGGCCAGTGATTCCGCACAAACTTCCATCCGACATTCCTAAATTCAATGGAAATCCAGGTGAAGACCCGTCGAATCATGTGATGACATTTCATCTATGGTGTTCATCGAACACTTTGAATGATGATTCGATAAGGCTTCGCCTCTTTCAGAGGACATTGACAGGTCCAGTGGCAAAATGGTATATAGAATTGCCTAGAGCTTCGTTCGACAATTTTAGCTCCCTTGCCACGACATTCTTAACCCACTTTCAATTACCAATAAGGTATGAAACGGGAACAGAGATATTGACCAACTTCAAACAGACAACCGCAACTCATATATCAGATCATATACATGAGTGGCGACGTCGATGAAGAATGGTTAAAACATACGTTCCTGATCAGCTTTTAGCTGAGTGGTTTATAAAGTCGTTACTTCCGGCCATAACGGAAGATGTGGCAAAGGGAGGAGTTGTAACAGAAGAGCAGGTTATCGCTCGTGCACAATATTTGGATTTAGTATATACTCAGTCCGGCACGCTCTATGAAAAAATACCAGACGCCCCTAGACCAGAGTTTTCAATCCCTCCTCCTCCTAAATCAAATAGTGACTCTCATGCCGGCGATGGCGTGATTGGCACGACAAACACGAATCCGAAAAGGACCAATCAAAAGAAGGCCCGTAAGGATTCGAATCAAAATGCGCATGAAGAAGTTCTTGCTTCGGAAGTAAATGCCGTATTGACAGATAAGGGCAAAGAAACCAATCAACCAGGAAGCAAGAAAAATCAAAACAAAGGGAAGAAGAAGAAACAAGGAGAATCATCTCCTCGAAAAACTTCTTCAAGCCCTCCTCGAGATAGGAAACCACCTTATGGGTGTCAGATATGTGATGAGGATCACTGGACGAGAGAATGTCCATACAAAGCTGATCTAAAAAGATTCTTAAAGAGTTCGCAAACTCCAGCTGTGTTAACTGATCCGTTTCCCGATCGAGGAAAAAACCTGGTTGGTAGTGGAAATGCTTCCCCGTCGCAAGTGCTTATGTTATCAATATCGAAGCAACAGAATGATGCTTTGATTTCGACTAGGAACAAAGATTACGGGAATCCACAGGTGTCGAACGATAAAGGTAAAGATCAACCTAGCAGTTCGACAACAACTTCGGCAGAAGTTGTACCCCCCATCACACATGAATTAACAATAAAACCGCCGAAGGGAGTAGTACACAAGTCGACATTTAATCCTCATGCCAGAGCGGCACAGCATTATAACATAGTGGAAGATTTGGCGCAATCACCGTCCGCTATGTCGACTCTTGAAGTACTACAAAATTGCCCATCCCAAAGGCAGGCATTGTTATCAGCAATTGGTGGAGTGGATCCTAAAGATTCTAATCTTGTATCCTTTGATCACAAAGGATATGATCCTCAGTTACCAGCTCAACTAGCTTTCCTCGTCCAAGTGAAAGCCCTCAACAAAACTGTTCATCGAACAATTATTGATGAGGGGGCATCGACATGTATTATGTCGATGAGTTGCTGGAAAACCTTAGGATCTCCAACCTTGTCGCGATCATTGACGACATTAAAAGCATTCGACGGAAGGACATATACCCCTTACGGTATCCTTAGTAACTTGAAAGTTGAACTAGGGGGCAAAACAGTAGAAATAGATGTTGAAGTCATCGATGGCAATCTTGACTATAACATCCTACTGGGAAGACCATGGATTTATGCCATGGAAGCTGTTGTGTCAACCTATTTTAGGAAAATCGCATTCCCCTTTCAAGGAGGGATTACGATCATTGACCAACAAAATTTCCTCCCTAATGGTTCACAAGTTACAGGAAGCGTTCCTATGATCCATGGAAGCGACCATTCGTTTCAAAATATCGGAGTAGGCCTACTAAAAGATCCTACATTAATGGGAACTTTCGCCCTTCCGCCACCATTCATTGTGGGAGAAGTGGCGACGGTAGGGGCCTGCAATATGATATCTTCCGTACAAAAGATGTCAGAAAACGATATCAACATGGATCATGTAAAGGTTTTGTCCCCAAGCCCAATGGAAGTATTGTAGCAATCAATTTTCTTGGCCTGGGGGGCAACCCCAAATCAACGCTCATCAAGCGTTTGGATAGATAGGTCTAGAGAATATGGCACCCCTTCATGTCCTTGGTCGCGAGTGCATGGAACCGACAAAGGAATAGTCCAATCAATGGTAATTGACAGGGCACCATGGAATGATTCCCACCATTGTTCCCTTCTCCCGGGTTGTGGAGAAGATACTCAAGATGACCTTTATCATCCTTCAGTTTTCGATTTTCTATCAAATACTGTAAATATAGTGGGCTATGAGGATAGTTCTTTTACTATGTCAACCTCATTAAAAAATGAAACGATCCCCTTTCCAGATCTCAATGGTAAACCTTCATTCCAACCAACAAAGTTGAATGCAATGAAGCTTGGGGGGCATGCACCTCGATTTGCGTTATTATGCTGGGGGCATGCAAACATATCTTCGAGCAGTTTTGGCAATGTTCATGCTCGTTAAAAAATAAACGCAATCATCGAGCAGTTTTTGTGCAGAAGTTCATGCTCGTTAAAAAATAAACGTAGATTGTGAGCAATCTTTCCCTAGCAGTTCAAGCTCACGCATAAAAAATGAACCGGTAAACAATCTCGAGAAATGTAACCTTTGAAAGCCATATTAAAAGCCCTTGGTCGTGTTTATATGCCATCACCTCCATCCGTTCATTTGGCCAATCGTTCACCTCCATATGTTTGTTTACCCATTTTGAGGAACAGCTGCGAAGAGTGATTTCACTTAGCCATCCTTGTGACACTGCCGTGATTGGAGAATTCCAACCTGTACCTGGAATCTGCTGCTATCCCTGTTCATCACTCGTTCCTCAAAAGACGAGTCTTCTTTGAGCTCTTTTCACTGACTCGTAAAATATGAAAAGTTTGTCGATTTTTGGCCTTCCAGCTCGTTAAAGCGACCGGAAAGCTATCCCTCCTCTAGATTTTAATCTTTTTGGACCTGAGGGATTATTGCACAAAAAGATCGAGCGCTTGTTTTGTTCGGCTCGTTAAAGCAACCGAAAATTCATCCCTTCTGTATTGTTTTATACTTTTTCGGACTTAAGGGATTAGATGACGAAAAAGGAATTTTGGAGTTAACTTTTCGTGCCTTTTCAGACTCTCTAAAAATGAAAAGGACCGAGTTTTCCTTGTCGTTAGACTCGTTAAAATGATTAAATAGCGACAAACTTGTCTTTAGACGAGAACGAGTTTCCCTATCGCTAGGCTCGTTAAAACATAGCAATGGGCTTGCCCGAAGGGCATGTTATAAAACAAGCATATGTTATCCTCCTCAAGCTTGACAAAAATAAAGAGGTACTGGTCAGCAATGACTGGGGAAAAATTGGGAGAACCTCACAGTATTAATGGTAGCAAGTCGCTCTTGAACATGACACTTTGTCCTCCGTCCGCTTCGGGTTGGGTTGTTTCATTCACCGATCGCAGAATCATGGTCCTCGCCACACCATCCACAATTGGGGTAATGCTACCAATCCATCACATCAGTGTCGTTATATGTTCAAGAGATGTGGTTCTGTAAAGAGTCAACCCTGTTCCACCCACTACCATACATTATCCTTCATCCACTTCATGACCGCCACCCTGAATCATACATCACAGTTTGTTTTCACCTCATCATTATCACTATCTCCGTTCTGTGTCACTGATGTGGGATTCATTAAGGCCCTCCTTTGACAGATCGCTCCTTGTCGACATCAGCTCATTATCCAAGGAGTTGATCTAGGAACACCCCCCTCAGTACTTTGAAGCTTGCATGCCTCAATGGCAAGTTTCTCACTTCCGGCGACAGGTATACATTAATGACCTTCGACCAGAAGATTTTGCATGGTGGTCGACGCCAAGTCCTTTATTCCCACCATGTAGATTGTACTGCCGTACCTTGAGGGTCATCATCCTTATCGGTGATTCCTCTCGCGCTTGTTAACGGTTTACATTATTGACCGGTAATCAAGCGATGTCTTTCCATGTTCGACTTCAAGAAATTCTCACATGGATCGACTTGTACATCGAGTGAAGATCGGAAGAGATTGAAGACCCCGGATCTAGTTTCATCCATCCGGGCTACGATATATATTCAGGACATAAAGACATTTGATATGTACATCATTGCAACAGATGATTATCCTTCTCAAAAGATGATAAATTCGGCAGAGAATTATCAGTGAAGGATGATAAATTCGGCAGAGAATTATTAGTCTAGCATCAGACGATCGTCTGTTCTATGTACCAAAATGTATTTATAAAGCTGAGCATGGGAATGCCCGCCTCAGCTAGATCATGAAAAATGTATGAAAGATAATGTATTGTATTGTATCTTATTACAGGACACTTCTCAGCAGATTGAATGAACTTCGGATCCTCTCAATAAAGCATTTCACCCGATAAACGACCTCATACTTTAGGGGGCATCTGTTATAGACAATTTTGTGCCTTGCAGCAACAAGCATGAATTGTCAATAATCTAAGGGATCCAAAGTTCCCTAAACATGATGTTCCTACCCCTAGAGGAACAAGGTCAGCCAACCAACAGCTCTCAGATCAGTTCTCCACCTGAAAACACTCAAAAACAAGCAATCCTGAAATCAAAGCAGGTGCTCCACTGGGTTTCTGCGCTGAAACACAACTGCTCCATGGTGTACCTGCGTTGCAAAGCAGGCAGAACAAAGCCCACCTGCGTTGGGCGAGTTTGGACATGTGGCAGAGTGAGTCATAGCTTTGAAATCTTCCAAAATTGACACTTGGATCAGGTATTTCGCCTTGTGATGAGTCAGAGGCTTTGTTTCTCCAAGTGGAAGCAAGGTTCACCAAGTGGACACAAGAACTGAAGATCAACTAAAGATTAACTGAAGAGAGAGAGGACACAAGGCAGCTACACATCAGTTGCAAGCTGACTCATCCTTTCTCAATTCATCTATATATTGAGCTCTCTCCTATGAGCTCAAGAGGGGGCTGGAATTTTGTGCAAAGTAATGATATGCTGTTGGTTTCATTCTTGAGTTATTGGGTGATTGTTTGAGAGAGGTGAAGAAGAGCAATTCTTTCTGCTGGGAGGTGTTGCTGGGTTGGAGCCTGCAATGGTTGTAATCCTCTCAGAACCTTTATTTCTTCATTAATAAAAGCTATTGAGGTTCTTCTATGTGCTTTTGTTCAATTATATATTGTGATGATTGCATGTTTGGTTTACACTAATCCATGAACCAGTTATGATTGCATGCCTCTTGTAGTTTCCTTCTTTGTCATTGTGCAGGATCTCATTGTAGCTGGACGAGCAGAAGGACAAAGAGCTAGGAGCAAGTGGCCAAAGAGGAGAGTTTGGATTCGACATTAAGCACAAGGAAACGGTTAGTGCTTCCTCCATTCTCTTTTGCTTTCATAAAGAAGTAAACCTTCAGTAGTTTGTTTTACAGTTGTTGCTAAGGAACTATCACCCTTAGAGTGGGTTAGGGTCATCCAAGTCGGATACTTTTCCCTACAACAGATTCCAAGATTCCATACCTTTATATTTTAAATATTTAGGAATCTACATCCCAATCCTTTTATTATATATCCAAGACTGCACGTCTTTATCTTTCATGGATTTAGGACTCTGCGCCCTAATTTCCATGGCTTCTCATCTACTCTGCTTCAAAACTCCACGCTTCACGTTAAGGTATTGATTGTGAGCTCATAACCATATGATGGTTCATTGGTATGGTATTGTTCCAAGAACTGTAGACATTACAATATCATAGATAAAATTAATTTCATAATTAATTTATTCACATTTTACCAAGGATTGTGCATGACTTCGACCATGTTTCTGGTTTTAGAGAAATTACTTCCACGACCATTTATAATTTAAACATCTTTGTTTGTACATGTGCCTTACCACATCCTTCCCAGTACAAGACTAAGAATATATAAGCATATAAATCATGTATCATGACTTTCGCTTGACTTCCACAATCATTTATAATTTGAGCATCCATGTTTACAAATAACCAGGCCCCCTGCCACATCCTGCTTAGTACAAGATTAAGCATATATAATCATACAAATAATGTATCATCCATAAATCATAATTAACCATATGTTCCACATAACCATGATAATCCATGGATTTATGTGTCTCAATCTTGGGTAATTATCCATGTCATCCACCTATGTCTAGGATACCAAAAGAGAAAACCTTTATAAGATGCACTTAGCCAACATTAGTCTTATACACAAAACCATAGATATTATCATAAGCATACGTAAACCGGGTGACCCAAACTAGGCTTATAACATATAAACATTTACACCAGTTTGACATGCAGAATCTTATATCGTTTCATCAAAATGACCCTCTCCAAGTGTCATCAAAGTTATCTCATTGAGAAGGGACACTACATATTGTTAGAGCACATCGCAAGAAGATGAACTTATCTGTTGTTATTTCCAGGCATATGAAAATGCTTGTAAATGCTAGTAATAATTTTGTGTTATTGGTGATTAAAGCTAAAAATACTGCTAATCTAAAGCTTTCATAGTATGTGATACAAAACTTAAGCATGAATTGGTTGAAGTTGTTAACACTTATGATAAGAAGTTTTAGGAACCTGAAGGGTCACCTCCTAAAAGAGGAATCCAACATGAGATTCACTTGTAGCACGATGCACCACTTCCAAATATTGGCATGTGTAGAATGTCAGTTTTGGAGAATTCAGAAATTAAGAAGAAAATTTAGGAGTTTCTTGACAAAGGAGTCATCAGGTCTAACACATCTCCTTGTGGGTCTCCCAATTTTTTTCTTCCAAAGAAAGATGGTACATGCCGCATGTGTGTGGATTTCGAAGCTTTAAACAAGATCATGGTAAAGAATCATTATCCTCTTCCTTACATTAATTATTTTATAGATCAGTTAAAGGAATTTGTTTACTTTACTAAGTTATATTTCAGAAGTGATTATCATCAGATAAAGATTATTGAAGATGATATTTGGAAAAATGATTTTAAAAAGGTTTATTTGAATGGTTAGTTATGTCGTTTGGGATTTGCAATGCACCAGCAACATTCATGAGAGTTATGAATGATGTATTGCGACTATTTCTCGATGATTTTTTCATAGTATACTTAGATGATAGTCTTATTTTCAGTTAGACTCATGAAGAGAATGTTAAGAATGTGAAACAAGTTTTAGATTTCTTGAAAAATGAGTTGTATTTGAAGATTTCTAAGTGTGAATTTGGGAAAACTGCTTTGGTTTTTTTGGGCCATATTGTAGGAGGGGGCGAATTGAATATTTATCCCTCAAAAGTTGATGTCATTATTAATTGGCCTAAACCCAACATGTAACATAAATTAGGAGCTTTTTGGGAGCATCCCAATATTGGAAAAATTTGTTTCTAAAATCTCACTCATTGCAACACCATTACATGCTTTGACAAGTGTGAAATAGGTATTTTAGCGAGGAGGAAAGAAATAGAAATGCTTCGACACTTTGAAACAGAAAATTAGTACAACACTAGTTCTAGCACTTCCAAATCTTAAGTAGGCATTTGAGATTCAAATCAATGAAAGTGATTAAGCTATGGGAGCAGTTTTGATGGAACATGATAAGCCAATTTGTTATCATTTTCAAACCTTTACCTATGTAGTAATTAACTATGTAGTAATTAACTATCAATCTAAGTAAGATATAAAGTGGATAATCAACATCCTTAATATAAATAATACACTTAACTATCTTTATGAATAATTCCTTTAGTTTTGTGCTTTCATAGATCTTGCAAAACTCATAATCATAAAAATATTTGCTTAAATAATAATAAAGGGATTTAATGATACCAACTTGTCATGTTATTATAAGCCTATAACATAAGCTGGGTCATCTTCATTGATTTTATAATACTTTGATAGAATTATTACCTTTCAGTAATGTCCTCAAGATTTACAACATTTCTTTTTGAAATGAGGCTTAGATCGTAATGCTCATATATTGTATAGAGAAATAGACTAAATCATATATTATATGGGTGTTTATAAAAGAAATGATTATTTAATCATATTTACAGTTTTATTTTATCATTTTTAACACTTCAAAATTTCTTTTAAGAAAATATGAAGACTTTTGGTTGTTGTTGTTGTTTATGAAAAGGTTATATTTAAAAATACACACTATACTTATTATTAGGTTTTTGCAATAAATTTTTGTTTTTGTTTTTGTGAAATGTCTATTTAATTTATTAATAAAATATATTTAATTTTTGTTTTTTTTTTTCAAAATAAATTGAATAAATTACATCAATCAAAAAGTAACTCACAACATATTTTAGTCGTAAAGTTTGATAAGGTTAGCTAGGAACCACGTGTTAGAGGAAAGGAAGGAAAAAACAGACCTGCAAATGAAATTAGAGAAATGGAACCAGGAAAAGGAAACCGGTCAAGACACTGAAGAAGACCAAAAGAAAGAAAGCGAGCTGTATAAGGCGCTCTACAACCAACATCGTAAAGAAGAGGACGAGCAAAGACAAAAATCAAGATGTCTTTGGCTCAATTCTGGGGATAAAAACACCTCGTTTTTCCATAACAGTCTTAAAGTAAGGAGAGCTGGAAACAACATTGAAAGGATAACATTTGAAGGCAGAGAGATTATGGACCAAGGGGAAATTAAGGAGGCAGCATCTCGACACTTCCAAACTCTTCTTACAGCAGACCCTCACTACCAGGAGAACCCGGAATTCCTCAATGTAATTGAGAGAAAGATCTCTGAAGCACAAAACTGTGAGCTGGACAAAGAAATCTCAAGGGAGGAGATTGAATGGTCAATCCATAGTATGCCCTTGGACAAAGCCCCTGGGCCTGATGGCTTCACTGTGAGCTTCTATAAAACCCACTGGGATATCATCAAGAAAGATTACATTAGAATGGTGAAAAATTTCCACTCAAAATGTAAAATGGGCAGCAGCATCAAATCTTCACATTTAGCGCTAATCCCAAAAGAGCCCAATCCCCAAACCTTTGACAGGTTCAGACCTATCTCATTGTGCAATGTCTCTTACAAAATTATCACTAAGATCTTGGCCAATAGATTAAAAAAAATCCTTCCCTCACTCATTTCCGAAAACCAAGGAGGTTTTGTCCCCAAGAGACATATAACAGATAATGTTATTCTCATACAGGAGGCGATACACAGCAGCTTAGCCAGAAATGAAAGGGGAATGATCATCAAGTTGGACATGGCGAACGCCTTTGATCGGGTAAACCACTCATTTCTGCAGGCAGTCCTAACGAATTTCGGTGTCTCAGAGCTCTTCATCAGCAAGGTAATGGAATGTATCTCCTACAATTGGACAGCCCCACTAATTAATGGCAGGCCATGCAGCGCCTTCAAAAGTTCAAGAGGCCTGAGGCAAGGATGCCCTCTATCTCCTTTCCTCTATATTATCATGGCAGAAACGCTAAGTTTGCACCTGGAAAACAAGCGTAAGTTAAAGGAAATAATAGGAGTGGACATTGTTCGAGGAACCAAGGGGATCAACCACTCCTTATTTGCAGATGACACCCTTCTAATCGGAGGCGCTTCAAGCCTCATGGCCAGGAGATTCAAGAACATCCTGGACCTCTTCCTTCAAGCCTCCGGGGGCAAATTAAACAACAATAAGTGCATGGTCTATACCTGGAATGTTCCAAGATACATCACTCAAAGAATCTCTATGATCATGGAAATCCCAGCCCAATCAAACTGGTCCCATTTTATGTACTTAGGGCTGCCTCTAGCCAAAGAATCAATTAAAAATGAAGTTTGGGTAAAGCTAATCGAAAAATTGAGAGGAAAATTGCAAAGCTGGGGGATGTACTGGCTCAATTTGGCGGGCAGAACAATACTCATCAAGGCCATCCTATCAGCTCTTCCTATCTACCAATTTGCCATCACCCTCGCCCCGGCAAGCATCCATAAGCACATGGAGTTGATTATCAGAAGTTTTCTATGGAAGGGGGGAAAGCATGACACAAAAAAATTCAGCTTGGTGAAATGGGAAAAGGTCATCCTTCCCCTAGAAAAAGGAGGACTTGGAATCAGAATTCCAAGGCTGGCAAATATGGCAATGGGCTTCAAGTTAACTTGGAAAATCCTCAACGAGAAAGGGTCATGGTGGACAGAGGCCATCAAAAGGAAATATCTGAATGGGCCCAACAGCAACATCCTCTCTGAAGTCATCACTGAGAGACATTGTACCCCTGTTTGGAAATTAATCAAAAAAACTCTTCCCCTCTTTAAATCCAGCATATCTAAAGCCCTAGGCAATGGAAGACATATCAGCATATGGGAGGATAGAATTATGGGGTTGGAAGCCATGGAAAAATCCATCAAATTCAGGCCCCTTCATCAGTGGATGACAGAGGCAAACCTCAAAACCCTCTTTGACATCTCTCTTTGGGATCGAAACAGCTGGATAGGATGGAAATCACTGCCTCTACCTAATGAAATGGAGAACCTCTGGAGTGATCTTAAACTCTCTCTCATAGGGTCAGCCCATATTAACAGAAGGATAGATGACAATTATGTTTGGGATCCAAACGGAGGCAACTATACAGTGCAAGAAGGCTATAAGTTACTCCAAAATCTAACAGCAATCAACAACTGGCATCTATATAAAGCAACATGGAGAACTGAAAGCCTGCCAAAGGTTAAACTATTCAATTGGACCCTGCTTCATGGCAAAATCCTAACAGCAGAAAACCTTAGGAAAAAGGGTATCCAGGGCCCACCATTTTGTTTCATGTGCAGGGAGGCAGAGGAAAATATCAATCACCTTTTCATTGATTGTCCAGTAGCAAGGTCCTGTTGGAAGCTGATAACTAGCCCTTTAAATATTGGAGATCTACCCAATCAGATTTGTCTCCTCCAGAAAGGTTGGGGGAAAAGCTTTCCTTACGCCAACAAAAACATGAATCTGGCAAAGAGGATATGGACCAGCATCCCTTCAAACCTCTGTTGGCAGTTATGGCTAGCTAGGAATGAAAGCATTTTCAAAAACAAAAAACCTAGTATATGCAGCATTCTGGCCAAGACTATCGCTCTCATTACAGAAACAATAGAAGAAAACGGAATCTCTCAAGCAGACCCGGAATACACAGAGGGCAGGGTGAAGGAGTGGGCTCGGAGATTCAACCATAATCCAAGAGCAAATAATAATACAATAACAGGACCTGGTCAAAAGGATTGGAAACTGAGAGGGACAAAGGACGAAGTTAACAATTGGATCCAAAATCAAAAGAGGTTCACACTCCACTTTGACGGGGCTTCAAAAAACAATCCAGGCAGAGCTGGAGCTGGGGGTACTATTAGGGATCCTCAGGGGAAACTGATTGTTTCGTATGAGTGGGGCTTGGGAACCATGTTGAATAACAAGGCTGAAGCATACAGCCTTCTAATGGGGACCTCCATCGCCAGGAAACTAGGCATCCAAAATCTCCTAGTTTTGGGCGACTCTGCAATCATAATAGCAGCTATGAACTCTGGAAAAGACTTTAACCAAACAACCTTAAACAGAATCAAAGGCAAAATCATGGATCAGATCAGGGGGCTCAGCAAAGTGACATTCAAGCACATCCTTAGAAGCAATAACGTGGAAGCGGATGAGCAAGAAAACAATGCAACAGGAAGACCCACGGGCCAGGTAAGGGAAAATAATGAGTTTTATGACAGGGATATTCCATAGACAGGTTTCTATCCCCTCACTCCAGGTTAACGGTCACCTCAGGCATCCACATCAAAGCTTTTGGCTCTTCCACAACGTACCCTCATCATTTTCTATCCTTCTCGACTGCCAAAATAGATGTTATAGGACAGCATATCGCCCTCAGGATCCGAGGAACGCAGGCAGGGTATGGACTCTCTCACAGACCAACGCAAACATTTTTAGAAGGTATGATCACGCCCATGCTGGTGGCAGGCTCTTCGGGCAGGTAAAAATCACCTCAAAAGACCACACTGATACCAAGAACAGACATCCTACTGCTCGAAACAAGAATAAGCAAGTCACCACCGCTACTATAAATGACAGTAGGCACCTCAGGATCACCACAGTTCAAGAATATGCAAGATAGAGGCGCGGTGATTCCTACAGGCAGAGGCTTCAGTTAGCAAGCTCCTTCCAGGAACATACGCTCAGCATTCTGTTCATGGTAAACATCGGGCTCCCCTTGGTTTATATTAGTCAAACTAATCTTTTGTTCTGTTTTCGCAGAGGTCTAGGCACTCATAACTCTACAGTGGTCTGCGCCTCCCATCCTCCGATCTTCCCTCTCAGGATTTTTGTTCCTCCTTGTGCTCCACTCCGCTTTGCTATCCTCCTCCACTATCACCCCTCTGCTCTTCATTCTGACTTCTACCCCATGGAGAACCAAGACCTGATCAATGTCCATGACCCAGCCATCATGCCTATCGACAGACTCTTCAGCAGAGACTGCACCATGTGTAAAACCCATACCATAATGATCAACAGTTTTGTGAAGCAGTTTAAGGATTTGAAGGATGATTTCGAAGCTGATAGTAGGTCGAAGAGAAAGAAGCTTGAGAAACAGAAGGAAGAGATTGAAAGTCTCAAAGGAAGGTGCAGCCACCTTGAAGAGGCAATAGAACAGATTAAAGCACTCTCTCAAAGTTATCAGGCTGAAGCCTCCACCAAGGCTAGGGCAAGAAGGGATCCCATGCCGGATGATTCGGTCACACAAAAACTCCCATAAAATCTCTCATGGTTTTTAAATTCTGCTGGTTAGGCGGCACCTTTGTAAGGCAATATAGCCACTCTCTTTTTAACTTCAGTCATTATAGAGGCAGAATGGAGGAAAATGGGTCTGCGTACCCAATTTTGATCCTCTTCGCTCTAATCTCTGATATCTATGTACTAGAATTCTGATCTTGGGGTTTTATAATATGAAAGTAACCGAAGTTGTTAAAAAAAAAAGTTTGATAAGGTTAAAAAATTAAAAACTAATATTTGCATATTCCATAAATAAGCTTATTGCAATCTCAAGATAAGATATCATTATTCTTATACAAAATTACTCAATATTATTTAATACTATATTTAAAAAAAGAAACTTACATTTAAGTTTATCGAAAAGCATAAAAACTATAATATATCTATATATACACACTAAGCACATCATCCAAATCTATATATGCTCGTCTATAGCTACCATCTCCTAATCAAACTAATACAAATTTCCGTCCGTTATAGATTTTGTGTTAACTATTGAATGACCAACAAGATAATATATGGTTTTTGTAACCATCCTAGCAAAGGTTCCATAATTTTCTTAGCTATGTGGTAATTTGACATTTAATCTCTTGACATTTTTAAACAATATTAAAGATGAGTGACCAATTATAGTTATATTTGAAACTCTCTAACACATTATTTCTGAAAAAATATTTTACTTGGATATAATACTCATATGCAGGGCTGGAATTTGACTTTCTACAGAAGGTTTTTTCATTGTGAGTAAAAAATTTTGAAACAAAATTTTTTATTGGTAAAAATATTTTGAAATTGTTAATTTGATGTTTAAATATTTAAATTTCTCGTCATAAATTTTAATTAGTGATATAGATATAGTTACCAATTTCTAATTTGAATTCGGATTTGAAATCGATATTGATAAAATTTTGGATGAAAAAATTTCAGTTGAAAAAAAATCGATAGTATACATCTTAAACATTTAAATATATATATATATATATTTTCATGTAACCCCAATACCTTGTGTTCATTTTCTTCCCATTCATTTTGAAATTTAAATAATTTTTAATAATTTTAAGCAATATAAACAATTTTAAAACTACAATTTACTAACCACAACCACACTTATATGTTATCTTAAAAATTTATGTTCTTTTCGAAACTCTAAAATATGTCCCTTTGTGTTCACATATTACCTAAAATATTTTTGTAAATAATATATATTTAAAAATTAAATATTCAAAGCTCAAAGCTTAAAGCTACATCCTGCCTAAAATTTTATCTAAATTCCTCTTGTAATTAATATATATTTAAAAATTCCCTCGATCGGGGTGGTGGAAGTTGAGAGTACAAACAGAAGGATAGTGTAGGGGAGAGGACGGTTAGGTCGACCACCAACTGCCCTCATCATAGATCAAATGGATGAGGTGGTGTCCTGCATGCTTGAGGGAGTCTCGAGGCAATGAGGTGATAGGAGAGTGGGGGTAGAGGAGGGAAGAAATGGCGGCAGTAGGGGGATGGGACATAAAACAGTTGGGAAGGGGTTCATGAGGACTAGGGTAGGAAGAGAGCCGAGTGTGCAGTGAAGGAAGGAGGAGAATGGAGTAGAGTGGTCGTCGGATTCCTCTACGATCGAGCATAAGTCCGGGTATGTTTCCTTAGCCTCAACTCCTGCATCTCATTCTGTCATGCATAGTATGTTGGAGGAGGAGGGAAAGTTGAGAATTGTCGGGGAAGCGTCGCGTCTCAGCGGGTCTGCAATTCACCTTTGTATGCATAGCAAGTTGGAGGAGGGGGAAAAGCTAGGAAATGCAGAGGAAGGGATGGGTCTGAACGGGTCAGAGGTATGCATGATGAGGAAGTGTGAGGAATAGAACATCCACATGCCGGGGAACTATAAGAGCAGGGAAAAGGGGCAGCCTGAGAAAACTAAGAATGAAATTTGTGGGGGGGTTAGGATCGCAAAGGGCTCAACCATTTTTAGCCTAGGGGGAGAGAGACCATCAATTATCGAGAATAATAGGGGGAGACTGGAGTGGTGAAGGTAGGCCTAACGAGTGGGGCATGCTAGCTTATGGGACGAGTGTAAGTCCTAGGAAGCTAACTTTTGTTGTTGATAATTGTAAGCAGGAGGAAGTAAAGAGAAAGATGGCTCGCCTCGGTAGAGGCATGGGGCGTCAGAGCGAGCTGGGTAGAAACGACCCAACGACATCGACACCAGCAAGTCAGAGGCGGGGTAGGAAGTCCATGAGGACAGTTGTGCAAGAAGCCACGTGTGCATACAAAGAAGGCACGGATGTTGACATTCGTTAGGTAATACAGGAGATGGAAGGAAATGTCATGGAAGAGGATTCTGAGCCCGAGATGGAGGAATGGGGGGATATTATCCCAGACCTAGGGCACACCACAGGTAGGATGACACTCTATACTCAAGCCCTGCACGTGTACTCGGTGTTGAAGTGCTTACTAACCAGGGCTCTGGAGCACGTGTATTGGGTGTTGATGTGCTTACTAGCCAGGGCTCTGGAGCAGGTGGCAGGTGAAATGGCTGAAATAGCCCAAGGTATGCCAAATATAAAAAAGGATATGAAAAACCTACAAATCATCATGATCGTACAAGACAACAAGATGGATGAAATCTAGCAATGGTTGATGAAGCTATCTCCAGCATGAGGTGACTTGGCGGCAGCACTAGAAAATGTGGAATCTGACAAAGATGACCAAAAGGATTGGTTTCTTGTAGTTTCTTGTTTGATTCATTTTGCAGATAACATTTTCTCTTCAGGTGTTTTATGTTAGTTTGGAACATGATTAGTGTTTTTAGCTGAGCTGTTTACTTAGCTTGGATTGAAAGACTGATTAAATTTTGTTATTGGATGGCCTATAATAGAATCAAGTGGCCAAGAGACTTGGTTTCCCATATGGGCAAGTTGAGGCCACCACACTCTTGTATATGGAACAACTTGGTTTTATAAATAGATAAGAAAGGTACTACCGAAGCTTATATATATATATATATATATATATAAATTAAATATTCAAAACTCAAAACTACATCCTGCCTCAAAATCTGATCTAAACTCCTTTTGTAATTAATATATATTTAAAAATTAAATATTCAAAACTACATCCCTCTTTAGTTTCAAATTTTATCTAAAATCCTTTTGCAATTAATACATATATAAAAAAATAAATATATTCATAACTTATGTTTACAAGATTCCTCTTTACATAAATATATATAAAAAAATTACTTACTTTTTTATAAGATTACTTCAAGATTTTATTTCCTTGTTATCTCATATTTTTAAGCCATTTAAAGCAACACTCAAATTGAAAACTAAGAAAATTTATCCGCTCACAATTAGTTTCCATTTTACCTATTATCCTCCCACCATCTACCTCTATTTTGTATTTATGAGTCACTTGATTTACCATTCGAAGCATGAAAATTAACCATCCATGTCATAAACTATAAACAATGAATTTTTGTTTATCCATGTGACGCTACCTTGAACGAGATACAATTTTTATACCAATCCAACTCTCGAATTTTTGAAATTTTTTTCTCCGATTCAGGTGAATTTGGTAACTATGATTTAGATAGAAGTTAAGATTGACAATATGTTTAGTTGAAACACCTATTTGTTGTCACAATTTGTGTTGTTTATTGATTGCAAATGAGATTCGTACGAACACCAATCTTTTTGAGAAAAATGTTAAATTTGATAATGTAGTGAGTTGCTTTCATTTTTCCTAGAATAATTACATTAAAACCTACTTGCTATAAAAGAAATTATATATAAAAACACATAAAAATTTATATAAAATAAAAAACATTAAAAAATAATGAATTTCATCAAAAAAAAATTTCAAGACAAAATAAATTTGAAATTCTAGGCTTACCTATCCTCAATTTCAAGATTCTCAAATGCTATTGAAACCAATAAGCCATGAACTTTGGACCACTAGTTCCCCCTAGACATTGACTGTTGATGTTGAAACCAAACACTTCAAGAACTGTAGTACAAGTGGACATTGACCAATATTTTTAGCCTGAAACCATTCTAGAACCATGGCACCAAGAGCACTCATACAAAACAAAAAACACAAAACACAATATGCTTGAACTCTGATTACCAAGACGATATGATTAAAATATTGTGTGCACCTGTTTAATGAAAATACCATTATCACATAATGAGTTGGAGGAAGTAGAACAAACAAGTGATATGCATGCAAGACTAAAAGAAAGATACATGTAGATGAAGGGCTCCCGTCTCTCCATAATAAACTTTTTACATTTGGGGAAATGGTTTGAAATCCAAATATTTTGATATTTTTCATTAAATTACTATAATTTTTTCCCCATTCAAATTTGCCTCAAGAGAAAATTTTATTTCAATGACATCTTGTCATCCTCAAAGTTTTTGAAATATAAGCACAACATTAGTTATTTGTTGGAATGGTAGTGGAACTTACTTATTTTCCACTTCTAGTTACTATGGAGACTATCAAGACTGCAGTCAATCTTGCAGTCGATGATCCCCAGACTACATTGGTGGGATAAGGGTGCAGCCCCCACATGTATGTTAATCCCACAACATTTACAGGCAATCTAGATTCTGTTTTGCAATCCCTATTTTCAAATCTCTCTCCAGACGGCTTTGCTACTTCAATGCAAATCGATTTTGGCAAAACGAATCTTGTCTATGGTCTTGTTGTTTGTCGTAAGTATTTGAATTCCAGTGAGTGCTCCCAATGCATCAAGGAAGCGTCGATAGAAGCGAAATCATTATGTCCTCAGGCTAACAGTGCTCACATTCATTTGGATGGTTGTCTTTTCCGCTATGAGAATAATACATTTTATAGTATGGATATGGACCCTGGTGATTATATTTCTTGTGTCGTCATGAATTCTAGTGATGCACAGACTTTCCTTCGAAGAGCTCAGGACTTATCTGCATAGCTCATAACCAACGCTTCTGAAAATAATTGTTATGTTGTTGGATCGATTGATGACTCCTTATATGGTCTCGTTCACCAATAGTAGTTGTTGCTGATACATGACTGAAGCTCAAAATTAATTACTTAACTAACCTCCCAAGAGTGAAGGCCGAGGTCATGAGGCGGGATATTTTATCCACTACTCAAAATACTCATTTTTTATAGATAACCAGACTTCCGGTATGAGTTTCTAGATTTTCTACAACTATTTGGAGATTGATTTTCATATAACATATATGTTGATTGTTTTTATTTCGTTTTAAACGCATCATTCCCGAATTTCACACCGTCGTCGAGGAAATCTTCATCGAAAACAGTGCCTATATTCCTTGGAAGCATTGGCGAAGAAACTCTGGTTATGGTGCTGTGATTCATAATCTTCAGTTGATTCAGTCAAGGTATAAGCAACGAGAGAAATATGATCAAATAGTTTCTTACCTGCTAAATTCTTCTGAGTCACTTAACTTGGTCGTATTCAACAACTAGAATGAAATTTCTTTAATGACGCTCTCCATATATTAAAATCTTGTTGTGATGGGAAACTACGAGGAATTTATCTTTGATTACGAGCTTAGAAGTGTTTTGACTGCAAATTTTGACATAAACATCATTCTTGGGAGAGGAGGATTCAATGAAGTTTACAACGTATAATATAAAACACCAACTTGATGGGTTCGTCCAAATATTTCCATTGTTTGCAGATAAATTATAATGAGTTTTCTGAGAAATATACTCTTTTGGATGGGAGGGTTGTTGTTGTTAAGAAATTGAATGAAAGGAAAGAGATCACTCTCAGGTCGCAGAGAGATTTTGACAAAAGTGAGGGTCCTCACCAGTGTCGGTCACCGTAATCTTGTTCGTTTTCTCTTGTTCGTTTTCTTGGTTATTTCACATGAGGGTACGAACATTTGCTTTTTTTATGAGGAAATTCCCAATAATAGTCTAAACAAACATTTTTTTTTGGTATATGTCTCTTATTAATTCTATTGTTTTTAGGGTTCAGTTTCTTAATTCCTAAACTTGTGTCAACTTGTATGAGGCTTTGAGATAATGATATTGGAACTACACAAGAGAGAGAAAGTGATTTGAGTCGGGAAATTCGTTTAAACATTATAGTGGGAACAACTCGATGGTTTGCGTGTCTGCATGAGGATTCTTTGTTCACATTATACATAGAGATAGAAAATGTGGAAATATACTTTCAGATGACAAATTTAATCCTAAAATAGTAGATTTTGGATTAGCATATTCCTCCCAGAAGATGAATCACATGTTTCTACAAGATTTAGAGGACCAATGTAAGTGGTACGAATGAGTTAATAATTTCTATCATATTATCTTCTTTATAAGGTGTCAATTCGAGGGACTAATTTATGGTTCCCACTAATTTATCAACAATTAAAGGTTACCTTGTGCCCAAGTATGTTGTACATGGACAATTAAGAGAAACGGTAGACGTTTATAGTTATGAAATTGTCGTCCTTGATATCATGAGTGGGAGAAAGTGAATGGATAGAAGCCTCCCAAAAACTATGCAACTTCTTGTCCAATGGGTGTGTGGTTTTAAGAATTGATTTATTATATAATCCTAGTTTGATGATTATAAATTGAAGCTCATTTAAAACTAAAGAATTTGAATTATGACCTTGATGATGCTACAAGTTTGGAATCAATACGAGAATAATCAAGTTTTGGATATTTTTGATCTAACGTTAGAGGGGCGATTCCCAAGACAGCAGGTCTTGAGGGTCATCATGATTGCACTTTTTTTGCACTAAAGGTTCTTGGGCGCTATGACCAACAATGTCATAGGTTACTCGATGTTAACCAACAATTTAAAGATTGTTTCCCGACCTATAAAATCAATGTTTATAGATGCCTTTTCTAGCAGACATAAGAATTCCTCCACTACCTCCAACTCTGCAACACCAACTTCAACTTCTACACCATTTCATGAATCCCATAGATCCATCAGTGTTTCACTCACTCCTCGCTAACTGACAGACCATCATAGAGGCAAACTCTGATTTTTAGTATCTACAAACATCGGTTTAATGAGGCTATTTTTTCATTATTCAATACATCTTCAATTTTGAAGAAGCAACATAGAAGTTCTCACTACAAGTCACACTACAAAACAACGTTTAACATATATTTTGGCTGAGCTTACGCCCAGTTCACCTTAAATTAATTGGAGTTGAGAGGATGGAATTGTCTAAATTTACGTAAGTGATTAGTTATTTAGTTCTGCCACCCCTCTGTAGATTTCGTTTTCACTACTTTGTTCACCCAAATGCAATTTGGTTACACATCCATATTAACACAGTTCTAAGATGAGTCATGTTGTTTTCCATTGAAACCTGAAAAAACATCAAAGTTTTCCTGCATTTTGTCAAATTATTCCAATGCTTAAATTTTGTCATATGTAAACATGAATTGCATCATTAATTCACTCTTGAAATGTTGCATCTCATATCGGTCAGTCGAATTATGATTTTCAGTAGAAAATGTATCTTCTTAAAATTCACCGAAATCTAAGTGCGTGCAGAATCAAAAAGGTCAAGCAACTAGCTACTCAATATCAAAGGCGCATTTTATTAGGACAAGTATTTAGCAAAATGGAAAGATAATTAACTCGAGGGGAGACTCCTTGTGTCCGTATCAATCAATACACGTATAGGCACTAATTAACTCAAAGGGATATTCCTTGTGTTTGTAAGGGTCAATACATGCGCATACACTATGCAAATTCCTTTTGGACCCCACAACAGACTTTATGAGAGACATACAAATTTCCTCCCTGCTAGACTAGTTAGCTATGAAAATAGAGAACACGTGCATCCCTGGAACATTACGTATTTCTCAAGCCACTCGTGTATTCCATTCCATTTTATGGAGAAAAAAATAAAAATAAAATGACAACCCTTGATGGACATGTTTTTTTTGGGTGGGTTCTTGTTCAAAAAAGCATTGCTATACCTATGAGACCTTTCGATAAGCGTTTTTGAGTGTAATTGTAAATCCAATCGGATTGGGCATTTGGTATAAGAAATTTGTCAAGTGCAACGGATCCACAACCTTGATCCTGGTAGCATAGTTGGCAGTGGCAAAGTTTATTAAATCCATTGGGTTTTGATGGTATGCATGAGTCGACAACTGGTTTTTGGCGAGACTACTAATTTAAGTGGCACTTTTGGAAGTAAAGCCAAAGATAAAGCCTACAAAAATTGCCAAACATTAGTTAACTCTTTAAAAGCTCTAGATTTATTGAAATAAGTAGAAAAACTCACAGAATAGGGTTAGAACAACAAGATCAAAAGACTAAAACTTGGAGAGGACCACAAGAATATGTGAAAACATATTTAGAAAAACTAAATTGAGGAGGACATAGGTAAAAATAATAATTCATGCAGTAATTCAAGAAAATAAAAGAAGCCGAAATTAGCAAAGGGAAAACTTTAAAAGCAGGTCTGTGCAAGTAGAATCAATGTGTTTTTGGAGACAAAGTTTCTAATAGTTTCTGAGGTGAAATTTCAAGGGTAGTGAGGTGTTGGTATGGTGGTGTTGCTAAAGGTGATTCTTGATTAGTGATTAAAGAAAAAATATTTTTTGAAGGCACACTAACATTCATGGATCTATTTTGAAAATTGATGAAAAATGACCCATTGAGCGTCGACCATGTTCTAGCTTGAAGATCAAAGGTTGGTGCTCCTTCTCGTGTTTGCTGGTAAACAACTAGTTTGAAAATGGATGAAAAATGACCCATTAATTATCCAACTAGTTGTATCTTGCATATCAAGGGTTGGTGCTCCTTCGAGAGGGCACTGGTAAATAACTAGTTTGAAAATGGATGAAAATGACCCATTGAGTGTCTACCAAGTTGTTATTTGCATATCAGGGGTTGGTGCTCATTCCAGTGGGTGTTGGTAAATAAATAGATTGTAGGCTTTGTAGCTCCTTTCAGTTGTAGCTGATAAATCAAGGGGTTGTAGCCTCCTGCTGGTTGTAGAATTTTTTTTACAAGTTGTGGATGATGCTATAATACAATCAAGAGCAATTTGAAGAATTTGTTTGTCCCATGATTGTTTTAACGTGTTTTTTTATATTATTTATTGTCACACTTGTTCAAATCATTGTTGAAGTATTTTAGTTGCATCCTAGTAGTGTTACATGAAGTGAAAGAAAGTTTTCATTGTTATAATTCTTGCACTATTGATTCACCACAATTGGTATCATATCCACGTTACTTCAGATTGCTCTAATAGCTAGAAGAAACGCCAATGACCATGGAAAACCAGGAAGGAGGTTTTACCAATAGGGCACCTATGTTTAATGGAAAAAACTATGTGTTTTGAAAAGTAAGGTTGAAGACCTACATTTAATCACTTGGATTTGATGTGTGGGATTTTTTGGAAGAAGAATATCAAAGGCCTCTAGTAGTGGTTACCAAGTAACGGAGTATGGAGTTCACATACAATGCTAATGAAATGAATGCCTTTCTTGCTTATCTACCTGAATCACAACTTGTAAAATTATTGGATTGCACATCTGCCAAAGCTATTTGGGACAAGATGAGCAGTTGCTACAAAGTAGGCAACAAGGTAAAGAAATCTAAACTGCAATGGTATAGGATGAAATTTTAATCTTTATGCATGCATGATGATGAAGTTGTGAATAACATAAGAGGGTTTGCTGAGTTGTTAGAAGAAGTTGTAGTAGTTCAAAAGGTGTTAAGATCTCTTTGTGAAAGGCTTAATTCCAAGGCTTCGTCCATTGAAGAAATGATGAATTTGAGTACTCACTCTACATGAATTACTTGATATACTCACCGCCTCTGAGATGAGAATTTCAAAAGGAAGCCTTCAACCGAAGAATCAACCTTCAAATAAAAAATCAAGTGCAAGGATGAGCATGATTATGCATGTTGTGAATCAGGTGAAGAAGAAGCCAACTTTGTATGGAAGCTCAAGCGAGGATCAGGCAAGTATAAAGGCAAGCTACCCTTTAAGTGTTTTACTGGTGGCAAAGTTGGTCACTATGCATCAAAGCATCATGAAAAGAGGAAGAAAGATTATGACCCTAAAGAAAGATTCAAGAAAGTTAAAAAGGACAGAAGTAAGGATAAGAAGAGGGATTTTTATGTTAAAAAAAAGAGCTCCTTGAAAATTGAACCTAATGAATTATCAGATCAAGACAAAGATGATGAAATCCTTAAATAATTCATGCTAATGGCCACATAAAATCTACAAGTTCAGGCCATTAATGCTAAACATAAAGGGGGAGAAGTAGATCTTGAAGGAGAACTAGTTAGTGCACCTAAGGAAATAGAGAGGCTAAGGAAGAAAAATAATACTCTACAAGAGTCTTAGGCAAAAGTGTAGCAAATCTATAGTCTTGATTTTGGCAGCATAGTTGGCAATGACAAAGATATTAAAGCCTTTGAGCTTTGGTGGCATGGATTAGTCAACAACTATTTTTGGAGTTAGTTTTTGGTGAGACTACTAGTTTAAGCGGAATTTTAGAAGGTTAAGCCAAAGATAGACCCTGCTAACTTTGGTCATCCGTGGATAACTCTGTAAAATATCCAAATTGACTGAAATAAGAAGAAAAGCCCACAAAATAGGTTCAGAACAATAAGATCAAAAACCTGAAACTTGGAGAGGACCTCAAGAAGATATGAAGAGAATATGTTATGAAACCAGCTCACAAAAAGATAGAAAAGATAGATCAACGCCTTAGAATTCAGCCTCTTCGAGGGGGAAACCTCCTTTATATTACACAAATAAAGGATTCTTTGATGATTCAAATGACAAAACCTCCTTTCTATATATAGGAGTCTAAGGAGTCACAATATAACCCAGCCGACCTAACAATAATAATATAATAGCACAAAAATAACAATAGAGGGATTCTATGGGGCATAGTAATAACAATATGGGGACAATAGGGGCACAACAATATTAATAAGGGATATAACTACAATAGTAATGGGGTAATCACTAGTATTATAGAGACCTAACATGCCCCTCTCCTTCAAAAAAGTGGTTGTCCTCGACGCTTGAGTAGTTCTGGATGCTTCTGTATAAAATTCTCATCCTCCCATGTCAAATCTTCTGCGGATAAGTTCTTCCACTTGATGAGATACTCGAAATTGATCTATTTCGTAGCTGTCGAATTCTTCTTTTTGTGACAGCTTCCAGTTCCAATATAATTTTTCCTTCCTCGTCAAGGTATGGCAATATTGTTTTAACTAGGAGCTTGTTGCCTATAACCTTCTTTAAACATGAAACATGGAAAATTGGGTGCACTCGAGAAGCTGCAGGAAGCTCCAATTTGTGTGCCATAGTACCAATATTTCGTAACACCTTGTACAGACCATAATACTTTGGTGATAATTTATTATCCTTCTTAGCTTGCTTGAGGGACATTTGTTTATATGTTTGCAGCCGTAGGGATACCCAATCACCTACATCAAAACTTCTTTCACTGTGATGTTGATCTGCCTATTGTTTCATTCTATTCTGCACCGACACGAGGTTATCCTTTAAGAGCTGGAGGACTTGTTGTTGATGCTCGATGTGATGTTCCACTACTTGAACCTTAGAATTTTCTCTTAAATATGATGTGATGGATGGTGGCTGATATCCATAAAGTTGCATAAATGGGGTCATTTTGTTGTTGTACGGAAGGAAGTGTTATAACACCATTCATCCAGAGGCAACCATTTGACCCATTGTGTCTATTTATCAGATACAAAGCAACGAAGATATCCTTCCAAGCATTTGTTTACTATCTCAGTTTGCCCATCAGATTGAGGATGATAAGAAGAGCTATGAGCTAACTGAGTACCAAGACAAGAAAATAATTTTGTCCAAAAATTTCCAGTGAAAATGGGATCTCTGTCACTTACAATAATCTTTGGGTTTCCATGTAGCTTTTGAATTATTTCCATAAACGAAGTAAAAACTGTACTAGCTTTAAATGGATGTGATAATGCACAAAAGTGTGCATAATTGGTAAGTCTGTCAACTACCACCATGATGACACTCTTTCCCTCAGACTTGGGTAAACCTGTCATAAAATCCATTGAAACCTCCTCCCAACGTTGGCTTGGAATGGATAAAGGTTATAATAGACCCAAGATCTTAATTGTTTCAACTCTATTTTGTTGGCAAACCAAACATTTTGCCACAAACATTTGAATATATGATTTAAGGCCATCCCAAATAAATTCCTTCTTAACCCTGTGGTAAGTTTTTAAAAATCCTGAGTGCCCTCCTAAGGGAGAAGTGTGCAATTCCATAAGAATCTGTTGTTTGAGTTGGGAATTCTTACATAGGTATAAGTGATCTTTGTACCATAAGAAATCATTTTTCGAGCTAAATGTATCAGATGTACTAGAATCTTGTTGTAACTTTTGAATAAGTGCCCACACTTCTTCATCATTCTACCATTCCTCCCTTGCTTCGTTTGTCCAATCTGGTTGGATAATAGAAATGGCGCACAACAATGCTTCCACATCCTCATCCTTTCTTAAGAGTGCATCTGCCACCACATTTTGCTTCCCTTTTTTGTAGATGATTTCAAAGTCATGACCCAACATCTTTGTGACCCACTTTTGTTGCTCTTTAGAGGATAATCTTTGTTCTAAAAAGTATTTAAGGCTATCATGATCTGTTTTTAACTTGAAGTGTCTTCCCATTAGGTAGGGTCACCATTTCTTAAGTGCATGTAGTATTGCCAACATTTCCTTCTCATAAATAGATTTGTGTAAAAACATTCCCTTGATTGGACTACTTTCAAAAGCAATGGGTCTTTCATCTTGCATTAAAGCAGCACCAATTCCATTTCCTGAAGCATCACATTCAACAATAAAGGTTTTTGTGAAGTCCGGTGTAGCTAATACCAGTGCTTGTCACATTGCCTCTTTAAGATGTTCGAAGGCCTTTGTTGCTTCTGGAGTCCATGAAAATCCATCTTTCTTCAATAATGTTGTTAGAGGTGCTGTTATTCTCCCATAATTCTTAACAAACTTGTGATAATATCCTGTCAACCCGAGAAATCCTTGCCGATTCTTTATGGATGTGGGGATTTTTCATTTCTTAATGGCTTTAATTTTGCTAGGGTCTACCTTAACTCCTTCATGAGATACAATATGACCCTGATATTCTACCTCTTGCACTCCAAAGAAACATTTGGATCTTCTTGCATATAATTGTTTCTCCTCCAATATTTGTAGCACCCTGTCAACATGTTCAACATGATCCTTCCAAGACTTTCTGTAGATTAGTATATCATCAAAAAATATTAACACAAATTTTCTAAGGGTTTGAAAATGGAATTCATCAAACCTTGAAATGTAGAAGGTGAATTGGTAAGGCCAAAAAGCATGACCAAAAATACATAATGACCCTCATGAGTTCTAAATGTTGTTTTCAGAATGTCTTCAGTCTTCATTCTGATTTGATGATATCCTGAACGAAGGTCCAACTTAGTGAAGTAAATTGATCCATGCAATTCATCCAGTAATTCGTCAATGACATGAATGGGAAACTTATCTTCAATAGTGAGCTTGTTGAGCTCCTTATATTCCGAACACATGCGCCATGATCCATCCTTCTTGTGCACCAATACTACTCGAGTAGAGAAAGAACTTTGACTAGGTTTAATTGTACCAACCTCTAGCATTTCTGCAACCATACATGCAATTTTACTCTTTTGGGCATAGGGATATCTATAAAACCTGATATTTGGAGGAACACTTCCTGGAATCAGATGAATAGCATGATCATGATCACGAATAGGTGGGACACCATTGGGAGTCTCAAACACCTCGGAATGATTGTCCAAGACTTTTTGGAGATCTGGAGAAATAGATGATTTCAATGTGGAAACGTCTATCGAACATAATTGTGCAATTACACCTCTTTGTTCCTTTTCTAGAAGCTTTTTAATACCGTTAGAGTTGATTATCTCTCCCGGTTTCCCTGTAATACACCTTAATTCAACTTCCTTTCCTTCTGTAGAAAATTTCATGAAAAGTTCTTGAAAATTAAAAGATATTGTACCCAAGGATTGTAGCCATTGGACTCCTAGTATAACATCAGCACCTCCCATTGGAATAGAAAGCATTGGGCTAGTCAATACATATTCTCCCATGGATAGCTTGATATTATGGCACTTTCCAGAGCAATTTATTGTTCCTCCATTTGCAACCATCACTTCACACTCTGGTGATGGACATAGGAAGAAATTCAGTTCTTTTGCTACCTTACAATGAATAAAATTGTGGGTACTTCTTGAATCAATCAACACTGTTACCTTTTTCTTCTTGATTTGTCCTTCTATCGTGATGGTTTGAGGAGTGTTAATTCCCACCAATGCATTACAAGATATGGTCAGATTCATTTCTTCTTTCTCTAGGCTTTGTTCCTAGAGTATATCCTCTTCTTTTGACCTTTCTTGCTCCTTTTCTTCTTCCTCTTCACAATCTATGTAGAATAATTTCTTCTCAGCACACTTATGACCTTTAGTGTATTTGCTATCACAACTGTAATAGAGCCCTTTTGCTCTTTATTCTTCCAATTGTTGTGGTGTCAGCCTTATAGGTTATGGAAGACTAGGGGCAACAACACTTCCATCTTTATAGTTGTGAGTGGTATGCTTCCTGGTTGCCATAATTTTGCTTTCCATTTTTCTTGCTAACCTGAATGCTTTCTCTAATGAATCAGGTTCCCAAAGGCGAAGATCATGTTGGATATTATCCTTTAAAGTCCCTATGAACACATCAATCCTATGCTCCTATGGAATATTTTTTACCCTTATGTTCAATTTCTGGAACTCTTCAATGTGCTCCATTATTGAACCCTTTTGTTTGAGACTTATCAATTGGCTAAAAAAAATGTTGCTTTTTGTATCCTCATAATGTGCTGTCAATTCTTCCGTACAAATTGCCCAAGTGATAATTTTTTTACGAGAGAAAAGCCATTGACACCATACAAATTGATTTGGTTCCAAATATAAAGTTGCAATACGTACCTTTTGTGTGTTTTGCACATTATTGAGATTGAAAAATTACTCCATCTATAATATCCATGTTGTGGGATCCTTGCCATCAAACTTCCTCATATCGATTTTTGGAATATGGTGGGTCTTCGATCCAACATTAGAGTCTATGAAATCATGATTAACATTTCTTTTGTTCGCATCATGAGTTTCATTTACTACCCTTTCACCATTTGTAAGTATTTCTTGTAGAAAATTTGTCAAATATGTCTTCAAATCTGCCATGTCTCTCTTCAAATTTGTCTTCAAATCTATCTTCAAATCATCCATCTTAGCTTCCACGCCATTCATTCTACCTTCTACGCCCTTTATCTTAGATTCCATGCCATTTATTTTAGCTTCTATTAGCTTTTGTGAGAGTGACATTTGTTGCACTTGGTCTTGTAATTTTGATATATCATTGATAATAATCCTCTACTATGCCCTTTGAATTCCTTAAAAATAATTTTTTAAACCAAGCTTAAGTAAAATTTTAACAAAATCTACACACCTTTTTTCACTTTGTAGGAGCTCGATATTGCCTCTGATGTATCCCTGTAATTTCGCATCATCCAGTTCTGAAATTGCGTCTTGCAGTAGCCCTCTGTGTCCTCTTTCCAATGCCACCAGTCTGATCCAAATTGGATTCTCCAAGGAAGAGTTATGCCAAATATTCCATAATGACCTAATTATAGACTAGTTCAGTAGAACGAACTTGTACGACATTCCACATGTCCCTGTTTCGACCTTTGGCACTGAAAAATACATACAAGAAACTACAGTCCATCCTCTTCCTGTACCTTCTTATGAAACTTCAATCCGATGCACATAGAGAAAGTTATGATGATTTTCCCCAGGTCACCTGTTTGGAATGTAATTCAGGAGTCTGCAAAAAGACCAACTTCCTCAGATCATATCTTTGTAAATATAGTGCGAAAAGCTCTGAAATTTGGATCCAAGGTTTAGTGTGATTTTTTCTCAAATGTATTTTTTTTTCGCTTCTTAAACATCACAAAAAAAAAAAATTATAGCGAAAATGCCACGATGACCTATTTGTAGTAGCGAAACCCTAGAATCCAAAGCTCTAAAACCAAATGTTATGAAACCAGCTCACAAAAAGTTAGAAAAGATAGATCAACGCCTTAGAATTCAGCCTCTTCGAGGGGGAAACCTCCTTTATATTACACAAATGAATGATTCTTTGATGATTCAAATGAAAAAGCCTCCTTTCTATATATACGAGTCTAAGGAGTCACAATATAACCCAGCCGACCTAACAATAATAATATAAAGGCACAAAAATAACAGTAGATGGATTCTATGTGGCACAGTAATAACAATATGGGGACAATAAGGGCACAACAATATTAATAAGGGATATTAGTACAATAGTAATGGGGTAATCAATAGTATTATAGGGACCTAATAGAATATTTAGTAAAACTAAATTGAACGGGACATAATAAAAAATTATAATTCATGCAGTAGTACAAGAAAATAAAAAAATGAAATTAGCAAAGGGAAAAACTTAAAAGCAGGGTTGAGGAAGCGTAATCGATGTGTTTTTGGAGTTAGAGTTTGTAAGAGTTTTTGAGGCATAATTTCAAGAGCAGTGAGGTGTTGGTATGGTGGTGTTACTAAAGGAGATTCTTGATTGGTGATTGAAGAAAAAGTATTTTATTTTGAAGTCAAATTGGCATTCATGGATATAGTTTGAAAATAGATGAAATATGACACATTGAGTGTTGAGCAGGTTGTTGCTTGCAGATCAAAGGTTGGTGCTCCTTCCAGTGGGTGTTGGTAAATAATTAGTTGGAAAATGGATGAAAAATGACCCATTGAGTGTCCATCAAGTCGTAGCTTGCAGATCATGGGTTGGTGCTCCTTACAGTAGGTGCTGGTAAATAACTAGTTTGAAAAGGGATGAAAAATGACCTATTGAGTGTCGAACAAGTTGTTGCTTGCAAATCAAGGGTTGGTTCTCCTTCATGTGGGTGCTGGTAAATAAATATAGTGTAGGGTTGTAGCTGATGAAATAAGGGGTTGTAGCCTCCTGTTGGTTGTAGCAAAAAAATTGCAAGTTGTAGTTTTCCATGTAATACAATCAAGAGAAGTTTGAAGAATTTGATTGTCCCATGAGTGTTTCAATGTGTTTTCTAATATTATTTATTGTCACACTTGTTCAAATCATCACTAAAGTCTTTTAATGGTGTCCTAGTAATGTTATAAGAAGTGACAAAATGTTTTCATTGTTAAAATTCTTGCACTACTGATTCACCCCCACTCTCACTAGTGCTCTCGTTTCTAAAGATGTCCCATGGAGTAATTTCCTCTCCAAAAAGGACTTTAAGTACCATGTAAAAGGTATGTTCATTTCATCTTTGAAACATACATGGCATGATTTTTTTCATTTGATTTGTTGGTATATAACATTTGAAGGGTAGTATAACATAATTTTTATGTATCATAACATACTTTTAATTATTTTCTTAGGCTGAAAGCTTAACTTTTCCTATTATTTAATGAATAGTTTAACAAAATTTAACAAGCCTATCAAGTCAACCATAAGAACCTTGAAAGGTCCTTGTTCCACCATAGTTTGATTCTCATGCGAGTTAAGCATCATTTGGCTTAAATGAGTGATAATTGAGATTCTTTTCTTGCTCAAAATGGCTATGATATGCATCTGTAGTTTACAACTTCTTAGTCTTATGTTACAATGGCCCCTGACCCATATCCTATTGGTTCAACTCCATCATTGGTTGATGAATTCTGACAAGATGAGTGTGAGGCATATTTACAAGCACTAGGGTCACCTTTCTCATATGATAGTCAAGTTGCAATTTCAAAAATTTTAACCTCCCTTTTCTTTACGAAAAGTGCGGAAAGATTCCACAATTTAAAACCCTCCAGAGAGTCTCCTCAGCTCAAACCAGTGTCTTCCCAGTCTGCACAACAATAAAAAAATAGTCAAACTAAATAGGATATGGTTAAGACAAAATAAATTCAAAGGAGAATTGCTTGAGCCATAAGGACTAGGCATGGAATTCCCCCCTTGTGGACATTCCCTTTGTTTATTTGGAAACTAATCTTGATACGTCACTAAAAAAGAACAAGCCCCAATCTAGGAAAGCTCCTCCTGACCATGACGACACAAAAAATGATGATGATTCTTCCATGGGTACCCTTCATTGAGATGAATTAATTTATAATATGTATTGGAAACAACAATAAATCGCTATTTTCCCTTGTCTAGAATGAACTAATCTATGAGAATAACTAGTAGAGATCCTCGTACTAGGAGAAGGATAGATCTGACAAACAAAGGCCATCCATTGTCAAGGGTAAAGCTCAGTCAAAGGACACTCATATGATTATAAATCTTTGGATCTAGAATTCATTATTTCGTTAGAATTAGAGGGATCTTCTGTAGATATATAATGAATTTGTTTCTATCTATGCATGTGAAGTGCTTCAGGTATGTTTTGTTTCGATCTATTTTTCTATTTTTAAATAAAATGCTACTATAGAATCAAGGATTTTGTAGAAACCTCATTTTATTGTTATTATTAGTTTGTTTAATTTTACTTTGCTTTTGTGGAAGGTCCTCCTTGTGTGAAAGATAGTCATCTTGGACTTCACATCCCGGGATACTCTCGGTCACCATTTTCATACCCTTTTCTCCATATGGGAACACTCTTCGCCGCCTATTTAATTTCAATTTGGTCATTCGATCAAGAGGCCTAAAATTAGAATAGTTTTTCTTTTGTTTCTATAAATGATTATTAAAAAGATAATTTTTAGTTTTTATTTGATCTCAAAAGGATGAGATCCTCTGTGTATATATACCCCTCATTTTGATATAAAAGGGGTACCCAAAAAGGAAATTTTTGTACGAGGAAATGTTGGCTAAACTTTGACTATGGAATACTTTTAGTACTAATTCACTGATTTGATTTCACTCACTTTGGTTCTTTTGTCATTATGTTCCATGGTCATAAGAGTATCTTCTTTGTTCTCCTGTAATTTATTTTCGAGATATAAACTATGATGATACTTGCTTGATGATTTTATTCTCAAAGAAAAAAATTGTTCTTATCACATTTCTTTGTTGATAAAACATTATTTCAATTTGTAATTGTTTCATGTGATTGATATTCTTCTTTAGTGACCTGTGTCCTAGGAAGTAATATTCATCTTGGCATCAATTTAATTTGAACATCTGTGATTATTTTCCATATATTCAAGTTAACAAAAAATGTCATTTCTTGTTTACAAATTGATAGTAATATTTTTGTTGTAGATGATTGTTTCAATCATACTATTACTTTAGATAGCAGTTTTATTAATTTTTTTCATAAATCCAATTATTAAAGTATGTAAATTTAAAGGAGATATTTACAGTTTTACCTTTTATTTGTCTTGGCCAAGAAATAATTAGAATTATATATTAGTTAGCCTTTACATTTATTCTTAATGTAAAATATGAAAGTAAACATAGTTGATTTGTGTTTGGCTTTCGAGATAAGCAACCTATAAATTTACATTTACTTGTTCTATTATTATTTATGTAATTAAGAAATAGTTATTATTTGTAGTTGCATTTAGGAACATAATTCAATTCCATTTCATAAATATTGTTTACAAATTTTATTTCCAATGCATCTCTCTTTTGAGCCAGTTACATCATGCTCTGGCCTACATTACTTGTTGTAACATAATTCTGTAAATTTTGTATCATATCTTGACTATCTAGAAGTATTTATTGTATTATATTTCTTAATTCTAATTTTTATTTCATTTAGCCCACGGGGCTTTGGATTGATGGTGAATGGGTGCGCTGTTAAGGCACTCCTTGCGATAGGTCACCGGTTCAAATCCCCCGTGGGTACTTAGGTTAGTCTTAACTAGAAAAAAAAAAAATTTATTTCATTTAGAACTTAGAACTATTTAGTACGCCGTAGTCCATTGATAGTGAAACATTCAACCCTTTGTTTTTTATACCAATGGAGAGTATAAAACCGTCAAGGGTGAGTAGTCCAAATGGTTTGGGATATTAAATAGCCTCGGTTTGGGTCACTTCCTCCTTGTTGGCTTAGGTGTACAAATGCCCGCATAAACATGTGGTGACTTATAAATCATTCAAAACTTTCTAAATCAATTAGAGGATAACAAATGTGAATTTGGGCATTCATTCCAATGACAAGTTATGTATGTTTCCATGTTCGACACATCATCCCTACTAGATGCAACCCCTAGTACCTATGTATGTAGGAATTTACAGGGTAAGTTCCTCAGAAAGAATACCAAAGGGACACCGCTCACAACCAGATCACAGATCAATACACCAGTATTTTTGACGTGGTTAAAACCCTCAAAGAGGGAAACAGTCCACGGCCTGTCCCAACGTGGGTACTACAGGCAATTTATTAATCAAAGAATGAAAATTTACATAAGCTTCTCTCATGCACGGATTACCCGAACAATGACCCTCCATGCGCTTTAAATAGAATTCATGGACCAATCGGGTGTCAAGCCACGAATCAAGTGTCGGTAATACCGAGGAGAGAATGAACCGTCGGATCACTACATATCGTGACCGTTGGATTGTAAGTTACAAAATGTACAACGGTAGAGAAACACACTTTACCTAACTCTATACCTAACTCTATACTAGACCAAGTTGAACTTAACTATTTCCTATGTGTCGGAATATCCTAACAAATATCCTAACATGTTGTTTATCAATATCTAAAAAATGGGACTTATTGAAAGAAATGTACACTGAATGAAGAAAACATAAAAGGGTAGAGATAAATTGTTATGAGGAAATGTAGGTATACGTTATGTCCCCTCCTTAAGGCATTCTATATGAAACATGTATAGCTCTTGAAACTTACATGATCATCTATGTAAAACCTTCACATCATTACTATACTTTAAAATTCATTTCATGAATTCTTCCCACTTGATTTTCTATGAATTTCCATCACATTTCCTATCTTTTAATTTGGACCTAGAGAACATAGTTGTCCTAGAACTTGACAAACCTATAAGGGCTAATTGTTGATCCCCAACAGTAATTTTTACGAAAATTATAAAAGTAACCCTTGTTATGCTCTGTTTAATGAAATCACTTAGGGTAGGCCAATTTATGGCATACCAAGAAGTTGGAATCACCACTTCAAATGAGCACCTTGCATTATGATCCATTTACCATGCCTTCATATCCATGACATTATATTGGGATACAGATACCTATTTTTGACCATATTTGATGAGGTCGAGATACGTGATATTTTCTTGAGAAACATGTCATGACATTAGGATCCACGATAGTGCTCCAAATTATTACAAGGATGCTGCATCATCACACATGACACATGGGTCACTCTAAGAGAGACTCCATACCTAGTTGGATGCATTTCTCACATATGGAAATGTTTATTCCCCATTGGAAAAGATGTAGGTGGTTTATTCAGATGTTGAAGGAATTTTTCGAGATGCTTTAATCCAGGGTATCAAAAATATGCTCAAAATCTTAGGAAACTAGAACCAAATAGTAGATATGATCATTCGGATTCGAATGACGCTTAAATTGCCTCAATCTGACACCATATGAGGAAGTGTTGGATGTGGAGCCTTATTATCTTCTTTATTCAGAGATATCGCTGCATTGGACACTAGTTCCTATTGCTATTAGTGGGGTCCATGGTAGGGGCAACCCTGTAAAATATACTTGCCTTGTAAAATATTATAGTTTTGTACTTAATCTGGTATGTTAATTAGGAGGATGATTTGACGCTAGAAGTTATGCCAATTTATGGTTTTTTTTCCCTAGAAGGCAACTCTCGGTATATATGAGGGAAATGTATTATGCCTTTGTATCATTATTTTGAGTGAGAAAGAGAGATGAGACTGTGCGAGAGTGAAGAGGAAATTAGAATGAATATGATGTAGGTTGTATCTCTTCATTTTGCTGGATAATATGAAAGGAAGGACTAGTTGTTTCTCCATTGATGTAGCCCAAATTGGGTGAGCCACGTATATCTGTATCTCTCTTGTTTTATGCATTTTCTGTGTTTGTGTTTTTGCAATATTTTATACGTACCATTTCTCTATAATATCTAATTTTCTAACAATAATATATTACCTTTTGAAGTTTTTGGAAAACAACTAAAAAATCAACTTGCAGGTGTGACTAGGAAATTGATTGGGCAAACTATACAATGACATCGTGCTGATGTAAGTATGTGACTGTGTAGTTTAATTTTTAGAAGAAAACCTAGGATAGGAAAAGTGGTGAGTTTTGATTAGTTTTGGTGATTTGGGTTATGCCATTCGTAGGCCACCACGTGGCCCAATCAATGGATGACATGTGGCCTTCTATAAGAGCACCACGTGGCTCTTGTTTTGGTGCTAAAATTATGGTTATGGACTGATTGACCTTATCAGGGTTTGACCCTAAGACCTCTAAGCAACCAACCATCCATTCTCTCGTCACGCTATAATGTTTCTTATTAATACTATGTGGGTCGTATTTATTTATCATTGAATGATTGGAGTTTTTTTCTTTGGGGTGGGGGGGGGGGGGGGGGGGGGGGGGTGTCGTGGGGCAGGCCGATGGACTCACCCAATCATCCCAACCTCGGATTATATGGTGTAACACATGTTTGTGGCGAAGGTAGACTGGGGAAAGGTGTGTGGTCTTAGCGTTGGGCCTTATGGTCAGAACGTAACCAACGATGGAACCAATCGGAAGGGTAGAAGCGTGCCACCATGTTTGCACCCAACCTATGGTTTTTGAACCATAATATGATCTAGAGTAGGGAGCTAGTGGTCAAATGGCCTCTACCACATGCCCTAGTCACATTAACTACCATACGACTGACCTAAGGGTAGAGGGATAGGGGCGTTACCCTATTGGCACATTTAGTCATTCGTCAAATTGCATCTTTATTGACATAATTGTAACTGAACTTGTGGAAATTTTTCGTTCGTATATCTGCCAAAGGCAAAATTTGTTGCCAGCTTTGAAATAGGGTCTATTTTTCGAAACATTTAGTAGGGAAATGAAGAAGGAGGCTTAACTTGGCCATTTTTTAGCCTTTTTAAGCCCTAAAAGAGCCTACATGGGGGTTTTTGGGTGTTCTGGACACAATGGCAGTGTTATTTTTACAATTTGAGCATTGCATGTTGATTTAATTTCAATTTTGAGCATACAATCTAAATGGCCAACATTAGAAGCTGGACCCGAAGACGTGGCCCAAGAGGGGTGAACTTCATCATCAACTTTGTGATGCTCCATTTTTTCTATTTTTCATTGTTTAAATCTACAAAACTTAAGTAATTTTAGTAAGTTTATGTGCTTTTGCAATTTCGATCCATTTACCACAATACATAAACTAGCTTGCAAAATTTTACAAGAAACCTTCAATTTTTAATTTCAGATCAGTTTGGTATCAGACAAAGGTTTGTTTTGAAGGTTTCATAGTTTTTGCAAGTGTTTTCATGAATGACTACAAGGTATAAACTGAGAAGAGGAGAAGGAGTTCTTGAAGAACCAAACCCTAAAATTGGTTCAAGGAGGTCACAAACTCAACAAACGCCACCAATCATGGCACATTATAAAGCATAGGAGATGATTTCTGAGGATGAGAAAGCTTTTAGAAAGGATTTCTATGATATGTATGAGATGGTGAAATTGTTTTACAATGAGAGGACAAGAAGGTTGCAAGTGGAAGTTGAAATCATCCAAAAGGTAATGGTTGTGATGGGAGAAAACTCCACCTCCTCCTTCACCTCCATCTACACCTCCATCCTCACCTCCTTCTTCACCTCCTTCATCTCATAGTCATACTCCACTGCCATATCTAAAAGGAAACTCAAAGTCTCCTATGGTTAAGCTTGATGTCAAGTTTGAATTGCCTATGTACAATGGGGAAGTAAATGCTGAAAATTTGGATTATTGGGTTCATCAAATTGAAGTCTATTAGAGGATTCAAAAGATTGTTGACGATGTTACAAAGATCCAACTTGCTCCTCTTCATTTGTAAAATGCAACTCTCATCTCGTGGGAGTCCATAATTCAAGAAGATTTGAATAAAAGTGGTAAAATTATGTCTTCTTTGAATGATTTTATAGTTGCATTAAGAAGGAAATTTGATCCATTAACTTATATGCAAAAATAAATTATGGATTGGAAAATTTTTATACAAGGTAAAGGTTAAAGTATACAAATTTACACAAAATAATTGAGAAGAAGAGTTTTAATCTTGGGTTTTGATTTGTCTTCACAAGATACTCTCCTTAAATACATAGGTGGATTACATAGTTATTTGAGATGTACTGTACTTTTATTTGAGACATACTATACTTATGTTTAATCCCACCAATCCAGATGAGATATGTGTTCAAGAAACACATTTAGAATCAAGAGGCAAGAATTTTCCTCAAGAGGCTAGTGAGAAACCATCCAAATCTGGAGACAAAGGAAAGGGTAAGTAAAGGAAATGGTAAAAAGAATGCTACTTTCAATAAAAAGGGAGAGAAACTTGTAAAAATTGCTCAAAAGAAGGCCACGATGAAGAACATTGTTAGAAATTACATCCAAAAATGAGACCAAATAAGTTCAATAATAAGGGGAAACAAAAGACTGCTCAAATAATTTAACACAATCTAGGATCTCATTTAGGAGATGAAATGAAAATCACAGAAAGGTATGGCTTCTAATGCAAGTAATAGTTCTTCTTGTAAGCTTATTGAATCTCCAAATGATAAATAAAGAAGTGAGATTTTTCATGTCAGGGTCATTTAAGAACATATTAAAGTTGATACATTGATTGATAGTGGATCCCAAGTCACTCTTACCTCTGAAGCAATTGTCAAGAAACAAAATCTGGAAACCACACCTCATAATAAACCTTACCCTTTGGGTTGGGTATGTGATGATGCCATATTACAAGTGACAATAAAGTGTACACTCAAATTCACAATCACTGGTAAATTTATGATGAGGTAGAGCTTGATGTTGTACCACTTGATATTTGTAGAATTGTTTTAGGGAGTCCATACTTGTATGATCAAAAAGCCATATTCTATTTCCATGAGAAAAAATATCATATTTTTAAAGAAGAAGTTGAGTATATTGTTAGATCACATCACAAGAAGATGAACTTATCTCTTTTTAGTGCTGGATGTATGAAAATTCTTGTAAATTCTAGTAAGATTGTTGTGTTGTTGATGATTAAAGCTAAATATACTACTAAATCTAAAGATTTCACAGGATGTGATTCAAAGTTCAAGCATGAATGGGTTGAAGTTGTTAACACTTATTATAATAGGCTTTAGGAAATTGAAGAGTCTCCTCCTAAAAGAGATAAGGTCCCACCTTACCAACCATCAATAGCATAGAGAAGTAAAGGATATGTTGCATACCAATACTAAAAAAAAAAATTCTAACTTATAATATGACTAACTTTGTTATCATGAAGATCATGTTCCTTCATACATTTCAATATAAGAATATAACATAAGTGTAGAATTTCCCACTGTATATCACCTGGTAATGCAATGTACTAGAGCAAAACACTTGATCTACTTCTACAAACAATTGAGCGGAAGCTTAATCGAACATGAGCAACATCAAGCATGAACAGATATAACTGATAATGAGAAGTAATCAACCATAACACAGAAGATATAACACTAGGGAAAGCACCAGCCTAAAACCCCAACTTTGTATTATCATACAAGTGGAAATCTTGTTCAAGTTACAAAAGGAATTAGCTCTCAAGTTATCCTGCTCTCTATGTAATCAAACAATACAGCTCATAGACTCAATAAGCATAGAATATATCTTCCTCAAGCCCTCGAAGCCTCCTATTTCCTTGCACAGTTTTGATTGGGGTCCAATGATATCACATGTGTGAATAGACCTCATCACACTCACTGTAACCTCAGGTCCAACTGCGCAATCCTTAAGGAATAATATTCCTTTTTCATGCAAGGAATATTCACCAAGGAATATCCTAGCAACTGATAGTACACTATCCCTCCATCTGATCTCAACTGGTTCTCTGACTGAACCGACATGCATGAGTTATCCATGAGTGAATATTTAGTTATCTGAAATACAATATTTACATGAATGCAAGCATTAACTAATTGAACTCTCGTTAATTTAACAAACTGTTAAATTAATCTAACTGGAATTGACTCAGTTAAATGAGCTAACTAATTACAACTCAATATTATAACTCACTCTTATCTCTTTAACTAATGGATAAATCCCTCAATCAAAGGAGAAACTGTTGCATGTCCTCACTTAGACTTCAAGTTCATATTTCCTTAACTAATTAACTCAAGATGAATTAATTAATCAATTTACAAATTGCTGTTAATATCAAATTCAAATTTTACTTCCTATGTTTAGTCCAGGGACTGACTAAAATAAGAAGGGATCCATAAATGCTATTTTTTAGAAAAGCTACTTTTAGTACTTTCACTTTTCACCCATTGTAGCTAAGATCTCCAATGGATGAACTGATATTTATAGCCGAGCTAGTTATAACAGTGGTATTTTTAGCATCTTATATTTTTAGCATTTCTTGTTGCACATTTCAACACTACCTCTCAACAAGAAAGGGATTATCAGTAACCCCGATTCTGTCTCTATGGAACTTGAACTTGCATTTAGACAATGCCTTGGTCAAAATATCAGCGTCCTGCTTGGTCGAAACATATCGCAACATCATGATCCTCTTGACCACACAGTCCCGTAGATGATGGTAACGAATATCTATATGCTTGGACCTGTCATGAAACACTGGATTCTCAAAGAGTTTTATGCAACTCTGATTATCACAGTATATCACTGTAGGATCCATCATCTGACCAGACAATCCCACTAGAATCTTCTGCATCCAAATGGCCTCGCATGCTACTTGACTAGCAACCATGTATTCAGCCTCTACTGAGCTAAGTGCAACTGATCTTTGTTTCCTGCTATACCAAGAAACTGTAGCTGAACCAAGGTTGAAGATTCCTCCAGAAGTGCTCTTTCGGTCTGATGGACTACCAACCCAATCCGCATCCATGAAGCATTGCAGCTTCACTCCCTATGTCTGTCTATACCATAATCCATACTATGTAGTGCCTTTGAGATATCTCAGCACATGCTTCGTTGCCTTCCAAAACAGCTTGGTAGGCTAAACCATAGCTTGACTCAGCTCGTTCACTACAAAGCATAATTCAGGTCGTGTGTTCACCAAAAACATAAGTGAACCCACCAGCTACCGATAAATAGTAGTAGTTACTACCTCACCTAAAGTAGCATCCTCCTTCCTCTAGTTCCCAGCTATAGGAGTCTGCATGGGTTTGCACTTCTCTATGTGAAAGCGCCTGAGTATCTCATTGGCATACTTGCCTTGAGACACAAATACTTCTCCATATTTCTGCCACACTTCCATGCCTAGAAAGTAGTGCATGAGGCCCATGTCCTTCATCTCAAACTCTCTTGCAAGGTCCTCCTTGCAATATTTGATCAGCTGATCATCACCTGTCAAAATTAGATCATCGACATAAATTACAATAATCAATGGCTTACATTCTTCGATGAGGTGGTAAAGGTTTGCATCTGCTTCATTCTTGGTGAAGCCCAACCTGATGAAATAGCTGTCGATACTGGTATACCAAGCATAGGGTGCTTGCTTCAGCCCATATAGTTCTCACTTGAGCCGGGAAACATTCGACTCGCGATCGAAGGTCTCAAATCCTTCGAGCTGCTTAGTGTGTACCTCTTCCTCAATCTTCCCATTGAGGAACATTGTCTTCACATCCATCTAATGGGTATTCCAAGCCATCTGAGTTGATAAATCTAGCATCGATCTGATAGATGAGTACCTTGCTATAGTAGAAAAGGTCTCATCATAGTCAATCCCCTCAACCCGTGAGAAACCTTGGGCAACAAACCTTGCCTTGTGTTTCTCAACGCTATCATCAGCTACCTGCTTTACCTTGTAAAGCCATTGAGAACTAACCACTGACTTGTCCCCAGGTTTAGGGACAACATCCCACACACTGTTTCGTATGATAGAATCATACTCTTCTAGCATTGCATTAACCCACACTAGTTGCTGCACTACCTCCCGATAAGAAGAAGGTTTGGTCACTACACACTCCCTAACCAGGGACATGTAGCTAATGTATCTCTCAGGAGATCTCTGTCTGCACTGAGAGGATGGCTACCCCACATTCTCTCTCGCATCTACCATCAATTTGTCAGCTTCCTGTGAGCGTTTCTGCCTGTCTTTGGAAGACTCTCTAAGAGTGGTGGTCTCCACTACTGGATCCTCTGCATGTGGCTGATCCACATCATTAGGAGGCTCCTCCTCCTTTGGAACTAAAAGTTCCTCATCACTATGCAACTTGAGCTCCCTCTCAAGTGACACTCACATGGCTCTCTGCTCGTCGAACTTCAAATGCCTATGCACTACAGTCCTTTGACTGGCAGGTAGAAACACAAGATAGTTGTGGGGTGTATCTATGTACCCCACAAGTATCCCCAACTCAGTTGTTGGGTCTAGCTTCATTCAAGCATCTTTGGTCACATGACAGAAAATTGGTGATCCAAAGATGTGGAAGTGACTCACATCTGGTCGCTTCCCCGAAAAAGCCTCCATAGGTGTCTTCATTCCCAAAATATGATGAGGACTTCTGTTTTGAAGGTACACTACACTGTATTGCATGCCTCATCCCACAGATGAAGTGGTAGGCTTTGGTCATGCAACATCGCTCGAGCTGCTCGCACAATATATCTGTTCTTCCTTTTGGCCACCCCATTCTGTTGTGGGTTACGAGGTGTCGTTAGTTCCCATTTAATTCCTTCTGCTACACAAAAATCTTTAAACTATTGGGAAACATACTCTCCACCATTGTCTATAGGCAAGGCTTTTACTTTCTTCCCAGATTCTTTCTCTGCCAAGGTTTTAAACTCACAAAACCTCAAGAAGGTCGAATCCTTCTTTTGCATGAAGTAGATCCAACATCTACAAGAAAAATCATCAATAACAAAAACATAATACCTTTGCTTAGCGGTGGGGGCTATAGAGAATGGTCCACATACGTCTGAGTGAACTCGCTCCCAGATTTCTCTAGCGCTACTATCTCAATCCTGAAAGGAAGCTTTTACATACTTACCCAGGGTGCATCCTTTGCATGTATCTGTTTGCTCCAGTTTTCCCTTGGGTAAGCCGGTAGAAATTTGCTGCATGATCTTCAAGGCCCCGTGATGCAAGTGGCCTAGTCTCCTATGCCATAGCTCACCAACATCTTGGCTTTGCACCGCCTCTGCTTTGGAACTCAGCGCATCACAGTCATCTACCTATAGCTTGTAAAGATTATTTACTCGAATCTCTATTCACTTCGTCTGTCTAGTGCTGATATGCCTCAGGAAAATTTTTCCTTTACTAAAGACTACATCATAGTCTTTATCTTCTAACATAGCAACAGAAATACTATTCTTTTTCAAACCTAGTACATACTTAATAGCAGATAGGGTGAGAGGAGCACCACGCTGCCTTTGAAACATAATTGTACCTTCACCTAAGACACAATACTTTACATCATCGCCCATCTTGATTCGCATCTAGAGATCCTTCTCCTCCAATGTACTGAAACGATTCTTGTCACCCCACATGTGGAAAGAATCTCCACTGTCTAGGTACCAAACACATCCCACCATGGATGAAACCATGCATGCAATAAGTGAGAAATCCAACTCAAACTGTAAAGCTAGTGCATCACCATCAGATCCCTTTGAGAAAACTTTCTTGGATTTCTTTTGTGGATAATTCATAGCATAATGCCCGACTTCATGATAGTGAAAGCATCGCACTTTCGACTTGTCAACCTTCTTCCCTCCATGAGAAGATTTGGATTGGGACGCCTTCCCTTTCCCTTTCTTGGCTTTACGCACTAAAGCTAGATTTTCTTCATTATCTTGTTTTGATGAAGATCCATTTCGGGTGCTTCGCTTGATCTCCTCTTGCATCAGATCCAACAAAAGTCATTCCCAATATGGTAGTTTCTCTCTTCCATTAACTAAGTCCTGGTAGCTATACCAGCTCTTAGGAAGACCGAGGAGTGCAAGACTCACCATGTCATCATCAGCAGTCACGATCCCTACACTTCCAAGCTCATCCCTGCAGGTGCTGAGCTTGTTCAGGAACATAGAGATTGTGTTGCCCTTTTCGCACTTGATCTTTCGAAGTTTATCTTTCAGCACCAGCTTCCTCTGATCACTGCTATTCTGATAAAGATCTTTCAATGTTTTCCACATCGAAAACAAAGTCTCCTTCCCATGGATGCTCGAGACAATGTGATCTCGAACTCCCTCTAGGATGATTCTCCTAGCTCTAGCCACACACTTTTTCCATTCCGCCAGTTGAGTAGCATTGGTCAGCTTCTAGACTTCTTGATCAATGAAGTCTTTTAGGCCATTATCTTCTAATGCTGCCTCCATACGATCCTTCTAGGCTATATAATTCAAACTGCCATCAAGGGCATATTCGAGTCTCATACTACTGAACACCATCGGCGAAATAGATGTGATAAGAACTCAATTCAATATTCAGAAACCAAACTTCAAAATTCTCCTGCTTGTATACTTTTCTTCCTTGATCACCTTTGCTCCAATACCATATAGTGGGAAAATCTATAATAAGATTTGAGGGCTAAATTTCCCTTAAAACCAATTCCAAAACACATTTCTCCTCAAGTTTAAAAGAAGATAACATGTACTCTTTTCATACCTATATGTGAGTTCTAAGTAAGACTGACAATAAATTCCATCATAATTCCATTTATGAGAATTAAGCTTAATCAACTTATTTGACCCCCTAGATTATTCTAAATAGGTTCCACTTATTTACTCTTGACATCATAACCACAAAGTATCATGTTTCTATTACAAAAATCACATATAGGAGTATGAGTGTTAACCTATCTATAGAAACATCACTGAGGGAATAATATGCCTCTCTTCATCACTAAATCTAATAAATATGATATGTTTATGAAATGTAATCACAAAATGTATTGACCCAACAACATTTCCAAATTCATCAATTAAAAATTCTCAATCCCAGTTATTAAGGCAATGCTTCAATCACAAGAATTGTATAATGAATTTTGCAGCAAGAACAACTGCTATTACCATTTCAAAATCATATTATTCTTCCAAAAATGTCAAGTAAAACAATGGATTTATGAAAAATGGGTAGAAATAGTTGTTTTCTATAGTCACTAAAGCATAAGATTGCACCCCTAAATACATGCAGCTTTGATGAACTTATTACTCTCATTTACACAAGTAATTAGATCCTATATAATTTGTCATTGTAAAATTGTTTCCAACAACACTGTCTTTTAATGATAGCTTTATATGATAAAAGTAACACTGCCCATCTGATCTATTCTCACTTCAGCAACTTTACTAAAATTCATTTCCACATTTATAAAAAAATGTGCAGACATAGGAAGCTACATCCATTGCATAATCTATTCATAAATTTTTGGTACATAAAATCTATAATCAATGAAACATTTACTCTAAGAATTTATGTGCATAAAAACTATAACCATTGAGGCATTTTGTCAAACACTTGGCGACCATCATCTCTTAAGGAAATTTGTTAACCATTAGAAACATGAATATAATATTTTTACTCAACCTATTTAAATCATAAAACTCATAAATTAAAACTTCAAATTCCGGCATATTAAAATAGAAACTAAATCATCTTAATCCTTCACCTAAAAATCGACAACAGGAACTCACAGTTGGCAGCAGTAACCTTCAAAATCACCCATATTTATGATCTGGGTTCTGCAAATCATTGTGTTAGAATGAAATGGGGTGTTACATGGCAAATTTGTTAAGAAATTTACTACATAACATAAATAATTTCCGAGAGGAATATATATAAGAAAATAACCAGCAACAACCATAAACACGTAAAAAAAAATGTTTATCCAGGAAAACCCGAAATCCGGGGAAAAACCAAACCTAATAAGATCTCATTAGCATTGGCCAAAACCCTAGCCAATCCGACCAAGTGAGCTTTCACTGCTCACCTCCAGGTCTTGCATTACAATGAAGTCATTCCAGTCTTTTATAAGCTCCAGTACATATAATACCACAGGTAGAATACTATGGGTGCACAATACCATGTGCCCCAAAACCATCATTGTTTAACCTGGTCAACTTTGACTCTATCGTGAGTCAAGTTTACTTAACAATTCCCCCCTTAAACTTGACTTGGGGTTCCTTGACTAACAACAGCCAACCCTAAGTGAGACAATCCCGCTCACTCTAGCTCTTACCCCTCTTAGAGTTTTTACTCGGGGTATTGTTAACCCGACATCCCCCCTATGACCTAGGTCTAACCCATACTTTACCGGTGATCACCGAGGGGTACACATGCCTTACCAGGTCTTACAATAGTATGCCCATTTACATGTAATAATTTTGACTTCATTAATTTCTTTTGTTTATTGCTGCTACCATTCTGATCCATCCTCTCTCAATTTGATTTGCTCAAAAACTTCTATCAAACTGCTCCAACTGAGAGCCCGACGAGAGCCTTGTAGATTCCAGCACCAGTGGCCTCATGTAGCAGAAAATGAACAATTTTCAAAGCCGCATGAAATTTTTCTTCTGTTGACGTTCTTTAAATAGCTGCATGAATCTTGAACAATTCGTGAGCATGTTCCAAACCGGTAAATATTGCAAATGCACTGTGATCCCTGGCAGTTACGGCACTATCTTCCACACATTCTCCTCGAGGTTCTTCCGTGTATGATTGTTCCACTATTATTTTCCAAACCTAGATCTAGAAAAAGGCTGCATTGATCTCATTAGGCACTATAAATCCCTGGCATCAAAGAATCCATTTGAAGCCAATATTTGGCTCTGATACCAGTTGTTAAGAAATTTACTGCATAACATAAATAATTGCCGAGAGGAATATATATAAGAAAATAACCAGCAACAACCATAAACACAAAAACATAAATGTTTATCTGGGAAAACCCCAAATCCGGAGAAAAACCCAACCTAACAAGATCTCATTAGCATTGGCCAAAACCCTGGCCAATCTGACCAAGTGAGCTTTCACTACTCACCTCCAGGTCTTGCATTACAATGAAGTCATTCCAGTCTTTTATAAGCTCCATTACATATAATACCATGGGCAGAATACTATGGGTGCACAATACCATGTGCCCCAAAACCATCATTGTTTAACCTGGTCAACTTTGACTCTATCTTGAGTCACGTTTACCTAACAAAATTGGCACGAATACCCCGTGATGTTGAGTGAAAACACAACATAAATTCCCAAAGATGTGATTTCTTAAAACAGCAACAACAAAAGAGTCCTACTATCTCATTTATCACCTTTGTCAAACACTTATTGTGTAAAATTCATCTACAACTATACATGGAGAAAAAAAACCCAAATTTAGAATAATATGGTATTTTTAGCAACTCATGGCAGCCTACAATTGAAAAAAATTCATTATAAAAATAACTTAAAACTTTGGCAACACATTCCTGTTTTAACCCCCCTACATGTACATTCTCAATTACAGCCGCCATTCATTATTAGTTAGCTCAAAATTAACTTTTTGAATATATCATAAACATTCACAAGTATCAATTTCCAATGAATTAAACATCCACAACACTTTTAAACTAATAATAAACTAAAATTTCAAGAATCCTTATGAGCATACCTGGTAGTGTATTTATACAATTCTGAAAAGATGTGAATATACGTTAGCTCCAACGAGAGTATGTTCCAACTCAAATATCCTTACCAACTCATTTTAAACCATTCAATTTTCCTTGCAACCATATCCAGGAAGAAATTCCCCCCCTGAAACCCCTGAGTTGTGTAAGCTCACAAGCAGTACCAAAATATAGTAGTAGAGAGATATAAAGGGCAAGTTGAGGAAGACAAGTTTCAATTCCTCTGAATACAACTCGTGGTGAGCTCCACCTAGTAGATCTACTTCATAATTTTGCGTAGGAATTTCAAATTCATTTTGAAAGCAATTCGCTACTCTCTAAGTCTCTCCCTTTCATAGTTTTTTTTTTAATCTCTCTAACTCTTCATATCACACTCACAATCCACCTCTTTTTCCCCCAAGTGAGAACACATATATAGGAGGAGAAACCAATTTTTGTCATAAATGAGGAGTAATATGCATGCGTTGTATTCCATTTAGAGGAGTGTAACTCATGCCTTAAGGAGAGGTATGCATTCCTTAGTTAAAGAGATTGTAACATATGCATTAAAGAGAGCTTAAGAGGAATGCTTTATGACATGTATTTAATGAGTGTAGGTCAAATATTCCATTTTTTGATGAGTGCATATAAGAGAGTGTAATGTATCAATAAAAGAGAGAGATAGAGTTACATAGAGCCATGAGAATCATCAAGGAGAGAGGTGTGAAGTGATTAAGGAAATGAAGGTGACTTATAATTCCCTTTTAATAATAATATCATTGTCTCATAAAATATAATAATAATATTAATAATATTTAGCATTAAGTTGATATTGAACTATTACGCTTTATTAATGATAAGTTTAAGTGATTTTCCTTCAGCTGCGCTTGATTGTCAATTTATGCAAGGCAATTTACTATTTTTGGAAACTCATGCTTGAGATGCTAGACATGACTTTATATTTTCAGAAAGTCACTCTAGGATTGTTAGAAAAGAGGCTTTATTAAGGAAATTCATCCCTGAGCTTCCCATGAGTGGTATTTTTCTTCCAAAGAATAAAGATTTTACATCCCTATTGTATGCATTTTCGTGTCGTAGTAGATTGATGACTCTGCGCCCTAATCTACTCCAAGGATTCAAAGATTACAGACGTTGATATTTTAAATATTTAGGACTCCATGTATCAATACTTTTATTATAGATCCAAGACTACACTTCTTTATCTTTCACAAATTTAGGACTCTACACCTTGATTTCCATGACTTCTCATCTACTCTGCTTTGAAACTTTGCGCTTCACCTTAAGGTACTGATTGTGAGCTCATACCCATATGATGGTTCGTTGGTAAGGGCTTGTTTCAAGACCCGCACACATCACAATCTCATAAATTAAATGAATTTCATAGTCAATTTATTAACATTTTACCAAGGATTGTGCAGGACTTCCATAGTCATTTATAATTTGAACATCTTTGTTTGCAAATAACAACGTGCCCTGCCACATCATACTCAATACAAGATTAAGCATATATAATCATATAAATCATGTATCATTACTTTCACTTGAATTCCACATTTATTTATAATTTGAGCATCCCTTTGACAAATAAACATGTTGCCTTCCACCTCCTTCTTAGTACAAGATTAAGCATATCTAATTATTCAAATCAAGTATCATCTACAAATCATAATTAACCATATGTTCCACATAACCATGATCGTCCATAGACCTATGTGTCTCAATCATGGATCACCATCCATGTCATACACCTATGTCTAGGATACCAAAAGAGAAAACATTGATAATATGAACTTAGGAAACATTAGTCTTATACACACAACCATAGATATTATCATAAGCACACATAAACCAGGTGACCCAAACTAGGTCTATAGAATAAAAACATTTATGATGCAGGAGAATGAGATTTAAAGACAAAAGGCTTCATTTTATTCCAAAAATCCAAAAAACCTTTACAAGCAAAGGAGTGGGATCCTTTAGCTCTCAATTTACAAAGTTTTCTAGATAGGAATTGAGCTAGAATATAGGTATTTGAATGATTTTGTAATTAATTCAAGTAGTTCAGACTTAGTTGAGATTCTCAAGGAGAATATTAAGTAGTTTAGGCATTTATCTAGGATTAGATAGATTCGATCCATTGATTGAGGATCAGATGGTTGAATGTAAAGTATTTATTCACTATGTCTTAAGTTAAGTCAAATGTATCTCAAGCCCTAGAACTTTAATTAGCTAAATTTTTAATTCATTGGTGAAGAGCTAAACCTGATAGAAGTGCTAAAATCATAATGGAAGGAGGAAAAAATCTGATAAACTTGTGAGGAGCAAAAGAAGCCTATAGTCGTTCGATCAACAAAACCTTTAGATCTATGGTAGTCATGTGTAAATTAACATCGAGGTTTAACCCAAAACCAAATGTGATATTTTATCAAACTGGGTTAATAATGTAGTTGAGTTGGGCCATCCGATTAGAGGAGCGAGATCCAATGGATATCGCGTGGAAAAGTGAACTGTGATTAATAAAATTTTTTGGACCCGATGAGCAATTCAATTGTGGCTTAATTTCATTGAAGTTCAGATGATCATAACCATCCATTGTGGAGGTCGTGATCCAACGATGGTCATGTGGTAAAAGTATATGTGGTTTAATCCAAATTTTGGACCCAAGGAATTACAAGCTGGAGCTTTGTTTTCTTTCGTTTCCGAGAAAGTGAAGTTTTACTATTTTTCCAGGTAGATTTAGCAATTTGGTTGTTTTAGTAAAATAGCTAAATTTGGAGGTGGATGACTGAAACTCCAAGAGAAATAGAATAATAACTTCCACCTCTGCTTGAGGAGATCATTTCAGGATTTGAGTGATTATCCCTTACACCTGCAACCAGACCACCATTTGTAGTATCGAAGCAGCCTACTGACACTGAACAAGATCTCAAGGATTAGAAAAAGAAGTCTCACATGGCTTTCAGAGTTGGAGGAAGAGGTGGTGGTCGAAGAAGAGGAAGACCAGTTGAAAATACTAAAGTGTTGGAAGCTATGCAACATATACAAGCTAGATTAGAAGCAATGGAAATGGGAAGAGATGCAGATGTTGTAGATGTCAGTGAACCTGAAGTTGGAGCTACAGAAGATGAGGAACCTGTAGATGTAACTCCTAAAATGAGAATCTTTAAGTTTGTATTGAGATCCACATCTAAGCCTAGACTTGAAGTTTCAATCTATATAGGAAGCTTAAGCGCTGAAGAATTGATAGAGTAGATTAATGACATGGAGAAATTCTTTGACTATGAAGAAAAGGAAGAAGGAAAGAAGGTGAAGTTTGCTATCACAAAATTGAAAGGATGTGCAACACTTTGGTTGGATGTAGTGCAGGCAGAAAGAAAAAGACTTGGTAAACAACCAATTAAGAATTGGAACAGAATAGTGGCAAAGCTGAAAAGTAAGTTTTTGCCAAGTGACAATCAGCAAACATTATTTAGACAAATGCAAAATCTTAGACAAAGGTCTATGCCAATAAAGGAATATACAAAGGAATTCTACAAAGTGAGTATAAGAGCAGGACAAATCCAAGATATAGATGAGAAGGTTGCAAGATATGTGAATGGTATTAGAATGGAGATCCAAGATGAGATAAGTGTATTGTCTCCTAAAACAGTAGAAGAGGCTTATCAGATGGTATTGAAGGCTGAAGAAAAACTCGTGAGGAAGCAGTCTGCCAGAAATAGAGGTACTTTCTGAGGAAGGGGAAGTCAAGGTGGTAGAGGAAGGTCTACAACACCTAGAGATGGAGCTAGCAGTAGCTCAAGTCAGCAGGCACACACAGGAGGTGATGCAAGTGGGAGAGGGAGTTTTTCTAGAGGAAGAGGAAGCATAGGCAGAGGAAGAGAAGTCAGATGTTACAAATGTAACAAGATAGGACACAGAGCTTATGAGTGCCCAGAAAACATAGGAATGATTTAGAGGAATGCAATTGTTTCTAAGACTGAAGAGGAAGCAACAAAGGTAATAGAAGAAGAAAATGTACCAGATAAAGGAGAGTCTTTGGTAGTTAACAAAGTTTTACTAAAGCCAACTAAGGAAATTGTTGAACCAGCATAGAGAAAAACCTTTTCCAGGACTGTGTGCAAGGTTTAAGGGAAGTGTTGTCAGATGATACTTGAGAGTGGTAGTACAGATAATTTGGTCTCCATAGAAGTGGTGAAGAAATTGAAATTGAAGATAAAGAAACACCCAACACCTTACATGGTGTCATGGCTTCAAAAGGGGTATCAGTTGATAGTGAATGAGCAGTGTGAAGTGGAGTTGCAATTGCGCAAATACAGAGACAAAATTCTATGTGATGTGATGTCTATGGGTGTGTGTCACATATTGCTAGGAAGGCCTTGGCAATATGACAGAGGAGCTATGCATGATGGAAGGAAGAACACATATAAATTTAGCAAAGATGGTGTCAATCATACATTACCGCCTATGGAAAAATAGTATGCATCGAAGAAACCTGATCCAAAGACCGTTTTGCTGAGTGGAAAGGAGTACATGTAGCAAATGGAAGAAGATGAGGTAAGTTTTGCATTGGTTTGCAAACCCAACGTAATAATTACTTCCAAAAAAGTTTCTGATTTACCAATTGAAATTCAAGAGATGTTGGACAGTTATTGTGATATCATTGTAGATGATTTTCCTGATGAGTTACCACCCATTAGAAAAATCAGCCATCATATAGATTTGATTCCAGGAGAAAATATACCTAATAAAGCAGCTTACAGAATGACTCCCACAGAGAATGAAGAAATTAGGAAACAGGTTTAGGAACTGTTAGACAAGGGAATGATTAGAGAGAGTTTGAGTCCTTGTGCAGTGCCAATAGTGTTGAGCCCAAAGAAAGATGGAGGCTGGAGAATGTGCACTGATTCAAGAGCAATCAATAAGATAACAATCAGGTACAGATTTCCTTTACCTAGAATTGAATATTTGATGGATTGTTTGAGTGGAGCAAGATATTTTACAAAGTTATATTTAAAAAGTGGTTATCATCAAATCAGAATTAGAGAGGGAGATGAGTTCAAAACTTATTTTAAAACAAATGAAGGATTGTATGAATGGATGGTAATGCCTTTTGGGTTGTCAAATGCTCCCAATACATTTATGAGACTCATGAATGAAGTTTTGAAAGAATTTATAGGTAAATTTGTAATAGTATATCTGGATGATATATTAGTTTACAGCAGATCAAAAGAGGAACATGTGAGACATCTGAATTATGTCTTACAGAGGCTACAAAAAGATAAGTTACTGTTAAATTTAAAGAAATGTTCATTCATGAAGGAGGAGTTGTTGTATTTGGGTTTTGCTGTTTCTGCTAGTGGGTTAAAGATGGATCCTTAGAAGATCAAGGGAATCATGGAGTGGCCTTCACCAAAAAGTCTCTTTTGAGGTAAGAAGTTTTCACAGTCTTGCTAGCTTTTATAGGAAATTCATAAGGAATTTTAGTAAGATCAATGCTTCAATTATTGACACTATAAAGAAGGACAGACAACCATTTAAATGGACTATTGAAGCAGAAAAGAACTTCCAGCTGTTGAAGAGAAAGATTACTGAGAAACCTATTTTGATTTTTCTTGATTTTAATAAACCTTTTCAAGTGAAGTGTGATGCTAGTGGAGAAGCCATTGGAGTTGTTTTAAGTCAGGAGGACAGACCTGTAGCTTATTTTAGTGAAAATTTGAATGAGTCAAAGAAGAAATATTCTTCTTATGACAAGGAGTTTTATGCAGTGGTGCAGTCTTTGAAGAAGTGGAGACATTACTTGATGTCTAAGGAATTCATATTGTATTCAAATAACCATGCATTACAGTACATTATGCAACAACCAAGGTTAACTAGAAGCATGCAAAATGGTTAGAATACCTTCAAAGTTTTAATTTTGTGTTAAAACATATAACTGTTCAATCAAACAAAGTAGCAGATGCCTTAAGTAGAAAAAGCATTTTGGTGCAAGAAAGTCAAATTCATGTGTTGGGTTTTGATTTTCTTAAGGAATTATATGAGAAAGATATAGATTTTAAAGAGGTATTTGAAGCTTCTAGAAATCCTGTTTTGATAGAAAAAAGTAAGTGGCTGGATTATTTCATGCAAGAAGGACCTTTATTTAAAAGAAATTAGGTGCATATGAAATTGTTCTATGAGAAAAAATTTGATCAAGGAAAAATATAGTGGTGGACTCGGAGGACATTTTGGTGTAGACAAGGCTTATGAGCAGTTGAGCCAGTTTTATTTCTGGTCGAAGATGAGAGCTGAAGTAGAAAAGTATGTGAAGAATTGTAAAGTCTGTCAGTATGCAAAGGGAAGGAGCCAAAACATAGATTAGTATGTTTCATTACCTATTCCAGATAGGCCCTGGGATATGGTAAGTATGGACTTTGTTTTGGGTTTGGGAAAAACTCAAAGGGGACATGATTCAATTTATGTAGTAGTTGACAGATTTTCAAAAATGGTACATTTTATTCCATGTTATAAAACCAGTGATGCTACTCATATTGCTAACTTGTTTTTTAAGGAAATTGTAAAGTTGCATGGGTTACCTAAGAGCATTGTTTTGGATAGAGATACCAGATTTGTTGGTCATTTTCGAAGGACTTTGTGGAAGAAGCTTGGCATTGAACTGAGTTTCAGTTCTACATATCATCCTCAGACTGATTGGAAGACTAAAGTTGTGAATAGAAGCTTGGGTAGTCTTCTGAGAAGCCTTGCAGGTGAACATCCAAAATAGTGGGATCAAGTTTTGGCATAGGCTGAGTATGCTTATAATGATTCTCCTAATAGGAGTACTGGGAAGGGTCCATTCCATATAGTTTATGGAATGCACCCAAGAGGAGTGTTTGAATTGAGAGATTTGGGTAAAGCTGAAATGAGGAGTGCTTTAGGAGAAGATTTTACTTCAGAGATTCAAGTAGTTCATGAACAGGTAAAACAATAACTACAGGACAACAACACAAAGTACAAGAACAGAGCATATTTGAAGAAGAGAGAAGTAAATTTGAGGTTGGAGATTTGGTTTTTCCACACCTAAGGAAGGAATGATTTCCAAAAATTGAGTATAACAAATTAAAATTCGAGAAGATTGGACCATGCAGAGTTTTAAGGAAATTTTCTGCAAATGCATATGAAATTGAGTTACCCCCTGGTATTGGAATATCTCCAATTTTCAATGTTGCTGATTTGTACACGTATGAAAAGGAACAGGCTGATGAAACATCCGAAGACAAGGAAGAACAAGAGGTGGAATGGGTAAAAGAGTTACCTATAGAAAAGGCATTACAACCAGAGAAGATATTGGATAAAAGAGTGTTTAAGAAAACAATGGGACAAGATTATTTTCAGTACTTGGTCAAGTGGAAAGATCAACAAATTGTTGATGCTACCTGGGTGAGAGAAACCATGCTAGAGAAATTGGGTCGTTCTATAGAAGAGCTCATGGATAGGAGCCCATGAAGAATTTTGTCCTCAGGAGCCTGATGTAGGAGTATGAGGCTTAAAGACAAAAGGCTTCATTTTATTCCAAAAAACCAAAAAAATCTTACAAGAAAAGGAGTGGGATCCTTTAGCTGTTAATTTACAAAGTTTTCTAGATATGAATTGAGCTAGAATATAGGTATTTGAATGATTTTGTAATTAATTCAAGTAGTTCAGACTTAGTTGAGATTCTCGAGGAGAATATCAAGTAGTTTAGGTATTTATCTAGGATTAGATAGATTTGATCCGTTGATTGAGGATCGGATGGTTGACTGTAAAGTATTTATGTGATTTTTGAACTATTGTAAGAGGATTTGGCTGGACTTGGTTATGGAGAATTAGTCTATAAAAGAATTGGAATATATCTGTATCTCTGTGTATTTTATGTAGGAAAGGTTAAATCTCAGAGTTGAATTCCTTCGAATTATCTCTGTGTATTTTTGAATTCTAGTTTGTCCTATAAATTTTGAGTTCTATAAGATATGGTGTTCTCATGTTTAAATTCCCCATTCACTGTGTATTAACTTAAGTTGAATGTATTTCTTCCCTGGAACATTAATTAGCTAAATTCTGAATTCATTATTGAAGAGCTAAACCTGGTGGAAGTGCTAAAATCATAAGGGAAGGAGGAAAAAGTATGATAAACTTGTGAGGAAAAGCGAAGAAGCCTAGAGCCATTCGATCAACAGAACCATTAGATCTACAGTAATTGCGTGCAAATTAGTGTCGAGGTTTAACCCCAAATTGGATGCGATATTTTATTAAATTGGGTTAATAATGCAGTTGATCTAGGCCGTCCACTTAGAGGAGTGAGATCCAACAGATATCGCATGGAAAACTGAACGGTGATTAATAAAATTTTCAGACACGATGAGAAATTCAACTATGGCTTAATTCCGTTGAAGTCCAAATGATCGTAATCGTCCGTTTTGGAGGCCGTGATCCAACGGTGATTGCGTGGTAAAAGTATACATAGGTTAATCCTGATTTCAAACCCAAGAAATTATAAGTTGGAGCTTTGTTTTCTTTCGGTTCCGGGTAATTGAAGTTTTGCTATTTTTCGGGTAGATTTAGCAATTTGGCTGTTTTAGTAAAATAGCTAAATTTGGAGGTGGATGACTGAAACTCCAAGAGAGATAGAAGAAGAACTTCCATTTGCGCTTGAGGAGATCATTTCAGGATTTGAGCGATTATCCCTTACACCTGCAACCAGACGACCAATATACATAAGTCTGACATGCATAATATTATATCATTGCATCAATATGACCCTCTCCAAGTGTCGTCAAAGCTATCTCACCAAGAAGGGACACTACACTCAGTCATAAGATACTTAGTTATTTTTTATTCTTCTATTAATTAGGTGTTAACTTATGTATATGTATTTGATATATTTTTCTTCATGCCAAACCATAGTTTAATGTTTGCTAGATTAGAAGCGACTCCATGAAAATGGAAACATACCATTCTTAATCAAGAAGAAAATATATCCATGCCATATTAGACATGTTTTGATATAAAATACCAAAGATTTCTATATCAAAATAAGTCATACAATTTATGTTACCATATCAAAATACTGTTTTATGTAATTGATATGACATCTACTTAATAATTTTATATTCTACATGTTTTAATTTTTCATAGTCTGCATCAATCCTACATGTGTCATCTTCTTGGTTGTATAGTATGTTGAGCCAGTGAAACTATGCAACAAAAGATGATGTCATATATAAAACCCACTCTTACATCCCACTTGATATATATCTTCTCAATCCAAGTTTCCCCTTTTCATTCCATAATACATCATTGCAATCCAAATCTCTAGGATCTACCTATATTTTTTACTAAATGCGTACTCTTTAGGAAAAATCACAATTTGAGGTTCAAGACACCATTTTTTTTCAAACTAACAAGATAAGGTTCCATACAGTCCTCATTGACCCACTTATGTAATATAGGCCATTATTTAGTTCCAATATTCTTCATTATTATTCACTTCTCTTACTTGCGAATAAATTATGAATGACTTTCTTAGAAGATCTTCATTCTAAAAGAAAATTAATGATATATTTTTGAAAGCGTCTTGTAATCAAGAACAACTCTCATAATTATGCAAATATGATATCTATATTATTGAATCTACCTTGATAACTATAATTCAATTTGTTTTGCAACTATAAAATCACTCATGATTTCTATTAAGTAATTACTCAATTCATTTTGTTTCAAGTCTTATTCCTTAGTATTAACACATAAAAAAAATAAGCTATGAAAACCACACATTTTTCAAACTATGAAGAATCTTGTTGATTTTAAATCATATTTAGACTATCATAAAGGCATTTCTAGCCTAAAGATATATATATTTTTAAGGAGAACGACCACCCTCTCGAAAGATTACAACCTTTTGTAGGACTAATAACTACTCATACACCTATACATCTAAGAACAAATTACTAATTCCAACAATCTCTTACATTTCGCATACTATACAATCATCTTACGTTTCTAAATCATGCAACAGTTTCAATAGATCAAAATGTGATCTCACTCTCCTTCAATTTCTCCCTAAAAAAAATATCACAAGCACATATTCTTGTATAACAAGAACTCAAATAAGATTTTAATTAATCACATAACTTTTTCCTTTAAGTTCAATGAAAAGACAAAGTTCTCACCACAAAACATGTTTATATTCTAAACATGTTATTACAAGTTAATCAAATTTCAAGAAAGAGGTTCATCAAGTTCATAAACAATATGAATTTTGACTCAATTGCCTAATGAACAATAGTTTATAGAAGTTCATGAGTTCAATCCTCATAATTTCTCTAATTAATTTAGTTTAAATAGAATTCAACTAATATGCAATTGATAAATTATTAAAGAGGCTATTATGAATTTCCTAGACCTAATTTATCTTAACTCAATAGAAAATATATTTCATAAACTTATCAAAATAATATTTTTCTACATTTGAAAAATTTGAAAAACTATTTGATTCTACTTAAATCCAACACATAAAAAATAATTACAATTCTAGAGGATATATACCTAGTTCACACTTGACTTCATAAATCAAAACCAGTTATTCAAAACATTATAAACCACCTAACATTGTTCACTATACCAATCTTAGTATCTTCATTTGCAATTAAAAGAAAATAACGGATTTAAATCTTGAAAAAACTCATGTTATGAATCTCTATCCACATAATTCATCCTCCTTAATCATGTCTATGAGATTCCATCAAAATAATTTTGTTTATACTAACCAAAAGAATTACTTAGCTCATAGATATATGTTAGTATGGATTCCAATCCAATATATTACCTCATTACTTAGCTCATAGGTATATTTTAGTGTGGATTCCACACCCATACATTAGCTCATAGATATATGTCAGTATGGATTCCACACCCATAAATTAGCTCATCGATATATGCTAGTATGGATTCCAACCCATGCATAACTTAAGGAAAACATAACCTTTGAATGTTCCTTAAACTGGCTTCCACAACCCTCCATGCACCAGTCATTTAAGCCTTTTGTTCATTAGGAAGGTCATGCCACAACTTAGTATTTAATTAATTTGAAGTTATTTGATGCATAATGTCAACCCAAACTACACAAAATCATGTAAAGTAAATCATAGGAATTCCATTCTTAATAGTTAAGAATGTATTTTGAAATCATATTTTAACACATCAAATTAATTCTCATACATTACTCGTGAATCTACATTCACAGTTAAAAGTGACTTCCTTCAAGGTAGCTTTTGTTAAGTTTCCATTAATGTAGATAAGAAAAGAGTAAAAATTAACATGATGAACTCCATCATCACGTTAGTTGAATCTCAACCTTACACTTATTACACATTCCCAAAGAATACACGCAAAGTTTATCATACTATAGTTTAGATTAGGCCATTCTTATTCTTGGTAGATATAAGTTCAGCTAGTAAAGATGGCTAGTAGGCCCATATCACATTGAGAATGACGCATTAAACATATATGCGACAATGCATGCACTCCACATATCCTACTCACCCATTGAAAATCAAGCCATTTACATGCTTGGCTTTAACCCCAACTTCTCAAGTACATCCTTTCCCACCACATCTTTAAGTCCTTTAACATATTTCCAATAATTTGTCTTAACAAAAGTATAAAGGAATATAACAAAGAAGTCTTTTTCTTTCATGAGTTTCTAGATGAGATAATAATAATAATATCCTTTATGCAACCAATATCCTTCCAACTCAACATACAAAATAATTCAACATGCATGGAAAATCAACATTCATACATCATCAACATACAAACAAGCATGTTGTACCATTAGGCCCTAAAGTTGTACTTGGCTCTGATACCATATGTAAGGTCCCACGTAAGCAACCATCAATAGCATAGAGAAGTAAAGGGCACATTGAATACTAATACTCAATTTTTTTTTAATTTTTTATTTTAACTTATAATATGACTAACTTGGTTATCATGAAGATCATGTTCCTTCATCTATTTCAATATAAGAATATAACATAAGTGAGGGATAACTTTCCCTTAAAGAGAATTCCAAAACACATTTCTCCTCAAGTTTATAAGAAGGTAGCATGTGCTCTTTTCATACTTATACGTGAGTTCTAAGTAAGACTGAAAATAAATTCCATCAAATGCCATGTGTGAGAATTAAGATTAATCAACCTATTTGACCCCCCAGATTATGCTAAATAGGTTCCACTTATTGACTCTTGACACCATAACCACAAAGTATCAAGTTTCTATTACAAAAATTACATATAGGTGTATGAGTTTTTTTTTTTTCTAAATATGTCTAAATGTATTGATATAACAAAATGGTACAAGGAGGCACCAGCCTCTATAGTTTAGATGTCAAAATAAGCTCTGTTTAACAACCTATATATAAAAGTGACTGCCCGCAATGGGGAAACTAGTCCAAAATTGAAATGTTAGCTGCCCACACAGGGGTTACAACCTGGAACAGTTTATCAAACTTCACATTAAAATTTAACAACAATTGCATACAGTGATCAACAAAATAGACTGCTGACAACATTTTCACAAAGGAAACGACAAAATGGACCACTGATATGGGAATCTGTGAGCTCGTGACTTGGCAGGAGGGTAAGCTTGGAACAGTTATGTGTCATTGGAGTGAGGAGGTTCTTCGAAGATTGGACATCTATATTCTTCCACCTCATCCTCCACAACCTGTTGAACTCTCAGTGCTCCCTCCATCGTCTTGGATCGAGTTGAGGTATTACATCCATGATCTATGCCTTTGCATTCTCGAGCATCCTCCTGAGTTCTTCATTCCCCTGAGCTGATGCTAGGGGCTTTCCTTTTGCCTGCAATTGTCTTCTTTGGGATATGTCTAGCTGGGGCAGACGTGCTTTGAAGTATTTCTTCGAATGCTATAGAAATTGTGGAAATTATGCACAACCTGTCCAGAGTACATCAAAATTGAAATTCGGTTGAATGGCTGGGAGGTTGAGGAGCCTCTACATCACGCCCCAAACCTGCCATCTACATGTGTCCTCGTCTGCTGGTGGTGGAAGGATATCATCCTGTGATGTGACATGCAAAAGAGGGGGAAGAAGCGACAGAGGGGGTAGATTTCGAGTGGGACTGGGATGGAGGCCGAATTACTCTGCCTCTGCTACCACCCCTTTGGCAGTGCATACAATGGTGCAACTGAGGCATTCTAAACTAGCTTGAATGGGATAAACTAGGATGAGGAGGGGTGGTCATAGGGGTGGAATTGCTGGAGGGGGCCGAAGGAGCAGAGGTATTCAGATCAGTGCAAAATTTAAGGTTTGAATTATCAGAGTGTAGGCTATGAAGGAGTTTGTGTGAGAAATGGGCAGTCTCATCCAAATTAGGCTGGCCTCTTCTCCCTAATGTCGTGCGCTGGCTCGGCTCTGCAGCATCAGGGAGACAGATATGATTTAGAGGAGAATGAGTATGGGGGGAAGCAATCTGAGAGTGTCATCTTAATCAACAGAGCAAGTCTACCTCATCTCGTACACTACAATAAATCTTCATAAATGCCTGCGGTAGAGTTCTAGAGGGAAGTGTGGGCGAACAGTTGGCTTTGCCACTTGCTGTCCCTTTTTTGCTACGCTATGACAACACATTCATTCACCTGCATCCGGGAGTTCTAACTTATGCTGCACCAGGTCAGTGCATTCCTGTAGATGAGTGATATCATTTATAATATCAAACAAGCCAACATTTAAGACTCGATCACTGTCCACTCCCAGATTTGCTAGGAGATCTGCCACTTTGTTGGTTTCCCTTTTGACATGATGGAAGGTGATAGCTCTGTTAATTAGGAGCCAGTGTTCAATGATCTCCAATCTAGCTGCTAATCTCCAGCTGTCAGCCACTTTGTAAGCAGGAGTGCCTTGGAGGATTCGATTGGCCATGTTGATAAGGATTTGAGAATCTCCTTCTATTACTATAGGAAAAAAACCATGTTGCTGAGCTAAAAAATGTCCTTGCCATAATCCTTCTAGTTCAGCTGAATTATTCGTATCCCAGCCTATCGATCCAAAGAAGAGCTTGAGAGGCCTACCTCTATGATCTCTGAATATGCCACCATATCCAGCCTTGCCTGGGTTGCCTTTGGATGCTCTGTCAAAATTTAATTGTATCATTCCTTGGGGAGGAGGCTACCATTTACTTGATGCACTGGGAATTTGAGAGAGGTTTCTGGGGAGCTCAAGAGTTTGGGTCGTCGAAGTTGCCAGTTCTCCCAAATGTTCTCTTCTTGAGGAAGGGTAGGTAAGTCCTTTTCATGCCAGATTCAAAGTTCCATCATTTCCTGCAGAGTGTTACATAGATTACTCCAGGGAAAATTTTAAGAACCCCCCCTAAATTTAGAAATATAATAAATGGGTGAATCTCCATGGTATATAGGAAAAATGGAAGGCGATTTTATCAATAATATAATATGTATATATAATTTTTTGGCGAATCTCTCACTAGGCATGGCGAATATTTTACTCAATTATAAAATCTTGTAAGATCTTGGCGAGTCTTTCACTAAATAATAAAACTTTGTAAAGTCCTAGTGAATCTTAGCATAGGCTACATGCTGGTTTAATTCCTCCATTTAAATAGGCTACATTCCAGGTGAATACCATGGGTCAATACCATGTGCCATTTTGGTGAATACCATGGGCCAATACCATGTGCCATTTTTATTTTTATTAATTCTAATATTAGGGTTAATAATGGTTTTTTGCATGGTATTAATAACAATCTACTCCATGGTATTTGTCCCATAGTATTTTGGCCATAGGTTTCACCTAAATATAACCCATTTTTTGAGTGTTCGTAAATATAAGGTGACTTATGGAGTAAATATAAAAAAATGTTTTATTTGTTTACCATACCTCTCATTTATTTATATTTTTATTAATTCACCATACCTCTTTTACAAATATGGTATTTGGCCCATAGGATTCACTTAAATAAAACCTCTTTCTTGAGCCTTCATAAATAGAACGAGGGTTATGGACTAAATATAAAAAGAGGTTTTATTTATTTATGATACGTCTAGTTTATTTATATTTTTATTTATTTACCATACCTTTTGAGTAAGTATAAAAAGACGTTTTATTTATTTGCCATACCTCCACTTTACTTATATTTTTATTTGTTTACACCCTTACATGTATATAAGGTGACTTATATAGTAAATATAAAAAATGTTTTATTTATTTACATACCTCTCATTTATTTATATTTTTATTAATTTACCATACCTCTTTTATAAATATGGTATTTGGCCCATAGGATTCACTTAAATAAAACCTATTCTTGAAAATGGGCGAATGGATTCACTTAAATAAAACCTATTCTTGAAAATGGGCGAATGGAAGGTTGTAAGTCCTAATTTCAAGGGCTAAATTTACCTTTTTTACCCTCTCCCTTAAAATAAGGTGGGCTATTTGAGGTTATTTGTAAAAATGTACTATGATACAAAATATTCGCCCACTAAAAATTTAAAACCCCTTAATTTCGCCAAAGGGCGAACATTCACCCATAAAATTATCCTTGGATTACTCCATATGATCTCAAGAGGGGTGCTTTGGGTTTTGAAAATGCGTTTGTTTCTTTCCTTCCATAAAGTCCAAACGAGAAGGCCGGGGACAATTTTCCATAGAAATTTTAGTAATCTTCTTTTGTATGGATCAATTCTCTAGTTCTGGATGGTTTTGGTGATATCCCCTGTTTCTCTGCTTCTTCTTTGACATCTAAAATCTGTTTTCTCCTAGATTTTATTAGCTAGGTAGCATGTGTCCATAAGATGCTGTATTGTCTCTTCTTGTTGATTGCAATTAGGGCATCTTGAGGGTCCGGGAAGTTTTTTTTCCTTAGGTTATCCCAAGTGAGTATCCTTTTTTGACATAACAACCAGAGAAAAGTAGAGATCTTGGGCCAAATACCAGGAGACCATATTTTGTCCGAAATGGGATCTTTCAAGTCCTGAGTTCGAGTCATGAGGTTGTATGCCTCCTTAGTATTGAAAAATTCCCCATGGGGTATATCCCAATCTTAGTATATCCTTCTTGTATGAGAATCATATTTTCTTGTTAATGAGTTCTGTGTTAATCTCATTGCGGAGTTTCTCTGTGCCTTGTTTTATATTTTTTTCTATAGATATCCATTGTCTGTATCCCTGATTAATAACTGGAGTCCAGTGTTGATTTACTTTTTCCTACTATTGTGTTGCCCAATCAACTGAATGTGGAGGATTGTACATCTTGCTGAGCCATATTTTTTGTTGCCAAGAGTCAACCTAGAAGTAGGCATTTCTAAAATCTCTTACTTCCCAAAAACTATGCTACTGTATCAAGGCGCTCTGTTGTCTCGCTGCATTCCAAATCAATGAGCCCTTTTCATTGGTTATAAGTTTGATTAAGTCTTTTGGCAGTTTGTTATTTGCATATTTGGTAGTCCAAAGAGTGGCCCATGGTGTGTTCAGTGTTGAGAGCCATTTCCACGATATCTTTGCTTCCATAACTACATTGTTATGGTGAGGATCTCGAATTCCCACTCCTCCATTTGTTTTGGAAAGGCAAACTATGTTCCATTTGACCAATGCCCATTTTATATTTTGGCCTGCAGATCCCCATAGAAAGTTTCTATGTAGATTTTTTATTCTCTTAGGTACCTATTTTGGTGTGGCCAAAACTGAGAAAGATATAGAGGCATCGATTGTAGAATAGATTTAACCAGCACCAACCTACTAGCCATATTAAGTGCTCGAAAGGTCCAAGAGGCTAGATGAGCTTCAAGCTTTTCACAAAGTAAAAGCCAAGAGGCATGTTTGAGCGCTGAATTAGTCAAAGGGGATCCAAGATATTTGGAGGGAATAGAGGCTTTAGAGAATCCTAGAATGCGAATTATGGAGTATTGAGTGATGGGGGGAGTGCGAAAAAAGAAGATTTGGGATTTTGAAGTGTTGATGCTAGCTCCTGAGGCTTCCGAAAAATCATCAAGAATGGCTTTAAACTTTAATGCTTCCTGAATAGATGGATGCCCAAACAACATGTTGTCATCCACAAATTGTTGATGCGTGATGGCTGGGGAATTATGAAGAGAAATGCCTCTAAGCTGCTGAGTTTGAAGGGCAGTCTTTATTGCTCATCCTAATCCTTCAACCATTAGCACAAAAAGAAAGGGAGAGAGGTGATCTCCCTGGCGAATACCTCTGGATGGATGGAAAGGCTGAGAGGGGATAGCATTCACCAAAATGGAGAAGAAAGTAGTAGAGACAAGATTCATAAGCCATCTAACCCAGGGAGATGAAAAGCCAAACGCAATAAGAATTTTTTGGATGTAAACCAAGCTTAACTTGTCAAATGCTTTAGAGGGATCAATCTCGAGAAGCATACCTACTTTTTTTATGCTTTAAAGAATGAATGATCTCATGGGTGAGAATGATGCCATCTATGATATGCCTATCTTCAACATAACCCGATTGTTCTGGCGAAATTAGCAATGGAAGCAGTGTTTTCAAACGGGAAGCAATGACTTTGGAGATGATTTTATAGATAACATTGCACAGCGCTATTGGCCTGAACTTATCCAGTGATGTTGGCTTCTCTTCTTTAGGGATGAGAGTAATAAAAGTGGCATTTAGAGAAGGAAGCAACCAATGGAGAGTTCTTGATTCTTCCACAACCTTCCATATGTCCATTTGAATGAGTTCCCAAAAGTTATGAAAGAAATTAGAGGTAAAACCATCTGGGCCTGGAGCTTTCCCCTCTTTGAGTTGTTTCATCGATGATTCAACTTCTTGTAGAGTTACTGGAAGAAGGAGTAGTTGATTATGTTCATTTGTTATGATTTTTGGGATATTTTGGAGAATCCTCTCTATATATGGTTGTCCGTTGATATGCGGTTCCTGATGAACTTGTTTGAAATGCTGGAGGAGCTCTCTTTCGATATCCTCGTGTGCTTCCAATTTTTCTCCTCGCGGATTCTCTGTTAGAGTGATGTTGTTGTGTATTCTTCTCTGTATGGTGGTGTAGTGAAAGAATTTTGTATTTCATCCTCCCTCTTTTAGCCATCTTATTCTGGATTTCTGCCTCCAAAGAATCTCCTCTTGCTTTGTTCTTTCGTCCAGTTATTTTTGAAGGATTTGTTCCTTTTCTACCAGTGCTCTTGTCCTTCATTTATTATTTTTTGTTGAAGTTCCATCATTTCGTGGGCCAGATCTTTCTGGGCTTGAAATATATTCCCAAATGTCATTTGATTCCATTTCTTGATATGCATTTTGAGATTTTTGAGTCGTTGTTGAAGTTGATACATTTGTGATCCTGCAGAAGTGATGAAGCTTTTCCATGTTGAGTGGACCAGGTTGTTAAATTCTGGGTGAGTGTGCCAAAAAGCTTCATACTGGAAGGGTTTTCTGGTGAAGTTTCCAGGCCTTTGCCATTGTAGAGATATGGGCCAGTGATCTGACCCAAAAAGAGGTAGGATTGAGGCAGAGAAGTATCCTCCTCAATGGATGGCATTGTCAGATAGCAAAAGTCTATCCAACCGTGAGGTGATTTGCTATTAGCCTAATCTTTTATTGTTCCGTGTGTGCATGCCATTATTAAAGGGCATATCAATGAGCCAATTGTCTTGTATGTACTCTTTAAAGTGATTACTTTCCATGTCTAATTTGACTCAGCCGCCATTCTTCTCCTCAAGCTTAGTAATCATATTAAAGTCACCTCCTATAATCCAAATAGGATGGACTCTGGTGGAATTGAGAGCAGCTAAAGTGTTCAGTAATTCCAATTTATTTGCAGCTTCCTGAGAAAAATATACATTTGAGAGATGTCCATGCACATTGGTCCCTATAATATGAAAAGTGGCTTGAATAAGATTATGAGTGGTATGGAAATCAGTGAGAAAAATAGCCTGTGTCTTCCATGCTATTGCTAGTCCTCCTGAAGCCCCCAAGGCATCAAATGCTATTGAATGGATCCATGGCCAAGCTTTTGAGAGAATGGTACCAAGTGTACTACTGCTACATTTTGTTTCTTGCGTGAAGAAAATCTGCAGGTTCTCCTGTTGTATCATGTTTTTTGATCATTCTGTACTTCACAGGGTTGTTTAACCATCTTAAATTCTATGAAATGAGCTTCATGATTCTTCCTCGTTTCTTAGTATCTTTGAGAAGGTTTTTTCCATCCCATTGAATCCCAAGTTGTATCCCTAATGTTCACTGCTGATGTGGTCTTGAAAGGATTACCTCGAAATTCTATAACTGTCTATCCAGGATTTTTTCAAATTCTTTCTTCCTACATGCTTGCTCAAGGCTGAATATCTCTAGATCCCCAATGTCAATACTGTTTGCTTCCTCTTCCATATGATTGGGTTCACTGTTTTCCCTTGCTAAGTCATTTGTGTGGATTGATTCTTGGATTAAGTTTTCAATTTCCATGTTATGAAACCATCTCAAGAAAAAGATAGAAAAAATAGATCAACACCTTCGAATTCAGCCTCTTCGAGGGGGAAACCTCCTTTACATTACATAAATGAACAATTCTTGGATGATTCAAATGACAAAACCTCCTTTCTATATATAGGAGTCTAAGGAGTCACAATATAACCCAACCAACCTAACAATAATAATATAAATCCACAAAAATAACAATAGAGGGATTCTATGGGGCACAATAATAACAATATGAGGACAATAGGGGCAAAACAATATTAATAAGGGATACAACAACAATAGTAATGGGGTAATCACTAGTATTATAGGGACCCAACATGCCTCTCTCCTTCAAAAAAGTGTTGTCCTCAACGCTTGAGTAGTTCTGGATGCTTCTGTATAAAATTCTCATCCTCCCATGTGGAATCTTCAGCGCATAAGTTCTTTCACTTGATAAGATACTCCAAAATTGATTGATTTCGTAGCTGTCAAGTTCTTGTTTCTGTGACTGCTTCTGGTTCCAATATAATTTTTCCTTCCTCGTCAAGTTCTGGCAATATTGTTTGAATTGGGAGCTTGTCACCTATAACCTTCTTTAAACATGAAACATGGAAAACTGGGTGCAATCGAGAAGCTGCAAGAAGCTCCAATTTGTATGCCATAGTACCAATCTTTTGCAACATCTTGTACGGACCATAATACTTTGGTGATAATTTATTATCCTTCTTAGCTTGCTTGAGGGAAATTTTCCTATATGGTTGTAGTCATAGGAATACCCAATCACCTACATCAAAACTTCTTTTACTGCGATGTTGATCTGCCTGTTGTTTCATTCTATTCTGTGCCAACATGAGGTTATCCTTTAAGAGTTGGAGGACTTGTTGTTGATGTTCGATGTGATGTTTCACTACTTGAACCTTAGAATTTTCTCTTAAATATGATGTGATGGATGGTGGCTGATATCCATAAAGTGCCATAAATGGGTTCATTTTTGTTGTTGTATGGAAGGAAGTGTTATACCACCATTCAGTTAGAGGCAACCATTTGACCCATTTTGTCTGTTTATCAGATACAAAGCAGCGAAGATATCCTTCCAAACATTTGTTTACTATCTCAGTTTGCCCATCAAATTGAGGATGATATGATGAGCTATGAGCTAACTGAGTACCAAGAGAAGAAAATAATTTTGTCAAAAAATTTCTAGTGAAAATGGGATCTCTGTCACTTACAATAATCCTTTGGTTTCCATGTAGCTTTTGAATTGTTTCCATAAATGTAGTAGAAACCGTACTGGCTTTAAATGGATGTGATAATGCACAAAAGTGTGCATACTTGGTAAGTCTGTCAACTACCACCATGATGACACTCTTTCCCTCAGACTTGGGTAAACCTGTCATAAAATCCATTGAAACATCCTCCCAACGTTGGCTTGGAATGGATAAAGGTTGTAATAGACCCGGTGTCTTAATGTTTCAAATTTATTTTGTTGGCAAACCAAACATTCCGCCACAAAATTTTGAATATTTGATTTAAGGCCATCCCAAAAAATTCGTTCTTAACCCTGTGGTAAGTTTTTAAAAATCCTGAGTGCCCTCCTAAGGGAGAAGTGTGCAATTCCGTAAGAATCTTTTGTTTTAGCTGGGAATTCTTACAGAGGTATAAGCAATCTTTGTACCATAACGAATCATTTTGGCAGCTAAATGTATCAGATGTACTGGAATCTTGTTGTAACTTTCGAATAAGTGCCCACACTTCTTCGTCACTCTTCCATTCACCCCTTGCTTCGTTTATCCAATCTGGTTGGATAATAGAAATGGCGCACAACAATGCTTCCACATCCTCATCCCTTCTTGAGAGTGCATCTGCCACCACATTTTGCTTCCCTTTTCTGTAGATGATTTCAAAGTCATAACCCAAAATCTTTGCGACCCACTTTTGTTGCTCTTCAGATGATAATCTTTCTTCTAAAAAGCATTTAAGGCTATCATGATCTGTTTTGACCTTGAAGTGCCTTCCCATTAGGTAGGGTTGCCATTTCTCAAGTACATGGAGTATTGCCAACATTTCCTTCTCATAAGTAGCTTTGTGTAAAAACTTTCCCTTGATTGGACGACTTTCAAAAGCAATGGGTCTTTCATCTTGCATTAAAACAGCACCAATTCCATTTCCTAAAGTGTCACATTCCATAATAAAGGTTTTTGTGAAGTCCGGTGTAACTAAGACTGGTGCTTAGCACATTGCTTCTTTAAGATGTTCAAAGGCCTTTGTTGCTTCTGGAGTCCATGAAAATGCATCTTTCTTCAATAATGTTGTTAGAGGTGCTGCTATTCTCCCATAATTCTTAACAAACTTGTGATAATACCTTGTCAACCCAAGAAATCCTCGCAGATGCTTTATGGATGTGGGGATTTTCCATTCCTTGATGGCTTTAATTTTTCTAGGGTCTACCTTAACTCCTTCATGAGATACAATATGACCCAGATATTCCACCTCTTGTACTCCAAAGAAACATTTGGATATTTTTGCATATAATTGTTTCTCCTCCAATAGTTGTAGCACTCTGTCAACATGTTCAACATGATCCTTCCAAGAATTAATGTATATTAGTATATCATCAAAAAATACTAACACAAATTTTCTAAGGAATGGTTTGAAAATGGAATTCATGAAATCTTGAAATGTTGAAGGTGCATTGGTAAGGCCAAAAGGCATGACAGAAAATTCATAATGACCCTCATGAGTTCTAAATGCTGTTTTCGAAATGTCTTCAGTCTTCATTATGATTTGATGATATCATGAACGAAGATCCAACTTGGTGAAGTAAATTGATCCATGCAATTCATCCAGTAATTCATCAATGACAGGAATGGGAAACTTATCTTTAATAGTGAGCTTGTTGAGCTCCCTATAATCCAGACACATGCACCATGATCCATCCTTCTTATGCACCAATACTACTGGAGCAGAGAAAGAACTTTGACTCGGTTTAATTATACCAGCCTCTAGCATTTCTGCAACCATATGTTCAATTTCACTCTTTTGGGCATAGGGATATCTGTATGGCCTGATGTTTGGAGGAACACTTCCTAGAATCAAATGAATAGCATGATCATGATCACGAATAGGTGGGAGACCTTTGGGAGTCTCAAATACCTTGGAATGATAGTCCAAGACTTTTTGGAGATCTGGAGAAATAGATGATTCCAATGTGGAAACATCTAGCGAACTAATTATGCAATTACACCTCTTTACTCCTTTTTTAGAAGCTTTGTCATACCGTTGGAGCTGATTATCTTTCCCAGTTTCCTTGCAATACCCCTTAATTCAACTTCCTTTCCTTCCATAGAAAATTTCATGAAAAGTTCTTGAAAATTAAAAGCTATTGTACCCAAGGATTGTAGCCATTGGACTCCTAGTACAACATCAGCACCTCCCATTGGAATGGAAAGCATTGGGCTAGTCAATACATATTCTCCCATGGATAGCTTGATATTATGGCACTTTCCAGAGCAAATTATTGTTCCCCCATTTGCAACCATCACTTGACACTCTGGTGCTGGATATAAGAAGAAATTCAATTCTTTGCTACCTTACAATGAATAAAATTGTGGGTACTTCCTGAATCAATCAACACTATTACCTTTTTCTTCTTGATTTGTCCTTCTATCTTGATGGTTTGAGGAGTGGTAATTCCTACCAATGCATTAGAAGATATGGTTGGATTCATTTCTTCCTTATCTAGGCTTTTTTCCTGGAGTATATCCTCTTCTTTTGACCTTTCTTGCTCCTTTTCTTCCTCCTCTTCACAATCTATGTAGAATAATTTCTTCTCAGCACACTTATGACCTTTAGTGTATTTGCTATCACAATTGTAACAAAGCCCTTTTGCTCTTTTTTCTTCTAATTGTTGTGGTGTCAACCTTATAGGTGGTGGAAGACTAGGGGCAACAACACTTCCATCTTTATAGTTGTGAGTGGTATGCTTCCTGGCTGCCATAATTTTTCTTTCCTTTTTTCTTGCTAACCTGAATGCCTTCTCTAATGAATTAGGTACCCAAAGGTGAACATCATGTTGGATATTATCCTTTAAAGTCCCTATGAACACATCAATCCTATGCTCCTCTGGAATATTTTTTACCCTTATGTTCAATTTTTGGAACTCCTCAATGTGCTCCATTATTGAGCCCTTTTGTTTGAGACTTATCAATTGGCTAAAAAAAGGGTTGCTTTTTGTATCCTCATAATGTGTTGTCAATTCTTCCATAAAAATTGCCCAAGTGATAATTTGTTTACGAGAGCAAAACCATTGATACCATACAAACTGATTTGGTTCCAAATATAAAGTTGCAATACGTACCTTTTGTGTGTTTTTCACATTATTGAGATCGAAAATTTGCTCCATCTGTAATATCGATGTTGCGGGATCATTGCCATCAAACTTTCTCATATCGATTTTGGAATATGGTGGGTCTTCGATCACAAATTAGAGTATATGAAATCATGATTAACATTTATTTTTTTCACATCATGAGTTTCCTTTACCACCTTTTCACCATTAGTAAGGATTTCTTGTCGAAAATTTGTTAAATCTGTCTTCAAATCTACCTTCAAATCGTCCATCTTAGCTTCCACACCCTTTATCTTAGCTTCTATTAGCTTTTGTGAGAGTGACATTTGTTGCACTTGGTCTTGTAATTTTGATATATCTTCCTCTTAGCATTTCTTCCTCTTCTTCATGAGTCATGCTAGAGCTTTCAGGTTGCTTACTAGGTGTTTGCATTTTCTTTCCTCAGGGCATCAGTTACCGATAATAATGCTCTACTATTCCCTTTAAATTCCTTCAAAATAAATTTTCAAACCAAGCTTAAGAAAAAATTTAAAAAAATCTACACACCTTTTTTCACTTTGTAGGAGCTCGATATTGCCTCTGATATATCTCTGTACTTTCAGATCATCTAGTTCTCAAATTGTGACCTGCAGTAGCCCTCTATGTCCTCCTTCTAATGCCACCAGTGTGATCCAAATTGGATTCCCCAAGGAAGAGTTATGCGAAATCTCCCACAGTGACCTGATTATAGACTAGTTTAGTAGAGCGAACTTGTACGATGTGTCGCGAGTCCCTGTTTCAACCTCTAGCTCTAAAAATATATACAAGAAACTAAAGTATGTCCTCTTTCTGTACCATCTTACGAAATTTCAATCCGATGCTCAAAGAGAAAGTTATGATGATTTTTCCCAGGTCACCTGTTTGGAATGTAATTCAGGAGTCTGCAAAAAGACCATGTTCCCCAGATCATATCTCCGTAAATATAGTTCGAAAAGCTCTGAAATTCGGACCCGAGATTTAGTGTGAATTCTTCTCAAACAGGTTTTTTCTTTAGCTTCTGAAACGTCGCAGAAAAAAACTTTATTGTGAAAATTCCATGATGACCTATCTGGAGCAGCGAAACCCTAGAATCCAAAGCTCTCATACCAAATATTATGAAACCAGCTCATGAAAAAGATAGAAAAAATAGATCAATGCCTTAGAATTCAGCCTCTTCGAGGGGGAAACCTCCTTTACATTACATAAATGAACAATTCTTGGATGATTCAAATGACAAAACCTTCTTTCTATATATAGGAGTTTAAGGAGTCACAATATAACCCAACCAACCTAAAAATAATAATATAAAGCCACAAAAATAACAATAGAGGGATTCTATGGGGCACAATAATAACAATATGGGGACAATAGGGGCACAAAAAGATTAATAAGGGATACAACTACAATAGTAATGGGGTAATCATTAGTATTATAGGGACCCAACATTCCATTCCATTTGGTCACCATTCGGTTTCCTTATTGGGATTGGATATTGGGCTTGCGATGTCTACGTGTCACTTCATGCTTTTCCTGATGCCTGAGGTGTGAATTACCAGAGGAGACTTGGGTATATCTTCAGCTTGGATGGGGGATTCAGATTCGTCCAAGTTTGGATGAGTGAGGATATCAAAGTTGTTTGTAGTTGATGGATTAGATGTATTGGTAATGGGATTTCTGAGGCTTGAGGTGGGTTTTTTGTGGTGATTTTTTCGAGAATTTACTTTGGTGAACCCTTCCAAGTCCTATTTTTTTTAGGAGTTGTTGGCTTTGGTGTAAACATTGAGGGGGAAATCACGGAAAATATGTCCATGGGCATGACATTTCCTACATCTGAATGGAACATGTTTATAATCTATGGGCTGAATCCATTCAAAATCATCATGGTAAAGACTTACTGAATCCAGAAGTACTTTGTTTAGATGCATGTAGACACAAATGCAAGCATAGGAGATATATCGTCTAAGTTTTGTTTCTTCTACTACCTTTATGAAACCGCCCAATCCATTTGCAATGTCTTGCAGCAATTATTCATCCCAGTACTCCAAAGGTAGGGAATATAGTCGAATCTAGACTGGTGCCCAGTGGAAATATTCTTTATCTAGATTGAATCTTTCGATCCAGTCTCTTAGATACATGCCCGCTGAGTTGAAGAAATAGGGGCTGTCGTCTAGAATACTATTACGATCTTCTAAGCAGTTGAAAATAGCTATAAAGAAACCTTTGGGACCAAGCTGCAGGGTGACATGTCCTTTAGGTTTCCATTTGGCTGCAATCCATCCTTGCAGGGCTTTCTCTATTGGCCAGAAGCTAATGAATTTCCCTATAAGGGCGTGGTCCTTCATAAATTGAATATTTGCATTGATTTGAAGCCCCAATAGTTCTATCTTGGGTCATTCTGCTGCAATAGGTTTGCATGTAGCAGAAGTCGCTTTGGGGGTTTCGCTATTCAAAGTAGGATCCCCTTGCTGTTGATTCTGAGGCCTTGCCTCCGTATCTGGTGAAGCTTTGTTTTCCTTTTGCACTGCTGGGTCATTCTGTGCTTCAGTACTGTCAGTCTGCATCTTTTCTGGAGCCCTATCATCTTCATTGGGAGTGCGAATCTCATTTCTTCCAAAAGGGGGAGGTGCAGAGTCCCCCCCAGAAGGGGATCCATTCCAATGTTCCTTATTGACAAGGTTCACTATCACCAGAGAGGCTGATTTGTTACAATATGGTGATGTACAGAGAAATTCAGAGGCAGTAGAGTTTGCTAGAAACCCTAGGTGGCCATGAATTACCGGACACCGGAGTCATTCATTTCATATCAAATTTTAGCACGTGAAAAAAAAACGTAGGTGTATGAGTATTAACCTATCTATAAAAAGGTAATTGAGGGAATAATATGCCTCTCTTCATCAGTAAATCTAACAAATATGATATGTTTATGAAATGTATCAAAAAATATATTGACCCAACAAGATTTCCAAATTCATCAGTTAAAAATTCTTAATCGCAGTTATTAAGGAAATTCTTCAATGCGAATTGTATAATGAATGTTGTAGCAAGAAAAACTACTATTACCAATTCAGAAGCATATTATTCTTCAAAAAGTGCCAATTAAAACAATGGACCTACCAAAATTAGGCAAAAATAGTTGTTTTCTACAGTCACTAAAGCATAAGGCTGTACCCCTGAATACATGCAATTCTGACGAGCTTATTATTCTCATTTGCATAAGTAATTAAATCCTACATAATTTGTTATTGTAAAATTGTTTCCAACAACACCCATTTTTAAAGATAGCTTTATATGATAAAAGTAACATTGTCGTGTTGATCTATTCACATTTCAACAAACTTAGTAAAATTCATTTTGACATTTATACAAAAACTTTTAGACATAGGAAGCTACATCCATTGCATAATCTATTCATAAATTTCTAGTACATAAAATCAATAGTCAATGAGACATTTACTCTAAGAATTTATGTGCATAAAAGCTACAACCATTGAGGCCTTTTGACAAATAGTTTGCAAGCATACAATATACAACCATTGAGGCATTTTGTCAAACACTTGGTGACCATCATCTCTTAAGACAATTTGTTAATGATTAGCAACATGAAGATAAGATTTTTAATCAACCTATTTAACAAATAAAATTCATAAATTAAAACTTCAAATAATGGCATATTAAAACATAAACTAAATCATCTTAATCCTTCACCTAAAACTCGACAACACGCACATATAGTTGGCAGCAATAATATTCAAAATCACCCAGATTTATGATCTGGGTTCCAAGAAGTGTTGTTTTGGAATCAAATTGGGGGTTACATGGACTTTTGGCATGGATACCCCCTGATGTTGAGCAGAAGCACAACATAAGTTCCTGAAGATGCGATTTCTTAAAACAACGGCAACAAAAGTTCCTATTATCTGATTTATCACTTTTGCTAAACACTAAGTGTGCAAACTTCATCTACAACTGTACATGGATAAAAAGGAAACCCAAATTTATGATAATATGGTATTTTCATTAACTCATGGAAACATATAATGGACAAAAAATCATTATAAAAGGAACTGAAAACTTTGGTAACACATTCTTGTTTTAATCCCCCTACATGTACATTCTCAACTACAACTGCCATTCATTATTGGTTAGCTCAGTAATAACTCTGTAAATATCTCATAATATTCACAAGTATCCATTTCCATCGAATTGAAATTTCTACAACACTTTTAAATTAATAATAAACTAAAATTTCAAGAATGATTATGAACATACTTGGCAGTGTATTTATACAATTCCAAAAAGATGGGAATATGCTCCAGCTCCAATGAGAGTATTATACAGCTCCAATATCCTTACCAACTCATTGTTAACCATCTGGTTTTCCTCCGAACCATATCCAACAAGAACTTCTTGCCCTAGAATCCCAGAGTTGGAGAAGCTCACAAGTAGTACCAAAATATAGTAGTAGAGAGATATACAAGGCAAATCAAGGAAGATAAGTTTCAATTTCTCCCAATACCACTCATGGTCAACTCCACCTGGTAGAGCTACTTTGTAATTTAGTTTAGGTATTTCAAATTCATTTAGAAAGAAATTGGCTACTCTCTAAGTGTCTCCCTTTCATCATTTTTTTTTTAAATCTCTCCAACTCTTGGTATCACAATGCACCTCCTTTTCCCCCAAGTGAGAAGACATGAGACATATATATAGGAGGAGCAACCAAATTTTGTCATAAAGGAGGAGTAATAATGCATGCCTTGTATTCCCTTTAGAGGAGTGTAATTCATGCCATTAAGTAGAGGTATGCATTCCTTAGTTAAGGAGAGTGTAACATATGCATTAAAGAGAGCGTAAGAGGAATATTATATGACATGTCTTTAATGAGTGTAAGAGGAATATGTAATTCTTTGACAAGTGCATAAAAGTGAGAGTAATGTATTATTAAAATAGAGAGAGAGTGCTACATAGATCCATGAGAATCATCAAGGAGAGAGGTGTGAAGTGATTGAGGAGATGAAGGTGACTTATAATTCCCTTTTAATAATAATATCATAGACTCATAAAATATAATAATAATATTAATAATATTGAGGATTAAGTCGATATTTAACTATTATGATTGATTAATGATAAGTTAAGTGATTTTCCATCAACTATGCTTGATTGCCAATTTATGGAAGGTGATTTACTATTTTTGGAAATTCATGTTTGAGACGCTAGACATGCATTTCTATTTTTAGAAAGTCACTCTAAGATTGTTAGAAAAGGGGTTTTATTAAGGAAATTCATTGTTATGAAACTAGCTCACAAAAAGAGAGAAAAGATAGATCAATGACTTCAAAATCAGCCTCTTCGAGGGGGTAACCTCCTTTACATTACACAAATGAAAAATTCTTGGATGATACAAATGACAGGACATCCTTTCTATATATAGGAGTCCAAGGGTTCCCAATACAATCAGAGGCTACATAACAATAATATTGTAGGGGCACAACAATAACAATAGGGGCTTCTATGGGGCATAATAATAACAACATGGGGACTATATGGGCACGATAATACAATAAGGGGGTTGTAATAATAACAATAAGGGGTTACACTTGTAATTTAGGAACCTAACATGCCCTTATACTTTAAAAAGTGTTGTACTCAACACTTGAGTAGTTTTGGATGCTTCTTTATAAAATTCTCATCCTCCCATATGGAATCTTCAGTAAGTAAGTTCTTCCACTTGATGAGATACTCTAAAATTGATCGATCTCGTAGTTGTCAATTTCTTGTTTTTGTGACCACTTCTAGTTCCAATATAATTTTTCTTTCCTTTTCAAGTTCTGTAAATATTTTTGAACTCGGATATGGTCACCTATAACCTTCTTTAAGCATGAAACATGGAAAATTGGGTGCACTCAGGAAGATGCAGGAAGCTCCATTTTTTATGCCATAGTACAAAGATTTTGTAACACCTTATGTGGACCACATTACTTTGGTGGTAATTTATTATCCTTTTTAGCTTGCTTGAGGGATATTTGTTTCTATGGTTTTAGTCATAGAAATACCTAGTCACCTACATCAAAAGTTCTTTCGTTGCGATGTTGAGCAACCTATTGTTTCATTCTATTTTGTGTGAAAGTGAGGTTATCCTTTAAGAGTTTGAGAACTTCTTGTTGATTCTCGATGTGATATTCCATTGCTTGAACCTTACAATTTATTTAAAACATTATTCGATCGATGGTGGATGATATCCATAAAGTGCCATAAATAGGGTCATTTTTGCTACAGTATAGAAGGAAGTGTTATAACACCATTCTACTAGAGGGAACCACTTGACCCATTGTGTCTATTTATCATATGCAAAGCAACAAAGATATCCCTCCAAACATTTGTTCACTATCTCAATTTTCCCATCAGATTGAGGATGATAAGATGAGCTATGTGTTGGAAATAATACTGAGAGGGGGGTGAATCAGTATTATCAGATCAATATTTTTATTTCTCAAATAGATTTATATACGCTACTTCAGTGAAGTGAAATACCATGTACACACAACTGTGATTAGAGAAACCAACATATATCTAGAGAACCTGTGATTTAGACAACTAATCATGTGTTGATCTTAAACAATTACATCAATAACTATTAGACAGTGTAGTAAAAGTAGAATAAAGCATCACACATAAGCAACACACATGAAAACCAAAATTTAAGGTGGAAACCCAATGTGGGTGAAAACCATCTATTTCTATCATCTCTGTCATCTTTTAATAATAAGAAAATCTATTTACAATCTTGTACTAGTGTAGACTCATACCAAGACGCAGGCACCCACATGTAGAAGAATACAACCTTCTCTCATTTTCTAGCTTCTACTAGAAGGGAGCTGTAACCCCCTAGCTCTTGTACAAGCCAATTTGTTTACTAGTACGTAGTCAGTAACCTACAGAAGGCTACGACCTTATTTCTTCCTCCAGGGACCACGTTTCATGAATTTTCAGACTAGATACCCCTGGATCACAACACCACAATCTGAAGGACATGTTTCATCCAATTTTCATATTGGACCCATAAAAAGATTTTAAACTTAAACTACATCAACCAACATTCAGTTAATCTGAACAATCAGATCATTGACACCAGAACACTGTGTTGAACCCAAAAACTTGCATCATCATTCAGAACCAGCTGTAACCTCAAAAACCATGCATTAGAGTGTATACGCTACTTGGATGAACCCAAACTGCGTGTATACGCTACTTCCGTTAATCAAACCTGCGTATACCTTCAAAACTACTGCAAACATAAACTTTTAAATCAAGTCTGTACCAACCAACAATATACTGAATATCTACTGTCAACTTACAGAGCTTTACACAGGCAACGACAGAGATCACTTCTTCTCACTTATACAATCAATCAATCAAATACCAACCTCCTTATGCATTCAGTTTTACATTTAGATCTAAGAAGACTTCATTGACAGACAATAGTAAAACAATAGAATTTAATCAGATAGATCAGTCAGGTCTAAAAAAGAAGCTTTTCTTTTGTACATGCTATTTTTAAGGGTATAACCTACGCGTATACACACTTTTTGAAGAGACAAACAAGTGTACATATCTTCATATATCAACTCATAACTTTGTAGTACTTCTAAACTTCAAGCAAACCTGGATCACGACATTTAAAGAATAAAATAGGTGTACACAGTCAGATCTAACCGAACCAATATTAGATCATCCAATAATAAGTCACTTTAGGTCTCATGATCCTAATCCAACATTGAATTCAAGGTGCACAAAGTATTTTAGATCAAATCACAAACATAGCCCCTGCAACATAAAATATACTTCAAATAGAAGTATTCCTTAGAAAACCATACACTTGCACCCATGGCCTTATGATCTTCTCCTCCTTATATAGATTTAGTCCCTTTGTCAATACCTTGGACCAAAACCACTTAGGACCAATACCTTGGACCAAATACCTAGCGTCAATACCATAGACCAAATACCTCGGACCAAATGCCACGGGTCAATACCACGGACCAAATACCTCAGACCAAAGCCTAAGTTTTCCAATCATGTACAAAATTTTCTTTCTGTGGGAGTGCATGTATATGTATATGCTCATTTTGTTATGTGGAACATCATGTATATGCTATTTTGCCTAAGTGGACCAATGTGTATGAACTTTTTCCTTTACCTTCTGTGTTCTGATCAATAGACCTTAGTTCCATCTTCCTATTCTTCTGTGCCATTACCCTGTAACCTCTGAATATACCTATTGTATTGTGAGTTTCCTTTTACCAAAACTGAATTGACCTGTGAGTAAGTTTCCATCAAAGACAACACTTGTATCATAATGCCAACAATCTCCCCCTTTGGACTTGATGGCAACCATGATGGTGTTGATTTCTGCAAGCTGTAGAAATTGTTAGAGATCACAAGAAACACCAAAATTCTCTCCCCCTTTGACATCAAGGGCAAAGGGAAAAACAAGATACTCTTAATATCTGAATAGCTTAATATGATCATGCTCCCCATAGACACATGATGAATTTTGTGATTAAACTCCCTCTTTTTGCATGTTCTGGTATCATTGTACATGCTGTGATGCACTAACCATCCATGCCCCCCCTGAGCACATGCAGAGTCTGCAAAAATATTTTCCAAAAGGATAACATGACTCTATAACTCAACTATGTGAGTTTGACCTTCCTATCACCAATGACTCATACATACATTAATCTCCCAATCAAGTGGGGATATACCTAATGTTTATACATGATAGAAATACAATAAATATTACATCATCCATCCCATGCAAAGTGGGGATACAAATTACATCATTTATCCAATAGGACTCAATCAAATGTATGAGAAGTCATGTCACACCCTAGACTTTTACATGACTTATGCAGCAAATGGTATAAATATCTGAATCCATAACTGGACTTAGCAACCATAATGCCAACAATGCAAAATGCGTGTGAAGGCTAATGTTCCCCTTGAACCTGTGCTATCTATGCATTGTTAACAAGTCATTAATCAAGGCATCTTTGTCAGTTAGATAAAAATTAATGAACAAAACATATCGTTAGACCATAATCATCAACATTATACAGAGCACCCATATCAGAGTCTGACCTAGTGTTTTTCCTATCAGAATAACATATAAGCTTCTTTAGCCACAGAAATCTGCATGTATACGCGACTATACTTCATGAAACCAGTGTATAATAACCTTCCTCTGAAAAGTTGGATTTAACAGCAGGATGATGTAGCAACTACTTCCAACTTTTGTCTGAGACATCCAAATGTTTCTATGGGCAATGGTTTAGTGAATATATCAGCAACCTGTTCTTTGGAGGGGACATACTCTAATTTGACATTTTGTTCAAACACTTATTCTCGTAGAAAATGGTACTTGATGGGTATGTGCTTGGTCTTGGAGTGCATGATTGGATTCTTTAAAACACTAATGGCACTTTTATTATCACATAGAATGGAGACGGGTGGAGTACATGTGATCTGAATGTCTTGCAAAGTTTGCATCATCCAAAGTAGTTGTGTGCAACAAGATGTAGCAACCACATATTCTGCTTCAGATGTAGATAAAGCAATTGAACTTTTTTTCTTGCTGGACCAAGACACTAACCTAGAACCCATATAGATTGCACCACCAACCAAGACACTAACTTCGAACCCATATAGAATGCACCACCACTAGTGCTTTTTCTATCATCAACACTTCCTGCCCAATCTGCATCCATATATGCATGAGGAGTAAGATCTCCATCTCTAGATTACCATATTCCAGAGTCCTGAGTTCCTTGAGGATATTTGAAAATTCTTTTGACCGCCTAAAGGTGTGATTCCTTTGGATTTTCTTGGAATCTTCCAACAATTCCTACTGCATGTATGATGTCAAGTCAAGTACCTATTAAATAAAGCAGACTACCAATCATGGATCTGTAAGTTTGTTGATGTACTGCTTCTGATTCATCATTTGAGCTGAGACTACATCCTGTTACCATTGGAGTACATACAGGTTTAGAATCTTCCATTCCGTACTTTTTCAAGATCTGCTTGAGATATTTGGTTTCTGAAAGAAAAATACCATCTTTAGTTTGCTGAACTTGTAGACCAAGAAAGTAGGTAAGTTCACCAAGCAAGGACATTTCAAATTCTTGCTGCATTACTAAAGCAAAATTTTGACTCATGGATTCTCCATTGCTACCAAAAATGATATCACCAACATACAGAATAATAATTAGCAATTTATCATTTTCAATCTTTGTATATAAATTGCTATTTGCAGAACCTTTTGTAAAACCTTGTAGGTGTAGATATTTGTCAAGGCGGTAATACCAAGCCCTTGGAGCCTATTTCCGACCATAGAGGGTCTTTTTGAGTTTTCATACAAGTTTTTCATCATTTCTTCAAAATCTATACCTTTTTGTTGAGCATACCATTTACAAACAAGTCTGGCCTTGTTTCTAATGACTTCTCCATTTTCATTCAGATTGTTCTTGAATATCCACTTAGTTCCTATAATATTTTTATCATGAGGTCTAGGAACTTATACCCTAGTGTCATTTTTTTCAATTTTCTCAAGTTCTTCATCCATGGCCTTAACCCAACATTAAACTTTGCATGCTTCATTTACATTTTGAGGTTCGGTGGAGGATAGTAATGCTAGATAGCTTGAGGTCCCTAAAATATTTCTTCTTGTCTATACACTAGCCTCCCTTTCTTATAAAATTTGAGTTTTTGGATGATTTTTCGGAACATGGCTGGATGGAGTCTTTCATTCTACCATTATATCTTATTCTAGTGCTTCATTGGTTTCTTCTTCAATATAATTTTGATTTGATGTGGGAAAGTAATCCCCATCTTCCTCATTGTCATAATCTTCTATTGATTTTATCTATTTTGGATTTCTGAATGCTTCATCAACTACAACATCAATCCTTTCAACAATTTTCCCAAGTCTTTTATTATAACATTTATATCCTTTACTTCTGGAAGAATAACCAAGAAGAATCCCCTCATCTGCTCTAGGTTCAAACTTACAAAGTTTTTCATCAGTCCTTTTGATAAAACATTTGCTTCCAAAAACTTTGAAGTATTTTAGAGTAGGAGTCTTACCATACCAAAGTTCATGTGGAGTTCGAGTGCTATTTACCCAAATATTTGCTTTGTTGAGAATAGTCACGGCAACAAATGCAACTTCACCCCAGAAGGTTGCATGAGTTCTAGATTCATATAGCATAGCTCGAGCCATTTGTTGAACTGTTCTATTCATCCTTTCTACCACAGCATTTTGCTAAGGAGTTCTTGCTATGGAAAATTGCCTTTTTATTCCATGTTGCTCACAAAATTCAAAGAATTCATCTGATATAAATTCCCCTCCTCGATCAAATCTGAGGCATTTGATTTTTTGATTTGATTCATTTTTAACCAAAGCTTTGAAGGCTTGGAACTTTTCAAATGCTTCATATTTATGCTTTAGAAGACCTATCCAACAAATTTTGGAAAAATCATCAATGAACAAAATAAAGTATTCTTATCGACGAGGTGAATGTTTCCTTGTTGGTCCACATAAATCAGTATGGATAAGTTCAAGAGCCTTACTACCTGACCCTTCTTTTTCCATGAAGTGAACTTTGGTTTGCTTATCGATTTGACATTGTTTGCATATTGTATTTTCTGGGATGTTGATATCTCGAAGATCACGAATAACCTTGAGTCTGCATGCTTTTTTTATTTGAGAAAAGCTTAGATGTCCCAATATTCTATGCTGCAGTTAGTTTTCATCATTTTTGTTTAGATAGCACTGTTGTTGTCCTCCTTTTAGTATGTATAAGTTGTTTGGAGTTCTTGTACCTTTGATCACGGTCTCTCCTGTATCAAGCTCATGAACAACACATCCATTTGATCGAAACACCACTTCATTTCCTTTATCACACATTTGACTGACACTCAACATGTTATGCTTTAAACCATCTACATACTTAACATTTCTAGCTTTAACAGTTTCTTTCAAGAAAACAGAACCTTTACCTTTTATGACAGCTGGAGTTTCATTTCCAATTGAGACATTATTTTCCTTTTCTAAGGCATTATATGATTGAAGCTTCTCTTTGTCACTTGTCATATGTTTGGAGCATCCACTGTCGATGTACCACTGATTTGCTTATCCTTCTACATACAAGGCTATACCACATCTTTCTATTTGAGATTCTTTCCTTCTCCATATCTTGGGATTTAATGGAATTTTCTTCTTTTGAGGTGTTTGCCTAAATTTGCTCCTGCATTCAGATTCTTCATGGCCAAAGTTGTTACAAATTGAGTATTCTATTTCATTTTCAAGAGGAGAAAAGTTATTATAGGAACTTCTCTTGATCCCTGTTACATTCCTTTGATTTCGTGCTTCTCTAGTCATGATGGTTTTGTAAGCAACACATTGAGCAACTTTGTGCCCAAAATTATGACATGAAAAACATTGCCCATTAAAGAAGTTTATGTGACTATCGAATCTATTTACCTGTTGATTGTAGTTTCTATTGGTATTCATGTTTGGAGAAATTTGAGTATGATTTGCTTGAGGTTGGTTGTGGCTTCTATTGATATTCATCCTTGGAGAAAATTGGGTATGATTTACCTAGTGATCAGCTTTATGCCTTTGCTGATGATTGTCATACTGTTCACTGGTATTTGCTGCATCAAAATAACTTTTGGTGCAGGTTGACAGCTTTTGTGATTGAGATGCTTCTTCAGTATATCCAAGACATGTCTTTATCAGAGGAAAATGCTGAACTTTGATAATTTCATTTAAAGTTTCTGATCCTTTAGCAAATCTAAGATTGATAGATTTTGTTTTCTCAAGATATTTTCTTAGACCCACAATTTCACATTCTAGTTTTTCATTTTGTTTTTCTTTTTCAACAAGTTGGTATTTCAACGTATCTATGATCATATTATTTTCTTCTAAAGAGGTTTTGAGTTTAGATATTTTTTCATGAAAATTTTCCTCTTCTAAAGAATCCCAAAAATCATCATTGTCATAAGCCATGATAGTCCATAATCATCACTATTAGATAAACCATCACTATCCTCTTCTAAACTATCCCAAAAATCATGGCTATCATAAGCCATGATAAGTATTTAATCTTGACCAGTTTCATCTTCATCACTATTAGATAAACCATCACTATCTTCATGAGTATAGTAACTCCTTTTATTCACAACTTGTTTCCTATTCCCTTTTGCATATTCCTTTCTTTTCTCATATTTATATTTATGAGGACATCTGGCAGCATAATGACCGACTCTACCACAAGTAAAGCATTTGAAAGGTATCTTACCTCTGAACCTTCGAGAACCCCGTTGAAGCTTCTTGACAAAATTTACCTCATCTTCTTCTTCTAAAATGTGTCCTGATTCATTGTGTTCTTCCTTTTCTTTTCCTTTTTTTGAAGCTTTAAATGTGGCATCTCTTGTATCTAATGGACCTCCTTTTCTCATCTCAAAAGAAGTTAGGATTCTGTGAAGCTGTGTCATAGTGATAATCTGCAAACCCTATTTTTCTTCTATGGCAGACACTTTTTATTCAAATTTAGCAAACAAGGATCTCAAAATTTTCTCAACGAAGGTAACTTCCTTTATTTCTTCACCCATATTCTTCATATAATTAACAACATCATCTATATGTAAGAAGAAACTAGCTATACTCTCATCACTATGCATCTTAAGAGTTTCATTATGAATTTAGAGAGTTTGAAGCTTAGCACGTTTTACTTGAGAGTCTCCTTCATAGCTTTGAAATATTTTGTCCCATATCTCTTTGGCTGATTTGAGCTGCATGACTTTGAAAAACTCTGACTGTGACAAACTTCCCAATCAAGTATTGATAGCTTTGGCATTCGTTTCATATTTCTTTTTATCTGCCTTGTCTATAGGAATTGCCGTTGGAAATTTATATCCTCCTTCCACAATTTACCAGACATTTGTTCCAAGAGATTGTAGATAGGTTGTGGTTCTTATTTTCTAATACACAAAGTTGCTCCCATCGAAGATTAGTGGTCTGACGGATCCCATGCTTTCATGATTATTCATCTTGATGGATCTTCTTTCAAGCAATCAAGCTTCTTCTGAAGGACCTGCTCTGATACCAATTTTTGGAAAAAATATTGAGAGGGGGGTGAATCTGTATTATAAGATCAATAATTTTATTTCTCAAACAGATTTATATATGCTACTTCAGTGAATTGAACTAGCGTGTACTCGCAACTGTGATTAGAGGAACTCATGTATATCCAGAGAACATGTGATTTAAATTATTTATCATGTGTTGATCTTAAACCAGTACATCAGTAACTTATTAGACAGTGCAGTAAAAGCAGAATAAAGCATCACACATAAGAAACACACATGAACACCAAGATTTAAGGTGGAAACCCACTATGGGTGAAAACCACCTGCTGCTATCATCTCTGTCTTCTTTTAATAATAAGAAAATATATTTACAATCTTGTGCTGGTGCAGACTCATACCAGTACACAGGCACCCACCTGTAGAAGGCTACAACCTTCTCTTGTTTTCTAGCTTGTACTAGAAGGGAGTTGCAACCCTGTAGCTCTTGTACAAGCCAATTTGTTACTAGTACATAGGTGACAACCTTCTTTCTTCCTCCAGGGACCACGTTTCATGAATTTTTAGATTGGATACTCCTGGATCACAACACCACAAGCTGAAGGCCACGTTTCATCCAATTTTCATAGTGGACCCATCAAAAACTCTTAAACTTAAATTGCATCAACCAACATTCGGTTAATCTGAACAATCAGATCACTGACACCAGAACGTTGTGTTAAACACAGAAACCTGCATCGTAATTCAGAACCAAATGTAACCTCAAAAACCATGCATCAGAGTGTATATGCTACTTGGCTGAACCTAAACTGCATGTACACGCTAGTTCCATTAATCAAACCTGTGTATACCTTCAAAAATACTACAAACATAAACTTTTGCATCAAGTTTGTACCAAACAAAAATATACTAAATATCTACCGTCAACTTACAGAGCTTTACACAAGCAGTGACAGAGATCACTTCTTCTCACTTATACAATCAATCAATCAAATACCAGCCTCCCTATGCATTCAATTTTACATTCAAATCTATGGAGACTTCATTGAGAGACAACAATAAAACAACAAAATTTGATTAGGGAGATCAGTTAGATTTGGAAAGGAAGCTTTTCTTTTATACATGCTATTTTGAACGGTATAACCTGCGTGTACACACACTTTTGAAGAGACGAACAAACATACCTATCGGAATATATCAACTCATAACTTTGATGTACTTTTGAACTTCAGATAAAGCTAGATCACGACATTCAAACAATGAAATAGGTGTACACAGTCAGATCTAACTGAACCAATATCATATCATCCAATAATAAGTCACTTCAGGTCTCATGATCCTGATCCAACATTGAATTCAAGGTTCACAAATTGTTTTAGATGAAATCACAAACATAGCCCCTGCAACATAAAATATACTTCAGATAGAAGTATTCCTTAGAAACCCATACACTTGCACCAATGGCAATATGATCTTCTCCTCCTTATATAGCTTTAGGCCCTTTGTCAATACCTTGGACCAAAACCACTTAGGACCAATACGTTGGACCAAATACCTAGGGTCAATACCATGAACCAAATACCTCAGACCAAATACGTCAGACCAAAACCTAGGTTTTCCAATCATGTATGCATTTCTCTTTCTGTGGGAGTTCGTGTATATGTATAGGCCTTTTTTTGTTATGTAGAACAACGTGTATAAGCTGTTTTGACTAAGTGGACAGGTGTGTATCAGCTTTTTCCTTTACCTTCTTTATTCTAATAAGTAGACCTTAGTTCCATCTTCATGTTCTTTTGTGCCATTGCCCTGTAACCTTTGAATATACTTGTTGTACTATGAATTGCCTTTTACAAAAACTGAAATGACCTGTTAGTGAGTAGCCATAAAGGACAAAAATTGTATCATAATGCCAACACTATGAGCTAATTGAGTACCCAAATATTCCACCTCTTGTACTCCAAAGAAACATTTGGAGATTTTTGCATACAATTGTTTTTCCTCCAATAGTTTGAGAGCCCTGCCAACATGTTGAACATCATCCTTCCAAGACTTGTTGTAGATTAGTATATCATCAAAAAATACTAACACAAATTTTCTAAGGAAGGGTTTGAAAATGGAATTCATCAAACCTTGAAACATAGAAGGTGCATTGGTAACGCCAAAAGGCATGACAGAAAATCGATAATGACCCTCATGAGTTCTAAATGTTGTTTTTGGAATGTCTTCAGTCTTCATTATCATTTGATGATATCTTGAACAAAGATACAACTTGGTAAAGTAAATTCCTCCATGTAATTCATCCAATAATTCATCAATGACGAGAATGAGAAATTTATCTTTAACAGTAAGATTATTGACCTCCCTATAATCTAGACATATGCGCCATGATCCATCCTTCTTCTCTACCAATACCACTAGAGCAGAGAAAGAACTTTTACCAGATTAAATTATACCAACCTCTAGCATTTCTGCAACCATACGTTCAATTTCACTCTTTTGGGCATATGGATATCTGCAAGGCCTGATGTTTGGGGGAACACTTCCTCGAATCAAATCAATGGCATGATCATGATCACGAATAGGTGGGAGGCCTTTGGGTGTCTCAAATACCTTGGAATGATTGTCCAAAACATTATGGAGATCTAGAAAAATAGATGATTTCGATGTCGGAACCTCCAGTGAACATAATTATGAAATTACGACCCGTTTTTCTTTCTTTAGAAGCTTTGTCACACTATTAGAGCTGATTATCTTTCCTAGTTTCCCTGTGATACCCCTTAATTGAACTTCCTTTCCTTCCCAAAATAATTGCAAGAAAAGTTCTTGAAAATTAAAATCTATCGTACCCAATGATTGTAGCCATTGGACTCCTAGTACAATATATGCACCAACCATTGGAATGGAAAGAAATGGACTATTCAAGACATATTCTCCCATGGATAGCTTGATATTATGTCACTTTCTAGAGAAATTTACGGTTCCTCCATTTGTAACCATTACTTGAAACTCTGGTGCTAGATATAAGAAGAAATTCAATTCCTTGGCTATCTTACAATGAATAAAATTATGGGTACTACCCGAATCAATCAACACTATTACCTTTTTATTCTTGATATGTCCTTCTATATTGAGAGTTTGAGGAGTGGTAATTCCTATCAATTCATTACAAGATATGGTCAAATTCATTTCTTCTTTCTCTGGAATTGGTTCATGGTGTATATCCTCTTCTTTTGAAATTTCTTGTTCCGTTTCTTGCTTCTCTTCCCCATCTATGTAAATTAATTTCCTCTCAGCACACTTATGACCTTTAATGTATTTTCTATCACAATTGTAACAAAGCCCTTTTTCTCTTTTTTCCTCCAATTGTTGTGGTGTCAACCTTGTAGGTGGTGAAATGTTAGGAGCAACAATACTTCCATCTTTATAGTTATGAGTGGTAGGCTTCCTTGTTGCCATAATTTTGCTTTTAATTTTTCTTGCCAACCTATATGCCTTCTCCAATGAATCAGGTTCCGAAAGGTGAAGCTCATGTTGGATGTTATCATTAAACTCCCTATGAAGACTTCAATCCTATGCTTCTCTCGACTATCATTTACCCTTATATTCAATTTTTGGAAGTCCTCAATGTGCTCTGCCATTGAACCCTTTTGTTTGAGATTTATCAATTGGCTAAAGAAGGTGTTTCTCTTTGTATCCTCATAATGTGCTATAATTTCCTCCATGAAAATTGACCAGGTGACAAGTTGTCTAAGAAACAAAATCCCTCTATACCATACAGACTGATTCGGCTCTAAATATAAAGATGTAATACATACCTTTTGTGGTGGTTGCACATCATGTAGATCAAAATATTTCTCCATCTGTAGTATCCAATTTACCATATCCTTGCCATCAAATTTCCTCATATCTATATTTGGAATATGGTGGGTCTTCAATCCAACGTTAGAGTCTATGAAATCATGATTAAGATTTTTTTTGTTCTCGTGATGAGTTTCCTCTACTACCTTTTCAGCATTAAGAAGCATTTTTTGTAGTGACTTTGTCCCACCTTCCTTCAAACCTTCCATGTATTTCTTCAAATATTCCATGTTTAGATTCAATTTTCCTTCTATACCATTTATCTTATTGATTGTATCTTCAATCACATTCTTCAAATAATCCCTCCAATTTTTCTTACTAGGTGTTTCTGTCTTCTTGATTTGAGTCAGTCTTTTCCCTTTCTGAGTCTCAACCTTGATAGAAAACAAATTATAGCAAAAATTCCACAATGACCTCTTTGAGATGGAATTCTGGAGCTTGCAAAAAACCTAACTTCCTCAAATCATATCTCCGAAAATATAGCGAGACAAGTTCTGAAATTTAGACCCAAAGTTCAAAATGCTTTCAGATCAAATGGGTTTTTGTTATAGCTTCTGAAACTTCATAGAGAAAATGCTATAGCAAAAATCACAAAAGGACCTATTTAGAGCAACAAAACCATAGAATCTAAAGCTCTGATACGAAATGTTATGAAACCTCCTCACAAAAAGACAGAAAAGATAAATCAACGACTTCAAATTCAACCTCTTCGAGGGGGCAACCTCCTTTAGATTACACAAATGAAGAATTCTTGGATGATACAAATGACAAGACCTCATTTCTATTTATAGGAGACTAAGGGGACCCAATACAATCAGAGCTTACATAACAATAATATTGTAGGGGCACAATAATAACAATAGTGGGCTTCCATGGGGCATACTAAAAACAACATGGGGACTATATCGGCACAATAATACAATTAGGGAGTTGCAATAATGACAATAAGGGGATACACTAGTAGTATAGGGACCTAACATTCATCCATGAGCTTCCCATGAGTGGTATTTTTCTTCTGAAGAATAGATATTTTTCATCCCTATTGCATGGATCTTCATGTCTTAGAAACATTGAGGACTCCACGCCCTGGTCTTCTCCAAGGATTCCGAGATTCCATACCTTTATATTTCAAATATTTAGGAATCTACATCCCAATCCTTTTATTATAGATCCAAGACTCCACGTCTTTACCTTTCATGGATTTAGGACTCTGCGCCCTAATTTCCATGGCTTCTCATCTACTCTGCTTCAAAACTCCACGCTTCACCTTAAGGTATTGATTGTGAGCTCATAACCATATGATGGTTCATTGGTATGGTATTGTTCGAAGAACTGCAGACATTACAATCTCATAGATCAAATTAATTTCATAATTAATTTATTCACATTTTACCAAGGATTGTGCATGACTTCGACCATGTTTCTAGTTTTAGAGAAATTACTTCCACAATCATTTATAATTTAAACATCTTTGTTTGTACACGTGCCCTACCACATCCTTCTCAGTACAAGACTAAGAATATATAAGCATATAAATCATGTATCATGACTTTCACTTGACTTCCACAATCATTTATAATTTGACCATCCATGTTTACAAATAACCAGGCCCCCTGCCACATCCTGCTTAGTACAAGATTAAGCATATATAATCATACAAATAATGTATCATCAATAAATCATAATTAACCATATGTTCCACATAACCATGATAATCCATGGATCTATGTGTCTCAATCTTGGGTAATTATCCATGTCATCCACCTATGTCTAGGATACCAAAAGAGAAAACCTTTATAAGATGCACTTAGCCAACAATAGTCTTATACACAAAACCATAGATATTATCATAAGCATACGTAAACCGGGTGACCCAAACTAGGCTTATAACATACAAACATATACATCAGTTTGACATGCAGAATATTATATCATTTCATCAAAAAAGAAAAACCTAACTTCTTTTGAATAAATTGTAGGATTGCAGGAAGGTCATTGCAGGTTGTAGAAGGGTTGCACAAGAGGAAATGACATGACAGGCTGCATGCACTCTTCACAGTCCATCACCCCATTCCTGTTATCCTTTCCCAAGTTTTTGTCTCATTTTTTCTGAAATTCCACATCCTACGAGAAACTCTGTCTTTTCTATAGGAGGATCCTGTAGAAACTACAGAAAGGCCAAAATCAATCTCAGAAATACAACCTGAGGGTTGGAAATTCGTCTAGCAGCCCTGTGAACCTCTTTACCACCATCCATCTTCCCATTTCACCATTCCATCCCTGTACACCTACTTCTCCACTCGTTTTTTCCCTGTACAACCACATATAAATATTCTATTTCTGTCATCCTGCAAACACACATTAAAAAGAAAAATGATGACAAATAAAGGTAGCAACATTTTTACGTATCCCTACCTGATACCCCCCAGCTGTGATTTCTTCTCAGTCGAGACCTTCTTTAGCAGTTTTAGCCCTACTCACATATTATCTTGAATTTCAAGAGGAGAAGCAGCTACAAGAAATTCTACAAGATTCCTGTAGTAGCTAATACCTTTGAAAAACATACTCCAGAGATAGGAATAGCGCAGCAGGACGTATGAAGCATGCAAGGAGCAATGTTTGAACAAAAGGTCATCAGCAAAAAGCCCAAGGCTGACCACGTAGAGTGCAAGTAGCAATAGCAACAAGGAAATGAAATGCCAAAGTCTGAAATATGCATAACATGACCGCGACTGCGTAGGTAAGTGCCTAAACCTATTCCTCGATTGCATGAATAATTTTTCAAAACTGCATGAACTGTGAGAATGGTCAATCAAATGGAATTCATGGCCATCTAACTCGCCACCCTCGTCTAGTTACGCACCCTCGTGGAATTCAAACGAGCCCCGTCAAATTTAAACTGTCGATCATATACATAGCTAGCACGTGTGGTATGCCAATCCAGGGAAAAGCATTCGGGACTGGTAGTGGTGGTAGAGTATGATGGGAGTAAGGGAGGTGATGGTGGTCAGGCAGCATGTAGAACCATTATGACTATGACGTAGGACCAACGGTCCAGATGGAGATGACATACCCATCTAGCCACCTGACCTCCTCACCACAGATTACACCAATAGTTAAAAGTCAGTGCAGTCGAAGCCTCCGCCACCCTTTGTTTCATTCTTCATTCATGATGTTCTCGACTACCGTACTCAACTACCACTTCCAGAGCAGCAAACCAGTCATCCTCCACCAGTTTTCTACTAGTTTTTCAAAATCTTCTCGCCTATCGGGCTCTACAGGAGCACTGCTACATTCTAAACGAGTCGGAGGATTCCTACAGGAAGATTTCTACAGGAAGGACAAAGCACAGTTCTGCAGAAGGAAAACCTGGGATTTTTGTCAAAATTCAAGCTTATAACAAGGTAGGCTTAGGAAACCTCTTTGCATATGACTTATTTGTATAAGGTGGTGGATTAAAAACACAACATTGGATTGAAAGAAAGAAGAGTGAAGCTTAAAATCCTGCCTCCATATTTTCCCTAAGTTCTACACAGTTCTCTGTTTTCTTCTCTGCATTCGAAGTCTGTCTTCTTCTTCCTCACATTCTACTATAAATAAAATGCATGCAACCATAGAAACCAGCCTGTGAAAAAACCCTGAAATTGTATATCTGTCTACCCTCTAAAAAAACCCTGTGTTGTTCATCCTCTATTCTATAAAAAAAATTTCTTTCCAAAAGCAGAAAATCAAATTCAGTGTAAGAGCAGTTTGAAACAAGCAAAATATTGCAATTTGATGTTGTAAGGAGACAACACACAAGAGTTAGGAAGGGTTTCAGAAAAAGACAAATTCAGCTATCCCTCTGTTTTCAGTTCTGCCTGCTTTCTCACTTGCGCATTTTTTTAATGAAAAAAAGCACTAAACACAGTGCCAGGAGGTTTTATGAGGAAGGAGCCCTTGAATTCCAACCAATTGCATGAACACCCTGAGGTAGTGGCCCTCTTCACTAGGGCCAATTGGATGATTTTCTTTGAAAGAATACATGGATATGATGATGAGGTAACTGAAGAATTTTTATGTCATTAAAATCCCATTCGAAAACACATGCTATAACCAAATTCAAGGGTCTGACCCTAGAGCTCACACTTGATTTTATCAGTTGAATCATAGGGCTTCCGCCTGGGCTCCCTTGGAGCAAGGAGGAAAACCATTGGGACAGGTTGCTAAGAAAACATTTTTTCAACCTGGGGAGCATCCTATAAAGGATGACAATGGGGTGAGAAGGGCAAGCTTACCTCCACCATGGAGTGAGGTCAGTTATCAAATAATGAAATACATAACTTGTGAAGGAAGGTTCAACATAATCTATGGTTACAATTTTAGGCTATTGCATGAATTGAGGTATGGGATGGACCTAACCCAGCCAGAAAACTTAGTATCCCATATTTCCTCCTCCAATCCTTAATAGAATTTGGCACCAAGCTAAATGCAGGGGTACCAAACTAGCTGGCCCACCACAGGCTCATCAAGTTGTTGGTAGAAGATGCCTTAGATACATATACCATTCCCATAGCTTGGGAAATTTTCAGGAATATGTCGAGAGATGATGACATCAAAACTTTTACCGAGGATGTAAGCCCATCTGGTAGTGAGAAGGAGGAGGAGAAAGAGGAAATCTAGGAAGAAATGCATGAGGAGACACAAACTATTCAAACAGAGGAGGAGCAGGAAACAGAGGAATAACAGAAAGAAGAGTAGAAACTTGAAAAACCCACTGTAACACCTAAAGCAGAAAAGAATACCGCCTCAAAGATAGAGAAGAGGAAAAGAACAGAAAGTGAAAGTGAAAGAAAAAGCCTAAGAAAGCGCAAAAGGAGACTGCCACAAGCCAGGCAGGGATCCAGCAAGAAAAGAGAAGACATTACCAAAAGTAGCAGAAACACAAGCAGACACAGTAGACACAGAAAAGACTGCAGAAGATGAAGGGGAAGAACAACATAAATAAGCATCCCCTAAAACATTGGGAAAAGAGGCAGTAGTTGTGCTGGCTACATTAAGCACTCCAGTGAAACAAAAAGGAAAAAGAAAAAGGGAAACACCCATGTATCTCAAAGCTAGATTGAGCACCAGCATAAAGGTGGGCAAGCCCCAACCTCCACCAAAGGAACCTATAATAATTAAGGATGCACCTACTGAGAAAAAGGAGGAATCCCCCTCCAAAATCTCTATTACCTATGAGAGAGGGAGTCCCAAAACTTCCACCTGGAAAGAAAGAATCAGACTGATGGACTCCAAAACAGTTCTACAGGAAGCTAAAACCTCTCTACAGGAAACACTGTCCAAGCTAAAGGAGACTGAAAAATTAGAAGAGGAGGCAGCAACACAGTTACAGGAGGAAGGCAAGGCCAAGGAGATACCTGAACCCAGCTCTCAGCCTAATTTAGGCTCATATTACAATTTGTTAGAAGGTGGGAAGATCATCCCATAGAAATTCGTTGTACCCCTTTTCTTTGCATTGGAACAAGAAAGGGTTAGAACCCACACTTGGATGAAAATTGCTAAATCCAAGGGAGTTGTAGACATAGGCCACATGGAAGAATAGTTGAAAGAATTAAGAAGAGAGTTGGCAATGGTGAGACACACCGAGAGCAGTAAAAGAGCCCAGCTACAGGAGGAAAATGCACTGTTGAAAAAGCAGTTACAACAACAGGAAACTCAAAGGGAAGACATATCACAGATTTTTGAAGAACAACAACTACAGGAAGGTCCCTTAGCAGATAAGGAAGCAGCAGAAAAACAACAGTAAGAGGAAGAGCCATAGCCTGATGTTGAAATGATGATAAAGCAACAAGAAGAAAGGGAGTCTCAGGCAACAGTTGAAACACTGATGTTGAAACAATAGTTGCAGGAAAGAGAAGCCCAGATGGCCTACATGGCCAGCTAGGCAATGGAAGCCTTGCAATGTAGACAACCGACGAGAACTTATGCATTGTATCTTAAATACCAATGGCTCCAGTTCCAAATCAAAACATTGGCCCAAAGGGGCACAATCCCATTCCAGAATCATCATTAGTTTACGCATTTATGTGATACTAGTTCAGTTGAGGATAAGTCCAAATTAGTAGAATTCTACTTACACAATATGGCACTCCCTGATATGAACTTTTGGGATCTGAATGCTGCATTGGGATACCTATAGCTCATGGACATGGCTTCTTGGATGAGCCATGAGGAGAAAAGAGCAGTGGAAGTTCAACACATCATGGCAAAAGAATTAAATGAGCCCCTTCCAATAAGGATAGAACCGAAAGACCCCTAATCTCTTATATATGCTCATCAACACCTAGCATGAAATCCTCATGTTCTCCCTGATTATGTCGAAAGGCAAGCGCAAGCTATCACCCATTTTGAAGATATGGAAAGATCATTTGGTTGTGATTGCCTTCATGCTTGCACAAGAAGATGGAATAAATTGTACCATAGCCTATGGTGGGCTCCGGTATTGTAGCAACAATGCTACAACTCCTGGAGCTTCCTATCTCTAATTTTATCAACCCGGTAGTTCGTACAAACTTGGAAGCGACGGTGCTGTATGCACAAGTACTAGCTCTTGTCGCAGCTATCACTTGGTCAGCTGGCACAAGTCCGCTAGGGCTCAAGACAACTTCTATAGGCTCACAGAAGAAGCTTTATGAATGATGGACGAAAGCTAACTCAAAGGAGACTAGTCTATTTGCAGAAGGAAACTGAAAGCCAACAAAGCATGAAAACCCTAGTAAACCCTAATTTGACTAGCTAGACCCTTACAATGCAAAACTGTGAATGAAACCACTACCAATAATGCCATTACTTGCAGTGAACTGAAATACATGCATCTAAGCTACTTGCATCTGAAAAGACATGTTTTTGTATTTTTTCATTAAGTGGTTGGATTTATTGTGATGATGCTTTTGATTAGGGTTTGGTTGATTTTTTGCTTTTTTCTACTTCTACTTGCAAAACTGAAATAGATTGAATTGCAACTAACTATCTTGCTAAAATGAAAATGTGGAATTAAATTGAAAACAGGAAAGAACTAATCTACTTTGCTCAAATGAAATTGCAGGAATGGAAATGCTAGTCTACGCTTGCAGAATTGAAAGGCTAATCTACGCTTGCAGAAATGAAATTGCGGAATTGAAATGCTAATCTACTTTTGCATAAATGAAATTGCATAATGGAAATGAAATAAACTACTTAGCAGAAGGTTGTAGTAGAAAATAGAAGAATAGCAACAATCACCAATACTCTGGCGCTTCCCCGGCAACGGCGCCAAAAAGATGGTGGGCTCCAGTATTGTAGCAATAATGCTACAACTCCTGGGGCTCCCTATCTCCAATTTTATCAACCCGGTAGTTCGTACAAACTTGGAAGCGACGGTGTTGTATGCACAAGTACTAGCTCTTGTCGCAGCTGTCACTTGGTCAGCTGGCACAAGTCCGCTAGGGCTCAAGCCAACTTCTATATGCTCTTCATAAGAAGCTTTCTAATTGATGGATGAAGGCTATCTCGAGGGAAATTGATCTACTTTGCAAAAGTGAACTGAAAGCCAACCAAAACATGAAACCCTAGTAAACCCTAATTTGACTAGTTTGACCTCTATGATGCAATAGTGAAAGTGCAAATATCTAAAAAGGATGCCATTACCTCTAATGATGTGAAATGCATGAACTCAAACTACTTCTATGAAAAAGAACATTGTTTTTGTGTTTTTGCTTAAGTGGATGGAGTGATTATGAATTTGTTTCTTATTAGGGTTTGGCTGTGCAGAGGTGGTGCGAAGGGAGAGAAAGCTTGGGAAAGGTCAGGATGGTTGGGAGAGGTCCCAGAGGGTCCCTAGCATCATCCCACAGAAGTTCCACACGTTCCGATGCTCAGCAACCAAGTTTGCAGGCTTCTACAGGATGTCTGCAGGGGATCCTACAGGAAGTCTCAGGATTTCTACAAGAAGGTCTGTGGTTGGAGTTTTGGGTGATGGAGGAGTGGAGGAAGTGTATGGGTGAATAGGTAGGATGGAAATGAGGCTTGTGATGGCTCAGGAATAGAGAACTAAAGTGGAGAAAGAGTGCATGCATGGATCTATAATTAAAATAACTATGTGGCAGCTTGCATGAAAGCATAAGACTGCGTTTTTTGGTGGTTGGTACAGCCCACACCCCCAATCTCTAAACAGAGATGGCAGCGAGTGCACTATCAACCTTTTATTGACTCTAATGAATTACAATCCTCCTCCTCTAATCTAAACAACTAAAAGCACTTAAACCATAAGCTAATCCTACTTCAATCACACAAAACAAATCAAATCAGTAGACTGGAAATTCTAAATGCATGTGAAAATAAAGGAAATAAAGTGCTGCAAGGAAACAAGTAACGATACAAGGAAGAGGAGGTCTATTGCTCTCAGGTTGGGCCCTAACCTGAGAGCTATAGCTCCCTTAAAAACTCAGAATTGAATCCAAAGCTGCCTGCCTTTATTGAATAATCATGAGTCTAACATCATGCCAAAACTGGCTTACAAAAAGACTAATTGGCTAACCGAATTGACTAACTGGCTAATCCCAAAAATGACTAACTACTAGCTACGAAAATGACTACCAACTAGCTCCCCAAAATGACTAACTGAAATGAGGTCTTAAGCCCTCTTATTTATACAATTTGAGGACCCAACAGTCCTCCTAAAATTTAGGGACTTGGCTGCCCAAGACTTGTAGTTAACAGTAGTCCAACTTGACTTGCTTGGCTGCCCTTGAGCTGATTGATTCGGTGGCCCTTGAACTCCGAGCTGATGGTGGAGAATTCGAGGTAAGGGCCCATAAATGAGGGGGACACCTTCCTACAAATCCTCTAGCTTGTTCTCCCACGAATTTTGTTGCCAAGTGCTCATTAAGACCTTCAAATTTGTCTCCAAGTTGACCAAAAAGGCTACACAAAGCACCCATTAGACTTGTTGGCATAATGACTAACCAAATTCACTCTATTAACATAAAAATAATCAAAAACATGCAATAAACAAATGAGAATGGTGTACTAAGTCAAATTAGGAGGTTGAATGAGCCCAAATAATTGTACATTTTTGGGGCTCATCAGCCTAAAGGTAAGGGAGTATCACTCCCCAACCAGAATGAGGGAGGCTTTGGTAAGAGTGCCCCTCTACAAGAAATCAATGAAAAATTTGAAAGCTAATTGGATTGGCCTTAAGTTCAGTCCTCCACTACTCCTAGGACTATTGGAAGGGGTTAAGGAAGAAGAAGAACATAGGCAATGGGAGGAAGTGGACAAAAATGTAGGTTTTCATGACAGGGAAGAGGACATCACCTCAAAAGCTTGGGATGCGAGGGAAGTTTTTCAAGCTATCAAGGATGAAGAGCTGGATTAGTTCCTCAAAGAATGAGCAACCCATTAAGCAGGGGGGTGATGATGAGCCCTAGAAATGGGTAACTATATGGGCTCATTTTGCCTATTGTCTCCATTTAATCCACCATTCTCCATATTTTTGTGCATGTTTATGAATATATTTATGTTAATTGAGTGAATGGTGACAGTCACTTTACCACAAAGTCTAATGAGTGTTTATTGTAGTTTTTTGGACTTTTTTGGACCAAGACCATGCATTTATGAGTATATTGATAACCAAACTCAAAGAAATACGGCTAAGGACTTATAGGAGGGGTGTCTCCTACATTGATCACCCCTTCCTCGAGTTCTCCTCCAGTAGCTTGGAGTTCAAAGGCCACCACATCGATGATCACAAGGGGCAGCCGAGCAGGACTAGTGAAGTTGCTGTTATCTGCAGTTTTAGGTAGCCGAGTTCCTAAAGTTTAGGAGGACTATTGGGAGTCCTCACTTGTATAAATAAGAAGGCCTCAGGCCTCAGTAGGTTAGCTATTGAACAGTCTATTTTCACACTTTAGTGCAGCCCTGTATTCAACTCATTTTCGAGCTATTTCTAAAGACAGTTTTGTGATGTGACTATTATTTTTTTTTATCAATCAAGATGAATCCAGCCTTGAGCCAGCACTGATATTTCTAAGGGGGTTGTAGCTCTTTGGGTTGGGCCCAACCCAAGTGCCCAACACCTCCTTCTTGTATTTATATGTGATTTTCTTGCATTTATGAAATAATTTCTATTGTTTAGATTAAATCTTGCTTTGTTACTTAGGTTGTTTTGATGATTAGAATAGTTGTTCTAAGTTTCAGGTTGATTAGATATTTTGTTGTAATAATAGAGGAAGATCCACAAAAAGGCTACCAAGCAGGCCTTGATCTCCTTTCTCCCTCTATGGGACCATGAATTAAGACCAAGGCACTCTTGATGCCACCAAAACACTGTTTTTGTTTTCCAATGCAATTGCTAGTGAGAAATTTCGAGTTGGAGAAGTTAATATCAGTTGTATTTACATGGTTAGATCTATTCTTGTTCAATTTCCATGGCTTCCTTGCATTATTTCCTATCCATAAAGTTTTGTTCAACACTTTTTTGGTTTTTAGGGTAGATTTAGCTTAAAATAGGTAAAACTCTATTTTTTTAGCTATTTCTTGGGACAATTTTGAAAAGTAAGTGTGCAGCTCACTTGTAGAACCCTGCAGCTTATCATTCTTCCATCACAAAACCTGCTCTAGACCATCTACCAAGATTTCCTCCACACATTCGCCACACTTTCCCAAACTGCCCTAATTTCTACATTCTTGTGCAAAATTGCTTCCTTGACCTTTGAACAAATCCAACCATCTCTTTCACGTTTGAACTTCATTGACAGAGTCCTAGACCCTCCAACACCTTCATCCAGCCTTCATTTTCTTTTTCCCACCATTTTTCCTCCTCCAAACCTTCAAAAATCACTTTCGGCCTGCTCCTGTAGAACTTCCTATAGAATTTCTTGTAGATCCCCTGCAAACTTCCTGCAGAAGTTCATGTGAGAGGCTTTTCGAAGTATAATCACAATGGAAATCTCTAGAAGGGTGCTAGGGACTCCTTAGGTCATCTCCACATGTTCCTCATCATCTACAACAGCCAACTCCATCTCCCTTCGCCACCGAACCTCTACACAGTGACAAATAGTTAAAACACAAGCATAATAACTCCACATAAAATTGCTCAAAAGTACAAAAAGATGGGTCTTCCACATTTTCCTTCAAAATTAGCTTAATTAAATGCATTTTACCTTGATAGTAGTCCATGGCATCCATTTCAGTAGTTTCAACTCTTTTTTTGGCAAAAGTAGGGTTAGTGGGTAAAACTAGGGTTTGCTAGCATTTGCATTCCTTTTTTATTTTCATCTGCTTTCTACAAGTAGAATAGCCTCCGTTGAGTTAGCTTTCTTCCATCATGGTTGAAAGCTTCTTCTGAGAACTCATAGAAGTTGGCTTAAGCTCCTAGCAAACTTGTGCCAGTTGATCAAGTGACAGCTTGCAGTAAGAGCTAGTACTTGTGCATACAGCACTGTCGCTTCCAAGTTCGTTACGAACTACCGGGTTGATAAAAGTAAAGTAGGGAGTCCCAGGAGTTGTAGCATCATTGCTGCAATACTGGAGCTCACCACCTTTCATGGCTATTATGGATTTGGTTAAGGACTTGCTCAACTATTTACTTTTGCACCATTGTTTCCATGTACATTACTTAATTCTGAGCTTTCATTCCATTCTGGGCAGTGGCCTCAGCTCTGGGCTTCACAAAATGGTTCAAATCCCATAGTCGTTGGCATAAAGCTAGCAATTTTGGACCACATTCGCTAGCAGGCAGGCCTATGAGAGTACTTTAGGTCTCTAGTCGCTCCCTTGCCCATAGCATGAGAGCGACTTAGCCTTAAATTATCTAGAACAATAGTGGGACCCACAGACAGGCTTTCTGAGTGGATGACTTGTCTCTTGAGGGTTCTGTTGATGTTTTTAGATGGCTATATGTGATTTTTCATCAATTCCACTTCCTGAAGGTCACCTAGGAGGTCGAATCTGATCATAGTAGCCTCTTTTCTCATGTATACCAAAGTTGGAATGGTAACCTGCGTGGATGTCGGAGGAGGGTGTTACGTGCTGGTTTGCAAGCATCAAGGGTGTTACTGGAATCGTCCATTTACTCTCACAACTCCTAATGCATGCGACTAAGAAGTTTGACTAAAATTGACCATTGACCAAAGTTGACCATAGTTGACCATGGACAGGAAAAGTTGTCTCTGATATAATGTGATGCTGCAAACTTATTCCTAAATTATATTGGGTTTTTTTTCTAATGATATTGTATTAGTCTCATTGTACTCTCTACTGAAAATTTTATGACAATCTAATCGAAGAATAATTTCAAATCGTTTTCCCCCTTGTGAGTTTTTCCTTGGTCTTTGACCAAACCTAGTGTCTCTTGTTGATGTGTTGATTGTATCCTTTTCCATTGCATTTATTTTTCTATGTTCAATTACTGTTGATGAATGGAAATATTAATTGTAATTGGAAATATTTATAATTGAAGTATGGAATTGGGCTAATGTAATTGCTACAACATAGAACAATCTAAAAATTTAACATGAATTTAATAAATATTTGATTATCACACTTAGCAATGGTTGGATTGATTAGTTCTTCACCTATATCTTGAAGAATGTCTCTCAACCAAAACGCTTCACAATTCACACTTGTCAAGGCTTTGTAATCTGCTTCTATCGATGACAATGAAATATTTGGTTGCTTCTTGCTACTCCATGACATAATCCCTGAACTAATATTGAATCCCTAATCAGAGGTTGACTTTCTATCATTATGATTTCCCACCTAATCAGAATTAGAATAACCTATCAACTCAACACCAAATTCATCAATATAAAAAATACCAGAATTAATAGTTCCATTTAGATAGCGAATAAACTTCTTTGCTACTCACCAATCAAGTTCATTAGGCTTAGCAATAAATTGACTAAGTATATTGACAATATATGCTATATTTGGTCGAGTAGAGGTGAGGAAGTTTAAACTTCCCACCAACTGACAATACAAAGTACTATATACATATTTAGTGCCATCATCACTATATAATTTAACATTTTTCTCTAAAGGTGTTGACACTACTTTACATTCACTCATGTTAAATCTTCTGAGAATTTATCTTGTATACTTGCATTGATTGTTAATTGTCTTTAAAGATTCCCTCCAAATTTCAATACCCAAATAATAATGTAAATCACCAAGGTCCTTCATTTCAAACTCTTGTGACAGTTGTCCTTTAATTTATTTAATTAATTGAGATGCACTGCCTGTTATGATGAGATCATCAACATACAAAGATATCAAAGAAATATTCCCATTTTCATCCTTCTTGATGTACAAATTAGGATCACTCTTACTGTTCTCAAAACCCTTCTAATGGAAGAAAGAATCAATATTTTCATACCATGATCTTGGTGCATGTTTTAAACCATATAAAGCCTTTTTCAATTTACAAACAAGATGCTCCTGCCACTTTTTAACAAACCCTTTAGGTTGTTCTAAATACACTTCTTCTTTTAGTTCACCATTTAGAAAAGAAGATTTCACATCTAATTGATGTATTTTCCAATGATGCTTTGTAGCTAATGCAATCATGATTCTGATTGTGTTTAACTTAGCTACAGGTGCAAAGGTATCTTCATAATATATTCCTTCTTTTTGTGAGTACCCTTTGGCAACCAATCTAGCTTTGTACTTTTCTATACTACCATCTTCATTAAACTTGGTTTTATATAACCATTTATAGCCTATGGGAACTTTATCTTTAGGTAGTTCAGTTAACTCCCATGTGTCATTTTTTGTAATAGAGTTATATCCATCATGCATTCCACCTCTTCACTCTTTAAATTATTTAACTTATTCATAATTTGAAGGTTCAACTACATTCATTACATGAGTCATTAGTGCATAATATTTATACCTTATAGGGAGTTGAGTTTTTCATGATGACCTCCTTGGAGTTCTCCTTCATTCATCTTCTTCTACACTTCTCGAAGTTCTCTTTATTTTGTCTTCTTCTCCTCTTCTTGGAGTGATCTAGTTGTTTGATTCTTCCTGTTCTTGAACCTATACATGTTCCTCTTCATATTCTTGTACCCGTTCATGTTCAACATTTCGGTCTATCTTGATATAATCATTATTATCAAAAGACGAATATCATGCAACATTATTATTATTATCACCTTCATTTGTGTTTTCATGAAACACCACATCCCTACTTGCAATTAATTTATGTGATTTGGGATCAAACAATTTATATGCTTTTTTATCATCACAATAACCAATAAATATGCATCTAACTGATTTTGCATCAAGATTCCTTCTTTCATCTTTTGGAATATGAGAAAATGCTTTGCACTTACAGACCCTTCAATGACTCATATTTGGTTTATATCCATGAATACTTCAAATGGTGTTATACAATACAAACTTTAGGTAGGACTCTTATTTTTCATGTTAGCAATTGTTTTAATAGCTTCTACCAAGAAATCATTATAAATGTTTTTACCTTTCAACATACTGCAAGCACATTCTGCTAATGTTCTATTCTTTCTCTTAGTAATTCCATTTTGCTTAGGTGTATTAGGAACTATAAACTGTTGTTGGATTCCATGAATTTTATAGTAATAAATGAAAGCTCCTTATTTTTATTCTCCCCTTCATCTAATCTAAGGATTTTCATGTATTTATGAGTATTTTTTTCAACCATAGTCTTGAATTCTTTGAAATATTCAAATAGATCACTCTTTTTTCTAATGAAATTAACACACAAGTACCTAGATCTATCATCAACAAAGATAAGAAAGTACCGTGCACCACCAAGTGATTTTGTTTACGTTGGGAAACAAACATCAATATTACAAAATTGCACCAAGTTTTGCACCAAGCCTTGCACCAAGTTTAGCACAAAGTGTTTCACTAGGTTTTGCATTAGGTTTTGCACTGGGTTTTGTGCCATCCTTTGCACCAAGTTTTATGCCAGGTTTTGTGTCAAGTTCAGCACCTAATTTTTTTTCACCTATTTTTCCATCCTCTGCAGCATCCACTTTTTTGTGGCTACACTTGCATCAAATTTTGTTTCATTTTTTGCATCCTCTTTTGCTTTGTTTTCTGCATCCATTTTTGACATCCTTTTTTGTATTCAATTTTGCATCATGGTTTTCATCTTGTTTTACATCAACTTGTTGCATCGAATTTTGTATCCAATTTTTCATCCACTGTTGCACCCATGGTTATATCCACTTTTGCATCTTTTTTTGCATCAAAATTTGCTTCCTTTTTGACATCTATCATTTCATCCACTTTTACATCCACTTTTGTTGTGCCACAATTTGTGCAATCTTTTGCATCTATTGTTGTACCCACATTTGCTTCCATTTTTGCATCCACATTTCCATCCTCTTTTGCATCCATATTTGCATCAAATGTTGCATTTTTTTTGCATCCACTTTTGTTTCAGGTTTATGCATCAAGTTTTGTGCCTTGTTTTGAATCTACTTTTGCATCCACTTCTGTTGCATCCATTTTTCCATCGAATTTTGTGTCCACAATTGTGCCCATGTTTGCGTCCACTTTTGCTTCCTTTTGCTGTCTAGTTTTGCGTCCAAGTTTGCATCTTTTTTTTTTTGTCTACTATTTCATCCACTTTTGCATCTAACGTTTTTGTGTTATTTTTTGCACCTACCATTGAACCCACACTTGGTTTTACTTTTGCATCCACATTTGCATCCTATTTTGTGTCCAAATTTGCATCGAATATTGTGTATGCTTTTGCATTCCCTTTTGCATCCACTTTTACATCAAGTTTTGCATTAGGTTTTGCATCTCATATTATGTCTACGTTTGCACCTACTTCTATTGCATCCACTTTTGCATCTAATTTTGTGTCCATTGTTGCACTCATGTTTGTGTCCATGTTTATATCATTTTTTTCATCTTATTTTGCATCCAAGTTATCCTCCTTTTTGCATCCAGGTTTATGTCCTTTTCTGCATCTGTTGTTGCATCCACTTTGTTTCACCACCATTTGCACCAATTTTTACACCTACTATTGCACCCATGTTTGCTTCCACTTTTTTGTTCAAGTTTGTATCATATTTTGTGTCCAAGATTGTATTGACTATTGCATGTTTTTTGCATCCACTTTCATGTCATGTTTTGCATCTACTTCTATTCAATTGACCTTTGAAAAAAATATTACATCCATTGTTTGCACATGCACAACCTATTCTTATGGTAATTACTATTATTTTTCTTAGGGTTTGATATGAAGTGTGTATATGTCCTTTTTTTTAGAGTTTTAAAGGGAATATATAGGAGCATACATTAGAAGTAAGACAATGGAACAAGTTGGGGTGATTCTATTAACCAGGTTTATGTTGTAGTTGATCATCACGGTAGGCAAGGTTCTACAAGCAATATACAACAAGGTTTTGAAGACAAGACATTCTCCTCCTTAGTCGCCTCAGTATTCTCCTCCTTTCCAAAATGATCTTAGATTAACTCCTAATTAGGGCCATGGTTAAAACCTAGGCTCCCATCATCAAACACCATTTAGTCACCAGTTTGTTGCCCCATCACTGAAAATAGTGAAATTGGTGTCAAGTTCATGATAGGTCATGGTAGCTCAACAATATGTAGCTAGTAGATCTGATGGGCATGCGTTTTTATATGCTACAACAACTCCAAATGGTTTGGATACTCCCTAAGAAGCAGATTCAACAAGAGATGAATTGGCTATAAATGATAATGTATCGGATCCACCTTTGTTTGCATAGATAGCTCCGTCAATATTTGCTCAGTCCAGTGCAGTTGACAAAGTTTTGTCTTGCAAATGGAGGTCTAAATGACCTTCCAGTGCTGAACATAATTCTGAGAAATTTAGAAACTATCATCAATGTTTAGATTCATTGCACAAAAGTACAAAAGTTAGATTGGATTCTAGAAATTTTACCTATGTGATTAGTGAGTGCAATAACATAGGCTGATGAGATAAAACCCTAACTAATGTAGAGAAAAAATTCTACAATGAAAAATAGAAGTATATTTTTGATGAATGCAGAAGAAATAATTACAAGGATAATTTTATAAATACTGTCAGAGATTTTCCAACTTGTCTCACATGGAATAATGTAGTTGAATCTTGACTTAGAAATAAAGACGATGAAAGATTTGTCTTTGCATAAACTAGAAGATAAAATTATGGAGATTTTGCACATGCAAAGATTGGTCGTAAAGTATAATACTATGGCCATGGAGATGTTAGTAGGAATAATGTTGAAAGCCTTGTAGACATTGATAAGAATGAAAAAACCTTTATTGCAAAAGAAATCACAAGTAAAATGTCTCTTGTATCTGACCTTATGGAAGGTCGCCATGTTAAAAATCACCTCAAAGGGAGGAACTCACTATCTGCTCAAGCTAAAAATGGTTGTGAAGGTGTTTGGTCTTACTATAATTCCAAAAGTGCTCATGACTCATTGAGTATGGGCACTTCTATGGATTCTTTCAAGTCTGTGGATGCAAAGATCAAATTTTATTTAGACTTTAAATTGGGGAGTCTAATCAAATTTCAATTGGAGAGCCACCTCATCAATTTGCCTTTATCATCAACACAAAAAACTGGAAAATCAGTGTGAACAAATCAAGGCACAAAATTAGTTGACTCATTTTTATGGAGTGAAACCAACAAGTAATAGGTACTGATTTTCCCCATTATAGTTGAAGTGATAATAGGTACCGAGGTAGCCTGTGATAAAAGCATCACAACCACGTATCTCAATTTTCATAGCTCCATTAGAAAAACCATGAGGGATGGTATATGTGTCTGATAATGGTGTGATATGACTCACTAATTGTGCCCAAACACCAAATCCAACTTATTTGTAAAAATCCACTATCAGGATACATAAACCCCTGATATATTGTGTAATGTTATTGAAATCAATGATTTGCAACAACACCATATTCTCGAAATAATATATAATAGGAGAGGGCCATAGCTCATATTATGATGCATCCACTCATGAAGGTAGTCTCCAAAAGTGGGGGAACACTAATCCACCCTAATATGTAACATGTTCAATACGTCAATCCATATAAATTTCACAAATGTACATCTCAGGAATAGATGGAACGAATCTTCCAATGCTCCAACACAAAGTAAACAACATCTAGGACCAATGAATCCCTGACGATAAAGGTTGTCCCAAGTTAGTATCGTGTCCTTCCATACTATTAGGTTCCTATAATAATAGGGATCATAATTTTGAATTGACTATGTTAAGTCTTGTAATATTGTAGATACCTTTTCTTTTCTGCAAATGTTTTCCATATTAAAGATTAAAAAGTGTAAAAGGGTATTTCCTAAAAGAAATATCAAAGGACAAAAAGAATAAGAAGAGATCAAAAAAGTGAAAAAACATGAACCCCAAACAAAAATAGATAATAAAAGTGTGCAAATTCAAGTGCCACTACTTTTTACTTCATTGTGAAAAATAATGGTTGTGTGCAGCTTATCATAAATGCCACAGCCCATGATAGTCAAATAGCTTAATCTTGACTAAATCATGCTTTAAATTTCATGTTTATAGATAGAGAATAAATATTTGGGCAAACTATTTAACCTTGGCAGATCAATAGTTAGGTAGAGAAATATAATGTGCTCAAAATCTTAACCTGAGCCATTGGAAGATATAAGGTTAGAATTACATTGTTTCCTTTTCAAAAGAAAAAGGAGAGAAAGGGTATGCTAGCCTAAATGCACCCAATAAAGTGAATGAAATATGTTAGGGTAAGTATAGGGTAGGTACAAGAAAGGTTGCAGAAGTACAAGGTTGTTAAAGCATAAGCACATTCATCATGTTTAATCGTATGTTTCAGTGTACTAGAGCAGTTATGAAAGTGAAAGGATGTTCACAAGATGATTTAATTAACTTCCCCTCATTTCATTTCCCCCCACATACTTACTAATTTCCCCATTTTCCCCTCATTTCTTATAAAGGTACCCTTTTCCCTTCATTTTGACCCTTACCCCTTGGTTTCACACAATTCCTTAGTAAATTACCCTCCAAAGGTCATTCCCCTACCCAAAACCCCTTTCCCCTATTGTGAAACCCATTTCCCATTGAAAAATCACTTTCCTCCATATTAATTTCCCTAAATACCCATAAAAACCCTATAAAGACCCTTTATCCTAAGTTTAAATTCCCCCTCCAAGTTACTTAATTAACTCCACCATTCACATTTTCCGCCTAAAAAACCCATAAAACCCCTTTATTCTATGTTTTGTTTCCCCATCCCGATATTAATTTTACATTAGAAACTTAGTGTATTTTTACAATCCCATATACTAATATTAACATTTAACTCTAATTATTTAATTCCCTTTATACATATATCTCGTATTAAAATAATTCCCGCATATATATCCCATAACCCATATAATACAAACTTACATATATTAAACTATATTAATATATATCCTAACCTTGGTCCCATTGTATTAAACCCGCTCATTATATTTTTAACCCGCACCATATTCATTAATTAATTACAAATCAGTTGTAATTAACCCCAAGCCCCGCAAATCTCCACCCAACTTCCCTTCGTGCAGCTTCACTGTGCGATAGCCATTAGATATTGCACCCCCAAATCTGATGGCATGCATCCATATCATTCAGAATCCCTTTTTGACCTTTACCCACCCAAGAGCACGTGAGATTTGTAGTTTTGCTCGGGCCCCTTTCTGTTACGTGGAAGTCCCATATTATCTTGCATGCTCTCAAGGAAATACCGCCCGACTGCCAAAAGCGGTGCGATGGCCCCTAAAACCACCTCTCCACGTAAAATGAAACCACCCAATGTTAATTTATATAAATTCTGTGCCAAATGTGACCGTTACCCGTTAAAAGGCTAAAGACGCTCATTTTCGCTCTTTTTGCTCGTTTTTCACTAGAAAGCTGCCTAAGCCTTCCTACGCCACCCTAAGCCTCTGTAACTGAATTTGACCTCTGATTACCTTCCGAACATGCTCCGGACTCCGTCCACAGACATCTCAGTTCCCTGAAGCCATTATCACCTCCCTGCCAACCTGTGTTCTTATTAACAATTGTTTTATTTTGCAGGTGATTAGAAGGCCAGGAGCTTGGATAAATAGTTTTGATACTAGTTCCAAAACCTGTTTACTCCAAGATTCACCAGGAAATGTATTCAAAGGCTTCATTTAGCAGGAGTTTTGTGTACAAAGAGAAAATCAAGTTTAAATACAGCAGCAGAGCAGAAGGAAACAATTTACACAGTAGATGATAAAACAGAGATGAAATCATTTTCACCAACACAACAAAAGATTCTTACAAACTACTCTCCAAGAAACATTTTGTATTCTACATGTTTCTTTTAGTAAAAATATTTTTTACTAAAAACACAAAAGAATGAAACAGTGCCTTAGATTTATAATAAAAGGTAAAATTAAAAGCAGGTGATAGAGCATTCATGGTAAAATAAATATAGTTGAAAGACAAACAGATGAAAGTGTATCAGTTGAAAGCTCGTAATTAAATATAACATCCAATGTGAAGACCAAACAACAAAACAGATTAAAGGGAAAAATATCAAATACTAAAAGATAGAAGAACCTAAATAACAGAGACAATAAATAACATTTTAATCAGTGTCTCTATCTTCTTGCACGAAGATATTTCTTTTTCCTAGATTAGTTCTCAATGCAGTTTGAGATATTTTGTAAGTTATTTTGTATAAATACTTCATAATTCGAAGTATTGAGGGGGGATTTCTGAATATTGTTATAGCTGACTGATCTACTATCTAAGGGTTATTGTACCAATTTCCAGCTGATGGACAGGAAAAATTATAAAGAAACATCTTTACAGGATTCATGTGTTGAGCTATCTTAGTGAAGTACAAATTTCATCTTGTTTATGTTCTTTTCCTAAGTGTTTCATAAACTTTAATGTTATCCAAATTTGAATGAATTAAACTAGAAATATAACTCAGAACTTGTTTAAGTACAATCTGTTTTGCACTGTTGATCATTTATATGTTTTCCTCTAATATCCGGATTTCAGAACCCTTAATTACTCTCTCATTCTAGTTGACCTCTTGCATTTCTCTTCATACTCTGGCCTTGGGAACCCTTAATTGCTCCTTGGATCCAATTTGAAACCACTTCACCATCAAGCCTTTGAGATCTACTATTGCTCACTTATCTTGCCCTGTAACATTTTCTTTATGGTTTGTTGTTGTTCTTTTTTCGAAGCCTAATTGACTCCATAGCCCAATGGAAAATAGACATTCATATATCCATATAAGTGATTGTTTGTTTGTTGGGCCCTAATCCAGGTTTGGAAGAGTTTTTAGCCAAACAAATCTCATAGCTACCAACCCTTTCGGTAATAGCCCGCAAATTGCGGACTAAGGTCTCACCCGAGGTGGCAAGGCAGGCTGCTGGAACTAGGTTTCTGCACCCTTGGAATGTCTTGATGTGATCTGGAGGGGGTCGCGAACCTTTCTGTGGCCTCACACCACTTCTGTACTACTATTAGACTGCATGTGTACTTTCTTATTAAGGAAATTATTATAGATCTAATCTTCTTATTATATTCTTTAAGCAAACATTTAACAATAAAACCCAGTGCACACAATTATAAAGAAATATAACAGATGCATAAACTAGAACACAATAGATACGAGATATTTCAGGAAACAACTTATCTTTATTAATATCTTCCATCACTGCAACGAGATCTGCCCTGCGCACTCAGCTGCAGGGGTCCACGCACACAGTTGCGGACTCTACCAGGCGTTTGCGCACATAGTTGTAGAGTCTCTATCTATCTACCAACACCCTTAACTCAGACTTACAGACGTAAAGAATATTTCCTTCACAAACCCATAACCATCAAGATCCAAAACCAAAACTTTTCAAAAATTGACCTCTAGCCATAGAGCCTTCTTCTATTTATACATTCCTATGGTCCACAGACCATGGGTAGGCTGACTCACTTCCTGTTATTTTACATTGTTCTCGACAGACAACCCTTTGACTTGACTCGTTACAATTCATGCTCCACACACTTTGTGGAGTCTTTACCATAATTTCACCCAAAACTGTGGGCTTTGAGCCCCAAAACCATTACGTGGCTGCTTTGCTACCCAAAAGGCCCCCAATGCAATCAACGTGACTCGTCTCGAGTCACTCGGCTAGTGCAGCAATCTTCGCGCAAAGGTCATGCAGCAATTTCTGCACTTCGCTTACACTTGCAACAAACTCTTCCGCCATCTGTTCTACTTGTTCTACGTAAGCCATTGATGCCTTAGTATCTAATTCAGTCACCTCTCTGGGTACAGATGCTGCCTGCATGTGGGCCATCATTCGCTCGATGGTGGTGGAAACCGCAAATGCCTCTTCAAGCCAAGGCTGAATCCGTTATTTAATCACTGTTACTTTTTTCCAAGTGGCATCAGCCTGTATCTTAAGAGCCTTAGCCTCCCTCATTTTGGCCAAACTCTACGTAATAGCAACCGTTTGCGCAGTCCCCCTCACATTTTCGTAGGCTTTCTATAGCTCCCTTGCCTCTATTTCCAACCGTTGTAAAGTTGGATCCTCCTATAGGGATGTGAGCGTAATAAGTGATTGATCCAACACATTGGAGCACTCCTGCATAGCACGTGATATTGTGTCTCATCTAGATTGAATGATGCCTCTCCGCTGTTCAGTGACCTGTAGTGGTGTAGATAGTTGTGCTTTGAGTTTTAGCTCTACAATCTGCAAGCTGAGAGCCAAATAAATCCTCGCAGCCTCCTCCTTTGTTTCACGGAACCCACTAGCCAACTTGTGGATTCATATGTCGACAGGCAAATCGGCTGCAATCTCAAGCTCAGGGGCACGTGAACAAGCTTCCCCTAAAAATTGCTCCAACTGCTGACTCTATGCGACTTCTTCGTCCCGTTGGAGGCTCAACTGTTCTATATGAATTCTCTATTCGTTGAGTACCTATTCCATGCGTTCTTCCCTGGCGCGGAGCTCCATCGTTGCACTATCCTAGAGTTGGTACAAGCTTTCGCGTGAGAGGGTAGCCAAATTTAATCCAAGCCCCATAAGTCGGCCCACCACAGTGATGTCTGCCTCATTTTCTATTACTAATGATCCTCTGGGGATCGCGATAGTATTAGCCATTTGGACCTTTAGCAGCTGCTTAGTGGCTGACATACCCGTAACTCCACTAGTAGCGATGGTTCCTGACTGTGAGGCCCATGTCCCAAGTTCCTGTACCTATCCGTGGAGCACCCCCAACACAATCTATTTCTCTGATATGGCTTCATCGATTGATTCCCAGGTGACTTCGCGAACTATGTACCCTATGTCACCTAGGTCGCCCTCGATCAATGTGGTCAGTTCTTCATCCCATTTAGATGCCTTGGCCTTCTTCCGCGTCTTTGTCCGTTGTGTGGGCTGTGGCCATTTTAGGGGGGCACTCGTGGTGGTTGGCGGCATTCCTCCCATCCCTATATCCATGGTTGTCTCTATGGGCACCTTCATACCGGTTTCATCCTTTGTTGTCGCAGCCCCTTCTATGGGTGGTTTAGCTGTAGAAGCCTGCGCTGCCCCCCGCGCCGCCCATACCTCGGCAGTGTGCTATTCGTTTCTCTTTTGTTGTGCTATGCGCTTAACTTCAACATTCTATTTCTGGATACTGATCTCATCGCGTTCCACCGTGTCAGGTCCACTCCACTCTTGTGGCCAGGTATCCAAAACCGCATAGACAGCCTCATCGATGGCAATGAAGGGAAGTGTGGACCATGTCTAGTCTGGGTCCTTACACGCCCGAATGTATACATAGTTCATGTCTACCTTAAACTCGACGATGTTCTTCACACTGTCATATGTCTCGTCAGACAAATGGGGTTGCTGGTTGATCCATTGGCAGACATTTGCATCCATTAGTATCCAAAAACTCTTGATGCCCTGGATTCTTGCAACGTCCCTCGTCACCCAGAGTTACACGTATCTGGCGGTTTCTGGCCCATCCTGATCCAAGGAAGGGAACTGGCTATCTTCTGATAGTTCATTTGTAAACAACATGATGGATAACAACAACCATGCATAATGGGAAGTTTTACCCTCCTCTTGGAGCTCTCTGTAATTGGTCAGGAATTCGTCACAGAGGAACTGCGCCCAATTGAATCGTTCGCCTTCTGCACACCACTCCGCTAGTGTGATGGCTATTGCTGGGACCTCGTTGGCACAACATTTCCGCATCACTTTTCCTGCCAACAACTGGCTAGCAATGGGAATACCTTTGTGCGGAATATTGTCAATAACATACCCTCGATGCTTCTTCTCCAAATTGTATTTCTTTTTCAAGGTTTTTGTCATCATCACAATTCCACTCATAGCAACTATTTCTATGGGGTCCTTGCCTTCACAGGGAAGCTGTGTGATCTTGTGAACAAGTTTGGCCGTGATGGGAACGGATTTGTCTATCCATAAGTATCCATTGTGTACCAAATAGAGCAATTGTCGGATAACCAATATTGTGATGGGGGGCTGTTGAAAATGTGGGATGGACAGGAGACAGAGTAACCCAGCTTCCTCTACCTTTCACAGGCACTTCCTCAGCTGAAGTGTCATACTAGTTCCCATGACACTTTTCTTCATTAGTTCACTGGTCACGAAATGGGGAATCTTCTTGGTATCTGCGAGGTCCCAGTCTTCAAACTTCATAGTCAAGATGCGGCCAATCATCGTTCCTTCGAGTGGCACCTCTTTAGGAAGGGATGGGGTGAGGAGTATATTGTCCACATCATCCAGATTTGTAGGGACTTTGGCCTTCCCTTTGCTTGGAGGAACATATGTGGGTCATCATACTGGCTAGATATCTTCTTTTCCTTCTTCCTATATTTCTTCAACATAGGTCGAAGGCTCCTCTTCCTCATCATCACTTTCAATAGTAACAGCTTTGCCCTTTTCTTCTAGCGTGAGCTTGTTAAATCACAGATTTCACGGCGACATTCTTATGGGTCCTGGTATCTAGGAGTCCTTCTTGGTCCACAATGTCCTAGGTGATGTGGGGATTTCAGCTTCCTATGGCGTAGCATTCAGTTGAACCTACTTGGTGGGGGTTATCGACTTGAGGAATGAATCTCGTATTTCCTTTGGTGATTCCTGAAACCACAGGCTTTCCTTCAGCAGTTTTTCATTCATCTTGCTCCTCTCGGTTTTAACCCAGGGCATTCTATTCTTCGAATGATAAAGCTTTGTTGTGTGTCCCTTCACTTGCTTGTTATATACGATTGCGAATTCAAATTTGGCCTTTTGCCCTATTTGTGGCTCATTAATGCAATCTTGGTAGTAACCACTATGCCTTAATTACTCGTTACCTACTCCTTGGTGTCATAAGTGGGACATCTTATCATGAACAGTAACGGCAATGGTCTTCCATCCCTCCCGCGTGGTACGTAGCCCCCGGTACGCAGGTGCGTTCTATGCGTTTGACTGGCCCTACGCGCCACAGCCAAATTTCACAGCTTTCCTTCAGCCTGTTTTATAGTCTCGCGCCCTCTTTCAACTCTGTGGAGCACTAAGACTTGGCCCCCTACAGATAGTCAAGTGGTCGCACCCTTCGTGCGAGCCTTCGTTTTCCCTACCAGCCTAGGCTGTGGGCACCCTTTGTGTACACTCAACTCGGATAGCGCCTTGCGGTCTGTGCTCCCTTGTTCCATAGGGTGCAGTCAGAACCATGATAGTAGGCTCATGGCTTGTGCTAGGATCGTAGGAGGGTTGGCCAGGTCTGGTCCCTTCCTTCACATGCTCGCGCGGTCCTTTTGTGTGCCTCCTCTTTTGATTTTGTCAATTTCTTTGTCCAACCTCACTCTTTGCCTCTGTAGCCTTGCCCCTACTTCCTCCAGTTCATGAAGTCTTAGGCGTCCACGTCGAATGGCCTCCTGCAGCTATTGGATTGCTTCTTCTTGGTCTTCTCATTCAGGTTGGACTATAGGGGTAGTGGTCGGGGAAATTCTCTTTACTTCCCATCTGACTGTGGGTAAAGTTCCCTTAGCAAGCCCTACTTTGTGTATGGTCTTATCAGCCCAACGAACCCTGGCTACTTGCAGATTCCGTTTGGTTGATGGCTTCACAGCATACAACCCTACCCTCCGTTGTAGATGGGTGACCATCTTGCTCCGTCATGGCTGCCACACATGTCCTTCGATCTGTATTCGGAACTGCCTTCTGCCTCCACGCTCATTCCACCTTAGCTTCCATTATGCACGCCACCTTGGTGTGGTTGCCATGCACGGTGCTACTTCTATTAGCTCCTATGGCTTCGGCCTTCTGATGCATGTTCCGTCAAGGTTGACAAAATCCTCCTCGTTTGTTGCACCATTGTTTGCTGGCTATTGCCGTAACTCGACAGGCACATGTCAGATCTAATCATCATGTTACAGTTAAGTGTTGTGACTTCATGCAATTGGTTCTACCATCTCTCGATCTGCTCATCTGAATCCGATGTGCAGGAACTATCATGCTCCCATGAGATTCGCCCATCCACTGTGGGATTCACTCAATCCTGGTCTTGCACTGTTATCTGGTAGATGCAGTCTAGTTCATCACCACTGTCCCCATTGCGCACCAGTTTGGTGTAGCATGTTCCTTTAGTTGGATCTAGGAGAACTATTACCCAGAGTGACTTTTTTTGAAATGTCATTTTCCATATTTTTAAGTTAATGACCCCATTCATATCCATGGCCCAATCTATTCCAAGAAATGTAGGATACAGGTTATTATTGTCAACAATTTCTATTACCTCAAACTTGGTCTACGTACTTACGCCTTCAATGTCCACTGTCACTCTTTGCATTCATCCCATTGGTAAGATCTTTTGCTAGTTGGCCATTTGCAGTTGAATAAGAGACCATTGTAGTGCGGGCCTACCCATGTGTTCCCACGTTTTCTTAGGCAACACATTCACATCGGACCCTAAATCCAAAACAACCTGATCCATCTCATAATCCCTAATCTAGGCAGTCAACCACATTTCCCGCTCAGTGCACAAAACATGCTTGCCTAGTTTTCGAACCATGTGTGGTTCATTCAACCTTACACACCTAGTTATCAGCTCTATAGCTTCATTGCCTTAGTGTCCCGTAGTAGCTTCATGCATGTTTTCAAAAAGGGAGTAAGCATGGAAGTATCCACCTTTGACGCAGCTTGATCCTTGCTACTCGAAGTAGAAGTATCCGCGAAGACCTTCTTAGCTTCCATAAATGTTTCCTTCACGTGCTCCAAATCAAACTCACGTTGCTTCGTAGGGGCCTTGCGAACCCATGCATCCTCCTTAGGTTTCTTCCCCTTATCTTATTTTGTAGTTGCACCACTTCTGAGCATCATGTTCACGTCAGGGTCGTCCTCGCACGGTTCCGCCTTCATCATCTAGATGTTCTAAGTGGGAGTAGCTGGAAGCACCCCCTTTTCCCACATTTGTGGAATTAGTGTGGGGCAATCTACTACTTCATGATTGAACTAGTAACACTGCGGGCAGCATGTTTTGGTCGGGTTCACGCAATCTCGTCCGTAGTGCCCAGGTCCTCCACAATTGTAGCAGATTAATTGTCCTCAGCCTCGTCCAGGTCCCAGTCCTCCTCGTCCCCATCTGTGTCCCTGAAATCTGTCCCACGCTATCACTGCAGCTGGATCCTAACCTCGTGCTCCAGTTTGTATCCTATAAGCATGTGCTCGTTCCATCAATAACTCATAACTTCGGCAATTGCATTTGTCATGGCCCATTGATCTACAAAAATTGCAAAATAGCTGTTGAGGGGGTTGTATCAGTTTCGGTAATAGATGGCAGTTATTTGTGTTGTACTTTCCTCCCACCTGACAAATTGTGCACCAGAGTGAGGGCGTCGTACGCGACCCTACCTATGCTTCTGGTCGCAATGGCATTGGTCCCTCTCCTGCCAGATAGTTCGCGAATACCAGACAATGATCTTTATCATGGACCTGGCCTTTACATTTTATGCACCATACCTCTACGCGGGCTTCTAACTGGGGTGCTTTATCTTGTTTCAAACTTTGAATTTCTAAGCATAGGTTTTGTAGTTGTGCATGGATTTTCTGAAGTCCCTACCCTGGATATTGAATTGGAGTTTCGTGCAACCTCATTGCTGTCTCTAATGCTTCAGCTTAGGTTGAGATCTTTTGCTGTGATAGTGTCATCCTCAGGTGTGGTGTCAAAGATGCCACAAACCACGTGCAGTGCTCTGCATCTGTTAGCGTCATGTTAGCCTCGCGGATTGTATTCTTCAATCTCTGATCTAGATCCCATGGGGTTTCACCAGTTAGCATCGCGATTTCCTTGAACCCGATGATTGACTACGTTTCTGATTTAGGCCAGCTGAATTCTTTATTCAATGTATCCTGGATCACTGATATTCTCGCATTTCAGTGATTTCTCAAGTACTTTATATACCATGTCAATGCACGGTCTTGCAAGGCGCTAACCACAGAAGCTTTCTTGATGTTCTCATCTGTTACTCCTTGGGTTTCCCATACAGCCTTTACCACGAACTGGAATTGATTTGGTTCTTCATTTCCTATGCCTCTAAGTACTGGAAACTTGATCACACCTGCCATCCCCTCGGCAATGGTAGCGGTGGGGTAAGTGAAGATGGGTTTGATGCAGGTGAAGCAGGTGGTGGTGTGGATGGTGGTGGTATTGTGGAATGTGTTGATTTATCATTCAGACTGCGCTTCTCGGGGAGAACCCTACAAGCTCCTCCTCGCTTTCTCGAGAAAGTGAAATCAAAGGACTATTTTCTAATCCTTCGATCTCGTGATATCCTCTTCCGCTCCTTGTTACCCCAGACATGAATGGATGTGCATAAACCATTTTTCACATAACAACATTTTAACCCAAGTATTCAATGATTTGATATACTTACCCCGTGATCCTTAGAGAAATTGCCTCTCCGCTTCGCTGTAACTCACAGTTGTGTCTATCGTGAATTCAGTGATAACCCCCCCTATTAATCGATCCAACCAGTGATCTACTCCCCATGCGATTTAACCTTCAGACGCCTCTAGATTGCGCACCAACTCGGGGGTTCACATTATTGGTTGATCAAGTCTGCACTTTCCCACACTCTCAGCTATCCTCGCGATCCACTCATACAACTCTCTCGAGAAAGATGCGAAGAAGATCTCGTGGACTTCTGTGTATATGTAGTGATCCAGCCACCTTTCCTCAGTAATCCGCAGATTTCTATTTTCCTGTACCATGAGCTCGTGAAGCTTCTGATCCAACTAGCCTTCAAGCTCTTTCTTTGTAGGGTTCCAGCGTTCCGACATCAGACATCCCTTAGGAAAATCTCGGTCCTAGCAACGGAACCATTTGTTGGCTTATTGGGCCCTAACCCAGGTTCAGAAGAGTTTTTAGCCAAACAAATCTCGTAGCTACCGGCCCTCTCGGCAACAGCCCAGAGAGCGCGAACTGAGGTCTCACCCAAGGTAGTAGGGAAGGGTGCTAGAACCAGGTTTCCACACCCTTGGGATGTCTTGATGTGGTCTGGAGGGGGTCGCGAACCTTTCTGTGGCCTCGCACTACTTCTGTACTACTATTGGACTGCATGTGTACTTTCTTATTAAGGAAATTATTATAGATCTGATCTTCTTGTTATAGTATTTAAGAAAACATTTAACAATAAAACCTAATGCGCACAATTATAAAGAGATATAATAGATGCATAAACCAGAACACAATAGATCTGTGATATTTTAGGAAACAACTTATCTTTATTAATATCTTCCATCACTACAATTAGATCCACCCTGTGCGCTCAGCTACAGGGGTCCGCGCACACAGATGCAGACTCTACTAGGCCTCTGCACACATAGCTATAGAGCCTCTGTCTATCTACCAACACCCTTGACTTGGGCTTACAGACGTAGAGAATATTGCCTTCACAAACCCATAACCATCAAAATTCGAAACCAAAACTTTTCAAAAACTGACCTCTAGCCATAGAGCCTTGCTCTATTTATACATTCCTATGGTCCGCAGACCATGGGCAGGCCGACTCACTTCCTATTATTTTACATTATTCTCCAGTAGACAACCCTTTGACTTGACTCGTTACAATTCGCACTCTGTGCACTTCGCAGAGTCTTTACCATACTTTCACCCAAAACTGTGGGCTTTGAGCTCCAAAACCATTACGTGGGCCCTTCACTACCCAACAATGATCCCACCACCCAAATTCAAATCAAGACCCAAGTACAATCATAACTAGCCTAAAATCAAATAACCAAACAAAGTTAAATAAAAAAGAGAGAGCCTCAGCCCTCTCTGAGATTAGGAAGGTTGGATCCTAATCTCAAAAGTAGGTTTGTGGTTACCTCAGTGATTTCTTTCTTTAACCTTGAGAAAATACTGAATGATAACACATACCATCTAGCCAAAATCCTTTATCTTAGTAGGAACATTCCACTACCAAATTTTCAAAAACCATTGGAAAGACACTCGATGATGTGAAGGATAAATGTACTAATATTCATCCTTAACTAGACATTGGCCATCTTCCAAATTACCATCCCATGTATATATGTCCTCTTTTTCAGATATTGCAATGCCCTCCTAATATAGATTCTGAGTATACTTATCCCATTAGAAAGCAAGATCACCATATAAACCAATAACATCTGCCTTCATCCATATAGGATGTAAGAATCATCATTAACCACAATCTGGCTGATATAATGGATGCTAAGGTTATGAACCTGTCTAAGTAGATCCACCAGTAAAGTATGATCACCCTTATAACTATAAATAGGATCGAAGTTGATTGCAATATTAACCCCATTCCCAATTTTCCATTTATTGTTGTTTAATAGCCACGGTCTAAATTTCATAAAATCCTCCAATATATATGAAGTGGCACAATGGATGTGCACCCCCACCTTGATCCATGAAATCGTAGATCGATTTTGAATGTACTTCAATTTTATGATGTACTGATATAGACCCTCATTGTTGAATGTGTGCCATAAAATATTCATCAATAAATCCTAGCTTAATCTCTCTAGATCCTTTATACCTCAACCACCTTCATCCTTTCTTTGTGCTATAAGTTCCAAATGAGCTAAGTGGAATGTCTGTTTCATTCAATTCCCAACCCATACAAAGTTAGAAATGATCAATTTTATCCTATTGATAATTTTTTTGGGTAGAATATAGATATGAATCCAATATATTGAAATGTTTTGCAAGATCAGCTGTACCATAATCAAATGCCCTGCTAATGAGAGCCATTTGTGTGCCCAAGGTGTAAATTTGTGTTGGAATTTATCAATAAGCCATTGTGAGTATTTTATCCCATAGTTCTTCATTTTGAGGACAAAACCAAGGTATTTAACAACAATATCAATAGATGCTCAATCGATGCCAAATATACCAATAATCTCCAATACTAAGTCATCATTAGGGGATGATGAGATCAAAATGGATTTAGATTTGTTCATGAAGAGCCCAAAATCCTCACCAAAGAGACATATGATCTAATGCATATATCTCCATTCCACCACAAACAATTTCCCAAATAGAAGCAAATCATTGAAAAATATTAGATGAGAAGTCATAATGTATCTAGTGATATGAACACCTGAAAGAGACACACAACTATGAGATTTCAGTTTTAACCTCCTCAAACCCTCAATGATAAGAATGAAGAGAAGTGGAGAAAATGCAAATCCCTCATGAAGACCATGGGATGTCGTGAAAAAATTAGTATGTAATCCAATTATCAATACCGTGAAATTTGTTTATGTAACACATGCCATAATTCATGCAATAGCCTTATATGAGAGGCCAATCTTGTGAAGAACTAGCTACAAAAATGACAAATCGAAAGCCTTGTAGAGATCAAGCTTCACTAAAATAGCACCAATCTTCTTTGATTTGATCAATTGTATTGTCTCATGTGAAATTATCACCATGTCCTGTATTTGATGGTAACAAAGAAATCCAAATTGCTTCGGCACAACGCCGAAAGACAAAGTGGTTCTTGATCGGTTCGCTATAATTTTCTAAATCAATTTATACAAAGTGTTGCAAAGAGAGATGAGATGATAATTTGACAAGGAAGAAACATGAGATACCTTAGAGATAACTGTAATAAAGGTTGAATTAATATCACGAGGGATAATACCTGATGTACGAGATTCCTCAAAAACCAATACTACCTCAGGCCCCATAATATCATGGAAGTGAAAAAAAAATTATATTGGTCATTCGTCAAGATCAGTTATTTTTTCTCAGGAAAAGGAGTTCATAGTCGACATCAATTCATTGAGAGAAATTACACGATAGAAAGTCTCATTTGTCATGAAATCAAACATAATAGGATATGTTTCAATGACCTCCATCTATTTTTCAATGTCCATGTTCACTCGAGCCTAATATTGTGCATGAAAGAACCTAATAGCCTCCACCTGTATATCTTGTAGAGAGGTGATGAAATTTCCATTCTTGTCCTTTAATTTCCAGATATTGTTCTCTGACCTCCTCCTAGACGGATAGTCGTGAAAGAGTTTTGGTATTCTTGTTGCCGCCTATGATCCAAATGGTCCAGTTCTTATGCTGCCATTCGTCCTCTTAATAATTAAGAATTTCCCACTTGTGCCTTTCAAGAGCAACTACCATTATATGATAAGAAACCTAGAAATAATCAATATGGATGGGATCAACTAGTATACCAAGTTTGTGATCAATCTCCTCAATTTACTTGATATGGATCTTCTTCTGAATATGGACCCATTTGCAAGAAACTCGCTTGACAACCTGAAGCTTATGGCCAATACACTCCAAAGGTGAAGTAACTAAATGAGCAACACCAATACTCCAATTATTGCAAGTCAAACCATCAAGATCAAGTTTTCTTAGCTAATTATGATTAAATTTAAATTGCAGGAACTACCAATCTATGCCTACCTTCCAATGGAGGATAACTAGATCATGATCCGATATCCCATATTTGATAACACATGTACAGAAAAAAACCTGACTGTTCCACCCAGTTGGCTGCATGGGCACTAGTAAGATGTCATCAAAATGTTTTTTACTAAAAATATTCCAAAAAAACAAACCATCTAATCCAATCTACTCTTGACACTCGAAATCCCACTCACCTCGATAGTGAGGTTAATATCACCAACCAAGATAATGGATCCCCTTCTCAATATGGTGCAGCAGTCGAGACATTCCCAGAAGCATTTCCTCGATGAATATGTTGCATATGTATTTAGAATATGGAATCTAGATTTCAAGCCCCTAGTAAATATTGAGAGAATGATACCTGCAAAGGATTTGTAATCCAAGAAGTTAACATCCCGCGGGTTCCATAAGGCATCCATACCATGCGATAGTCCCACTGCATCAATTGCACATGCCCTCCACCCTGAATTGATCTAAAGAAATAAAGGCCACGCCTTATCACTATCCAGAATTACCTCTTGTAACAGAATGATTGATGGATAATGAACCCCGATCAAATGTTTAAAAGAGATGATCTTATGGGAGCCCCCTAAATCCTGAATATTAAGCAACACAATATTCATGGGGAACATAGGACTTTCAAAGAAAATTATCTAAGTGCCCAAGTAGGAGAATATGGACGAATAGTGTCGTTAGATGGGGAAGAAATCTCCAACAGAAGAATAATTTTACTATCCAAAATATCCTCATCATATGTGGCCCGAGTCTTGGGCCACCACTTCCTCTGAACGATCACATTCTGATGAGAATTATGACTAACAATGACCACAAGAGAGGATGAGAAATGAACCAACAGTGAACAATATCAATGTTAGGGTGGAGCCACAAGAGCTTGATGTCACCACCAGCCAAGTTACTGGGAGACTTATCCCTCGAATATGAGCCAAATTGTATTTTTTGTGATAACAGATGCTTAGATATATCCACTCCATCCCCAGAATTTGATGCAAGATTTCCCGTGGAGTTAGAAAAATGAGAGGCTAAAGGGTCAGTGCTTAGAAGGGGAAGATAGCTAAAAAGAGAGGAGACACCATTGGAAACCTTACCAATTACCAAACAAAAACACCGAGGTTCAAGATTTTTCCCTTGACCCGTCGAACACACAAATGAAAAACTAGAACCTAAGGGAGCATCCCAAGACCTATAGCTAGGTACAATATCATGAGAAGGTAAAGGATGGTGCAATGTAGGAACATAAGGCCTATCCAAAGAAACCAATTCGAATTCCCAATAGCAGTCAATATTCAAAGGCTTAGAATGTGATATATCAATATCGTTGCCTGGAATATAAATTCAGCCATGATCATGTGTACTAGCCCGATTAGGAACAAAATCCTTAGAAGACTTGTCATGTTCGCACCTAGGACACTGCTTCACAAGATGATGAGAAAATATGAATCTATGGGGGCAATTAGCAAGGAGATGGCTAATTGCATGAAAACCCAGACAATAGAATGATACACCCCAACAATCAATGTGTTACTTGGTAGAAAAGCCTCCCCAAATAAGATCCACTTCCATTTGAAGTCCACCAGAAAATTTCACCTCAACCAATAACCAGGTGATGCGATTGTCCATCTTCACCAAGCTCCCCTCCTCAAGATAGGAAAACTTCCCATTGGAATCATCAATAATAGTCAACGATGGATGCATGAAAAATACCAGAGGAAAACCAGAAAGTTTTACCCATACAAGATTTGTTGATCCCTCGTTTTGTTCATACAACTACTATTTTTCATCCCTATTTTGACCTTTTTGGCACTCCTAAAGCTACTTACCTTCCATTCTTCTTTTCCTAATCACTTTCCTAGTCTTCATTATGAGCTAAAGTCTTTTATGGTACATTTTTGCTATTTATTAGTGAATTTAAGTAGATATTAGTAGCTAATCCCTAAACTAATTAATTACTATGGTCGAAGTGTAAGCATTTCAACAAATATGCAGGATGACAGTAGGAGAATGCAGGTATTGAACCATGGTTCCCCACACTTGTACTCAAGATTCAACTTTGGATTCAATACCTAAAAATGCAAAAGATAAGAGGTTGTATGCTTCTAGATGGGAAGCTGCCCCAACCATGCTTGGATATGTTCAATTCCGGTAAAGATCCCCATTTTCCTCTCTATAAGGAGCAGGCACCAAGATTAGGATCCATTGAAGGTTATTAAACTAATTTGGATAGGTTGTTTGAAGCCATCCGATCCGAAGGAATACATTCGCTTGGCTATTGTGATTCACTATCCATAGTTAGTTTGTTTTACTTAGTTAAACACCTATAAAAGGTTGTGATGTAATACATTAGAGCTAGGAAACAGAAGTTGAAGTTGCTATTACGTGTCCCTTGACGTATTATTTTTAATCAAATATGTCCACAATGGTTTTGCATTACATTTGAGTTAATCATTTGATGATTCACTACAGATGATGAATTGATCGTGATCAAGATCTCTTACCTGCTGTAAGTCGACCAGCTCCCAGGTGTGGCCAGACCCACCCATCTGTGTTTAGCTTTGTAATATTGCTTAAGTAGTATCTTGGTGTGATAGACATAGCCAATTCTTTAATTATTTACACTCAATTGTTAGTTTTCCTACTGCATGGAAAGTTTTATCAAGTTTCAATCGAATGCATTAAGCTGATGTTATGATGTTTTTAAACCTCGTTGCTTTGGAAATCTGAATCTAAATCCCTGGTGTAAATCATCATTTTTGTTTTTGGACAAGACCTAATATGACCATGAACCTTACACCTTGTATTTAATTGTGATTGTCATAGATGTACATGAAGTTTATTGAATTGCATTGTCATGTGATGATTGTAAAGATTTAGTTTATCTATTGGCTGCGCAGAAACTATTTTCAGATACTTAAAGCGGACAACGTATTTAGAGATAAGAGATGAATGGAATTTGAGCTAATTTAGATGGAGATCAATCAATTTCAAAATCATTCTCTTGTTTCCTCTAGTCTTTGAATTGGTTGACTCTTTGTTGGATTGTCTCTATAGGTGCATACGACATAGGAAGCATTTGTTCTAGATTCATTGTTTGAATAATGCGATTGGTGTGAGCTTGGTTTAATTTAATTTGATTGGGTTGACATTAGTTTATTTGCATAAATGGTGTACAACAGGAGCGTTGTGTTCAAAGTGTTGATTTGAGTGATTGTTATAGCTTCAACTAGTTTATTTGTCAAATATATTTCTCGGCTGATAAGTACACAGTGTGGGTTAACCTCAGAATGCAAAAGAGTGTTTCGTGTGTTAATTGTTAAAGCAGGTTGGATGATTGATTCCCCTATTTATTTTGTTAGTTGTTAAGGAAATTTCCTTAGTTTCATTTTGATTATTGATTCCCTTGTTTTGTTTGTAGTGTTAAAGCAATTTTCTTTAGTTTTGTTTGGACTATTGATCCCTGTGTCTCGTTTGATTACTTGGATAAATTTCCCATAGCTTAAATTCTTGATTGGATTTCAATAGCAGAACATTGGTTTTGAATAAGGTTACTCACTGTTTGGAGATTAATATGATTGTAGGGTGATTTAGAGTACAATTTCTAAGAGTTATTTGTTTGATTGCCATAGAATTAATACTTGAAACCGCTCTCATTGCTATGATCAATTAAGGACCTGGCTGCAGTTTGGATTGAGAATAAAAAATCAAGTTGGTGAGTCAAGAGTGAAACAAAGTTCCCAGTTTAGTACTTAACCTCAAAATATTTGGTGTGATGAGCTAATAGAGTAACAAACCATTAAGTACAAATTGATTGTTTAAGCTAGAATTGGATTGCTATTATAAGTAGTGAATCTTTATTTCCCTTGAGTGTGAATTGTGGAAATTAGAACCAGAACTCGAGTGATTGGATTGATTAAGTCTGGTGTGATTCGATATCCATTTTTATCATTTGAAATTAGTGGTAAAGAGTCTAATAGCCTATAAAGTTCAGATTTCAGTCCTAGGTTAAGTGTGTAAAGGTTTTTGAAAGTCTTTCAAATTAAATTTGATTGTTGGGTCTGCTTATGACAGCTAGATGTTTGATTTCCTTTAAGTTTGAAAGAATTAGTGTGTTTATTACCTCGCTGATCATTATAAGCAAATGATAAAACTCTAATATAGAACTGAACAAAGAAAGAACAAGACAACTCGTGCTTACGAGCCCAGATTGACATATAAATATTAGGAAATTAATTCACCAATTTAATCTCTCAACATTTTGGCGTCGTTGCCAAGGAGGTTCTCATTTCTTATTCAGGTAACCATTATAATTTGATTTTCAAGATCTTGCAGGACTGTCAGAGGGCAGAGAGATTATGGTAAGACGAGAGTGAAGAGCCATGCATCTAATCTTGTGGGGTTGCTCCAAAGTCTGACTGATCACTGCTTACTCTTGAGTTATATTTCTTTTATCTTTATGCGTAGGAGTACAGGGAGACCTAGGGATAACAAAGGTAGATTTATTTCTAGTTGTAAATTTCATACAACTTTTGGATCAGTTAATATACCAATTCTTACCGCTGCTAATTGATATGCAGGTCTGAGACAAGAAGGAGGAAGTGTTGATGGCAACATTGTTTCAGATCAAGAATTTTTTAGATCAAGGGGAAAGGATCATTTAGTAGATTGTCCTTGACAACACTATAGAAGAACTAGTGGAACAACAAGACAAATACGACAAGCAATCAACCAACATCAACCATGTCCCACTATCCCCTATTCATACCATAATTAATGAACCCTAGCAGGTGCCAGTTGTAGAAATGGATCATCAAGATGGGGAGGACAAACACAATGAAGAATGCCAGGAAGAGGGAGAAGGTCCTTGATGTAATGGGAACCTCTTTAGAAGGGGCAACCAGGTAGTCGAAGAGGAGGTTACCTTCGAATTCCCTATCCTATATGTGATTTGTGACATCACAATGAAAAGCAATCCAATGGCATCTCTCCCATTGTTCTTCGGTAAATCATCTAAAGGTCCCAATCCCTTTCTTTTTGAAGTCAATATTTTATGTCACAATTATAATTATTATGACAATTCTCATAAAATTAAATTTTTTCCCTCCACATTAAAATATGTAGCCCTTAGGTGGTGCATGAGTCTAGCGCAACACACCATATACACATGGGATGACATGAGATCAGTTTTTCTTAAAAGTATCAAGACTTTTGTAAAAGTAGGGACATCAATGATATTCTTAGGATGCAACAGAATGAAGATGAAAACCTAGAAGAGTATCTTGAACGGTTCCTATACAACTTCCACAAATCTCGTGGGTCCAACCTAGATGAAAATATTATCAGAACTATGTTCCTAAAAGGGCTGAGAGATGACTACATTGAAACATTAAACCTGCTCAATGGTGGAGACATTTATAAAAAGCAATTTGTTGAAGTCATTGAGCTGTGTTGCACCTATTCTAGAAGCCAAGCTAAAGTAGGTAAAAAGCTTCAGGAACTTAGAGGCAATTCTAGAGACTATGTGCAAACGAAAACTGTGGCTAATGTTGTTACAAGAGTCATGCCGGGAAACCTATTTGAAAATTTCAAAACTAATATCTTGAACACAATTAGTGACCAGCTAGACACCATGAAAATTAAACAAAAGCAAGAAGCAGAGAAAGAAGCCATGGCAATATTTTGTTCCAAGTGTAGGAATAAACATGTAGAAAGGGAATGTCCTTTAAACACCATTGAGGTATGTGGAATCTATACTGTAGAAACCCGACCAAGAAGTGCCAATCACTTCCCAGCTTACAGGCCATCTACAAGGGGAACGCTGAAATTGTTGACCAATCTCAAGCAACCAAAAGACCTAACTAGAGAGGCCAAAGTCAGAATATGTTTCCAAATCGAAATCCTCAAGATTGTTGCTAGACTCAGCCATGGACCTTTCCTGCATCCTACCCTCCTTGGGTTGCTCAGCAACCACAAAATGCTACCTGGGGCTAGAATTGGAGGACAAACCCCTATGCCAACAACTATCAACCTTAGCCCCACCACTATGCGCCTTATCCAAATATGCCAATTACTTCATATAATATGACCAAGCAAACCTATCAGTAAGCGTATAACCCTAATATGTATCAACAAGCTACTCTACCACCACCTCCTTTGCATAAATTATTACCTACACCTACTAACCCATCATCTTCACAAGCACCTGCTACCATAAACCCACCCCATCCTACATTGTTTCCTACACAACCCGTACCTAACCCAAGTCATAATAGGTTACCTCAACTAGTGTAACACATTGATATTCAGCCTTTTCATACATACATGATCACTACCATTTCTATGAATGAAACCCGATTACGAGCAGGAAAGACAGTCAACAAAGAAAAATCAATTGTTTTCATCCAAGAAGAGGTACCCTCCACATCATCCGAAAATCCTTCACAAAATGAAAAACAACAACCACAAAAGGAAGAAGAATCACCTGAACCACCGTACCCAGAGATACTTATTGTAAAGAAATGAGAGAACCCACTTGAATATGATCTGTAAAATTACCTTAGGAATGTCTGTATTAAAATCCCACTTTTACAAGCAACTAGAGACATTCCCGTATACACCAAAATTTTCAAGGATCTCTGCATCAAGAAACTAGGGAGGAAGGGGCATAAGAACCAGAATGTCAAAATCATGAACCAAATGTCCACTATGATTACTGATATGCTTGCCAAATACAATGAGCCTGGGAATCCCATTGCAACAGTTGAGATAAATGGAGTAATTCTACCAAACACTCTTGTATATCTAGGGGTAACAATAAATGCAATGACTTATGAAACAATGATGTCATTACAACTACCTAGACTTAAAACCACCCCTATCCTTTTAGAAATGGCAAATAAATCCATCGTTAGACCGATAGGATCCCCGGAGGACATAGTAGTTAATATTGCCTCTTGGCAATGTCCCATAGATTTCATAGTCATTTCTCCAAAAACCTCTAGGCCCGAACACCGGGTAGTCCTAGGGTGGCCATGGCTGGCAATGGCTCATGCCGTCAGAGGATGTAGAAATGGGGAAATGATCATTTCTAATGGTTCTCAAAATCAAACATTGTCTATTTTTCCACTTGCTAAAACAGCTACTGAAGTACCATTATGGCTCAAAAACCCATATGGAGATGAAGACTGCATGTTCCCCTTGTTAACATTAGATCAGTCTAGAGGTCTCTAGGAGCATTCTGATGAGCATGTTTTGCAGCAATTTTTAGTGGATAGCTCTTGTATCAATTATCCCATCTCTTTTAATGGTTATCAGCATGTGTTTAGTGATGAGTTTCAGGAAACTTGCCACCCAGTTGTCTTCACCTCATTTGCAGCAATGGAGGAAAGCCATGAGCTCACCACAGAACTTTGGAAATATTTGAAGGGAAAATTTTACATATTGGTACAGGATTGACTGTAGAACAAAAGCAGCAATTGATGAGTATGATTCATGAACAAACCAGAGCATTCACATGGGATTACTTGGATATGAGAGGTATACATCTAGACACTTGCATCCACCATATCTATACGAATGAAGAAATGAGACCTGTTCGGCAACCACAAAGGCGTATGAACCCAACATTAAAAGACATTGTCAAGGAGGAGCTTTAGAAACTTTTGGCCACAGATTTCATCTACCCCATTTCTGATAGTAAGTGGGTGTCACCTCTGGTAGTAGTTCCAAAGAAGAATGGCAAGTGGTGGATCTATGTTGACTACAAAGAACTAAACAAGGCCACATTGCGCAACTATTTTCCATTGCCCTTCATCGATCAATTTCTCGACATGCTTTCAAGTAAGAAATACTTTTCTTTTCTAGATGGGTACAACGGGTACAATCAAATAAAAATAGGAGAAAAAGATATGGAAAAGACTACCTTTACATGCCCATGGGGTACTTACGCATATAAAGTCCTCCCCTTTGGTCTTTGTAACGCCCCCACCACTTTCCAAAGAGTTGTATTTACCATTTTCTCTGATATGATCCTTGACTAAGTGGAAGTCTATATGGATGAATTCATATTCTATGGAGATGACTTCCCATAGGCTTTGGAAAATATAGGCCATCATGTGTCATTTGAAGAAATTCAAGTTTACCCAGAAAAAATCAAGGTAATTTCACATATTCCTATTCTGAGCTTGCAAAAAGAGGTAAGAAGTTTTCTATGGCACGCAGGATATTATCGACGATTTATTGAGAATTTCACTAGAATTGCAGCACCATTATTTAAATTTTTAACTAAATATGTTGACTTTGTATGGAATGTTGACTGTCAACAGGCTTTTCATGTACTCAAGGAAAGATTGTCTACAGCTCTGGTGCTAAGAGGGCCAAACTGGGAGCAGTTTTGGGACAAAGGGAGGATAACTTTCCCTATGCCATTATTTTGTTAGCAAAAATATTTCTCCCACCAAATTAAATTATAAGGTTACTGAAAAAGAGTTATTAGCATTCGTGCATGCTATAGGGAAGTTTAGACATTATATTACTAGATATGAGACATTTGTCCATACCGACCATTCTATTATTAGATTTTTAATGAATAAACCTATTACTAATGGTAGGATAACTAGATGGTTGTTGCTTCTACAAGAATTCAAGGATAACTATAATTGATAGGCCTAGAATAGATAACTTGGTAGTTGATTTCTTATCTCATTTGAATCTTACATAGGGAAGCATGCCAACGCTAGTGCCTCATGAATTCGCATATGAATCTCTATTTTCCTTTTCTACTATTACTCCTTGGTTCGCTGATGTCGCCAATTATCCGGTATCAGGAAAACTACATCAAAACATATTGGCCCGAGCGAAGCATAATATATTGTAGCACAGTGCTAGCTTCTCCTGGATCAAGGGAGATCTATTTTTATACAGGGCCAGACTTGATTATGAGGCAGTGTGTGCGGGAAGATGAAATGCATGATATATTAAGTGCTAGTCACAATGATCCGTGTGGTGGCGATTTTGCCGATAAAAGAACAACATATAAAGTTCTTCGTACGGATACTATTGGCCTATCCTCTTTAAAGATTCCAAGAACTTTGTTTTAAGTTGTGATGTTTGTGAATGAATGGGGAGACCAGTTGCCTCCAATGAAATGCCTCTTCAACCACAAATTTCCATTGAACCCTTTGAGAAGTGGGCATTGGACTTTGTAGGGCCCATCTCCCAAATGTCAAATAAGAAGAAATATATTTCGGTGTGCACTGATTACATCACCAAGTGGGTGGAGGCTAGAGGATTATATGCTGCCATTGAAAAGGAAGTAGTAGAGTTTTTGTTCGAGGACATGTTTACAAGATTTGTGGTGCCTCGTGAAATTGTCAATGATTAGGGAACCCAATTTACATCAAAGTTGGTCAGGGCACTCATGAGCAATATCAAGTTAAGCACCGCAAATCAACTCCTTACCACCCCTAGGCTAATGGGCATGTGTGGTCTACAAACAAAGTTTTGGAATCCATCCTTACAAAAAAAAATCAACTGCATCACAAAGATTGGGCAGAAAAGCTACCCGAAGCACTATGGGCTTACCGGATCACTTCGAGGAATGTGATCGGACACACACCTTATGAATTAGTCTATGGTAAAAAGTACTCCTACCCATCGAGTTCCAAGTAAAAACATTCAGAATTGCCACTCAGTTGGGCATGAATTTAAATGAGGCTCAAGAACAAAGATTGATGCAATTGAACGAGCTTGATGATATCCGACAAGATTCCTACCACAGAACTGCATTACTACAGAACCAATGAGCCCGATGACACAAAAAATTTATTAAGAAGAAATTTTTCCATCCAGGTGACTGGGCCTTGTTATACGATAGTGAGTTTAATTATTTCAAAGGTAAATTTTCTACTAGATGGTTAGGACCGTATCAGGTAACTGCAGTCTTTTATAATGGTTCAGTTCGTGTTTTTACTATTGATGATGATAAGACTTCCTTTGTAATAAATGGTAATGGACTTAATGTTTATCATAAACCACTTTCACGTGATTAGTTTTTGCAGGAAGTTCGAAGGGATCCAGGTTTGGAGTTGATTCATGCCAATGACCAGCCCCTTGCTGGTTCAGTTGATTAATTCTTTTTATATATATATATATATATATATATATATATATATATATATATATATCTATATATATATATCTATATATATATATATATCTATATATATATATAAACTAGTGGGCTGTCACCTTTTATATCTACAGGATGTCCTCATCACAACCCATGTAGAATAAAGAAGGAATTCACCAGGAGAAAGTTTACTCCTTTATCAGGTCTCGTGGATTATTTATGGAAAAGGAACCGGTGGAGTCTTCATTGGAAACCTTCAGACTCTCTAAACATGAAGCTCCCGAGCATTGACTGATCTAGGCTCGTAAATAATATGGACCAGTATTAGTTTATGGATTCCTTGAGTATAGAATTGTTCTTTTCCAGGCTTAAGGAAATTTTTACGAAAGGGAAAGACCCTAGAGTCTACTATGGGCAATTCAGACTCTCTAAACATGAATGCCTCGAGCGCTAACTACTTTAGGCTCATTAAAATAATAAGTTAGTAGTAGTTTAGGGATCCTTTGGGCATTAAATTATTCTTTTCCGGGTCCAAAGGAATAACTACAGAAAACAAGCCCCCACGGAGCTCCCTTTCTGGTAATTTTCATTTCCCTAAAGAAGAGATGACCCAGGCAGTCATCATTCCAGGCCTAGTTAAAATCCATGGATTGATAAGCAGTTCATTTTTATAAAGATAATGAGCAGCCTGGTATATGGCATTAAGTCTGAAGGTCTTGAAATCATGTTCAAACAGCCTATGCCTTATACTATGTCTAAATTCAATTGTTTTTATGAATGAGGACCATAGAATTATGGTTCAAATAGCCTATGCCTTATACTCTGTCTAAATTCAATTGGTTTTTATGTATGAGGATCCTGGAATCATGTCAAATAGCCTATACTCTATGCTCGATCTAAAATGCAACTTATTAGCGCATATGGGGGTCCTAAGATTCTGTCTGGATCTGTGCCCTATAATTATACATTTGCTATCACAGTGTGTACATAGAAGTCTTTTGGATCATAAGAGATCATCGTTATATAAATGTCAACATATTTCCGAGTCGGGACCTGTCTTCACCAGTAGCCAAAGATGATTGGGTGTTGGCTTGATGGGGCTTGACCCAGGTTCGAAGTTATTTAGCCAAACAAATCCTTGTACTACTGGCCCTTTCAGCAACAGTCAGGGGAGTGCAGACTGAGGTCTCACTCGAAGCAGTATGGGGGGATGCTGGAACGAAGTTTCCACACCCTTGACATGTCTGAGGGGTCAATTTAGTCCAACTATGACTACCTTCGCGCAGGTTACTTTACGCACTTTCCTGACCTGCGAGGCCTTGGCACCTTGTTATATTAGCCTTTGCACAACCCTAACTAGGGGCTATGAAGCTTTCGCACTACTAGAGCAGTGATTTGCGCTCTTTCCCCAAGTTACACTGCAGATCTTACATATCTTCGCGTGAAGAGATACTTTATCTTATATTCACGTATTCAACATATTCATATAGGTTCATGCAAAAAACAAATAGTAAACTTGCAATTCATACCCAATATACTTCAATGCATAAAACAAGAAATGATACATTGGAATAATGTAAAACTTCTCTTTATTAATTCTTTAATTGGTTACATACTCAACCTGCCCTGCACACTCAGCTGTAGGGGTCCCAGCACTCAGCTATGGACTACTAGGCCTCTCTGAACTCAACTACAGAGCCTTCTCCTACTCTACGACCCAAAGACAAGAATTTACACTTTAGACTCAATGCTTCCTCATTATATCTTCTTGTATTCTTTCTATTCTCGCCCTTTATAGTTAGAGCCTTCCTCTATCTATAAAATCCCATGGTCCATGGACCATGGGTAGAGCTCTCAAGAAAACATTATATTTACAAAAGTAAGGGCACACAACCCTATAACTCAATTACAACTTCGCACTCTGTGCCCACAATTCGTGGAGTATTTATATCGGACTTAGTCAAAACTTGGGCTTTAAGCCCCTAAAACTTGCCTTGGGGGGGATCCCATGCCTAATAGGCCCCCAAAAAAAACATCATGACCTGCCCTCGAGTCACTCTATCAGTGCGAAGATCTTCGTGCAAAGACTGCCCAACTCTGCTCGGACTACTGCAAGGTCGGCAGTGCACTGAGTGACTGCCTGCTGTATCTCTGGTACGTGTTGTTCAGAGACCGTGGTGTTAGAACTACTCCCCTGTATCTGCTCTTGCATCCCCTACATCTGTTTATAGTCCCGCGCCTTCTTTCAGCTATGTGGAGTGTGAATATTGTGCTTTTGTCGGCTAGTCAGATAGTTGGGCCACCTGTGTATGGCTTCAATCAACTTCGATTCACTTTGCCTAGGAAAGGTTCTCCATTTAGCTTTACCAGCTGCATCATGCCTCCATCTGTGACCTTCTTAATAACATACAGTCTAGCCAATGAATTCTGAACTTTCCCAAGAATTTATCAAACTTAATATCATATAGTAACACCAAATCATTTATCTTGAAGGTGTGCAACTTAGTATGTCGATCGTGGCAAGCCTTCTTGCACTGGTTTTGTACCTGTTGACAGAATCCATCCAAAAACCATTCCTCTTCGAGTTCCTCCGAATGCGGGATTCTCCTCTAGGGCTCTGCGGTCTGTCATACCTGTGAGCACTGTTATATGTAGACTAGGCATAATATACCCTATTGGGACTACGGTGTTTGCTCCATAGGCTAGCCTAGAGGGCATTTGTCCCATCAGTTTCTTGTACAATGTCCTATAAGCCCACAAAACTACTGGTATGCATAGGTCCGAATCACTTCACTACACATTATATAGCCTGTTCAATGCTTCGCACACTTCGCTAAAGGCTTCTGCGTGGGTAACCTTCTGCACACTTGTTCTTTCCACACTCTATCATCCCAACTAAAGGGTTCGTTCACTCAATTTCCTCACCAAGACATGATTATTGGCCGTGTTCCCCAATGAGAATTCCATGTGCATTTGTGCACGTTGTTTACCATATGCTTGTACCCACCTGGACAGATGCGTGCATGGACAATCTTGTACATTGTATCTATTTGTTAGCCACATCTAAGGCTTCCCAAAATCCATGCACATCATTCACTTGCATTCACGCCGGTCTTCAAAGGTTCGTTGGTGCATACCCCACCACCTCGCAGGTGTAGCACATAGTACCCATTTCAAAGCCTCGAAATGTTGCTATTCTGGCACCTCTTTTTCAAATATGTTCAAGAAAGCATCTACCTCACTTAACCCATCATAAGTAGGTAGATCCCTCACTTCCATCGATATGCAGCGCAATGATCTTGTCATCATGTTACAGTTCAGCGTGGTTACCTCGTGTAACCGATTCTGCCATCACTCTCTCTCTTCATCCTAATCTGATGTACAGGAGCTTTAGCACTCCCATGAGATTCGTCCATCTGTAGTCGCATTTACCAAGTCTTGCTCTCACATGGCTATCTTGTAGATGCAGTCCAAATCGTCGTCGCTTTCACATTCGCGCATCGACTCTATGTAGCACAATCCTTCTGCAGGGTCCAAAGGTATGACTATGCATAGAGACTTTTTGTGAAAAATCATCTTGCGCTTTAGACTTATCAACCCATTCAAGTCAGTGTCCTAATCAATTCCTAAGAGCATGGGGTAGGGATTGCTATCATCAACAATCTCTATCACTTCAAAGTCTGCTAGCGCGCTTGCCCCTTCAATATCCATGGTCATTCCCTGCAATCTCCCCATAGGTATTATCTTTTGTTGGTTCACCATTCACAGCTAGATAGGAGACAATTGCAGCGTAGGCTTTCCCATACGCTCCCATGTCTGCTTTGATAGAATGTTCATGTCTGACCCTAGGTCTAGAATTACTTGGTCCATCTCATATTCTCCAATCTATGTGGTCAACCTCATTTCTCTTCCCATCCTCGTCGCATTCTTTCCAATCTTCTGAACTACGTGCAGTTCTCCTAATGCGGTCCCTGCACATCTATTAATGAGTTCCTGCAATCCCTTTACAACCTTATTGTCACGTAGTAGCTTCATGCATCTTTCTAGGAATGTTGTAAGCATAGATGGGTCCATTTCCGGCTCCGATGTATCTTTGCTTCTAGAAGTGGAGGCATCAACGAAGCTCTTGCTAGCTTCCATGAAAGTTTCCTTAGCATGCTCCAAATCAAACTCTAGTTCTTTCATTAGGGCCTTGCGAACCCAAGTACTATCTTCAAGCTGGTTGCCTTTATCATCTCCTGTTGTAATTCCACTTCAGAGCACAATGTTCACATTTGCGTCTTCCTCATGTGGCTCAAACCTCATCATCTACAGGTTTTGAGTCAGAGGAGGTTAGAGCGCTCCCTTGTCATGGAGCCTAGCTATCCGTGTGGGACAATCCTCCCTCTCATGATCAAACAAGGTACAATACAGACATGATGGGTGCATTGGATTCATACAGTCATGGGAATAATGTCCTGGCCCCTTTCAATTGTAACATATCAGCTATCTGCAACCTCTTCCAAGTCCTCCTCCACCTCGGCCTTGTCCACACTCCTAAAATTTGGTTCGCACAACTCCTGCATTTTGGTCAAGGGGGCACATTTCAGCCTGAGCTCTATAGGTGGGAGTCCTATGCATCATCAGCTCATAGCTTCTACAGGTGCGCTCATCGTGTCCAATGGATCTACAAAAGTTACAGAACAATTGTTGCAAATTCTATGTACTTTTGTAACAAATGGCAGTTGTTCGTAGCATGCTTTCCCCTTATTTTACAAATCGTGCACCACAAATAGGTGCCACGCTTGGTCCTGCTTATGCCTTTGGTCTTCACTGTATCGACCCTCCTCCCGCAAAGCAATTCACGAACACTGGGCAGTGGTCCTTGTCATGTCCCTGACCCTTTCATTTTACGCACCATACTTCTTCGCACACTTCCGGGCGAGCTCTCCTGTCCCATTTTAGACTCTGGATCTCAAGGCATAAGTTTTTCAAATGCGCATGGATTTGCTGAACTCCGAGGTTAGGACCCTGTATAGGGGTCTCATGCAGCATCATCGCGATCTCCAAGGCCTCTTCCTGGGTTGTTAACCTCTGTTTTGATAGTGCATTCCTCAAATGCAGAGTTAGAAATGCTACAAACCATTCGCGATGTTGTCCATCCATCAAAGTCATATTAGCTTCATGAATTGTGCACTTATGTCTTTGATCCAACTTCCACAGAATCTTTCCTGGTAGCATTGTGATTTATTTGAATCAAATGATCGACTGTGCCTCCGACTTTGGCCTGCTAAATTCCCTGTTTAGTGCAATTTGGATATCCGCGATCGTCGCATTCGGATTGTCATTAGAATGCTTAATATACCAGGTCAGCGCGCGCTCCTACAGAGTGCTGACCAACGTCACTTTCTTTATATTATCATCTATAACTCCTTTCACTTCCCATGCAGCCCTTATCACGAACCAAAACTAGTCTAGATCTTCATTTCCTACTCCATTGAACACCGGCAACCTTATTGTGCTTGCCATATTCACTCGCGGTGGTGACAAAGGTGGTACAGGCGGAGATGGGGGTGAAGGCAGTGAAGCTGGTGGTGGCGTGGGTGGGGGTAGTATGCATAAAATCCTTTGCCTTATCAAATTGATCGCACTTCTCGATGAGACCTTCGCGAGCTCCTCACCATCCCTTCGCAAAGGTGAAATAAAAGGGCTATTCTCGGGTCCCTTACTTCCTTCATTTCTGTAGGTTTTTCCACTTCGCATAGCTCCAGACATCAAGGTAATTGCATATCCTCTTTTCGCATAATAACATTTTAATCCAAGTATTCAGAGACTTTATGTACTTACCTCACAGTCCTTTGAGAAAGCGTCACTTTGCCTCACTATAGCTAACTGAAGTATCTACCGCGAACTCAGTAATGAATCCTCCTATAATACAATCAAGCCAGTGATCAAGAATGTGCTCGATCTTATCACCTGATACTTCCAATATACGTACCAACTTTGGGGTCCACACAATAGGATTGTTGCTTTTCCACCTTCCTTGGCTATTTGCTAGCTTTGTGATCCACTCGTACAGCCCAGTAGGGAAATATGCAAAGAAAATTTCATGGATCTTCATGTACAGGTAGAAATCTAACCACTCTTCCTTTGATTGTCACATATTCCTATTCTCCTGCACCGCGAACTCATGAATTCTCCTATCCAAACAACCTTCAATTTATTTCTTAGTTAGATTCCAATGATATGACATTAGACATCTCTATGCAAATTCCAGTCCCGGCAACAGTACCATTTCATGGCTTGATGGGGCTTGACCCATGTTCGGAGTTATTTAGCCAAACAAATCCTTGTAGTATTGACCCTTTCATCAACAGTCCGTGGAGCGCGGACTAAGGTCTCACTCGAAGCAGTATGGAGGGATTTCCATGCCCTTGAGATGTCTAAGGGGTTGATTTAGTCTAACTATGACTACCTTCGTGCAGGTTACTTCGCGCACTTTCCTGACTTGCAAGGCCTTTGTACCCTGTTATATTCGCCTTCACGCAGCCCTAACCAGGGGTTGTGAAGCTTTCGCACTGCTAGAGTAGCGATCTGCACTATTTCCCTAAGTTACACTATGGATCTTACTTATCTTCTTATAATAGTTAGTTATCTTCAGGTGAACAGATACTTTATCTTATATTCACTTACTCAACATATTCATATAATTTCATGCAGTAAACAAATATTAAACTTGCAATTCATATCCAATATACTTCAATGCATAAAACAGGAAATGATACACCGAAATAATGTAAAACTTCTCTTTGTTAATGCTTATTCAGTTATAGACTCAACTTTCCCTGCGCACTCAGCTGTAGGGGTCCGCGCACTCAGCTACAGACTACTAGGCCTTTTCACACTTAGCTATAGAGCCTTCTCCTACTATATGACCCAAAGACACGACTTTACACTTTAGACTCAATGCGTGCTCATTAGATCTTCTTCTATTCCTTCTATCTGCTCCCCCTTTACACTTAGAGCCTCACTCTATTTATATAATCCCATGGTTTGCGGACCATGGGTAGAACTCTCAAGCCAAAATTATATTTACAAAAGTAAGGGTGGATAACCCTATGACTCAATTACAACTTCGCGCTCCATGCCCACAAATCATGGAGTCTTTACATTGGATTTATTCAAAACTTGGGCTTTAAGCCCCCAAAACTTGCCTTGGGGGGATCCCACACCCAACATCGGGGTTAACGATTCATTCTGTGTAAGTACAGATCCAGGGGATCAGTACTCAATTTGCCAAGGATACAACATGTTAATTGAGTTCCATTTCCAGGATCAAGGTCATGGCACACAATTGCAGCAAGAATTACTTACATTCAAGCTCCGGTAAGCACATCCAACCACATAATCGACACCAAATTGCTAAAGTGGTTCAAGTATGCGCTTGTATTCTGCTTGAATTTAACTAGTAGATGGTTAAAATGATATCATAAATGTATACCTCTGAATCCATCCTAAGTTCACCCATAATCATATATCATGATTCCTTACCTGTCCATTCACAATTTCATAAGCGATGACCCTCTAGCACATTGACGAGACAAGAACCATAGGCACCACTCACTCATGATCTATCCTCACTGTGTGATGATGTCTGCCCTCTCCATGGTTGGTCATTGTTTCATAGCGCCTCTTAGCTGATATATGCACACGCTTCCTCAAATGATCACACATTGCAGTCAGGCATTCACACTCTGAACTAGTTGTGGATGGGACGATAAACATAATGGTAACGATCTCATAGTCCCCATCCATCATAATGATGAACCTCCATTCAAAATTAATACAAGGGTGCCCGTGACTGTGGTTAGAGAATCAGGAAGAGCCAAAGGTTTAGAGACGAATTGGGTAAAGAGAATTGCAACTGAACACAGACACCATGGGCGCGGATAGGCACGAACCGACCTTTAGCCAGTTCGCGCACAGCACAGAGTATGAGCAATGCAAAGGTATTCTGGAGGAGAAGGATTGGATGCCATTTATATAGAGGCTTCAAGGCTATAATGATCAAGTTGTGATGGCATTCGCACCAAGATTCAATGGTGAGCACACCCAAGTCGGCAACTTAAACTTCAGAGTCACAGAGGAATCTGTGAGCAGGGCCATTGGGTTACTAGCCATGGGCGAGAAATATTTCAAAGGGAAGCAGCTATAAATTCCCAATTGCACATTTTTCTTGAAGCCTTCCTACCGATCGATTAGCTGGGTGAAAGGAGTGCTCCACAACTGTATAGAGGAATGATGGCATCCATTACTAACGATGCTACAGTGCTTCGTGACCTACAAAGGAAGGTTTGTTGTGGTATTCCTATACCATATTCGGCTCATGATCCATTTTACTGAAGGTAAACAGTTGAATATTCCTCATTTTTTGAAGTTAAGCTTGCACAAGATGGCTAGAGGTGTGCAGTCAGAGGGTAGGAAGCCTGAGACCACACCATACCACCATAGTTTAAATAAAATACTATTGGTCACCGAGCTCAAGAAAAGAAAAAGGTCATGGGAGGACTTCCTAATTGAAGAATTTGTTGGGCAGGAAACAAACACTAAGGCTCGACAACGAGGAATAGGCCACTCCCTAAAATTGGAAGATTCCATGATCCCATCCAAATCCGAGTCTGCACCTACCCACTCTCTTGCTTTGGTTTCTGAACTCCCCCAGACAACCGATGACAATTTGAATGATGGCAAGAAAGCGGTTCTTATGGAAGCCCTAGTAGGATCAAAAAGAAAAAGAGAATGAGGTCAGACTAAGCCCAATCAACCTGAATTAAGCCCCATTTCCAAAAGCGATGAGCCTTCCCTGAATCTCAAAAACACTATACCCAAGCCCAAACGTCGACAGCCTTTGGGTCCCTTCAGCACTCCCCTGGTTCCCTCGACTGAGACCTATTCTCAAGGCCGCCATCAGATTGGAAGCATGATCCATACTCTCCAGTCCAAGGTTGAAGGCACCAGATTCGAACATATCCATATCTCATCCTCCCATGATGTTGATGTCCAGCAATTGAAAATGTCCCTAGAAGGAAAACCCACTACCACGGCCAAGGTACATATCCCTAAGGATATTTCACAAGATATGGAGACTTTGTTTCCCACACAAATTTCAGCAAGCATGAGGATTACGAAGGTTAGTCTGCTTCATTCTTCTCCAAGAGAACGCAAAGGAAAGTCACCCGGAGGTAGTACCTCACAGCAGTCAATAACCTTGATTAGAGCCCCTACATATGATGCCGAAGGAAACATAAATATTTGACTTGTCAAGTTGCGAACAATGGTCACCAAGCTCAGGGAACAGGCCAATAAATACAAAGTTTTATTCCATTTCATAAGGGTTATGAACCAACAAGTACGAGACTCTAACATGAAGCTGTATGCCCAGAATGACGCCTTGGCTAGGAGAAACAAGCACCTCCTGCAGTGGAAAGTGGCAAGGAACAAGCCTGCCAAACTGTTGAATGCCAAAGGGTTAGCCCTTCAATTTTAAAAATTCTTACCACCAATCAAATAGGTGATCAAGGTGCTGATCAGGACTACTGATCTTTGACCATAACCTCTTTTTGGTTGAAAAAAGTTTCTTTTTGATGGATGCATGAGGACATGCTTCAAAGTCGGGGTGGGAGGATGTTGATCCCTTGTTTTGTTCATACAACTACTATTTTTCATCCCTGTTTTGACCTTTTTGGCACTCCTAAACCTACTTACCTACCATTCTTCTTGTCCTAATCACAGTCCTAATCTTCGTTATGAGGTAAAGTCTTTTATGGTACATTTTTTCTATTTATTGGTGAAGTTAAGTAGATATGAGTAGATAATCCCGAAACTAACTAATTACTATGGTCGAAGTGTAGACATTTAAGAAAATATGCAGGATGACAGTAGGAGACCACAGGTATTGAACCATGGTTCCCCACTCTCATACACAAGAGTCATCTTTGGATTCAGTACCTAATAGTGCAGAAGATAAGAGGTTGTATGCTTCTAGATGGCAAGCTTCCCCAGCCATGCTTGGATATGTTTGATTCTAGCAAAGATCCTCATTTTCCTCTCTGTAAGGAGTAGCCACCAAGATTAGGGTCAGTTGAAGGTTTTTAAACTAATTTGGATAGGTTGTTCGAAGCCATCTCATGTGAAGGAATAGATTAGCTCGGCTGTTGTGATTCACTATCCATAGTTTGTTTTACTTAGATAAATGCCTATAAAAGGTTGCAATGTAATACATTAGATCTAGAGAAAATAATTTGAAGTTGCTACAATGTATCCCTTGACTTATTATTTTTAATCAAATGTGTCCACAATGGTTTTATATTAAGTTGGAGTTAATCGTTTGATGATTCACTACGGATGATGAATTGATTTTGATCAAAATCTCTTACATGCTGTAAGTTAACTAGCTCCTAGGTGTGGCCGCGCCCACCCATCTGGGTTTAGCTTTGTAATATTGCTTAAGTAGTATCTCTATGTGATAGACATAGTCAATTCTTCAGTTATTTACACTCAATTGTTAGTTTTCCTGATGTGGAAAATTTTCTCAAGTTTCAATTGATTGCATTAAGCTGATGTTATGATGTTTTTAAACCTCATTGCTTCTGCAATCTGAATCTAAATCTCTGGTATAAATCATCGTTTTTGTTTTCAAACAAGACCTAATGTGATCATGAACCTTACACCTTGTATTGAACTGTGATTATCATATATGTACATGAAGTTTATTGAATTACATTGTCATGTAATGATTGTAAAGATTTGGTTTATCTATTAGCTGCATAGAAACTATTTTCAAATACTTAAAGCGGACAACGTATTTAGAGACTAGAGAAGAATGGAATTTGAGTTAATTTAGATGGAGACCAGTCAATTTTGAAATCATTCTCTTGTTTCCTTTAGTCTCTAAATGGATTGACTCTCTGTCGGATTGTCTCTACACGTGCATGCGACATAGGAAGCATTTGTTCTAGATTGATTGTTTGAATACTGCGATTAGTGTGAGCTTGGTTTAATTTAAGTTGATTTGGTTGATGTTAGTTATTCACATAAATGGTCTACAATAGGAGTGTTGTGTTCATAATGTTGATTTGAGTGATTGTTAAGCTTCAACTAGTTTATTTGTCAAATAGATTTCTCGGCTCACAAGTAGATTGTGTGGGTTAACCTAAGAATGCAACAGAGTGTTTTGTGTGTTAATTGTTAAAGTAGGTTGGATGATTGATTCCCCTATTTTGTTTGTTAGTTGTAAAGAAAATTTCCTTACTTTTGTTTTGATTATTGATTCCCCTGTTTTGTTTGTAGTGTTAAAACAATTTTCTTTAGTTTCGTTTAGACTATTGATTTCTATATCTTGTTTGATTACTTGGTTAAATTTCCCATAGCCTAAATGCCTGATTGGATTTCAATAGTAGAACATTGATTTTGAATAGGGTTACTCACCGTTTGGAGATTAATACGACTGTAGGATGATTTAGAGTACAGTTTCTCAAAATTATTTATTTTATTGCCATAGAATTAATACTTGAAACCTCTCTCATTACTATGAACAATTAAGGACCTGATTGTAGTTTAGATTGAGAATACAAAATCAAGTTGGTAAGTCAAGAGTGAAACATAGTGCCAAATTTACTACTTAACTTCAAAATCTTTGCTATGACGAGCTAGTAGAGTAATGAATCATTAAGTACATATTGATTTTTTAAGCTAGAATTGGATTGCTATTATAAGTAGTGAATCCTTATTTCCCTTGAGTGTGGATTGTAGGAATTAGAACCAGAACTCGAATGATTGGATTGATGAAGTCTGGTGTGATTAGATATCCATTTTCATCATTTGAAATTAGTGGTAAAGATTCTAGTAGCCTCTTAAGTTCAAATTTCAGTCCTAGTTTAAGTGGTAAAGGTTTTTGAAAGTCTTTCAGATTAAATTTGATTGTTGGGTCTCCTTATGATAGCTAAAAGTTTCATTTCCTTTAAGTTTGAAAGCATTAGTGTGTTTATTACCTCGCTGATCATTATAAGGAAATGATAAAACTCTAATCTAGAACTGAACAAAGAAAGTGCAAGACAACTCGTGCTTATGATCCCGGATTGACATATAAATATTAGGAGATTAGTTCATCAATTTAATCTCTCAACAAGATTCTTTCAAGGAACCTCTTTATCGGGGTTGAAACCTACATGACAATGTCATAATGTAAGAAAGTTGCGACCATTTACCCAAGTAGATTCTAAAATATTCCCAACATCATCCGCACGGATGAAGTGGAAGCAATACCAGTTATTGTAAAGATGCTAAATGAGGATGATACTTGAGGATTGGAAACCAAACATTCTCAATCCACTTCCACATATGAACGTCACCCATCCTCAAATGCATCCACTTCCCCACCAAAACCTACTGCTAAATTCCAACCACATGATCCAAAAAAATGTTAGATCCAAAAATGAGCTTTTCTACCTCGTAGACCACCTTTGTGGGTTTCTTCTTGCTCCCACACTGATAAGGGGTCACCGACAAATATAAAACATCTAATAAAAGATTATGTCAAAAAACCATAGTAGAGCATACCCCAAGAACTTGATCAATGTCTGCGAGAGTCTTTGATGCATGATCATACAACAAACCCACCTCCATCGCCTATCAGTGCCAAACGCAAAGGATGATGCACTAAAGGAATACGATTGAAAAGACAAATATAAACCCACAAAAAAATCACCACCCCCACACAACATATAGGTGTCAGTGGATAAAATAAATAATTAATCACCCATATCACAATCTCATAAAGATCCAACAACAAACGCTAAATATTAATAAAACCTACAAAGAACAACCATCACAAGACCAAATAAAAACACAAGCACCAAGGAAAGGACATCGCTGCTACCCAAATATCATAAATGAGAAGTAATAACCTAAAAAATGAGGTGGTAGCCACAAGAGTTGATCCTGAAACTGTCCTACCTCTCCTAGATTAGTCCAAAAAATTATGGATTCAGTATTATTAAAAAGAAAAAACCTCACAAATGAGGTACCACCTTTCACGCATCCAATTAAATGGTCCAGTTAGTGTGTGGAGGGTAGGAAGTTCAAATGTTCCCATCCAAGAATTGAAAATCAACCCACCATTGGAGCTGAACCCCTATGAATACCATAGACATAAACATTAACCTCTGTTAAGCATATGGGAGAAAGCCCACATCGCAAGACAAAAACCATCTCAATCGATAAGATAGAAAAAAACACCAAATTATACAGTGGAAAGAAAAGTAGTTATAGGCATCTGACAGCTGAACCAGAAAATTTCATACCACCAACTCTAGAAAACCACAGAGAGTTATCAGCAACCAAACCACCAAAAACTGATAAGCCGATGGAGTCGGGATTGTTGTAGAGAGAAGGAGAAGAAGTACAGAAGCATAAGCAGTCTAGAATAACCATTTCCTTATGGGATTATGTTGTATGATCAGGTGTATTTTTAGGCACACGTGATTCTTGGAGCAAATTTTAGTCCGCTTTTCTAAATTCGAGCTTTTTTTCCAGATTTTGAAGAGTTGGAAATCCTCCAGACTTAGCGGTTTGTGAGGCAAATGAGTCCAATCTCATATTGCAGGTTAGTCATTGAACCCATCTCTACGACTTTGTGAGTTTGTGTTTATGGGGATTTTTTGTTGAACTTAATAGTGGGGAAATCTCAGGCTACGTGTGTTTGACGGCTAGGAAAAAACTAAAATTTTCTTTCGGGGTTTCAAGCAAGCATGGAAGAGATTTTAGCTGAAGAAATTGAGTGAATTTAGAGTTTCTAGAATTGTCTAGTGTTATAGTGTAGCAATTTTTGATATTTTATGACCAATTGAGGGTTAAAAGGGGATGTGGAGCTAAGATTCTTAGAGAATTAGGGTAAATTAGGTTGAAATATAGAAAATTGTTTTTTCAAGCATTATTTGTTTAAAAATAAAATTTTGCTTCAATTTTGACGTGGATTAATGATTTTCGTATATCAGTTTTTTGTTTGTTCTTCGAATTGGGCTATGTAAAATGGCCTTTATTAAGCAATTCAGTGCAACATTTTGCTCAGTTCTAATATATTGTTTTTGGGCTTTTGTGTATTTTTGTTTTTATAATTACTCATTGGGGTTTGCAATCATTTTTCAGCAACATCAATTTTGAATCTTTGTATTTTAAATAGAAATACACCACAAAAAACAAGGTAAAATTTCCTGGAAATTTGAATTCAGGTGAATTCAAGAAAAAATTTATATGTTTAAAATATGGGCTTCGAAAGTAGTTTGATAATGGGAATGAGTAGAGTATTGGTGGTAAATTATACCAGAAAGGGGGAGTTCTTATTTAAATTGTCATTTTGGTCAGAATCGACACAGTATTGTCGTAAATTATAGCATACCGTCTAGACCGAGAAGGGGAAAGTTCACAAGTTAACTATTTGTTTTTGCCATATAAGAAAGTGGGTGCCTTGAATGATTATTTGTGCCTCAACGTCATTGAAGGTTTGGATGGATGGTTGATGTATTTCGGTAATTCTAGGAAAGACTAGTTTACGGTGGGTGTGCTTTAGGGTTGGCATTAGAGAATTATCTTGATTCCAGCCACAAAACAATGGCACCATTCGAATCACCAGCTCGGTTAGATGGATGCCAAGCTCAAACAACATCTTCTAGTTTAGTTATCATTTACTACATCAACAGTCACACATATAATTCTAGTGGAGCACAATTGAATGGAGCTTTTGGGAATTTGTCTCAAGAATTTCTAGATGGAAGGGGCGATTTGGGATTCGCTGCGGGTGACATGACTATGGTTTTTAAGAGTGCACCAAACTCTCGGGATAGTGCTGGGGCGATTTCTTTAGTCATTGATGCTAATTCTCACCTTTTTGTAGGGGGCTAACTTCAGTGGAGGGCAAGTGATAATATATATTTGTTTATGCATCTTTTGGGCTCACCGATGTCATTTTCGTCTAGGAATATTAGTGTTTTGGGCTCTTATGTTATGGATGGATCTTCCTTAGGCAAATGGAGTAGATCTTCTCTAACTTGGATCTAATCCAAATAAGACCAAGTAGGGCAACAACAATAGTTTCAACAGAGGCAACAACAAGTAGCATCTACTCCAACCTCGCAAAAAAAATGCAACAAACTTCACAAAAGCAAGTTGTCTCACAATAAGGTCAATCTAAGGGAACTAGATTTCACCTTGGTGTCCAACGTATTGTTGGGAAACAAACTGCTGGGAGTATTGAGCATCTAGGGAAATTATTTCCTTGGCGAGTCCACATCCCTCAGAAACTTGAAACTGGTCTAGATCTTATCTTCCCCAAAATGGAATCCTATAAGGGTCTGATAACTCCAAAACTTGGAAATAACGATCAATTTTTGCAACAACCTCAAATGATGAAGCCTATGATGGATTTCAAACCAGAAGATGCTTTACAACAAACAATTGAGCAGCAAATTCCGTAGAGGCTTGAAAATGTATTGGCTTCCCAGCTTCAAAGAAAAAAGCCCATGCAAATACATTCTTCTCCACAACTGAATGCACACATTCAGCAGCAGAGAATGCTGCAGGACCATCAGCAATAACAATAGTTGCTATAGTCATTAGCTTGCCACTTGCAACATTCTCATTTTTAGCAACAACAATAGTCATTGTGACATCACATGCATTAGCATAACATTCAACCCACATCATTGACAAAGTAGTCTGCAATGGAGAGTGCATTGTCTGCTCGTAGGATGATGTACTACCTATACCATCAATGACATTGTTCTCCTGTAAGCTTTAGTTATTTTTTCCATTTTTATGGGTTTGAAGTACCAAGGGATAAAATGCAACAGTGCATAAATTCAAATATGCTATTTTGAAACTTCTGAAATCTTTGTTTACCTTCCCACATAAGGGCATGTGAACTAGCATTAGAAATCTATGTGCAATTTTCTTTGCTACTGCAAGATAACAATATTGGTTTTTGGAGAAAATTTGTAGCCGAGTTATTTTCTCCCAATGAAAAGAAGAGATGGTATCTATCATTTTATGGAAATATCGGGCATCACACAGTCGAGGTTTTTCCTCAAGATGCAATGGTGCGTTTTTTTGTAAAATTTGTGTTGTCTCTTGTACATTTTCTTGGAAATTGTATGGTTAGATTTCTTTTCATCAATCTATGATTGTGATGTAAAACTAACTTTAGTAGATATGGACATTTGATTAGCTAGTATTCGCGACATGTTTTCATCAATAATTTTTACCCTTCTTTTGTAACAAGTTGATACTGAAAAGCACAGGGCAGATTGTATGGCAATGTGATATCTGTGTATAAAAGCCAGGGTGTGGATTCAGTAAGAAGCTACTTTCTTTGCTTTTAACTATATGCATTTGGAGTGATGTTTCTTTACTTTTGAAGGCACCATTTTATTTACAATACTGAAATTGCAACATATGTACTGTTGTTTTAGATTTTATGTATCTTTCATTCCAAGTTTTCTCAAGTTCTTCACCAATCATCAAACTATTTCAATTTTTCTGGATAAAGAACAATAGGAAAGGAACTCATTACAAATTAAATCGTGGGAATATGGATAATGAATCCATTGGTCATTTGATAAGATTCTTTGAAATCTATAATGGGTGTGTATGCCCATGAATTGTTTAATTTCATTTCGTAACTAGAGTGGTTGACCATTATCTATCACTTGTACAATATTAAGATATTTATTGTTAAACACACATGGACAGCAAAGAATAGGAATGATAAATCAGTGAGTACATTTTTTTATTAACAGGAGATGTACATTTATAATACAATGTTGTGACTCTTGGGTTTCAGATCCCAAGGTCTCTTGGACTACTTAGTCTTTTCGGCTTCCACACTAACCCTTTAGGATTAGGTGTCCTACATTCCCCCCCTTAATCCGAAGGGTTATGTATGAGTCCAAGAAGAGAGCTGTAATACAAAATGTGCAAAAAATGCATGGCAGCACTAGGCTGAATGTGCTCTATGAAATGTTGGTATAAAGGGTGGTGGTTTAAGGATGACCACCGACACTGGAACGCTTAGTGCAGTTCCTGGAACTCTTCCAAAACTGACAAGAAACTGAAGTTTTCTGCTAGAGGAAGTGATCCTATTGTTTTAAAGAGGGAAACCTTCAACCATAAAAGGGAGGTCTCACCCCGCATAAAAGGTAAAACTTCAACCTGAAAAGGGAAGTCTCAACCTGTGATGGTTTAAGGATAACCAACAACTCTGGAATGCTTAATGCAATTCCTGGAACTCTTCCAAAACTGGCAAGAAGCTGGTGTCTTCTGCTAGAGGAAGTGTTCTCAATCTGTTCACGGGCATCTTTGTCTCTGGCTACAACTCTGAAACTGGTGTGGCACGTTGTGGCTCAGGCTCGCTTGATGTGACTTTGAAGCTTGTAGATGACCATCATTTCCCCCCCTGTCAGATACAAGGTAAGATGATGGAGAAAACTCAACTGCAAGACTGTTCAATATTCTGGAACAAGTTCTGACATGTGTTTGGAATATCTTCTTGGCTGTTGATGCCCATTGCCAAGAAGCAATCCATCCAAGATGAATCTTTGTTGTTGCAGGATGTTTGTTTCTGAAGCATCTGTGTGAAGAATGGCTGGTTTTATGACAGTGATTACATGGATGAAGATCAAAACAGTGATCTTTCAGATGGCCAACTCGATCACAGTGTTGGCATTTTATGATCTGTTGTTGTTGTTGTTGTTGCTGCTGTGGAAGAGGGGCAGAATCTAGAACATCTGGAGGTGAACTGTCATGAGGAGCAAGTGAACTGTCATGAATGAATCCAGCACTCTGAAACTAAATGGGCTTGGCATAGTCTGGAATATGAAAGGACAAGTCCTTGTCATATCCAAGACCAGTTCTGTGCTTATTGTGGACAAGCTGTTCCCAAGGTCTGATGATGGGCTTGGGAAGTGCAGACTGAGTTTCTGCATCTGCATATACAACTGCTGCTTTATTTGAATGAACTGTAACATTATTAACATGCTATTGATGGGTGGTTGTCTCAAAGTTCTGAACAAAAACAGGTTCAGAATGGTGTCTATTTTGATATAGCTCTTCTTGATGTAGCTGTGATTCAAGCTGCAAAAAATCGATCTTTTCCTGTGCATTTTGTAAACATGTCTGAATTTCTGAGAGAGATCTTTTGCTGATTTGGAATGTTTCATGATTAGAGGAATATATCAGAGTTTTTAAGAACTCTAATATTTCAGTAATTCGAGGCATATTCTTCATTATCAAAATTACACCCCTTTAAAACACTGATTACAACTATGACCCAATGAGTAAAAATGACGCCCACTCATAGTACAAAGACACAGAAAAATGTGCAGCAAATGAATCAAGGAACAGAAACTATAATGAGTTTTAAATACAGTTCCACAACTGGGACAACAGCAACTACATCATTGGCTACTGAGAAGAGAAGCCAGCTGCCTCAAGCTGGATCTTCAGAGAGTCTTCTTGCCCAATTAAGAGATATACAAAAGAGGCTCCTTGAGTTTATTAGAAAGAGGGTATCACTTTTAGAAAAAACACTGAATGCTGAATACCATAAGGAGTCAGTAATTGCAGAGCAGAAGGAATTTGAGTCTATCAATGAACCTAAGCAAGAGGCTAGAGATGCACATCAACCACTGGCAGAAATTGGTAGCACTGCTTTTCTGCTCTATCAGCTCTAGGTTGATATTTATGTGTTTCTGTTGAAAGTTGACACCTGAATCTTCTGCACTTAAAGCTAGCTGTGTGTCCTTTTCTTCTTTTTCTGCTCTGTCATTGCTATTTGACAGTGTATAACAGTTATGGTATATAAATCACCAACAATTTGCTGGTGCAAGTTTAAGTTTCCTGTAATGAATGCTTTACTAGCCAGTGCCACAATACAAAAACTGATACAAGCTTTTGACAATTCTTCACTGAAGAAAAATACTTTCGTCAAAAAATATCTGTCTAGAAAATACCTGGAAAACAAATGGACTTCTGAACAACCAAAATCTCAAAATACCATATGCTTAATCTTGGAAGGCTTGTAACTTCGCAGCTATCATTGAAAGCACCATTTATTGAAACTTACAAATGAGGATTCGATCTCTGGTGAGGCGTCTGCAGTGCAGCGATACCAATGGGGACAACTTTATTGAAACTTACAAATGAGGATTCGATCTCTGGCGTCCCATGAAATTTCTTTGGTAACCAAAAAGGTTCCTTTGACCGGTGTACATATATGACTCATGCATACAATGTAGAGGTGTTACCCATAGACGTATTCTTCAAACATCGATGTATTTATAATACAGTGCTTTTCTTTTTCTTCTCCAGCATCTATCTCTAGAACTACAAGTGACAGTGTAGCTCCACTCTATAACAAACCTTTCGTTTCCATCCGCTTAAGAACAACATCATGGTAAGCATAGTTATGGACTTGATTTCAGACTCTCTCTTTCAAATCAGTGCCAGAACGGCAGAGACTAGCAGCATTATCTACATTAGCATCTCCGACAGCTTTCTAAAGTAGATTTTATTCTATTGAATTACTAGGTGACACACTCTGAAGTTTTGGAGACAGATTTCGAGAACTGGGCGATAAGTTTGCACGTGCAGGAGACCTAGCAGGAGGACTAGACTGATCTGCACTTCGCGGCTATGGCAAGACCAACTGTGCCGAACTGGGGAACCACTGTCTATAGAACGACTCCGAGATCTTTTCCTTCTCTTATCATCTCTACTCCGGCTTCTACGACTGTATGAAGGACTTACACTGCAGCTTCGGCTTCAACGACGATAATCTCGCTCTCTCTCATGATATCTATGATGTTTATATCTATCAGGGCAATTAAAAGAGGAACTGCAGCAACACGCCCCAGTGTCAAGACATTAATGCGTAGTCACATAGTTATCAGCTGTAGTCCACGCATCTTCCATTCAAACCGATGGAAGCAAATTCAATAAGAGCAATGGTTCTCTTTGATTGACGCGCAAATGAACCAATGTGAGGACTATGTGAATCACTATATATCATAGCCAGACCATACATGCAGGAGCGAGACTGCGGTTGCGAGCCTTCCAACCAGGGATATAGATAGAACAAAATGCGAGATCATATTATTACAGAGCGAGATCACTATGAATACAAATTGAGTCACTGTGTAAATTACATAGATTAATATTGTGAATGCCATAGAATGCAAATGCCCATCATTGTGAATTACAGCGAATAGAGAGGCAAAACGAGCCTTAGGTTCTAAAGTGAGCCGCAAATGATATATAGGTTTCCACAATCATCACAAGAGCTTATAAAATTTAGTGACAGCTAGAACCCTGAATCAATCGCCTTGCAGCCATTACTCGAGCACCACATCGCGGGAGATTTCGCTAATGAAAAATTTTCATTGGAAGTGGCCCTAGACACAAACAGGAACATGGAGCGCATACAATTTAAAACTCTTCCAGAGAGCAACTAGTTATAGATAAATGGGTTCACGCGGATGTGTTTGAACCCAGTGACCTCCGGCTAGGGCACAACAAACGCTGTCACAGAAGGTTAAACGTCAAGCAATCGCAGCACGCAGATTATGAAGGTTATAACCAGGGGCTTCAATTTGAAAACGACCAAAATTCCAAGGACCGCAATTTAATTTTGTCTGACACAGAGTATTACAATAGACTGGAGCTGCAGAGCCGTTGGGTGGAGGCGTAGCTAAGGGAATTCATACCACCAGATTCAGATGCCTCAATGCAGCAAATCGATTCTTCAATGGTAGAATAAAATGCACAGAGAATGATGGCAACGATGCGCAGATGACTGACCATAGCAGTGAAGACTGTTACCCTGGGACCTGCGCTCTGAGCAGTGGAGCAGACCAGGAGTTACAAGGACAGATGTGTAGTGCTGGCCAGATTATCTCAGGACAGAGCGCATGCAGTGTAGCGGCTAATTATATGGAGTAGCAGCGCAGACATTGTCAGGCAGTAGAGGCGCAGGAAGGCAAGGTGCTTGGTAGTGTCAAGTATGCGTGGAACGTTACAGATAATGAATACCAGGCCAGCGCTATTCAAGGGAGCTCAGACACAGGTAATGAAGACCACGCTGATATATTTGAGTTTGCAGATCTAGCACGCCAGTTTTACTATTACAGGATTATGGGTAGAGGTGCAGCACTGACATGCACATAAAAAGGCCACAGAAAAACAAGCGGCTCCGATACCATGTTAAACACACATGGACAGCAAAGCATAGGAATGATAAATCAGTGAGTACATTTTTTTATTAACAGGAGATGTACATTTATAATACAATGTTGTGACTCTTGGGTTTCAGATCCCAAGGTCTCTTGGACTACTTAGCCTTTTTGGCTTCCACACTAACCCTTTAGGATTAGGTGTCCAACCTTTATGTCTATCTAATCACTCTTACATTAATAGGATAATTATATAATACAACAAATATATCTTTATTATGATGATAGTAGATCAAGTTTGTGTTGTATATGAATTATAGGACACCAACAATGATTTTAGTGAAATTCTGGCAGAACACCATGAGGTATTATTTATCATTGGTTGCTATATCATGGATCACCTACACATTGTCAACATTTCAAACATGGATTTTTTTATATTTTTTTTCATATCTATTCTAGGGAACTTGGAGCCATGAAAAAATGCAACCAATATGAATTACGTATGATAAAAATCTATAAATCAGTGTAGAGCCATTTTCAATATCCTTTTCTTCCGATTGTCAAAGAAATGCAATAATTTTAATGTGAGAAGAATTGAGAATGATAGCTAACTATTTGCGATCAAAAACTTTAGCTAAATTTTTTAGCATCCAAGATACTATCTATGATTTAATAAATCATTCATATTTTATAAATGGTTGAATGGTGTCATAACTATACGAATTTTGGAAGGGAATTAGATTTGATGTCAGAGTTAATTATGAATCTCATTGAGGGGAGATATTGTGTTCAAATAAAAGGAGTATTACTTGCTCAAGTCCATATCTCTCCAAAACTTGAAAATGGTCTAGATCTTATCTTCCCCCAAATGGAATTCTGTCAGGTTCTTATAGCTCAAAAATTGGAAAGAATGATCAATTTTTGCAACAACCTCAAATGATGAAGCCTATGATGGATTTAAAACCAGAAGATGCTTTACAACAATAGGTTCAACAAATTTCAAAAAGACCTGAAAATGTATTGGTTTCCCATCTTCAAAGACGAAAGTCCATGCAAGTACATTCTTCTCCACAACTACATGCACTTATTCAACAGTAGAGAATGATGCATCACCATCAGCAGCAGAAATATTTTCTAGAGTCACTTCCTCGGCACTTTCAACAGCCCCATCTTCAACAACAACAACAATTGCGACATCACATGCAACAACATAACCTTCCACACGCATCATTGACAAAGAATCCTGCAATGGAGAGTATGTTGTGTGCCCGTAGGCTGATGCAATACCTATACCATCAACGACATCGTCTTGCTATAAAATTTAATTATTTTTTCTAGTTTTATGGGTTTACTGTACCCATGCATAAAATTCAACAGTGTATACATGCCAATATGTTATTCTGAAATATTTTGAAATATCTGTTTACCTTCCTATGTAAGGGAATGTGCACTAGCATTAGAAATCTATGTGCAATTTTCTTTGTTGTTGCAAGATCACAATATTGTTTATTGGAGAAACTTTTTGGCTGAATTATTTTCTCCTAATGAAAAGAAGAGGTGGTTTCTATATTTGTATGGAAATGTTGAGCATCACACATTTGGCGTTTTTCCTCAAGATGCAATGGTGCATTTTCTGTAAAACTTGTGTTGTCACTTGTACATTTTCTTGGAACTTGTATAGTTGGTTTTCTTTGGAGAAATATATGATTATAATGTAAAACTACCTTTAGTAGAATATGGAAATTTGATTAGCCAATATTCGCTACAAGTTGTCATCAAGATTTTTTATCCTTCTTTTGTAACAAGTTGATACTGAAAAGCATGAGGCAGGATGTATGGAAATTTGAGATTTGTGGATCAAAGCCAAGGCACAGATTCAGAAAGAATATGCTTTCTTTGATTTTAACTATACGTATTTGGAGTGATGTGTCCTTAGTTTTGAAGGAACCATTTTATTTACAATATTGAAATTGCAACATATATACTATTGTTTTAGATTTTATGTATCTTTCATTTCAAGTTTTCTGGAGTTCCCACGAATCATCAAACTGTTTCATCTTGTCTGTATTAAGACCAGTAGGAAATAAACTCATTTCAAATTAAATGGTGGGAATATCGATAATGAATCAGTTGGTGATTCGATAAGATTCTATGAAATTTAGAATGGGTGTGTATGCCCATAAATTATTTAAGTTCATTTAGTAACTAGAGTGGCTGACAGTTATCTATCACTTGTATACATGTAGGATAGTTATGTTTATCTAATCACTCATACATTACTAGCATCATTAGAATGCAACAACTATATCTTTATTATGATGATAGTAGATGAAGTTTGTGTTGTAGATGAATTGTGGGACACCAACGATGATTTTATTGAAATTATGGTAGAACACCATGAGGTATGATTTATCATTTGTTGTTATATCATGGATCACCCACACATTGCCAACATTTCAAACATGGATTGTTTTCTTTTTTCATTTTAATATCTATGATAGGAAACTTGGAGCAATGAAAAAATGAAACCAGTATGAATTAGCTATAAGAAAAATCTATAATTCACTGTCTAGCAATTTTCAATATCCTTTTCTTATGATTGGAAAAGAAATGCAATAATTTTAATGTGAGTAGAATTGAGAATGATAGCTAACTATTTGAGATCGGGAACTTTATCTAAACTTTTCAAAATACAAGATACTATCTATGATTTAATAATTCATTCATATTTTATAAATGGTTTGAATGGTGTGAGAACTATAGAAATTTTGGAAGGGAATGATATTTGATGTCATAGTTACTTATGAAGCTAATTTAGGGGAGATCTTATGTTCAAATGAAAGGAGTATAACTTTCTCAAGTCCATATCTCTCTGAAACTTGAAACTAATCCTGGTCTTATCTCTGCAAAACTTGAAAGTAGTCTGGATCTTATCTTCCCCAAAATGGAATCCTGTGAGGGTCTTATAACTCCAAAACTTGGAAAGAATAATAAATTTCTGCAACAACATCAAATGATGAAGCCTATGATGGATTTAAAACCAAAAGATTCTTTACAACAATAAGTGGTTCAGAAAATTCCATAGAGGCCTAAAAATGTATTGATTTCCTATCTTCAAAGACAGAAGTCCATGCAAATACATTCTTCTCCACAACTGCATGCACATATTCAGCAGTAGAGAATGATGCAGCACCATCAACAACAACAATTACTACAATCACTGCTTCAGCACTTGCACCAATCTCACCTTCAGCAACAAAAATAATAGTTTCGACATCACCTGCAATAGCATAACATTCCACCCACATCATTGACAAAGTAGCTTGCAATGGTTAGTGGATTGTGTGCCTATAGGCTGATGCAATACCTATACCATCAATGAAATCGTCCTCCTTTAAGCTTTATTTATTTTTTCCATTTTTATGGGTTTGTAGTACCCAGGCATAAAATGCAACAATGTATACATGCCAATATGCTATTCTGAAATCTTTTGAAATCTATGTTTACCTTCCCACATAAGGGCATGTTCACAAGCATTAGAAATCTATGTGCAATTTTCTTTGTTGCTGCAAGATAACAATATTGGTTATTGGATCAAATTTGTTTCCAAGTTCTTTTCTCCCAATGCAAAGAAGAGGTGGCGTTTATCTTTGTATGGAAATGTTGGGCATCACACACTTAGGGTTTTTCCTCAAGCTGCAATGGTGCATTCTCTGTAAAATTTGTGTTGTCTCTTGTACATTTTCTTGGAACTTGTATAGTTAATTTTCTTTACATAAATCTATGATTGTAATGTAAAAATACCTTTAGTATAATATGGACATTTGATGAGCCACTATTCCCTACAATTTTTTATCAAAGACTTTTTATCCTTATTTTGTAACAAGTTGATACTAAAAAGAATGAGGCAAGATGTATGGAAAAGTGAGATTTGTGGCGCATAGCTAGGGCGTGGTTTTGGTAAGAAGTTTCTTTATTTGATTTTAACTATATGCATTTGGAGTGATGTGTCCATACTTTTGAAGGCACCATTTTATTTACAATACTAAAATTGCAAGATATGTATTGTTGTTTTAGATTTTATGTATCTTTCATTTCAAGTTTTCTCAAGTTCTTCACCAATCGTCAAACTATTTCAATTTGTCTAGATTAAGACCAGTAGGAAATAAACTCATTACAAATTAAATGGTGGGAATATGGATAAGGAATCCCTTGGTCATTTGATAAGATTTTGTGAAATCTAGAACGGGTGTGTATGCCCATAAATTGTTTAATTTCATTTAATGACTAGAGTGGTTGATTGTTATCTATCACTTATACAATAATAGGATAATTATGTTTATCTAATCACTCATACATTAGTAGGATAATTAGAATAAAACAAATATAGCTTTATTATGATGATAGTAGATGAATTTTTTTGTTGTAGATGAATTGTATGACACTAGCAATGATTTTAGTTAAATTCTGGTAGAACACCATGACGTGTGATTTATCATTTGTTGCTATATCATGGATCATCCACACATTTCCAACATTTAAAACATGGACATGATAGTAGATGAATTTTTTGTTGTAGATGAATTGTATGACACTAGCAATGATTTTAGTTAAATTCTGGTAGAACACCATGACGTGTGATTTATCATTTGTTGCTATATCATGGATCATCCACACATTTCCACATTTAAAACATGGACTATTTTTTTTCATTTTCATATCTATGATAGGGAACTTGTAGCCATGAAAAAATGCAACAACTATGAATTAGGTATGGGAGAAATCTATAAATCAATGTGGAGCAATTTTCAATGTCCTTTCATTCCAATTGACAAAGAAATGCAATAATCTTAATGTGAGCATAATTGAGAATGATAACTAACTATTTTCCAATAGGAACTTTATCTAAACTTTTTAGCATCCAAGATACTATCTATGATTTAATAAATCATTCATATTTTCTGAATGGTTTGAATGGTGTCAGAACTATAGGAATTTTGGAAGGGAATGAGATTTGATGTGAGAGTTACTTACGAAGCTTATTGAGGGGAGATCTTGTGTTCAAATGAAAGAAGTGTTACTTGCTCAAGAAAATTTCTTGTTGGAAGATACTTGAGAATTTTGTTTTTGGTATAGGTGTGCAGGGGGCATTTTTGATAGGCAAGGATTGGGTTACTTGGTGTACGGATAGATGCATCTCTCTCTCTCTCTTTCTCTCTCTTTCTCTCTCTCTCAAGGCACATTGACAAATGGAGTTGCCAACATTTTTGATATATATATATATATATATATATATATCAAAAATGTTGGCAACTCCATTTGTCAATATGCCTTCTTCCTAGTTTGTTTGATTATTGGTGTATGTTTTTGCTTGATTTCTCTGCTCTTGATTGGGAGTTGAATTTTGAAAATGTCATCTAGCTTAAGATTTATCCCCAGGAAAACGTTCTTATGAAACTTGGGTAGCTCACTGAGCATACATCTTAGGACATTGGTATTCATAAGTGTAGACACTTGGTTTTAAAAAGACTAGTTTTGAAGAAGCAAAATCAATATAAAATGAAATGCTAAGAAAACTAAAAAAATAGGTTTGAAGAGACAAAATCAATATAAAATTATATGCCGAGGAAAATATATACTATAAAATAATATTGATAATATGTTATCATGGAAATTTATTTCCTTGGCTCCATGCGTGTATATATTGTTGTGAAGTGAACACAATATATTTGTCTTTGCATGGATGCAAACTTTCCTAATTTTGGAGGAAACAGAAGTTGATAAAAAAGAAGCCTGAGTGCTAGGTTTCCATACCAGGAAAGGAAATAGGTATGTTATAGTTATGTATGGTATTGGCTAGGGACTGTATTGGTAGATGAGTTCTTGATTCTATAGCTAATTATAGAGGAATAGAGTTGCAATTGTGGGATGGTGAATAACTAGAAAGTTTTGTAAGTTACCTTTTTCGATAAAATGCATTAAATTTTAGGTTGACGTTCTCTAGATTCATTTCATCTTGCTGAGAATAAATATATTACATTATAGCTACATATACACAGATATGGGGAACACTAATAGATATTTCATTTTCCATTAATAGGACTATTCCCCTAGACAAACAAAGGAAGTAGGAAAAACATAGTTGAACTCTCTTAATCCAAATAGAGTAGATAAGTTCATTTAGGTAAAATGAGAGTCAATTCAAGAAAGAACTGGAGGGCTTGGGTAGGCCACTTAACCTTTCTTGGTTCTTAATAGTTTAAGGTCTTTAGTAAGAATCATTCTAGTTTCTGACATGACTGTTTGGCATATCATTCCTATATTTCTCCATTTCAATGCTTGTAGTTTCTTCTCCAATTGACCCTCCATATTCATGATCATCCTTGAGTGTAACTTAATATTTGGGATCCTAGCTCTAAAAAAGTTTGTTTGAAGTCTTGGTATTTTCCTTTTTGCATCTTGTGCATGTTCGTACAACATATGTTTGTTAATGATATATGCTTGTCTAGGAGAAGACTTTTCTTCAATGATGATATTCATCTTTGGATATTTTTCATTTTAGTATTCTACAATTTACATATTTCATATTTGTATGGCTTTTTTTGCTTTAGTATTCAATGAATTAATTTGTATCAAACCCCAACTAACCTAAGGGTTTTGGATTTCCAAGTTCACGTTAATGGCAATGAACATTGTACACATTATTCCACTTTGAGAATTGGTCTTCCGTCTCTTGTCCTTCGTCCTTCAAGTTGACATAATTCATTTTCCTCTCTTTAGCTACTCTCTAATTCGTTTTTTCATTGCTTAACCCCAAGCTCTAGAAACAACATTGTGATCTTATTATTTCCTAACCTTTTTTAGGTTCAAGTTTTATCTCCTTGAATTTTTGCAACCGTACCTATAAATGTGTACATTTCTAGCTTGATAATTCAAGAGAAATATTAACAACAATAACACCAGAAACACACATAGATTTTGATCACAGCACATAAGGTTTTTTAACTCGAGCTACCCTCTTAGGGAATCAGATTCCATATTGACATAAAAAATATATTCTTAGGAAGTATGCTTACAACCTACCATTGTGACCTTTTCTGTAAAAACACACTAGAGTTCTTGCATAGTCATTGCATCCCCATGGTGGTGTGGAGCGTTTCTGCCAGTAGACCATTGGAATGATTATCGAAGCCCTTAACTTTGATATCAACCTCCAAAATGGCCAAGAATCCCAGCAATTTTCAAATTCATGTTTTTAACTTGGGAAAAAAACATAACTAATTTTCAACTGAAGGTTGAGTGTGAAAATGGTTTGATAATAACTCAAAAATTGTAGGTTCTTCTTTTATTTTCTTGGTCTTGTTGCGAAGCCAAAAAAAAATTCTACAACTTTCCCTATTTCACTAAAGGCTAAAATTGTATGGATTTTAAATAATTTTTCGACAATTTGATTGTGCAGAAAATTGTCAAATTAAAAACAAAAGGAGGATCCATATATGGATCACCCTAGATATTTTGTTTTCAATATTTGTAACCCCTGTACACATTATCTTTAGTATCTATTGGTTCAGAATCTTCCCCTAAACCATGTCAAATCCTTTCAAGACATATCAAATTGTACTTCAAGGTTCCCCCAATCGCTTTGTTGCTAGACCATAATGGTAAGAAACACCCAAAGACGAAACAATTATAATCTACCTCTTTATCTCAAATCTCTTGGATGCAAGGATTTAAAGCTCATAACTATGAATAATAATTGATTTTTTTCCACCTTCTATCGCAACACAATCTCATTCACTTGTCTCAATGATACATAAGACAATAAACACCCAAAAAAAAACAATCCTCAAAGTTAAGGACTAGAATATCATAATTCATTTGTATGATGTCCCATCCCACAAACTTATTGGATTCTGAGCCTATGTGTTTTTTCATTTGCGAATCTATATTCTAGTTTATTTTTTATTTTGTATTTTCCTTGACATCATGCATTCAAACCTATTAAAATTTTCAAGTAGCATTTCTTCCTCTTTAACTTCCAGTTCAAGGAATTGCTTGGATGATCAATTTGAGTCCTTTTTTTGTTTTGCTTAATTCCCCCATTTAATCTAACCTTGAAAATAGAAATTGAAGATCCGATATTACCCTTCTATTTTATTTATTTTCCACATTTATGCTTGATCCAGGTGGCTCTAGGATAAAGAGAGGTTATGAAAGCTCAAAAATAAAAGTGTTTGGATTATGCTCAAACTAGGTTCATGTTAAAGATCTCGTCATCGTGATCGAGGTGGTGTAAACATTTTGTCAATCCGAGTCCGCATGAGGAAGTTAGAAGCATGAATGTTTGGTTGACTTTTGCTGACTAGGCAGGTTAAGTGAGACACAATTTGGACTTTTTCTGGTAGACGGAATCTGAACAACTCCAGCTAGATTCTGGTCAAAATTTTCACCTCGTTAATTTGTCTCCTTTGGCCTAAAATCCGAATAGTTAAAAGTGGCATTATATTAAATAAAAATTAAAAAAAATTAATATAAAAGTGAGGTGGTGGGCCACCACCCCCACCACTCCACACCTCACCCTCACATAAATACCACGACATAATTAAAATGGGCCAGTGGGAGTTGAAACCATAGCTCGCGGGAGGGCCGGCCCCGCCCACGTGGCGGCCCCACATTCAATCCATATCAAATCACACACCCCAAACAAATGACCTCCATTTAATATGGCTCCTCCAAACAATTTAATACACTGCAACACTCAAAGGATTACGACGGGTATGGGGCAAGCTACCCAATGTGGACTTGACCCCCAACCAAAAAACAATATGCGGTTTTTAAAACAATAATGCATTAAAAAAAGGGAGGGGAAGGGTTTGACCACGTGACCACCCCTCAACAAATGCCTATGTGTACCAACATACCAAACTGATTTCATTGGAATACCCACCCAAAATTTCTTATATAAACCCAATTTCCTCAGTGCACGGGGGAGATGGAGGAACCTAAAGCAGGCACCGATCTCGAGATAGAGGAGGTAGAATATTCTTTGATGCCCAAAGATTCTTGGAGGAGGTAAAAATTCTTTTTGTCGGAACATAGTCAACTTTATAGTCGTTTTTCATGGTTTTCCATAGGGATTGCTATGGCAAGGTCAAATTCGCCTTTGAAGTTGTAGATTTCCAGTCCACCCATGGAGCAGAATCTTTGAAGAATCTACGGGGAACCTAAAAGATTCCTTGAGCCCCAGATTCTTAATTTCTCAGAATTCAAAAATTGGACAGTCAATTTTGCACTGTTCAATGCCACAAATCTGATGGTGTGTTCAGATTTCTCATTTTGTCATTCTATTCTTCAGCCACTTTTCTAAGTGGAATGAGGTGTGAGCATTCACGTGTGACCAACCATTTCCATCCGATCGATGCCGTGAGATTGATGGCACGAACAACTTCAGCATTTTGACATCCGCTTCTTTAGATGGCCCTTAGATGTGAGGTATATACAGTGTGTTCATGTACTTCTTTTATCTATGAGATGCATTGTGTTGCACAGATCCCTGTTTGATGTTGATGTGGGATCTTGTTTCTTAGTTGTTTCATGGTTCCTACTTGATGTGATGCGAAATCATCTATGGGATGTACTTGTTGTCATGATTCGTCATATTTTGTTTGAGATCCCTTTGTTGTATGTTGATGGGATATTCATGTGTCTCCATATATGTTTGCATTGAGATCCCTTTTATGCCATGTTGCTAGGATGCTCATTATCATCATGCATGAGTTTAGGTCATACTGATAGGAGTCCTTTTTTAATGAGAGTTCCTATAGCGGAACATCTTTTGGATCCGCTCCTGCGCGAGGGAATTTTCCTTGTATGATAGTGACATCACCACCTATGTACATCATCACTATTGACAACACTTAATGCAGAGGCCTACACCATCTTGACACTGGGGCCCAGAGATGTAGTCCCTCCTGGACGAATTTCATTATCAACACCTTGTGTTTTATGTTACTGATGATTGTCATGTTCCTTCTTCTTTACATCATGCATTTATGTTCCTTTAAGCTATTTTAATTGCAATTCTAATAACATCACGAAAGAAAAATATTTTGGTTAATCTGGGAGTTGAGTCAACTCGGATCAAGTGGTACGCGTTGACATGAATTGCAAGAGTGAACAATGGAATGTGCAGCAACAGAGGATGAAAAAGCGATGTACGAGACCATGCTCAACATTTCCAAAAGGGTGGAAATCATGTATGAAACTCTATAGAAAGAGACAGAGGAAAAGGAGCAATTGCAGCTTCAGTTGCAAGCCGCAAAAGAGGCCCTGGAAGAACCGAAGCATAGTAAACAGAATGTTTAGATAGAGAATGTTCAATTGAAGACGCTTCTACATGAAGAGACAAAGGAGAAACATAGATTGCTACAATAGCTGTAAGTAAAGGACGAGGCCTTGGAAAATCTAAAGCGTGACTCATGTGAGGTAAAAAGTAGTTGCTCATCTTCATGTATATTTCCTGATGATGATTCCGTTGTTTTTGAAAATCATACCACAGGAATTAGCTCCAAGCTGTTGAAGATAATAAGGTATGAAGGGAAAGGGTTGGGCATAAATGGCTAAGGCATTGTCAACCCCATCAAAGTAGAGGAATTACCTTGTTGAACAGGAATTGGGTATGTCAAAATATGAAGTTGGGGAATGCACTGAGATAGCTAGCGAACCACCAAGAACAGATGATGAGAAATCCTCATCAGTCCTTTCCAAATCAACAGAGGAGGTAAAAGATGTTGATTTCCTTTCGGTTTCATCTTCACATAGTATGATTTCTGTTGGAGAGGTGGAGATACCAATTACAGGGACAAACATGATGCTCCTTACCAGGATGAGGTACAAGGAGGAAGAAGAAATTGGTGTCAATAACCAAGGCATAACTCAACCATTGGAGGTTATGCAGAGACATCAATTTGCAGGCTTGGGATACACCAAAGAAGAATGCTTGAAGGTGTCAGATTCTTCCAAGACATCGTCGAAATCGTCGAGGAAAGAGAATGATGGGAACACATCCCCATCATCCCATGGCGGTGCTCATTGTAGGGAAAAAGTAGAGGCAAGTCCCCATTGCCACAATGACATCAAAGACAACAAGGAGAGGTATAACCAGTTTTGATATTAAAATGTTCATTTCGGTTATAATCATGTTGTTAGAGATGAACGTAAAACATGGAATCAAAAAACATGTACCTTTTGTGGAGTACAAAACCATACATTTTCTAAGTGTTGGAAAAGAATGGGATCACTCAAAAGGATGACGCATGAAAGACCCTCTCAACAGCAGGCAAAGAAACAAGTTAAACAAATCTGAAGGAAGAAGACCTATTGCAGTCATTGCGACAGAAGTGGCCATCATAGAGCCACATGTTGGAGGCTCCATCCAGAGCAGTGCCTTAAAGACAAAGCTTCGGTGCATGAACCTGATGAAGGAGTTGTTCGACAAGAAAAACTGCCACAAAGAGGTGACCCATTCACCTTCATAAGTGAAAAATGGTTTCTAGATATGTTAGTGTTTCATCGTCATGCTTTTGTAAATCATTTGTTGCATTTTAAAATGTAAAAGTGATGATGTGTTTTCCATCACTTGTTCAGCAACAATGATGTTTGGTATTATTTTTTGTCACATTTTAAACTCCGAAAGTGATGTTGTGTTTCCATCACTTGTCAAAGAAAAAAAATAGTGTTTGGCCTTATGTTTGTAGATCATGTGTTGCAGTGATGATGTGTTTTCCATCACTTGTTGACGCAACAATGATATGGTGGCCTTGTTTTCATAGCTTGGGTATTGCATCCATCTTGTTGTAAACTTGACCACCGAGTATGTGTTATAAACTCATGGAAACTGTGGGACACTTGGGTCATTAGTTGGTCACGAAATTCAAGCATGTAATTTGAAAAACAATGTACTATAGGATACAGAGGTTGCAGGTGTCGGCTCATCGCTAAAGGCTCTAAAGAACAGAGGTGAAGGAGCTGGAAGTGAGGCATTTCAGGATGCTTGTGATGGAGACAAGGTACAAAAAAGTTGTAGATTGTTTTTCATGCTTTTGGAGGACCAAAAGCTCCTTACTGGGGAGGATTGATCCAGGTGGCTCTAGAGACACACACCAGACAAAGAGGGCTTATGAAAGCTCAAAACTCAAAGTGTTTGGATTATGCTCAAACCAAGTTCATGTTAAAGATCTCGTCGTCATGATCGTGGTGGTGGAAATGGTTCGTCAATCCGAGTCCGCATGAGGAAGTTAGAAGCAGTCAAAGTTCAGTTCACTTTTGCTGACTAGGCAGGTTAAGGGAGATACAATTTAGAACTTTTCTGGTGGACGGAATCCAACCAACTCCGGTCAGATTCCAATGAAATTTTTGCCTCGTTAGTTTGTCTCCTTCAACCTAAAATCCGAATAGTTAAAAGTGGCTTTATATTAAATAAAAATTAAAAAAGAAATTAATATAAAAGTGAGGTGGTGGGCCACCACCCCCACCAACCCACACCTCACCCTCACATAAATACCACGACATAATTAAAATGGACTAGTGGGATTTGAACCAACAGCCGGTGGGAGGGCCGGCCCAGCCCACGTCACAGCCATGTGTCCAATCCATATCAAATCACACACCCTAAACAAATGACCTCAATTTAATACGGCTCCTCCAAACAATTTAATACGTGCCAACACTCAGGATTATGACGGGTATGGGGCGGGCCACCCAATGCAGACCCGACCCCCAACCAAGAAGCAATATGTGGTTTTTAAAACAATAATGCATTAAAAAAAGGGAGGGGCGGGGTTTGACCACCTGACCCCTCCTCAACAAACGCCTATGTGTACCAATATATCAAACTGATTTCATTGGAATATCCGCCAAAAATTTCTTATATAAACCCAGTTTCCTCAGTGCACGAGGGACATGGAGGAACCAAGAGCAGGCACGGATTTCGAGAGAGAAGAGGCAAAATTTTCTTTGATGCCCAAAGATTCTTCGGGGAGGTAAAAATTATTTTTGTCGGAACATAGTCAAGTTTACAGTCATTTTTCATGATTTTCCTTAGGGATCGCAATGGTCAGGTCAGATTCACCATTGGAGTTGCAAATTTCCAATCCACCCATGGAGCAGAATCTTTGAGGAATCTATGGGGAATCTAAAAGATTCCTTGAGCCCTAGATTCTTAATTTCTCATAATTCAAAAATTAGACAGTCGATTTTGCACTATTCGACGCCACAAATCTAATGGTGCATTTAGATTTCTCATTATCTCAATCTATTCTTCAGCCACTTTTCTAAGTGGAAGGAGGTGTCAGCATCCATGTGCGAGCAAACATTTCCATGTGATTGATGCCATGAGGTTGATGGCACGAACAACTTCAGTAGTTTGACATTTGCTTCTTCAAATGGCCCTTGGATGTGAGGTATATGCAGTGCGTTCATGTACTTATTTTTTCTATGAGATGCATTGTGCTGCACAGATCCCTGTTTGATGCTCATGTTGTTTCTTACTTGTTTCATGATTCCTACTTGATGTGATGCAGAATCATCTATGGGATGTACTTTTTGTCATCGTTCATCATGTTTTGTTTGAGATCCCTTTGTTGTATGTTGATGGGATACTTATGTGTTGCCATGTATGTTTGCATTGAGATCCCTTTTATGCCATGTTGGTGGGATAATCATTATCATCATGCATGAGTTTATGTCATACTGATAGGAGTCCTTTTTTAATGAGATTTCCTGTAGTGGAACATCTCTTGGAGCCGCTCCTACGTGAGGGAATTTTCCTTGTATGATAGTGACATCACCACCTATGTACATCGTCACTATTGACAACACTTAATGTAGCAGCCTACACCATCTTGACACCGGGGCCTGGAGACGTAGTCCCTCCTGGACAAACTCCATAATCAATGCCTTGTGTTTTATGTTGCTGATGATTGTCATGTTCCTTCTTCTTTATAGCAAGCATTTATGTTCCTTTATGCTATTTTAATTTCAATTCTAATCACATCATGAAAGCAAAAGATCTTGGTTAAATCCAGGAGTTGAGTCAACTCAGATCAATGCTAATCTTCAAAGTTCAAATTGAAGATCAATTATTATATTCAAGCTTCATTTTATTTTTCCCCCACTATGCCAATCTAGTAGTTTTGAAGGTCATGCTAATTTTCATTCATGATAGCTCCTATTTTCCTAATAATTTTGGATTTCCCTTTGATAATCCATTATAGCTCACCCACCAAAACCCAATTTATTAAGGGGTTCCAAGCTTCCCCTTCCTTTGAACTTTCGTGTATCCTTTGGGTTATACATGTGTTCTACTCTTTGTAGGTGGAAGTATTATCCTAGTGGAAAGGGGGTCCAATTTGGTCTATTTTTTTGCTTTTTAAACCAATGGATTTTCAACTTATTGAGGATTTAAACAAAAATATTGATACACGGAATGAAATTGTGCATTTTTTATCCCAAGATTATCTTTTTTTGTGTAGTTTAAATGATAGACTTGACTTCTTTAGAAAATTATAGTTTAGAATCTGTGCTTTTCTTTTACATGTAGGGAAGGTAAGTTATAGTGAAACTTGCAGTTGAGAGCCAAAAGGAGAAGGCCACTTCACAAACTATATCATCCTCTCAATTAAAATTGGGGCCACATGTACAACCAGGTTATGCATCAATGAACCCAAACTAGTCATCATATCCAAGGTCACAACTACCTCCTCTTACTCCACAACATTATAACCTACATGAATACCTTCATATGCTCCACAATCTTCTTATGTTACAAAACCTTTCTATGGACCTACAATTGCAGGACAACCTGAATATACATGGATATGTTTCTCATGGACCTTCATATGCTCCACAATCTTCTTATGTTACAAAACCTTTCTACGAACCTACAATTGCAGGACAACCTGAATATACATGGATATGTTTCTCATGGAGTTGTAGCACCAATGTTGTACAACCCCCATTATGACCAATATACAACCTTTCAACTTCTACAATCTAGCCAACTTGGATTTCCTACAATAAGTACCGCAATTTCATCTATCCCTCCATACTATGGTACCTCATGAAGTGATTCTTAATGACATCCACATCAAATATTGTCCTCCTTATTGAGGATTAAGAAAATTAATTATGGTCTCAATACTTCAAGTTCTATTTTACTAGAGAAATAATTGAAGTTCTATTTTAATTTTTGGCACTTTACAAGTGTCACTTTTTGGAGATATGTATATTTGGGAATCTCATGCTAGTCCCATGCACAAGATCTCATCTACTCCATATGTTCAATTTTTATAGTGAATTTACCTGCCCTTTAGGATTTTGAATCTTTATATTTCAGTTATAATGCCCATTTTCGTCCTTTATATATCATTAGAATTCTAAATTACTTTTTGGGGGATTAAGAAGATTTACATTCGAAAGGTATATATATTCATGGATCCCATGTGAGAATTGCACGCTGGATTTCGTGATGGCTTCATCATGTTCAATCTCTTTGTTGCATCGCCTACTCTACATGATTTGATCTTTAATCATCATAGCTATTATAATGCCTATTTTTGTCCATTTTTTCTATAGTTGTATAAAATTTTTAAGTTCTTTAGTGATTTATTTCATCTTCAAACTTGTATTAAAGGAGCCATATAAAATTGGGACTTCGGGTTGGTACCTTGGTTAGCCTAAAGTTTAAACAATCAAATCTGATTCTATTTTTTAGGTGGTTGAGCATATTAACCATGTGAAAGTTGCTTCTTTGTTCTAAAATAATTATGTTTTTCATTTATTAGATGGTTGTTTGTGAGAGATGAGCCAGTGAAATCTATAAGACTTTACAAAGTTTTATAATTTAATTAAAGTTTTAGAATTTAGAATTTATAAAATTTCAAGGTCTAATTCTTTGCACAGTGCTAGCTCAATGGAAGAGCACTCGCTTTACAAGAAGGTGGTTGGTGGTTTGATTTTATCCTACCCTAATATTCATAGGAAATGGTGATGATCGCTACCTATCCCTATATATGTATCAATAGTGAGGGTTGTTAAAGGTCCATAATCAAAAGTCATTTTTTTTATATATGAAATGGTGACGGTTAATGAACATCGCCATATATGCGCATCAGTAGTGAGGGTTATACAAAATATGAAAAATGGCGATAAGAAAAGGGTGAAATAAATGACAGTTTATCGGTTTCCAAAAATAATCTAGATGCAAATTTAGATTCAAACCTAGGCACAAAATGAGGTAGAAAAAGTATGCAAATTTGGATGCCAAAAAGGATGCAAATTTAGAAAACAAAATTGATGAAAAAATGGATATAAAAAATGGTGAAAAATTGGACACGTAATTAGAAACAAGAAATGGTGCAAAAATGGGCATAAAAATGACTCAAAATTGGATGCAATGTTGGATGCAAAATGAGGTGCAAACAATGATGCAAAACTTGGTGCAAAAACAAATGCAAAGGTAGACGTGAAAAATGAATCAAAATTAAACGTAACATTAGACACAAAATGGGATGCAAAGGTGGACATGACACATGGCTCAACATAGAATGCAAATCTAGATGAAAATTTGGATGCTCAAAAGGATGCAAAATAGGATGTGAGAAATGGTTTTTAAAATGATGAAAAATATCGTGCCAAAAAGAGAGACAAACCAACTGCAAAAATCGATGTAAAATGTGGTGCAAAACAAGATGAAAAAATGGGCACAAAAATGGATGAAAAATTTGGTGCTAAATCATATTCAATATATGGTGCAAAACTCGATGCAAAAAAGTGCAAAAAAATGTACAAAATTAGAAGAAAATTTTTGTGTAAGATTAGATGCAAAAACTGACACAAACTAGATGAAAAAAATGGTGCTAAATCGAATGCAAAAGATGGTTTAAAATCCGATACAAATGATTGTGAAAAACTAGAAGAAAAAAATGACACAAAATTGGAAGCAAAAAATGACACAAAAACATATGCAAAAATTTGCACAAAACTAGAAGGAAAACCTGTCATAAAACTAGATGTAAATCCTTGTGCAAAATTGGAAGAAAAACTTGTCGTAAAATAAAAGGTTCAAAACTAGATGCAAAAAGTGGTACAAATTTAAATGCAAAACATGATGCAAAAAATGATTCAAAATTTGGTGTAAAAGGGATGAAAAGTATGGCACAAAAAAGGGCGCTCAAAATAGAAAAATAGAGTCAGATTTAGAGCCACGATGCCATCCCAATTGGAAAAAGATTCACTAAAATATGGTGCTAAATTTAGCACAAACTGCATGTCTTGTTGTAGTGTACTCTTGTACTTTAAGTAGGAATTAGTCTCCTAAATAAACATATAATCAATCAACTCTTTCATAATACTCATCAAAGTGATCCCTATTATAGGACATACGAATTGAGGCACCTGAAAAAGCATACAATGCATTAACATCATTAGTGTTTGCAGACAAAGTCGCTTATTAAATGAAAAACTTAAGATATTTAAATCCTTCATTGATTGAGGTATCATTGTTCACAAAATTGCTACTATGTTTTCTATTTCTTTGTTTAGACTCATTGTATTTTCTTTTATAACAATATTTTGCATGATGCCTAGGTTTCCTACAATAAAAGCATACATCATTCTTCTTAGCATGGGACTCAAATTTAGATGGAGCTTTACATTTTTTATTTTCTTGAAATATATCTCCTTTGTTTTTGTTCCCTTATCTTACCTCTATATAGTTGTTTCCCTTTCACCACCAATGGCAAATATTAACTAGTTGATCCCAAATCAAAGTTCTTCGTCCTCTCTTCCTCTTGAAGAATACTATGTACCAATTCACTAATGTAGGGGGCTTCTCTTTAGCTGAGAGACTTAAAATAAAGATTTGATAATATGGTACTAAGCCTTTCAAAGTGATTTTTACCAAAGCTGCACTAGAGACCTTTTCACAAATATCACCTATCTTGTCACCTGAATCTTTAACACGAGATATTAAATTACTTATACTTTCATGTTTCTCCATCTTGATAGAAAACGACTTACTCTTTAGAAATAAATTCCGATTTGAATTTGTTGTTTCATACAAGGTTCTGAGCACATCTCATGTCTCCTTGGATTTTTTGCAATCTCTAATATTAGGATTGATGTTTTCTTTCATAGACATGTGCATCAACACCTTCGGTTTCATGTTGTGTTTCTCCCAATCTGAGCCAACAACACCAACAGTGGGTTTAGCTTCATCTCCATTACTATGGTCCACAAATTATATGCTTCTAGTATGTTTGTAACTTAAATTTCAAATGAACATAATTTGTACCATCAAGCTTCATGGACTTGTTAAGATATGTAGATCAGACAATGGATTTGACATTAATGAAATTGTAGCAAATAACTTTATAATAATCCCTTTTTTTAAATAAAAAAATAAAAAATAAATTGAAAAACAACTATCCACAATTTAAATATCTAGATATCCACAAAACTAGTAATGAAATAAATCGGGCAACAAATTAAAAGTGTTTAATTTCACTTTCTTCTTACACAAACCTTTTACTAAAAATAATTAAATATTAGCTTGAAAATTTCGTCTTCTTAATTTAAAACTGCAATTCCACATTCTCAAAATAACCAAATATCAAATATAATCACCATGAATGAAATCTCCTTTATGGATTTTTCCTTGTAACAAACTGTATACCACAATATTAATTTTATAAGAAAAAGCATATTGGAAGGACTTATAAAACGTGGTATATTCAAGTAAATGACTTTCAAGCCCGATTTAGTAATATCAATACTGTGTTAAAGAAAGAGAGAAAGTTTTAAGCTCCAAACCGAACTATGAATGGTGGACTATTCAACGCACCACTGACGACAGACTCATACTTCAGAAAGAAAGAGTGACTTATGGGAGTGACTCCTCTTTAACTCGTCTATGGTTTCATCTCATTAACTCGTCTATGATTTCTATGGGAGTGACTCCTCTTTAACTCGTCTATGGTTTCATCTCATTAACTCGTCTATGATTTCATCTCAAAATAGAAAACTCAAACATGTAGATAACAACTTTCAGGCTCCTCCCAGTAGCGATACCTATAACTCGATTCTCACAATCGAAAAAAAACTTCACCTTGCTTATGTAGACCTTACACCTCCTGATCAACTTAAACAGACTCTCTCCTCCTCCCGTGCCTTGATTAACTGAAACGCATGCAGTGGTCTCTACACAACCAATTCAATGACAGAAAAAGCTATGATACCAAGTTAGAATACCGGAGATTACATACACAATCGACACAATTTATACAATATGAAATCACTCATTTTATTGATCCAAATTATTATATAACCATACCATTTATAGACATATATGATCCTTCTAAATCCAAGAGATCCAAAAACCTCTGTGGACAACTCAACCTTATATAACCGACAATTAGGAGCTATCGGATGGGGTATTCTATTCTTTTGAAGTGTCTTGGATGATAATTACATCATCCCTTCAACCCGTTGGATTAGTTTAAATTATGATTTTTCGTATAAGAAGGAATTTATCAACCAATATCGGTAACGTGTTCAGGTTTATTTACCAGTTTTCTTCATTAAAAAAAAAAATTATATCATAGATAACAATCATTTCAATAATAAAAATATATTTCATATGAACTTCACATATAATTAAAAATATTTTCGATATGAGGTTAATATATTATTTTTAGATGAACGGAATATAGATATGGTATATATTAATCATTCCTCACAAATATATATATTAAATTCGTTTATTTATTAATTTTATCTTTATTTATATTTTCTGAATTTTAATTAATATTCCAAAATATTAGATATAAATTAAATTATATTTTTTTATTAAAAAATAATATTTGTTAAATTGTTTTATACATAAATTAATTAATTTAATAATTATATATTAAATTAATATTGATTTATGATAATCATCAGTTTTTTAATATATTTTAATGTGTAAATAAATAATAATTAATTTTAATAAAACATTCCAAATTATTATAAAATTATCTAAATATTAGAATAAATTATGTATTGAATTTTAGGTATAATTATAAATATAATGGGTATATTTAATTATAGTGTGATATGTGTGGGGTTAATTTAATTTAATTTAATTTTTTTTAATTAATTTATATGGTGTCATTAATGTATTAAATTTAATATTTTATAACTATATTAAATGCAATAAATATTTATTAATATATTGTTATTTTTTAATTTAATAAAATTTATTTATTTAAAAAAAAATTTACACGGGGATTTTGGGGAGTTCCTACCATTCCCTTGACTCCCATGGTGATTAAGGTGGGGTGGCATGGCAGGTTTCTGCCATGCACAAGCTTGTATGGGTTAAAATCCCTTAAATTAAGAGGCTTGTTAGGTTAACATTCACGTGCCTGACAGAGGTGATGTGGTGGAGGGAGATTCTGAGACTTCAATGGTGGTTGGTATATTGGCCGTATGTCCGTATAATTCGCAATGGTATTTTCCCTTGTCGTCCCTGGTCAATGTTAAAGGAGCTTGTACTGACACTTGGTGATAGGGAGCTTCCTAGTTGTTGAAAACTAGAGAAAGGTATTCTCTGGAAAATGTCGCAGTGTAGTCATGGAAAGAGAGGGAAGCAAAGTAACACTAGTGGAGTGATTCCTAGGGAATGTATAATCTTGAGGTAATATCAATCGCCTAGTTAATTTGGTCTAAAGGCAAGATAACATAGGAGTACACTATTTTGGATACTAGATATGGGTACCCTACACTCGTGACTGCAATTAGTCATGTAAAAGATTGAGTTGGTGGTTTTTCTCTTTGTATTTGACTGAAAGTTGAGATTCTTTCTTGACTCTTAGTCAGGGAAAAAGGTAACATGGATTCCCTCTTTTTCTTACTTCGAACTGTTATTATTGTATTAAGTAGGTTTAGTTGGGACTTTTGGCCCTTCTTTGGCTGAATTTGTTGTTAATGGTTATGGTGCTCTCGGTCTACCCTTCTATTTATGGTGTTTGAATATTCACAAATACTAAGGTGGGGGGATATATATTGGGCACTTTTTAATATTTTAATCATATCATTTTAAAATTAAAGATTAATAACACCATTCAACATTCCATGAAATCACAAATAGTACACAAGATATTTTTAGTTGGAAACCATTCTGGGATAAAACCTGCCATTTTTTTTTAATATATATCTTAAAGGTTAGATCAACCAGAAGCTCCAACTTCCAATATTCTCTAACAGTTACTTGAAGGAGGCTCCAATCCCCTGGCTCTATGATCTCCCATTGAAATGATTCTTCAACACCCTAGCTTCACCAACTTTAACTTGAAGGATGCTTGAACAACCTACTAGCATCAATTTGCTGCCCTAGCACCACCCTACCACCATAAAGTATTATTAGGCTCCAACCTAAAGGAGACTTCAATATTTTCCTTGCACCACCCAACACCTTTATGATTGAATATGTTCTCAAGCTCCAACATGGTGTATTTTCTAATCTCCTTGGTGCACCATCCACATCACTACACATCCACTGTTATGATCATTGTTCAATCACTATTGTCAATATCCTTGGTAGACTTCTGCAATCAAACATTTATCATCACTCAAAATTTTTTGGATCATTTTCATAAAATAAGGTGGCGATTTTATTATGACATCCACTAGACTTGGGTGTATTTTACTTAAGCCTAGAATATATGGGTAGGACTTTCCCTATTGTCTCTCATGCATTATTGAACATCATTTCGATCTTCATTATGCCTTAGGTCTAGTTCCATTAGGTTGAAACACTTAACCATCTATATTTCCTTATTGTAACTTGTGCAGTAGAGCCTACCTATGACAGCCATGGTAGAATTTCCCCTTGATTTTTGTCATGTAATGATACTCTAAATTTTAAATGAATATACTTTTATGTATTAGCTTTAAGAGTGGAACAATAAACCCATGATCTAGGAGGGGAGAGGAAAAATAAACTTGTGTGGGGTTAGATGGCACCATTATTTAATTTATGGTGAAATTATGAAGAAAAATGGGAGTAAGCTTCGAAGAGGAGCATTATTGTCTAGGTAAATCCTCTCTACAGACATAGATGATCCATCTAGCCCAATGAGCGGGACTAGAAACCTACATGACAATATATAACCCACTTCCCCAAATTACCATTGAAATTAGAGAAGAGGAAGATGGCTTACCTTGTTCTGATGTTATAACTCACTCCTTTGTTGAAGATCTCGAATCGCTTGCTCCTCAGGCTCAGCTCTACTACTCACAGTGTTTGGGTACAACCAAGCCTTGATGTCAATAAGATCTCCTTGAGTGAATGTCCTAGTATAAGCTCAAGCTCTCCAAGCACTCCTTCTCCAAGTCAAATGAGTAGCATGTATGCATTATCTCAGCATAAGGGTGCAAATAGTCAAAGAACAATCATTTGAGAATGGGACAGGATGAATATATAGGAACGAAGAGGGAGTTAGGATCAAGGAAAAATTTCCTTTTAGGGATCAGCGTGAGTATCCAAGTAAAAAGCACATTGGCAGTGCAAGGCCAGTATAGTGAAACTCACCATCAACACTAGTTTCAAGTGTCATAGTCGCGCTAGTCCTTAAATTAGGGTTTTAGAATTTACTTCTTGAGGAAAGGCTCAAGGCATGCTTCCATCAGTGTTTTAGGGAGGATCTAAACTACATATCAAGATGGGTACATCGCATGATTGCCAAGTTTCGGGCACTTCATAGCATGACACAGGGAAGTGTAGGAGGTGTGACAAAATACTGTGTAACAAATTCCCCCTAAATAATGAAAGAAGAACATGAATTGATGGTTGAGATGCTTTATGATATTTTGCAAGGACGAGAACAAAAACTGTCAGGAAACCTACAAATCAAGGATGCATATACATATACATATCTAATATCAAAACATGAATCTAAAATATGGACACGGCCATCCAAATAGAAAGGACTATGTGAAAATATCCATGGCATGGGTGCATTCATCTGAATGAAAATGATCATCTGTAAGTCTAAGATCCAAGGTATGGATGCAGCCACCCAATATAGAAGGATTATCATCATCATAAACATATATTCCCATGGTATGGTCATAGCCATCTATATAGAAGAAACATGTGTACAATCATGAACAATACATAACTCCACGTAGCCTGAGTCTTATCAGACAAAACTCAAGGTCTTGTGCTCCATCTCCTAACCCAATCAAAGTATGAATTCTAACATGTGAATGAATGTATCGAAGTCAAACATGCTAGAAAACCACTTGATTATTGCCCAATGATGTAGATCACTAACCAGCATGAGAGGAACCACTAATCTGACAGTCCAATCTGTGAATGCGAAAATGAAGCTGAATTCGAACACTCATGGAATCATTCGATGGAAGGCCAATGATGAAAACCTATATTCAAATGCGAATAAATTTCCATTAAGGCATGCAAGTTCTAAGGTACTGAAAGGGAGTTTCTAAGTCAACTTCCTCGATAATGAGCTGAAGTGGACAGGAAGTGAAGTCTCGTCAAAGGAGGGCCATGATGATTCCCCCATCATGGACATGAAATGAGGGATAAAGTGGAATGATTGTAGAAAAAAGGTCAGACAACGTATAGGTAATAAAATTGTAGATAGGATTTCTCTTGAACATATCGGTGACAAGACTCCAGAGTGTGGCAACATTTGACTCAACATAATACCAATGGTCATGATGAAGAAATGGAATAGTTAGATGAGAGGAAAAATCAATCACCCAAACTCAGAAATACAAGTGACTGAGCGAGGATATCCCAAACCTGACATGAGAAAGAAAGGAGTGTCATGTTCAAGAGCGACTTGCTGCATATACAAGAGATGTTTCACTTTCATTTTCCCCCACTATTTTTAGTGAGTACTCCAGTTATTTTTAATCAAAATCTTGAAGGGGATAGCATATGCTTGTCTTATAAGTTCGTTCACTACAAGAAAAAAGGTCATTGGTGAGGGTCATGCTTGTGAGAGACCTTTAAGGTCTGTCACCAATGTCGCATATGGTGATGGTATTTAAAAATGCATTGTTGTAAGTGTATATAGTGATGGTCCTTTAAGGTTTGTCACCAAAAACATTTTCAATGACACTTTTAGTGAGGGTCGGTAAAGAACCGCCACTAATTCTCTCTTTGGTGACAGTTTTGGTGAGGATCATTAAAGGCCCATCACTAATATTCTCTTTAGTGATACTTCTGGTGACGACCTTTTATTCACCATCACCAATGCTCTTTTTGGTTACTTTTCGTGACGATCTTTAAAAAATGTTGTTGTAAGTGTATATAGTGATGGTCCTTTAAGGTTTGTCACCAAAGACATTTTTAATGACACTTTTGGTGAGGATCGTTAAAGGCTCGTTACTAATTCTCTCTTTGGTGACACTTTTGTTGAGGATCATTAAAGGCCCATCACTAATTCTCTCCTTGGTGACACTTCTATTGACGATATTTTATTGACCCTCACCAATGTTCTTTTTGGTTACTTTTGGTGATGGTCAAAAAATGTTCATCATCATTGATGCAATGAGTTTTTGATGATGCTATGTACATGTTATTATATTTTTTGTCCAAAGATAATGACTTAAGACCATTGTTGCGGAGTCTTTTTCATTATGTGTCCAAGGTCATAATGGTTATAGTTAGTTACTTTCTTAAGAAGCAATTAGTGTGTATCATTTCCCTCAAGTCATAAGAATATAGTTTCCCTATGACTCAACACATGATTTGTCTCTATTACGTTTATTATCTAGCAAATTTCCTTTCAATAAAGTTCCACTAGTGTGTGTAGGAACTATATTATTTAATACATAATCAAGCTTTGTCAATTCTATTAATGAGAGAGACCTAGCACTCCTCAACACTCATGGCACACCTTAACATGCTTTGGAATAGTACACTAACATTCCTTGGCACCTCTCATGTCTTGGAGCATCTTTGTACTCGGAACATCTTTGTACTTAGAAACTCTTGCCATGAGTAAGATGCCCAAGCACATGTTGGCATGTCCTAGCATAGCATAACACTCCCTATCCTATTTTGGCATTCCTTGTAGTCCCTAGCATGCCATGGAACACCTTGGCATAATATTGCATTGACAAACATTAGCACTTGGCACACATTGGCACTTGGCATGTATTTGAACATATTATTACTGTGCCTAGCATGCCCCTTTTGGAAAAGATAAAGTCTCGTCTTATTAGCCCTCTTATGTGTTCATTTCCTTACATTTTAGCTTGGTTATTCCTTTTGTTTCCTTGAAACTCCTGGACGCATATTGGCATACTCTGGCATCTTGCACATTCTAGCATGTCTTAGCACCTGGCATCCCTTAGCACTATTTGGCACATGTTAGCTCACCCTAGAACTACCAAGCACACTCTAGAACTTCTTGACATGCCCTGATATTCCCTAGAATTCCTTACCTGTACTTAGCATACCTTGTGACTCCCTCATTGGTATGACAACTAGCACTCATTGACACTCCTCGACACACCCTCATATTCATTCACTTCCATGCATTTTGACCTAGTGCTCCCTTGTGTTTTCCTACTACTCCCCAACACTCCTCAGCATGCATTGGCACTCTCTAGCACACCTTATCACCCTTCGATATGCTCTACGACTTCATAGCATGCATCACACTCCCTGACGCACACTGGCATTTGACACATGTTGGCACTTGGAATGTCTTAGTATGTTTGGCATGCATTGAGATGACTTGGTATGCTTTGGCATGGTTTGATATTATAATTATTTGAGATCAATTATTGGAAACTAGATGATAAGAAATGGAGGAAGATTTGGTGGTTATAATGCACTAACACTTGCCACTTCGCACCTATTGGCACCTAATGTAGGCATGCCTAGCATGCCCCTCATGGAAAAGGTAAATTGATGACTTATTAAACCTATTATGTGCTCATTTACTTGTATTTTAACTTGTTCCTCCCTTTTGTTGCCTTGATAGTCCCTAGCATGCTTTGTCACACCCTTGTACACCTTGACACGCCTTAGCACTTAGCACATATTAGCTTGTTTGACATGTCTTCGTAGTATGTGGCATATGTTAGCATGCCCTAGCATTCCCTAACACACCTTGGCAGTCATGACCTCACAACTAGAATTAATTTTTCCATGACTTGGGAACCTTACATTAACCAGAACACCTTGGCACTCCCTATTTGTCATGCCCTCTATTATCCTCCACAATGTCCCAGGATGATGAGGAGATCGACGAAGGTAACCAAAGGCCAAGATTTTAGCTTGGTAGCTAGCCCTACCAATCCATAGAGGGATATCTCTATGAAATGACAGCTAACATATGACTGGAATATAAAGGATTTCTAGATATCTAGGCTCAGGTGGGTTTTGGAAAATTTAGGGTTTTGTTGTTGGATAAGGGAGAAAAACCAGGTAGCTAGGTTAGATGATCAAAGGGTTACAACAACAAATATATAAAGGAGAAATGTAGCATTACTTTTGCGATGGATCTTAGGGTTTTTCAGTGTAGTGTAGTGTTTAGAAGAAGAAAAATGTCTTAATGAGCATGAAACATGAATTCATTAAGCAAGAAAGAAAGTAACACATAATGATTTTTCCATCAAAACAAAGCTTTATGCAAATAGTTTTATTTATAAAATGTGAGGAAAACCATTGAGGAATTGATGAATGGAAAGATAAGATGAATATATTTCATATAAAGCTATAACAAAGAAAAAACAACATGACAAACTTACTCCAAATGAATTCCTAGATAATAGCTGCAAACTGTTTCCTTTGGTTTCCAAAAATGTACAAGTACAAGCTACAATAGTTCTCTCCTCTAAAATCCAACCCATTCTATCACTGATAAGTTGATACTTAAATACCAAAAAAACATCTCCCCACTCTGAGGGGTCGAATCCATGACTCTAGGAAATGGTCCATGAGGTGTTCTAACCAAACCCTAATGTCTAGGGAAGTTAAAAACAACTTCTACAATTAATTTTGACTCCAACCTCTCTCATAAATGAGGTCAAATTTACATTAAAACAACTTAAAACGACCAACCACCCACTATTTACATTTAATTTTACCCCTCACATTCATCTACTTCACCCTTTTGTCTTTTACCAAAGTCAAACTAGGAATTACAAAAAATTACACAGTGAAAATTTTACAAAAATCTCAAAAATTTCCAGGTGCAAAACGAGCTCTTGGAGGCCATTTTTGAGTGCTTTTCTAAAGTCTAAATCTAGATTTGAATCCTGTTCTGGAAATATGGGAGAGTGTATATGTCTTTAGAGTATTTTTTCACTCAAAAGGGCCCATTTTTGTCTGATATACGGTCATTCTCCCAAGGTGTCTCTAGGTGCGTTGTGAAATGGAAAAAAGAGGGGCAGAAAGGTGATTTTTGGCCTCTTTTTTGAAAATTTCTCAAAAAATGAGCCCCGGACCAGAAAAGTGGGAAAATGGGTTTTTAGAGGGGGTCATAATATTTCCACAAATTCTGATTTTCCATCATTTGACGCTCTGGGGAAGAAGCACAATGTGAGCTCGCTGCGCTCCAAGATAGAAAAATGCCAAAAAAGTGCAAGTTTGCACGAGTCTTCACCAAAACATTAAATTTTCTCCAAATCCTCCTAAAATTTGTCTAGATATGACTAATGAGGTATGTTATGCAATCATGGATGCATCAACGAGAAAATTTAACTTACCCTTCTCCTCTTGGCTGATTAGGATTTCCTTGAGTTTTTCTTTCAACTACTTGATTTTGACCTTGGCAACCTAATTCCTTGTGTAATAATGGATGGCCATTTTGTTTTGCAACATGTTATCCGTGATGGAATTTTCAAGGAGACTTTCAAGGTGGAAATTGACTTTGTTAGACCAAAAATCCATGTCCTCATTTATTTCCATCGCAATCCTTTCTTTATAGGTAAATTCTTCCATTGGTGGCTTCTATTCTCTTTCCCTCTCAAGTGCCTTCCTAAGACCCATTGTCCTTGGTATCTTCCATGCCACATGTCCTTCATGATTTTCAGTGTCCTCATGGTCCACCACTTCCTTTCCTTTCATGTCTTCTTTCTTGGCTTTGAATTGCATTTTCTCCATGAGTAGCTGTTTCTCCTTAAGTTGACTGTTTTCTTGCTCAAGGAATGAAATGATGAATTTGGTCCTTTCTGAATTGTCCTTGATCTTCATGATCTGAGAATCCCTATATTTGATGAATTGTTTCAAGATTTTATTCTCATCATGTGCCTCCAAGTCAACTAGGTCAAATTCATGCTAAATGGGCTCCTCATCATGCAAATAAGCCTCATGATGTGATGGTGCTCCTTGTTTTATTGATGTAGTAGGCTTGGCACCTTTGTCAATTTGAGGAGCAACACAAGCCTTCTATCTATCTGATATGTTGTGGTCACCTCAGGCCTAGGTGCCTTGGAAACCTCATCATGTTTGCTTGATTACCCCACCTCCATGGGATGTACTCACATGATTTGGTGTTGGCTTGGTGAAGTGGTTATATGCGTTTTCAAGGCTGCCTCAATGAAGGCGTCCCATGTCATATTATTCTCTGTTAACTAATGGAGTACTATTATAACCTTTATCAGGCTATGGTGAAAGAGGTTGGGATAATGCACCTTTCCTTTCAATTGCACCCTTTCAGACATTTTGGTTAGGATCCTATACAAGTAGCTAGACAAATTTAGAGAATTGGCAGTCGTAAAGTGCATGAGCAGTCTTATGTTGTATTGATATAGCCTGGAAAATTTTCCCTCACATGTGAATAACTTCATTACAACCTTCATCAATGGTTCATCTCTCTCCAAAAAGTATATGAATGGGAAAACATGTGAGTGAGCTCCTTTGTATTGTGATTTCAAGTAGCATTTGTAATCTTCTAGGTCTAGGTTCTTTCCTTTGAACCAATTTTCACCATGGTTTGGTATGCATGTAGCTTGAGAGATGGCATCCATTGAAAACATAAAATCAGTCCCTATAATGGTGATCTTGTCTTCGTTCAAGGTGAGGGAAAATATACCTATGAGATGCACATGGTAACCTACTTCCTACACTCTTTGACAAAACCCTAAACAATTGACATCTTCAAACCATTTCATGACAAATGGTAAGGAGGTGATTTCATTACAATTAGAGTGCTCAAACCTCAGTATCATCCCCACCTTGTTGTACTTCCTCTTCTCTCACGATGATGAGTCAAGATACATACCTCAAACCCTAGGTGAAAGGTGAGAAAAAACAATGAAATTTGTTGTTGTGAGGGAATAAGGTGGTATGATGGACCTAGGAGTTTCCTAAATCTGTAAGGAAATTTAAGAGGGAAGGGGATGATGTCAGTGAGTAGGGGCAAAAGGAATTTTGGGAAATGAGTGAGGGGAGGGGGTAGAAAGGCCAAAAACAAAGGCCTATCCTAGAAAGAGATAGGGTATATTATGGTCTAGAGGAAAATCATAGAAAATGAGGGGATAAGGCTTTGTGATGGATGGAAATGGTGTATTAGCTGCAAACAAAGGTGTTGGGACAAGGGATCTAGGGTTTACAGTAGAAAATCATCATTTCAGGATCAAAACCATGAAAATAATGTAAACCTTAGAAGAAGAAGTATTTGATCATTTTCTTGACATATGAGGTAAAGGAGGGAATGAGAATGGTTAAACTTATATGAGGCAAAGGAGGGAATTAGAATGATTAAACTTACTCATTATAGAGCCTGGAGGATGAAATGACTGAAGAGGAGCTTTGTAAAATAACTTTTGGTGGTCAAACAACAATTTTGGACAATTCACCCTCTTGCACAACGAAGGCTTCCTGTGCATAGTGTGCTGATCAAGTGCATAACAAAGTTTTTCTATGCACAACGAGAGTCTATTTTTTCTAGTGAGTACTATGGAACCACAATTTTTGGCAAAGGAGATGGGGGAGCTTGATTCTAGGATGGTAGACAAGTGCAAATGAGTGTGAATGAGCTTCGCCATGTGCTTTTATAATTTTATTTTTGTGTCTACGTGATTAATGAGGTAGGATGGCCCACCTCGCCAGTTCACTTTATTTTTGAGTTTTGTAGCCTTAGCACCTCTTCTTGTAAATTTAGAACCTTGGGAACATTATTACATCTAAAAACATAAATTACATTTGAAATCAAGTGTTATTAAACAAATTTACCTATTGCTACTCCTCATTTTCCAGATTTATACATGAAATGACTGATTTTGTGACCTTAAACCTAATGACCTACTGAGCTTAATGGAGACCATGATGATGTGAGTGAAGTGATATTAATGACGTTTTCATGATGGCAGATGCAACTGAGTGATGAAAGTGATTGGCATATGAAATTCTTGAGAGAGTGGAAATAGCCCTAGACGCACTAGCTAGTGACCAAATTTTTATTTGAAGACTCACTGAAATGACAAAAATTTGACTTGATACCCTAACAAAACCTTGTAAGAGCATATTTTATCATTGTTGATAGGCTGAACTGACTGACGCTAACACCCTCACAGATAACCTTGCTTTTTTTGTGACTTGGGAACCCAACCAATTCATTAGCAAAACAATATTGTGCCCAACCCAAAGTATCCCTTTCTCTGAAATTTCTTTGTCCATGCCTTATCACAACCATAGGATTGCCTCCTACAAGTCCTATTCTAAAATTCTCCTAAAACACTTCATCCTTGGGACACCTAGAATTCACAGACACTCCTTGGCACACACTCTTATCTGTTCATTTCCAAGCACATTGAGCCAGTTCTCCCTTGTGTTCCCTTGAATCTGTTAGGCCCCTATACTTCTAATGTAACGCCTTATTGTTATTAGTATAACCCACTTATTATATTGATGTACCCATGTAGTGCCCATATTGTTACTCTTGTGCCCCATAGAAGCCCACTATTGTTATTATTGTGGCTTTATATTATTATTGTTAGGTCGGCTAGGTTATATTGTGACTCCTTAGACTCCTATATATAGAAAGGAGGTATTTTCATTTGTAGCATCCAAGAATTGTTCATTTATGTAATATAAAGGAGGTTTCCCCCTCGAAGGGGCTGAATTCTAAGGCGTTGATCTATCTTTTCTATCTTTTCTTGAGCTGGTTTCATAACATTTGGTATCAGAGCTTTGGATTCTAGGGTTTCGCTGCTCCAAACAGGTCATCGTGGCATTTTCGCTATAACTTCTTTTCTGTGACGTTTCAGAAGTCGCAAAAAAAACCCATTTGAGAAGAAATCGCACTGAACCTTGGGATCGAATTTCATAGATTTTCCTACGATATTTGCGGAGATATGATCTGAGGAAGTTGGTCTTTTTGCAGACTCCTGAATTACATTCAAAACAGGTGACCTGGGGAAAATCGTCATAGCTTTCTCTCTGGGGATCAGATTGAAATTTCATAAGAAGTTGTAGAAAGAGGACGGACTGTAGCTTATTTTATATCTTTTTCAAAGCCAGAGGTCAAAAAATTGACACGTGGCACTTCATACAATTTCGCTCTTCTGGAAAGGTCTATAATCAGGTCATCTTGGGAGATTGTGCATAACTCTTTCTTAGAGAATCCAAATTGAATCAGAATGGTGGCATTGGAAAGAGGAAACATAGGGCTACTATAGGTCGCAATTTCAGAACTGAAAGATCCAAAAGTACAGAGTTATAGTCATTTCAAGGTCGAGCTCCTAAAATCAAGAAAAAGCAAGATGAGGAAGTTTGATGGCAAGGATCCGGTAAATTGGATACTGCAGATGGAGCAATATTTTGATCTACATGGTGTACAACTGTTACAAAAGGTATGTATTACATCTTCATATTTAGAACCAAATCAATTTTTATGGTACAAAGGGCTTTGTTCTCGTAAACAACTTGTTACGTGGTCAATTTTCATGGAGGAAATGATAGCACATTATGAGGATACAAGGAGCAACACCTTCTTTAGAGCAACACCACAACAATTGGAAAGAGTAAAAGGGCTATGTGACATAGTGGAAAGCAAAATTATGGAAACCAAGAAGCATATCCCTCACAACTATAAAGATGGAAGTGTTGTTTCTCCTAGCCTTCCACAACCTACAAGGGTTACACCACAACAATTGGAAGAAAAAAGAGAAAAAGGGCTTTGTTACAATTGTGATAGCAAATGCACTAAAGGTCATAAGTGTGCTGAGAAGAAATTATTTTACATAGGATATGAAGAGGAGGAAGAAAAGGATCAAGAAACATCAAAAGAAGAAGATATACGCCAGGACCCCACCTCAGAGAAAGAAGAAATGAATCAGAACATATCTTGTAAACTATTGGCAAGAATGACCACTCCTCAAACTCTCAAGATAGAAGGACATATCAAGAAGAAAAAGGTGTAAGAAGTGAAAGATCACATCAAGAAAGAAGAAATGAATCCAGCCATATCTTGTAATTCACTGGTCGGAATTACCACTCCTCATACTATCAAGATAGAAGGACATATCAAGAAGAAAAATGTTCAAGAAGTGAAAGATCACATCGAGCGTCAAGAAATGAATCCGACCATATCTTGTAAAGGATTGGAAGAAATTACCACTCCTCAAACTCTAAGGATAGAAGGACATATCAAGAAGAAAAAGGTTCAAGCAGTGAAAGATCACATCGAGCATCAACAAGAAGTTCTCCAACTTTTAAAGGATAACGCCACTTCGGTGCAAAATCAAATGAAACAACAGGTATATCAAGATCATAGTGAAAAATGTTTTGATGTAGGTGACTGGGTATTTTTACTGCTACATCTAAAGCAAGTTATTTATGAGAAGGAAATGTTGGCAATACTACATGCACTTAAAAAATGGCGACCTTACAGAATGGGAAGACTCTTCAAGGATGAGGATGTGGAAGCATTGTTTTGTGCTATTTCTATTATCCAACCAGATTGGATAAATGAAGCAAGGGATGAATGGAAGAAGGATGAAGAAGTATGGCCACTTATTCAAAAGTTGCAAAAGATCCCAATTCAAACAATATTTCCAGAAATTGAAGAGGAAGGAAAAATCATATTGGAACCTGGAGCAGTCACAGAAACAAGAACCCGACAGCTACGAAATCGATCAATTTCAAAGTATCTCATCAAGTGGAAGAACTTGCCCGCTGAATATTCCACATGGGAGGACAAGAATTTTATACAGAAGCATCAAGAACTACTCAAGCGTTGAGGACAACGCTTTTTGAAGGAAAGGGGCATGTTAGGCCCCTATACTACTAATGTAACCCCTTATTGTTATTAGTATAACCCACTTATTATATTGATGTACCCATGTAGTGCCCATATTGTTACTCTTGTGCCCCATAGAAGCCCACTATTGTTATTATTGTGGCTTTATATTATTATTGTTAGGTCGGCTAGGTTATATTGTGACTCCTTAGACTCCTATATATAGAAAGGAGGTATTTTCATTTGTAGCATCCAAGAATTGTTCATTTATGTAATGTAAAGGAGGTTGCCCCCTCGAAGAGGCTGAATTCTAAGGCGTTGATCTATCTTTTCTATCTTTTCTTGAACTGGTTTCATAACAGAATCTCCCCAACACTCCTCACCATCCATTGACATTGTCTGCCATGTGTTATCACACCTTTTAATTCCTTGGCATGCCTTGGCACTTTTTAGCTATCATGCCCTCACAACTACCGTTACTTTTTTTTTAGACTTGGCCAGAACCCAACCAAGTGCTGCCTTGACTAAAACAACTTAACCAAGTTATAGTTACTAAAAATAGATTATGCCTTGTTCACCTAAGAACTATCTATAACACATATTAGGCTACTCATGTCCAATATCAACTCATCCCATTTAACAAGTTACCAATTCAAGGCTCACATCCAACCACGGCCATAAAACAAGTAAGAAACACAGTTTACATCTTGACATTCCATAACACTTGGCACATCTAACAATCCCTTAGACCTATGTGGTGTGTTTTAGATTCCCCTGAATTTCTTGGCATGCTTTGCACTCCCTAGCACACCCTAGCACTCTTTGACATGCCCTGGAACTCTAGCATGCCTTGGCACTGCCTAGCATATAACCTTGTCACACCCTCCTTAGAACACTTGGAACTCATTAGCACTCCCTATCACACACTCTTATCTCTTCATTTACATGCATTTTGAACTATTTCTCCCTTGTGTTTCTGTGGCACTCCCTAACATTCGTTGGCATGCAGTGACACACCCTGGCACATGACAGATCTTGGTATATTTCCTTGGAACTCTAGCATTCCTTGGCGCTACCTAACATATATTGTCTCTCCCTCCTTACCACACCTAGAACTCACTAACACTCCTTGTCACACACTCTTTTTCATTCATTTCCATGTATTTGAAACTAGTGATCCCTTTTGTTTCCTTGGCACTCCATAACACTCCCTGGCATGCATTGGCACACCATAGGACCTTGCACTTATTGGCATGTTTCCCTGGCCTCTAGCATGCCTTAGCAATGCATACCATACCTTGTTACTCCCTCAGCACACCTGTATCTCACTGACACTTCCTGTCACAAACTCTTATTTGTTCATTTTCATGCACTAATTTGACCTAGTTCTCCCTTGTGTTTCCCTGAAACTCCTTAAAATGTCCTAGCACATGTTCACACACCCTAGAACTTGGAACATCCTGGTTTCATGTCACCCTAGAGATCTAGCATGACTTAGCACAACCTAGCATACCATGATACTCTGTCCTTAACACACTTGGAACTCACTGAAACTCCCTGTCACACACTCTTATTCATTCATTTCCATGCATTTTGACCTAGTGCTCCCTTATGTTTCTCTGGCACTCCCTAACACTCCTTAGCATGCATTGGCACACCTTGGTGCTTGGCACATCTTGGTATGCTTTCCTAGCACTCTAGCATGCCTTGGTAGTAATGCATAACATACCTTGTCACTCCCTCCTTAGCACACCTAGAACTCACCAATTGTAATGTTCCAAACTAGGAAAAACAGTGCTATGCAAAGCGGACAATAAAAATAACACCATACAATTAAATAAAACCATCAGAGCACAAAATTGTGTGGCATGTATTAGCACACATTTTCATTCCTTAGCACACCCTAGCACTCCTTAGCTATCATGCCCTCACAACTACCCTTACATTTTTTACAACATGGGAACCCAACAAAATCCTACCTCGACTAGACTATGCATTGTTCACTTGAGAACTTCCCATAACTCATCTTAGGCTACTCATGTATAATTTCAACTTATCCAACTTAACAAGTTACGAAGACAAGGCTCACGTCTAACCCTGGTCATAAAATTAAACAACTAAGCAACAAATTTTACATCTTGACATGCCATAACATCTGGAATGCCTAATAATCCCATGGCACTATGTTGCACGTGTTAGCATCCCCTGCATTTCTTAGCATGATTTGGTACTCTCTATCACTCTCTGACACTTAGTACACCTCGTACTCGCTAGCTAACACTATCTTGCACACTCTTATTCATCCATTTCCATGCATTTGCAACTACTTCTCCCTTGTGTTTCCCTGGAACTTGGCCCTAACACTCCCTAGCATGTGTTGGTGCCACACTCTAGTGCCTAGAACTTCTTGGCATGCCTAAAATACCTTGGAAATTTCTAGCATGTGTTAGTACTTCCTGGCATTCCCTGGAACAACTTGGTACTCCCTAGCTATCATGCCCTCATAGACAACCTTACTTTTTTGTGACTTGGGAACCCAACCAAGTCATTGACAAAACAATGTTGTGCCCAACCCAAATTCTTCATTTTTCTGAAACTACTTTGTACACACCTTATCAAAACCATAGGCTTTCCTCCTTAAAGTACTATTCTAAACTTACCCTAACACAGTTCATCCTTGGGAGACCTGGAATTCATAGACACTCCTTATCACACTACATTCTTATTTATTCATTTCCAAGCATTTTTACCTAGTTCTCTGTTGTGATGCCTTGGGACTAGCTAGTATACCTTTTCACTCACTCCTTAGCACACTTGGAACTCACTGAAAATTAATTTCCATGCATTTTAAATGAGTTCTCCCTTGCACTTCCCTGACACTTGGCCCTCACACTCCCTAGCATGCATGAATAAAATATTTGCAAAATTTGCCCATATCCTACTATCTAGGGTTTGGTTTTTGAGTAACTAGAAATGTGATAGCTAAATATGTAATCATGGTATATCATAGAAAAATCCTCAAACTTCATTATCCAAATAGATTTGAGGTCAACCATGCCAATTTGGAGGTCTACCAAGTTGAATTTCAAAAAGTTCTAGAACTCTGTCAGCAATTATGGCTTGGGGAAATTATGAAACATGGGTCTAAACGTGCCACCTGTAACTCCAAGAGAATAACTGTTGTGTAAACAATGAGAGAGGATTTTGTTTTTGGGCATGTTATGAACAAAATCCTCATCCCGTTTTCAAAAATACTTTCCCATTTGTTGAGAATCCAAGTTTGAAGTTGGTCATACAAAAGCACAACAAATCCTGGCAAAAGCACAACAAATAGTTGACTTGAAATTTTTATGACTTGAGTGAGGTTTTGAGTGTTGTTGAATACCTATGAAGAAACTTGGAGATTTCCACTACACCCTGGAGCCTTTAAACCATGCAAAAACATCATTTTAGCCTCTTCAAATGTGATTCCAAAACTGATCATCCAAAAGCGCTTCGAAAAGAGCAGCAAGGAAGACAAACTCATATCTCTTTAACCATAACACCTGTGCAAAAGCTGAAGGAGGTTATCGTGCTTGGTTCCATTCTTAACTAAAAACTCCTTTTGTTTTCCAAAATTCATCTCCATTTGGTCATAAATAGCTTTTGAAAATGATTATAAAAACAGACTCAAAAGCGCAACAACTCTCCTTTAGCAATTGTATTTTGGGAATATCTCCCAAATCGTAAATCCAAATGGGCTCAAATTGTTACACAAAGTTACTATAATCATAATGAACCTCCACAAAATATTTTAGCCCAATTAGAGTCACAAATATCAAGAAACTCCCAAAATGGCTGTAGATGACAATGGATCATTTGTCGAAAACCGTGCATAAGTTTGAGCTGAAATTGAGTGGGTGTTTTCATTTAATCCCCTGCATCTCATGTAACAATTTCATGGAAAATGGCTATGATATCTAAGAGATATGATGAGAACATGGTGACTAGGTGAAAGCGCAGCGCAAAAGAGCAGCAACTTAAGGGAAGGGAATGAGAGGGAAGGGAGGTAGGAAAATTTATGGGAAAAATATGGGAGATATGTATGGGTGTTAGGAAAACACTACAAGTTGAATTTCTCAAAAATACTGAGAAAAAGGGGGGAAGAGGTCAAAACAGAGACCTAGGGTAAAGCACAACAAATTTCTAGCGTTTTTGTAAAATAATGAAATGAAAAGATTTTGATGACGAGAATGATGGAGAATGGTAAGTGAAGGATGATGAAGGAGGTATAAGCTTAAAACAAAGGCCTTTGAATCCTGAATTAAGCTATGAACCATGGAAAAGGGAAAGCATAGAGAAAACCCTAGTAGTAGAACTTTGACTTAATCTCTGAGGAAAGAAGGTGCAAGTATGGTTGATAGGGTTTGACTGACCATGATTAATCAAAAGACTCATGATATATGGAGATGACCTACCATGATGAAATGATCTTCATTTTTGGATTGTGAGTAGCATGACACCTATACAGTGACTCATACTTTTTTCTTTATAAATTGGCAAATTTTGCTAGTATAGACCAAAATTTGTCTTTTGACCTTGATTGACTTGAAATATTAACAAATCCTTATTACTATGGAACATAGGACCCTAACAGAGACCTTGTCGGATGCTAATCAATATCACCAGGTTTTATGCATGACCATAATGATTCTATACATCATTTACCCATATGAAGAGTCCTTATTTCATCTAGTATTTAACCAAGACATACCATGCACATGATTCCAAATATATTTCTGCATCTAACTCTTCCTACCATATCTCTGATACATGAAATCTACTTTCTAAAGAAGAGCTCTTATCTAAAGATGCACATACCTCTTTCCTTCATTTTGTCATCTAGTCAACTTCATTCATGAACTGACTCTTTCTTTGAAGAAAATGCCTATGATGAGGCTCCTTTCTCAAGATGATAAAATACTTCAATTATGTCTTCATGCTACAACTAAACTAGTAAACTTCTTTCATACTTTCTTTCGTAATATGCTAGACTGCATCCACAAACTTCTAGTGGAATATACTCTTTCCAAGATTCTTCCATATATTCATATTATAAGCACATATTCTTATCACTGCATTAGTCTCCATATATCTTACTGCCCTCATCTAGGAAAGTCACTGACACAAGAATTTATGAGGTTAAAATAGATTATTGTCTAGAGTTTAAGTCACTATTATGAGTTTTGCTGAGTGCTACTATCCATGTGACATATACATCGCTAATACCTTATTCAGTGTGTCATGGATAATATAGGATGACTGAGAATTTCCATTAACAAAGTCTAGAGTGCAGGTTTGGAGGATACATACAAGACTTAGATAAGTCATACCTTAGAAACAATATGAGCCTTAAAGAATCGCATCTGGGTTTGAATAGACTTCTTGAGAAGGTGCATATAGAGGCAATATGTAGTCATAGCGAGTTACTTCCACACCATTATAGATCTATTTTTATGAGCCATAGACCATAGAAGAATGAATATGCTGAAGATATTGTGGACAGAGGTATAACAAGGCATTGCTAATATAGTGATGCTAGTAGCTTGATTTTGATGAAATAAAATACTTCCTAAAATGAACCCATAATTTCCAAGGTTAAGTGTGAATGACAATTCCTCTCTCAGGTCCATTACCACAATTCAACTATGCCTTTTTAATGTTCACCTTCAATCAAATTATTACATACTTTTCCCTCAAGACCACACATTCGGGGAGCTATCCATTCACTTTTATAGGAAAATTTGTGCAAAATTAGTTTTAGTAGGGAGTCTTGACAAGTTGGAAAATGATATTGTGGGTACATTACGCTTTCTTGAAAAGTACTTTACTCCATTATTTGTTATAATGTTTCAATTGAATGTACATTTGGTACGTGAGCTTCAATATTGTGGCTCAGGTGCATATAGATGGATGTACCCCTTTGAGAGGTATGTGAAACTTTACTTTTTATGAAGCACAACAACAAGATGATTTTTTTTTAAAGCTTTTGACATTACTTAATTCTCTTTTGTTCATTTTGTAGGAACATAAAATTATATAAGAGTTATGTTGAGAACAAGAATAGGCCTTAAGGATGCATTGCTGAAAGCTATACTATGGAGGAATCAATAAACTTTTTTGCAGGATACTTGAAAGCTATGGAAGCTATTGGATCCACACATGGTCGAAATGAAGTGTGGGATGAGGAAGTTGAAGAAGTTATCTTTGACGGAAATCCATTATCTGCTCTAATTCCTTTGGAACTAGATGACATTAGTTGGGAATAAACCCATAGGTGGGTTCTATTTCACAAAAATGAAGTTGATCCATGGATAGCGTAAGTAACATATTTGGCCTGTAATTTTTTGTTTGTTTGTTTATGGTTTAACAAAACATAGATCCATGGATAGATTAACATATTTTACCTTTAAAAATATTTTATTCATATTTTATCAAAACACATTAACAACCATATCTATTGTCCATAGTTGTAATGCATAGAATGGATATTACTGACTCGATTACGCAAATGAAAAATGATGAAGCTCTATTGCAGAAACTCCACACCCATAATTTTACTAGTTGGTTAAAACAACAAGTAACAATATTATTTATATTATAAGTGTACTTAAAAATTAGTTTATGGGAATATTGTGATGCAGGAAATTAAATATTTTCTTAGAGGTTGAATGTATGAATTCTAACTACATTTAAAAATCTAATACTATACAGGTGGAAGGAGATGGAAAGGTTTCTGATACACTTAAATGGCTACCGCGTGGCCCTAGGAAATTCGTGAATAAGTACAAGGGATTCCTAATCAATGGTTATATATTCCATAGAAAAATAATAGAGAATGAGAGAACCACCCGAAATAGTGGCATGTGTATGGAAGCTCAAACAAAGATGAGGTCAAGTTCCAAAGATGCAAACCTTGTACTTCAAAACACAACATTTTATGGTGTGGTGGAAGAAATAATTACATTGGACTATTTTTGTATGGAGTACATATTTTTCAAATGTAATTTGATTGATGTATACAATAAGAGAGGGATCAAAACTGATGGTTTGGGTTTTACAATGGTGAATATGAAGAAATGCTTAAGTCAAAATCATTGGCAAGATGATCCATTTATTCTAGCATCACAATTTAAACAAGTATTCTATGTACAGGATCTAGTTGAGACTGATTGCTATCTAGTGTTAACATGTCCTCCAAAGGGATTGAGAAATAATACCTCATATGAACCCGAGTATGCAGATTTGTCACAGGTTGTAGACTTTCAAGAAATAAAATGCTTAAGTGAAGAACATATCTATGATGTCGATGTCAACATTGACATGCACATGGATTATGTTCATTCAGATTGTGAAGGAATATGGTTGAATATTAAGAAATAAAGGATATCAAGTTTTCTATTTTGTTTTGAGAACTCCAAAATTGATATTTGGTTATGAAGAGATATTCCTTTGTTTCTTATCTACAAAATGGTTTATACCCATTTAGTAGATCTATTTTTAGTCCCTACCTACAACAAAGACTATTTTTTTTGGCTTGCACCATTAATCTTGTCAAATTGAACACATAAAAAATTGATATGTGAGAAGTTTCTCTAACTTTTATATTTTTTTATTTTTAAGATTGAAATGAGATTTTTCTATATTATTATTGGACCAAAGCCCTAAAATTTACTCATTTAAAGGAACCCAGAAAATACAAATTTATTGGGCACGTGCCATTTGTTTAACCTTCTTCTTCGACTATTGGTTCCGATCATTGAAACAAACAAAGGTAGGTCTTGGGAATGATGTGGGTGCGCTAAGGATATCACCTACATCTTGATTGCATATGACTTATGCATGTTGGATGTGTAATGCCCAACAACAACATATTTTTATTTCATGAGGAGAAAATTTGCTATAATATAGTAGGGCTCATCTTGGGACACTACTAGCAGCTCTACTATGGGATGGCACTTACTCATCTCATCAAGGACACCTCAAATAGGTCGTCTATATCTCATATATTTGGAATTGCTCTTGTTGGGTACGGGATATCCCCAAAGATCAATTTTAGGAAATTGGGTTCTAGCTAAATAAGAATAATCTTCTTTTTTGATCCTCAATGAAGAAAAATAATGGTCATAGGATACATTGACAATAGATTTTGGCTATTACAAAATTCCAAATGATAAGGGTTTTGATTTAAGATAAGATGATCTAGTCCCACTAATGGATTACTTTTATCATATTTGTAAGGATGAGAAGAGGTTTGCATTGCGAACCTTAGCTAGCAGGAAGGAATTCTTGGTTGAATCTAATCAACTAGTAGTGGTAACATCATCCCAATTGGCTAATGCTATATGTTGGGTGAACTTGTTTGCACCCCTTGTTGGTGCTTAATTTCTTTTATGCCATAGCAGCTTAATGTTGTCCCTTAATCGAAGATGATTAAAACATAGATATCAGGCAAGCTCTATCTCTACCTATTGCAAAAGGTTAGAGCAGCATCCATACACACATAGGAGGAGTACATTCATCCCTAACATATATGGTATGGATTTCTTATGCCTAGGCCAAGGAGATACTTATCAATGATGTAAATTCGCTTTGATGTGGAGATTATGAAAAAGAATAATATTATATGGCACATTAGACACATTGAACGGGTTTAAAACCCTCCTCTTGCATAGACATGCACCTTAACATGGGGTGAAACCCTCATAAATCACAAAATAATTTTTTTTTTTTGTTTTGTTTTCCTTTTTGGTTTTTTTGTTTTTGTTTTTTCTTGTTTTTGTTTCTGTTTTTTTTTTAGATTCTTTAATCCCCCAAGTGTCTTCTTGCCTCTCCAAGCCACCCTTGGATAACTTATCAGCTTCCCTGTTATTTTCCCTGTATACACAAATGAAGGTGAAGTGAATAAAAAAAGATTGCAATTTCTTGATGTCTTTAAAGTTTGAAACATGGGTTGTAACAAGAATTTTCTTAGCTCAACATCACTTTTCATCCATTGTAACATGAGGAGGGAATCCCCTAGGACTTGTATTTGAGAAATTCATTTTTCAAGAGCAAGTAGTAGAACCAATGTAGGGGCAGTGAGTTCACTATGGTTGTTTGAAGAATGAATAGTACCAGATTTGAAGTTGAGGAAGTGATTTTGTGTGAGGTAGATTAATCTCCGTGCTCTTCTTCTAGGTGGATCTTCTTGTGTGAGGTAAAATAGTCAATTTACCATTGCCTTTGGGCTCGGGGTTTTGACAATCCATGATTTTGCCAACAATAGTGCCAATACTATTATTATTATGCAAGAGTATATATATATATATATATATATATATATATATATATATATATATATATATATATATAAACACTTGGTAAATCAGAAGCTAAAATAAATCTAGATTGATTTATAAAAATAAATTATTTAATCAAAACAAATTACACTAACCCAAAAAAACCCACATACCAACCTTAAATTATTAAATTTAAATAAATTAAATACACTAAGAAATACACACCCTCATATAATTATAATTACACCCTCGTATAAATATAATTAAAAAAAAAAACATCACAAGCTTAATAGTAACTACCTCATATACCAGAAAAATGAAAAGATTACCAACTTAAAATAATAACCAACTTAAAAAAAATAAACCCTCGCTAAAAGTAATCACTAAAATGGAAACAAACAAGCATCACTACCTCATATACGAGAAAAACCAAAATAAAAGTCACCAACTTTAAATAATTATAAAAAACCCAACTTAAAAAAACCCTTGCTAAAAATAATCACTAAAATAGAAAGTTTAAATGGTCCCTTCATTTTACCAAAATCCTTCCTAAAATAGAATGCCCAATAGATCCATGGGAATGCATCCAAGGTACCTTGCCCAATAAATCCGTGGGAATGCATCGAAGGTACCTTGGGGCTTTTAGGATTGTGCAAAGAAGGAGATCTTGGCAGGAACAATGTGGGGTGCCACAAATAAAAAAAACTATATTAATGCATAACAAAAGTTCATCTTCATGCCGCCGACTTCCGAAGGGGGCTTTCCAATTCAAGGCAAGGAAATAGGGGTTAAGGTTCTATCTTCACGGATAGCCCGCCCACCCATGGAATGCAGAAAATTCTCAACAGCATCCAGCAGACCATTGGTTCAGCTGCTTACGGGCCGCTTTGGTGAACCCCGAGCAGGAATTTGGTTGGCGAAGCCTTAAACCCTTCAGCGATCAAGGTGTTTGGCGAGGCGAGGCACTGGAGCATAGACTGCCTCATAGAAAACCTGCGGAATGAAGCGACTTGGAACGGGGGATTTGTGATAGTCATGGAGCATTGTCGAACCGTAGTCTTGTGCATGCTCCCATGCATCTGTTTTGGCAACAACTCGAACAAGGAGACACTGGACTCCATCAAGCGCAACTTGTGAGATATGGTGCTGGAAAACATTCAGTGGCGCCGTATATTTGGCGGGATATCTTTTGGGATTTTGGAGTGTTTCTTCTACCGGCGCATGGCGCATTTAGTGGACTTAAATTAGAGGCGTGGGGAACTCCTGGTGGGGCTCATAAACAAGCGTCGCGATGCACCACCTCTAGTTGGCTGTGCATACATGGACACATTGTTCAATCCAAGGCTAGATGGCGGTCGATGCCTTAACGTTGACGAGCTTGTTAGACTATTCTCGGAAATCATGTTAGCCAGTGGTGACACGACCACGTCAGCCCTACATTAGTTGTTGGTGAATCTGGTGATTCATCAAGTCATACAGGCATGATTATATGATGAGATCATCGGCGTCACCAAGAATAGGAAACCGGTGGAGGAAGATGACCTGTCGCGGATGCCTTATCTGGAGGTCATCATGATGGAAACCTCGAGATGCCATCCTCGCTGATAGAGAAAAAAGTATTGACTTGTGTCTATAGACAGCACTGTGCTTGACCTTTTTGTATAAGAGAGGGGAGAGGGACAACCCCCTTAACCCATGCATGCCGATCACAGTGAGAGAAGAGTGGGGATTTTGTTGGGTTCTTTCTACCATATCTCTTTTACTGGAACAGATGGATTCATGTATTTTAGCACTTGTATCCAGCCTCCAACCACTCTCTGTTATAAAAGGTAGTAAAATTACCTTCGAATCGTGTTTAATTGCATATTTCAACACTTTATAGTCTTTTGTTATTATATGTTTAAAGTCCCCCATAAAATTGAAGAAATTGACTAACGGCAATAGAAAATTGACAAAAAGAATTGATTGGTTTTGTGACCCAGGAAGAGCACTAGAAGTAGTAAAGTATTTTATGGAGGAAATTGCCAGAGGAGTGCAATTACCTATTGAAACTATGAAAAAGTTGAAGAAGCCGTTGAGTCAAGCAGGTATGCAAGATGCATATGCACAAATTGAAAAAAATGAAAAGTATTTAAATTCAGACCATGTAATCACTATTTCAATTTTTCAATTTAGTCCTCTTGAAGGGGGAGTTGCCTGCCTTCGTGCTAACCTAGTGTTTACAGTGTTGGTTTCCATTTCTTGTTTTGATGATGTGGTTATCAGTGAATTTCAAAAACCTTGACAACATTGACTGGAGTTTTAATCTAGTTGAAAAATTCTGAAACATTTTTGGTTTTAGGTAATGGTAAGATTATTAATTGAGCTTTTTGATATTTCATAGGGGTGGGGTTTTTTTTAGGCCCTTCATTTCATACTAATTCAGCATTATGAGGGCTTAGAACTTCCTATTTTGATTGAATTAACAATTTGAGGGTGTCTTGGCCTGTCCAAATTTTCCCTGGACATCAGTTTAGTGCCTTTGTTTTCTACTAAGGCACAAAGAAACTCAATGCCTTGACTCAATTAGAAATGTAGTTTTGTGAAGTCAGATGTTGTAAATTTTTTAAGGCATATGCTCTTGAAATTTGGTGTTGCCAAACATGGTTCGATGGAAGTTCAATTTGGTTGAAAAGTTGTGAAACAGTTTTTGGTTTGAGGTAATGGTCAGATTATTAACCGAGCATTTCCCTAGACATTAGTTGGCATTAGTGCTCACCCTCACCCTTCAACTAATCCAATCTTGAAGTGCATAGCTCCCATATGAAATTAGGAGGCCCAAAACTCCTGGCAACAAATGGTGTTGCTCATCTAACTGTATTTGATGATTTACAAGGTGTCTCAACCATCTTGAAGTGGCTTAGATATATTCCTCCATATATAGGAGGACCTCTTCCTATTGTGAAGCCTCTATATCCTCTAGATAGATTAGTTGAATTCGCTCTAGAGAATTCATGTGATCCTTGTACAACTATTAATGGTGTAGAAGATAATGGTAGGTGGCATGGTGGCCTCTTTGAAAAATAGTGCTTCACAGAGACATTAGAAGGGTGGGAAAAACAATGGTTACTGGGTGAGCGAATCTTGGGGGAATCATTGTGGGTGTATTGTTGTTGAGACCCAAACAATGATCTAGGTGATTCTTGCAGACCCTAGTCAACTTGATTCTATTGAGAGAGTAGTACCTCAAGTAGGTTCAACCTTACTCACAAGCGTGTGCCTTTCAACAATGTTGTATAATCCTCCGGCTGACAGGGGAAAATCTAATGATAGACGTAATGTTTAGAGGCTCCTCGTTCACCAAATCTTGTCCAACTTTGTGATATTGAAACGTCATAAATGCGAGATGCAACAACAAGATAACTTAAATGAAAGCAACCAAACAACTTCCATGCAATTAATTGCTTTGAAAATAAAGCATTGGATAGGTTATAGGGTGACAACAACACTGAAAGTCAACTTATCTTCTGCACAACTTTTTTTAAGCATGTTACATGCAGTGAGAATCGACAATAAAGAATAGTAGTGAACTTATCCTCTCCTACACTCTACTATGCATATCCACATATCAAGGGATCAACAGTGAACAATATTGTACCCAGCTTACTGGTGCACCCATCATCTACTCTCCTTCACTAACGTAATTTTTTCTAATCAATTTTGTCAAAAAACATGGCCCCATTTTGGTTCTACATATGTCATAGTTTCATAATTATTATTCTCAATATAAATATAATATTATTCTAATTTGATTTTAATTAAATCATTAAATTATCCACATATATTATTAATTACACCAGAGACATTTTAAAATGAGATAAATTATCATATATGACTAGGCATATAGAAGTAATTTATCCCTAAAAAATAATTAAAAATTAGAATTTTATCCCTCCAAAAATAAAAATAAAATTTAGAAATCAAAATGATTTATGGCTTAACTCCACCCCTATTTACAACATTTGACAACCATTATCTAACCATGTGGTACCTCCACGCATAATCGATAGGATGGGAAACAAAACATTCGAAAACCATTGTCTGACCACGCATTACCTCCATGCACAATCAACTAAGGGAGGGAAACAATGTGGTTTGAAATTTAAAACGTGACTTTTCTATTAGACCACCTTCACGCATAATTGATAAGGGTGGGTAAAAAAACATTTGAAAACCACCATGCATTACCTCCATGCAAAATCAGCTAAGGGAGGGAAACAAAATGGTTTCAAATTTAAAATATGACTTTTCTATCAAACCACCTCCACGCATAATCGATAAGGGTGGGAAACAAAACATTTGAAAACCACCACGCATTACCTTCATGCACAATCAGCTAAGGGAGGGAAACAAAGTGGTTTCAAATTTAAAACACGACTTTTCTATTAGACCATTGATTCAGAGTCGACGAAGAAGAAATACAGAGAGGCTTGGCTTCTCTCATTTCTTATCCTGATTGTAAAAGATGATTTTAGTAGTTTAATAGAGTTTTGGTTCATCTCGTTACCCACAACCAACTTCTGAAATCAAACCCTGATACCATCTCCATATATACCATTGCTTCACTCAATACATGACACATGCACATGGTTTTTATGGATGTGTGCATCTACCTTTTTTGGATTTGAACTCACGACAATGAGGGCATGCTTTAGAGGTTAGGGTTTATTTTTTCTTATCTACATGCAGGGACAAGACAAAATTACTAATATTTTGTGATTTGGATGTGATGCAAAACGAGGAGCCACATAGAGAAACTATGAGAAATGTTAATTCTATTTCAAAAATTTAGAAGAAAATGTAGGATATGGGAGCTCACGATTTCTCTTTGAAGGACATTTTCAGGTCCAATTACGAATGTAGCATCATGTTCTTTGGTGCTCTCATCAATTTATACTACTACAGGTGAGATGGACATCATATGTTACGAGATCATAGAGATACTGTGTATATTGGCTTTAATGTGTTTTGACATTTTTTCTTCGTACTCAAGGAAAATAAATTGTTAGGGGTAAGCTAGTCAATAATGGAATGCAACAAGGAACTTGAAAATGAATCACTGATAGAATATGTGAACATCAAGGTTTTTCTGCCGAAATTCTCATATGAAAAATAATTTTTTTGCTTCAGATTTTTTTGTAAATTTAATTAGCTTAGATTTGCATATTTATTCTTTTTTATTGGATATGAGCTGGAACAATAATTAAAAGAAATTGAGGTAGAGTGACCATCAAAGCAGCCTCTAACTTAAGCACTAGACGTTGAAATTAAGAAGTTGTAGCAAAACATCTTGCCCCTGAATAAACAACAATCTGATTTGCAGGTTGAAGTGTGTAATCTCTAGGAGAAGATTAGTGAGTATAATAATAAGGTAAGATCTTGGATTTTGTGGGCTCTTTTCCTTTTGCAGAGTTGGAATTTCACTTGTGTACAACTTGGCAAACCTAACTTGGATGTCAATGTCACACTCATTTTATTTTTAAAAACCTTGAAATCTATCATCCTTTGGTTGAATGTTGTCACCCAATGCTTATGCGCTTTTGGATTTCTCCCTTGATTTTGTTGTACCATTCTTTCTGCTAGCCTTTCCAAATTGAAATACCTCTCATTTATTGTTTTGGGAAGTTTTAGTGTCCATGGATAAATGCTTAAACCCCTAGACTAGTAGCTAAGTCTAGAACAACAGTGCAAAGAATTCTCTACTTTTTCCATAAACAATAGATTAAATAAGATAGTAACGAAGCCTACCTGAAGATTCTGCTTACTCCTAATCTCCCTTGACCAATTCTGTCACTCCTTTCTGTACTTAATCCGCTTGAAAAGTACCTGCACACAAACAGAAGACAAAAACTGATCAAAGCATATGATAATGATCTATTGATTAAACATAAAATGGAATCAAGTGCATAATACACATATGAAAGCATCAATAAACAATACAAACATATGGAAAAAAAATTGAACACTTTATTAGTAAAAGGAAGAGTTACAACGCAATTTGCTTGATTCAGTGCCACTCCTCTAGTTCAATCCCATCCTCTCCTCATAACAAGCAAGACATTTTGACATCATTATAATACTTAAAACCAACTCAAGTCTCATACTAAAAGAATCTCCCTATAATTCACTGATTTCCAGCCCCTGATCACTTAGATGAGTGGTCTTTTTATAGGTGAATGAAGTAAGTTATGCCATAAATGGTGATAATGAATGCCCTCCCAAACTTAGGATTTAGTTCTATGGAGTAAGGGATAAAGGGATTGATGTTCCTTAACTCCCTCCCTCATCCAATTTCGAGCCCAAAGGAGTGGATAGCCTTGGAAAACTTCTAGAGGCATCTATGGATAGGAATATTCCAAACCCTAATGAATATTTCACTCAAATTCTCCCAGCGCAGGCCAAAGAGGGCTCAAGTGTGCTGCAATGCACCTTGGAAATGTACTAGGTTGCACTGTAGTGCACCCTGATAAAGGCCTGCCTGCGCTGATCTTCTTAGAGGCAGTTTTTGGATGATTTCAGTCATGGAATCTCTTGGGAAGGAGGCATTCTGATGGTTGACTTCATTTAGGGCATGTAACAACTGAATTAGGGTTTGATGGGCCCTAATAGTACTGATCTATAAGTTGGGGTTGATGTGCCCAAATGGATCTGTAACACTTATACTAGGAAGCAATCAAGTATATATTTCTTCTTTCCTTGTAGTGTAATTATGATAATGGTACATTCTTTCTTGCAATAAAGAACAATATGATTACACTGATGAAATCATTAATTAGCAAGGGGATATTTCAATTTTATCTCTCTCCCAAGATAGGTAAGCATAGCCAACATATCTACCTTAGTGCCAAACTCCATGGAATCCATATATTTTTTATACAAACTCATTTTGGTTGCAAATTTTGCAACTAGATCAACTTTAGACTCTGTTAACTCTACAAGACCGGTTGATGCAGCATTAAAGTCTTCCATACATTACCTTCTCCATAGAAAAGTGATCCCTGTGAGAAAAATAATGCTTTATATTTCCTTTCCATTTTGTTTGACAATCAATAAATCTCCTGAAATTGCCACCTTCTAGTTGAGCTAACCAAGCATGAAGTTTGTTTATTCTAAATTGGTCCATACCCACAACACTCAATGAACTCTACAACTTTAAAAGACATGTTTCACTATTTCATTTGTTTAAAATGTAAGAAAACAATTGGTTAACCCTATTTTAATATTTTATGAATTGCATTGACAACCAAGGACTGACTAATTACAAACTAGCCTAAAACTTGTGACTTGAAAGATGTTCCGACTTCAATATGGTTTGACACTATTTTATCCATCTGTCATTCTTATCTTGAATTGTCTAAATCTTGGTAATCCTTTCGGCTATCTGGGAGGTAACTCATATCCCTTAATGTAGTTTATTGGTTTCATAGAAAATAAGTGCTTGTCATATACTATCACCAATCCTTCTTATTAGGTATTCTCACCTCTAGTTGTATATTAAAGATACCATATTTTAGAATAATAACTTACGAAACTCTAATATAGTAGTGTTTCCATAGATATAAAGCATGTGGACTAAATTTCAACCTATGTTTTCAACTAAGAACCCTTCTTCCTATTCCATAGTCTCATTGAGTCTTAATCCCTTCCTAGAGAAATTTTTTGATAGAATTAGGAAGATATCCTAACTATCATTTAAGTGAGGGAAAGGTCCAAATATGGCTCCCAACCAACTCCCAAAACATTTCTTTTCCCTTCAAATTTCCAGGACAAATTCCTTGAAACAATATGCTGAGCATACCAAATTCTTGCAAATATTGGCAATTCTGGCAATATAAAGGATCTAGCTTATCTAAAATCTCAAAAGCCCTAATGATACTGACTGCATGTACATATGTCTCTAAATGGTGTACATATTTTTGAATCAATATAAGTTTGAATCAATACAGAGGAGTTGTATAAACACTGGTTCCTTGTCTTACAAACAAGGGGATATACACCAATTTGATGTCATAGTTTAGCGGTGATCTTAATAGGTAATTGTGAATATTTCCTGGAAGCAATTATTAAGGATCTGCATAGTGAATAATGTTATAGTAATAATAAATCAGTTAAATTTTGTGACAGAAATTGTTGCATTACCAACTCATCAATTAGCCACATCATTCGAGTTTTCTGGCGATTTCCCCAGGTGCCCAGATCTCTATAAGCCTCCAAAATGGCTCTGCATACTGGTACAACATCCTCTCCAGCTACCCAAGCATCAAGTGGAACTACTTCTTCACAATGTTTTGGACTAAAGAATCCACCAACGAGCAGATTGAAACCAAATCTCTGACTTTTCATTGCAGGAATGTAGGTGAGGTCATTGATGTGGGGATGCTCAAACAAGTCATGTGTACCCACAACACAGACATTCCATTTACGTGGCCTGCCAAAACAAATGACCTCTTCAATTTAGAATCTAGAGACCCCCAAGAAGAGTTTTGAAAAAAAGGATCCTATTTCCCAAAGAAGAAATATACCTACGACCTCTTGAATTTAGAATCTAGAGACTCACCAACAAGAGTTTCAAGAAAAGAGATCCCTATGTAAAATTGTCCCGAACTCAAAAAAATATACCTATTTCTTTGGAAAATGTATGTTTATTTCCCAAAACAAAATGAAAAGAAGTTGACCATTACATGATTGAATTCAACATCCAAAATGAATGGTACCAACATAATCTACTTTAGAATTCATAGGTTGGTTATGGATGGATTCCCCTTGCCATTGTTGACAACGTAGTCAGTCAGAACCTTTGTTTATGGCCTTGTGTCAATGATTTCATTAGCATCAATCCCTACTAAATAATTTCCCACAGTGTTTCTAATGTTGTCCATTCCAATTTGCAAGCTTGACAGTCCAACCTCCTTTAGCCTTTTCAATATGGTAGGTACGTCATCCAGCATAACTCCATGAATCTTCCAATTATGCCGAGTCGTTATATCTACGCATCCCTCTACTCCATATTTTTCAATCATGCTTGCCAAAAATTGAGTTTGGATACTGGTAGTCACTCCATTCAGAATCTTAAGTGTGATCATGAATCTCCCACCTTCAAAAACCAACAAAGAACCAAAAATCGTTCGGCTCATAGTGATCAAATAACAATAAAAACAAAAACTTCAATTGAACGCATAGCCTAGAGGAATTGAATTAGGGCACCTACATTGATTCTTTTTTCAGTGAAAGAGATCCAACCACTTCAGGCGTATATCGATATCATCCTTATTAACCTTCTCACTCTCAATTTCAGCCAAGGGCTACTTTGTAGTTCTTCAATCTCATTCTCCATGAACAATTTCATGGGCTCCTTTTCTAACTTAATCTGCACACAGTAATCATCTCCATGAATGAATACACTCCAATTATTTCAATAGACACTTCAACCATATATCCATGGTTTAAGTGCAAGACATTTTCCATAATTTCTAAACACAATTACATTAAGTGGAACTTTGAATTTGAAGTTCCTAAACATAATAATTACCTTAACTAGTTGAGCTTTGAATTTGAAAGACATTTTGATGTAAATTAGCTACTTTGGAAAATCCATAAAAAAATAGGTGCTTATGATCCACAAAAAAATAGGTGCTTATGATCCATTAAAAATTAGTTGCTTTGGAAAATCCTATTTCAAAAAATAAAATGTGACAAAAATAACATGTTGTCCCAAACTCTTGCCTTTATATCCTATGTTATCACAACAATTAAAATGACAAAACATATGGTGTATAGCATAAAACATGATAGTTTACCAGAATCTTGAATTACATCATGGAAATGCTCAATGGAAATTGTTAAAAGGGAAAATAGAAGAGTCTAGCATCCAAGCAAATGGTACCTGGATGGATCTGTAGATTGATGCCAAAGTTATCATTTATTATTAAAAAAGGGTTGGGTTTGATCCAGGCATTTTGAAATAGATTCGTGAGTATTTAAGGAATCATTTGTATTCAAAGTCATTAATTCTAACAAAGGGATCCAGTGACCACAAAAGGAATCTAAGACAAAACTTTCCTTTGAAAGGAAAAATATTATAGACATGTACTTTGTTAATAATGATGTTGGGTAATTATTGACATTTGGAAATCAATTAACACCCTTGTTGAATCTAATGATCCATACCTTATACGACAGTATTTTCCTTCTATGACCAAATCAAATTTCCAAAACTTGATTTTTGTATGAATATCTTTGCACTATGCCTCTTGTGGCCCAACTTTGTCATTTTAAACATAATTTAAGGGTGAGGATTCAGATCGAAGAGATCACATATGTGATTCTCACTACATATCGAATGATTGATTAACGGTTCTTGGTTCTCGGGCAGTTTATTTGATCTAGCAAATCTGTGATTGATTCTTTCTAGTACAACCGCCCTTTTGCTCCAACTCTTTGGCCATGTCATTACTATCATTAGAATTGAGGTCATCAAATTTGGTTGTGAATCTGAGATGCAACACTGGACTTGGACACCAATCGGAATCTCAACATTTTTCTATTTGAAGCCTCACATGTGATAGTATACCTGGTTTTAGATCTTTGTTTGGTTATGAACACGTTTCATTGCATTAGGTATGCTCATTGCTTATGATTTTGTTCCGGGTGACAAGTGCATTTGAAGGTGAGGTAGAGGTGGCCTAAGTAGAGTAACATCAAAATAATTGTGTTTAATTTATGTTTATTGTAGATTCTAGAAATATCCTAAAATTTGATTGTCAAGAGATCAAGTAATTGACCCCTCTCTCTTATTCTTCATATTTAAGGATATTCTCATAATCTGTAATAAGCATAAGGATGCCCAAAAATTTACATGTAATTCAACCATACATTAATTATTAATTTACGAAATTCTTGTACAAAGTTTGGATTAATGAAATTGGTATATTTTATTCTCAGTTTTATGAGTTCAATGTCTTTGCGTTAATGTGCCAATGTATGGTGTTAATTGCATAATACATATTATCCATTCAACTTGTCTATTGTAGGCAAAATTGGGTCAAATTGCATCCAAATGGAAGTGCAACATTAAATTATTGTGTTTTATGGAATCGCGAAAAGGAATTATGTTCGAGGTCGAGTTTGGGGGAACTTTTCTCTGTATAGTGAGCTATTCATCTAAATTGATGATGTAAATTCTACCTAGTTCATCGTTTATATGGAAAACAATGTAAACTTTGAAACGGGAACTATAAACTCAAAACGGGAACTCTGGCCCAAAAACCTCAAAAAAACCACAAAAACAGTGCTCAAAACGAAAAGTGTGTATACTGGAACGATGTTTTTTTTTTTTTAGGTGTCAATTTTGCGGCTGTTTTAAAAATGGAAGTGACTACGAAATTTTCTACGAAATTTTCCTGCAAAATATAGCTTCAGAACGAAAGTGTTGATACTGGAATAATGATTTTTTTTTTAGGGTCAATTTTCATACTTTTAAAAAAATGCTAATAAAACCAATTTTTTATGGCTCAAACAAAGTTAAATTTTAAGGAAAAGACACATTAATGTTTCTGGTAGAATATCATTTTTCTTTCCTAAGTATAAATTTAACATGTTTTCAACCACAACATGCTAGATACAAAAGAAATTGAAATTTTTTCAACTATAAAACTAAAAAAACATGACATTATGAACAAATTATATCACTGAATGAATTCAAAAGTCTTTATTTGTATACTAAATAAAACAAACATTATATCTCTAATTTGATATTGCATTGTAGATATTTAAACAATAAAATTTATCATACTTAAGACATAATCCAACAACATAAAAATGCTTCATAACTTCTCATTTAACAAAATATGGAAAACATTAATTTTATTTGAAGATATGATGCATACATTAGTTATATAAACTATCTTAAACAATTATTCAAAAGCACTCATATTTTCTTGCACACCATCAGAATTCACATCTTCAAATGAGTGACTGGATGCTGACGAAGATGTTCCATATTCTTCTCTTTCATCAACTAGTGCCCCATCTGAGTTCACATGCATGGCCAACATTCCAGGTTTCAAAAGGCTTCTAAATCTACGACTGGTTTCAGCAGACTGCCATGTCAACACTGTTCCTTCTGGTAACAACCTTTTTAGAATCTCTGTCGTCTTGAAGCGAAGAGTTCCTCTCTACTTCCATGGTGGATTTTTGCAAACAATACTAATTTTTTTTATATATTTTTTCTCTACACACTAACCATAACATAACCATACTTATTTGAATGAAAAAGGGACCAAGTAAATTGATTGTTATCCCCCACTCTACGTATTTAGTGGTTTAAAATTTAAAATTGTTCTTTAACTTGTTTGTCTTTTCATTATTTTCAAAAAAAATTCCACGTGGTGCATCAACTCGCAGTGATCATTGATGCTTTTACGAGCCACACTATGTACAATGGGTTAATATATAGAGCATATTGTTGGTTTATTATGCTTGTTAGTATACTTAGAAAGAAAGGACATACCATTTATGGTGATTTGGTACATCTTAACTCGCTATTGAGTTAAAATTTCCTGCAATTATCGGTCAATTATTATTATTAAATGTAGTAATGCACCTTTAACAATGCTCCAATAGATCTTAAGTACATTAATAAACAAATTTCATGGCCGTATTGATGTGCCCTTAATTTCTATGATGCACTACTGGTGGTGCTCCAGGACATTAAAAAAACACCATGAGATAATATTTTAAAAAATTATTGTGCCAATGAATGCATGATACTTGAGAACACCAATGTTCTAAAAATTATTACAACGCACAATTGATGATCCATTATAATAAATTGGGAATCAATGACTTTTACTCATTATTTTGGCAGAAAACTTTAAGTTTAATATTCAATGAATATAACAAAGGGTAATTTAGACTAGATTTTTTTTATTTTCCACCCGCCCCCCACGCCCAGAAAGATCTAATAAGCACCTTCAAATTACCGAGCTTGATATTGCATACTCTAATCATAATATTTGACTACCTACACCATATCTATGTGTGAAAGCTCTGAAATGTTCATACATCCGGAAACCTGCCAAGAAGTAGTGGAAGATATGGCGGATATATATATATATATATATATATATATATATATATATATATATATATATATATATATATATATATATATATATATATATACCATGGATTTGGCACCCTAGATCACTCTTTCTACAATATAATAGAATAGAATGGATATATGAACAGTTTCATATGAAACGTGATAAGAGTTCATTAATAATACCCTGCACTGAATAGATGAACCTTTTAATACATCTCTTAAACGAAAGGAACGCTGTGAACGAGTCTTTTACGACGTTTCAGGGAGGAACGCTGTGAATATCTAGAGGAAAGTTGTCAGTGAATCTTTTAATATTTAGGAATGCTGTGAAAGAATCTTTTAATGCATCCTTAACCAGACTGTATGTTCGGGTCATCCGAGAACAAACTGCAAGGTCAACCGTTGAATTTCTTGCTGGGAAGTTCCGATAACCAAAGTTACAATCGGGTCTAGGTCTTCTGTAAAATACTATTGGATATATATTCCTGGAAGACCTGCTCAGAGTTAATGGATGATATGACCGTCACCTATAAAAATTAAATAACCCATAAACATAGGGATTCACAGCCTTTCTCCAATGAATGTGTTACAAAGGTTCATTTATTAAACGAACGTGACTCCATCTGGATTTGAGTGTGACTCCTCTTTTAAACGACTATATCGATACATGGCATTGGCCCTTAGGCAATTGGATGTGAACCTATTGTACTCTACGAAAATACTATATGTGACCACTGAATACATTGTTAAAATATTGTCATCTATTATAATTTATGATGTTTCCATTATACATTTTGACATTTATGACTTTGTTTCCTTAAATATATCAATTACCAATTAGAAATCATAACATGGTATTTAAATTTTAATTTCACTATGAAGATTCTTCACATCTATCTATCCCTATTTAAATTATAAATTGTAGTTAATAATTATATTGTATAGTAATTTCTCGACAAAATTACAAATTCATTACAAACTTGAAAGATAGATGAGAATTCGCTTTTTTGTTCATCCATGACTTGATATTGTATTGTAGGGTAATGTCTCAACAAAATTACGAATATTGTATAGTAATTTCTCGACAAAATTACAAATTCATTACAAATTTGAAAGATAGATGAGAATTCGCTTTCTTGTTCATCCATGACTTGATATTGTATTGTAGGGTAATGTCTCAACAAAATTACGAATTTGAAAGATAGATGAGAAATCGTTTTTTTACTCATCCATGACTTGATATTCAGAAGCGGTTGTATGGATAAATTAATGAGTGGACATTGAGAAGTACCTGTATGGATAAATTAATAATGTTCAGACTGCATGTGCACTTTTGGTTTTCCATGCATAGATTTGTATTAACTATTGGGTTCGAATTGTTCGCTTGATAAAATTAATTGCCTTGGAAATAATATGTATAGAATTGATAAATTTTAATAACAAGAAACCCTTGAAAGTTCTGGCCCTACATCGTTGTCTTTAGGAGTTTGGTTCGTACATGTATTAGCTTATTATAAACTTCAGTTTGGTTGAGACTGAAGCAAAAAAAAGTGAAATATGCGCTCAAGGCAGGGAGTTGCTGCCGTGCAGCTTTTCTGGTTTATTAATTACATATTGCTATCTATGTTTCCATAAGCCGGTTGATCATTTCACAAAAATTGACAAAACCGTTATGATGATCTCTGCAAAACCGTTGAAGATTCTCTTTCGACCAATGATATTGTCTCTTCACATAATCCGCCCTAATTTTATGAAACGCCTATCACTTATCCAATGGAAATTCTGCTCTTTAATGTTCTTTAGGTACAAATACCAGCCAAGTAACCATTGATCTAGTAGAAATAACTGCGTAGAGGTTCTGGGTATATTTCATTTGGGATACTATTGGAGGATAGAAACCAGATAGGGAAAAACGAAAAGGCTCAGGTCCTAATTTATGAAAATGGAATTTGATGATGATATAAATGTTTACGATGATAACAGCCGCGACGAATCAGAAGCAGAAGAAAATGATATGGTGAACATAGCAGCAGGCGATGCGAATAAGTACACCGTTTTAAGTTTGAACGACATTCGTGAGCGTCAGCACAATGCCATGGCAAGCGCTTGTAATGTGCTTTCAGTCTCTGAAGTTGAGGCAGCCATTCTTTTGCGTCACTTCTATTGGGATATTAATACTGTGTATGATCAATGGTTTGCAAATGAGGAGAAAGTGAGAAATGTTGTGGGGTTATTGTTACAGCCCAGCGTAAAACAAGAAACCCAAGAAGGAAAAAAGGAGGAGTTAATCAGCTGTGCAATGTGTTTTGATGATTACAGTAAAGTAAAGGAAAAAAGGAGGAGTTAATCAGCCTATGCAGCGCCACCCCCGGGCCGCCCCGCCCCGCCCGAGGGGCGGAGCGTCGATTCCGGGAATCGACAAGCGCTTGTAATGTGCTTTCAGTCTCTGAAGTTGAGGCAGCCATTCTTTTGCGTCACTTCTATTGGGATATTAATATTGTGTATGATCAATGGTTTGCAAATGAGGAGAAAGTGAGAAATGCTATGGGGTTATTGTTACAGCCCAGCGTAAAACAAGAAACCCAAGAAGGAAAAAAGGAGGAGTTAATCAGTTGTGCAATGTTTTTTGATGATTACAGTAAAGTAAAGGAAAAAAGGAGGAGTTAATCAGCCTGCGCAGCGCCACCCCCGGGCCGCCCCGCCCCACCCGAGGGGCGGAGCGGGGCGGCCCGGGGGTGGCCCTATGCGGGCGGAGAGACATGTATTTGATACCATCCTGCTGTATAATGCAATGTCGCACTTATGTTCAAAATAACACCAGCTTCTGAAGGAGACTTTCCAAGTCCACCTTTCTTTAAATATTGCAATGCAGCATTGCACATTGTAAATGTGCCAACATAGTCAATATCCAATACTGTTCGGAAGCCATTTGGTGATAAATCCTCTGCAGCAAAAAGAAAATTGCCCGCAGCACCATTCACAAGAATATCAAGTCTTCCAAACTGCTTTACTATTACTTCAACAACACGAGCAGCATCCTCTATCTTGCGAACATCTCCTTCAATTCCAATGGCCTGAATGCCTGGCGCTTGGAGTGCTGCAGTAGCTTCCTCGACGACGGTCTTTACCGAAGATCAAAAGCATATAGCAGCAAAATCCACGAACTACATTGATAAATCTATTTCTAGGGTTGTTATCGTATGTCACATATTAAATTGAACCAAACTCCCCAATTTTAACGTTGTGTCGATGATTTCATATATAAATTCAATATCATTATACAATTGTACAAGAACAATAATCTAAACAAAAGTACTTCCACCTGTATCGGGCCATATATGACGTCCCAAACTATATGCAAATATTTTTCCATCCAGCTCTATAGTATTTTAATGCAGAAGAGTATTGATTCTAATTAGACCTACAACCCTCCAAAAATATTTACTAAAAAAAGTTCATTTATTAGGTGTCCATCCAATTGAGTGACTATCCAAATCCAATTGATATAGCGGCAAAATTCACCTACATTGATAAATCTATTTCTAGGGTTCTATCGTATGTCACAAACCAAACTCCCAAATATTGACATTTTGTCCATGATTTCATCGATATATTCAATATCTTCATTTGATTGTACCAAACAATAATTTAAACAAAAGTAAAAGTAGACACAATATGGCTTCACAACAATAATTTAAACAAAAGTACAAGTAGACATAATATGGCTTCACAAACTATATGATAATATTTTTCCATCCATGTCTATAGTATTCTAATGCAGATGCCCTTATTCTATATTGGTGCGCTTATTCTATATTATATCCATGGTACAGGTATCCGTGCAAGTTATAAACAAATATTTCATGAAATCATTAAAATGAAGCCTCAAACTTCCACCGAGCATTTGTCTAATTATGGCAAGGTGTGTACTCATGGTTTTGTATTATAAATGTAATTTAATTTTTTTACGGTTTTAATTAGGATATTAATAAAGTATAATAAAAATAAGTGATGATAGATGCTATATTTTAATTGAGTGGATTATTTTTAATTGGTTATATTTCTCTTTAATTTTCATAACTTAATGTTTTGACCAAGAACCCTTTTTGGCGTGAAAAGCTTACGAGTTGGGGTTTATAACTCTCACCGAATACATTTTAGAAATGTTTGTCTTTCTTCTTAATGAGTCTTTGACTGCTCACACTTACATTACTAGAACATGCTCTTTTGAGGTTACCTGTGGAGATTTAATTATGTAGTATATTCCTTTTATGGTTTTCTATACAAATTGTCGATTGTACAAGTGCTTTATAAATCATTTCTGGGTACATTGTGTGGAGAACTATGGTATCCCCAGGCAACTAAATGCAAAAAAAATTAATTATGTTTTGCTAGGGATAGTAAAAGGTTACCTATTATGTTATGCATGTTGCTTGTACATCTTCTTTGGTGGTTGTTCATTTTTCATTAGAAAAATAAAGAAAAACCCTTATGTTCTCACATCTAAATTTTGTTTCACCATTTTGGGTATTAAACACCTTGGAAGGAAACACATGTGAATGATAAATCCTATAATAGTATGCTTGAGATATATTACTAATATTACTAATTTTAAATTAGTTTTTCTTTCAATTTTTCTTAGCTCTCATGTATTACTTTCTTCGACTCTGATATTTTTCTCATTACATTATATTAGTTACAGTTGATACTTTTCAAAAATAGCTTGAAAGCCTTCATTCAACATATTATGTTTATGTGTGTTAGATAGAAATATCTAGAACAATAAATTCACTTAGTATTAAAAACAATCTACACATTCATTTACACATTTTTTTATGTTTTCAAGAGTACTTATATGTGTGTGTGTGTGTATGTGTGTTTAGTCTGTGGATAATGCAGGCTTAACCTAGGGCTTGCAGCAATCTTCAAGCCTATTAATTAGCGTTTATGATTGTTCCCCTTTGGTTCAATGACTTATAGTTTGTTTATTAACCTCGATAACTAACCTAACCCAAAAAAATATTACATTTCTCTTTTGATTTCATAATTTTCAAATTACAAAACATTAATACATTGGAATAACCACAAGCATAAAAAATAAAGACAAAAATCAGAAAACAAAAATACATGTTTAACATTCATTCGCTTATATGAATAAATGACTTGGCCTACCGCAAAACCACAGTGAATAGAAAGATGCTCTACCCAACCAATGGGAACTGGTACCTGTACTGGAACTCCCCCTGAGCAAATTTTCTTTTTGTTTTGCTAAACTAAGAGTTGTAACTTCTATTTCATTAATTCGGAAAGAAAAATACATAAAATACAACAGTCCCCAAGGAACTTTGGGCTAAAGAAATATCAAACTGCTTAAAGCCATAGACCCACAAACAGAACAACAAAACCCTCGAAAAAAAAACATAAGTCAACACCGTTCGATCACCCCTCAAAGATCTGACGGATGAGGCTCATATCGGGGCGAGAAACTGCAACCATGTTAAAATTAGAATCGAACCCAATGAGGAAATATGGACCATTCTAAAAGGATTTTGGGTCTGAATGGGGGGATAACCCTCGAGCATGTAGTCCACCCGAAATCCACCGATTCCCACCATGAAGCACAACAAACTCAAAGGATAACACTCACCTTGACCTACATACATATCCTTAATCGTCGAATCTCCTCGCTAGATCTAGCGGCAGAGGAAGACATCGCTTGACCTACATACATATCCTTAATCGTCGAATCTCCTCGCTAGATCTAACGACAATTGAGAAAGATCCATTACAATGCAATTTCATTCAGCAAAGAATTAATGCTCTTCAATTTCTTCGAGATGCAATGCAAGAAATTGGGTTGAAGAAAGGGGACTTTAGTGAATCACGTGTGGTAAAAAAGGCAAAGGAACCCCAACCACCATTATATGGAATGTTTGGAAAGACATATATTGGGAGATTTGTAGACATCAAAGACCCATTAGAAGAGGAAAATGAGCAAAATGAAACAGAAAATATTGTGGAAGAGGACAATGATGAAACTCTAGAGGACGAAGAATTTGGATTACGTGACATTGTTGATTAAATTTAAGTTATGCTTGTAAATCAAGCTTTGCAATGTTTTGACTTTGACATTTTATGAGAAGAATAAACACTCAATTAGGGTTGTTATATGTTCAATATTGGTAATATGTGATTTCTGCATTGATTTTTAAGTTAATCATTATTTTTTGAAAAAAAAAAGTAGTTATTATTATCTTTTTGACATGTAATTCATAAAAAAAACTATTATTTGACCATTTTTAGTTAATATTTTTGTATAAAAATTGTGATTTTGACATGTTAATTCTAGCAAAAAATTATCAAAACGTTTAGTTTTTTTGTTATATTTATGTTTAAAATGGTTATTTTTTATGTCCATTGTTAAAAAATGTTGTTTTTTAGAAACAATTATTTCATGTGGATTGAAAAATTAATTAAGGATGTCTAAACATGTAGATTATCTAAAATTCAAACTATCGACTTTCCAATTTAAAAACGCAAAACAATAAAAACCCCACTAAAAAAAAAAAAAAAATTAAGATAGAGAACAAGAAAATATGAATCAATGACGACTTCAAAAATTATCAAATTTAGAAAATAATTTTTTACATTTCACACACTAGAAAATTTAAAGTCAAAAAATAGGTCTTTTAAAAAAAGGGTGTGATGCAGAATACTCACTTTTTAAAATCAGGATGAAAATCACTACCATTCACTACCATTCTAAAACTGAATGCACATGAAAAAAATTAAAGTTCCAAAAACCATGTTCTAAAAAAAACATGTGTATTCTGCATCACCACTTTTGAAAATCGGGTCATTTTTTTTGCCACCTCTACAAAATGGGTAACAGTATCAGTTCCCGTTTCAAAGTTTACATTGTTGGAACCAATGGTTAAGCTTATGTACAACACATTACTCATTTAAAATTGAGTTCAATGTTGATGAATATCGACTTCATTCATCGAAACAAAAGTAGAAATTAGTATTCAATGAGTATATACAATTGTAATTGAGGATGAAGTCCATATAGGTATTTCTGTTGATTGGAATTGATGGTAAAATAAGCTTAGTAGGTTATAGACACAAAACCATGGTTGTAGCATGTGTGCATCAAATCTTCATAGACTATATTCTAGATCTATAAAAATTGTTTCAGAGACAAATGATTATTGGTTTGAAGGTTATATTGCAGGCCAAACACCAAATCTCTCCATCACAAAGACAAGTTGGCTCTCAATTCTTGTGGTCATGGGCTTGAAATTTTATTTTTCATTGAATGAGATATAAAACCCTCTTGCCATAGGTTATAAAGAATACAAAACCTATCAAATTTGGAATTTTCCCTCTATCCTTTATCTAGAAATAATGAATCAATGATTGATCCTTACAATCTAGATGGGTATGAGAAGTAGAGTGCAATCAATTGCCTTAAGACCAATCTAGTGTGGTTTTGGAACCTGAACTCAGTCTTCATAGAAGACAAAATATGGCGTGACTTCTAGAATTTATTGAAACTATTACTAATGTGTAATGGTTTTCATTGAATGAACTCATCGGAGCATTTTTAAGGCTCCACATTTTTGCATTTAAATAAATTTGATCGCACTCTCTAAATTAAATTCTCAACGATTGGATCTATATCTCTATTCATTACTTCATTGTGTAATCATATGGGTTGGGGTGCATTCAAATCTCATGGATATGTCTAGATATAACTGATATACTCACTTCCTAATCTGAATGAGCTCAATATACATGCAAATCAATGTGATGCTAATTGGCCCAGCACCAAACATTTGCATAATGTTTGAATTGCTTTATTGCTTGGTTGTCATTGGGAAAGCATATAATGCATTCAAGAAATTGCGCTGCCATAAATGTTTGAACTCTGGCTTACAACATTTAATATAGCCATTCAATCTGTCTAGTAAGATAATTGTGCCCTCATGGTTTGAAGTCATTTTGATTTTCATGGCTCAAAAGTAACTCTGGGTTTATTAGGCATCCACATTCTGGTTGGCACTTGGGAGGGTACCTACTACTCATAATCTTTTATCCACGTTTTTTATTCATTGTGCCTAATGGGTGGTTTTGTAATCACTTATTAATCCCTAAATGTCCACTTGGCTTTGAATATTCCCCAATCAATAATGGATTGACTTTTGAATTAATTTGGTGTTTTACCAAAAAATAAAATATATTTTTTAATTTATACATTGTAAAAAGATTAATTTACTTTTTGAAATTATTTTGATTTTATTGCTTGAAATGGCTTGAATACTATTTTGTAATCACTGCAATCTTAATAAAGGTGCAAATTGTAGTTACCACACTTTCCATGGATCGTTTGAATCGTATTGATTTATATATCTATTATGAAGTTTGATTTTATTAAGTGTGGGGGTGTTTTAATTGATGTTGTGAGAACCCTATACAAAAAATTCTTGAATTAACTAGGAATTGCCTGCGCAATTTGGGTCATTTTAATCACTCATAGAGATGGTTTAATAATAAAATTGATCACAAAAAGTCCCTTTCTATGTCAGGAACTCTTTCACAACATCCTATGCCTCATGTTCCACCTATGCCACTGCATGCAAAGAATGGTGCCACCATTAAATTAAATCAAATAGATGTCATTTAATCAGGTAAAAGAGAATATGGCAAATGTCAAAGGCAAACGAAATGGGTAGACGCAACTAGAAATTGAAATGATTAAAAAAGAACACCTATCAGCATAAATATTGCAAAACAAAAAGGAATAACTTAAGAAGTGTTTTATTTTTTTCTCATATTAATTTGTGAAAGGGCGCTAATATAAACATGATCATGATCATTGCAATATTTAGTTGGATTTCCATATGTAACAATGTGGTTTTCTGATCCAACATTCAAACTATTAATATCTGAACATAAAAAATTAAAATTTAATACAAGAATCAGAAAAAACATTGGGATCCCTAGTATCTAAGTGAGAAAGGATGGCTAGTTGATCTATCCATCCACTTACTATGAGGTGACGATCCTACTTAGTATAAATTGGATAGAAAAAAATTGGGATCCCTAGTATAAGTTGATACCACAGAGTAGTTAGTTATAATCATAGTAAATCATGAAATGACTTTACTTTAAAAAAAATATGGTTGTGCAGAATTCTTATGGTTTGGGTAATATGAGTGCGGACAATTAAGCTATGTGGCATTGAGGGTTTTAGGAGATAGTTTCACTGCGTTTTACAATTTCATATTTTTGGGATATCAGAATACCTTGTTAGATGACAGTGAGAGGGATTATTTTCAAAACTGTTACATTGAGGGTGTTGTCAACTTAGTATGTGGCAATGGAAAATCCCTCTATCAGGTAATGGAAAATTTATCTTTTGATTGCTTTTATTTTTCTGTTTCAATATCACTGGGCACTCATTAATAATAATAAATAATAATAAATTGTTGGTGGCAGAAATGCCAACTGCATCCCATTCCTAAACTTCATGGTGCATTTATGGCTCATAAGAGTATGTATGCGTCAGAAGGCTCAAGGTTAATCTTTTTAAATTGTGGGCACAGGAAAAATTCATCTAGGCAGGCCATGGGGAACTTTTCGTTCAAAGGTAGGAGGCCAAGATAATCAACGTATGTTTATTGCAAATTATTTCAAGGAAGTTGTATGTCGTGTACTAGACACAACCTTTGATGGTACTACTCTCCACTTTTGCATGTTATCCTCTAATTTGAAATGTTTTTCTTTATGCCGACTTTGAGAGTGTTTATAAAAATTACATCGTTGGGATTTAATTTCTAGTAAAAGTGATCATGAATAGGTTAATGTTGATTTGGTTTTCATATTATATTTAAATTGTTCATTAAAAATGGAGCCTATTGAATACATCAATTTTATAATGGTATACCATATTGGATATGTTGAAACAACCATTCTTTTTGTTTTCTGATTTTTAAAACCGTTTCTTTTGTAATTTTTACATTACTATATTGCCAGGTCCATGAGGTGAGGTGTAAAATATGATGTATTTATGAAAAAACCATTGAAATTAATCTATAAAACCCAAGGGATAAAATTATTAGTTATAAAATACAAACAACTCTAGTTTCAACAATATGCTTTTGTTAATAACCTTTTCAGAATAGTGGTAGAGACAAAGTAGATGAAATCAATATTTGGTAAATTTTATGCCTCAAAAGAGAGACATAAGCTACAGAACCACCTTTGTGTAACCATAAAAAGACATGACTTAATTAAACACTAACTTCACTTCATTAATTACTCCCAACATGAAAACTTGAAACAAAAATCTTGAAACAAAAATTTTGCCTTTTCAATGGAGTCGTAGAATTCTGGAAATCAGTACTTGAAAGGTAGAACTTGAGAATAGAAAGCTATCTGATCTAGATTTAGAGACACAACAAACCATGGAAGAAAATTATGGTATTGACGAATCTTCCCATCAAATAAGCTCTAACTGTTAGACCATTGCCCAAATTTTAGTTATCTGCAATGACAATAGTGACTCTAGCTTTATTTGCAGGAATAGTGACTTTGGCCATTGTCTTGTTCGTTTCCTATGAACGATTTTGATTTTCAAACTCCAACTAGTTTGTTTTAAACTAATTAAAGTTTTGATGACAAACCTATAGTTTTCAAAGATCTTTTCTAAATCTATTTTCTTGAGAAAAATTGTCTTTTTACTTTAGGTACTGTAGATTGCTACTGTGTGACATATGCTATGATATAATTGCCTAGATAAATAGAAAAAAGTGTTTTAAAACATAGCCTTTTTTAAATCTAAACAAACAAAATTTCCAAATACAAAGTTTATTAATTAAGAACATCTTTTAGACTTCTTAGCTAAGTTATGATTATATTTCAGTAGAGGATTTTGTGTACATTCATATTGTGTTGTCTCTTTTGTTTTTGTCAGGTAACAATGGTTAATAAGGAATGCGTTCTTGAGTAGTAGGCACACATCTTATTCTATTACCAATGGGAAATTGCATGGTTTTTAGGCATGTAAAAAAAAATGCAGATGTTAGTGGGATACACAAAGTCTGTGTCGGATGAATTTAATACTAGTGATGATTTTTATTCCTTGTCAGATAAAGAATGTCACAAGTCAAATTCAAATAAATAGAAGCAACTCAAGAATGGAGGTGAAGCTATTGCTTTTTGTCAAAGTCAATTTTTTTATTTGTTGGTTGTTGTCATGTTTTGAGTGCGGACTTGTGAAAATCCAAATTGCATGTTGGTTTATGTGAAGGGGATATATATATATATATATAATTTTTTTTAGTTTTTTTAATCATATGTCATTCATCGTTTCCAGAGATCTGTGTTACATTTGCACACAAGTTTAGATATCATTTAGATATCTAAACACCAAACAACAACAACATTGATATTTTTCTTTCACTCAACCTATAACACATTGCATCTGTCTTCATGAATTCTCTTCTTCCATATGCTATCCACTTATGACATTTCCTTTGCAATATTTGGTGCATTTGCTATTTATAGTTCATTTAGAGGTTATAAATGTCTTCATATTTTTACTTCTAATTGAGTATTCATCTGAACATATTGATTCTCTTATACATGACTATTTTTCCCTCCACCCACCTTTCATAAATTCCATAACCATTAGGTAGGGACCTGCAACTTCAATGTTGCTTTGCTTGTTTAGTAAAATATTGTCGAGACTTTAACTTATTGAAAGTTGTAAAATTTATAATTTATGAAGTTTCAAGGTATAATTTTTAAAAGTCTAGTTCTTTAAAGGGAGTTATCTCAATGGAAGAGCACCTGCTTTATAAGCAGGAGGTTGGTGGTTCAATTCCATCATGCCCTGACATCCATATTGAATGGCGACGATTAATTTTTGGTGACGAAGGCTCTTTTGACCATCACCAATGAGCTTTGGTGACATTTTTCGACCTTCACCAAAATATAAATGATGACGGTCAATGAATGCCACCAGATGTATGGATCGATAGTGACGACACTCAAAGGTCCATAGCCATACATCAATGGTGACGGTCAATGTTCGTCATTATAGTGATGGATATTGAATGTCATAACAACACCAATACTTCTAGCAATGTGTCTTTCGGTAGCAGTCAACGAACTTCACCATAAATATGCACCAATAGTGACGGTCATCAAAGATCCATCACAATAAATCATTGTTGTTCGCATGAAATGGTGACGGTCACTATCCGTCATTATAATAAATATTAGTGACGGACCTTGAATGTCACCATAACACCTATGCTTTTGGCGACGCCACCTTTGGTGATGTTCATTTTTTGGTGACCGAGGCTATAGTTCGTTACCATTTATCATATGAAATGGTGATGGTCACTATCTGTCATTATAAATCATTATTGGTGACAAACTTTGAATGTCACTACAACACCTATACTTTTGGTGATGCCACCATTGGTGATGTTCATTTTTCGGTGATGGAGGCTATGGTCTGTCACCATTTCTCATTTGAAATGGTGACAGTCGCTATCCGTCATTATAAATCATTATTGGTGACGGACCTTGAATGTCACCACAACACCTTTACTTTTGGCGATGCCACCTTTGGTGATATTCAATTTTTGGTGACGAAGTCTCTTTTGACCATCACCAATTAGCTTATGGTGACATTTTTCGCCCCTCACCAATGTCCTTTTTTCTTGTAGTGATTGTTCGAATGAATCCATCTGAATAAGTTTTACGACCCCTAGGAAGGAGAATCTCAGTCTCATCATGGTGACACATCTTTTGTCGTTGAATTTTTACGAGTTTGGTAGAAGAATAACTTGGTACCTTTTTCATATTTAGAGAGTTTTGAAAAGAGACGAAAAATAAAACACCATCATGTCCCTTTTCATAATTTGTCTCTCAAACCCAAAAAAGTAGAAAAAACTATTTGAGAGAACCTCTTGCCCATGTCAACCAAGGTGTACCTTTTTCGTAAATAGTCAATCTCAACCCAAAAAAGGGGTAAACATATACTAAGACAACGTCAATTCATTTAATTTAATGAATTCAAAAAGACAAGTACTTTGCTATCTTTTCATGTTTTGAGAGTCAGAAAAGAGCTTAAATATGACTCCAAGGGGGTTCTTTTTTTCGTTTGTTTTTAACGAGTTCGAAAAAGGGATAAAACAAAAACTCATTGAATCAGTAAAAAATGATTACTATAGCCACCGAAAAGAACTTCTAACTACACAAATACAACCACACATCACTGATATCGAGGAAAATAATAAAATATTGGCAAAAATGTGTTTAAAAACTTATAAATAGACCAAAAGTAAAAACATTTTTACCATTTCACTTGGAGTAAATTGGAGACTAAATTTTACACTATTCTCCTTGATTATTCAAGCAAGCAGTGTGGGAGATCTAGGGCATCATTTCACGAACTGTCAGTTGCACATAAGAGCTCTTCCATTTTCCTTGCTTTTCATTCTACTTTCATGCCATTTCATATGATTTTTTATGGTAAAAAGGGAGGATTTCAAATTTTAAATCAAGGGCGATCAGTGGGAGTCTTCTCATCAGATTCACATTGATCACCCCTAATCCCAAAAGGTTCCCACACAACCAGTGTGGAAACAATTAAAATAGACACGCTGGCTGCAGGGCAGAAAAAAGAAAGAGAAAGCCCCTCGACCAATTTTTTTTTTTTTTTTTTTTTTTGATCCATGGATAGGAATTTAATCAATGTAAATGGTTTTTGCAAGAGATTTTGACAACATGTTCATTGAATAGAAGGAAAGAGGTATGAGGAAGAATATCACCGAGCTGCCCAAAACATCGAATGTGTCAATGCTTTGAGTTACTGTGGGTTACTGAAATTGTTCTGAACCCCAGGACTCAGAGCTCAAAATGACTTGCTACACTATCCAATCATTCTATGGGATGTTGATCGATAGATCTTCATCACTGGAGACCAAGAATTAGAGTTGGAAGTAGATGATAACTACTTCATTACTAGATTTTCCAGACGAGTGGAAAGAGTTCAAATATTTGGATCTCGTGGTGGAGTTGAGAGCACCAATACCTTAATCAGAATGCATTGCCTGGGAACAGAGACAAGTGTGAGAGGGAAGGTGATGATAGAAACCGTCAACAATATCCTCTTGACGACAATCCTAGACACCATGGCCCATATAGCTAGGGTGCAGGATTTGCATGAAATCTCGAAATCGCAATTCCAGTATGGAGTGGATTTCCTTACTCCAACAATGTTCAACGGGTGCAAAGGATTGTTGACTAACATGAAGAGGAAACTGACCAAAGGGAAGTTGAGAAACTTGAAGCAGTTTGGCTTCGGTTTGATTTTGGTCACTTTCTTTTTGGAGCGTGTGCCCCTATTTCAGTACCGGTGGGTAGAGGTGGAGGATCCAACTCCACAAGATCTAAGGCTACTCATATGGAGTGATATCATGCCTCATGGGGGAGGGGTCCAACGGATACATTTTCCTATGCTGTTATTTGGATGGTTGTGCCAAAAACTGATCGTTGTGGATGACTATGCCTATGCAGGCACGGACTTCATAGGAGATCTACCAATGGGTGAGCAGTGTACTGATGCAGATAAAACTTGTTTTTGGATTTTTTTGAAGTTTTATGATTTTTTTTTTGTTAAAGTGTATCTAAGAGTTTACTTGTGATAAATGTGTAAACGTAGGGTCGGAAAGGCCTCCTAGCATGTCACCAATAGCATGCCTAGTAGCACCTCAGATAGAAGATGATCCATGCATGGAAGGAGCAGAGCCTATGGTAGAGATGGAATGAAATTTGGAAGTGATCACTCGATGGATTCTAGAATATGCGACCATAGATGACATGCCACTGCGATAGCAGAGGCATACAGTAGGAGTGTCTACGAGACTGCCTTGACTATTAAGCCAAGTGATTAGAGTAGTCTCATGCTATCACAAGCATCATGTGGGCAAATAACCTTTTCTGGTCATGTTTTTTGTACTATTGTAGGATTTCAAAGTCATGTGTCCCATAAGACTTATTTTTTGATATTTTGATGAACAAACTTTGATAGACGTGATATATATATATATATATATAAATACACACACATATATGTATCTATATATATATATATATATATATATATATATATATATATATATATATATATATATATAAATACACACACACATATATGTATATATGTGTATCATGTTTTTATCTTCTACTTATGTGTCCATGTATCATGATGATGTGATCAGTTTTATAAGTTACACAAATGTCTATCAAGAACATAATTTTCTAATGCATCTATTTGTGTATTCAAATTTCGTGGAATGTGCTGATATGTGATATTGTCAAAATTTCTTTGCAGTAATCGAACACGTAGATACATTCGCAAAATTTGTGGATTTCTTACTAAGTAATGATTATTCAAATGTAGCACAACATGTTGTGAATCTAAATTAACAACTAAATTTCTAATGCCAAGAGAAACTTCTTCAGATAATAGTTGAATAACTGCACTGTACACTGTAATATTGTTAGTTGTTCGTCCTAGGAAAATACCTTGTAAATTGATCAACTTGCCATCAAGGGAAATTCCATGTGCTACGACAAGCACCATCAGCAAAACCAGCATAATGGTTTGACAACATCTGCAAACCGAGTGGAACATAAGGTAAGTAGAGGAAACATGTCTGCAAAGCAAACAATCACACCAAAAAATCAAAACTGCACATTAGTGAATTTACACACTAATGTACAAAAGTAATTACATGGAATTGATGCATAATACTTCTTCAAATGAATTCCATTGCGGGGATGTGATAACGTATTACCTTTGTAGTCAACCAGGTCATAGGAACCTTTTTGTAAGACACATTTAATGATGTATGGTTGTTGCCACATAGATTTGAGCTTCCCAGCTCCCAACTTGTCATTGGCTTGGTCATATAGCGAGAGCAGGTCACCTTTAGGAAAAACTAGTGGAGAAACAGTTTGATCAAAATGAGATTTAACTTGTTTCTTTTGTGCCTCGATCACCATGATAGCAATATGTCGGGTCTCATCAAGCCTCTCGAGATAAAATAATCGCTCCTCTTTAAGTAATGTATCGAGGAGTAGTTAGATAGCTAGCTTTAATGAAGTAATTTCACACTCGATCGGGAGTGTCACCTCTAAACCATAAATCAGCTGGAATGGAGTGAAACCAATGTTTGTCTTAGCCGAACTCTGGTAAGCCAAAAGAGCCAAGAAGAGCATGAGATGCCAATCATTTTTATGCTTCGCAATGGTTCATTGAAGCATAGTAATCAAGACTTTGTTAATTGCTTTAACTTGACCATTGGCTTGTGGGTAGTAAGGAGTTGAGCTATCATGGCAAAGACCCAACTAAGTAGTCAGCTCTACCATCACGTACTAACGAAAATGAGATCTGTGCTTAGTGATAATGACTTTAGGGATGCCAAAACGAATATGACATGGTTAAAAACGAACTAAGTAGCAATAATACAGTCAACATTATATGTGGGCATCGCCTCGACCCATTTATTAAAATAGTCAATGTTGACGATGATATAAACCTGCCCCTTAGCCAAGCGAGGGTTACATGTCATGAAATCTATGCCCCATTTAGCAAATGGACCAATGGTAATGATTGGGTGCAAGGGTGTTGGAAGGGCACAATATTTACGGATATAAATCTGACATTCATGGCATTTTTGAACTACCAGAATACAATCTTTGAAGACAGAAAGCCAAAAATAATCGATGCAAAGGAACTTTTGAGTAGAGGCATAGCCTCACATGTGACCACCACATTCCCTGGAGTAGAAACCATTGAAGACTCATTCAACCTCTTCAAGTGTTAGACATCTGCAAAGAACAAAATCAGAACTTACTCAATACAATGTATCATCAATAATCTAATAAGGTTGAGACTAATGCCAAATGCAAAGTCAATTAGATCGAGAGAAATCAAATTAGAAAGTTTGGGTCTAAATATAAACAATAATATCTACTTTAGAGAAAGATTTCAGCGAAAATCACATGGAATCTCATTTGTCGACGCGTTTCGAACCAACCAGTGTGGTTCATCGTCAGGACAAGTTGAAGAAACAGATCCAGCTTAGCATGTTATATAGACCGAGCAGAGCCTCCAACGGCTAGTTTGACCAACTATTATTTTGATCCCAGTCCATTAGTCAATATTAACAGTTGGTCAAACTAGCCGTTGGAGGCTCTGCTTGGTCTGTATAACATGCTAAGCTGGATCTGTTTCTTCAACTTGTCCTGACGATGAACCACACTGGTTGGTTCGAAACGCGTCGACAAATGAGATTCCATGTGATTTTCGCCGAAATCTTTCTCTAACTTGATATGGATCACAAAAGCCTAAACTCTATTAATAATATCTACGTATCACGGGTCGAGAGTGCTGCTGAGAAACAAAGTTTCATCAAGAATATTCTCAGTAAAATCAGTGGAGGTGTTTGCGGAAGGAAGGGCACAGATAAATTTGACAAAAACAAGTGACTTCTTCGATTTCGAGGCATTTAACTCCAAATCAAACTCTTGTAGGATAAAAATCCATTTAGAGTATTTTCCCCCAAGCAACTGATGAGTCAAAATATAATTCATGGGGTTACATTCAGAAATCACTGTGGTCTTCAGTAGAAGAATGTAGTAACGAAATTGTTGAACAACATGAACTATTTCTAAGGCAAGTTTCTTGACATGATAATATCAAGTTTCAGTGTCAATGAGATTTCAACTCAAATAATAAACCACATGTTCATTTCAATCGTCATCATTTTGGACCAGCACCATAGAAATGGTACTGTCAATCGTGGCCAAGTATAGGAAATAATTGTGGTAATAGTCATGGGGATGCAATAAAGGAGCACTAATGAGTGTTTTCTTTAGAGCATCGAGTTTTTCTTGGGTAGTTTGACCCCAAATGAATGGGATCCCCTTTTTAAGCAAGCGATTAAATCACTTGGCAAGCTAAGCATAATTAGGGATAATGCGACATTGAAAATTAGCCTTTCCTTGTAAACTCATCAATTGGTGCAACGATGAAGGATGGGGAAAATTTACAATAGCATCAACTTTCAGAGGATCTATTCAGATGCCTTCTTTGGACACAAAAAAACCCAAGAGCCAATGAAATTCTACATAGAATACACATTTATGTGGGTTGATACGAATATTATAGTGTCAAAAATGTAGAAAAATTGCTCGAAGGTGGTTCGAATGGTCACGACACTTAGCAGAATGAGTTGGTAAGTCATCTAGATAAGGTTGAAAAATGCGTTTAATATCATGAAAGGAATATGACATTTCTCTCTGAAAGGTAGCACCAATGTTTTTTAGATTGAAAGGGATGCTTTTATAAGCGAAAGTCCCCCATAGACAGATGAAAACCAACTTGTGTTGATCAACAGGTAATATGTTAATCTAGTTGTAACTAGAAAAACCATCCATAAAATAGAATATCTCACTCCTAGTGCAATCATCAATGATTTTATCAATAAAGGGAGTGGGATAATTATCTTTAGCGCATGCATGATCGATTTCGTGGTAATCAACACAAATTCAGATTTTTCCCTACTTTTTATTAACAGGTACAATATTTGAGAACCAATCTATCAATGGGATAGGGTAAATAAATCCAACTTTTAGATGTTTTTAAACTTCTCCCTTAACAGCAACAACCTTCCTCGGATCCACATGATGGAGCCATTGGCGAATGGGCTTCGCATCAAGATACATTTGTATTTCATGCACCACAATAGCTAGATCAATACAAAGAATTTCCTTATACGACCGAGCAATGACATCGTGAAATTCTTTGAAATGTTCAGTGTAAACCCTGATCTCATCAGGGGAACAAAAAACCCCAATGTGAATGTTCTCAACAATTCTTGGTTTAATGGAAATTTCAATTGGCATGGTTGCAATAATATTTCCCATATTACCTTCGGATAAAACTTCATGCACAAAAACAAGTGCTTGAAGTGGATGCATCGGGTTATGAGAAACAAAAGCTTCGAGACACGAAGGAATCTCACTTAGACTTGGAAGAAATGAGGAACAATGATGGGCATCATTCCAAGGAGTTTCATTAAGAGACATAACATCAACAATACTCTCATTGATAGGGAATATGTCATTCAAGGGATTCAGAGAATCCCAAGAACCAAGCCAAGGAGATTGTTAATAAGTGTCCATGTGCATACTGAGAACAACATGTCTTTATGAAGCGGCCGCTGAAGTTGACACAATTTCATGATAAGATTGTTCTAATGGACTTAGGGGCATAGTGTCACCAAATGAATCAACCTGATCCAAAGAAGGAATGATCCATGGTTCGGTGGAGATAGAGATCATGTTGACCGAGGTGACATGCGAAGGCGGGAGAGAAAAAGTTCCCATTAAGGACAAATCTTTGAAAACACCTGCCCCTACACTCTCATATGGAATATTGGTATTTCCCACATATGGTATGTTTCCATTTGAAGCACCGGAAGAGAAAAATGAAAATTGATTGACGGTGAAAAATTTTCATCCATGAGGAAAACAGAGCACCCGGAACAAAGAGGAAACCACACAAAACATGGCATGGGTCCAACTTCGTGCAAGTAGAAGGTTGTAATTCAGATTCACATTTGCAACTTCTAATTCTAACTCAATAGTCTTCCCTTCCAAAGTGATGGGAAAACTTGTGATAATACCATAAGGACGGGAGCCTCTATCATCAAAGGCCTCCAAGGTGTTCAGGGACTAGTTGAGAGATGGAGAGCCAATAGATTTCCAACACTAAACAGACATGATGCAAGTGGAAACACCTTCATTAATGACAGTCTGATGGTTCGTCTTTCCTTTGATAATGACTTGAATCAAAAAAGAAATTTTGATGAGGAAGATGAGGAACATGGTTTTCAAGATTGAAAGTAATTAAGTTCAACTCAGCAGGATCGATGCCTCCTATAGTACACAATAATGATTTCCACTGCATTGGATAGTTTGGAGAACTTCCAGATCAGACATTGCCAAAGGTGCTTGAGCTAAATGTTTGATGATACTGTAATGTTGAGTAGATCTAGTGTTGAGATTATAGGATGTCTTCCATAGCACACTTTTGGGAGGCGGTTGGATGACAGATTCATTATTAGGTCACTTGATATGGAGAGGACTAGAACTGGATGGATCAGAAGTAGAAGGTATATCAGTGGCTTCCTTTTCCACTGTTTGTTTTTGAGGGGTTTGATAATATTTTGATCGAGTGGTTATAGATATAGGTAATGAACCCATCATCATGTAATCTTGAGAACCAGATGAGGTAGAGCATTATGCTTGATCTATCAACGAAGTCCACAGAGATGGAAATGGCTCTTTCAAGAGAGTCAGAGTCTGTTTCAATAAACGACTAACTTATGCACATCGGGGACAATCATTTGTGTAATGATCTTCCTCACAAATGAGGCAAAGATATTTTGGCTTTCGTTTGTAGGCATCATCCGCATATGGCTTAGAAGGATATTGTTTTGGGGTATTGGATTTGGTTTTACCTTTACCCTCATTCTAACCTTTCGAGGCTTTATTTGTCGCGGTAGACTGGATGACATTGACCTTGAAGGTTTTTGTTGGGCGCGAGATCCCCCAAGGCAATTTTTGGGGGTTAAAGAACATGTTTTGACTACCTCTGATGTAAAGACTTCGCGAAGTGTGGGAGATGAGTGAAATGTTGTATTTGAATCACAACATTGTCCACCCTTACTTTTGTAATGTTATGTTGTCTTGAGATTTCATGGAGAGTTCTACCCATGGTTCACAGACAATGGGATCGTATAAATAGAGTGAGGCTCTAAGTTGTAGAGGGAGCTAAGTACATCAAAGAATCTAAGAGAAGATGAAGCATTGAGTCTTGGTGGAAGTGAAAAGTCATGTTTTGGATCGTAGAGTAGGAGAAGGCTCTACAGCCGAGTGTGCAGAGGCCTAGTAGTCCGCAGTTGAGTGTGCTGACCCTTGCAGCTAAGTGCACAGGGTGAGTCAAGTTTGTAACCATTGGAGAAATTAATAAAGAGAAGTTTCTTGTCATTCTATGTGTCTTTTTCCTATTTTATGCATTAAAGTATATTGGGTATGAATTGCAAGTTTACTATTTATTTTCTGCGCGAACTTATATGAATATGTTGAATAAGTGAATATAAGATAAGTGTCTATTTATGTGAAGTTAACTAACAATTATAAGAAGATAAGTAAGATTTGTAGTGTAACTTAGAGAAAGAGCACAGATTGCTACCTTAGCAGTGCAAAATCACTTCATCCCCTAATTAGGGTTGCGCGAAGGCAAGTATAAGAGCGTGAAGGCCTCGAAGGTCAAGAAAGTGCGTGAAGTGACCTGCACAAAGGTATTCACAGTTGGACTAAACCAATCCCTCAGACATCTCAAGGGTGCAGAAACTTGGTTCCAGCATCCCCCCATACTACTTCGGGTGAGACCTCAGTTCGTGCTCCACGGGCTATTGTCAAAAGTGTCAGTAGTACAGGGATTTGTTTGGCTAATTAACTCCACACCTAGTTCAGGCCACGTCAAGCCAACAAATGGTTCCATTGTTGGGACTGGAATCTGCATAGAGATGTCTGATGTCGCATCACTGGAATCCAACTAAGAAGGAGATTGAAGGGTGGTTGGATAGAAAAATTCACGAATTTGTGGTGAAAGAGAATAGGAATCTACGACTATCAAAGGAAGAGTGGTTAGACTGCTACCTGTACATAGAGATCCATGAAATTTTCTTCACATCTTTTCCTACTGGGTTGTACGAGTGGATAGTGAAGCTAGAAGATAGCCAAGGAAGGTGGAAGCTTGATGGACCTATTGTGTGGACCCCAGAGTTGGTGCGTCGAAGCATCGGAGGATAAGATTGCATGCGTTGTTGATCACTGGCTCAATATAATTATATGGGGATTCATTACTGAGTTCGCGGTAGATACTTCGGTCAGCTATAGCAAGGAAAAGTGATACTTTCTCAAGGGATCATGAGGTAAGTACGTAAAGTCTCTAAACAGTTGGACTAAAATGCTACTATGCGAAAAGAGGATTATGCAGCTACATTGATGTTCGGGGCTACACGAAGTGGGAGAATTTACATAAACGAGGGAAGTGTGGGACTAGAGACTAGCCCCTTGATTTCACCTCTGCGAAGGGATGAGGAAGAGATAGCGAAGGTATCTCCGTGAAGTGCAATCCATTTGATAAGGTAGAGGATTCTGCGCATACCACCTCCACCCACACCACTACCAGTTTCACTGTCATCACCTCCATCTTCGCCCGTACCACCTCCACTACCACCGCATTTTAAGATGGCAAGCTCGATAAAGATGCATGTGTTCAACAGAGTAGGAAATAAAGATCCAGACCAATTTTGGTTCATTGTAAAAGCCGTATGGGAAGCGTAGGGTGTTACAGATGATAATATCAAGAAAGCGACATTGGTTACCACTCTGGAGGATCACGCACTGACCTAGTACATCAAGCACTCAAGCGATAATCTGAATACGAGAATCATGGTTATCCAAGCTACACTAACTAAGGAATTAGTAGGCCAAAGTCAGAAGCGCAATCATTCATTGGGTTCAAAGAGATCACGATGCTACTAGGCGAGACCCCTTGGGAGCTGGATTAGAGGCTGAAGTGCATGATTTGCAAAGCTAACATGACTTTGATGGATGGATGACACCACGAATGGTTTGTACCATCACTATCACCACATCTGGGGAACGCGTTGTCGCAGCAAAGGTTAACAACTCAGGTAGAGGCTTTAGAGATCGTGATGAGGCTGCATGAGACCCCAATACAGGATCCTAACTTGGGAGTTTAGCAGATCCATGTGTAGTTGAAAAACTTATGCCTCGAGATGCAGAGTCTAAAATAGGACAGAACAGTCTGACCAGAAGCACACAAAGAGGTGTGGTGTGTGAAATGCAAAGGTCAGGGCCATGATAAAGACCACTACCCGGTATTTGTGAATTACCTCACAGGAGGGGGACCGATGTCGTTAAGACTGGAAGCACAAGCAGGACCAAGCGTGGTGCCTGCTCTATGGTGCGTGATTTGTCAAATAGGAGGAAAGCATGCTACAGACAACTACCATTTGTTGCAAAAGTACACGCAGAACTCGCAACAGTTGTTCTGTAATTTCTGTAGATCAGTGGGACATGATGAGCACACATGTAGAAGTTATGAGTTAATGATGGATAGAACTCCCACCTATAGGGTTTAGGCCAAAACACGGCTGCTAGACCAAGGAGCAAGGATGGCGCAAATTGGATTCCAGGGGTGTGACGAGACTGAGGTGGAGGAGGACCTGGGAGATGCCGTGGACAACTGATCTACTATGATTGTAGAGGGCCAGAACATTATTCCTATGATTTTATGAATCCGACGCATCCATCATGTCTGTATTGTACCTTGTTTGATCATGAGATGGAGGATTGTCATACGCCAATAGCTAGGCTACACGACAAGGGAGCGCTACCACCTCCCCCTACTCCGAACTTGCAAATGATCAGGTTTGAGCCGCGCGAGGATGATCCAAATGTAAATATTGTGCTTCGAAGTGGAATTATTATGGGAGATGAAAAAGGCAAACAACCCGAGGAAAGTACTTAGGTTTGCAAAGCTTCGACGAATGAAGCGGAGTTTGATTTGGAGTGCACTCGAGAAACCTTTATGGAAGCTAAGAAGAGCTTTGTTGATGCCTCCACTTTAGGAAGAAAAGATAGATTAGAGCCGGAGATGGACCCATCAATGCTTACAATGTTCCTAGAAACGTGCATGAAGCTACTATGCGATAGTAAGGCTATAAAGGGATTATAGAAACTCATTAATAGATGTGCAGGAACCACACAAGGAGAACTGCGTGTAGTCCGAAAGATTGGAAAACACAAGAAAAGAATAAGAAGTTAAATGAGGTTAACTGCGCAGATTGAAGAATATGAGATGGACCAAGTAATTTTGGATTTAGGGTCTGATGCAAACGTTCTTTTGAAGAAGACATGGGAGTGCATGGGGAGGCCTATGCTGCAGTGGTCTCCTATTCAGCTGCGCATGGTGAACCAACAAAAGATAATATCCCTGGGACGATTGCTGGGAATCACTGTGGATATTGAGGGAGTGAGCGCACTAGCAGACTTTGAAGTGATAGAGATTGTTGATGACAACAATCCGTACCCTGCACTCTTAGGAATTGACTAGGCCACTGACATGAATGGGGTGATTAATATAAAAAAAGCGCAATATTATTTTTGAAAAGAAGTCTATGCGCATAGTAATATCGTTGGACTCTGCTGAGGGATCGTGCTACACTGAGCCAGTGCGCGACTATGAAAGTGATGATGATTTGGACTGCATCTACAAGGTAACTACGCGAGAGAAATACTAGGTAAATCCCACTGCAAATGGATGAATTTCATGGGAGTGCAAAAGCTTGTATACTTCAGATTCAGATGAGGAGATAGAGCGATGGCAGAACCGGTTACGTGAGGTAACCACGTTAAGCTGTAATATGATGACAATATTGATGCACTGTGTATCAACAGAAATGAGAGATTTACTTAATTATGATGGATTAGGTGAGGTAGATGCTTTCCTGGACCAATTTGAGGGGGGGGTTCAAAAAAAAAAAACATTTTGAAGCTCTGAATTGGGTACTGCGCACTACGCTCATGAGGTGGCAGGGTACGCACAAAGGAAAATTTGATGACTGGCGCGACTGTAGGAGAATGAAGTGCACACAGCTTGGAAAAACTATAGGGTGGTCGGCGGGTAGATAAAATGGTCGGGATAGTCCGTGCACACATCTGTCCAGGTGGGTACAGGCATATGATAAACAACCTATGCAGATGCACATGAAATTTGTGATGGGAAGTATGATCAATAAGCATGTGTTGGGGAGGCAAATGCGTGACTAGCTCCTCAAATTGGAATGATACAATGTGGAAAGAACAAGCGCACAGAAGGTTATCCACATGGAAGCCTTTAATAAAGTATGCGAAGCACTGAACAAGGTATGTAATGCGCAGAAAAGTGATTGGGACCTACGCGTACCAGCAGTCCTATGGGATTATAGGGCGATGTGCAAGAAACTGATGGGACGGATGCCTTCTAGGCTGGTTTATGAAGCAAGCACTGAAATACCGATGAAGTATATCATACCTAGTCCACGCATATCAGCACCCACAGATACGACAGATTGCAAAGCCTTGCAAGAAGGGATTGTACAGCTGGAAGAAGAAGAACGCTTAGGACCTGATGAAGAGATCCAGCGGGGTAATCTTAGGCTCCAAGAACTCTTGAATGCAAAATTTTATTTGAGGGAGAAAAGCACCATGGTGAAAGAAGAAGTCAAGAAGCTAGAGGGAGGAATGAAAAGGGATTTTCTTGATAAAAAGACTGTGGTGATAAAACGGGATGCGCACGATTGCATTGATAAATTTGAAGACTACCACCTAGAGTTGATCAGTTTGATGCCTTGGATTAGACCGCATATTACTAAAAGGATCACATATGGAGACGTGATGAAAATGGTAAAATGCATGACGCAAGTAGTAAGGTTAAAAGGTGAACTTTTCCAAGAAGAAGTAAATGATGATTGGGTAAAGTCGTATACAGGTGGCGCGACTACCTGACTAGCCGTGGGAAGCACAGTCTTAGCGCTCCATGTAGTTGAAAGGTGGCGTGGGACTATAAACTACTCTGCGCGAGAGCTGCGCAATGTTAGGACTACATGTAGAAGCGAAGCATCACCGGGTCCGTGGCAGCACAAGGATAGCTTCGTTGCTGCGTGGGTTGGCTGAAAAGTGACTGTTATAGTCACTATTCATGATGTGATGCTTGATTTGAGACCAAATGGAGTGGGCAGTACAAATTTAAGGCGAGCTTTATGGGCAAGATTTGGGAAAATATGCCGCCAAGGGAGCATTAATGAACTAGATTTGGGGGGAACGATCAAATTTGAATTCAAAAGGCACTATAAATTACAAAGGGCTATCAGCAAACAACACTTGGTCATTTGAGAATTGAGTTGTCGTGCGCCTAGATTATTCTAAACCAGACATGTTTAACCTGTTGAGAGCACTGTTTGAGCACCCGATGAGCAGTTGAGGGATTTTTGGACAAAAAAAATGGCAGCATCTGAAGAAGCCAGGGAAATTGGGGAAATGACTGCCGAAGAGGTCACGCAGGCCATGACAGTAGAAGAAGCCACTGAGAGTGCCAGGGTAGTTGCAGAAATCCCCAAATCAGCACGCATGCCGAGAACCAAGAATGATAAACTACCCATGATTCTGATGCACGTGTCCCCTCGAAACTCGGTGCGAACTAAGTTAACAATGGAATAAAAGGGGAAAGTGGTTAATTTGGAAACCGATGAGGAGGAGGAAGACCTTGAGGACATATTGATAGAAGAAGATGAGGACAAAGATATGGAGAAGGAAACTGAGTGTGCGAACCCTTTAACCAGGCTTCCTGTGTATGTTCCTCCCCGTAAGGGGAAGGTGAAGGTGCGGAAGGGTATCGGTGAGAGTAAAAGCTCTCTACAGACTCTACTACTACTCGACGATATCATTTTCAAAGGAGTGCACCTAGGACGGGTGCCAAGTTTGAAATTCAAATATTGGGATATTTCTGACCATGAGAAATTCCCTCACTTGGTTACTGCATAGCTCATGAAACTGAAGAAAAACACCACAGTGGGAGTCGTAGAGTTGAAGCCACACAAGTGGTTGCACGGGATCGAAAAGGCAGTGTTGTTGAACCTGCTCTGGCTGCCACATTATCATCACACCCCAGTGAATATCTTCATCATCAGGCAGCTACTTTGCCTGGTGCATGATGGGTGTTTATGTTTGTAGGAGCCCATCCCCATCATGGACCACCTCATCCATAGAATTACCTGATTCCCTTGTAAAGGGGAAGACCTAGCAGACATTTTGAAGGTTAAAAGCAGTGATTTGGCTATCACAGAGGCCATGAAAAATAAATATAAGCTGGAGAAGAAAAATAGGGGCTAAGTGATCTCCAGTATCAATGACAAGGTAGTCAAAGTTGCGACCCAGATACTGGCGAGTAAGGTCATGCGGAAGTGTCACACGGATGAGGTGCCTGGGCCAGTGGTTGCATTTGTTGACCAGTGCGCAAAGGGGATCTATTTTAACTGGTCCAAATACTTGTGCCAGGAGTTCTTAGAGAATTGTCGCGAGGCACAGGAATAGGGGAAAACCTTCCACTATGCATGGCTTCTACTATCCATAGTGCTGGTGGCTAGGGAATTGCCTGAGGACAGCCAGTTCCCCACAATTGCGAGGGATCTCCCAGAGGCCGCGAAGTATGCTTCACTGTGGGCCACTAAAGACATGCGCAGGATCTAAGATAGTAAAATATTCTGGGTGTTCATGGAGATGAACATCAAAATGGGGATTAACCGCAAGCTATCACCCATTGTCTATAACAACTTACAAAGCTTCGTGGAGTTTAAGGCGGACTTCCATCACGTCTACATCAGGGCATGCAAGGACCCCACAAATAAGTGGAATGAACTACCATACATGGCCACAGATGATGTTATCTTCGATGTACTTGAGGCGTGGCCGTCAGAGTGGCGTGCTCCAGCCATCTCCAGAGTGGAAGCAGGAAAGTATGCTACACAGAGAAGGAAGAAGGAGCCAAAACTGTGGGTAGCGTAGTTGACAGAGAAGAGAAGAAAACAGGCAGTAGCAGCACGAACACAAGAGGCGTGGGACATTGTAAAAGATGCAACAGAAGCACAAAAGGTAGCAGAGAAGGAGTGTGATAGTTGGAAGTCGCCTTCGCTTGAGCAGGAACAAGAAATGGAGACAGAGATAGAGGAGGGTGGCACAGACCTACAAACAACTTCATCATAGCTAAAGTGCTAGTGTCTAGGATAGCACATGGGGCCACGAAAGGAGTCGAAAGCGTCTAAGACTTCTCTCGACCCGATCACCCTCACTGAGGGAGATCTACATGATATAGGGGAGACAGTGTGCAAATCACGTGGAGGCCCTCCAACAGTTAGCGGAGGAGAATTAGATTGTGTTGGGGACCCCCCGGGCATAGATTCATGAGTAGCAGGTGTGCACTCCTCAGGTTGGTACTCTCTCCACCAGCCTCATAGTAGGAAGGTCAGCAACTAAAGAAATGTTGCGCGCCCGCATGACCAACACAATAGTGCTGCCGGAGGGGGCACTGGTTACAGAAAATGAGGCTGACAGCCTACAGTCAATGCGTTGAAGGGAGTATGGATCAACATGGTTGTGCTACCTCAGGAGACACTCTATGTCCTGAAGGGTGGAGTGACTACAGAACTATGGGCCAGGGAGGGCCACACGCTACAGGTATTGAGTGTAAAAAGAATCAACATGGAGCAGTTGAGCTTGCAACATGATGAGGTCATGTCCTAGAACAGGCAAATAGTGTAGATACTTGAAGAATGATACCAGATGGTCCCTGAGTTGGACATCCCAGTAGAGACACCAGCAAAGGTGTGCATCGAGAGGTTAGCAGCAGCAGTGCGCGAGGCGCAAGAAGATATGGCCAAGGTTCAATTGAAGTTGAACCTTCAGATAGCAGAGCTGCAGTTGAAGGTGCAACCTTCAACTCCTCCAGAGGTAATGGAATAGTGCACCATCACCATCACCATGGGCATAGAAGAGATCAACAGTGTAGTGAGGGACTGCACCAAAATTTTGGAAGAATCGTTCGAGGTTCTCACTGCTTTGTAGGAGGACCCGAACATACAACGCTTGGAGAGAGAGGTGTGTGAGCTGCAACAACAATATGATGACATAAAAGGGACCACACAAATGATGGCCCTTACACAGAGGCTCACGCAGATGCAATAGGCCAAGGCACTTAAGGAGTAGGTAGATGTGGTGCGGCATAAAGAAGCGATGTTGAAGGCGTGTGTTCAACCATGGATTGATGAAGCCTTCATTATCAAAACATCAATTGAAGGCAATCTTGTGTAGATGTGGGGGACGTAGGAGCAGATATAAGGAAGCAATTTAGATACCCCAGTCTCTGAACAATTCATCCAGGAGATACAACAGATAGTCGCTCATTGCGTTGCCAACCTTGCAGCGGTCGGAGTAGAGTTGGGAGGTCTCCACACGAAGATCTCCGCACTGACAGAGTGACTCAAGGGCGAGTCATGATGTTTGCATTGGGGGCTTGTTGGGCGCAGGATCCCCCAAGGCAAGTTTTGGGGCTTAAAACCCATGTTTTGACTACATCCGATGTAAGGACTCCGTGAAGTGTGGGCACAGAGCGCAATGTTGTAATTGAATCACAGGGTTGTCCACCCTTACTTTTTTTAAGTAATGTGAACTTGAGAGTTCTACCCATGGTCCGCGGACCATAGGATTGTATAAATAGAGCGAGGCTCTAAGTTGTAGAGGGATCTATGTAGATCGAAGAATCTAAGAGTAGATGAAGCATTGAGTCTTGGTGGAAGTGAAAAGTCATGTTTTAGGTCATAGAGTAGGAGAAGACTCTGTAGCTGAGTGCGTGGACCCTTGCAGCTGAGCGTGCAGGGTCAGTCGAGTCTGTAACTGTGGGAGAAATTAATAAAGAGAAGTTTCTGATAATTTTATGTGCCTTTTTCCTATTTTATACATTGAAGTATATTGGGTATGAATTGCAAGTTTACTATTTATTTGTTGCACAAACTTATATGAATGTGTTGAAAAAGTGAATATCAGATAAGTATCTGTTTACGCAAAGTTAATTAAAAATTAGAAGAAGATAAGTAAGATCCAGTGTAAGTTAGGGAAAGAGCGCAGATTGTTGCCTTAGCAGTACGAAATCACTTGAGCCCTTGATTAGGGTTGCGTGAAGGCAAGTATAACAGAGTGTGAAGGCCTCATAGTTCAATAAAGTGCGTGAAGTGACCTGTGCGAAGGTATTCACAGTTGGACTAAACCGACCCCTCAGACATCTCAAGGGTGCAGAAACTTGGTTCCACCATCCCCCCATACTTCTTCACATGAGAGCTCAGTTCGCTCTCCATGAGCTATTGCCGAAAGGGCCAGTAGTATAGGGATTTGTTTGGCTAATTAACTTTGAACCTAGGTCAAGCCATGTCAAGTCAATAGTTTTACTAGGACTCGATGGATTTTTCACAGGATGATTAGAAGCAATATTTGAAAATGATTTTTTCTTTGAAGAAGCTTTAGTGGAAGTTTGAGATACTGATCCAATTATACAATCAACATGCAGCACATCTGGAAACTCAGAAAATGCTAGATCTGAAGATGGCCTCGGAGCATCAGGAAACATTTCATACAGTGTTCTAGATTGAGAATAAAACAAATCGAAATAATGGGCACAGGCAATAGCCTGATCTTAAGTGACATAACTTCCCATTTCTATATCTGTAGCAATTTTGTTTACAAATGACTTGGTGAACCATTTGGTCAACAAATCATTAGGTATTTCAAACTTGATGAGGCGATGCCGACGTCTCCATTCATGGATGTGATCATAGATATGGGTCACGGTATCCTATTTCAGAGATGTGAGAAAGTGGGTACCAATTTCATAATGAACCGGTAATTGGAAGTGGGTGAGGAAATCCACAGCCAAAGAGGTGAAGTATGCATAGGTACATCAAGGCAACTCGATGTACCACTTTGCAAAAGCACGTTTCAAGATTCAATGAAAGAGGTGGAGATGAACAAAATCGTCAACATAGGAATTGGAAGAAGACCATAAGTTATATGTCATCGCATGGGCCTGAGGGTCCTCTTTATCTTTTCCTTCAAACTTGGGTCAATCACTTGGAATTTTAGTGGGAACTAGAGGCCAAGAAGGAAAATGGATAATTAGATTATTAGTAAGCCTCGAGACATCAGGGAGTTCCAACATCATTAAAAATGGAAATTGCAGGTTAAAAGGCATATAAGGCCTTTGATAAGGCCCAGTCTACAGTTTCCAACCTTGTTGGTAAGGATTCTGCCCCCAAAGTGGAGGATTTTGACCATAAGGGACTTTCTTTCTCCCCCACTAAAGGACACCTTGACCATAAGGTGGTCTTTTTCTAAGGTAGGGTTGATATTGACCTACCATAGGCCATTGATAACCATATGGAGGATAGAAATTATGTGCGACATATGGATTGTAAGGTTGTTGCACCTACTGACCCTGCTAATAAAGATGTTGGCCCTGTTGCTGCAGGGGTTGGTCTTGTGTTTGCAATGTTTGACCTTGTTGATATACAAGTTGAGCTTACTACTGCAAGGGCTAACCTTTTTGCTTCAATTTTTGACCTTATGGATACAAGGGTTGGTTGGGTTGTTGAACAAACTACATTTGTTGTTGCAAAGGTTTCCCCTGCTACTGAATAGGTTTCACTTGTTGCTGTAAAGGTTTCCCTTATTACAGTAAAGGTTGTTGAACAACTCCTTAAGGGATTCCCTACTAGCACTGATAAGTTCCAATTGGGATTTTACCATATGCACTAGGAATACGATTTGGACCAAGTTACACATTAGGACCTGCTTATGGAATATAAGGTCGAGTTTCAAGTGCTTGTGAACCATATGGAACATAAGATAGTTGGAGAGGTATCTAGGCCATGTAAGGTTGTTGACACTAGATATTACCTACCCCGGATGGATCAATGGGATTAGGAATACCACTAGGATTAGGTTGCTTCACTCCAACCATGTAAGGTTGTGATCCACTCACATGGGTTCCACCTGACACAAGAGGGAGGTTTGGACTCGCCCCCCCCCCAAGGCAAAGAATGAGGCTGTAGTACATTTTGTCCACTTGATGGGGGGACTAAGGAACTTATAGACATATAAACTGAAATTGTCGGTTACACTAGAATGCAAGGTTGAAATGATGGTAATGGATGTGACAGAAATGTTGGTTTAATATGAACTGAAGTAACGACATTTTCCATAGGGATCTGGGAGGTCACATTAGAAATAAATGGACTAGAAGTAGGTATATATTTTGATGACCAAATTGGATTTTGGTATAAAGAAGAAGAATTGAGAGTTCCTGAAACTAATTGAGCCAAAGTTGTATAACCATGTGGAAGCATAGGCCCACTATTTTCAGGAGGCGGTTGTGATGGAACTCCTCCTATATAAGGAAAACCTTTTAGAGGAAAGTCATATTTTGATTCATTATCAACATTAGGAGTACGAGTAGTAGAGACTTCTAGAGGACCTCAAGGAGAGGCTGGAATCTCACCTTTCGTAGCCATAGGTGGAAACAACTGGCGAGGAGGAATTTGAGATGGACAAGGAGATAACTCCAAAGGAACACTAGGTCGATCGTATGGACTATAAGGATGTTTAGTAGATATCACAAATGGATCAAATAACAGATTCAGGGATATAAAACAATCCTCTGTGGACTCTCAGGGGTTTTTGGATCAGACTCCTAAGATTATGATGAGTCTTGAGGTGGAGGAAGAGAAGAAAGGGGTTGGATTCTTAGGACAATTCCAAGTTCAAATCCTTGAGCTTCAAGTGACTGGGAAAGTTCAAGATGAACTCCTTGTGAAGACCCTTGAGTATCAGACAACGAAAGGGAACTATGAGGTGAACCCAATTGTTCAGCCACAATGACTTTCTCTCAAGAGCAGAAGGAGAAGAGATAATTCATTGAGGGATGATTAAAATTAAAATTTTCATGGATTTACTCAATGTGAGGCCAAGAAGCAACTGCATGGTTTTGACATGTTATCATTGGTAGTTAATGTTATGACACAAAACAACAAATAAATAAAAATGGGTAATGTTATGCAAGATGGTTTACCAAGTAACCATGAACTGTTATATACACCTTAGCCAAAATCAAGGACATGACGTACAACGACCGATCTCCCCGAATATTTTGTTCGGTGTATCATCTTTACAAGGTGGCTAACTCAATTACATGTGGCTAAAAGATAGCAACCTAATGGGGTCTCCCAATATATAGTCAACCATACGGGGAGCACATGTCCATGTTAGCATAGTCTATTGCATAACCATTCGATAAGAGTGTCCCTATATACTTTCCATATTGAACTGCCTCCTACATACCTAAAAGTACTAGAGAACCTTCGATATACTTCCATACTAGGATGTGATTTCACCCCTAGGATACAATACATGCATTTAATTGTAGCTGTTATGTTTAAAGATGTCGAAACATGTCTCTAGCCTAGAGCACTAGATATTTGTGTTAGGTTACAAATGCTCCTTAGATTGATTGATGTAAATTTTAAGTTTATCTTCAATTAAGTTTTAGTTTGATGGCTAAATGATGTCACTTGAATTCCTATGATACAACTAAATGATAGAAATGGAATATTTTCTTTCGATGAAGACTAAACTAGTGAAGGAAGAGAGACAACCAAATAATGCATCAATCAAGAAGAATGCTTCAAAACACAACTCTTTATCTTTCCAATGAAAAATGTAAAAAATGAAATCTAATCTTTCATTTTCACTGACAAATACAATGCCAAAATGCAATCCTATGAGAAATGAAGATCACTTTCCTTTCAGTAAGATGCACTAATCTTTTATTCTTTTCCTTTCACTTTGATCCAACAATGCAAACTAATGTAATGAGCAAAGGAAAAATACAATCTCAAATAACAAAAATGAAATTTTCATTTACTTGTGGTTCCGAATGCAAATCATTTCAAAAATACTTAAATGAAGAAATCTTTCACTTTCCTTTTCAAAACCAAGAAATCAAGACAAGCATCCACTTTTAGTCCCACCAAAGAAAAAAACTGTAATCTATGTTTAACAATGGAGTAAAAGCAATTTTCAAATAACCAACATAACTTAATACTAATGAAAAAAATTTCACAATCATGAACTGAAAGAAACTTGAAAATGGTGTCTTGGTTGCAGAAAGACTCATAAATGGAAACAATCACTATCAAAGAGATAGACCAAGCACTGAGCAAAGGGTGACCTAGAAACCCTAGAAGGAAAACAAGCTTCAAACACACATTAACAGAGCCAAGAGACAATTGCAATCACACAAGGATAACAATCAAGACAAACACACTGTAGTTACACTGGAAAACCACTAACAGTGGTTGAAAACCACTGAAACAAGAAGAAACCCTAATTTTTCTTCTAGCCTCTAGGATCAGTGCACCTACTAAAGGAAAAAGGGTGATGAAAGGTAGAGCAATGTGATTGTAATTTCAAAATTAGCACTATCATCGCTTCCATCAGCGAAGAAAAACAAATTGGATGAGAGAAATAAATAAAAAATAAAAAATCTTCAAGATCAAAGCAAGCTTAACACTCTCAAGTAAAAACCAATGACTACAAATATCTACAGTGATGCACACAAGCCAAGATATCGATGATTGGTCAAACTCATCAGATAATCTGATTGAAGGATTGGATGGAAAGGTTTATATCCTCCCTAATGGAGTCACCATTTTTTTGTCTAGGTAAATCCTCTCTAGAGACAGAGACGATCCCTCTAGCCTAATGACTGCGACTAGCAGCCTACGTGACAATCTATAAGACACTTTCCTAAATTACCATCGAAATGAGAGAAGAGGAAGATGGCCTATGTTGGGCATGGAATCCCCCCACAACATGGTTTGGGGCTCAAAGCCCAAGTTTTGAGTAATATTATTGTAAAAACTCCGCGAATTGCGGGTGTGAAGTGCGAATTGTATGTTAGAGTCATAGGGCTGTGCACCCTAAGTTTTGAATGTAGTGTCAGCCTACCCATGGTCCGCGGACCATGGGATTGTATAAATAGAGCGAGGTTCTAAGTTGTAAAGTAAGTAAGCAAACCAACAGATGGAGTAAAAAGGATAGTGAGCATAGAGAAAGAGTCTAGTATCTTGGCTTGTAGTAGTAGGAAGAGGCTCTGTAGCTAAGTGCATAAAGGCCTAGTAGAGTCCACAGCTAAGTGTACAGAGGCCTAGTAGAGTCCATAGCTGAGTGTGCGGACCCTTGCAGCTGAGTGCGCAGGGCAGAGTTAAGTCTGTAACCAAGGAAGAAGATTAATAAAGAGAAGTTTTATCTGAATTACGTGTATCTGTCTTGGGTTATTATCTGTTGGATATGAATTGCAATTATACAATTTATTTACTGCGCACACTTGTATGAATTGTGAATATTGTTAAGTATAAATGAAAGCATACAGATAATCTAAATCAATTAACTAATATTGGGTTACTAGTAAGGGTTTGGGTAATAACACTATTCGGCCCCCGAGAAGGGCTGCATGAAGGTAGCATCTCCAGTTGCGAAGTACTGATAAGTGCGTGTAGCGACGTGCACACAAGGTCAAACCGTAGACCACTTGGAACCCATCAGACATCCCTAGGGTGCAAAACCTAGTTCTAGAACCCTCCCATACTACTTCGAGTGACACCTCAGTCCGCGCTCCATGGACTGTTGCCGAAAGGGCTAGTAGTACTAAGATTTGTTTAGCTAAATCACCTCTGAACCTAGGTTAGGCCCCAACAAGCCAACAAATGGTTCTGTTGCCGAGACTGGGATCTACATGAGGGATGTCTGATGTCGTGTTGTTAGAATCTGATGAAGAAATAAATTGAAGGGTGGTTGGACAGAAAGATTCATGATTTCGCGGCACAGGAAAACAGGAATCCATGAGTAGCAAAGGAACAGTGGTTAGAGTGCTACTTATATATGGAAATCCATGAATTTTTTTTTGCATCCTTCCCCTCTAAATTGTACGAGTGGATCGCGAAGCTAGCAGATAGTTAGGGAAGGTGTAGGCTCGACAAACTGATTGTGTGGACTCTAGAATTAGTGCGCAGACTAGAAGCATAAGAAGATAAGATCACTCACATTGTGGACCATTGGCTTAATCAAATCATAGGGAGGTTTATCACTGAGTTCTTGGTAGATACGACTATCAACTACAGTGAGGCGGAACGACGCTTCCTCAAGGGACTGCGAGGTAAGTACATTCAATCATTGAACACTTGGATTAATATGTTGTTCTATGAAAAGCGGGTTATGCGAATAAATTAATGTTTGGGACTACGTGAAGTGGGAGGATCTATAGAAACAAAGGTAGTGCAGAGATAGAAAAGAGTCCCTTGATTTTGCTGTGGCGGGAAAGTGAAGAAGAGCTAGATAAAGTTTCTCTGAGAAGCACAATCAGTTCTGATAAGGCAACAAATTCCATGCATGCCAGCCCCAACCACACCACAACCAGTCTCACCATTGTCACTGCCATCTCCACCCAAACCACCTCTGCCACCACCAAAGTTCAATATGGAAAGCGGGATAAAATTTTCGGTATTTAAAGGTGTAGGGAATGAAGATCCAGACCAATTTTGGTTCGTGGTAAAGGCCGTATGGGAAGCACAAGGAGTTGTGGATGATAATATAAATAAGGAAATGTTGGTAAGCGCGTTGCAAGATCATGCACTAACGTGGTACACTAAGCATTCTAATGAACACCCAAACGCGGGGATCACAGATATCCATGTTGCGCTGAATAGAGAATTAAGCAGGCGAAAGTCGGAGACACAATCGATTATTGGGTTTATGGAAATTGTGATGCTTTGAGGCGAGACCCCATGGGATCTGGATTAGAGATTGAAGAGTGTGATCTGTGAAGCCAACATGACCTTAACGGATGGGCTGCACCGTGCATGGTTTGTAGCATCACTAAAGTCGCATTTGAGGATGGCGTTTTGGCAGCAGAAGTTATCCACCCAAGCCGAGGCTTTAGAGATTGCAATGAGAATGCATGAGACTGCAATACAAGAACTTGGCCCGGGAGTTCAACAAATCCACATGCAACTACAAAATCTATGTCTGGAAATGCAGAGTTTGAAACAAGATAGGACAACTCGCCCAGAAGGACGCGAGGAGGTATGGTGCATAAAATGCAAAGGCCAGGGGCATGACAAGGACCATTGTCCAGTTTTCATGAATTACTTGTTGGGAGGAGGGTTGATTCCCTTAAGACCAAAGGCACAAGCAGGATCGAGCATGGCGCCCGCATTGTGGTGCGCAATTTGTCAGATAGGAGGAAAACACACTACAGATAACTGTCACCTATTACAGAAGTATATGCGGATGTCCCAGCAATTGTTCTATAATTCTGTAGATCAGTAGGCGATGATGAGTGCACCTGTAGAAGTTACGAGCTGATGATGGATCAGACTCCTACCTACAAAGTGTAGACCAAAACATGAGCCCTTGATCCAAATGCAGGCATGACGCATGTTGGATCTCAGGGACGCAGACAAGGTCAAGGAGGAATGGGACTAGGAAGGGGTCGCAGACAACTGATTTGTTACAATTGAGGAGGGCTAGGGAATTATGCCCGTGATTGTATAAATCCAACGAGAGCATCACATTTATATTGTACTCAGTTTGATCATGAGACAGAGGACTTCCCTACACTAACAACAAGGCTGCATGAAAAAGGGACACTCCAACCTCCCCCGACTCAAAATTTGCAAATGATGAGGTCTGAGCCACGCGAAGAGGACCCAAATGCAAACATAGTGCTTAAAAGCGGTACCATGATAGGAGAGGACAAAGGTAAGTAGCTTGAAGAAAGTGTGTGGGTTTGCAAGGCTCCTACAAAGGAACCTGAATTTGATTTGGAGAGCGTGAAAGAGACATTCATGGAAGCTAAGAAGAGCTTCACAGAGGCCTCCACTTCAGGTAGTAAGGATCAACTAGAACTAGGGATTGATTCTTCAATGCTCACTACCTTTCTAGAGACATGCATGAAACTGCTGCGCGACAACAAAGCGGTGAAGGAACTACAAGAGCTTATCACTAGGTGCACTGGGTCGAGAGAACCGCGAGTTGTCCAAAAACTTGGAAAGCATGCATTGTGAACAAGAAGGGAAATGAGATTGACTGCGCAAATCAGGGAATATGAAATGGATCAAGTAATTCTAGATCTAGGATTGGACCTAAATGTGCTGCCAACATAGACATGGGAGCGAATGGATAGGCCCGTGTTGTAATGGTCCCCTATTCAATTACAAATGGCAAACTAGCAGAAGATCCTACCAATGGGAAGATTGCAGGGAATAACAGTAGACATCGAAGGTGTGAGCGCACTTGCAGATTTCAAGGTGATAGAGATTGTAGATGATAGAAATCCCTATCCCTTGCTACTGGGAATAGATTGGGCCACTGATATGAATGGAGTCATAAATCTGAAGAAGCGCAAAATGATTTTTGTGAAAAGGTAACTGCATGTAGTGGTACCTTTAGACCCTGCGGAAGGATCTCACTACATGGAGCCAGTACACGACGATGAAGGCGACGACGAGATAGACTGTATCTACATTATAACCACTCGGGAACAAGATTGGGTAAATCCAACAACAAATGGTAGAATTTCATGGGAGCGCGAAAGCTTCTGCACATCAAATTCAGATGAGGAAACAGAACGATGGCAGAACTGGTTACACGAGGTAACCACACTCAATTGCAACATGATGTAAAGATCACTGCGGTGCATGAAAACCAAGGTAAGAAATTTGCCTATGTATGACTGGTTAACAGTGATGGATGAATTCCTAAATGAGTTTGAAAGTGCAGTGCTAGAACAGTAGTGGTTCGATGCTTTGAAATGGGCATTGCGCGCGACACCTGCGAGGTGGTGGGGAACGCATCAAAGAAGCTTTGAGGACTGGCATGGATGCAGAAGGATGACGCGTCGATGATTTAGGAAACTATAGATGTGGCTAGCAGGCAAGTATGACAGATGGGATGATCCATGTACACACATGGTAAAATGGACCAAGGTCTACGGCGAAGAGCCACAGCCTGAATGGGTACATTTGTTCTATCATAACCTGGATGTCATACCCATTTATTGGTATACTGAGATGGAGCTCTGCCATGGTATGAGCGAATTGGATATCTTACATGAGGGATATCTATTAACCTTCACGTTTGAAGATCATTGGTGGGATACTATTGACGATGTGTTACAGGCAGTAAAAGCATCTATCTTCAAAATACCCCAGGAGCCAATGGAAGTACTTCAGCCACAATGGGTGACACAGCTGAGCTGCACACTAGAGTGTTACAATGTAAATGTTGAGGAGGATGATGAGGGCCCACAAAATATTAACATTCCAAAAATGGAAGGTTGTCACGAGGTTCGAGGACCATTGATTGAGGATCCCGACATCACCGTGCCACTGAAAACAAAGCAGGTAAACATTGGAATGGAGGCAGAGCCAAAGTACGCAATGCTTAGAGACTACTAGGATGATGCCACGGTAGATAAGGTCGCTAAGTTACTCTGCGAATACCAAGACTTATTCCTGACCAAAATTACAAACTTAAAAGGGCTCGTTGGCAACATAGGGATGATGAAGATCACCCTGAAACCTGACGCAAAGCTGGTTAAGCAGCGGACTTACTGCTAGAATTCGAAATATAAAGAAAAGGTCCACGAAGAATTAGACAAAATGCTCGCAACCGAAATTATTGAGCCAGTGGAAGAATCTGACTGGTTGAGTCCTATGGTGGTGTAGGAGAAAAAGTAGAAGGGCGAAATAAGAATATGCGTGGACCTCAGGAAGCTGAACGATGCTTGTGTACACTATCCATTCCCGACACCATTCATAGATGAAGTACTGGAAAATGTTGGTGGCCAGGAAGCATACTCATTCACGGATGGGTTCTCAGGGTACCATCAGATCAAGATCACGCCAGAAGACAGGAGCAAAACGACCTTCGCAATGGAGTGGGGCTGCTTTCAATACACTGTTATGCCATTTGAATTAAAGAACACACTAGCTATCTTTACACGCATCATTGTTGCTACATTCAAAGAATATTCCCACAAGTTCTTGGAGGTCTATCTGGATGATTGGATTGTCTTTGGATTAGTTAAACACCATGTAGCAAGCTTATGCTTAATGTAGGATACTTCCCGCCGACAGCAGATTGCGCTGAACCTTAGGAAGTGCACATTCCTCATTCCCTTTGGAAGCCTGCTGGGACATTTGGTCTGCAAACAAGGACTGATGGTGGACTCTTCAAATATTGCCATTATTCTAAATTTGGAAGCACCGTGATGTGCTAAATGACTGGGCACTACCTTGGGACACATCGGATACTATAGAAAGTTTATCAAAAGCTATGCCCAAATCACTGCGTCAATGGAAAAGTTATTGAAAAAGGATGTTACATTTTGCTGGAATGACGATTGTATGAAAAGTTTGGACGTCCTAAAGGGGAAATTGGCATCCACTCCAATCCTGGTCTTCCCAAAATGGGATGTGGAGTTTCATGTCCATGTTGATGCGTTGTGTATCACGCTGGGAGCAGTGCTCACACAGGAGGGCGAGGATGGCTTGGATCACCCTATCGCATTTGTAAGTCGTAGGTGTCTAAAGCGGAGAAGAACTATTCCACCACCGAGCATGAGGGGTTAGAAATGGTGTATGTTCTCCGAAATATCGACACTATTTACTCAGAGGACATTTCAATATGTATGCCGATGATTCCGGCCTAAAATACCTGGTCAATAAGCCTATGTTGGGGGGGCGCATATGCAGGTGGCTCTTATTGTTCCATGAATATGATTTTGAGGAAATAGTCAAGATCGGACACTTGAACGTAGGACTGGATCACTTGTCACAAATTGAGACGGGCGAGAAACCCACTAATTTAGAGGAGGGACTACCTGATACACAGCTCTTTGTGGTGCACATCACAGATGGGCATTTCGAAGATATAATTCTCTTTTGACAACAAGGACTGCACCGAAGGAATACTACGTCCAACAGAAGAAGGAATTGGTGGTGCGTGCAGTGGATTTTTGTGTCATTGCGGGGCACCTATACAAAATGGGAAATGATGAGATATTGCGAACATACGTACTTGAATTCGAACGAAGCCAGATCCTCGTGAAAGCACATGGGGGTACTACAGGAGGACATTATGCAGGATGCATGACCGAATAGAAGATTCTTTGCGCAGGGTTATGTTGGCCAACCCTGCCCCAGGATTCGAAAGTGCACTATAAGGCCTGTGATATATGTCAAAGAATTGGAAAACCATCTGTTCTGTGTGGAGCATGATTGTTTAGAGGTCTTTGTTTCAGCTAGATCTATACTCCAGGAAGTTTGTACACCACTCCATGCAGGGGGGTGTGGGGGGGGGGGGCAATCCCCCCTGGCAGGGGGGTCTGAGGGCCAGCGGTCCCCCAGCGGGGGTTTGGGGGCAGCACCCCCTAAGCCAAAAATAGATGTAAAATTGCCTTGTAAAAGTATAGTAATTTCTAGTCAATCTGGGCCGTTCATTAGGCAGATGATCTGACAGTAGAACTTATGTTTAGTTTAGGATTTTTTTCCCTAGAAGGTAACCCCTCTCTTTGTATGAGGGCATTGTATTTGAGGCTGTGATATAGATGTGTATTCTCTGAGTGAGAAACAGAGAGGTGAGACTTAGAGGGAAAACAAAGGATATTACAGCGGATTTGTTGTAGGTTGTGTCTCTTCATTTTGTTGGATAATAGAAAGGAAGGACTGGCTGTTCGGGGTGGACGTAGCCCAAACTGGGTGAACCATGTATATTTGTGTCTCTCTTGTTTTATGCGTTTTCTGTGTTTATATTTCTGCAATATTTTATGTGTTCCATTGCTCCGTAATATATAATTTTCTAACAACTGGTATCAGAGCCTAAGGTCTATTTGGCTGATAAGCTCGCAGGAAAGAAGGGTTCCTCGTTCGAGTGGGAGCAATGGTAGAAGATGGTAAGTTTGGGGTCGAGAAATTTAATGGCCAAAACTTCTCGCTCTGGAAGACGCAGATGGAAGATTATCTATATCAAAAAGATCTATACCTACCATTGGGTGGAAAAACAAAGATGCCGACAGGTATGACAGATGAAGAATGGAACCTTCTCGATAGAAAGGCACTCGGAACAATACGGTTGTGCCTCGTGGCATTAGTTGCCTTCAACATTTCAAAGGAAACAATGATAGAGGGTTTGATTAAGGCATTGGAGAAACTATATAAAAAACCCTCGGCCTCAAACAAGGTATTTCTCATGAAACGGTTATTTAATATGAAGATGTCAAAAGGTGGATCTGTTGCAGACCATTTAAATGATTTTAATACTATTACAAGTCAGTTATGTTCTGTAGGGGTAAACTTTGATGATGAAGTTAGAGCTTTATTATTCTTGTGCTCATTACCAGAAAGTTGGAATGGTTTAGTAATGGCCATTAGTAACTCTGTGTCTAGATCTAGTACTTTAAATTTTGATAATGTTGTTGGTGCTATCCTTAGTGAGGAAACGTGACGGAAAATCTCCAGTGAGACATTAGGTAATGCTTTGAGTGCAGAGTCTAGGGGAAGAAAAATGGAAAGAGGAAAGAGCTCAGGATATCATAGTAAATCAAGGAAAGGAAGATCCAAGTCTAGATCGGGGATAGTGTGCTGGAAATGTGGAAAGAAAGGACACCTAAAGAAAGACTGTAGATCTCGAAAGGGAAAAGAAGGAGATGCACAGCAAGAAAACAATCATGAAGCAAATGTGACATGTGATGCGTTACAGGATGCTTTGATTCTTTCTTTCGAAAATATTACTGATTCCTGGGTGGTAGATTCAGGGGCCTCATTCCATGCCACAGCTGATAAGAAATAATTTCATGACTATGTTCAAGGAGATTTTGGACAAGTTCATTTGGGTGATGATAAACCCTGCAAAATTGTTGGAATGGGTAAGGTTCTTGTAAAACAGCAGAATCAAAACCAATGGCTACTAAAGGAGGTAAGGCATGTTCCAGATCTAAAGTAAAATCTGATTTCAATAGGGTAGTTAGGCGGTGAAGGTTGTGTGACAACTTTCATAGATAAAGCTTGGAAGGTCACCAAAGGAGCCCTAGTAATAAAAAAAGGCGAAAAGGTTAGTACATTGTATTTATGCAATGGTATTTCTAACTCTGTTAATGCTTTAACTTCCAAAGGAGTAGATGCAACATTATGGCATCATAGCCTCAGACACATGAGTGAAAAGGGGATGAAGATTCTTCACTCAACGAATTTGTTGTCGGGTTTGAAGAATGTTGATTTGGACTTCTATGAGAATTGCATTTATGGAAAACATAAGAGAGTTAGATTTCTCAGAGTTTGGAAAGAAAAGAAGAGAGAAAAATTAGAGCTTGTGCATACAGATGTATGGGGACCTGCTCAGGTATCATCTCTCGGTGGCTCTCGTTATTATGTTACTTTTACTGATGATGCAACTAGAAAAACTTGGATTTATTGTATTGAGAATAAATCTGATGTATTTGATACTTTCAAGAAATGGAAAGCTTTGGTTGAAATTGAGACAAGAAAGAAATTCAAGTGTCTTAGATCAGACAATGGAGGTGAATATTGCAGCAAAGAGTTTCATAGGTACTATTTAGAGCATGGAATTCGCAGAGAGAAGACAGTTCCAAGAACACCACAAGAAAATGGTGTGTCAGAAAGGATGAACAGAACAATCATGGAGCGTGCAAGGTGCATGAGATTGCATGCACGATTGCCTTTACAGCTTTGGGTAGATGCTGTAGATACTGCTGTTTATCTAATAAACAGAGGGCCTTCAAGTTCCTTGGATGGTGGCGTTCTAGAGGAAGCATGGACAGGTAAAAAGGTAAACTAATCTTTTTTAAAGCCTTTTGGTTGTGAGGCCTTTGTCCATATTGATAAAGAAGATAGAACAAAGCCTGAGGCAAAGTCAAAGAAATGTACCTTTATTGGATATGGTGTTAATGATTTTGGTTATCGCTTTTATGATTACAAAAATCACAAAATCATTAGGAGTAGAGATGTAATATTCAATGAAAATGTCTTGTATATGAATCAGTTGCAGGAAAAGAAGCAAGAAAAAGAAAACAAGGAATATGCAGTTCTCGATGAAATCATTGAAAAAGTAAAGGTGCCTGAGAATAATAATAATCACCAACCACAACAACAACAACCACCACAACAGCAACAAGCACCCCAAACACCTGAAAGTGGTGTTAGAAGATCTACCAGGATAAGTAGACCCCCTGAACGATACTCTCCTTCATTATATTATTTATTGTTGATTGATTCTGGTGAACCCAAATGTTATGAAGAAGCAATGCAGGTTGAAAGCAGGAAGAAGTGGGAGGTAGCCATGGAAGAAGAGATGGACTCCTTAATGCATAACCAGACTTGGGACTTAGTCCGGTTGCCTACAGGAAAAACTACATTGAAGAATAAACGGGCTTACAGGCTGAAGGAAGAAGATGGAGGAAAACAGAGGTACAAAGCTAGACTTGTGGTGAAGGGGTTTGCACAGAAGAAAGGCATTGATTTTGATGAAATATTTTCTCCTGTTGTTAAAATGACTTCAATTAGAACTATTTTAAGTCTAGTAGCAGCTGAAGATTTGCATCTTGAGCAGTTAGATGTAAAGACAGCCTTTCTCCATGGGAATTTGGAGGAAGAGATGTATATGCAGCAGCCACAAGGATATGAGGTGAAAGGGAAGGAGTGTTGGCATTATGATACAAGTGTTGTCCTTGATGGCAACTCACTCAGAGACAGGTACAGGTGATGGCAACTTAATCAGAGGACAGATCTTAGTACAGCAGGACAGAAAGAGATATACGCAGGTTCATTAAGGCAAATCGGCGTGTACACGCAGGATGGCTTCAGTAAAAGAGCGTACATGTGGAAAACTTATCTTTGGTCCGTGGCGGTTATTCCTTGGAAGTTGTGCCTATGGTTTTGGACCATGGTGTCTCGACGGACGTGTTGATCCCTAGTTTTGAAGTTGATGGTATTGTGTTACTATGGTTTTGGACCGTGGTATTGTGAAGGGCCTAAGGCTATATAAGGAGAAGATCATTAGGCAAAGGGGTGTAAGCAAGGTGTGAGTGTGTGTGAGTGATGAAGATCTGAGGAAGTGTGAGATCCAAATGCTGGTTATGGGTTGGTGATCTGAACCAAGGTTTCACTCATGTGGAGGATGATGAATGATGGAACGAGATCTCAAGGCTTGGAATGATTATCTTCTTATGGTTTGACTGTGGATAGACTAGATCTATTAACGCATGTTTATTTTTATGATCTGGGTAAGTTTTGATGTCTGATATAGTTGCGGAGTTTTAAGTCTGAATTTTTAGATCTGTACGTGGGTTGGTTTTGGTAAAAGCGCGTATACACGCAGGTTGGGTTCGTCGAAGTAGCTTATACAATGTGAAGTATGATATTTGAAGATGGAGTTGGATCTGGTTGTTGTTATGTTGTCTGGTTGTTGTTGACGGGGTTTCAGTGATTTAGTATTGGGTGATTCAGAGATTGATGATGCACGTTATACTACAATGGTGATTGTTTTATGGATCCAGTATGAAAATGTATGAAACGTGGTCCCGGAAAGATCGTAGGCTGGCACCTACGTACTGGTAAACATATTAGCCAGTACAAGAGCCAGGGGGTTGTAGCTCCCTTCCAGTAGCAGCTGGAAAACGAGTAAAGGTTGGAGCATTTTGTAGGGTTGGCAACTACGTACTAGTAAATGGATCGGCTAGTACAAGAGTTATGAGGGTTGTAGCCCTCTGCAGGTTGTAGCCTGCGTGTTGGTAAAGGACTGCACCAGTACATTGTAAAAGAAGTTTCCTATTAAAGAAGAAAGAGAGAAATTGCAGCAGGTGGTTTTCACCCACATTGGGTTTCCACCTTATATCATGGTGTTCATGTGTGTGCCTTATGTGTGATGATCTGTTCTGTTATACTGCACCTGTTTACTGTTAATATGGTTAATAATGTTCTGATGCATTTACTGAAGATAAGCTAACTGAATCATAAGATTACTGCATGTACGCTAGTTGCTCTTAACGAAGTCGCGTATATGCACTGATATCCTTAACTGAAGCTGCGTGTATGAATCTGAGTATGAAATTGAAAAGTTTTATCTGATCTGATAATACTGATTCACCCCCCCCCTCTCAGTATTATTTCCAACAATTGGTATCAGAGCAGGTCCTTCAGAGAAGCTTGATCGCTTGAAGGAGATTTGTAGAACAATGGGGAAGAAAGCGCGTCAGAAGAAGAAGACAGCTCAAAGGAACAATGACAACTTGCCGTTGAGTGGAAGCAAGTATTCAGATCCTGAAGCACCTCAGATTGAATATGGACAAGCAAATGAAGCATCAGATCAAATCATAGATCAGCAAGATCTACCTAGCAAAAGGGAGAATGCCCTCAAAGAAGAAATCATCAGATTAGAAGATCAGTTGGAATGTGCCTCCAGAATTCGACAAATGCTGCTAGCACTGAATAAAGAGCAAGAAAATGAGATCCTCAAACTAAGGCATCAGTTGGATGAAGGAAGGAAAGCTGAAGAGACCTTGAAGAAGCAATGTCTGGAAAAAGAAGAACAACATCAAGTTGAGGTAAATATCTTGAAAAGCAAATTAGAAGAAAAGGATAAGCTTTTACGATTTCAAGATAGCTCTAAAGTCTTGGATGATATTCTTAGTAGTCAAAGGTCCCCTGCTATCAAAACTGGTCTTGGTTTTCATGAGTCTATTGAAGGTGAATCTGGTTCACAAAGTAAGACAAGAAACTCTAATGCAAAATCTGAAAGGCTCAACAAGGAGATGAAAGGACAACCCCATCAACAATCAAGGAAAGAGACTCCTCAAAGAAAATCTTTTACTCCTCCCATGAATAATGTTGAATGCCATGTATGTCATAATCTTGGACATGTTGCAGCCATATGTAGAAGAAGAAGGTTTCAAGACCATCATGCAGAAAGATCATCACATTCAAGGTACTTTAATGGATATTGCTTTTCTTGCAATATATTTGGCCACAAAGCTGCTGATTGCTATAAGAGGAATATGAAACATGTAAGATGCTATGCATGTAACAAGTTTGGACATAAAGCAAGAGATTGCAGGAACAAAGCTCATGATAAGAAGAAATCATCAACATGCTTGAAGATATGGAAGAAGAAGGAAGTTCAGTCAGAAAGATGTGGCACAACACAGGGTACTCAGCACAGCACAGACATAACAGACTCAGGGGGAGCTGAAGGTGTAAAACTTCAGTGTTCTAATTATCATACGCAAGTTTATTGAAGGGAAGACGCGTATATACGCGAGTTACAGGCTGCAAAGTCGCGTATATAGAGATCAGAAGAAAGGGCAGCAGAACAGACCCAGGAAATGGTTCAGTCATGGTTGGCTCAGGCTCAGGGGGAGCATATACTTCAAATGATTCATTGTTGGCATTATGATTAGAAGTTGCTGATGAAACTAAATGATACATCTTGTTGTTTGATCAAAGGAATGGTATTGCAGGCTTATGCGTATGGTACAGATCATATAATAGTCATGGTCTTGAATGAATTGCTGGTCTTAGAACCTGCATCTGCTCAGGGGGAGCATGGATGGATTGATACAAAGAGGAGCCAAATCAGAAACTTTAGCTTGTACTCAAGGGAAGCATGGACAGATTGGTACACTTTGGCATATACAAAGGGGGAGCACATTTGGAGATTTCAGCAGGTACTCAGGGGGAGTATATACAGCAAAAGGTATACCAAAGAGGAGAATATCTTGGTCCGCCCTTTTCCCTTGATGTCAAAGGGGGAGAGTGACTTGGTGTGGTGGTTGCCATCAAGTCCAAAGGGGGAGATTGTTGGCATTATGATACAAGTGTTGTCCTTGATGGCAACTCACTCAGAGACAGGTACAGGTGATGGAAACTTAATCAGAGGACAAATCTTAGTATAGCAGGACAGAAAGAGATATACGCAGGTTCATTAAGGCAAATCGGCGTGTACACGCAGGATGGCTTCAGTAAAAGAGCGTACATGTGGAAAACTTATCTTTGGTCCATGGAGGTTATTCCTTGGAAGTTGTGCCTATGGTTTTGGACCATGGTGTCTCGACGGACGTGTTGATCCCTAGTTTTGAAGTTGATGGTATTGTGTTACTATGGTTTTGGACCGTGGTATTGTGAAGGGCCTAAGGCTATATAAGGAGAAGATCATTAGGCAAAGGGGTGTAAGCAAGGTGTGAGTGTGTGTGAGTGATGAAGATCTGAGGAAGTGTGAGATCCAAATGTTGGTTATGGGTTGGTGATCTGAACCAAGGTTTCACTCATGTGGAGGATGATGAATGATGGAACGAGATCTCAAGGCTTGGAATGATTATCTTCTTATGGTTTGACTGTGGATAGACTAGATCTATTGACGCATGTTTATTGTTATGATCTGGGTAAGTTTTGATGTCTGATATAGCTGCGGAGTTTTAAGTCTGAATTTGCAGATCTGTACGCGGGTTGGTTTTGGTAAAAGCGCGTATACACGCAGGTTGGGTTCGTCGAAGTAGCGTATACAATGTGAAGTATGATATTTGAAGATGGAGTTGGATCTGGTTGTTGTTATGTTGTCTGGTTGTTGTTGACAGGGTTTCAGTGATTCAGTATTGGGTGATTCAGAGATTGATGATGCAGGTTGTACTACAATGGTGATTGTTTTATGGATCCAGTATGAAAATGTATGAAACGTGGTCCCGGAAAGATCGTAGGCTGGCACCTACGTACTGGTAAACATATCAGCCAGTACAAGAGCCAGGGGGTTGTAGCTCCCTTCCAGTAGCAGCTGGAAAACGAGTAAAGGTTGGAGCATTCTGTAGGGTTGGCACCTACGTACTAGTAAATGGATCGGCTAGTACAAGAGCTATGAGGGTTGTAGCCCTCTACAGGTTGTAGCCTGCGTGCTGGTAAAGGACTGCACCAGTACATTGTAAAAGAAGTTTCTTATTAAAGAAGAAAGAGACGAGTTGCAGCAGGTGGTTTTCACCCACATTGGGTTTCCACCTTATATCATGGTGTTCATGTGTGTGCCTTATGTGTGATGATCTGTTCTGTTATACTGCACCTGTTTACTGTTAATATGGTTAATAATGTTCTGATGCATTTACTGAAGATAAGCTAACTGAATCATAAGATTACTACATGTACGCTAGTTGCTCTTAACGAAGTCCCGTATATACGCTGATATCCTTAACTGAAGCTGCGTGTATGAATCTGAGTATGAAATTGAAAAGTTTTATCTGATCTGATAATACTGATTCACCCCCCCCCCTCTCAGTATTATTTCCTACAAGGAGAAACTAGTGTGCAAGTCGAAGAAGAGCTTGTATGGCTTAAAACAGGCTCCAAGGCAGTGGTATCTAAAATTTGACAAGTTTATGTCTGAACAAGGTTATACTAGATGTCACTCTAACCATTGTGTTTATCTAAAAAAGCAAAATGATAGTAGTTATATTATATTGTTATTGTATGTAGATGACATGCTTGTTGCAGGGTCTAACATGCATGAAATAAATGTGCTCAAAAGAAAATTGGCAAATTCATTTGCAATGAAGGATTTGGGAGGTACAAAGCAAATCCTTTGTATGAGAATCACTAGAGACAGGAAAAATCACAAATTAACATTGTCTCAGAATGATTACATACAAAAGGTGTTGAAAAGATTTAATATGCACAATGCAAAACCAGTTAGTACACCTTTTGCTAGTCATTTCAAACTTAGTAAGGAAATGTGCCCAAAGACCCAAGAAGACATGGATTATATGTCTAAAGTTCCATATGCATCAGTAGTTGGAATCTTAATGTATGCAATGGTCTGCACAAGGCCTGGTATTGCACATGTAGTGGGAGTTGTAAGCAGGTACATGAACAATCCAGGAAAGGAACATTGGATGGCAGTGAAATGGATTCTCAGATATTTGAAAGATACCACAAATCAAGCATTATGCTTTGGTGGTTCAAACATTTCTCCAGAGGGATATGTTGATGCAGTTATGGCAAGTGACAAAGATAACAGGAGGAGCACTACAGGATATGTATTTACTATTGGTCGAACAACTGTCAGTTGGGTTTCAAAAATCTAAAGTGTTGTTGCACTTTCAACAACAGAAGCAGAGTATGTTGCTGCTACAGAGGCCAGTAAAGAAATGATTTGGTTACAAAGGTTTATGGGTGAATTGGGTTAAAAGCATGATATGGGCATGTTATAAAGTGATAGCCAAAGTGCCATTCATCTTGCAAAGAACTCAACATTTCATTCCAAGACTTAACACATACAGCTCAAGTACCATTTCATACGATCAGTGTTGGAAGATGGAGAGTTGAAGCTGGAAAAGATACACACTAGCCAGAATCCTGTAGACATGCTAACAAAAGTTGTAACCAGGGAGAAACTGAGAACATGCTCAGTTTCAATTGGTCTTCAAGGATGACGATGAAGATGAGAAACAGCCAAGTCCAAAGAGGAGTCATTGTCCAGCAAATGAAGCAGCGGTGGAGTTGCTACAATCATTCTCCAAGTGGGAGATTGTTGTGTGTGGAGCATGATTGTTCAGAGGTCTTTGTTTCAGCTAGATGTATACCCCAGGAAGTTTGTACACCCCTCCATGCGGGGGGGGGTGTGGGGGGGCCTTGTTCCCTCCATGGGGTTTCGGGGTCTAGCGGTCCCCTGGCAAGGGTTCGGGGGAAGCGCCCCTAAAGCCAAAAATAGATGTAAAATTGCCTTGTAAAAGTATAGTAATTTCTAGTCAATCTGGGCCGTTCATTAGGCGGATGATCTGACAGTAGAACTTATGCTTAGTTTAGGGTTTTTTTCCCTAAAAGGAAACCCCTCTCTTTGTATGAGGGCATTGTATTTGAAGCTGTGATATAAATGTGTATTCTCTGAGCGAGAAACAGAGAGGTGAGACTGTGAGAGAAAACAGAGGATATTATAGCAGATCTGTTGTAGGTTGTGTCTCTTCATTTTGCTGGATAATAGAAAGGAAGGACTAGCTGTTCGGGGTGGACGTAGCCCAAACTGGGTGAACCACATATATCTGTGTCTCTCTTGTTTTATGTGTTTTCTGTGTTTATATTTTTGCAATATTTTATGTGTTCCATTGCTCCATAATATATAATTTTCTAACACCATCTCAGAGGGACGAGATGCTGTTAAATCCAGAAATGACACTGCAGCCATTTGAGAAATGGGCAATCAACTTTGTCGGACCAATCAAACCTCAGGGAAAGATGGGCACATGATACATCATCATTGCGACAGAGTACCTAACACGATGGGCAGAAGCGCAACCAGTCAAAGATTGCATGGTCGCCATGGCTGTGAAGTTTTTGTTCAAAAATGTGTTGACCTGATTCGGTTGTCTGAAAATCTTAATGAGTGATCACGGAACACATTTCCTGAATGAAACCATCAAAGCACTCACAGAAGAGTTCCAGGTGTATCATCAAAAAAGTACACCGTACCACCCACAAGCTAATGGCATAGTAGAGGCATTTAACAAAATACTGGAGACTACGCTGACCAAAGTATGCAACGCGTAGTGAAATGATTGGGACCTATGTGTACCTGTTGTGCTATGGGCTTATAGGACAATGTGCAAGAAACTGACGGGACAAACACCTTTTTAGTTAGTTTATGGTGTGGAAGCTATCATGCTGATGGAATATATCATACCTAGTGTGCGAATAGTAGCACTTACAAGCATGATGGACCGTGAAGCTCTGGAGGAAAGGCTCATGCAATTAGAAGAACTCGAGGAAGAATGGTTTTTGGCTGGATTTCATCAGCAGGTACAAAAGCAGCGTGAAAAATCCTGGCACGACCACCATATCAAGTTGTGCACCTTCAAGGTCAATGACTTAATGCTGCTATATGACAGTAAGTTTGAAAAATTTCTGAGAAAATTCAGAATGCACTGGCTAGGACCATACGTGGTCAAGGAGGTCACAGACGGCGGCATAGTCCAGCTAGTAAAACTAAATGGAGAACCCTTCCCAGGAAAAGTAAACAGCAGCCGCTTGAAGCCCTACATGGGTGGGACATCTATCTGACTAACCAGCCGAAGCATAGTCTTCGCGACCTGAGGAGCTAGATAAGGGTGTGGGACTTAAACATACACAGCGGATACCAGTATAGATGTAAGGACATAATTCGGACATGAAGGAGCAAATGCAGCAGGTTCAACAAGCAACAACTTGGCACGCGGTAGAAATCAAGACCATTCAGGATGAGCTAGAGGGACTCCGTGCCAAGATCGCCACGCTGACCTAGTGACTCGAGGGCAAGTCACGATGTTTGTGTTGGGGGCCTGCTGGGCATGGAATCCCCCCATAGCAGGGTTTGGGGCTCAAAGCCCAAGTTTTGAGCAATATTATTGTACAAACCCCGCGAATTGCGAGCGCAGATCGTGAATTGTATGTTAGAGTCATAGGGCTGTCCACCCTAAGTTTTGAATGTAGTGTCGGCCTACACATGATCTGTGGACCATGGGATTATATTAACAGATCGAGGCTCTAAGTTGTAAAGTAAGTAAGGAAACCAACAGATGGAGTAAAAAGGATAGCAAGCATAGATCAAGAGTTTAGTATCTTGGGTCATAGTAGTAGGAAGAGGCTCTGCAACTGAGTTCACAGAGGCCTAGTAGTGTCTGCAACTGAGTGCGTGGACCCCTGTAGTTGAGTGCACAGGAAAAATTTGAGTCTATAACCAAGTGTTGACATGGCAAATTTTTGCTATGCCAACAAGGGGAACAAACCTGATCGCAAGTCCTAACTAGACCTACTTTGGTTTGGAATGGCTAGTTCCAACGGGTTTTAAGGGACCCCGTAAACAGTTAAATGCGTTGATAGATTGCTTATAGGAGGAACACTTCAATTAAATCAAAAAAATAGAACATCTAACCTCTATGTATTAAATCTTATCTACACTACTTCTAACTACTCTAATCTAGTTCTAGCTATCTTAATTTATCCTACAGGAGCATGACGAAAGAGAAGTTAAAGATCATATATAAATCCCAAGTCTAAATGAATCAATTACTGGTTCACATAAGAACAAGGCTTCATCAATTCTAAATTGCAATCCAATCACTCATACAGGAATACACATTCCTTTTATGGAATTAAATCCCGCAACAGATGTTTAACATAGTTTCAAATCAGGGACTTCTCATGAATTAACTATGATGAAGAATCACATTCAAACAACCAAAGCTAATCATAAACTATAATTCATCAATGGGCACAAACATAAATCACATTCATATTTATGCTCACAACAAATCCCTCATTCTTAACATATAAAGAAGAGGAAAATCAATCTGAGAAAAGGCTCCTTCTGTGACCCAAACAATCTTCCTTACTCACAATAAACAAAAGCTATTCCGCCAAATGAAAAAGCCCAACTCTCATCTATGGAGGTAATATTTATGCCTTCAGGAGTTGACCCCCTTGTCTCCACTGACTTTTTCACTCCCCTCTCTTTTCAATACATGGATCAAAAAATGTACAGATGAGAATGATCGATGAGATTGTTGACACATCGAAGGCACCTTTGCTGGAGCATCGTTCTTCTTAAGGAAGTGAACAGATGTTGATAAAAAGGGTGACTATGTGTCGCCTCCCGATGATGAAAACCAGGACAACTTTGCTTTCGGAATGCGCATGCAATGCGTGGAATTCCGACCTGGAGTGCCTAAGGCTAGATCTTTAGACACAATGCTTCTGCATACATGACTCTTCGAATCCACTCCTTCGTCCTTTACTTCTCACCTACAGAGATAGTTATCATTAGCTTCATGATTGTGAGCAATATAACATAAATGTTCAAATAAAACATAAACGCTACCTTCATTAACTTTTATAAAACTACAGGGCACAAGTGTGAAAAAGGATTTATGCACAAAACACATGCAACACACAGTTTCCCACTCAATCCATAGGCTTGGCACAGTTTTCAAGGGCTTCACTTAATTGAAATCAGGTATCAGCCCCTCTTCCGATCACAGTACCCATGCCTTCCACTTCACCGATGTGCGATTACACTATTGAGACTCTACAGGCCCGCCCTTTACACTAAAAACCTGCTCCCTTTGTTATATTGGGAATTTTATAAAACATGAGAATGCAAAGAAAATCCCGCTCCGATCACTTAGGTTAGACCTCAAATTTTATGTATTGGGGCTTATAAATATCATCGAGTTCGGCTATCACCCCTCTGCTAACTGCATGACGCCCAGGCTCTTTTGATTGTGAGAAGTGATCGGGGTAGGCGGACCCGAAATATATATATATATATGACACTTAATAGTCCTGGTGGGTCCGGAGTGTATGATTTATCTTTGAAAAGTCCCGACTTCAACATTTTTTCCAAAACATAAGAATACATGGGGAAACCCCACCTGAAATGTTATGTGCTCTAGTCTACAATCATCGACGGGTCCGGTAAACAGTGGTACGCCTTATAGAAAGGCTTTGGACTGAGCCGATTGTGATATTGCGATATGGCTCTGGACCCAATATATGTATATCATGGTTAATGATACCATCGGGTCCGGAAGATGGTAGCACACCATATATACACAAGCTCAGGACCTAGCCAATAACGATATTTGATCGGGCATTCGATGCGCTTTAATGTTGGTTACAATTAAGTAAAAGGGGTGATTTATGCATATTGGTGAAGGATTTTCATTATAAAGAGTTATAATGGGAATGAGGCATGGTTGAAGGTTTGGGAGGGTTAGGAAGGGTTACGATGGAGGTAATGAATGGAGGGTTTTGGAATGGCTACAAATGAATCATGTGGCAGATTTTTTAAAGAGGGGTTTAACCATTAGGAATTGGAAATTTGGCTCGGCAACGAGTTAAAGTCTTTGGAATAAAATAGATCATTCGGAGAGGTGGAAGATCAGCTTTAGGGGACCCATTCAAAATTGCTGCCAAGGCACGTTTTGGTAGAGTGGTAGTTGTGGGCACAACAAATGGTGAACCACTGGGAGAACCAGTTATCTATGTTTCCAAATAATCCTCAGATCGATAAAACATTAGGGTGTTAATATAAACTTGAAATGCAAACTATAATTATGGACAAGCATGGGTTCCACTTCAACATCAGTTGCTTCAGGTGTGATAGAGACAAATAGCTTCTACTTACTGATAGGATTTTGACAGGCATTCTCAAATGGCAGTGTTATGGGATTTATTAACCTTCCTTTACTTGTTCCTACTTTCAAAAAATCCTTTTGGGGCCATCACTAGTCTGTCAATACCTGTTTAAGTCTGTACCTCAGCTCTTTATTGTTCATCAAACTTGATATAGATATGTTTATCTGGACTTTATATGAGAACTTCAGTGCTATATTTTCATATGATTGACTGGGGCGCAGTCATGGATCCTACCATATTTTTAAACTGCTTAAGCAAGGTTGGGCTTGCTGTATCAACTGGTACTCTGAGCCCAACAATAGTCCTTACTCTAACCGACTTCCCAAACAACCTGTCCTTCCAGACTGGCGCAAGGACTTGACATTTCATTTTCTTTTAAATAAGTCCTTCCAGTTTCAGGCACAAGGACTAGAGCACAATTGGATTTTCTTTAGGGTATATGACAGTGAGCTTAGCCCACGAAAGGAGGTTTACTTGTAGATAATAGGTATTGGACCATATAGTGTGGTGTATGGGACCACTGTAGAATGATTGTAAACCTTATAGGCAAGTATAGGCTAGGTCTGAGTGGGATTGTTTAAGATGTAGCATTCCTCCATTCTAGTCTAGCTGTAGTTACACATTTTTTTGTTTTATAAAGATGCCCCTACATGCTCCAGATATCCAAGTTATCAATAGATCTCACATAGTTCTCAACAGATGCCAATGAGGGGTTTGGTTTGAATTCCATAGCTGATTTTCAAGTGCTCATGGGCTGATAGAAAGTTTCTTTGATTTGTAGGGAAGTGATGGATTTAGGAACAATAGAATCATTAGCAGGTTAATGAGGAAGGGAAAGGTGAAAGTGGTGAGTGAGGGAAAAACTCAAAGGTAGAACGAGACTGGAGCACCAAAGTCACCTAGGTGAAAAGGACTGTGATTCAAAACAGCAGAAAAATAGACTTTGCAGAAAATGAAAGGAAAAGAAAGAAATACAACTAAACTAACAGCAAAACTAAAATGAATCCTATCCTACTTAGGAGGTAGCCACTGTGTGGTGGCTACTGGAAATGTCCCTTGAGATGCTGGCCATTAACAGGGAGTTTTTCAGTTTCTCCCTATAAAGTTTTTAATTTGTAAGTTCCCTAACCAATTTTTTCCATAACTTGGAATGGGCTCAGCCATAAGTGCTGGAACGTTGTTTTACATTGATCCCCATTAGACACCAATACTCGATTACATCCTGAAAACATATCTAATGGGGACAACATTTCGGACCGAGCAATGCACTGAAGAATGTGTTTTGAAGAATGTGTTTTGTAGAAGGGACAAGGTAGCTATCTTTCTGTGATGCTTGGTTTAGGTTTCTGAAATCAAAGTACAACCTGATGTCTCCAATTTTGTTCCTTACTCGCACAAGATTGGCTACCCAAGGGGCGTGTATGACCAGAAAGATGATTTTAGCATCCAGCATTTTGTTTGACTCTTTCTTCACCAATGGTCCCAGGCTTGGATGCACCTTACGAAGCTTTGGTTGGTAGGGCTTAGCCTCCTCTTTATTTCTATTCATAAGCATGTCATCATCGAACTCTTGCCAATTTGAGATGTCATCAGGCATGGATGGTCTAAAAATCAATTCAATATAAAATTTATCCCTTTTCAATCTAAAATCAGGGAAACTTTTTGCAGCCATACTAGCTGTCAGATCAGTGTCTTGGTTTTTCCATTGAGGTATGTGTATGATATTAGAAGAATTAAAACTATTAATTAAACTCCATACCTCATGTTGGTATCTTTCCAAGTATGGTGAATTGTGATGTATCCTTTCCCTCACCTGGTCCACGATTATTTGTGAGTCACCAGAAGCTTTGAGATTTCTCACCTTCATATCAAGGGCCCTTTTCAAGCCCTATAGCAAGCCTTTGTATTCTACTGTGTCGTTGGTGCATGCGGACTCCAATCGGTTGGCCATCGAATGTTGGTTCCCTTGTGGGTCCATAAGAATGCTCCCAGCACCTACGCCTTCAAGGTAGTTAGAACCATTAAAATAGAGTGTCCAAAAATTAGAGCCTAACATTACATCAATTGAACTACTATCTAAGAAATTAGTCCTATCATCTACTATAATACAGGATAGTTCATCAGTTGGATTATGGGAGGGAATTTCCAACTGTGTGTATGTCAAAGTTTCTTCAATTGTTTCTGCATGGAATTCTCCAAAACAGGTCTCTGTGGCATAAACATTGAAACTATAATTCCCAAGGATAGAGTTGGTAAACATTACAGGTTCATTGGGACCGTGTAGCTCCATCACTACATACTTCATGTATCTCTCCCAATCAACTCTCAGCATATCACCTTTCCCCTTCTGAGGCAGCAAGAGATGGGACCAATCAGTTGAGAAGTATCCATTCAGTTTTGCTGACCAATCCCTACTAAGAAGCATTCCATAAGCCTCGGGTATATCGACTATCACTATATCTATGACTTGTGTGTATTTAGGCTTAGCAGTTATTCGAATCAATACATCTTTCAATTCCCCAATCACTTTCACATTTGTCCAGTCTAATTTCATGATTTGAGTTCCAGTTTTCTCAGGTATCACATGAAGCCTTTTAGCAACAGCATAAGGCATCACAGTGGACAAGGCACCTGAGTCTGCCAAGTAGTTGTGTACATTCATGTTAAATATTTTAAATGTGATTAGGAAAGGGGGAGTCATGGATTTAGATTTCATTCCTATCATGGCTGCACTAACATCTTGGGATTTTCGATTCATTTTTGATAGGGTAGCTTCCATGGCTATTGGCTTTTGGGCTGTGCTGGGAGTACTAACAGGTCTGGAGACTGACTTCTGGGTTTGGCTACTCGAGATGGTAGGAGTTTTACAGTTCTACTCATTCATAGCTTTCAAGAGAAAATCTCTCTGCTGCATTAATTTCAGCAAATCAAAGTATGTGATATTAGCCCTAGATTTCTTGAGATCATCCACAATATTGTAATCAATGTTATAAACAGGATAGGGTAGAGTAAACATACCTATTTTTCCATTCTTAGGTGGGAGTTTACCATCTTGAGTAGCCTTCGTTGCAGTGGGAGATGCATTTTCTTTTTCTGGATGGTTTGAAACGGGGGTATTCTTGGATTAACCACTGGTTCTAATCTTCTCAGCAGGAACTTTGGGAGCAGATGTCTTCATAGGACAAACATCTTTCTTGGTCTGATCTGCAGGCTTCATCACACCTACAATTGATCCTTTGCTTCATGTGTGGATCTCATTAGTGTGGATTTCTACCTTACTATCTCCTTGGTCATCATCGTCCTCATTTGTATAGAAATCCCATAGCACGTTGATTTGAGATTCTTCGTCCACAAGCTCTTCTACTTGATATTCTTCCTCATTTTCTTTTTTTGGTTCTAGCTCCACTATGGGTTCTTTTTTGTTAAGGAGTGACCCAATAAGAGCCAATTATTCCATATTTAAGTCCCCTTCATTGGGTGGAGTAGGCAGTGCAAGTTGACCATGACCACCTTCTGTTTTCTTATGATAGAAAGGCTTGAAGGGCTTTCTGTTGTTATAATCTCCTCCACTACCACTAGTACTCTCTCCATGATTCCTTTTCATATCAATGACTGTGTTTGTTAGTTTATTAATGATCTGATGCAAACCTTCCACATCCGTGGTATCCTTGTCTTTGGTTTCAGCCCCTTTATTATCACTCCCATTATTCTTCTTGGATGCTTGAGAGGCTTCCTCTTCTCTGGTTGTAGGGTGGCATGCTGTGAGATTGAGAATTTCATTCTTGACCTTTACCACTTCATTGATAGCACCTTGCAAGGTCTTCATGCTACTCCTTTTTACCCACACCACAGTAGGGACAGGGAGGGCAATGATGTAGAATTCCATGAGCACCTCTTCTGTAGTTTTGGCAATGGTTGGAATTATGTTGAACAAGGTGTTGAATCGGATATTGAAATCCTGAACCTTTTCTTTGGTTTCCATTTTCAAACGGGATAGTTCCAGGATTAAGGAAGCAGGGGTTTTGTCATCGCCATACCTGTCTAAAAAGGCCTGTTTAAAGGCAACCCATAGGGTGATAGATCTAGTCCTCAAGCTAAAATACCATGTGGAAGTTGCGCCAGTCAGGGTAAAAGGGAATTGGGTACAAACTATATCTTCATCAGCTACCCCCAGTATGCGCACGACCAGGAAGAATGAATTGATATGGTTTTCAGCAGTCTCTCCCCGCTCAGGGTCAAATTTAGGCAGTACCTTTTCTACATTCCTGGGTAACGGATGTTGCTGCCTAGGTATCACCACGACATCCTGAGCAAGAAAGAGAGGCATTACTCCCAGAGGAGGTGGGAGTTGGTTTCCACTGGGTGGAGGAATATTAGCCATATCGAGGATAGGGATGTTCTGAATGAGGGCTTCTTCGTTAGGATTTTCCAAATAAGGCCAGGGATTGCCCTCAAAAGGGGAACTATTAAGAATTTCTTCCCAAGGAGAGTTGATACTCTGCAAAGAATCAACCACAATATCTTCAAGAGAAGGGGCTACAAATGTCTCTTCCTTTATGTGATAGACCCTTGGCTTTCTTTTCGCTATTGGAGCTAAAGACTGAAAGATAGGGATCTGTGATAGGGAATGAGTGTAAGACCAAGTAAGTCTTTTGACTAGTTGTTCTTGAATGACAAGATACTCCCATAGTGTCTCTTCTTCGAAATGAGGATTTCTAAATGAGATAAACGGTCTTTTCGACCTTCACAATCGATGTATTAATCTTCTTGAATCCATGCGTGGAACTTAGGGATGAAATCTTGAAAAGTTGTGGAACGCAGTTGAGGACCTCCTTCTAGCGCCAATTTGTTGACATGGCGAATTTTCGCTATGCCAACAAGGGGAACTAACCTGATCGTAAGTCCCAATTAGACTTGCTTTTGTTTGGAATGGGTAGTTCCAATGAGTTTTAAGGGACCTCATAAACTGTTAAATGCCTTGATAGATTGCTTATGGGAGGAAGACTTGAATTAAATCAACAAAATAGAACATCTAACCTCTATGTATTAAACCTTATCTACACTACGTCTAACTACTCTAATCTAGTTCTAGCTATCCTAATTTATCCTACAGGAGCATGACCAAAGAGAAGTTAAACATCATATATAAATCCCAAGTCTAAATGAATCAATTACTAGTTCACATAAGAACAAGGCTACATCAACTCTAAATTGCAATCCAATCACTCATTCAGGAATACATATTCCTTTTATGGAATTAAAGCTTGCAACTAACGTTTAACATAGTTTCAAATCAAGGATTGCTCATGAATTAACTATGATGAAGAATCACATTCAAACAACCAAAGCAAATCATAAACTGTAAGTCATCAATGAGTGAAAACATAATTCATATTCATATTTATGCTCACAACAAGATCCTGATTCTTAACATATAAAGAAGAGGAAAATCAATCTGAGAAAAGGCTCCTTCTCTGACCCAAACAATATTCCTTACTCACAATAAACAAAAGTTGTTCTGCCAAATGAAAAGGCCCAACTCTCATCTACAGAGGTGATATTTATGCCTTCAAGAACTAACCCCCCTGTCTCCCCTAACTTTTCCACTCCCCTCTCTTTCCAATACATGGATCAAAAAATGTACAGAGGAGAACAGTCAATGAGATTGTTGACACATTGAAGCCTTTGCTGGAGCGTCCTTCTTCCTGAGGAAGTGAACAAATGTTAATAAAAAGGGTGACTGTGTGTTGCCTCCCCATGATGAAAACCGGGACAACTTTGCTTTCAGAATGCGCATGCAATGCGTGGGATTCTAACCTGGAGTGCCTAAGGCTGGATCTTTAGACACAACGCTTCTACATACACGACTCTTCGAATCCACTCATGCGTCCTTTACTTCTTGCCTGCACAGATAGTTATCATTAGCTTCATGGTTGTGAGGAATATAACAGAAATGTTCAAATAAAACATAAACAATGTCTTCATTAACTTATAAAACTACGGGGCACAAGTGTGAAAAAGGATTTACACGAAACACATGCAACACATAGTTCTCGCTCAATCCATAGGCATGGCACGGTTTTTGAGGGCTTCACTTAATCGTAATTGGGTATTGGCCTCTCCACGAGTCGTAGTACCCATGCCTCCCACTTTCCCGGATGTGCAATTACACTATCGGGATTCTATAGGCCCGCCCTTTACACTAAAAGCTTGCTCCCTTTGTTATATTGGGAATTTTGTAAAACATGGGAATGCAAAGAAAATCCCGCTCCGATCACTTAGGTTGGACCTCAAATTTTATGTATCGGGGCTTATAAATATCATCAAGTCTAGCTATCACCCCTCTGCTAACTGCATGACCCCCGGGCTCTGCGGATTGCGAGAAGCGATCAGGGTAGGCGGACCCGAAATATATATATATATATATGACACTTAATAGTCTTGACGGGTTTGGATTGTATGATTTACCTTTGAAAAGTCCCGACTTCAACGTTTTTTCCAAAACACAAGAATACATGGGAAAACCCTATGTCTGGCCAGAAGGCCAGACCTGAAATTTTATGCGATTTGGTTTATAATCATCGACGGGTTCGGTAAACAGTGTCATGCCTTATAAAAAGGCTTTGGATCGGACTGATTGTGACATTGTGATATGGCTCTGAACCCGATATATGTATATCATGGTTAATAAAACCATCGGGTCTGGAAGATGGTAGTGCACCATATATACACAAGCTGAGGACCCAACCGATAGCGATATGCAGTGGGGCATTTGATGCATTTTAATGTTCGTTGAGGTTAAGTAAAAGGGGTGATTTATGCATATTGATGAAGGATTTTCATTATAAAGAGTTATAATGGGAATGAGGCGTAGTAGAAGGTTTTGGAGGGTTACGATGGAGGTAATGAATGGAGGGTTTTGGAAGGGCTAGAAATGAATCATGTAGCAGATTTTTTAAAGAGGGGTCTAACCATTAGGAATTCAAGATTTTGCTCGGAAACAAGTTAAAGTCTCTGGAATAAAAAAGATCATTCGGAGAGGTGGAGGATCAGCTTTTGGGGACCCATTCAAAATTTCTACCAAGGCAGGTTTTGGTAGGGTGGTAGTTGTGGCCACAACACCAAGGAAGAAGAATTATAAAGAGAAGTTTTATCTGAATTACATGTATCTATCTTGGGTTATTATCTGTTGGATATGAATTGCAATTATACTGTTTATTTACTGCATGCACTTGTATTAGTTGTGAATATTGTTAAGTATAAATGAAAGCATAAAGATAAGCTAAATCAATAAACTAATATTAGGTTACTAGTAAGGGTTTGGGTAATAACACTATTTGACCCCCGAGTAGGGCTGCACAAAGGCATCATCTCTGACTGAAAAGTACTGATAAGTGTGCGTAGTGACGTGCACACAGGGTCAAACCATGGACCACTTTGAACCCATCAAACATCCCCAAGGTGCAGAAACCTAGTTCTAGCACCCTCCCATACTACTTCAGGTGAGACGTCAGTCTGTGCTCCGCGGTCTGTTTCCAAAAGGGCTAGTAGTATTGAGATTTGTTTGGCTAAATCACCTCCGAACCTAGGTCAAGCCCCAACAAGCCAACAACCTACCTCATTTTGATGCTATAATACACTCCTTTGTTGAAGATATTGAATCACTTTCTCCTCAGGCTTAGCTCTACTGCTCACGGCATTTGGGGATAACCAAGCCTTGATGTCAATAATCTCTCCTTGAGTTAATTTCAATGTCCAAGCTCAAGCTCTCCAAGCACTCCTTCTCCAAGTCAAATGAGTAGCATGTAGGCACTATCTGAGCGTAAGGGTGAAAATAATCAAAGACCAACCATTTGGGAATGGGAGAGAATGAATATATAGGAACAGAGAGGAGTTAGGATCTCTCCAAAGATATGATAAGGACCTCATCTCAAGAAGTTAGCTCATAGCGATAATATCAAAGGGAAATATTGGCATAATTCGACCCCATCCACACCAAACAACCTCCAACTCTTCGTTTTGGAAGACTCTAGATCACACAACTTGTTGTACTCTTTGGGAAAACTTTCCTTTTAGGGATCAATGTGAGGATCCAAGTAAAAACAGCGCTGGCAGTGCGAGACCAATATAGTGCAACTTGCTATCAACATTAGTTTCCAATGTCACAGTCGCGTTGGTCTTAAAATTAGGGTTTTAGAGCTTACTTCTTCAGGGAAGGCTCAAGGCATGTTTCCATCAGTGTTTTAAGAAGGACCAGAAATGCATATCAGGATGGGTACACCACATGATTTCCAAGTTTTGGGCACTTTGGGGTATGACACAGGGAAGTGCAAGAGGCGTGACAAAATACTGTGTAACAAGAATGAAGAGTCAAAGAGGAGTGTGAAGAGGAACCAAGAGGAATAATAAAAATCCAACTATAGAGGAAAAGAGAGGTTGGCTTTCCTCCTAGGGAGAGCACATGAGAAGTGCTTGAAAGACTTGCAAGGTTGAGGAATGGGAATTGCCTAAGAAGTGAAATTGCGGACAATGTGTCTAGGTCTAGAGGAGCTCAAGAAGATTCTAAAAAGTTGGGAAAGTGTTCTTGCCAAGAATTTGGTTGAGAAGCAACTCAAGTTGTTGGCCAAGAATTTGATAAGAAACAACTCAAGGTTCTTTCTAAGGGATGAGAAACAACCTACAGAAGGGTGCTTATTGAGAGAGAGCTGATAAACCACATGGTTGTTTGTTGTTGGGCTAATAAACCACTCTTAGAGTGATTTCCATAGGCTATAAGCCACCCAATATTGTGAATTTTTGTTGTTCTTAGCTAATAAATCGCTTGAACATATCAGTGATTCCTATCATCTTTGAGCTGAGTATGGACCTTTGTTGGAACTATTAAAAAAAATCCTATTAGATCATGGATTTTACTCAGGGGTGTTGAGAAATTTAGGGGCTTGCATATTATATTATATTTCTCTTTCTTTAATAACTTCTTGTGAAATTTGTTAGCTTCTTATTAATTTAATTACGTTCTTCTTCATCAAACAATTATCAAATGTAAAAACTTGAATACTGTGATACACAAGAAAAACAAGATATACGCTCCAAGCTAGGACAAAACCCCTCCAAATGGAAAACCCAAAACATATATTGTCTTATAGAATCAGATCAAAGTGAGATATCCAAGACCCATGACGAACCTTCTAGATGCGGAGACAAACTCTCCTTCTGCACATAATATCCATCAACAATAACAGACCAACAACAAATATTCAACAAGAGATATGTTAAGGCAAAATTTCCACCAATCCTTCTTCAATTTTAGACTCCAATCCTCCTTCTTCTGCCAAATTTTAGAACCAATTAAGCGAATATTTGTGTCCAATTGAGCTCAACTCAACCTCTATTTATATTGTCTAGAGGGGTTCGAATAAACATGACATTTGGGGCAGGGCCAACTTCATAGGAAGGATCGACTTGGCATCTAGAAGGGTTTTTGACCCAAATTACATATTTAAAAATTATTTTTCCCTTTTCTTTACAATATGTACAAATAGGACTTTGATTCTTTGACTCATCAAATATTAGAAGAATGAAGAACATGCTTAACTAATGAAATAATAATTTATTGATCATGAAACCAGTTCTTGAAAAATAAATTATTCTTTTTCTTCTTTTTTCTTTTTACATAAAAAATACAATGACATAAGTATAAAGGTAATTATGAAGGCTAGACCTAGTAACAGTTTATAACACTCCCTCTTAACTAGGTATGTATTCGTAGTTCCATAATCAATAAAAGGATGCTTCTCAAATTGAAATATTCTCATAAGAAGAGTTGGATTGGTAAGCGATCTTTAAGCATCGACATCATAACCAACATTGTAAAATACCATCATTGCAAGGCATTGACTTTACAAGCTCTAAATCTCCACAATATTAGAGCGCAAAACTAGTAGGCATACATATGGAAACCACCATAGCCTCTCAAGGTACATACCCCATCTAGATGTTCTGAAGGTATGTCCTTCCAGGACTATTCTTATCTTTGATTTCCAATCCTAAAAGCAAATTGGTCCTCTTCAAAAACCACTCTTATCTCGGATACCCTATTAAATCCTCAAAGTGTGTCTGTCCATGGGACTACTTCCTAACCAATATTCCAATCCTCAATGAGTACCCATCCCATATGCTTATCCAATCCTCCAGTCTCCCTCCTAGTGTGATACACTATATGTATAATGGTTAGTCTTGGCCTAGCACATGACAGATATGGAGGATATTGTTTACACCATCACACACTCTTAACCAGAGAGGAGGTCCTTACTCCTCCTCAAATATGAACGATAGTTCTTGCTCCCTCTCAATCAAGGAGACATCATCACAATCCATAGGTGGTCTCGAACTTCATCAATGCATCACCTGCTTTTCCTTCTGTGGAGATCTTAGTGGTAGTTGCAAGCGATCATATTTCATAATACATCATATCTAAGCTTCGACCTTCTTTCACTTTTCATCTTCATGACAGTGTTTCCTACCTCCTAATAGCATCACATCATATCAAAATTCAAGTCTCTTGGATCTTGTCAATCATCAAACAACATTGTCATCAAATGGTTCATCTTTCAATTTCAAGGAGCTGAGCTTCCTGACAAGTGCTAGCATGTCTTCTTACTTTATAATAGAGTTCTACCTCATATTCATGAAAGAGTCATATGAACTTTCCAATATTAATTTTTTTTTAATTTTTCCATGTCATCAAAAGTGTTGTTCACTCAATCCATGCACTTTCAAATTAAATCAAGCTTTTGTTGTTACAACATCATTTAGCATTCTCTGCTTCCGGCCTCTTCACATGTCTTTGCAATATTTTCTACCAAGAAGCCAATTCATATCAAATTACATCGTCAATATTAGAGTTGTCAAAATGTAATATCCTCTAGTCAAAGTGTCATTTCAAATTCTGTTATTTTCTCCCTCTGAAGTCAAAATTCCTTTGCATGTTTTGTCTTCATATTAAAACTAATCAACTACAAGCTTCAATATCATTAGGTTCCCTAAAAGTCCCTCTTTCCATCATGCTCATCATTATCAAGGAGTCATCATCAAGCATGAGTCTTACTTTACTTTGTTCTTCCATCTTTCTTATCTTGCTTCCACAATTTTGACAACCTTCATTATGTGCCTATAATTTTCTTCAGCAAGTACAACCAAGGAAAATATCAAATACGATAGCATGATGTTAGTCTTGTCAATATAGGGTTTCCATTATTTCTCAAAATTTTACTTCTAGGGTTCTAGTTACAAACCCTAAATATTCTTTGATCTAACCCTTATTATGGTTTTTACTTTTAGTGGAGACACCCTGTCCCAGGGTTTTGTCTTTAAGCCCTAAGATTTATCTTAATCCAATCCTTTCTAGGATTTGACACATACCCTATGGTTTTAACTTTCAAAACTAGGGTTCTAATATCAAATGACATTTTTCCTTGCAAACTCTTGATATTATTTCCTAAGAGCTAGTGTTTCCTTGGAGGGAACAATTAGCTAGGGTTATGGCTTTTTATAGCTTAATCCTTTGTTTCTAGTGTTAACTCAACCTAATCTAGGGTTTAGGAACCCTAAATGACAATAATATTCAAGACTTTACAGATTTTCAAGTCCTACAAACCCTACGTTCTCAATATATTCAAAAGATGTAAAATAAAAACTACAAAACCCTAGAAAATATTGGCCCATAACATGGAATACACATAAAAAATGTATATACCTTTGCCACCCTATCATACCTTATTTGTTCTTGAGAATATTTATTCAAAAAGGACAATATCATTTCTTTATGTTGCCTTCAATGATGTCACTCTTTCTTCAATTTTCAAGTGTCAACTTTCAAAAAGTACTTTAACTTTTTTGAATATAGAGTCTCCATTGAAGTAATAGCTTCATCATTAGTTTATATATATTGATTTCACGTAGGAATGTTTCTCTTATTCTTAATGTAGGAATGGCATTTATAATTTTTTTATTGATTTGTTCTCCAAGTACTTTAGATTCCATTGATTTTTAATTTTCTTTTGAATGGATCGACTTCATGATACAATTCAACCTAATTATCTATTGTGATATATTAAAATCATTCTCAATGAAATTTCAAGGTGATCAAGTGATCAGGTGATCGAATTTATGCTTGGAAATGAAAGTGCCCAGAACTTGTTGCAACTAGCATCAAATCAAAGTCATCGTCATTCGGAATCCAACAACGTTCATTTCACCTCAATCCGACACAGGGAGCTCAAGTTATAGCTTGCTGATCATTTTCCCAAACATGCAAAAAATGCAAAAAATTGCATTTTTACTGTGTTTTTTAGGATTTTAAGGACTAGTGATAGGCTGCCACTTGTCCTCTCTCCATAGGTTAAAAGTTCACAAATTTTCCATTGGTGGATGGTGTGTATTAGGTGGACCAATAGTAGTGAGCCACGTGGGTGAATGGGAGGTAGCCATGTGGTGTTACCACATAGGTCAAACTTTTATATGTGTCGAATAACCACCCCACAAGAGTCAATCTTGTGACCTCGGAGTGAACAACAACATGCTTGCACTAATGTGCCACAGGTATTACTTCTTAAACTATGGGTGAAATATCTTATTTAAATGTTTCATAATGCACATATGGGGGAGGGGTTTGGGCTAAGCCATAGCCCCTGGCCACCACAATGCCATGTGACCATAGGTGGCTAGGCCTTAACCCATCCCACAGCCATGACCCAAGCCACAACAAAAGTTCCATACCAACACCAATGATCGAATGTGGAAAGTTGGGGTCTAGCCCTAAGGTACATGCACCACAATGTGACCCAATGACGAAGGAAAAGGGGCCTAGTTGGAAGGCGGGTGATTAGCCTAGTACTTGACCCTCTGGCCCATATGTCCACATTTTTTGGCCTTAAGGTGTTAGAGGGAAAATTAATGGTCTAACAAATTGCACCTATGAAGGGTGAATTTGTCACTTAATTAGCAATTTTTAGGGAAGAATTGTCAGATTGTTAGCTAGAAGGGTGAAATTATAGGATGGTTAACAACCAAGTTCATGGATGAGCTTGGAGCTCATAACGTTTTGAGTTTTTCACCAATTTGAGCTTAGAAAGAGGCTACCTGGGGGTTTTTGGCTGCTTTGAATCCATTTGTGACCTCTTTTTTATGTTTTAAGCATATCTGGATGGCCCTTTTACAGGTTTTTAGGCCAATGGATGTATGGATAAAACAAGGATTGATATAATTTTCTAAGGGTGTTGAGCATGAAGAAGACCTTGTAGTGGATTCTTCACCTTCAGAATTCATTTGCAACAACTGATACTTGTAAGGTTTAGATATTGGACATTTTTCTCTCTATGTCAAGATGAGGTAAGCTTGGATTATGTCCTTCTTTTGGCATGTATGTTCTTTTTCAGATGATGTATAGGGTATTTGTATAACACTCGTTGTATTTTTGTAGTTTACATGGTGATTGCATGTTTTCATGTTGTTTATATGGGAGATTTGTCTGAATAAGAACATTTCCTTAAAATGGAATTAGCCACATGGTCATCATCATACTTTATGTACTTCAATGTGACACTGAAATATGAGTGGTATAATCATTATTGATAGACCCGGAGATGTAGCCTAGGAGGGGTGAACTCTGTCATCAAACCTTGTGTTCCTCTTCTCTATGCTTACATGAATTATATATGTTATGTTCATTATGACTGACTTTCACATGAGAACTAATTCATGCCTGAAGGGACACTAAACAAACATGTTTCTTATGAAGACCCATTTTCATGCTTGCAAAGTGTCAACATGGTTCTAATAGTTTTTGTTTCATTCGATTTTGAAAAGAGAGGAAAAAATCACCTATTCCACTTTCAAATCACAAGATTGACTGCCATGACACCATATTTCTCTGTGACTATCACATCTGGCTACTCAAAACTATGAGTCATTAAATTATTTGACACCACTGTAAAGTATAGGTAATGATGTTATGTGATGCCACAGAGATATCTTAGCGACTACGATGTGATCAATTGCGAGCCACAATATGCAAGCCATAGAAGAGAACAAGTCTTTTCATAATTTCTTCCAATAAGTCAATGAGCCATATGCGAGTTTCTATTATAGATTCATTTACTACTGATGTCACAGACCATTATCATGTATGTGTTGTTATATAGAATATATATAATCCTTTCAACCATGGAGTATCATAGAGATCAAGACACTGAAAATTGATTCCATGGTGTTATGTAAGTGGACCAACGAGCCATACAGAGATCAATGAGCCTACCACCATGCCACATATATAAATGTGAACTTCTGAGATGTATAGTGCAACCTATGCATATCAATCTAGTTATTGTAATGTATTATCACTGTAATATATATATAGAAAGAGAGAGAGAGAGAGAGAGAGAGAGAGAGAGAGAGAGAGAGAGAGAGAGAGAGAGAGCGAGAGCCTTTAGTAGGAATGTTTATGGATTCGTTGTGTAGAAGGAGGGTTTGGCTTGGCATCTAGAAGGCTGGTCATGGGTGTTGGATATCTCACTTTGATCCAAGTCTATAGGAAGAGAATTTTTTTGGGGGTTCCCCTTTGAGGGTTTTTTCCTTGGCTTGGAGCCTATATCTTGAGTTTCTTGCGTAGTGTGATCTTCATGTTTTTACATTTGATAATTGTTTGATGAGTAAGAACACAATAAAATTAATAAGAATCGAACAAATTTCACAATAAGTTATCAACTAAAGAGAAATATAATTTAATATGCAAGAATCCCAATTTCTTACCATGGTTTCAAAGAAAAGGTTTAATGAAGGAGGTCTCAAGATCACACTATGTTGAAACTTGGATCAAAGTTTAGTGCATCCTTGTAGGTTTTCGAATCTCGTTGCGGTTTTATTGGACAAAATTATTAGCTTCCTATGGATACATCGAATGATATTCTATGACATATAGAAATAACTTTATCTCATTCTCAATGTAACTTGAATATCTATAACCATAATCACTATTATAGTGGCTCGTTTCTATCACTTTGGTTCGACTATAATGATCACATTTTAGAGAGGCTCACACCTATGGTCTATTCTATTGGATCACACTTGAAGATCATTGTATTTTCTGACATCACATTGGTTCTATGATAGGCTCAATTTAAAGTTTTGAGATCTTAGGGGGCAGATTGCATTATTCCTTGGTCAGATTTCCCTCTAGCTCACAATCTTTTATGTGGTGACAAGTATACACTCATGTATGAAAAAAGACACTTTTAATATTTAACAAAAAACTACTGATATGACAGATGCTCGAACTACTATTGAGGTACAAAATATATTTTCAATGGCCACCACAATTTATATTTTTAGCTCGATTAAATTTACAGTTTCTTCATGCCTCAATTAAATGTACAGTGGCATCATTATGAGCAATTGCATTATGATTCTGGCTACCACATTGTGTCTCAACATATAACAGCTCACATAATTTACTTGTATATGGCTCACACAAGTTTACAATAGTTTGATGGGTTTTTTGAATGAGTTTTTCGTTAGTCTGACGTCTGATGCTCGCATCCATTTTATACGGGTTAAATTATAGTTTAATGACACTCTTCTATGAAGGTTGACCATATCACATTGACTATGAAATATTCACATTAGCATCACTTGTATTGACTAAGATATATACTCGGTGATATTGTTTCATTGAATCTAAGTTATATCACTAGAATCAGATGTAGGTTTCACATTTGTCGTAACATACACATCAGTCACACACAATGACTTGTATTTTTATGTTTCAAATTCCTTTGTTATGAAAAACAACAAGTCCTCTTTTCTTGATTCTATGCACATTTCTCTAACACTCTTTCACAGTTCTTATTATTTCTAGCAACATTGAGATCAATGGCATGATAACTTACAAATATTTTGAAAAATCCTCATATATATCTTCCACTTGCATCATACCAACCCCAAGATCAAGGAGATATATTCTTTGTTGAATTTATTTCAAATGTTGAGAATAATATTTTCGATGCTCTATGGGATTCTAAGAAGGAACGAGAGTAAGTGACATGATTTTTATTATCAACAAATGCATTAGAGATTATGCTCTAATATCTTATTCTTTCATGCAATTTTGGTCAAAATGAGGGATAAGGTGGATAACAAATATCCTTAATATAAATAACATTAACATAATTGACTATCTTGTTGAATAATTTCATTTAGTTTTGTGTTTTTATAGATCTTGAGAAGCTCTCAATCATAAATATCTTTGTTGAAATAATAATCATGGAATGTAATCATATTAAATAGACTAAAATGTCATGATATGACAAGTCTATAAAGTAAGTAGGGAAACTTCATTGCTTTTATAATATTTTCATTTAGCAACTTTCAACAAAGTCCTAAAAATATACGACCTCATTTTTTTTTAAATGACGCTTAGAATGAATGACTCCCATGGTATGCTCAAACGATAACTATATAATCCATTGCTCATGTATTGTATAAAAACATTTATTACATCATATCTTAAATGATTGTTCAGAAAAAGGTTTGATTATTTAAAGATATTTGAAGTTTTATTTTATCATTTTTAACACTATAAAAATATTTTTAAGAAAATATAATGACTCATTATCATTATTATTATTATATTAGATATAGCGTATTAAGCGGTTATGTTTGAATATTCAAACTATACTTATAGCTATTTTTTTTTATAGAGATTTCAATTATTCTTATCTTAAATTATAACATTTTAATTAATTGCAAAGGAAATATTTTATTTAAACTATTTTCTGTGAAATGTCTATTTAATTTATTCTTGTTAATAAAGTATATTTACTTTTTCAATTTGTTTTTAAACAAATTGAATAAATTACGTTAATAAAAAATAAATTAAAACATATTTCATCGAATGCGGTTCTATATCGACCCAGGTGAATGGATGTATCAACATTAACTTTCATTTTTCAAATATACCGATGGACGAGATTCGATTTGAGATGAATATGATGGAATATACTTCGTATGAGTCCTAGATCATAGTCTACATTCCAGATCAATGGTTGGGTGTGAGGGAGAGAAAAGTGATCCAAAAAAAATATTTAAAAGTTTTGTTGCGTGTAAAAATTGGTTGCCACCTATAACATAACGTGCGCATGTGAAGTCGAGCAGGCACCACTTCGACTCTCCAATGACTTCGAATCTCCAATGGAGTGGTTACATGATGGATAGACACTCTATAAGGCTAAAAATAGGGGGTTAAAATAGAAACACGACAGTGAAATGAATCTCGAGAACGAAGAAAGCCCATAGTCTACAACATTCATTCCATAAAGGAAACTAACCTACAATCAAATATAACCATCAGAAAAGAATTATAACGACCAATCTTGGAGCAAAAAAAAATATTAGTAACAGTGTGTTATGATGTTACCTTACAAAACATGGCATCTGCAACAATGTCTTACTAAAAATTGACTGTGTGTTGTAGCTAGCGCAAGGAGAGTACCTAAGGGTTTCTAAAAGAAAAAAATGCAGATGTGGAAATTAACAGTAGAAGCATCGAGGAAGATCCTTGATTAAATTTTCCCATTAAAACTATAGATAACCATTCTGAGAACATAACAACTCTATAAAAAAGGAAAATTTAATTATTAAAAGAAAACCCTAGCGAATAGGAGATAACGAGTAAGCAGATTGATAAAAAGATTAACAAGGGTGTCATGTACCTACGAGAGAGAGAATGACAACTGAAAGGGTGATGGAAACCACCCTTTTAGGGTTTAGTTACAGAGCCCGTGATTACATTCCAGAGAGAAAAATTGCAAATGGTCCGCGGTGCAGTGGAAGGGGCAGGGGTAGTTACCCCATAACTACTTCGTCGCACATTCCATCTATCTGATTGAAAACGTTGAAGATCGATGATGTCTATCCATACACATGTAAGAGTCAAATTTGATCACTTGCTCCTCCAATCCCATAACAAGTGGGATCAAGAAAGCTCACTAGAATTTCTGTTTACTAACTATGGAAAGGCGTAGAGAGGTACCCTCGACGCATAATATATATATATGTTGTTTATAAACATTACCCCAACCTAAGTGAATAAGTTGGACAATTTATGTACTCATCAAAAGATTTAATAACAAGTTAGGTTATGTTGGAATGGTATGTAAAAATATGAGTATATATATATATATATATATATATATATATATATATATATATATATATATATATGGGGCAAACCTCTTAACCTGTGTTAAATTTTATAGTTGCAAATTATTTGAATTCTAACTCTTATGGTAGTGAAATCTCAGTTTTATACACTCATTTATGCATATTACCATCAATTTATCATTTTGTTATAATCCCAAATCATGAGATGGCTCTTTCGCTTGCAATGGTTAACCTCTTAACATGGCACATAGTCAAATATCGTTTATCTGCCCAAACACCTTTTATAATTTAGTCGAATATCATTTATGTGCCCACACAACCTTCATTAATAAATTATTCATTAATTAATTTTTTATTAAATATTAAATTATTAATTATTAACGAGTGTATTGGAATGTCTACGGGTGTATTCTTAATATAATAGTCAATGCTTTTGTTTCCAGGAAGAATTGCAATGGTCTAAGCCTCCTGATTTCTTCAAACTTGTTAAGTGCTTCACTTACTTGGAAAGGTCTTGTCTCGAGAGTTTGATTTATAACATGTTAAAGTGCTGCACTTTTTTGTTAATTAGTAGTTCTAACTCAAATTTGAAGATGATTAAGATCGCATATATTGTAACTAAATGTATGTTTATATAAAGTTTACTTTATAGATGTTTTGTTTTTTTTAATTATATTTTATTAACTACGTTTAATTTTGCTTGGGAGTTTTTTAAATAAATATTAGAGTTATATAATTTGTAAAATTAAAATGTTTTAATATATTTATAAAAAAATTCCATATAAAATTGTGTATAAAACTGTATATATTCAAAAACAATTTTAAATTAAAAAAAAAAAAAAAAACAATTTCACCTAAAATTGTATTTTATAATTCCAAAAACTAAAAACTATATTACCCTAAGAAAAAATTATTCCTCCCTAGGTAAGATGTGTATTATTCACAAATTTGTTTTAACTTTTCTGTCAATAATTGTTTATGATTTTGTTGTTTAAAAATTTGTGCATTATGCACGTGCATTAATTTATTGTTTTAAATGTTCCGTTGGATAATTGTTTTTGCGATTTTATTGTTTTTGCTTGACATTAGGTTAGCACTAAATTAGGTTGCAGTAATAAATAATTGTAGCAATAAATACTCTATAATAAATAATTTATCTATGACGTTATAATACCGTGATAAGCTTAGAGACCAATTGTGACATTGGATTTGATGTACTTTGAAAATATTGAGTAAAAGGGTAAGCAGTTAGAGGTTCAAGAATTTAGGGTGCAGAATGTTAGACACCATACACATGGGAATTAGACAATATATACTTAGCATGAGATGTTGACGTGGTTAATTAATACTCATCTAATTTTAATTCAATTTAACGTTTTAAATTTTAATGGTCGACGATTAGTTGTTGAACGGTCATCTCCAAACTTGGTTAGCAACTATTCCTTAAATGCATTCCAACTATCAATAGAACCAGATGGTAATGCAAAGTACCAAGATCCTGTTGATCCTTGAAAATTATAAGAGACTAATCGTACAACTATGTCTTCTTCTACAACTCCATTTAGATTTATGGACAACATAAAGTTATTTATGTGTTCCTTTGTAGGAAGGCCATTATCGGGATTGAATTTTGGCAACCATTTCAATGGGTGAGTAGGTAATGGATGCAATAGTCCTACCATTTGAATAGCTCCTGGATTTTTCTAATGTGTTTGAGCCATTATGGGAATCTATGAGGAAGAAGATGTACCAGTGTTTGAAGCTGATTGGGTAGAGGAGGATTGTGGTCTTGTACCAATGTAAATCGCAATCTAAGATGGTGATGTGGATGATTGAGTTTGTGATGAAGAAGATGAAATGAATGAGAGTGTTTACAGTGATGATGAAAGAATATCACTATGAGTTTTAGGGTCTGATTTATTATTTTTCCTTCGAGGAGGAAGTAGAGGAAATTCAAATGGAGGAATTCCAAAATTTTCACTCTGTGATCTAGTTAATCTTCGAGAGGAAGGAAAATGAGAAGAAACACTGGCTTGAGATAATTTAGATTCTTCTTGAGAAAGAGAAATCCCTTGTAACTTGTGAATTAAAGACTGAACTTCGAGAGTTTCTAAAGAAGAAGGTTGATTTAATTTTCTTGGAGAAACACTAGTGGATTGTAAAGATTTCTTCACAACTTCTCGTTTAGGATTTGGGGATTTGGAATGTGACTAATAAGTCAGAGGTGATGGTGAGGGAGTTTTACTCTTAGAATGGCTTTCTAATTTAGATTTTATTGCCATTCACAGTCAGACCCTCCTTCTAGCGCCAAAATGTTGAAGCCTCGAAATTCACTACTACAACATGGGGGAATAACCACCCGGTCCCGACCTTAAAAGAAGCTCCCTTTCCGTTTGGTATACTGGCTCTGACTGGGGATAATGGGACAATTTTCACAGAGAGAATTGATTCTATAATGTTTTCGAGGTGATAAAAGATGTAACAGAGAATGATTCAACTAAGTATAATCTAATCTAAATAATAAACACATGCATATATCTTAATCTAACATTATCTGAATATAAATATACCTGAGAATAAACTAAGATATGTGATCTACACATATGTCTCAAAGAAATTGATAATAAAAATCATTCAACTGCCAAAATAAATGAAATCGTTAATGATAATTATTTTGGATAAATAGTTAGAAAAAACAATTGAGAAAAATTTATCGCATATAGTAATTGTTCACGTATTCAATACAAAATCAGAGCTGAAACATCATACAAAAGTGCAATAATGTAGAAATATATCTCATATTTTCGTACATAAAACAATCAAAGAAAGAGTATTGCTAATGCATAAATAAAACATGATCATACGATAAAAGTACCATATATGAAAGGTCTTACTCATTGGCTCAGCAATATTGATCCAATTTCATCCAATCAAATACACTGTAAGAGTACAGAAGTGCAATTTCAGTAGAACATGCTCGATATTCAAAGAAAAATAGATCATGTTCCAATAATTTCATCAAAACCTTCCCAAAAAATACAGGAGTGTAATGTCTTGAAAAGTGTTTTTGATAAAATTCCAAACCACTCTCTAAAGGTGTGAGAGGGGTTTAAATACTATAATACATGGCTGAAATAGATTATTACAAAAAAGGCTGAGGAGGTTTCAAACAACCTTCCTCAGAGTAAGAAAAAATAAAACTAAAAATAGAATTAAACTAATGACAAGATTCTTTCAACTTGAAGTATATAGTCGACAAAATTGATCTTTGAGATTACAAATGTTGATCATTGGTTTGAGCTGAGGTGGTTGGCCAATTGTGGATTTTAACTATCCTGCTAATATGGTATCTGATAGAGTTGGCACCATTTTTTGTGTAGAGGTAGTTAAGCATCACAGAGTCATCCACTGGCTATGTGATTTAACCAAATACTGCCAGTATGTCTCCCAATCTAGTCTAGTCAGTTGTTTGATTGCTTCTTCTTTGGTCTAAGTTGTTTGTTTCCATTATTGTTCCAGTTGTTTGATATTTGGTATAGACCCTGGTATGCACTCTTTGACAAGGTTGGCACTGTTGAGGTTTTCACTAACAACCTCAATTATATTGCTTGTTGCAATTTCTGTTGTCGCCCCTTTTGCCTACTTTAACCGTGTATCCCAATCTGTAAATAGAATATCTTTGTGGGATTCTTCTATTTTTGGTAGATTAGCCTTTCTTCAGTCATCAGAATCCTACCAGGTAATAAATTTAGAAATCTTTTTATGGATTTCTTCATATGCAAACCTCAGATCAATCACTTGGTTTGTCAAGTTATCAATTGTCTCATTGTAGGGATTGATTTGTGAGATTTTATGGCATTGCATCTCTTCTTGTTGTATTAATAAGGAATTTAGCTTGATTTCTTCTTTGATGAACTTGTCTATTGGAGGGTTATCTTTAAATCTATTCACCATGGCCCGCATTTGGCAAATCTATGAGTCCTTTTCTGATATGCTTTCCTGGTGTTGTAACCTCATTTCTTCGAATTCCCCTTAAAGCTGAACTACCTACTATTCTACTTGCTTATCGGTTATCTCTTCTTCTAATTGTTGTTCAAGTCAAACAATTCTTTACTCTTTTTATTTTAGCAGGAGTTAGACTTGCGTTGCTTTATCAATGGTCGATGAGGCATAGGCACCTGCAAACTGTGATAACTTCGTAAGGTTTTATGATGGATCAACAAGAGTGTCTTTCCACACAACTTCCATTGATTCATTTTCTAGAGTTGCAATAGTCGTGGTGTCTAATTTCCTCTTCTTTCTTTGTATTTGAACTACAGCCTTATGCATAGGGCTGTAAAATGTGTCGAGTGGAGATATTTCCTCAATTTTCAATACAATTTCGAAAGTGGGAAAATCCGAAATAACCTCAATATCTTGAGTGTTTGTAGCCCCTTGCTGTGTTGTCTCTAGATTTGCGTTGTGTTGAGTCTATTTGGGGGTTTGAAATTTAGATGTTTCCTCAAGATTTGTGCCTGTTTAGAGCTTCTTATTGAATTCTTCCCATTCCTTTTCTAGGTCAATAACTGGAATCTTCCATGTTTGAGATGAAGTGGAGCTGAACTCTGTCTGTTTCTTGGCCAAGGCCTGTTCGGTCGTTTCCTCAGTATTTCCTTCTCTATCTTTCTTAGAATCTTTATTAGGACTCCCTTCTCCATTCAGAGATTGTTGCTATGATTGTTCCGACTCGTGAGTTGGTCTCTCTTATGTTTCCTCATCAGAATTTTCTTTGAACTTCCATCGAGGCTCATGCTAGGAGTCAATTCTCTTATTGGTTCAGTTTGTAATAGGTCTAGTGGGACCTTTAACAATATTTTATTCCTATATACATGAAAAGCATTAATATCATCTAGGCTTAACTGTAATGATGCTAAATGTAGGACCTATGCAAATGATTTGGCTCCTTGAAAGAGGTCATCAAATGGATCCTCTTAATGGGTAAACTATTTGACTTTACCATGGTGGTGAAGTCTTTAGCAACTTGATTTGGGTCATACTTTTGCCCTAGAACTGTGGCCAATTTTACAGATACAATATTCTCTACTTCTTTAATTATGTGCCTATAGCCATGTAGTGTGAAAGCGCCACATTGTAATGGGAAGGTTGGCCGAATGGCTTTCTTCTGCTCCCTCAGGGATTTAGTTAACCACTCCCCTATTGTCTGGTAAGCTATCTCCCTTGCTAATAGCTTGTCTAGAACATAATATGGGAGGACACATGGAGCTAAAATGCTCCTAAAAGCTCTGATATAAGTGAATGTCTCTTCATCGAACCATCTTGCAATTTGCAAGATGTCTATCTTGGCTTCTTCGGAAAGCCTGGGGGCCATTTTATCAAAAATGGTTTTCTAAATAGGCAGCATAATACCATGGAAGATTTTGTAAAAATGGGAATTGAATTGGAATTCCCACAAGATTTTATGGTACACATGGATGGGGAGAGGCTTCTATATAGTCCACTTCCAACCCTTGTTTGGAAATTGAGAGAAAAAACAAATGGTGTCTATCACATAAGTGCTCACATAAAAAGGGGGAATAATTCTTGAGGAAACACTTCTCTTTTTGTTATATTCCCTAATAGCCATAGCTAAATTATTGGATAAAATCTGAATCAAATTCGTAATTATTGTTTTAACCGTTGCATCAATTAATGGAAGCCATTATGTATAAAATTTGTTATTATCTACTTTACCAAATAATCTACACCTCATCGCAGTTGTGAAATTAGGTGTGGCAGAGAGAGATGCAACTGGGTACATACTGGATTTCTCTTATTTGAATTTTCCTAAGCCTAACCTGCAGGTCTATGTCACGTCCAATGGGTCCTCATTCTCTTTAGAAAAATGCTTAAGGAAATATTTGTCATAGAGATTTTGAGGCTCTGGTAGATGGTACATCTGGCACAAGTTGTCTGGTGTGAAAGATCCCATGAATTCGTGTCTTGCATTCTTCAAATTTTTTCCTAAGATATTCACATTATCAATCACCCATTTTACCATCTCTGTGTATGGTAATATCTCAGGTCTTGCAACTATTCTGTGTAAAAACGAACATGCTGCATCAAATTAGGAAGTGTCAAATGATTCTTCAACATCAGATGTTGCCTTTATTTCTAGTGGCATGTGTTTCTCTTCTTCCAGTAGGTTATACATAGCTTCCCATGATGTGGTTCCTCCATCTTTTTTGTAGGTGGTATCGCAGAAGAGTTGTACCATGTCCGATTTCTCGGATGCAGTGGCTTTTCCCTTCTTTACCATCTTTTCAAATGTTGTTTTCTCCAGAGGTTCCCTGAAATTGAATGGAAGTTATCGGATGAACACATAGAGCGAAAATGAAAATGAAAATGAAATCATACAGTTAATTCCGAAAGGTGACAAGGAAGAAGCTTTTATTTGAAAATGCAGAGGAAAGATATCAAATCATGTCTAGCCGTTTTAAACATAAATTCCATTAAAACTCATTAAATATGCACTAATATATTTTATTATTTCTTTTATTATTCATTTAAGCCAGCACATCCTAAATGTGCAAAAAAAAATCAATTTGATGAGTTTAAAGTGTGCAATGTCGATTATGCGATTGCGATAAAGATTATCACAATATCACAAATCACAACATCACACTCTCGGTTATGCATTATTTCAAAGTTATTTAGAATTTTACGACATGCAATGTGAGCGGCATACATTTTATAGTTTTGAGTGCATTTTGCTTGAATGAATATTTATTGCATAAAGTAACCTTTTACTATGTGCCATACCTAACCTAAGTTATAACAATTATCGCATACTTCCAATCGCATTTCGCAACCTTTCATGGTTCACAAGATTTCCCTGTTATGAAACCAGCTCACAAAAAGATAGAAAAGATAGTTGAACGCCTTAGAATTCAGCCTCTTCGAGGGGGCCACCTCCTTTACATTACACAAATGAACAATTCTTGGATGATACAAATGAAAAGACCTCCTTTCTATATATAGGAGTCTAAGGGGTCATAATATAATCAGAGCCGACATAACAATAATAATGTAAGGGCACAGTAATAACAGTAGTGAGCTTCTACGGGGCACAATAGTAACAATATGGGCACTACATGGATACATCAATATAATAAGGGGGTTGTACTAATAACAATAAGGGGTTACACTAGTAGTATAGGGGCCTAACATGCCCCTCTCCTTCCAAAATTGTTGTCCTCAACGCTTGAGTAGTTCTCGATGCTTTTGTATAAAATTCTTGTCCTCCCATTTGGAATCTTCAGTTGGTAAGTTCTTCCACTTGATGAGATACTCTGAAATTGATCAATTTTATAGCTATCGGGTTCTTGTTTCTATGACTGCCCTAGGTTCCAATATGATTTTTCCTTCCTCTTCAATTTCTGGTAATATTGTTTGAATTGGGATCTTTTGAAACTTTTGAATAAGTGGCCATACTTCTTCGTCCTTATTCCATTCATCCCTTCCTTCATTTACCCAATCTCGTTGGATAATAGAAATAGCACAAAACAATGCTTCCACATCCTCATCCTTTCTTGAGAGTGCATCTACAACAAAATTTTGCTTCCATTTTATATAGATGATGTCAAAGTCATAATTGAACATATTTATGACACATTTTTTCTATTCTTCTAAAGATAATAGTTGTTTCAAAAAGTATTTAAGACTATCATGATCCATTTTTACCTTGAAGTGTCTTCCCATTCTGTAAGGTTGCCATTTTTTAAGTGCATTTAGTATTGCCAACATTTCCTTCTCATAAATAGCTTGCTTGAGATGTAGCAGTAAAAATACCCAATCACCTACATCAAAACATTTTTCACTACGATGTTGATCTACCTGTTGTTTCATTCAATTTTGCACCAAAGTGGCATTATCCTTTAAAATTTGGAGAACTTGTTGTTGATGCTCGATGTGATCTTTCACGGCTTGAACCTTTTTCTTCTTGATATGTCCTTCTATCTTTAGAGTTTGAGGAGTGGTAATTTCTTCCAATCCTTTACAAGATATGGTTGGATTCATTTCTTGATGCTTGATGTGATCTTTCACTTCCTGAACATTTTTCTTCCTGATATGTCCTTCTATCTTGATAGTTTGAGGAGTGGTAATTCCGACCAATGAATTACAAGATATGGTTGGATTCATTTCTTCTTTCTCGATGTGATCTTTCACTTCTTGCACCTTTTTCTTCTTGATATGTCCTTCTATCTTGAGAGTTTGAGGAGTGGTAATTCTTGCCAATGCTTTACAAGATATGGTCTGATTCATTTCTTCTTTCTCTGGGGTTGGGTCCTGGCGTATATCCTCTTCTTTTGATGTTTCTTGATCCTTTTCTTCCTCCTCTTCATACTCTATGTAAAATAATTTCTTCTCAGCACACTTATGACCTTTAGTGCATTTTCTATCATAATTGTAACAAAGCCCTTTTTCTCTTTTTTCTTCCAATTGTTGTGGTGTAACCCTTGTAGGTTGTCGAAGGCTAGGCGGAACAACACTTACATCGTTATAGTTGTGAGGGGTAGACTTCCTTGTTGCCATAATTTTACTTTCCACTATGTCACAAAGCCCTTTTACTCTTTCCAATTGTTGTGGTGTTGCTTTACAGAAGGTGTTGCTCTTTGTATCCTCATAATGTGCTATCATTTCCTCCATGAGAATTGACCACGTAACAAGTTGTTTATGAGAACAAAGCCCTTTATACCATAAAAATTGATCTAGTTCTAAATATGAAGATGCAATACATACCTTTTGTAACACTGGCACACCATGTAGATCAAAATATTGCTCCATGTGAAGTATCCAATTTACTAGATCCTTGCCATCAAACTTCTTCATATCGCCTTTTCTTGATTTTAGAAGCTCGATCTTGAAATGACTATAACTCTGTAATTTCGGTTCTTCCAGTTCTGAAATTGTGACTTGCAGTATCCCTCTGTGTCCTCTTTCCAATGCCACCAGTCTGATCGAATTTAGATTCTCCAAGAAAGAGTTATGCACAATCTCCCAAGATAACCTAATTATATACATTTTCAGAAGAGCGAACTTGTATGAAGTGCCACGTGTAACTGTTTTTACCTTAGGATCTAAAAAATATACACAGGAAACTACAGTTCGTCCTCTTTTTGTAACTACTTACGAAATTTCAATCTAATGCTCAAAATAAAAGTTATGACTATTTTCCCTAGGTCACCTGTTTGGAATGTAATTCAGGAGTCTGCAAAAAGATTGACTTCCTTATATCACATTCCTGCAAATATTGCATGAAAATCTTTGAAATTCAGACCCGAGGTTCAGCACGATTTCTTATCAAATGGGTTTTATGGTAGCATCTAAGAAATTGCAGAAAAAAGTTATAGCGAAAATGCCACGATGACCTACTTGGAGCAGCGAAACCTTAGAATCCAAAGCTGTGATACCAAATGTTATGAAACCAACTCACAAAAATATAGAAAAGATAGATCAACACCTTAGAATTCAGCCTCTTCAAGGGGGAAACCTCCTTTATATTACACAAATGAATGATTCTTTGATGATTCAAATGAAAAAACCTCATTCCTATATATAGGAGTCTAAGGAGTCACAATATAACCCAGCCGACCTAACAATAATAATATAAAGGCACAAAAATAACGATAGAGGGATTCTATCGGGCACAATAATAACAATATCGGGACAATAGGGGCACAACAATATTAATAAGGGATACAACTACAATAGTAATGGGGTAATCTATAGTATTATAGGGACCTAAAATTCCATTTGTGTAAGCATTGCGATGCGATGAGTGTTTGGCTCATTATGTCGCAATATTGCAAACTGCGTATTTTAAAGGTTTGGCTTGCTTGTGCATTTTGTGAATGCTGTTATGGAATTGCAATAGGTACTTTTTTTTGTAGGAAATACTTTAAGCTTTAAGTTTTAATGAAAAGTTTAATGATACCATAAGTCTATTACGGTGGTCCCTCTTATCGCAATTTGCAGATCTTGATTGTTAATTAAACTTTGACACACATGATCCAACAATATGTGATGAAGCGAAAATAGCTAGTCACAAAGGGACTTTGGCTTGATCCCTTATGTTTATTTAAAAATTTATTTCTAATAATTAAAAAGGGAAGCCCTTAAGTGCTAAGTTTTTTGGAGAATATTTATAAGGGGTCCCCATTTATCAATAGAATATTAACTTTTAAATCAATAAATGGGGGATTTTTTAATACTACAATAGGTTCTAATATCAAATAACATTTTTCCTTGCAAACCCTTGATATATTTCCCAAGAGCTAGGGTTTCCTTAGAGGAAACAATTAGCTAGGGTTATGTTTTTTTCTAGATGAATCCTTTGTTTCCAGTGTTAATTCAACCTAACCTATGGTTCAAGAACACTAAATGCCAAAAATATTCAAGACTTTACAAATTCGCAAGTCCTACAAACCCTAGATTCTCAATACATCTAAAAGATGTAAAGGAACGACTACAAAACCCTAGAAAATATTCATCCATAACATGAAATACACATAAAAAATGTACATACCTTTGCAATCTTATCATACCTTATTTGTTCTTGAGAAATTTTATTAAAAAAGGACAATATCATTTATTTATGTGGGCTTCATTGATGTCACTCTTTCTTCAATTTTAAAGTGTCAACTTTCAAAAGGTACTTCAAATTTTCTAAATATAGAATCTCCATTGAATTTATAGCTTTGTCATTAGTTGATATATATTGAATTCACTTAGGAATGTTTCTCTTATTCGTAATGTAGGGATTAGATTTAAAATTTTTTGATTGATTTATTCTCCAAGTACTTTAGATTCCATTGATTTTTAGGTTTCTTTTGAATGAGTCAACTTCATAATACAATTCAACCTAATTATCTACTATCATATATTAAAATCAATGTTAGTGACATGCCAAGGTTCACTACCATGACACCATCTTTCTTCATGACTATCACATCTAACTACTCAGAACTGTGAGTCATTTAATGATTTGACACCACTGTAAAGTATAGGTAATGATGTTATGTGATTCCACGGAGATACGTGAGCCACTGCGACAAGATCAAATGTGAGCCAAAATATACAAGCCACATAAGAGAATGAGTCTTTTCAAAATGTGTTCTATTAAGTCAACGCGCCCTATGTGACTTTCTATAATAGATTAATTTATTGTTGATGTCATAGACCATTATCATGTATGTAATGTTATATAGAATATATATAGGCCTTTGAGCCAGGGACTATCACAGAGATCGAAACACTCAAAATTGATTCCATGGTGTTATGTAAGTGGAGCAAATAGCTATACAAATATCAACGAGCATACCATCATGCCACATATATAAATGTGAACTTTTGAGAAGTGCAGTGCAAGATGTGCATATCAAGCTAGTCATTGTAATGTAATATCACTGTATATATATATATATATATATATATATATATATATATAGATATATATATATATATATATATATATATATATAGATATATATATATATATATATATATATATATATATATATATATATATATATATATATATATATATATATATATATATATATATATATATATATATATATATATATATATATATATATAGCGAGAGAGAGAGAGAGAGAGAGAGAGAGCCTTTAGTAGGAATGTTGATGGATTTATTGTGTAGAAGGAGGGTTTGGATTGGCATATAGAAGGTTTGTCATGGGTCTTGGATATCTCACTTTGATCTAATTCTAGAAGAAGATAATTTTTCTAGGTTTTCCCTTTTGAGGGGTTTTTCCTTGGCTTGGAGCCTATATCTTGTGTTTCTTTTGCAGTGTGATCTTCATATTTTTACATTTGATAATTGTTTGATGAAGAAGAACATAATTAAATTAATAAGAAGTCAACAAATTTCACAAGTAGTTATCAAAGAAAGAGAAATATAATTTAATTAGGTATCCTAATTTCTCAGCATGGTTTCAAACCAAAGGTTTAAAGAAGGAGGTCTTAAAATCATACTCTGTTGGAATTTGGATCAAAGTTTAGTGAATCCTTGTAGGTTTTTGTTTCTCTTTATGGTTTTATTGGACAAAATTATTAGCTTCATGTGGATACATCAAACTATCTTCTATGAAATGTTGAAATACCCTGATCTCATGCTCAATGTAACATGAATCTCTATAACCCTAATCACTATTATTTGTTTGGGTTCATAATCCCTTGGGGTTTTAGTATTAGTCCCTTTGGGGTTTTATTATTAATCCGTTTGGAGTTTAATATTAATTCCTTGGGGGTTTAATATTACTCCCTTACGTTTATTATTCCCTTGGATTTATAATATCTATCACTTGGGTTTATTAATATAAGGGTTCATATTCCTACGATTTAATATTATTGCATTGGGTTTAATATTATCTCTTAGGGCTTACAATGCCTTGGGATTTTAGAATTAATCCCTTCTATTTTTAGATCTAATCCCTTGGGTTTATTATTACCTTAATTTTATAGTATTAATTATGGTCAACCATGTTTTATAAAATCAATCATGGTCAACCGTGCTCTAACATCGAATTATGACAAAGATTGTATGAATATGGAAATCAACCATGGTCAACCATGGTCCAATGTCGCATTGTGACAAAGATTGTCTCGATATTAAAATCAATCATGGTCAAGCATTGTCAACCATGATCCAACTTGACATTATGATAAGGATTGTTTCAATATGAATATCAAACATCATCAGCCATGTTTATTTTAGGGTTTATAATATATATCTTAGGGTTTATATACCTTGGGTTTATAATATAAGCCATTTTCAACTATGGTTAACCCTGGTCAATGATGTTCAATGATTGTTAACCATGGAAAACCATGGTCAACCATGGTTTATAAAATTAATCATTGCCAACCATGGTTTAACGTCGCATTGTGACAAAAATTGTTTCAATATGAACATCAAACATGGTTGACCATCGCATTGTGTCAAATAATGTCTCGATATGAAAATTAATCATCGTCGACCAAGGTCCAACATCACATTATGTGAAGGATTGTATAAATATGAAAATCAACCATGGTCAGCCATGTTTATTAAGGGTTTATAACATTTATCTTGGGGTTTATATACCTTGGATTTATGTTATTCACTTGGGCTTAATATTCTTCCCTTGGGTTAAAAATATCAATCATGGTCAACCATGGTCAAACTTAGTCAACCATATTTATAAAATCAATCATGGTCAAACGTCGCATTGTGACAAGGATTGTCTCAAGATGAAAATCAACCATGGTGAATCATGGTCAACCAAGTTTATTTTAGTGTTTAAAATATTTATCTTAGGTTTTAAATACCTTGAGTTTATAATATTAATCCCTTGGTTATAATATTATTCCATTGGGGTTTATTATTAATCCCTGGGGTGTATTACTCCCTTGGGTTTATTAATCTAAGGGTTCAACCATGGTCAACCATGGTACAATGCCACATTACGACAAAAAATGTCTCAATATGAAAATCAACCATGATTTACCATGTTTATAAGGGTTTATAATATTTATCTTAGAGTTTATATACATTGGTTTTATATTATTCTCTTGGGTTTATAATCCCTTGGTTTTTTAGTATTAATCCCTTGGGTTTATAATATTTATCATGGCCAACCATGAATAGTCAAGGTCAACCATGGTCAATAATGGTCAAAAATGGTCAAGCATGGTCAACCATGGTCAATCATTTCCAACCATGGTCCAACGTCACATTGTGAAAAAGATTGTCTCTATATGAAAATAAACCTTGGTCAACAATGGTCCAACATTGCATTGTGATAAAGATTGTCTCGATATTAAAATAAATCTTGGTCAACCATGCACAACGATGGTCCAAAGTCGCATTGTGATGAGGATTGTCTGAATATGAAAATAAACCATGGTCAGCTATGGTCAACATTGTTTATTTTAAGTTTTATAATATTTATCTTAGGATTTATATAGCTTGGGTTTATAATATTAATCTCTTGGGTTCAATATTATTCCCTTGGGTGCATAATCTCTTGGGTTTTTAGTATTAATGTTTTGGTTGTACTATTCCCTTGGGTTTATAATATCAATCCCTTAGGTTTATTTATCAAAGCATTCATATTCCTAGGGTTTAATATTATTACCTTAGGTTTATTATACCCTTAGGTTTATAATGTCAATCCCTTGGACTTATTAATTTCAGGGTTCATATTCCTATGCTTTAATATTATTCCCATGGGTTTAATATTATTTCCTTAGGTTCATAGTATTAATCCCATGGGTTTATTATTCCGTTGGTTTTATATTATCATGTTCAACCATGGTCAATCATGGTCAACCAAGGTCAACCATGTTTTGTAAAATCAATCATGGTCAACCATGGTTAAATGTCCCATTGTGACAAAGATTGTCTCAATATGCAAATAAACCATGGTCAACTATTGTCAGCCATTGTCAACCATGGTCCCATGCCCCATTGTGAAGAAAATGATTTCCATATGAAAATCAATCATGGAAAACCATTTTCAATCAAGATCAACCATGGTCACATTGTGGGAGAGATTGTCTCATATCCCAACATCACATTGTGACAACCAGGGTCAACCATGTTCCAGCATTACATTGTTAAAAATTATGTCTGAATATGAAAATTAACCTTGTTTGAACCATGTTCGAACATCGCATTGTAACAAATATTCTCTCAATATGAAAATCAATCATGGTCATCCCTGGAAAACCATCGTCCAACGTCAGATTGTGACATAGATTGTCTCAATATGAAAATCAACCATGGTAAACCATGTTTGTTTTAGGGTTTATAATATTTATCTTCTGGTATATATACCTTGCCTTTACAGTATTAATCCGTTGGGTTTAAAATTATTCTCTTCAGTTTTAGTATTAATCCCTTGGTTGTATTAATGCCCTGTGTTTATAATATCAACCCCTTAGGTTTGTTAATCTAAGGGTTTATATTCCTATGGTATAATATTATTGATAAGGTTTATAATATCATTCCTAGGATTCAATATAAATCCATTGGGTTTATAATACATTGGGCTTTTAATATAAATTCCATGGGTTTATAATATTAATAATTGCTTATGCTTATAATGTTAATCCCTCGGGTTTTTAATATTAATCCATTGGGTTTATTAACCCCTTTGGTTTATAATATTAATCCCTTTGGTTTGTAATATTAATCGCTTAACCTTATAATATTAATCATTTGTGTTTAATTTAATTTCTTGGGGTTTATACTATCTTGAGTTTCTAATATTAATATTCCCTTTGGTTGATAATATCATGGTCCAATATCACATTGTGACAAGAATTGTCTCAATATGAAAATCAACCATGGTCAACCATGGTCAACCATGGTCAATCATGTCCAACCATGGGCCACCATCACATTATGAAAAATATCGTCTCAATATGAAAATGAACCTTGGTAAACCATGGTCCAACATTGCATTGTGATAAAGATTATGTCGATATTAAAATCAATCTTCTTCAACCATGGACAACAATAGTCCAACGTCGCATTGTGAGAAGGATTGTCCCAATATGAAAATAAACCATGGTCAACTATGGTCTATATTTTTTATTTTAGGGTTTATAATATTTATCTTATGGTTTGGAAACCTTGGGTTTATAATATTAATCCCTTGGGTTCAATATTATTGCCTTGGGTTCATAATCAACAACGTAAACTTTGAAATGGGAACTATAAACTCAAAACAGGAACTCTAGCCAAAAAACCCCGAAAAAACATCAAAAACAGTGCTAAAAACAAAAAGTGTGTATACTGGAACGATGATTTTTTTTTTTAGGGTCAATTTTGAACATGTTTTAAAAATGGCAGTGAAAACGAAATTTTCGTGTAAAATACAATTTGAAAACGAAAAAGTGATGATACTGGAACAATGATTTTTCTTTTAGGGTCAATCTTCAAAATTTTTAAAAAATGCTAGTAAAACCAAATTTTTATTTACCAAACAAAGTTGTTTATAAGGAAAAAAACACATTAATGTTTTTGGTAGAATATCATTTTTCTTTCCTAAGTATAAATTCAACATGTTCTCAACCATAACATGCTATATACAAAAGAAATTGAAATTTTTTCAACTTTAAAATTAAAAAACCATGAAATTATGAACAAATTACATCACTAAAGGAATTCAAAAGTCATTATTTGTATATTGAATAAAACATAGATTATATCTCTAATTTAATATTGCATTGTAGATATTTTAAACAATAAAAATTATCATAATTAAGACATATAATCCAACAACATAAAAATGCCTCATAACTTCTCATTTAACACCATATGGAAATCAAAAATTTTATTTCAAGATACGATGCATACATGAGTTATATAAACTGTCTTAAACAATTATTCAAAATCACTCATATTTTCTTGCACACCATAAGAATTCACATCTTTAGATGAGTGACTAGATGCTGACGAAGATGTTCCATATTCTTCTCTTTCATCAACTAGTCCCCATCTGAGTCCACATGCATGCTCATCATTTCAAGTTTCAAAATTCTTCTAGATCTACGACTAGTTTCAGCAAACTCCCATCTCAACATTGTTCCTTCTGGTAACAACCTTTTTAGAATATCTATCATCTTGAAGCGAAGAGTTCCTCTCTTTGTTAAATTGAAGTCATAAACAAGTATGTCAACATCCTCCAATTTTAATATGTATGTGCGGCGGCAATTTATATTTGTACCCTTTCTTTTTCTCTTTCCGCCATTTTTTTTGTCAACTACCATCTCTGGCTTATACACACCATTGAATGGGTGTGTAATTGCAACATACCAATGTACTTCAACACTTGTAACATCCTCATTTTCTATAAAAACCTTTATAACTTTAGCAACCTAGAATGGATAGCCATTGAGATCTCCATCTGCTAGCACTGCGATCATGCAACCCTCCTTAATATCCTGTACTGAACCCATATAAAGGTCTTCCATGGCTTAATGTTGTGCATGAGATCTTCTAGAACCAATATACATCTGTCTTTCCTCTGCCTGTGAAGAATTAATAATACCTTGAGATCGTTGTTGTTCAACAATGTTTATTTCCTCATGTTCATTGGACATATTTTGTGGCCAAATAAATGGATTTTTCAAAGGTATATCTTCATTTGTTGTTGTTGAAATGATGTCACTTTGATTATTGAAAAATGACTCCCACCAAACTGAATCAGCAATGTCAAAGTACTCATATGAATATCTAATATATTTTTTTGTTTCTTCTAGGCAATCAGAATAATTTATATCTCTATTTTGTTTGCGTGCATTATGAAATTCACCAACTGATTGTAATAACAATATTTTTGATGCAAATATTGGATGATTTGGAATGAACTTCAAAAATTGCAAACTTGATGATGGTGCCCATTCTGCAGTAGTTGAATACTTCTTGCCCCATATTAGTGTTTTCCCATAAAAATTTTTGATACGAAATTGATGTTGGAAGCTAATGTCATTAAGTCGTTCAATGCATTTCCCCTCACCATATGAACCCAGAATAAACCTTCGCATGTAAATAGTTTCTTCCAACACATCAAAAGTAGGCTCTGGCATGTATGATTTCTTAATAGATTTAATTAGTGATGGCAAGCTCCCAACTTCCTTCCTCCTCAATGTGACCGAAAAACGACTGAACATCTGATCAATATGGTCATGAGTGTTCCCAACAAGAAGGAAACTAACCTTTACCTTTTGAAAAATTCTCAATTCAACAAGCATGTTTAGATATCCAAAAACAACCTGATTTTTGTTTTCATGGCAAGTTTTGTCCAATTGTAGATACAAAACTTTAGGAAGATTACCATACCAATGAGAAAGCACATCATGAATTACGGTTATGGTCAAATTTGCATCATTATGAATATTTGGAGTTGTGAAGTACACCCTTGGCAACATTTTCCCATTGAAGACCATACAACTGACCAAGTGATACTGAATAAAATTTTCCTCCTGTAAATTTTTGGGTGTGCGAACAAAATGTGGTAAAAGTGTTTTCTTCTCGTCCATACCATCAATTATCAAACCCAAATATTTATTTGGATTATCATAACATTTCTTTCGATGCTTGTACAACTTTTTCCTTTCATTTGTTTGTTGTTCGTGATGCTCCTGAAGTTCTTTGACATTTGAATCTACACAACATAAAAGAAAGCCATTAAGAAATATGTTTTCATAGTTGATGACTATACAATTTTAAAAGTTAAATTTATGAATGCTTACCTCTTTCTGACCCTTCACATTTTTCCCTTTTTGATTTAAGAGAAGCACATGTACTGCAAATCCCCATCCTTGCCTTCTTAGGAATATGGACATTGTTGAATTCTTTATTCCATACCTTCACAAAATATTGATATGTAATAGACCGGCCATGTCCCTCAGCACCTTCTGCATATTCTTTGTATAAGTTGTAGATTTCTCATCATGAAAAATTATCTAGAATATGTATTATCTCTCTATTTGGCATACACTCTCCATGCTTTGAAAAGAAATATTTCATCCATGACATTGCAGTATTTGATAATGGCCCAAACTGTATTTTATGACGTACTTCTGAATAAAATGTGGGATCCTTTTCCAAATTTTCTTGAATTCTCGAGAGACGAAAATTCCTAATCGAATGAAACATTTTGAAAGCTTTTCTACAGATAAATAAACTCTTAATATGATAATCATAACTCGACAATGTAGATTGCATGCACCCAACTAAATATGAATTTTGCATGCTTTTATTCATTGACAAATATCTCTTCCTGCTCTCTATTGCCAATTTGAAATCCATATGTTTCAAGCAATCTTTTTGGCAACATTCACTTGAAATGAGAGCTCTGATAGAACTTCTTCTCATCAGATATTCTACTTTACCCCTTCTATAACTACAACAGCTTGCATTGATATGAAAAGGTCCGCTCCTACTCCTCGATACAATATTTCTTGGCAACATCTCCATCATTGGATCATCATTTGTATAAGGATTTTCATCATCATTAAGAGGAATGTTATCCACGCTATGATCAGCTTTGTTTTCCAAATATTGACTTGGAGGATATTCTTCATCTTCCCCTTCTTCAGTGCTACTGTCATAGTCCCTAGAATTCGGACTGAATGGAAGATTTGACTCGATGTTTAATGGATATTCTTCCTCATGTGCATTGTCAGTGCTGCTCTCATAGTCCATAGAATTAGGATTACGTAAAAAATGTGGCTGATTACTTATTGAAAATGCTACATCCTGTCCTTTGTCACTGCTGCCTTTATACTCATTAGAATTAGGATTAAGTGCAGCATCCTGTCCTTCATCACTGCGGCTCTCATAGCCCTTAGAATTAGGACTAAGAGGACACTATGAAACTCCATTCTCTTGAAATTCATCATCACGCTCTTCATCACTGTTGCTCTCATAGTCTTTAGAATTAGGACTAAGTGGACACCGTGACACTCCAATATTTTGAAATTCATCATCCCGCTCTTCATCACTACTGCTCTCATAGACCTTAAAATTAGTACTAACTGGACACTGTGACACTCCATACTTTTGAAATTCATCATCATACTCTTCATCACTACCGCTCTCATAGTCCTTAGAATTAAGACTAAGTGGACACTTTGACACTCCATTCTTTTGAAATTCGTTATCATGCTCTTCATCACTACTACTCTCATAGTCCTTAGAATTAGGACTAAGTGGACACCGTGACACTCCATTCTTTTGAAATTCACCATCATGCTCTTCAACACTGCTGCTCTCATAGTCCTCAAAATTAGGACTAAGTGGACACCGTGACACTCCATTCTTTTGAACTTCACCATCATGCTCTTCATCATTGTTGCTCTCATAGTCCTTAGAATTAGGACTAAGTGGACACCGTGACACTCCATTCTTTTGAAATTTGTTAGCGAGCTCATCATCACTACTGCGTTCATAGTCCTTAGAATTAGGACTAAGTGGAATCTATGACTCTTTATTTATTTGAAATTCTCCATCCCCTCTTTCATCAGTGCTGCTCTCATAGTCCTTAGGATCAGGACTAAGTGGAAGAATTGACTTTCTATTCATAGTGGAAGAATTCCCGTTATATTCATCAATATGAATAGAGTTGTTATGCGATGAAGATGTTGATGTTGTATAAATCGAAACTTCACTATCAGGACAATCCATCCCTTTCAAATAGAAGATGTTGAATGATACAAATGGAGAGTCTCCTAAAGATATTATATAGCTTAGAGAATGAAATTTTCCCTCCAAAAAGTTTGTTAGATTTATTTCCCTTCATTATTTTATTCTACAATTTATTGAAAAATGTAAACTAATTTTTTTTATGAAATAAATCATTAAAGTTAAAATTGTAAACTACAACTTCTACATTAATTATTTTAATAGTTAAAGTATATAATATTTACTAAACAATTGAATTTTTATAATACATTCTAAAACAAATTAATCCCACATTCACCCCACTGTAAAACAATTCTATAATATTCACTTTATCATATTTTCCTTCGTCGCCATAAAAAAATTAACATGTTAATTTTTTTAAAACAAATTATCCCACATTAACCGTACGGTAAAACATCTCCGTAATTTCACCTATATACTAAATTCCATTATCACTATTACTCACATCACATCAAGGTTTTCTGAAGTTCGTTGAAAGACTTGTGAATTTGTGGAGCAGCTACATTGCTATCAACAACATATTCAATGAAGAATTCTCGCAATTGAAAGGTAAGTTAAATTTTTTTCCTTGAAAATTTTCATATTAAATTAGTTTAATGAAGTAGATTTTTTTTTTTTAAAATTAATACCTTTTGTGAGCCAAATTAACCAATATGTCCGTCATGAGCATGGTGGGCCTGACAAAACTCATGATGGTAGCCCACCCTGCGGCACCACGGCGGCCTACCCACAGCTGTTGGGCGATTTCGAGAATCGCCCAATAGCCACCCTGGGTGGGTCGCCAGGGTGGCATAGGGTGGGCGAGGAGGGCGGGCGGACGGGTGGGTGGGTGAGGGTAGGTGGGCGAGGGCAGGGTAGGTGGGAGTGTAGGGCAGACGAGTGAGGGCGAGCGGGCGGCAGGGCGAGCGAGGGCGGGTGGGTGGCCGGGAAGGTGAGGGCGGGTGAGGGTGGGCAGGCGGGTGGGGCTACGGCGCCCACCCCGGTGGCCTGCCCGCCCACCGAGGTGGGCGGCGTAGCCTCATGCGCCTGCCTGCTCGGCCACCTGCAAAACCGCCCGCCCTCGCCCGCCCTCACCCTCCATCACCCACCCTCGTCTGCTCCGCCTGCCCCGCCCGCCTGCCCTCCCTCACCCTCCTGACCTCCCCACCCCCACCCCCTCATCCCACCCGCCCTCACCACCTTCCCCGCCCACCCCGCCCGCTCTCCCGGCCACCCAACCACACTCACCCGCCCTCTCGCCCGACCTCGCCCTCACCCACCCTCCCTCGCTTGCCCACCTTGCCCTCGGCCTCACCCGCCCTACCTCACCCTCCCTTGCCTGCATGCCCTGCCCTCCCCCCTCCCTCACCCATAACCCCACTGGCCCGCTCACCCTCCCACCTGCCCACCCCGTCCACCCTCACCTGCTCGCCTCACCCACCCACCCTCCCCGGCCACCCACCGTGCCCTTCTTCACCCGCCAGCCCTCACCCGCCCTCGCCTGCCTGCACACCCTGCCCTCGCTTGTTTTCCCGCCCACAACCCATCACCCACCCTCACCCGGTCCCCTGCCTGCCCTTGCCCACCCACCCACCCTGCCCGACCTCACCCGCCCACCCCACTCGACGTCACTCGCCGACCCCGCCTAACCTCACCCACCCGCCCTTATGCCCACCCCGCCCTCACCCACCCACCCCCCCCCCACCGCCCGCCCTCACCCGCCCACCCCCTGCCCCACCCCCCGTCCTCACACGCCCACCCCACCAACCACCCCCGCCCTCCCCACACCTGACCGCCTGCCCTCCCCCACCCTTGCCCTCGCTTGCCCTCCCGCCCGCCTTCACCCACCCGACCAAACCTCACAGGCAGCTGTGGTGGCACGGGATGGGCGCTGCAGCCCCACCCTACGCCACCCCAGCAGTCTGCCCGCTCGCCCGCTTGTTACACTAAAAAATGTCACCTTGACTACTTACAGTTAGTATGGCTCAAATCAACAGTCATGCTACCCTCTTAGGCAAGTCTCATGCCTCTGTTATCCATCTCAAACTCAAAGAAGAGAGAAAGTCTTGTAAAAACTATGTTTATCTCTGGGGTCGCAGGTTCTCTCTAGCCTTACCTGCGGGGACGCTGACCATGTTCACAAAATCTGCGTCCATGGACGCTCTGTATGTTAAGGGACAGGTGCGTCCCTCTGTAAAAGGCAAAATGCGCGAGTTTTATCTTGAAAAAGTTACTTGTGGTTACTTCTAGAACATTCTAGAGGTCGGTTTGATGAAATGGATGCGCCTCCAGTTGGTTCATGTATCTCTATTAAGGGGGAACTTATCCCATCAATAAGGGAGCTATCCCACCCATAGAGGGGGATGATCCCATTGATAGTGGACCTGAATAACCTCTTTACAGCACTATAAATAAAGGCATTGAGCCAGAAGGAGAAGAGGTTGGAGCTATACATTTTCTTTGGGTAAATGCTGCAGGATTTAGGTCTTCCATTAGAGCCTTTGTGAGGAGAGATTGTCTTCACTTGATTCTACTTGGGAGAGGGTGAGCTTTGTCAAAGTAGAGGAAAACCCTTGATGGACCCTGGGAGGAACTTGCACAACACCAAGGCCAGGTTGTAAGAGTTTCTTTGTTTCGTTATTAATACAAACTGGTTTATTTTTCTCAATAGCTTGTGTTAATGAGTTATTTCATGTGTTCCTTGGTCTGCATGTTGAATATATGTTTTATTATATGAAATGCAAGTGCTTGGTAATTGTTTGATTGTTTGTGGTTGCAGGAATTGACTTGAAGGAGGAGCTCATCCGGATCGTCAAGAACGGACTTCAACAACAGCGTTTTGGAATAAGGTAAGCCTAAACACTTGTAGTTTTCATGTTGTAAAAGGTGTATTTAGAGAAAGATCACTCCATTTTGTCTTGTTTGTCATTAGAATGTCTTAGACTTCTAGGAAGGTCAGTCGTGTCCGCACCCTTGACAGATTCCGTGTGACAAATTGGCGACTCCGCTGGGGAATCCATTAATGAGAGAGTCTTTTCCTTTATATGAACTTTGCTTTGAGAAAATCATTTTTATTTTCTGGTTTTTGACTGTGAGAATTAGTATTTGGGTGGCTTAGCTTTAGATTTAGTTAGATTTGGTTTTTCTTCATTTTTCCAGAAGGACGCACCCTCTGAGTACTGCACAGTGCGTCTTTGGACGCGCTGTTGCCGTCTGCACAGAGCGGGGCCGCACCTGTGACAACGGGTTGCCTGCGTCTTCCTGTAAAACTTAAGAAAATTCCATTTTTGCTTTAAATTGCTTTTAGATTTTGTTTTTCCTTAGTGTTTTCTGCCCAGATCCTTTAGTACCCTGTCAAGAATTTTCACCTGAACTAGTTTTGTGAGCTTTGAGTGTTTTAGTGGTTTTCAACGAAGTTTAGACCTAGGGTTTGATTTTTGGAAAGGCTTTGTAGTGACTTTGATAGTAGAAAGTTGTCCAGCCTTAGATCTCTCTGGTTAGTCAACCTTCTTAGAAGTCGGGCCTGTCGTAAAGTCTCCTTTTGTGAGCAACTTGCCATTTGAGTTGTTTTGGGTCAAATTTCGAATTACTTGTTTATAAAGTATTGATTTCCATTTTACAAAAAGAACAAAAAGATTAGAGTTTTGTTTTGGCTAGTTTTTGGTTCTGCAATAAGCTAGTCCTTGATTTGATTGTGATCAAGTAAAACACCTTAGAAATAATCATTGTTAGTTTTGGCCTCGTTAAGATTGCTTAGAGTAAATTTGCCTTTAGTTTGCTTATGAGTGCATTTTCATAGATTTTAAGAGTTGTTAAGATTGATTTTTGGTTATATTAGATTTATTTGCTTTATTAAAAGAAAAATACAAAAACATCTTCTTAAAAAGTCTTGTTTCAAGTAGCTTTTTGTTTTCGAAAGAAGAAAAGAGTTTTTTCGTGCATGTAAAGAGAGGTTATGTTTTTATGCTTGGAAAAGAAAAACGAATTGTTTCTTTGATTGTCTTCAATTAAGAAGTTGCTTTTATAAAGATTGCATTCTCTCAACTTTTTAGTTAAGCAATTCATCGAAAAAGTAAAGTAGTGGATAAATCATTCTAGGTGCATTTTGTAGTGGTTTCGAGTCGAGTCAACACACCACTGGTTTCACTTCCATCACCTTTTGACTTAAGAAACAACCTTAAAAGTAACGCTTAAATTAAAATCAATCTAGTAATCTTTATTTTTCTAGGGCTCTGAAGCACCAACATAGCTTAGGCTAGGGTCTTGGAGTAGGTGAGTACTTAACTCTCCAAGACTACAAAACCAAACAGATAGTCTATCTTGAGTAGAACAAATCCAATTGTTTCAGTTACATTCTGGGAAAGCTCCTCTTAAAGGAGAAGCACGAGCTCGTGTCCGAACCAGTGAGGGGATCATTCCTCCCTCGTTGGGAACGACGCCAGGCAGTACGTATTACAAACGGTAAACCTCGGATTAACCATTGTCGAGGAGCCAGGGGTCACTTATCGGTAAACCTTGGATTGTTGTCAAGGAGCCGGTAAGGGGATTGGAGCTTGCTACTCTGCCCTTGCGTGCTGTCGGAGTTTAGACTGTTCCCCCAGGTGTAATTGTTGTGATTGGTAACCTTAGTGGCCATAATATCTAGGATTCTACCCAAGGTGACGGTGGAGGGAAGGTCCCACTGTACCTGGAGCAGACGTCGGTTATACTCACTTGGATTTTCTGGGGGGTTCGCTTCACTTCGAGACGGTTAAAGTGGAGGAACTTGGTCCAGTCTATTCATTAAGCAGGTTGCCGGGGTAACTGTTCCACCCACCATTTCTGTACTGAATCCTGCGAGGTTGGGCCTAATCACCAACTAGCGCTTTTGGTCCGGAAGACTACTGTTTGTGTGTGGTTTGACGCTCTAGATTATTTAGGCGTGTGCTTCAAATTTGTTTGGTTCTTTAGAAGACTTTAGGTGGTTTGATTTGAAATTTTTTACTTTGTTTTCGTGTGTTGTAGTTAAAATCTTTAATTGTGGCGGAATTACCGAGAAGGTCCCGTCGACTTGCGGGCCAGTCTCCTGAAGTTGTTTCTGTGGCCGAATTGTTGAGAAGATCCCGTAAACTTAGGGGATCTCCTCGAGACGACCCAGGTCATTTAGAAGGGTTAAAGGTCCTTGTAACTCCTCCTAGTGGCAGTAGAGTAGGATCACCTGAAGAAGGAGAATCTTCCTTGGTAGTCCATCCAGATTACCAAAGTTTAGAAACAGGTTACAATCCCGAAGCTGTTACAGTTTCCGAGCTTGCTGGTAGTTTTTCATCTGCCAGTGAAACAGGCGAAGAACCTGAAATTTCAGAACCTGTTACTCCAACTCCTAGTGTTCCTGATTCACCAAGAATAGAAAGAATTATCACCGAAAATCTTCCTGTTGGATTAATTGCTATAGAAGAACTTGTTCCAGAGGAAGAAATAGGCGTTTCTGATTCTGAAGATCTAATTACCCTTGATCTAAGGGAGCGTGAATCCATCTTTTACAGTCCTCCTAGAAGTGAATCTTGGTACCTTGCATTAACCAATTTTTTAGACAACTCAGTAGGTTTTTCTACACCTCGTACTCCGGTTCCACCTAGAGGAATTCATTCTCCTGTAAATATGTCTGGTCAGTCATCTGTGTTTTCACAAAGTCCTGAATCATTTTTACATGGCGGTCCTTCTGTTCCTACTGGGTATCAATCACTTTCTGGTACCTTTGCGGGAGCATCTCCTCAACCCATTGATCATGGGTTATTAGTTGGAAACAGTGGTAATGTACCATTGAGTATAGGTGAAGTTTATATGATGTCAGGTTCAACTCCCATTAACCAACCTCAAGGTGGCCAATTACCGCCTGGGGGGCAACCTTCGTTAATGCCTGGGGGGCAACCTCAAGGTACTTCATTCGTGACTGGGGGGCAACCTCAAGGGTATCAACCCCAAGGGTATCAACCCCAGCCTCAATATGTACCCCAAAGTCAACCTCAGTATCAATATCAACCTCAAGGATGGCAACCTCAAGGATGGCAACCCCAAGGGTATCAACCCCAAGGGTATCAACCTCAAGGATACCAACCTCAAGGTCAAGGTCAACCCCAGTATTCGTATTTACCTCAAGGTTATCAACCTACGGGTCAATACCCTGGTCAAGGTTATCAACCACCTCAAGGGCAATCATATGGGACTGCACCTTACAGTTATCAACCCTATCCTCAATACGGCTATGGATCTCAGTATCCTCAACCTGTTACGAGTCAATACCCTGGAATGTTAACATGGGATCCGTCACAGGGTCAACAGATGTCGCAACCAAGTATACAGTCGGTACCTCAAGCAGGACAACCTGCAGTTCCTGGTCCACCCCAGCAACCGCAACCTGTCCAGTCAAGTGTTCAGACCCCTGTAACTTCTGTAGTTACTCAGCCGCCAATTGCACCTGGTACTCCACCTCACACGGCTGCAGCAACTACCGCTTCATCTACCATGCTTACTTCTGGAGTATCGGCAGCTCCGGTTTCTACTGTCCCTGTAACCACTCCTCAGACATCTGTACCGTTGTCTGGACCCACGGTTCAAACCACAGTCCAGATGCCTGCAGGCCAACCTGGTACAAGTACGGTTGTTACTACTCAACCTCAATTTGTTCAACCTCCGTACCAGGGACAGTATCAACCTGGGCAAGCTGCCCAACAACCGGTTTACCAGTATCAACCGTATCCTGGGTACACTTATCAACCACCTCAGCAACCCCAGTACGGTCCGGTTAATCCTGGTTTTCCAGGAGGATATAATATCCCAAATGCGACTCCTGTTCCTAGTTATCCTGGATATCCTCCTCCTGGGGCTGGTATTGTGACTCAGAGTTTTAGAGATCCTAACCGGCAGTTACCGTTTATTGCGACTTTAGATTTACCCGACTTGACGCGCCTAACGAACGATCCAATTCAATATCTTCAGTTCTGGCCGCCAATGCCAAATAAGTTGCCCAGCGATATACCCAAGTTCGAAGGTAAGTCTGGAGAGGATCCGTCTAATCACGTGATGACTTACCACCTCTGGTGTGCATCAAATTCCATCTCAGATGATTCCATCCGCTTACGTCTTTTCCAGCGTACACTCATTGGTCTCGCAGCCAAGTGGTACATTGAGTTACCACGGGCCTCTTTTTACAACTTTAGCCAGTTAGCTACCTCGTTCTTAACTCATTTTCAGTTACCAGTCAGATACGATAATGGTACAGAATTATTAACTTCGCTAAAACAATCGACATCCACGTACATTTCTGATCACATCCATGAGTGGAGACGTCGAAGGAGATTAGTGAAAGTTTTTATCCCGGACCAAATCTTAGCTGAATGGTTTGTCAAATCATTATTACCAAGAATTACTGAAGATGTAGCTAAGGCCGGAGTAGTTACTGAGGAGCAAGTCATTGCTCAGGCACAATACCTTGACTTAGTTTACACTCAGTCGGGTACGTTACACGAGAAAATTCCGGATCTTCCAAAGTCAAACCAAATCGCTGCTGCTCCTTCGGGATCTCATGCCGCTGATGGTATGATCGGTATCGTGACTACGAAGAGTAAGAAGAAGTCTTCCAAGACCTCCAATACTCCAATTATCACTTTGCCTGATTCTCCGACAGGAGAGTCTTCTCCTCCTGAACTTACCGCCGACATTCACGCTGTAGAGTCATCTACGGCCAAATCCAAAAACGGTGGAAAGAAGAAAGGAAAGAAGAAGGCTAAAGCAGACAAGGCTCCAAAGGAGAAAACGGAAAAGTCGGAAACCAATGACGAAAAGCGCAAACCTCGATATCCTTGTCTTATTTGTGAAGAAGATCATTTTACGAGAGACTGCCCTCATCGGGCCGAGGTAGTGAAAATAGTCAAAGGTTCTCCCACTCCTGCTGTGTTAAAAAATCCATTTCCAGAGCAGGAGAATAAGATGATAGGTTCTTCTTCGAATGCCAGTGAAGAACCCATTTTGATGATGTCTCATGTCAGGATTGCGACTCGATCGCAAGATTATGGTAGTAAGGCTCCTGTTGATGGTAAGGAAGCAGAATCTTCTCACTCTAACCCATCAACCTCAGCTCCTGGTTCCGATCCACTACAGATCGAAAAACCTAACCCAGACTTAGTGATTAAGCCGCCCGCCAAGGGTGTACTTCGAAGGTCTGCTTTCAATCCACATGCGAGAGCAGCCCAGAATTACAACATTGTTGAAGACTTAGCTGTTTCACCTTCAGCAATGTCGGCACTCGAAGTGCTGCAATCATGTCCAGCGCAACGAAAATTGCTTTTGTCGGCTATTGGAGCTGTCGATGTTCAGGACCCGAACCTAATGATCTTTGATCTAGAAAGTAGTACACCGCGTCTCCCCCATCAAATGGCTTTCCAAATTCCAGTGATAGTCAAAAACAGGCCTATTCATCGGACTGTGATTGATGAGGGAGCTTCTACGTGTATTATGTCGATTCAATGTTGGAGATCGCTTGGTTCTCCTTCGTTGAACCAATCCCCCACCATCCTTAAGGCCTTTGATGGCCGTGGGTTCCGTCCGTTTGGTATTCTACAAGAATTGCCTATAGGGGTCGAAGGTAAAACCGTTAGTCTGGATGTGGAAGTGGTTGATGCCCCTCTAGACTACAACCTTCTTTTGGGTCGAAGTTGGTCATATGCTATGACAGCGGTCGTTTCATCGGTCTTCAGAGTCATTAAGTTTCCACATAACGGTAAGATCGTGACTATTGATCAGCTGACATACTTTTCATCCGACCCAACCTCTTCAGAAACTATCCAGCATGTTGGTAAAACGACAATCCCTTATAGGGACATTGGTGTAGGTTTAGTTAAGGATTCCGGTTTACTGGGAACTTTTCCTCTCCCTCCACTCAATGCAGACCCTTCGTTTGCAACAATTCATATGATCACGTCAGAAAACATTATTTATGATGATCCTTGGTATGTTCCCTCTGACTCTGAGCTAGACTCACTCGGTGATGTTATGCCGTTGAGTCCGTATGAGATTGCTTATGAAGCTCTTATGTCTTTTACCGACTTTCATTCAACCGAAACCGACCAAATGAATGTGGTCAGTGAAGAGTCACTTTTCACCTCACCCTTAGAACGGATAACGTTTCCCGAAGAAGTGTCATCTGACGAACAACTTCGCGAAATCCTAAGTGTAGATGATCTACCATGGGAAGATCTCCATCACAGATCTTCGTTTTTACCTAAGGATGATGCATTTGAAAATGATTTTTCATCTATCTTTACCGCTGAATATGTCAAAGACGCTCAGGATCCAACGAAACATTCTGATTCAGAGCTGAATTTAGGGAATATTTCTCGTACTATTCCCATTGATATTTCAGTGAAGCCCGGAATCGAGGAGAACATTCATATAGGTGCCGCATGTACTGAAGAAGAAATCCAAACTTACAAGGCCCTATTCCAAGAATTCCGCGACGTGTTTGCCTGGTCTTACGAGGAAATGCCGGGAATTGATCCTGCCATTGTTGTTCATGAAATCAAAACCTACCCGGATGCTAAACCCATTCGGCAACGGTTGCGTCAGATTCACCCTCGAAAAGCGGCTGCGATTAAAGCAGAAGTCGAAAAGCTGTTGAAAGCAGGTTTCATTTATCCGATCCCGTTAACGGATTGGGTATCGAATATTGTTCCCGTCAATAAAAAACAAGGAACAATAAGAATCTGTATCGACTATAGGGATATCAATCGAGCTTGTCCAAAAGACAACTATCCTACGCCTTATATCGATCAAATTATTGATGATTGTGCCGGAAGTGAGATGTTTTCCTTCATGGATGGTTTCTCAGGCTATAATCAAATCAATATTCTACCTGCCGATCAACCAAAAACGGCATTCATTTGTCCATGGGGGACATTTGCTTATTGCAAATTACCTTTTGGGCTTAAGAATGCCGGGGCTACTTTTCAACGGGCGATGTCTTATGCATTTCATGACATCAAGCACATTGTGCAACCCTATCTCGATGATTTGCCTGCTCATTCTTTACAACGAGCTGATCACCTTGTCCACCTACGAGCAATCTTTATGAGGTGTAGGCATTATCGAATTCGGTTGAATCCCCACAAGTGTGTTTTCTGTATAGAAACAGGTCGATTGCTGGGATTTGTTGTTTCAAAAGCCGGCATTCGCGTCGATCCCTCGAAAGTCGAGGCTATCATCAAATTGCCTCCTCCTTCGAGTTTGCGCCAACTCCAAAGTTTGCAAGGGAAAGCGAACTTTTTACGCCGATTCATCCCAAACTACGCCGAGGTCACTAAAGGTTTTACACGGTTGTTGAAACAGAACGCACAATTCTTTTGGGACGAGATTGCCCAACAATCTTTTGATGCACTAAAACACGCGTTGACCCATGCACCGTTATTGCATCCTCCCAACTACAACCAGGACTACTTCTTATACCTCGCAGCTTCGCATTCCACCATTGGAATGGTGTTAGTTCAAGAAGATGAATTCAAAGCAGAGCATGTGATATATTATCTTAGTAGAACCTTAAATCCCACTGAGTTAAAATATTCGCATGTGGAGAAATTGGCCCTGGCAGCCGTTCAAGCTGTCCAGCGTTTTCGTCACTACATTCTTCTCCGCAAAACTACAGTTATTTCGGATTGCAACCCTATGATTTATATTTTGACAAAACAACTGCTAGGGGGCAAGTACTCTAAATGGATTGTTATCCTGCAAGAGTTCGACTTGGAGTTCGAGAAGTCCAAGTCTAAGAAATCTTTAGTTTTTGCGGAATTGATGTGTGATTTCCCGAGTGCTGACACAGAGACTGTGGCAGAGGAGTCCATTGCGGACGAATCTTTGTTTCTTATTAGCACTTTAGATCCGTGGTATGGGGATATAATCATCTATCTCCAAACCCAAACCTTTCGGCCTGAAGCTTCCAAGGAAGACCGTCGAAAAATTCGGTTTCGATCCCAGCAATACAGAATTATTGGAGATACACTTTATCGCCGGGGGGCAGACTTAGTTTTTCGACGTTGTTTAACTCACGAAGAGGCTGAGAGAGTTTTGAATGATTGTCACTCTGGAGCATGTGGCGGTCATATGTCTGGGTATGCCACAGCTCAGAAGGTGTTGCGCGCTGGCTATTTCTGGCCGTCTATGTTTAAAGATTGTATCCTTGCTGTCAGAACATGCCACAACTGTCAAGTGTTTGATCGAAAGATGCGCGCTCCACCTGCTCCTCTCCACCCTATAATTGCCGCTGGTCCATTCGCCAAATGGGGCATTGACTTTATTACTTGTAACCCTCACTCGGCCGGGGGGCATGCGTATATCATCCTCGCGGTTGATTATTTTACAAAATGGGCCGAGGCGATGCCTACATTCGACGCAAGCGGCAAGACAGCTGCAGTTTTCGTATTCAATCATATCATAACTAGGTTTGGTGTCCCACAAGCAATCATTACTGACCATGGGAGCCATTTTCGAAACGTCATGATGACTGAGCTTACAAGCCAGCTTGGTTTGCGCCACGATAGCTCTACTCCTTATTATCCGCAAGCCAACGGTTTGGTTGAGTCAATCAACAAAGTTCTAGTCATCATGATTCGACGGATCATTGGTATCCATCGAACGAATTGGCATAACATGTTATTTTCGGCGCTATGGGCATATCGAACTTCAGTGAAAAATTCAACAGGTTTCACCCCTTTCCAGCTAGTTTATGGCTTAGAAGCTGTGTTACCTATTGAATGCGAAATCCCATCACTTCAAATGGCTGTCGAATTACTTCCAGCTACTTCCGAAGAGGAGAAACGGTTATTATACTTGGCTAAATTAGATGAGACTCGACGTGACGCTACTTTAGCTATCGAGACTCACGCGAAACGAATGAAAGCTCAGTACGATAAAAATGTAACCCCTCGAAGTTTTTCGGAAGGAGACCTAGTACTATTATATGATCAAGCTAACGATAAGCTAGGTGCCGGAAAATTCGTTCCCATGTGGCATGGGCCCTACATTGTAAAGCGAAAGCTAGCAAAAGGGGCTTATGAGTTAGTTGATTTTGATGGGGACTCTTTGGGTAAACCCAGAAATGGACTTTACCTAAAGAGGTATTATGCTTAAAATGATGGGTATGGAGAAATTTTTAGATAGGTTAGATTTTCTTTCTAGCTAGCAAGTGTGTTAGTTTAGTCAGTGTGCTTAGCTTAGCAAGTGTGGTTTTTCGTCATTATTCTGGCTTATCTTGGTTTTACTCTTGATATTGTAGATGTCGACGCCTCTCCAAACATACATTGGATTTGCTGATGGTGCTTGTCGTAGTACACGGAATATCTCTTCCGCAGCTTGGGTTATCTATTCGCCCTCTGACGAGTTAGTTTCTATGCATGGGGTAAGCCTCGGTCAAACAACGAATAACATTGCAGAATACAGTGCAGTGGTTGAATTATTATCCGAATCTATTTCATTTGGAATTCGACGTTTGATAGTGAGGTTAGATTCTGAACTTGTTGTATTACAGCTTAATAGAGTTTATGCCATTAGAAATCCTGTGTTATTAAGGTTGTTTTTGAGAGTGCGTCTCTTGGAACGTGAATTTGATTACATTGAATATCAACATATTCCAAGGTCTTTGAATACATTAGCAGATGCAATTGCTTCTCGAATGTTGGACAGACATTTACGATAATCATGCAAGTAAATTTAAAAACATTTCATCACATATGTTAAACAAGATAAGCCGGTAATAGTGATATATATAGATAGAAGTGTGTCAAAAAATATATACATCGTCTTCGATCATAGGTTTAAAACACCTTATGATCGGCAAAATGATAGTACAAAAAGTCAAAAATGTCACATGTGACTACAAAAGTGACTAGTCAATCACTGGTGGTGCTCTCTGTACGACACCACTGCGCGGGCTACCTTACGCAAAAATCTCCTAAACGGTCCAGGGACCGCGACTACGAAGCGCTGAAGCCTGATAGGAATGTCGTCCATAGTAGTCTCAGGTATATCTGCCGTGAGACGCTCTAGATCATGCTCCAACTCAGCTAGTACTTCTGCTGTCGCATCCTGTGGGGCCGGTACCGGTGCAGCTGGATGTAGTCTATCATAAGGCCGGAGGTTGGCTGGACGCTGTGGACCAACATCTGCATTTTGAAAAGTTTACTATTAGTTTTGAGACGATATATATAAAAAATACAAAAAATACATAACTAGAAAACTTGTGAAAATAAAAGTACCTCTGTCGTCCCATTGTTCTCCCTGTGGAAGAACCATGTCCGGATCACCTCTGAAATCCATTCCGGCATACGGAAAGTCCTGTATCACAAAAAGCTGGCCCTCTAACCAGTCAAAATAACTATCTGAGAATCGAACTACTGTCGCGCCCTCGTCAGGATGCCGGGCCATCACCGCAACCCATCGTATCAGCTTTGGCTGCTGAGGACCCAAGATATCAACAGTGAGTTGCTGAGGGATCAGCATTGGAATTCTCTCCAAGGCAAAGCTCACGACTATAGGCCCATATCCAAAAGTCTTTAGTCGTCCGTTCTTTGCCTTGGTCAGTTGGCTCTTCATATGAGCCGACACAGCTTCACACCAGTTGAAAATGGTGCCTTGGTAACAGTCAATTGCCATCCGCATTTGGGATCCGGAAGCAATGTGTAAAGCGGCCGCGCCGCAAATTCTGGTAACCGTGAACGCTATGACTTTGAGTTCCGGCAGAGTGATGTGTTTTATCTCTATGCCTTTTGAATGGTGAGCCCCAGGTGTGCACCAATCCTCGCGGAGACTATCAAGGGATTGGCCACCCGGCCTAGTCCCCGCAAGACTGAGTTGCTCACCTCTGTTTGGCAAGCCAGTGAGAAAGTATACATCCGAGGGCTCTATCTCGAGCTGGTGCCCTCCTATGTAAAAGCATTGTTCTTGTACGTTCCATCGCTCAACCAGCCATTCCAAGAATCTTACCTGGCCCCTCATGCCCGGTATGGTCCAATATTTGTATAATCCGCATGCTCTTAGGGCATCCAGGGAAGGTTGATGATTTATTGCAGCTTCATCTTCCTCTACATGCTCTCTTTCTCTCCAGTCTAACATGATTAATGCCCTGCATATCAAAAATAGCAATTAGAAATTGATTTGGGAATTTTTGGTGGTTTTTTGAGAGAGTTGGGGTTTTGAAATGCGCGTTTCTCGGAGGACGCACCCCGGCTTTGTAGCACAGGGCGCCCGGACGCAGCTGGCCTGAAGGCGGGCTGCGTCTTCCGACCGTTTTCCCGTATGAGAAAAAGTCGGGGGACGCAGGTCACCCGAAGGGCACCTGCGTCCGCCGAGAGGCGCATTCCAAAACCAAAACCCCCCCAAAAAATGAAACTAAAACCTAAAAATTGATTCTAAACGGATAGAAATGCAGAGTAGGATGTGTAAAATACCTGGATGAGACGGCGTTCGATTCCGACGGTCAGATTTTCCGCAGCGACCACGGGAAGTTTCTTGTCAAAAGCTCCTTTTTCAACCTCAACAGTGAAACGGTAAAAATGACATGGTAAAAGGTCTTTTTATAGGTTTTTTGGATGAATTAGTTCATTTTTTACCATGAAAAGATGTTTTTGAATGTATTTTTGCCTATTTTAAACAGGTATGAGTAATGTGTTGCTTTTGTGCAGGACAAAGGGATTTCGAGGGAAATTGTAATTTTTCACAAACAAAAATATCAGAGTCATCTTTTAAGCCCTTTTCTGACTCCTAAAACATGAAAAGATCGCCGAGTGTTTCTTTTTCACTCGTTAAAACGGAATTAAAAGACGGTCCCCTTTTAGCTCTTTTCTGACCGCAAAATCAGGAAAAGATTGCCGGGTTTTTGTCGTTTCGAACTCGATAAGGAAATAAAACGACGTGTCCTTGATCGCTTTTTACTTTTCAGGTTAACGACACTATTATGAAAGTACTCCTTGGTCGCAAGATCAAGCGGTTCCCCCAGGTATTATTTTATACTTTTTCGGGCTTGAGGGACACAAATATACGAAAAAGTTCAACGTGGAGTCTCCTTTAGTTTTTTCAGACTCTCTAAAATTGAAAAACGCCGAGTTTCTCCTATACTGGGCTCGTTAAACTTTTACAGTAGAGGACCTGTTCAATTACAAACAGGAACGAACCACTCCTTCCTAGGGTTCGAATTTAAACTAGGTTGGACTCGTCCGAAGGATGAGCTTATAATCAAGCATATGTTATCCTCCTCAAGCTTGTTAAAAATAAAGAGGTACTTGCCAGAAATGGTGGGGGAAAAAAGAGAAGAATGAACCTATTTGTCACCTTTTGTCTCAGAAGAAACTTTATTACCACTCTTGAACACGACACTTTTCATTCACCTGGGTTGGGAAATCTTTTACCTCACAGTTGACCAAATCACTTTGAAAGTCTTTAACCGGGTTCCGGGGTTAACTTTGAGTTATTCGTCACCAAGCCATCTGTTGTGTCGTTATGTGTTCAAGAGGTCTGCAAGCAAAAACTTTCATCTGCAAAATACTTGTCATCCATTTGACCATCCCTGAGTCAGTCCTTACAGCAACATTTCTTCAACTTGAACAATGATTTCGTGTTGCGGGCTTGCCTGCAACGGGTCGCTTTCTATCGACATCGACACATTATCTAGAAAGATGACTTAGGAATCGACAGTACCTTGAAGTCTGCATGCATCAATGGCAGGTTTCTCGCCTTTGACGTCAGTTTACATCATTGACTTTCGATCAGAGGATTCCGTGAAGTGTTCGACATCAAAACATCTATTCACATTTCACGGGTTGTGCTTGGTACTTTGAGAACCATTGACATTACTGGTGGTTTCTCTCACGCTTGTTAACAGTTTACATCATTGACTGGTAATCAAGTGGTTTCTACCATGTTCGACATCGAATCATTTAATCACATGGCTAGAATCGTACCAATTCGGGAAGTAGAAGTGAAGACCCTGGATCTAGTTTCTACCATCCAGGCTGCGAGGAGTTTTGTATTCATTATCTATGTAGACTAATCATAAACAGATGGCTGCGTCCATACTGTGTCTACAAAAGTCTATAAAAATGATGTACTGCAAGATCATTCCTGTATCAGAATAGTTAGTCCATTAGTTAAAGTTTTGAATCTGAGTATGGGAATGCCTACCTCAGTGATGATATAATCTTATCCATGTATTTTGTGTTGAAAATTGCAGGTTCCAACCAGGCCATCCACAAGGCAATCCTTGAAATGATAAAGCGCTTCACCCTTCCTAGAATTACAAAACCCTATTCTATTCCAGGCTTCGCACTTTAGGGGGCAATCTGTTACACTAAAAAATGTCACCTTGACTACTTACAGTTAGTATGGCTCAAATCAACAGTCATGCTACCCTCTTAGGCAAGTCTCATGCCTCTGTTATCCATCTCAAACTCAAAGAAGAGAGAAAGTCTTGTAAAAACTATGTTTATCTCTGGGGTCGCAGGTTCTCTCTAGCCTTACCTGCGGGGACGCTGACCATGTTCACAAAATCTGCGTCCATGGACGCTCTGTATGTTAAGGGACAGGTGCGTCCCTCTGTAAAAGGCAAAATGCGCGAGTTTTATCTTGAAAAAGTTACTTGTGGTTACTTCTAGAACATTCTAGAGGTCGGTTTGATGAAATGGATGCGCCTCCAGTTGGTTCATGTATCTCTATTAAGGGGGAACTTATCCCATCAATAAGGGAGCTATCCCACCCATAGAGGGGGATGATCCCATTGATAGTGGACCTGAATAACCTCTTTACAGCACTATAAATAAAGGCATTGAGCCAGAAGGAGAAGAGGTTGGAGCTATACATTTTCTTTGGGTAAATGCTGCAGGATTTAGGTCTTCCATTAGAGCCTTTGTGAGGAGAGATTGTCTTCACTTGATTCTACTTGGGAGAGGGTGAGCTTTGTCAAAGTAGAGGAAAACCCTTGATGGACCCTGGGAGGAACTTGCACAACACCAAGGCCAGGTTGTAAGAGTTTCTTTGTTTCGTTATTAATACAAACTGGTTTATTTTTCTCAATAGCTTGTGTTAATGAGTTATTTCATGTGTTCCTTGGTCTGCATGTTGAATATATGTTTTATTATATGAAATGCAAGTGCTTGGTAATTGTTTGATTGTTTGTGGTTGCAGGAATTGACTTGAAGGAGGAGCTCATCCGGATCGTCAAGAACGGACTTCAACAACAGCGTTTTGGAATAAGGTAAGCCTAAACACTTGTAGTTTTCATGTTGTAAAAGGTGTATTTAGAGAAAGATCACTCCATTTTGTCTTGTTTGTCATTAGGATGTCTTAGACTTCTAGGAAGGTCAGTCGTGTCCGCACCCTTGACAGATTCCGTGTGACACCGCTCCACCCACCCTCGCCCGCCTGCCCAGCCCGCCCTCACCCGCCCACCCCACCCGCCCTCCCACCTGCCCTCACCCCCCACCCCGCTCGCCCTCCTGCCTGCCCTCACTTGCCCTTACTTGCCCGCTGACCCTGCCTACCCTTGGCCATACCTACCCACCCTTGCCCACCCATGCCTGCCCCCCTGCCCGCCCTCCCTCCCACCCGCCCTCACCCTCCCTCGCCCGCCCGCTCACCCCTCCCACCCTCGCCCGCCCTCCGCTGGCCCTCACCTGGCTACCCTGCCCTTGCCCGCCCTCACCTGCCCTCCGTCGCCCGACCTCACCCGCCCTCCCCTACCCTACCTCACCCGCCCGCCCTCACACCCACCCCGCCCTCGCCCGTCCTCACTCATCCCGCCCACCCCACCCTCGCCTACCCTCACCCGGCCCGCCCATCCCGCCCCCGACAACTCGCCCTCCCCCGCTCACCCACCCCGCCCTCCCGCTCGCCCAACCCCAGTGTCACACCCCCAGGCCTGCGGTAGTCTTTCAACCGTGCCTGGTAAGGTGCGGCACCACCGAACACTTTCTTTTCACCAATACTTATGTTCATGGACTGTGCCTAACCATTAGTCTACTTAGTTTGTTTTTCACAACCAAGTATTATTATGTTTCCTTTATACCAATGAACACCCATACACATTCATTATCACCAGCAATTATACATGAAGAACACAATTGCACAGTATAAAGGGAGGGGCAACTCCCTGAATAATGAGTCTGCCCGAATACAATATATTATATAATGTTTCAATGTTACAAAGCTTTACAAGTATACTTGGAAACACCAAGTTTCCTACTTAGCCAATTTCACATCAAGGAGATCCCATCGTGTGCCAACCAAGTTCCTTGCCTGAGTTGGGCAGGCACGTCCTCACACAGACTTCCAACCGCACTCCTCAACCCAACTTCGTTCACCTTGCATGACGGGTGGGCGACCTACCCAAGTCACCCAAGTCACCTTCGTTTGCTTCTACATGGCAGGCGGGCGACCTCGCCCAAGTTCCCTTTTCCACCTTTGTGTTTGGCCTTGCACGATGGGCAGGCACTCACCTAAGTCACCCGAGACACCTGTGTCAATGTCCGGTGCCTTCACCCGTGCCCTCAACCGATAACCGAAACTCGTGCGATGTTTTACCATGTATGCCTACCCAAGAATGGACGCATTACAACCTATGCCTCCCTTGCTGCGGCTTCACCTCTAACTTGCGCTTTTCCTTGTCATCGTGCGCTCCTCAATCGCATTACTTGTTGAATACTTGAGTTTGAATGATTGCCTCTTCATTCCAAAAGTCCTCCATATATATATGATGGGTTGGGCAAGTTGAGCTGCCTAGGCCGACTTGCCAATGCCCTACATTCCTTTGCAAATACGTCCTCCAACCTAGGTCGCCCTTCGTTCGTTTGCTTTCATATGTAGGTCGGCCGTGGGTGTGTCCAAACACTCCCCACACCATATAAATCATCGCTCTTCCTCCTGATGCACTTTACACTTATGTCCTTCACACATTTCGGTCATGGAGCTGCACCTTGTTCAAGTTTCCAACTCGTTGTTCACCAACAAGCCTTTGCACTTCTCGTTCCGGTCGTGCCTTGGATCGTAGGTCCTTACATCCTCCCCCACTTGAAATCATTGTCATCCTCGACAATATCTCGTCCCCGCAACCATCTATCACCAAGCTATCCATACCAAGGCATACACCCCATCGGTATGTCATATATCGGAGATCATCTCAATCCATGATCATCAACCACCTTGTCACAATCTCCACATGCTGCTCCCCATCGTTGAAGGCTGGCCCCTCCATCTCAAGCTACATGTTTCCTACAACATCTCGTGTTGACCTCATCATGTGTCGTCCTCGTGTGAACTGCTGTCATGATACACAATACTAACACATCTCTGCCCATTGAGCTCCCTCATGTTTGAACTAGTCAGGTGATTAGTCCAACTGTCATGCTCAAACTAGGAGAATGCACATCCTCATGCCACCATCAGTCATTTCTCAAAACATCCCTCACATCCTCAACTCGATCAAGAATCCATCTCCATATAAGTGTAAGCCATGCTCAGGTCCATGAGGTAGTCTCCATCTCATCTGCAACATGTTGTCCATGATGTTTGGTGCTAATGTGCTGCATGAAATCAGCCACATCTATCCAAACATCATCATCCATCTACAAAACCTCCATCTCCTCAAAGTGAAGAGACCCTCTCATCAAACTCCGACTCTCGATGTGCCACATCCAGGTCCGTGAAGAAACCTCCATCATAATTGTAATTTTCCATCCCTCAAGTCAGCCATAGAAACAAGTATACACATGTCTCATCTATCCATGTGCTGGCCATGATCATAGATCAATCAGCCCCCATGTGTCAAAGGTGGTTAAGTCTTGGCTTAACCCATCCCCAAGTGTTGCCACCAAGGCATCATCATCATTGTAACTCCATCACTCCAAAGTGTCTCATATCGATCCTCCACATCAAGTCACTCTTTCAATCCACACCCATGCATGTACTCGAAAGTATGCAACCCATCTTGCATCAAAGTCTCTGATCTTAGCTCCTCAATGCATCAGATCCTCCAAGTCCACCATATATGAAGTCCCCAAAAGTCACAACAATCTCATGTCATCAAGAGCTCCATAAGTCATCTCCAACCAACATCTCAGCAAGCATACAAGTCTTGGCCCAAAGGTCTCCACAAGATGCCTCAGCTCTCCATGTAGTAGGAATGCTCCATAGTCTACTCACAACTCCATCCAAGTCCATGGCCTTGTTGTACAAGAGTGCACAACCTCTCCATCGGCTCATAAATAATAAGTCTCCATGTCACATCAGCAAATCCACCTGCACAACATCCCTGCCTTGGCACTCCTCATTGGATGCCCATAAGTGACACCTCTACAAGTGCTCCTGCATAATGTCCCTGCATAAGACTGCCATGCTCCATGTCTCCAACCTGATGTCCATGACTAAGTTGCCCATGTAGTCCAACCAAGTAGACTCATCACAACAATCGGTCATCCTCATCCAAGTCTGCAATATTCGGTCTAGTGAACTCGGTCACCCAACCATATCATCATCACATGAGTCTCTCCATCATAGCTCCCCCACTAAAGGTTCCACCAAGACTTTCTCTTGGTCTTGGCCATGAGAAGTCCACCCAAGCAACTCAAGTGTGTACCCTTCTCCAATCTGTCCATGAGTCATGACAGGCACTTAGCCAATTCTTCATGTGGCTAAAGCATGACCCATTCCTCCGCAATGATCATCATGTTCCTCCCTTGTCACAGGCCCTTGTACCTTCTATCATAAGGTCACAAATAACCCCAACAAGTCCTGCAACAGTCAACAATCTTTGTTTCTCCATACAAGGTCTCATCGTAGACATCCATCGTAATATGCTCCCTTGCATTGGCAAACTGATTTTTCCCTTCCCTGCATACGGTTCATCTACCAAATGCTCAAGTGAAACACAAGTATCAATAGTACTTACATCATCATCGTGAGGCTCCTCCATGTGAGTATCCTCATCCATCCATGTCTGCAAACTGCATGATCCTGGTCCAACTTGATCAATCTCAAGTTCATCTTCCATCATTGTCACATCTGCAACATCTTCAACTATCATGACTTCGTCTTCCTGGTTAGCACAATCTGCAACTTCATCCTGCTCCATTGTCCAACCAAGTTGAAGAAGTTCGTCTTCAACATTATTTTCCAAGACTTCAAGCCTATCTCGAATCCGGGGGTTCTCTCCTTTCATCCACTTCAACCTGTATAAGGTAAGCAAGAGCTTCCCTTTGCATTCTTCCAAACTTGCCATGCCTTATCGTTTAGCTTGGCCCAAGCACTAGGCTTCACCTCTGCCAAACCCATTTCACCATTCACCTGAATCACCCTAATATTCCACCTGTCACCTGCAAAACTTGAACTCCCTTCCAAGTCTTCGACCTTTGTAGAATCATCTCCTTGATTTAGTTCACCATCTTCACCAAGTTCCCTGCAACCATGAACCAGCTCTTGTTCCACTTGTATTTGAAACCAACTTCCTTCACTTGCAAGTACCTACTTCCACTGTCATCAACTGTCAAGTACTTACACACTTGCTCTACCCAACTTCCTGTAAGACTTCTCTAAGTCTTCAGACTAGCTTTGATAAAAACTGCCATGCCCCAGGCCTGTGGTACTCTTTCAACCGTACTTGGTGAGGTGTGGCACCACCGAACACATTCTTTTCACCAATACTTATGTTCATGGACTATGCCTAACCATTAGTCTACTTAGTTTGTTTTTCACAACCAAGTATTATTATGTTTCCTTTATACCAATGAACACCCATACACATTCATTATCACTAGCAATTATACATGAAGAACACATTTGCATAGTATAAAGGGAGGGGTAACTCCCTGAACAATGAATTTGCCCGAATACAATATATTATATAATGTTTCAATGTTATAAAGCTTTACAAGTATACTTGGAAACACCAAGTTTCATACTTAGCCAATTTCACATCAAGGCCATGCCTTCGTGTGCCAACCAAGTTCCTTGCTCGAGTTGGGAGAGCACGTCCTCACATGGATCGCCAACCGCACTCCTCAACCGAAGTTCATTCACCTTGCACGACGAGCGGGCGACCTACCCAAGTCACCCGAGTCACCTTCGTTTTCTTCTACATGGCAGGTAGGTGACCTCACCCAAGTCCCCTTTTCCACCTCTGTGTTTAGCCTTGCATGACAGACGGGTGCTCACCCGAGTCACTCGAGACACACGTGTCAATGTCTGGCAGCTTCACCCACACCCTCAACCGATAAGCGAAACTTGTGCGATGTTTTACCGTGTATGCCTGCCCAAGAATGGGCACATTACGACCTGCGCCTCCCTTGCTGTGGCTTCACCTCTAACTCACATTTTTCCTTGTCATCGTGCGCTCCTCACTCGCATTACTTGTTGAATGCTTGAGTTCGAATGCTTGCCTCGTCGTTCCAAAACTCCTCCATATATATATGATGCGTTGGGCAAGTCGAGCTGCCCAAACTAACTTTCCAACGCCCTACATTTCTTCGTAAATACGCTCTCCAACATAGGTTGGCCTTCGTTCATTTGCTTTCATATGTAGGTTGGCCATGGGTGTGTCCAAACACTCCCCACGCCATATAAATCATCGCTCCTCCTCCTCATGTGCTTTACACTTATGTCCTTCGCACATTTTGGTCATGGAGCTGCACCTTGTTCAAGTTTCCAACTCATCATTCACTAACAAGCCTTCACACTTCAGTGGCGATCATGTCTTGAATTGCAGGTCCTTACACCCGCTGGTGGGCGGGCAGGCCGCCGAGGTGGCGCTGAGTGGGCATTGCAGCCCCACCTCGGACCACTCCCGGAATTGCCCAACACCCGCGGGTGGGCGGGCAGGCAGCCGGGGTGGCGCGGGGTGGGCGGCGCAGCCCCACCCCATGCCACCCCAGCGGCTCGCTAACCCGCCCACCTCGCCCGCCCTCTCCCTTCCACCCACCCTGCCCTCACCCGATCACCCTGCCCGCCCTCCTGCCTGCCCTCAGCCACCCACCCCGTCCACCCTCCTGCACGAATTCACTCGCCCTCGCCTGACGGCTCACCCAACCCGCCCTCCCCCTCACCTGCCCACCCTCGCTCGCCCGCCCTCACCGACCCACCTGCGCTCCCTCCCGCCCGTCTGCCCGCCCTCACCCTCCCTCACCTACCCGCTCACACTGCTCGCTCTCACCCGCCCTCCCGCCCACCCTCGCCCGCCTACCCCGTCCTCGCTTTCCTCACCTTCCCTCCCTTACCCGATGTCACATGCCATCCCCCGCCCTACCTCACCTACCTGCCCTCATGCCCACCCTACCCTCGCCCGCCCTCACTCACCCCACCCACCCTGCCCTCACCTGCCCTCACCCGCCCCACCCACCCTGCCCCCAACCGCCTACCCTCCCCCACCTACCCACCCCACCCTCCCACCCGCCCAACCCCCGCTGTCATGCCCCTAATTCTTTTTTCATTAAATTGGCTGGGTGCGGCACCGCCTAAGTAATTAACATGTTCCATTGTTATCTTACTTTACGAACTATGCCTTAACATTCATCTTCATTCATGAATAACATAACATTAATGTGCGGAATCCATTAACATTATAACATCAACAATATAGAACAACAGGAGAACACATCACATGTAAGAACAATCTTTTATTATATGTGAGAAGATTTACAAGTGACCAGGAGCTATGTTCCACCGACGTTAGAAAGTCGGGTGCCCACTTGTGCACGAACGCATGGTGGTCTCACCCTCCAAGCCAATATACAACACATGAGTTCTTGTCAAGTTGGGCATGTGCTCTCGTGAACGACCCTCACCCGAGATACAAGCAAACTCATTCAAAAGATTAGGCAGGCGGGTGCCTTCACACGCCCTCCACTTGCGCCTTCAACCAAAAAACCTTCATGCCAAGACTTGTATAACCTGCCCAGCGACCGGGCGCATAACCTACGCCTTTACTGCGGTTATCTCCCTTACTCGTACCTCTGTTGATGATCGAAGACCGAATGATCGATGGTTCAAATGCCAACTCCATCGCATGTATATATATGCGCCTTCGTGTGGAGGTTGCACCCTCGACCGACCCTCCATCCTTCTCCAACCTTCGCGTCTATGCAAATTCTTCAACGCCATTGTATGGGTGGCTCACCCATGGCACGGGACCGCCCACCAACTCGCCCACATTTGTCTTCACTCCTTGATCACCTTGTTAAGAGGAGCTCCCCAACTCGCCCTTATAAACATGGAACACCAACTTGCCCACGCATATAACATACGCCTCACTCCTTGGTCGCTCCTTTGCATTTTCATGACTTGGCTACTTTGCACAGTGACAGGGCGTGCCCGGTTAGTTAGCCAACTATTGGGCGCTACATCCTCCACCACTCAAAATCGTTGTTGCCCTCGACAATCCCGACCTCCTCAGTAGCTTCCTGTCATACTTCTCAATCTTCTTCTTCCATCTCCAAAGTGAGTCCTTTGATTCCCAACTTTCCTCCTCCAGTGCATTCTTCCATCTAATAAGAAATTCTCGTTTCATGTGGCAACCAATCCCTGTAGTTCTGAAGCTCAAAATCTTCTCCAACTCCAAATCTGGCTTGTCCACAATCCCGACTAGTCCTCTTGGCGGTTCAGCTTTCTCTGGATGATCAGCATAAAGTCTACATCTCTTCAACTAACTCATGTGAAAAACTGGATGCTTCATGTGTATATGGTGTGGAAGCTCCAGCTTTTCTTCACTTGTAATGGTCCCTCATATTTCTGTGTCAGTTTGCTCGCAGTCCCCTTAGGTGGCTGAAACTGCTCTAGGGTAATCTTGAGAAACACCATATCTCCCACACTGAATTGTACATCCCGTCTTCCTCTATCAGCCCATTTCTTCATTCTCCTTGTAGCTTCATGCAAGCACAACCGTGCTAGCTCCAAGGTCGCATCCCAAGCCTTCATGAACCTCTTCACATGAGGACTCCTCAAAAAACCTCCTATCACTACAGTATGCAGTGTGACTGGCATCTGTCCACTCACCAACTCAAATGGACTGTACCCCATCGCAAAACTCTTTTGAATATTGTAGCTGAACTGTGCAATATCCAAGAGTTCAGGCCAATTCTTCTGATCAGCCATGACATAATGTCTCAAGCAATCCTCTAGCAATGCGTTGATCCTCTCGGTCTATCCTTCTTTCTGTGGATGGTAACTTGAACTCATCAACAATTCTATCCCGACTAACTTGAACAATGTGGTCCAAAATCTACTTGTAAAACGCAGATCTCGATCCGACATGATGTTTAATGGCATCCCCCAATACTTCACTATGTTCTTAAAGAACAACTCCGTAGTCTTCTCAGCTCCACAGGGCATCTTTGTTGGAACAAAGACAACATACTTGGAAAAATGATCAACCACGACCATAATCCCATTACACCCCTGAACCTGTGGCAACTGAGAACTAAAGTCCATCGAGACACTCACCCATGGCCTCTCAAGAATCGGTAAAGGCTACAACTGTCCTCCTTGTCTCTGATTATCCGATTTGTCCTACTGACAAATGATGCATGTATGTACATTCTCCTCTACATCCTCCCGCGTCTTCTCCCAAAAGAATCCTCTCTCCAACAATGCTAAAGAATGACGCTGCCCTGGGTTGCTAGCCCATGGTGAGTCATGGCACTCCTTCAAAAGGTGCCTCCTAAGTCCAGATGACTTTGGAACATAGAGTCGGTTTTCAAAGAACAAGAACCTGTCTCGCAGAAAGAACTTTTGTGTCTTCCCCTCCTTTATCTGCTTCACTATATTCTGCGCCAAAGTATCTGTCTAAACACTTTCCTTGAGCTTATTCTGCATCTCTTTTGACATCTGAATTCGACTCCTACTCCTTCCTGCCCAGTCTTCTCCCTCCAATGCTGTAAGTTGTCCCTTCCTGCTAAGGGCATTTGCTACCGCATTGTGCCTTCCTAGTCTATACTCGATAGTCATGTCGAATTCTGCCAAGAAGTCTTGCCAACGAGCTTGCTTCGCAGAAAGCTTCAGTTGTGATGCAAAATAACTTGCTGCAACATTTTCAGTCTTGACAACAAATGGCTTCCAAATCAAGTAATGCCTCCACACATGAAGACAGTGAATGATTGCAGTCACCTCCTTCTCATTTACCGAATACCTTCGTTCTCTATCCTGTAACTTCCGACTCTTGTACACCACCGGATGCCCATCCTGCATAAGAACCCCTCCTATGGCAAAATCTGAAGCATCGGTGTGTACCTCAAACTGTCTCTCGAAGTCAGGCAACTTCAGTATTGGTGCTGTAACCATTCTCCTCTTCAAGTCATCAAATTCCTTCTGACATTTATTCGTCCAACTTCATCTCTTGTCTTTCTTCAATAGGTCTGTCAGTGATGATGTTACCTTGGAGTACCCCTCTACAACTTCCGTTGGTAGTTGGTCATGCCCAAAAACACCCTCATCTCATGGATATTCTTTGGTTCAACCCAATCCTCGATCGCCTTCACTCTGCTCAGCTCCATCTATATGTAAGCTTGACCAACTATATGCCCAAGGAACAGAATCTCGGTTTGAGCGAGCACACACTTAGACTTCTTCAAGAACAACTGGTTTGCCCTCAGTGCCCCGAACACCATCACCAAGTGCTTCTTATGATCCTCCATGTGGTCACTATACACCACTATATCATCCAAGTACACTACTATGAATGAATCCAAGTATGGCCGTAGGACATCATTCACCAAAGTGAAAAATGTAGCAGGAGCATTCCACAACCCAAATGACATAACAAGGAATTCAAAGCTACCATACCTTGTTACTATCGCGGTCTTCTTCTTGTCTCCTTCAGCTATCCACACCCAATAATACCCGTGCCTCAAGTCAAGCTTGGAAAACACATGGGCTTTCGCAAGCTTGTCAAATCAATCAGCAGCCAATGGCAAAGGATACATGTTCCTTACTGTCTGCTTGTTCAATGCACGGTAATCACAACACATCCGTAGCTCATTCGAATCCTTCTTTCGTTGGAACAATACCAGAGCTCCATAGGGGGACCTTGAAGGTCTGATGAAACCTGCATCAACTAACTCCTTCAACTGTTGTTTCAGTTCCTCCAACTCAGGTCCTGACAACCGATAAGGTTCTTTAGCCAGGGGATGCTTTCCTGGCTCAAGATCAATTCTATGGTCCACTACATGCCTTCGTGGAAGTTCCTTTGCTAGCTCATTAGGCATCAAATCCACATATTTGGTCAGTACCTTAGAAATCTTAGCTGGAACAAGCATCCCCACTCCGTCACCTTGGACTCCCTTGAACATCACCACATATGTCTCCATATCTGACTCCTTCATGGCCTTCTCCAAACTTAGTGCAGAAACATGCTGCACCTTGACTTCCCTTCTTTGCCTATGAGTGGGCAAAGTCCATGTTTGTGACTGTCCAACCAGCACCACCTCATCATAGAAGGGGACAAAAATTGCCTTTTTGCCCTTCAAGAAATCTTGTCCCAATATCATATCGAAGTCGTTCATCTCCATCATAGTGACGTCCAACTGACCCTTCCAATCTTTTATCTACACAGGCACTTCGCGTGCCAAACCCGCCAATTTAGCTCTAGATTCCATTGCCTTGACTTCCACATTCGATGGGAAGATCATCAGTCCAACCTCTTTTGCCGACCGTGTCTTCATGAAGTTATGAGTGGCCCCCATGTCCACCAAAGCTTGAATGGTCTTGCCATGAACCATCAAGTCCACGAAACCCAAACTGTTAATCCATGATTTCTCCATAAATTTTCCCTACATACATGTATGTTCTCTACTTCTGTCAAGCTTCTTCAACCCTAAATAAGCTTCATCTGTCACGAGCAACCCTGCTCTGATACCACCTGTCACACCCCCAATTATTTCTTCGTTAAATTGGCTGGGTGCGGCACCGCCTAAGTTATTAACATGTTCCATTGTTATCTTACTTTATGAACTACGCCTTAACATTCATCTTCATTCATGAATAACATAACATTAATGTGCGGAATCCATTAACATTATAACACCAACAATATAGAATAGCAGGAGAACACATCACATGTAAGAACAATCTTTTATAATATATGAGAAGATTTACAAGTGACCGGGAGCTATGCTCCACCGGTGTTACAAAGTCAGGTGCCCACCCATGCATGATGGCACGGTTGTCTCACCCTCCAACCCAATGTACAACACACGAGTTCTTGTCAAGGTGGGCGGGCACACTCGTGCATGACCCTCACCCGAGATACAACCAAACTCATTCAAAAGATTAGGCAGGTGAGCGCCTTCACACACCCTCCACCTGCGCCTTCAACCGAACAACCTTCGTGCCAAGAATTGTATAACCTACCCTGCAACCGGGAGCATAACCTGTGCCTTCACTGTGGTTATCTCCCTTACTCACACCTTTGTTGATGATTGAAGACTGAATGATCGATGGTTCAAATGCCAACTCCATCGCATGTATGTATATCCGCCTTCGCGTGTAGGTCGCGCCCTTGGCCGACCCTCCATCCTTCTCCAACTGCCGCGTCTATGCAAATAATTTAATGCCATTGTATGGTTGGCCCAGCAATGGCACGAGACCACCCACCAACTCACCCACATTTTCCTTCACTCCTTGATCGGCTTGTTAAGATGAGCTTCCCAACTCGCCCTTATAAACATGGAACGCCAACCTGCCCGCACATATAACATACTCCTCATTCCTTGGTCGCTCCTTTGCATTTTTCATGACTTGGCTACTTCGCACGTGAGAGGGCACGCCCAATTAGTTAGCCAACCACAGAGTGTTACACCCGCAGCCAGGTGGGCGGGCCGCCGGGGTGGCGCGGGGTGGGCGGCGCAGCCCCACCCTCCGGCACTTTGGCGGCCCACCCGCTCGCCCACGGGGGTTTGGTAATTCTGGGAATCACCCAGCCACTGTCGATGGCTGGCCAGGCCTCTAGGGTGGTGTGGGGTGGGCGTCGCATGTTAGAGCCTAAATCTACCTCAGGCTGAGAAAGGTAGGATCTAGGACAACATCAAACTATGCTTAACCTAGTAGCTAGCCCTACCAGGTCGGGAGAGGGCTCTCTACTAGTCAATCTCAGCAAAATATGATCGATGAAGGCTTGATATGACTGATATAAATACTGATCTTAGGCTAGGTATGTGTGCAAAACAGTTTGATTTAACATAATGATGTTTTGTTGGCTTAAATGGAAAGGCAGATTTTGGGTGTGGGGAATGAGGCTTAGTTTTGCAGAGATCTCTATGGGACAACGTAGGCAACTGATTTGTCACTTCAAATTGAATGATATGAAGATATTAGATAGATGAGGAGTTGAAGAGGGCAAGAAAACTTAGGGATCCTCTTCAAACAGCTGAAAACATCAAAAACTAAAACAAACCCTAGGTAGAGCACTGCAATTTCAATGGATTCTACCTTTACCCTTGTTTGATTTAGTTAAGAAGAAGCAAGATAGATAATGGCGTACATGAAACATAAGTAAATTCACAATTACAGAAGAAATCACTATACCAAAGCAAGATGCCACATGAATCCCAAAGAGTGCTGCAAACCCTGCTCTCTATTCCTTAGCCAAATCTGCTGATATGAGTATACAATGAAGCTCTAAGCTTTCTCAAAATTCCAACCTTCTGCCAAATTCCAACCCCTACTCTATGAAATTCATAAAATATATACATTTTCTCATCCTTGTACTAAGGGAATTGAGCTCAACCATTTTCTTCAAAATAGAATCAGTTACATTAAACTTGGGCCGAATTGCTAAACATAGGTGTTTAAGATGAACTCGTATCTCCTAAAATATAGCACCTGTTACAAAACTGAAGGAGGTTTTTGTAGATAAAGTTATTTTGGAGAAAACCCTCTCTCAAAGTTGGGAAATTCATTTCCATATGCTCGCAATCTATTCCACAAAATCATCTCTAAAACAAAAAATCATTAAAAAATTAAATCTGTGAAAATGAGATGTAAAGATCTAGTCACATATCCCAATTCATGACACCTGTGAATAATATGAAAGAGGTGATTGTTATATAGCTCATGGTTAAAAAAAATCTCTTTGGGTTTTTGAATATTACTTTCCATCTGTTGTAAAATGGCCCCGCACTAAAATGACTAAAACAGTAAAAAATATGAAAAATTTGTTTTGTTTTAATGTAGGCTCCAAATATCACTGTATATCTCCCACATAGTAGCACCTGTGCATGAAATGAAGGAGGTTTTTATTATTTTGTATGTGATGAACAAAAACCTCTTTCACTTTTGAAAAATTCCTTACCATTATTTCATAAACTAATTTTTTACTAAACTTGTCATTGTGTGCAGCAACTGACCTCAAAACATGCATAACGAACAATCACTCATTCATTTCGATCATATCTTCTAATCCGGGAGCCAGTTACTGGAGTGTGATATACCATTGGAAATATTTTTCTGAGCTTCTTCTGATGGACACACTTGTGACATATTTTGTACTGAAAATCATGTGCAAAACATCTAACAAAACCAGACATAGTAAGAGATCATGTTGATCCCTGGTGACAGGCTGCGAAGACTGGAACTAACATCGGCTCCATTGGGGATGGCAGCTCCTTGGAGGTCTCAAGAACACCGTAGACCAAGTGCCTCATTCATTGGGCATGGATTCAAACAACTACAAACCCAAAACAACTCATACCAATCCAAAAACATATACATACTACAACATGTACATAAACAAATACCAAAAACTGAAATGTTGTCTTGGGAAGCTTATTTATGTACAAATCTAACCCACTTTGCTGAAAAATTGATAGATCAAGTAATGTTGTAATGCCATATCAACCAATCAAGTAAATGTGACAAGGATGTTGCTTGAAAGTGCTTCAACCAGGACACAAATGTAAATGGTGACAGCCATACATGCACATAACAAGTCTGGTTATGTAAAAGACAACTTGATCTATCATTCAAACTGAAAAAAATTTCCATGTACATTGCAATAGGATTGAAAAAAACAGACTCTATTTGCAGCCCCAACTCCTCAATACATGCTTCCAGCTGCAAACTATCAATGCAAACATCCACGGGAAGCTCTATTGTTTCTTCTTTTGAAGGAGGGAGAGTTTCCAAGAACTTTTTGGGATTTTGGAATTCATATGATTGGATCTGATCATTTAAATACTGAATCTCCTTCTCAAACTTTTCAACAACTAACTCAAAGAAACCAGTTTTAGCTTTAGGAGGAAACTTCAGAGATCTCAAATATTGAAGCACAACAATGAAAATACTTCATCAATTTCAATATCCACTAACTGATCTCTAACTTCTTTTAAAACTTCACAAAGTGCAGGGTTTGCCACATACCCTACCATTTCATTTAATGCATGAATGGATCAGTGAGCACTGGAATCTCTGGATTGAGTTGGAGTTGCCAGGTGAATGTTTTAGCCTTCATATGTGTCTGACTGCTGTCCACCATCAGCAATTAGATCTGCAACTTGAATGATCTTTCCCGGAGAATATCTGACACCTCTTCCATATTTTAATGTACTGGGGCAATTTGCAAGTTAGATATTCCGTTTATAAGACTATACCAGAGATTGACTAAAGTAGCTTTTATCTACTTGCATTAATGCAAAGCAAAAGCATTTCGAAGCCTACCTGCCTAATCTCCAGACTCTGTCTGTAGTTTATAGAACGAATAATACTAACAAACAAAAAATTTCTTCCCCAGCGGAGTCGCCACTATGTTAGAGCCTAAATCTACCTCAGGCTGAGAAAGGTAGGATCTAGGACAACATCAAACCACGCTTAACCTAGTAGCTAGCCCTACCAGGTCAGGAGAGGGCTCTCTCCTAGTCAATCTCAGCAAAATATGATCAATGAGGCTTGATATGACTTATATGAATACTGATCTTAGGCTAGGTATATGTGAAAAAGAGTTTTATTGAATATAATGATGTTTTGTTGGCTCAAATGGAAAGGCAGATTTTGGGTGTGGGGAATGAGGTTCAGTTTTCCAAAGATCTCTATGGGGCAAGGTAGGCAACTGATTTGACACTTCAAATTGAATGAGATGGAGAGATTAGATAGGTGAGGAGTTGAAGAGGGTAGGAAAACTTAGGGATCCTCTTTAAACAACTGAAAACTTCAAAAACTAAAACAAACCCTAGGTAGAGCACTGCAATTTCAATGGATTCTACCTTTACCCTTGTTTGATCTAGTTAAGAAGAAGCAAGATAGATAATGGCATACATGAAACATAAGTGAATTCACAATTACAGAAGAAAGCACTATACCAAAGCAAGATGCCACATGAATCCCAAAGAGTGCTACAAACCTTGGTTTCTATTCCTTAGCCAAAACTGCTGATATGAGTATACAATGAAGCTCTAAGCTTTCTCAAAAGTCCAACCATGCTAATGACTGAAAGATCACAAGATATAGGCAAACTATAACTCATCCTACCCTCTAGGGGTCGACCTCATAAGGCTAGGAGCTGTTCCAACTAATTCTAAACTGAGAACTAGAAATTAGGTAGTGGAACAGCTTGCCTCTAGAAACTAGGGACTAATTCACTCAGTTGCAAACAACTTTTTGATAGATGAATCTACCTCCATGAGTGAAAATTTGACATAATTACATCAATATCCATCAATTTACATTAAATTGCATCATAAGTTTGACATTAAGAAGGAGAAAAGTCAACCTGTCAAGAAGCCAGGTGAAAAGCAGAGTATTTTTGGTCAAATTGAGCGAAATTTACCCAATGCGCCACGATGATCTCCCTATGCATAGTGCCTGTTTACAACCACTTTTGGAGGCCTTTCTGGTGTCCAAGTCTACTCGAAGTGTTCTTGTTGGAAAGGACTGTCTGTCTATTTTCCAGAACAAGTGGAATTTTTTAATTTGGCCTCCATTTGCCCCTCCAAAACTGAGTTATCCCAACACTGCTTCTGGTGTGTCAAAATAGGGGCAGTAAGGTCATTTTTTGAGTGTTTTTGATGTTTTTGAGTGCTCAAAACCTGTCAAAATTTCTTGGCCATTAGTAGACAAGAATATTTCTTCATGTGAAATAAAAAAATGCTGATTTTTCCTCATTTGGAGGCCTCCATCAAAAGCAAGCACCAGGTGGCGCGGCGCATAGGGTAGAAAATTCTGTGTTTTACCCCAAAAATTTCAAAAATGCAAAAAGTGTCCCAAATTTTTTTGAAATTTTGGCTGAGTCTTCTCCATCAATTATTTTGTTGGGCCAAGGAAGCCTCAGCCAATATCTGAAGTCTATCTTGCTCCTTTCACCTCCTCGATGCCCTTTTCAAGTTTTCTTTCAAGCTCCTGATTCTTGCCTTGCACACTTTGTTTCTTGCCATGTAATGATAGGCCATATGCCTCAACAATTTATTCTCCCTGTTGGCCTTCTATAGCATCCTTTCTAACTGGATATTAGCCCTTTCAAGCCAAGATTCCTGACCAGCATTGATTTCTTGCTCAAGTGATGTGAGCTTCACCTTCCTCCTTTTGGCAGCTTGGCTGTTTTCTCGTATGTTTTTCAAATCTATAATCGTTTGCTGATCCTCAAGCTGCTTTTTTCTTTGCTCCAGGTACTTTATTATCCACTTAACTCTCTCTAAGTTGAGGGACAAAGCATTGATGTCTACCTATTGCTCCTGGATGACCTCTTTGAGCTTTGAGCTTTGTGGGCCCAAATCAGTGTCATCACCCTCAATGAGAATGAAATCAGTCTCTTGCTCACCTGAAGGCCCCTCATCCTGTAATGGCCTCTTGCCCTTGTCTTGAACCTATTGTGTTGATGAAGGAAGCAAGACCCCTTCCACCCCAAGTGGAGATAATACTTGCTTTGCTTCTGAAAACAACCGTCTAGTGCCCTTTTGATAGGTGACAAACATTGGCATACTAGTGGTTTGTGTCTCATGACCCTCATGCTGATGTGAAGGTCCACCTGTCTCATGAAAAGCCTCTGGAGGTCCCTGAGGAGCTGTGAAGAACTCATGAGAAATGAAATCCTCCCATGAGATGCCTTGCAAACCAAGCTGATGCATGACCACAATCTTAATGAGAGAAAAATGATATATACTGTTAAACTGCTGCTGAGGAGTCTTTTGTTGTACTAGGGTGGTCATCTTCTCAATATTTCGGCACATGAAGTAGGGGAGATTCATCATTCTCACCCTGGTAAAGTGCATCAACAATCTGATATGATAAGCATATAGGTGAGAAAACCAACCCTCACAGTTGAAATATTTCATTATCGGTTTCATTAAAGGAGCATATGAATCTTTCAGGTACCGAAAGGGAAAAACTCTGCTGAGTTGTCTCAAATAACCGGGCTTGATGTATGGTTCATAATGTTCCCTATCAATTTGCTGCCTTTTATTCCATTGCTCTCCAATATTAGGAATGCTGGTTGCTAGAGAAATAGACTCTGGTGTTAAAGTGAATGTTCCACCAGCTAGAGTGGCTTGGCCATTATGTAGATGAAGAACAAACAACCAGTCCAACTCATGACGATACTAGACTCTAGCAACCATCTCACAGAACTCATAGCAGGATTGGTCTTGGAAGCATCTGATAGTGTGAGGGTAGGCCTGTAGCTCGGCAAGTGTAGTAGGCTCCTCTCTTGTATGTTTTCCACCCTTATGAGGTCTCCTTAGTGCATGTACCTCTGTAGGAGAGTCACTATGTGTCTCTTCATCATGGTCATATGAAGGATCAGACTCCATGTTTACTAGTGGGTGAGTTTTCTTGATGAGTAGTAGGAGATTTATGGTGTTTCTAATTTTTTGCCACCAAGGGTAAAAATATATGAGGGACTGTGGGGGAAGAGAGTATGAGGGGTTTTTGGAATGTTAGGACAGGATTTTTTTTGGGAAATAGGGGATTAGGGAAAATATGTAATCTTAGGGACAACAATTAGGGTTTAGGGATTTGTAGTTAGGATTTGGGAAAATGGGAATTGGGGATAGGGATGACTGAATATGGGAGTTAGGGAATGGGTGGATAAGCTGAGAAAATGAATGGAGGAGTGAAAAAATGAGGGAGTGGTAAAATAAACTTGGCAGCAAAATGACAAGTACAAACCCTAGGAAATGGCTTTTGAGAAATTGCAAGGTATTAGGGTTTGAGTTTTTTTGCAAAACCACCATAAATTTTCAAAATAATCTCCTTTACTAGCAAGGAAGAGGGCTTAACTTACTTGCACACTGGAAGTTTTGAGCGATTTTGGTAATTTCAGGGAGTTTTTGAGAGAATCGGGCTTGGCAGCTCTATGCGTCGTGCCTCAAACCCAACGTGCTGCACCTCCTGTGTGCGCCGCGCCAGTACAAATTAACACTAAAGATGGCGGCCCTATACACCGCGCCTCTCACCCAGTGCACCGTGCCTCCAAAACTAAGTGCCTTTGTTACGATTTGCTCTCCTTTTTCCAACACGACTTTCACTTTGCTCAATCTTTCTTCTTGGAATGCAATAAGCTTTTGAATTGCAAAAAATGATTTATATACAAGAGATTTTTAATTTTTGAGTCATAAAACCCACCTTTATAATGTTTGCAATGTGACTTTACTTTTCAACTCTGTTTTTTGAGAATTTTACTTTATTTGAGCCTTTTGATGAATTGAATGACTTGATTTTTATTGATTTTTGTTTTCCTTTCAGGGGATGGAGCTACTGAGGCTTGGCAGGGTGACCAGGTTTGCCACTGAAGTGATTTACATACAAGAGAGCTAAAAATACATGAATTTATACAAACAAAACCTAAAATACTCTGTTTTTCCAAAATACATTTCTGAGCAATTGATTATGAAATTTTTTGGTACTGGAACTTTATTCAACTTCCTCGTGTGCCTGTTGACCGTTATTGGAGATTTTTGGGGACCTCTTTAATAAAACCCTAGACCTAATGAAACTGAAACCCTAGAACTGACTCCTGCACATTTAAAGACAAAAGGTGACTACAAATGATCTTGATGAATGAAAATGGGCCAGCAGGTAAAGGACATGAAGGAAAATGTACAACAAGCCACTACCGTCAGATGATCCATGCTCCTAATGGAATGCAGCTAACTGAGCGAGACACCTAATATGCAATCCAACAAGAGAATTCGATCTCTGACGGAGGGATGAAGATACTGACACTAAAAACATAGCCCCACCTGACGCCACCCCAGCAGCCCTCCCACCCGCCCACCCCACCCGCCCTCACCCTCACCCACCCTCACCCGCCGCTCTCACCCCACCCACCCTCGCCCGTTCGCTCACCCCGCTCGCCCTCACCCGCCCTCTTCCCCGTCCACCCACCCTCCCTCCCGTCCACCCGCCCTCACCCACCTGGCCTCATCGTCCCTCGCCTGCCTGCTCACCCTGCCCGCCCTCACCTGCCTGCCCCTGCCCAACCTCACCCGCCCTCCCCTACCCAACCTCACCTGTCCACCCTCATGCCCACCCCACCATCGTCCGCACTCACCCGCCCCGCCCACCCTGCCCTCGCCCACCTTCACCCACCCCACCCTTCCTACCCCCAACCGCCCACCCCACCCTCTCGCCTACCCTACCCCCGCTGTCATGCCCCCAAGCCGGCGATAGTCTTTCAACTGCTCTTGGTGAGTTGCAGCACCAACGAACAGTTTCTTTTCAACGATACTTATGTTCGTCGACTACGCCTAACCATATGTCCTGCTTAGTTTGTGTTTCTCAACCAAGTAATTATTATGTTTCGTTTATATCAATGAACACCCATACACATTCATTATCATCAGCAATTATACAAGAGAACACAATTGCACAGTATAAAGGGAGGTGCAACTCCTTGAACAATGAGTCTACCCGAATACAATATATTATACAATCTTTCAATGTTACAAAGCTTTACAAGTATACTTGGGAAACACCAAGTTTCATACTTATCCAAAATTACAACTTTCCACACCTCCGTGTGATAACCAAAGCTCCTTGCTCGAGCTAGGCCGGCATGCCCTCAAACGAGCTACCTATCGATTCCTCAACCGAACCTTGTTTCTTTGTGCAAGACGGGCAACTCACCCGAGTCACTCGTTCACCAAACAACCGGTGCCTTCACCCACGAGTCACCCGTGTTCACCAACCGAATGCCGGGCTCTCCTACCCAAGTTACACCTATGTCATTTACTTCTGCCTGGTGGGCACCCTCACCTGAGGCTTACCCGTGCTCCTCCGAACGACGGGTACTCCTACCCGCGCCCTCACCCAAAACCAAGACCTATGCATTTATCTCCATGTGGCCTTGCCCAAGGTTGGGCACATAGAGCTGCACCTCTCCTTCTTCGTTGCGGCTACACCTTCTAACTTTACACTTCCCCTTGCTTGAATTGCTTGTTCAAAAGCTCGATATCCAAATGCTCCATCGCATTGTTTACTTATATGGATGGAAGGGCGAGTCGAGCTGCCCAAGCTGACTCGCCCTCCATGTGTTTAAACACCCCTACCTTTGCACTTTGCCATCCGAATACATGTCGGCCTTCGTTCATGTTGTAGGTCGGCCCGTGGGTGTGTGCCATCGCTCCCCATGCCATATAAACATGTCGCTGTCCTTTTCTTATGCACATTTACATATGTGTCCACGCACACCAAGTCAAGAGCTCGCACTTTGTTTGTCCAACCGCTTGTTCACCAAGTCAAGCCGTCACACTTACTCGGGTGGTTATGCCAAGAACCATAGGTCCTTACATCCTCCTCCACCTGAAATCGTTGTCGTCCTCGACAACATCCCATCCTGGCAGCCGTCCACCAAGATCAACATCAACAACTGTCTCATCCTTGGTCCATGATATGAACTCCTCCACATTTTGCAAACATCCCTGAAACATATGTATAACTTCCATCTCCATCATGTGTCATCCCATCCTGTGAACTATCATCCTTCCTGCCTGCTTGATGCCAACATCTCTCTGGTACACTGCTAGCCCCATGACTTGAACTAATTGGGTGATCAGTCCAAATGTCACACAAAAATCATAAGAATGTCCATCCTTATGCCTTCACCAGTCTATCTTGAATTCTGCCACATCCTAGACTCACCAAGAATCTCACCCATACTCAGGTCCATGGAAACTCCATCCCATCTACAACATGTCATGATGCTTTATGTTGAACCATCCCTACACCATCTGTCATACCTGCTCAACCTGTTTTAAGGACTCACTGCCATGAGCAGCTAACAATGAACCCCATCTTCTATGTCATCGAAGAAGATGTAGAGAGAGTAGAGCCTGAAGGCTCACCCTCAAGTCAAGAGCTCGCACTTTGTTCATAGAACCGCTTGTTCACCAAGTCAAGACATCGCACTTACCTTGGCGGTTATGCCAAGAACCGCAGGTCCTTACACCCATGGCTAGGCGGGCAAGAGGGCGGGTGGGTGAGGGTGGTTGGGAGAGCGAGGTGGGTGGGCAGGGGAGAACAGGCAGTCGGGGGCGGGCTGGGCGGGGCAGGTGAGGGCGGACGGGACGAGGGTGGGGTGGGCGGCGCAAGTGAGGGAAAGCGAGGGTGGGGTGGGTTTGAGAGCGGGCAGGTGAGGTTAGGCCGGCCACCGAGGTGGCGTGGGATGGGCGCCACAGCCCCACCCTGTCCCACCATGATAGCGCGCCCGCCAACTCAGCCCGCCCACCCTCGCCTGCTCGCCCACCCTGCCCTCACCCACCCACCCCGCCCGCCCTCCCACCTGCCCTCACCTGCCAAACCTGCTCTCCCTCCCACCCACCCTCACCTGCCCTCACCCGCTCACTCACCCCACTCGCGCTTACCCTCACTCACCTGCCCTCGCCCGCAAAACCTTACTCACCCGCCCTCGCCCTCCCTCCCACTCACCCTCCCTCTTCCGCCCGCTGGCTCACCCGGCCCACCCTTGCTCACTCTCCCGTCCACCCTCACCTGCCTACCCTGCCCTCGCATGCCCTCACGTGCCCTCCCTCACCCGACCTCACTCGCACTCCCCCGCCCTACCGCACCTGCCCACCCTCACGCCCACCCCGCCCTCGCCCATCCTCGTCTGCCCTCATTCGCCCCGCCCACCCTGCACCCGACCACCTGCCCTCCCCCACCCGCTCAGCTCGCCCTCCCACCTGCCCAACCACCATGATCGGGTGGGCGGGTTGCCGAGGTGGCGCGAGGTGGGTGCCACAGCCCCACCCCATGCCACTCTGGTGGCTTGCTTTCCTGCCCGCGGAGGTTGGGCGATTCCGGGAATTTCCCAACCCATGCGGGCAGGTGAGCAGGCCACCGAGGTTGTGCGGGGTGGGCACCGCAACCCCACCCTGCGCAACCTCAGTGGCCCACATGCCCGGCCACCCCGCCCTCACCTGCCCACCCCGCCTACCCTCCTGCCTGCCCTCACCGGCCCACCCTACCCATCCTCTTGCCCGCCCTAACCCACCCTCGCCTGCTGGCTCACCCTGCTCACCCTCGCCTTCAACCGCCCTAGCCGGCCTGTTCACCCCGCTCGCCCTCGCTCACTCGCTCACCTCACCCGCCCTCACCCACCCTCCCGTCTACCCGCCCACCCTCCCTCCCACCCGCCCGACCTTGCCCACCCGTCCTCCCCCTCCCTCGCCCACTCGCTCACCCGCCCTCACTCACCCTCACCCACCCTCCCACCCACCCTTGCCTGCCTACCTTGCCGTCGCCTGCCCTCACCTGCCCTCCCCCACCCAACCTCACCCACCGTCTCCCGCTCGCCCTCCCGCCCACCCTGTTCTCGCCCGCCCTAACCCGCCCCGCCCACCCCACCCTTGCTCACCCTCACCCACCTTGTCCACCCCACTCCCGACCGTCAGCCCTCCTCTGCCCTCCGACCCACCCAACCCCCACTGTAAGGACCTGCGGTTCTTGGCATAACCGCCTGGGTAAGTGCGACGACTTGACTTGGTGAACAAGCGGTTGGACGAACAAAGTGCGAGCTCTTGACTTGGTGTGCGTGGAGACATATGTGAATGCGCATAAGAAAAAGAGAGCGACATGTTTATATGGCATGGGGAGTGATGGCACACACCCACGGGCCAACCTACAACATGAACGAAGGCTAACATGTATTCGGATGGCGAAGTGCGAAGGTAGGGGCGTTCAAACACATGGAGGACGAGTCGGCATGGGCAACTCGACTTGCCCTTACGTCCATATAAGTAAACAATGCGATGGAGCATTTGGACATCGAACTTTCGAACAAGCAACTTGAGCAAGGAGAAGTGCAAAGTTAGGAGGTGTAGCTGCAGCGAAGAAGGAGAGGCGCAACTCTATGCACCCAACCTTTGGCAAGGCCGCACGAAGATAAACACACAGGTCTCGGTTTTGGGTGAGGGCACTGGTAGGTGCACCTGTCGTTCGATGGAGTGCAAGCAAGCCTCGGGTGAGGGCGCCCGCCAGGCAGAACTAAACGACATGAGTGTAACTTGGGTAGGAGCACCTAGTGTTCGGTTGGTGAACATGGGTGACTTGTGGGTGAAGGCGCTAGTTGTTTGGTGAACGAGTGACTCGGGTGAGTCGCCCATCGTGCACAAAGAAACAAGGTTTGGTTGAGGAGTCAGTAGGCAGCTCGTGTGAGGGCGTGCCCGCCTAGCTTGAGCAAGGAACTTTGGTTATCACACAGAGATGTGGAAAGTTGTAATTTTGGCCAAGTATGAAACTTGTTGTTTCCCAAGTATACTTGTAAAGCTTTGTAACATTGAAAGATTCTATAATATATTGTATTTGGGCAGACTCATTGTTTAGGGAGTTTCCCCTCCCTTTATACTATATAATTGTGTTCTCTTGTATAATTGCTGATGATAATGAATGTGTATGGGTGTTCATTGGTATAAAGGAAACATAATAGTTACTTGGTTGAGAAACACAAACTAAGGAGGACATATGGTTAGGCGTAGTTCATGAACATAAGTATTGGTGAAAAGAATGTGTTCTGTGGTGTCGCACCTCACCAAGAGTGGTTGAAAGACTACCACCTGCCTGGGGGCATGACAGGTAGGATCAGAGCTCGATGAAGGGCTTATCAGAGTAGGGTCGGTCGTGACGAAGTGCAGGTGATATACACTTGGAAGTTGGTGACATTGAAGCAGGTACTTGCATGTGAAGGAAGTTGTTTCACATACAAGTGGAACAAGGGTTGGTTCATGGTCGCAGGCAACTTGGTGAAGTTGTTGGATGGTGTAAACTAGATTGCAAAGAAGGAAGCTGTTAGCAATGGCAGGAGAATCTCAGGTTGGATCTAGCCATGGTGTGAAGGATGCTTCGCTCGCTTTCATTGAAAAGGTGTTGGAAAGGATGGAGGACTTAGAGGATTACTGGACTAAGAAGATGGACTTGGTCGAGAAGGATCAAAAGGCCAATTTGAAGATGAGCAAAGAGCTCGATGAACTCCGAACCCAACATGAGTACACTAATCTTATGTGTACACAACTTGAAGTAAAGGTCAAGGAGATTGAAGAGGCAAGAGATCGAGGTTTGGCAGAGATCTTGAACTTATAGAAATCCCTTGATTAAGCCAGAGATGAGATCGTGGTGTTGAAGAAGGCCGTGAGACATAACTTAGGTGGAGGAGTGTCTCATGTGAAAGTCAAGGAACCAGAATCTTATGATGGTACAAGGAGTTTGAAAACTCTTGGCAACTTTCTCTGGGATATGAAGCAATACTTGGAGCGCTTGGGTCTATTCGATGATGAGACAAAGGTGAAGGTAGCTGCTCAATTCTTGATAAAGGATGCTAAGATGTGGTAGCGAAGGAGGATGGATCATGTTACCAATGGTAGTGTTGATGACATAACTTCGTGGGATGATAGGAAGAAGAAGTCCGATAAGCCAAAAGAAAAGAAGAAGGATGATGCTTCGAAATCAGATGATAAGACCAAGACGAAGAAAGCCTTGAAGTGTTGGATATGTGTTGAACCACATATGGTGAAGAATTGTCCTTCTAGATTGAAAGTGGCTACCATTGCATAGTCTAATACCCAGAATGAAGAAGCTTCTATGGGGATGATGAAGATACTTGGAGGTGCTGCTGCTACAGAGGTGGTCTCTCGGAGGGATCCTGAGAGGAATAGTTTGGAGTATGTTCGGATGAAGATTCGGGGTGCTGATATACTCACTATGGTGGATAGTGGGGCTACTCACAACTTCATGAGTGAAGATATTGTGAGAAGGATTGGGCTGAAGTTTGTACTACTGAAGGCACAAATGAAAACAGTGAATTCTCCTCCTGATTGTGTTCTTGGTGTAGCTAAAAAAGTGGACACAACACAAGGTGAGTGGACCAGGAAAGTCAACTTCACTATAGTGCGGATTGATGACTATGAAGTTGTGCTGGGGATGGAATTCTTGAAACAATTTGATGCTATGATTGTTCCACATTTGAAGAAGCTGTACATTTACGATGGAAGGGAAGATGTACCCATTGGTGTTCCAACCATTGGTGTGACAAGGCCTGATTGTAAACTAGCAGTGATGCAAATGGAGGATGAGAAGCGAATGGAAGATATGAGTAAGCAGTTGTCTACGGTTGAGACAAAGGTTACCAAGCAGTCATTGGTCATCAGGATAGTATCTGATAGTATCTTGGATTTTTCAAGAAGGCTAGAGGTAGTTGAGGATGATGATGATGAAGAGGCTTATGTGATGCTGAATGTCCGAGAGGAGGATCGGGTCACTTATCTATAGAGGATGGAGATAGAGAATCCTGACAAATGGATTGAGCTTATTGGTGAGGGTGAACCTTTAGGCTCTACTCCCTCTACATCTTCTTAGATGACATAGAAGACGGGGCTCATTGTTAGCTACTCATAGCAGTGAGTCCTTAAAATAAGTTGAGCAGGTATAACAAATGGTGCAGGGATGGTTAGGCATCAAGCATCATGATGTTGCAGATAGGATGGGATTTCCATGGACCTGAACATGGGTGAGATTCTTGGTGAGTCCAGAATGTGGCAGAATCCGAGATAGACTGGTGAAGGCATAAGGATGGGCATTCTTGTGATTTGAGCGTGACAGTTGGACTGATCACCCGACTAGTTCAAGTCATGGGGGCTAGCAGTGTACTAGAGAGATGTTGGCATCAGGGAGGCAGGAAGGATGATAGTTCACAGGATGGGACGACACATGATGGAGATGGAAGTTCTAGATATGTTGCAAGGATGTTTATAGTATGTGGAGAAGTTGATATCATGGACGAAGGATGAGATAATTGTTGATGATGATCTTGGTGGATGGCTACCAGGATGGGATGTTGTCAAGGACGACAACGATTTCAGGTGGAGGAGGATGTAAGGACCTACGGTTCATGGCATACCCACCGGCACGAACCTGAAGGCTCACCCTCACTAATAAGCTCAGTCCCTATGTCAGGATTCTCTATATCCATCCTCTATATATAAGTGACCCGATCCTCCTCTTGGACATTTAGCCTCACATAAGCCTCCTCATCATCATCATCATCCTCAACCACTTCTAGCCTTCTTGACAAATCCAAGATATTATCAGATAGTGTCCTAATGACCAATGACTGCTCGGTAAGCTTTGTCTCAACCATAGACAACCGCTTACTCATCTCTTCCATTCACTTGTCATCCTCCATTTGCATCACTGCTAGTTTACAATCAGGCCTTGTCACACCAATGGGTACATCTTCCCTTTCATCGTAAATGTACAGCTTCTTCAAATGTGGAACAATCATAGCATCAAATTGTTTCAAGAATTCCATCCCTAGCACAGCTTCATAGACATCAATCCACACTATAGTGAAATCAACTTTCCCGGTCCACTCGTCTAGTGTTGTGTCCACTCCTTCAGCTACACCAAGAACAAAATCAGGAGGAGAATTCACTATATTCATTTGTGCCTTCACTAGTACAAACTTCAGCCCAATCCTTCTCGCAGTATCTTCACTCATGAAGTTGTGAGTAGCCCCACTATACACCATAGTGAGTATATCATCACTCCCAATCTTCATCCAAACATACTCCAAATTGTTCCTCTCAGGATCCCTCCAAGAGACCACCTCTGTAGCAGCAGCAACTCCAAGTATCTTAATCATCCCCATAGAAGCTTCTTCATTCTTCGTATTAGATTATGCAATCGTAGCCACTTTCTTTCTTGAATGACAATTCTTCACCGTATGTGGTTTAGCACATATCCAACACTTCAAGGTTTTCTTTGTCTTCGTCTTATCATCTGATTTCGAAGCATCATCCTTCTTCTCTTCATTTAGCATATCAGACTTCTTCTTCTTATCATCAGAAATCTCATCATAATGCTCCACCAACCTGTCCACAGTAGTAAAATCTTCCTCAAGTGTCTTAATATTCTGCCTCTTCACTTCATTGCATGCCGAAGGCTTCAATCGAATAATGAAGTTGAACACCTTGTCCCTCTCCACCATGTCAGGAAGTTCGAGAACCACACTTGCAAACTCCCGCTGATATGTCTGTAGGTTCCCTATCTGCTTTATGAACTTAATCTTCATCCTTGCTTCCCATGTTTCATCTTGAGGACTAAAATGGGTCTGCAAAGCCTTCTTCATATCATCCCACAAAGTTATGTCATCAACACTGCCATTGGAAATCTGATCCATCCTCCTTTTCCACCACATCTTAGCATCCTTTGTCAAGAATTGAGCAGCTACCTTTACCTTTGTCTCATCATCGGATAGACCCAAGTGCTCCAAGTATTGCTCCATATCCTAGAGAAAGCTGCCAAGAGTCTTTGCACTCCTTGTACTATCATAAGATTCTGGTTCCTTGACTTTCACATGAGACACTCCTCCACCTGAGTTATGTCTCACAGCCTTCTTCAACACTGCGATCTCATCTCTGGCTTCATCAAGAGATTTCTGCAAGTTCAAGATCTCTGCCAAACCTTGATCTCTTGCCTCTTCAATCTCCTTGACCTTCACTTCAAGTTGTGTACACATAAGATTAGTGTACTCATGTTGAGTCCAGAGTTCATCGAGCTCTTCCCTCATCTTCGAATTGGCCTCTTGATCCTTCTCGACCAAGTCAATCTTCTTAGTCCAGTAAGCCTCTAAGTCCTCCATCCTTTCCAACACCTTTTCAATGAAAGCTAGCGAAGCATCCTTCACAACATGGCTAGATCCAACCTGAGATTCACCTGCCATTTCTAATAGCTTCCTTCTTTGCAATCTAGTTTCAACCATCCAACAGCTTCACCAAGTTGTCTGCAACCATGAACCAGCCCTTGTTCCACTTGTATGTGAAAGAGCTTCCTTCACTTGCAAGTACCTGCTTTACTGTCACCAACTTCCAAGTGTATATCACCTACACTTCGTCATGAGTAACCTTGCTCTGATACCACCTACACTTCAGTGTAGTTTTGTAGCAGCTTCAACCTTCAATGCCTGAATCAGCTGCTTTGATACCACCTGTCATGCCCCCAGGCCAGCGGTAGTCTTTCAACTGCTCTTGGCAAGGTGCGGCAACACCGAACACTTTCTTTTCACCAATACTTATGTTCATGGACTACGCCTAACCACTTTTCCTACTTAGTTTGTGTTTCTCAACCAATTAATTATTTTGTTTCCTTTATACCAATGAACACCCATACACATTCATTATCATCAGCAATTATATAAGAGAACACAATTGCACAGTATAAAGGGAAGGGCAACTCCCTGAACAATGAGTATGCTCGAATACAATATATTATACAATCTTTCAATGTTACAAAGCTTTACAAGTATACTTGGGAGACACCAAATTTCATACTTAGCCAAAATTACAACTTTCCACACCTTCGTGTGATAACCAGCACAGTATAAAGGGAAGGGCAACTCCCTGAACAATGAGTATGCTCGAATACAATATATTATACAATCTTTCAATGTTACAAAGCTTTACAAGTATACTTGGGAGACACCAAATTTCATACTTAGCCAAAATTACAACTTTCCACACCTTCGTGTGATAACCAACGTTCCTTGCTCGAGCTGGGTGGGCGCGCCCTCACACGAGCTACCTACCGACTCCTCAACCGAACCTTGTTTCGACAGGTGGGCAACCTCACCCAAGACACCCTTCGTTTACTTCTACACGGCGGGCGGGCGACCTCAACTGAGTCCTCTTCACCTCTGCGTTTAGTCTTGCACGATGGGCGGGTGCTCACCTGAGCCACCCAAGACACCCGTGTTAAAGTCCGGCGCCTTCACCCATGCCTTCAACCAACAACTGAAACCCGTGCGATGTTTACCGTGTATGCCTGCCCAAGATCGGGCACATTACAACCTATGCCTCCTTGCGACCTGCTCCACCTTACTTTGCACTTTCCCTTGCTATCGTATGCTTCTCACTCGCATTACTTGAATGACCAAGTTCGAATGAGTTGCCTTTCACTCCAAACTCCATCGTATATATATAAGGTGCATTGGGAAAGTCAAGATGCCAAAGCTGACTTGCCAATGCCCTACACTCCATTGCAAATTCGCCCTCCAACATAGTCGGCCTTCGTTCAATTGCGTTACATGTGTAGGTTGGCCCGTGGGTGTGTGCCAACACTCCTCACGGCATATAAACTCTTCGTTCAGGCTTCCCTCATGCACATTATTACATGGTAAATTCGTACCTTCGATCAAGCTTGCACTTTGTCCATGTTCACTCGCTCGTTTTCCAACAAGTTGTCGCACATCGTGCCGGTGGGTGTGCGAAGGACCGCAGGTCCTTACACTCGTGGCTGGGCGAGCTGGCCGCCGGGGTGGCGCGGGGTGGTGCTGCCCACACCGTGCCACCCCGGTTGCTCACCACCTGCCCGCCCATCCCGTTCGCCCACCCACCCTGCCCTCATCCACCTACCCTGCCCGCCCTCCTGCTCGCCCTCACCTGCACATCCCTCTATCCCTCCTGCCCACCCTCACCTATCCTCGCTCGCCCGCTCAGCCCGCCCGCCCTCCCCATCACTCACCCTCGCCCGCCTACTCAACCCACCCGCCCTCGTCCACGCTCCCGCCCACCCTCACCCACCCGCCTACCCGCCCTCACCCTCCCCCGCCTGCCCGCTCACCCCACTCGCCCTCGCCCACTCTCCCTCTCGCCCTCGCCCACCTACACTGCCCTCGTCCACCCTCCCCTGCCTGACCTCACTCGCCCTCCCTCGTCCAACCTCACCCACCTGCCCTCACCTCCACCCCACCCAGCCCCGCCCTCACCTGCCCCACCCACCTTACCCTCACCTGCCCTCACCCGCCCTCACCCCCCCTGCCCACCCCGCCCTCGACCACTCGCCCTCCCTTGCCCTCACCCACCCGCCCAACCCCCACGGGAAGGCCATCGTGGTGGTGCAGGGTGGGGCTGCGGCTCCCACCCCGCACCACCCCTATGGCCCACGCACCCGCCACGATGGTTGGGTGATTCCAGGAATTGCCCAACCCCCACGGTGGGCAGGCGGGCCGTCGGGGTGGCGTTGGGTGGGCACTGTACCCCGACCCGCCCACCCTCACATGCCCTCACTTGCCCACTTCCCTCGCCTGTCCACCCCCACCTTCCCTCCCCCACCCACCCATCCACCCTACCCATGCCCGCCCTCCCTCACCTGCCTGCCCCGCCCACCCGCACCCACGCTACTCCTCACCCGCACACCCCGCTCGCCCACCCTCTACCACCCATGCTCACCCACCCTCACCCACACCCCCACTCACCCCTCACCTTTCCCACCTCGCCCACCCCTCACCCCACCCTCACCCACCCACCCCGCCCACGAACGCCCGTCCTCACCCACCCGCCCACCTACCCCACCGTCGCCTGCCCCCATGCCCGCCCACCCCGCCCCGCCCTCCCCTTCCTGCCTCGCCCGCCTGTCCTCTTCCGCTCGCCCACACTTGCCCTCCCCGCCTGGTCCACCCCCCTGCCCCGCCCCGTCTACCCACCCACCCTCCCTCGCCTACTGCCACCCACCCTCACCTGCCCTCTTGCCCGCCCTCCCCGCCCTCTCCCACCCACCCCGCCTCACCCGCCCTCTCCCACCCGCCCACCCTGCCCACCCGCCCTCGCTTGCCCTCTTTCCCGCCCACTCGCGGGGTTTCCTGCCGACCCACCCGTCCACCCGTCGGGGGTGGTTAGGTGATTCCGAGAATCATCCTGCCACCCTCGGTGGGTGGGCGGGCTGCCAAGGTGGCACGGTGTGGAGCTGCCACAACCCCACCGCACGCCACCATGGCGGCCTGCCTGTCCGCCCGCAGAGGTTGGGCAATTATCGTAATCGCCCGCAACTCCGCGAATGGATGGGGTGGTGTTGGTGGGCTTCTACCATTTCTCCTGATATTGATCTCATTCTCCATCTTCAATCTACCCCTGAAGGCGAACGTTGAGGGGTAGATTGAAGACAGAGAAGGAAATCAATATCAGGAGAAATGGTAGAAGTTGTTGTTGTAGCCCCTCTCATGCTACCTCGCCCAGCAGGCCACCTGGGTGGCACAAGGGTAAGGCTATGGCAGCCCCCCATACCACCCTGGCGACCTCCATGCAGGCAGGCGGGCCGACGGGGTGGCATGGGGGGGAAGGCTATGGCAACAACTCCTACCATTTCTCTCCCCATTGTTCTCCTTCTCCGTCTTCAATCTACCCCTCAACCTCCCCCTTGAGGGGTAGATTAAAGATGGAGAAGGAGATGAAAGTGGGGAGAAATGGTAGAAGTTGTTGCCACAGCCTCCCCCCATGCCACCACAGCGGCCCGCCTACCCGTGAGGTGGCGGGCTATTTTCTTAGTGTTAAAATTTTTTTAATTTCAATTATTTGATTATACAAATAAAAAATTTATGATATATTTTCGTTGTTAATTTAAGTTAATATGTTTTCGTTTTTTACTGATTTATGTGTTTCTATTTTTCAGGAAAATGGCATCAAAGAATATTTCTAAGAATCTTTCTGGACCAAAGACTCTTAAAGGTGCATCTTCAAAAAAAATTGGTGAATGAACTCCACTTGAGCTCATGGCTACAAATCTTTCAAGTGCCTCAAATGATAAGAAGACAATTTCATATTGGAAGAATTCAAAAGTGGTGAAATTTCCATCAAGAATCTGGTATGCGAAAGAAAGAGAAAGCCAAAATGTGAATATATATCTATATATTGATATACCAAATGATAATGGAATTTATGAGGTGATGGGAAGAGTCATAGATATGTGTTCGGTACCGGACACTAAAGTTGTTTAGATACTTACAAAAGCTCCCAAGTCACATGAAAAAATTAAATACCGACTATCATATTCATTGTACGACACGAGAGAGGTATCTACAAAGTTGTGTAAATAAATCGTAAATGAGATGAAACAAAACATTGTAAGTATTGTTATTTATATTTGTATTTTGCATTCTTGAAAGTGTCTCACTAATTATATATGATATTTTGTTTGGCAAAATTTTGTTGAAAGTTGTTCAATTAGGTTGGGAGGCATTCATTTCATGGAGCACGATATCATGAAAGTTGTCGACAGTTTTTACTACATCCAAAGGATCAGAAAAAAAGGCCTCTAGTGGATAAATCTAGCAAGAGTAGACAAGTTGCTTTTGAGGAAAATGAATTTGAAACTGATAGTGAAGCATATGTTGTCATTACTGAAGATGACATTGGAACTGAGAAGAGCCATAAAAGACCAAAAGTAACAATGCCCAAGAATAAATTTGTTGAGAACGTTATGACGAAAAAAAGTAAAGTTGAATATTTTGAAGTAGTCATTACCAGCAGTCAAGAACCTAGTGAAACTTCAAAAGAAAGTAGAGAAATCATTACACCAGGAGTTGATTTAGAGGATGGTATTATCAAACAAAAAAAAATGCCATTCGACAGAATTTGAAAAAGAGAAACTTAATTGATGGTGGTCGTACATTTCAGCTTAATGTCAGACAACCCTATAAGGCAAGTGAAGGACAATGTCAATATCAAGTCAGAAAGCCACATCATCTACATGTTCACAACTTGAAGACATTGATGAGGTACAATCCATATGCTCATGTGGTTAGTTATGTGCTTCTTGTTGATCCACTTCAAGTTCCCAACAAAGAAGCATTTGATAAGTCAAAATGTTTTGAATACAATTATTATGTGCTTTGGGGGAACCATTTTGTATAAGCTCAAAGACAATTGATGGAGGAATATCCTAATAACCCACATTTTGAAACAGTGAAATGTATCATTTATGCTGGTTTATCAGATATAGAAGCAAAGTTAGTGCCATGGGATCATAATTCAGATAATCAATATAGGATGTCTATGACTTTCATCCAAAGGGTTAGATTTATTCATAGTGAATTTCAAGAAAAATGTGATGGGGATAGGATAAATGTTACTGCATATTTCCGAAAGAAATGTTGTATGGAAATAGGCTATCAAATTGAAGAGAAAACCAATTCAAAGGGTGGAAAAGGCAACAAAATTAGTAATTTATTTAGAGGCGTTGATAACATTTTCCAATTGGCATTTAGAACCAGAGATGTTTGGAAGTTGATTGATGATATTTTTAGCATGTGGGAAAACATTGGCATTAAAAACCAGAAGGTCAAAAAGTCTAAGCCATTGATATGTAGCAACAGTAAATCAGCTTCTGAAATGAAGCAGCTTTCAGACAATATGACTATCACACCTTGGAGAGCAATGCAAGGAGTGAAAGATGAGAAAATTGTCAAAACAATATTATCTCGTGTGAGGTCAAGGGAATTATCATTAGAGGAAATGTCTGAAGAATTATTTTTATTTATTTCTAGATTATAATTTTATTTTAAATAAAATGTGTTGTTCTTGGTAGTATTTGTTATACATGTCATTATATTAACTTTTTGTTACTTTATCTATGCAGTCATGAAGTTTACATGAAAATTCAAGAACAAATGGTTAAATTGTTGAATGATGATAGTTGGGATGATGTTGTACGCAACTATCCAGATTCAAGTTCTGCATCAACATTAAAATCTTTTTATCTTGTATTTAAAAAGGTATCTTGATTTATACATTCATTTTTATTCATCTGTGTACTATTTTTAATTTATAACTTACACATATATTTGTTTATTTTGTAAAAGATGAAGAAGGATGATAATGGAGCACCATATAGTTTCAAAACCTTTATTGGAAAAATAAAGATCGAAAGACTGAGGAAGCAACGTATTAAGAACGTTGAAATTGATCCAACTCTTACTCATTTCATTTGGAATGGGCTAGACACTATGCAATATCAAGTAATACAAGGCGACTGTGAAGACATTGCTAAACTCATACCTAAAAGGGATTATGCCCTAGTTATTGCAAATATTTCCCATGGTTTCAATATTCCAAACATTAACTATTATAGTGACCCTCATACTTATCAAGCTCTTAGTAAAGTGGTTGCAGGATTTGTAGAAGTCACGTCATCACCATTATGGAGATTTGTGACATTTCATTCAGACACACAATTCACAATGATATTGTCAACCTTCAAGGGGAAAACAAATTCAAGGATGCAGCTTACATGGTAAGAAATTTAAAATGTATATTTGATTTATGTTGAAAAATTCATTTATGTACAAGTTAATTGAACTTTTACTATTTCATGTTATAGGTAAAAGTCAAATCTTCTTAACTGTGAAGATCAATAATTTATAAATGATTGTGAGTTCATTCATATTGATAGTTGGGCAAAATATGATAACTATATGTCTATGATTTTTAATCAGAAAGACGGAAAGAGTCATAGCCAAATACTGGCTTATGATGCTATTGTGAGAAAACTAACATATGAAGACAAAGAAGAAAAAGGAGAGATAGTTAACATTTATCAAAAACCACAATTATTGATTTACTATCTTATAGACATATGTTCAAATGAAGGAGATTGGGTTCTGGATTTATTTTCCGGCTCAGGTAAGTTTTATTATATGGAATTGAATTTCAATATGTTATTTTTTAATTAATATGTCATTGTACTAATTTACTTCATTATTTCTTTTGTGCTTGATAATTAGGTACAACACTAGCATGTTGCCTTCAAAAAGAAAGAAATTGCATTGCAATTGAAAAGATCCAACACAGTGCAATTTCATTTAGCAAAGAATTAATGCTCTTCAATTTCTTCCAGATGCAATGCAAGAAATTGGGTTGAAGAAAGGGGAATTTAGTGAATCACGTGTGGCAAGAAAGGCAAAGAAACTCCAACCACCATTACATGGAATGTTTGAAAGACATACATTGGGAGATTCGCAGACATCAAGGATCCATTAGAAGAGGAAAATAAGCAAAAAGAAGTAGAAAATATTGTGGATGAAGACAATGATGAAACTCTAGAGGACAAAGAGTTTGGATTACATGACATTGTTGATTAGATTTAAGTTATGCTTGGAAATCAAGTTCATTTTTTGTAACTATTAAGTAGTTATACTTGTAATGTTTTGACTTTGACATTTTATGAGAAGAATAAACACTCAATTAAGGTTGTTATGCGTTCAATATGTGTAATATGTGATATTCGCATTAATTTGTAAGTTAATCATTATTTTTTGAAAAAAAAGTGATTATTATTATTTTTTTGACATGAAATTCATAAAAAAAACTATTATTTAACCATTTTTAGTTAAATTTTTCGTATAAAAATTGTGATTTTGACATATTCTAGCAAAAAATTATCAAAACGTGTATTTTTTTAGTTATATTTATGTTAAAAATGGTTATTCTTATGTCCATTGCTAAAAAAATTATTTTTTAGAAACAGTTATTTCATGTGGATTGAAAAATTAATTAAGGATATATAAATATGTAGAATATCAAAAATTCAAAATATCGACCTTCTAATTTAAAAATGCAAAACAATAAAAACTTCACTACAAAAAAATTAAAATTAAAATAAAAACAAGAAAATATGAAGAAAACGACCACTTCAAAAATTATTAAGTTTACAACATAATTATTTACATTTCATACATTAGAAAATAAAAAAAAATTATAAAAAAAAGCCTTTTAAAAAAAGGGCTTGACATGGAATCACCACTTTTTTAAATCAGCATAAAAAACACTACCATTATCAAACACAATGTACATAAAAAAATTTATTGTGCAAAAAACTATGCTCTAAAAAACACATGTGTGTTCTGCATCACCACTTTTCAAAATCGGGTCACTTTTTTGCTATCTCTACAAAACGGGTAACAGTATGAGTTTTAGTTTCAAAGTTTACATTGTTCTAAGGTGTGCTAGAGAGTGCTAATGCATGTTGAGGAGTGTTAGGGAGTACTAGGACAACACAAGGGAGCAATATGTCAAAATGCATGGAAGTGAATTAATATGAGGGTGTGTTGGGGAGTGTTAATGAGTGCTTGTTGTCCTGCCAAGGAGGGAGTGAGAAGGTATGCTAAAAATAGGTAAGGCATTCTAGGGAGTATCAGGGAATGTCAAGAAGTGCTAGAGTGTGCTAGGTAGTTCTGGGGTGTGCTAACATGTGCCAAATAGTGCCAAGGCATTCCAAGTGCTAAGACATGCTAGGATGTGCAGGATGCCAGAGTGTAACAATATGCGTCAAGGAGTTTCAAGGCAACAAAAGGAATAACCAAGCTAAAATGGAAGGAAATGAACGCATAAGTGGGTTAATAAGTCAGGACTTTATCTTTTTCAAAAGGGGCATTCTAGGCACATTAATAATATGTTCCAATACATGCCAAGTGTTAATGTGTGCCAAGTGCTAATTGTTGCAATATTATGCCAAGGAGTTCTAGGGCATGCTAGGGACTGGAAGGAATGCCAACACATGATAGGGGAGTGTTATGCTATGCTATGGCATGCCAACATGTGCTTTGGCATCCTAATCATGGCAAGATGTTCTAGGTACAAAGATGTTCCAAGACATGTGAGGTGCCAAGGAATGTTAGTGTATTGTTCCAAAGCTTGTTAAGGTGTGCCATGAGTGTTGAGGAGTGCTAGTTCTCTCTCATTAATATAATTGATAGAGCCTGATTATGTATTAAATAATATAGTTCCTACACACACTAGTGGAACTTTATTTAAAGGAAATTTGCTCGATAATAAACCTAATAGAGAAGAATCATGTGTTGACTTATTGGAATACTATATTCTTATGAATTTAGGGAAATGATACACACTAATTACTTCTTAACAAATTAACTGGCTATTATAACCATTATGACCTTGGACACATAATGAAAAAGACTCCACAACAATAGTCTTAAATCATTATATTTTGACAAAAAATATAGTAATAGGTACATACAGTCATCAAAAACTCATTGGAATGATCAATGATGATGAACATTTATTGACCGTCACCAAAAGTAACCAAAAAGATCATTGGTGATGGTTAATAAAATATCGTCCCTAGAAGTGTCACCAAAGAGAGAATTAGTGATGGGCCTTTAACGACCTTCACCAAAAGTCTCACCAAAGAGAGAAATAGTGATTGGAAATTAATGACCCTCACCAAAAGTGTCATTGAAAATGGCTTTGGTGACAAACCTTAAAGGACCATCACAATATACACTTACAACAACAATTTTTTAAAGACCGTCACCATATGCAACATTGGTGATGGACCTTAAAGGTCCGTCACAGGCATGAAGTGTCATAAAAAACTAATTGGAATGATAAATGATGATGAACATTTATTGACTGTCACCAAAAGAACCAAAAAGATCATTGGTGATGGTCAATAAAATATCATCGCTCGAAGTGTCACCAAAGAGAGAATTAGTGATGGGCCTTTAATGACCCTCACCAAAAGTGTCACCAAAGAGAGAATTAGTGACAGGCCTTTAACGACCCTCACCAAAAGTGTCATTGAAAATGGCTTTGGTGACAAACCGTAAAGGACCATCACTATATACACTCACAACAACCCTTTTTTAAAGACCCTCACCATATCCGACATTGGTGACGAACCTTAAACATCCATCATAAGCACGACCCTCACCAATGACCTTTTTCTTGTAGTGGTTCTTGGGTTAATGAATGATTGATATAATTTGAAAATATAATGTTTATTTACTATGCACACCTTTATGAATGGTTTATATTGTTAAGTATCCTTAAAGCACTCAAGTAGGCAAAGCTAATTAACTAACATTGGAATACTAGTAAGGTCTTGGGTAATAATGCAAAACGTGATGTTCAGCCCTTAAGTAGGGCTGCGCGAAGGCATTATATGAGCCTGTGAAGTATGGGAAAGGGCGCGAAGCAACCTACGTGTAGGGTCAAATTGCAGACCACTTAAACTCATCAGACATCTCCACGATGTGAAAACCTAGTTCTAGCACCCTCCCATACTACTTCGAGTGAGACCTCAGTTCGTGCTCTGCGGAATGTTGCCAAAAGGGTCAGTAGTACTGGGATTTGTTTGGCTAACTTAACTCTGAACCTGGGTCAAGCCCCAATAAGCCAACAAATGGTTCTGTTTCCAGGACTGTGATTTGCATATAGATGTCTGATGTTGTATCACTGGAATCTGACAAATAAAAGAATTGAAGATTGGTTGGATAGAAAGATTCACGATTTCGTGGCATAGGAAAAATGGAATCCATGATTATCAAAGGAAGAGTGGTTGGATTACTACTTATATACGAAAATCCATGAAATTTTCTTTGCATCCTTCACTACTGAGTTGTAAGAGTGGATTACAAAGCTAGCAGACAGTCAAGAAAGGTGTAAACTCGACAAACCTATTGTGTGGACTCCATAATTGGCGCACATACTGGAAGTATCAGAAGATAAGATTGCGCATGCTGTGGATCACTGGGTCGATTGAATTATAGGAGGATTTATCACCAAGTTCATGGTATATACTTCAGTCAACTATAGCGAGGCAGAACGATGCTTCGTCAAAGGTCCACGAGGTAAATCCGTTAAATCTTTGAACACTTGCATTAATATGCTACTGTGTGAAAAGCGGGTTATGCGAATAAAGTGATGTTTGGGGCTATGCAGAGTGGGAGGATCTATAGAAATGAAGATAGCGCAGGACTAGAAGTTAGCCTCTTGATTTCACCTCCACGAGAAAGTGAGGAAGAGCTTGTGAAGGTTTCACCAAGAAGTACGTTCAGTCTGATAAAGCAGCGAATTCCATGCATACCACTTCCACCAACACCACCGCCAATTTTACCATCTTCACCCCCGTCTTCACCCACCACCTCCGGCACCACCATAGTTCAATTTGGTAAGTGCGATAAATTTGTCGGCGTTCATGGTAAGGGCTATATGGGAAGCACAGGGAGTCACTGATGGCAATATAAAGAAAGAAACACTGGTTAGCGCTCTATGGGATTGCGCACTGACTTGGTACATTAAACATTCCAATGAAAATCCGAACACAGGGATCATGGATATCCAAGCTGCGCTAAACAAGGAATTTAGCAGGCCAAAATCAAAGATACAGTCGATCATTGGATTTAAGGAAATTGCAATGCTTCTAGGCGAAACCCCCTGGGAGCTGGATGAGAGATTGAAGTGTACAATTCATGAAGCTAATATGACCTTGATGGATGGGCAACACCGCACATGGTTTGTAGCCTCGCTAATGCCACATCTAAGAAAAGCATTGTCACAGTAGAAGCTAACCACTTAGGCTGAGGCCTTGGAGATTGCAATGAGACTGCACGAGACCCCGATACAAGATCCTAACTTGGGAGTTTAACAGATCCACGCACAGTTGAAAAAATTGTGCCTTGAGATGCATAGTTCGAAACAAGACAGGACACCTCACCCAGAAGTGCGCAAGGAGTTATGGAGAGTAAAATGCAAAGGCCAGGGACATGACAAGGACCATTTTCCAGTCTCGCGAACTACTTGGAGGAAGGAGGACCAATGCCATTGAGACCAGAGGCATAAGCAAGACCGAGCATGGTGCCTGCATTATGGTGCGCGATTTTTCAGATAGGAGGGAAGTATGCAACAAATAACTACCATCTATTACAGAAGTATATAAAGAATTTACAGCAGTTGTTCTGTAATTTCTGCAGGTTAGTAGCGTACCTGTAGTAGTTATGAACTGATGATGAATCAGACTCCTACCTATAGATTTCAGACCGAAACACAGGCCCTGGATCAAAATGTAGGGATGGCACGCATTGGATTTCAGGGGCGCGGACGAGGTCGAGGTGGAATGGTACCAGGAAGAGGTCGCGACCAACTGATATGTTACAATTGCAGAGGGTCAGGAAACTATGCTCGCGATTGTACAAATCCAACGAGACCATCATGCTTATCTTGTACCCAGTTTGATCATGAGATAGAGGACTGTCCCACACTGATAGCAAGGTTGCATGATAAAGGAGCACTCCAACCTCCCCCGACTCAGAACCTACAAATGATGAGGTCTAAGCCATGTGAGGAGGACCGAAATGTAAATATCATGCTCCGAAGTGGTATCATGATGGTAGATGACAAAGGCAAGCAGCCCAAAGAAAGTACCTAGGTTTGCAAGGCTCTGACGAAGGAACCTAAATTTGATTTGGAGCGCACTAAGGAACATTCATGGAAGCTAAGAGGAGCTTCACGGATGCATCTAATTCAGGAAATAAAGACAGATTAGAGCTAGAAATGGACCCATCAATTCTCACTACATTCTTAGAGACATGCATGAAGTTGTTGTGCGACAGTAGGGCTATGAAGGGGCTGCAAGAACTCATAACAAGATGTGTTGGGACCACGCCAGGAGAACCGCGCGTATTCTTGAAGCTCAGGAAGAACCAAACGCGAACTGGAAGAGAGATGAGATTGACCGCACAGATTGGGGAATATGAAATGGATCAAGTGAATTTGGATCTAGTATTGGATGCGAACGTTCTGCCAAAGTAGACATGGGAGCGCATGGGTAGGCCTGCTTTGCAATGGTCTCGTATTCAATTCCAAATGGTGAACCAACAAAAGATCCTACCTATGGGAAGATTGCAGGGAATAACGGTAGATATTGAAGGTGTAAGCGCACTTGTAGATTTCGAAGTGATAGAGATTGTTGATGATAGAAATCCCTATCCTGCTCTACTAGGAATAGATTGGGCCACTGACATGAATGGAGTGATAAATCAAAAGAAGCACAAGATGATTTTAGAGAAAAAGTCACTACACGTAGTGGTACGTTTAGACCATGGGGATGGATCGTGCTACACAGAGCCAATGCGCGACTACAATAGTGATGATGATCTATACTGTATCTACAAGATAACTACGTGGGAGTAGAACTGGGTGAATCCAAAAGCGTATGGAAGACTCTTGTGGGAGTGCAAAAGCTCTTGCACCTCAGATTCGGATGAGGAAATAGAATGATGGCAGAACCGATTATATGAGGTAACCACACTCAAATCTAACATGATGATAAGGTCACTACTTTGCATGGCAAGATAGGTAAGAGATTTGCCTATGTATGACAGGTTGACGTGGGTGGATGATTTCCTGAACAAATTTGAAAGAGAAGTACCAGAACAATAGCGTTTCGATGCTCTGAACTCGGTGCTGCATGCCATGCCCGGAAGATGGTGGGGTATGTATCAAAGAAGTTTTGAGGACTGGCATGAATGGAGAGGAATGATGCGCATGTAGGTTGGAAACCCCAAGAAGCGGATGAAACAACCCGCATGCCCACCTATCCAGATGGGTACAGGTGTATGGTGTGCAACCTATGCGAAGGCACACCGTCTACATGGTAGGAAACATGATTGGCAACCAAGAGTGGGCAACACAATGGCATGAACAACCCATCCGTTTGGGACCAGGAGGTATGATAAGACCAAGCACGCAAAAGGTTATCCATGTGGAAGCCTTTGAAAAAGTATGCGAAGTATTGAATAGGGTCCACAATGTGAAACAGACTGACTGGGACCTGCACGTACCAGCAGTTCTATGGGTGTATACGACCATGTGCAAGAACCTGACGGTGCAGGCACTGCCAAGGCTGGAATATGAGATGAATACTGTAAGCCCTCTAGTACTTGAAAATCCTAATCCAACACTGGTAGGGATGACGATTCACAGAACCTTAGAAACCAAAATCCAATAGGGAAAACATATACTGCAAGAAGTTCAAGAAGGGTACGGTTAAGAAAGAAAAGTGCTTTGGTGGACGCGAAAGTCAAGAAGATGGAGGACGAGATAAAGGAAGATTTTCTTGCCAAAAAAACTAGGATGGTAAGACAAGGTGCATATAATCATGTTGAAAAGTTTGAGAACTATCGTTGTGAGTTGATTAGTCTAGTGTCGTGGCTTGGACCACATATTGCTAAGCATAGTGACAAGGGTAGCGCATTACAAATGGTGAAGTGTGTGATGCCAACCATAACAATAAAAGGTGGGGATTCTCTAGGAACCATGACCGAGGACATGATGGAACTCTACATGGGTGGTGCGGCCACCTGACTAGATGAAGGAAATATAGCCTTAGCACTCCAACCAGTTGAAATGAAGCATGGGACTATAAACTACTCTACCCAGGAGCTGTGCGATATTGGAGATGAGCGCAGAAGCAAAGAGTCACAAGGTCTGCGACTACGCACAGGGGAATGTGTTGCCTCTTGGGTTGGCCAGAAAGTGACCTTTGAATTCAGTATTCATGATGGGATGCTCGACTTGAGGCGAAATGGAGCAGGCGGTAGGCATTTAAGACGCGATTTATGGGTAAAATTTGGGAAAATATGCCGCCAAGGGAGCATTAATGAACCAAATTTGTGGGGAACGGTCGAATTCAAATTCAAAAAGCGCTATAAAATTCAAAGAGTTGCCCAGAAAACAACAGTTGGTCATTTATGAATTGAGAAACTGAGCAGAGCCCTAAGTGTTTTGAGCCGAGCATTAATTGAGCCCCTGAGTTTGTAAGTGCTAGATTTCCAAATGAGTACGATGGCAACTGCTTAGGATGTTATGGACAAAAGAGATGTGACCACCGAGGAGGTCGCGCGGGCCGTAACTATGGGGGATGTTCTAGAAGGTGCTGGGATTGTGGAAGAAATCCCAAAATCACCACGCACGCCAAGGCCCAAGAAGGGAAAACAAGCAATGGCTCCCGTATGCGTGTCCTCACAAAATCCGCTGTGTGGAAAACTGTCGATGGAGGAGAAGAGGAAATCCCTCACTATAGAAACATATAAAGAAGAAGAATATCTGTAGGATGTTACCATCACAGAAGAAGAAGATGAAGGCATGGAGGTGGATACTCAGCCTATGCATTCCGCGACAAAACTACCCACCTATGTTCCCCTATAGAAAGGGAAGGCCAAAGTGCCCAAGGACCTGAACGAGACCAAGAGCTCACTCCAAACCCTGCTCCTCCTAGATGGCATTATGTTTTAAGGCACGCACCTAGGCCACGTGCTGAGCCTAAAATTCGAACATTGGGACCTCGCTAACCAGGAGAAGTTCCCTCACCTTGAGTTCGGAAACCTCATGAAGCAGAACACCACAGGGGTGGTGACAACATTAGATCTACGGAAGTGGTTGCACATAGTGGAAAAGGCTAGGCTGTTGAACCTACTCTGGGTGTTGCATTTCCACCGTGCCCTAATAACCATTTTTGTCATCAAGCAGCTGTTATGCCTGGTGCATCATGGGTGTTTATGGCTAGAGGAGCCCATCCCCATCACAACAGGCTTGATTCATCACATCTCCCAGCTTCCATACAAAGGAAAGGACCCCGTGACCATTTCGGAAGGGAAGGGCAGTGATTTGGCCATCTCAAAGGCCATGAAGAAAAAGTACAAGCTGCAAAAGAAGAAGAGGGGCTATGTCATCTCCAACATCAAGGACAAAGCAATACGCATGGCAACCCAAATCCTCGCAGGAAAAGTTATGCGCAAGTGTCTGCAGATGAGGTACCTGTGGTGGTGGTCGAACTGGCAGAGCAGTGCATGGAGGGGGTCCAAATTAACTGGTCTGAATTCCTCTGCATGAAAATTTTAGAGAATTGTTGCAAAGCCCATGAATAGGGTAAAACGTTCCACTATGCATGGTTGTTGTTGTCCATAGTGCTCGTAGCTGGGGAATTGCCGAAGGATAGTCAATTCCCCATAATTGACAAAGATTTACCAGAGGCAGCAAAGTACGCTTCGCTCTATGCCACGAAGGATGCTAAAAGGATACGTGATAGCAAGATCTTTTGGGTGCTCATGGAGATGAACATCAGAATGTGGATCAACCGTAAGTCGCAGTTGTCACCCACGGTTTACAATAGTCTGCAGAGTTTTGCAGAATTTAAGGTAGACATGCATAACATATATATCAGGGCGTGCAAGGACTCGACTAAATAGTGGACAAAGCTACCCTTTTTAGCCAATGACGACGCCATTTTCAATGTCTTGGAGGTATGGCCGCCAGAATGGCGCACCCTAGACGTTGTAGAAATTGAGAAGTTAGCAGCGCAAAACAAGAAAGACAAGGACAAGTTGCGCATTGCATAGTTGGCTAAAAAATGAAGGAAATAGTAGCAGCAGAAGTGCGGGTAGTGTGGGATGCAGCATAGAAAGTAGCTGAGGAGGAAAAGGACACAGCAACAGCAGCAGCACACGTAGCAGCCGCAAAGGCGAGCGAGGGCCAAACAATGCCTTCGTAGGGGCAGGAAGCAGAGGAAGCAAAAACAGAAGAAGGAGGCATGGACCCACGAACCACATTAACACAGCTGAAGCACCAACACCCAGCAGAGTGGGCAAGGTCGCGGAAGAAGGTCAAGGTCTCGAAATTGTCCATTGAGCTGATCACCCTAACCAAGGGTGATCTGCATGAAATCGGCGAGACGATGCACGGTGTCACTAATGAGGCTCTCCGAGAGTTCATGTGGGAGAACTAGATTGTGTTGGGGACCCTCAGAACGTAGTTGCAGGAGTTATAGACACACCCCCCTTAGGTTGGTACCCTTTTGACCAACCTTGCAGTCGGATCCACGACAGCGGAGCAAATGTTGTGCGTGCAAATGAAAAACACAATAGTGCTGCCTAAATGGGCACTAGTGACATCAAATGATGTCGACAGGCATTCAATTAGCACGTTTAAAGGTCTCAATGTAAATCTAGCTGCCCTCCCCCGCGAGACATTATATGTGTTGCAGGATGGGATAACTGCAGAGCTACGAGCTAGGAAGAGCCGCGTGCTCCAAGTCCTCCGCGAATAGAAAATAAATATGGAACAGCTAAGCTTGCAGCATGACGAATTGGTGTCACAAAATCAACCACTGGTATAGGTGATAGACGACGCATGCCAAAGCATCTCGGAGCTAGCCATCACAACATATATACGAGTGGAGGCGCAGATCCACAGGTTAGCAGTAGGGGTCCGTGAGGCTAGGGAGTTAATGACAAAGGTTCAGCTGGAGCTGAATCTTCAGATCGCTGAGCTGTGGTTAAAGGCACAGCTGTCCACTCCCCCAGAAGTCAAAGAACAACGCACTAGCGCTATCACAATGGGATTGGAGGAAATTGGAGGTGTGCACCAGCATGTTGGAAGAATCACTTTAGGTCCCCACAACTCTGCAGGAGGACCCCAACATCCAGTGCTTAGAGACAGAAGCACGAGAACTCCAACAGCAGTATGATAGTGTCCGAGGAACTACACAAACAGTGGTCCCCACCCAAAGGCTTGTGCAGATGTAGTAGGCTAAAGTACTGAAGGAGAAGGTGGACACATCATGACACAAGGAAGCAGTCCTAAAAGCACGCATCCATCCTTGGATTGACAAGGCCTTCACCATCACAGTAGACATCAAAGGCAAGCTCGCACACATATAGGGGATGCACACATTGATGCAGAGAAGCACTCCCGACACAAAGGTCTCATAACAACGTATGCAGCAGATCCAGTAAGTAGTAGCTCAGTGCGCTGCTGACCTCCATGTAGTTCGAGAACAGTTGGAGGGACTCCGTGCAAAGATCACCACGCTAACATAGTGACTCAATGGTGAGTCACAATGTTTGTGTTGGGCGCCTGTTGGGCATGGAATCCCCCCAAGGCTTGTTTTGGGGCTCAAATCCCAAGTTTTGACCTAATCTTGTTGTAAAGCTCCACGAATTGCGGGCGCAGGGCGCAAAAGTATGATAGAGTCACGGGGTTGTCTGCCCTAGTTTTGTAATGTAATGTCAGCTGGATAGACCTATCCATGGTCTGTGGACCATGGGATTGTATAAAAAGAGTGAGGCTCTAAGAAGATAATGGAAGAGAAGAAGAGGAGAAAAGTCCAAGTGATTGAGTCACAAATTGAAGTGTGTCTTTGGGTCATAGAGTAGGAGAAGGCTCCACAGTTGAGTGTGTAGAGGCCTAGTAGTCCTCAGCTGAGTGCGCGGACCCCTGCAGCTGGGTGCGTAGGATGATGTCGAGTCTGTAACCGCAAAAGGAATTAATAAAGAGAAGTTTTGTTATAATTTTGTGTATCTATTCTTGGGTTAATGAATGATTGATATAATTTTCAAATATACTATTTATTTACTACGCACACCTTTATGAATGGTTTATATTTTTAAGTATACTTAAAGAACTCAAGTAGGCAATGCTAATTAACTAAGCATGAAGCAACCTGCGCGCAAGGTCAAACCGCAGACCACTTGAACTCATCGAACATCTCCAAGGTGCAGAAACCTAGTTCTAGCACCCTCCCATTCTACTTCAAGCAAGATCTCATCCAGTGCTCCACGGACTGTTGCAGAAAGGGCCAATAGTGTTGGGATTTGTTTGTCTAACTTAACTCTAAGCCTGGGTCAGGCCCCAATAAGCCAGCAACACACAATGATATACTACTTTTGCTTGGAAGGAGGGTCAACAGGTCCAATGATTTCCATGCCCCACTTGTCAAATGGCTCAAAAGTCACTTGACGTTGCAAAGGAATTTCATCTCTTGGAGTAGGCTTTCCCATCCTTTGGCATTGATCACATTGACTAGTATATCTTTTAACATCTTGATGAAGACTGGGCCAATAATACCGAGCTTGTAACACCTTAGATGTTGTCCTCTTTGCTACAAAGTGACCTCCACAAGGCTCATCATGACAGGTTAGAAGGATGTCAAAGACTTCCTCCTCCCTAACACATCTTCTCAGAATTTGATCTGGGCCAAGTTTGAAGAGGTTGCCCCCAATCCAGGTGAAGGAGGAGCTCTTCCTCACAATCATGGTTTTCTCTTTGGAGGAAAAATTCGGTGGGAATTGTGCAGATACAAAATAGTTTTCTATGTCAGCAAACCATGGAGAGAGAACTAAAATGGTGAATAAGTTCTCATCTGGTAATTGATCATCAACCATTCCCTCCTCACCTACAGGAAAAGTTAATCTAGACAAAAAATCTGCAACAACATTTTCCTTACCAAACTTATCAACAATAGTTAGATCAAACTGTTGTAGTAAAAGTAACCATCTAATTATCCAAGCATTCACATCAGGTTTATTCATTAAGTATTTGATTGTAGCATGGTTAGTATGTACAAATGTTTGATAGCCTGTAATATAATGCCTAAATTTTTTCAATGAATGCACAATAGCTAGGACCTCCTTTTCAGTCACTGTTTAGTTCAGTTTGGCATTTGACAGATTCTTACTGATAAAGTAAATGGCATGAGGCAATTTCTCATCTATCTAGCCTAGGGCTACTGCTATGGATTTGTGTGAGGCATCATCATTAATATGAAAAGGAAGGGCCCAATTCGGGCCTCAAAGAATCGATGCAGTGGTTAACTTTCCCTTCAAGGTGTCCAAGGCCTCTTGACATCTTTTTTATCATACAAACTCAAAGTCTTTGGCCAATAACCAAAATAAAGGAGAAGCCAACTTGCTGAAGTCTTTTATAAACCTTCGGTTGTATCTAGCTAACCCTGGGAAACTTTTGACATCTCTCTACTTTTGTGGAGGTCATACCCTTTAGATGATAGCTATTTTGTTTGGGTCCACCTATAGTCCTCGCTGAGATATTGAATGACCTAGCACAGTCCCTGTAGTCATCAAGAATTCACAATTCTCAGGACTGAGAGGCATGTTCATTTCAATGCATTTATGTGGATCCTTACCTAATTTGGATAGAGCCTCCACGAAATCACCTCCATAAGGTGTGAAATCATCCATATAGATTTCTACTGCATCATGGACTAATTCGGCAAGGATACTCAGGACTGCTCTCAGAAAAGTGGCAGGACCATTACATACACCAAAAGAAAGGACCCTATAGGAGAAAGTACCCCAAGGACAAGTGAAGCTAGTTTCATCTTGGTCTTTCGGGTGAATATGGATTTGATTGTACCCGTTGAATCCATTTAGGAAAGAGAAAAACTTTTTCCCTGTTAGGCCATCTATCACTTGGTCGATGAAAGGTAGAGGGAAATGGTCCTTCTTTGTGGCTTTATTTAACTCCCTCTAATCAACACAAAGCCTCCACTTACCATTCTTCTTTGGAACCAACACCAAAGGATAGACCCACTCACTATCTGAGATAGGTTAAATGAATCCTACATCTATGAATTTTTGCAGTTCTTCTTTTGACTATATCTTTAAGAGTTGGATTCATCCTCCTTTAGGGTTGTTGGATTAGCTTACAACCTTCTTTGATATAAACATGGTGACTACACTCCAAGGGGTGCACTCCTTTCATTTCTTGGTAACTCCAAGCAAAGGCATCCAGATGTTCCTTTAGCATGTTGCACAACTTTTCCTCTTGGATAATAGAAAGAGATGGATTGATTTTCAAAGTTCTCTTAGGCACGAATTCTATGGTTTTGACACGGATATGGTTGGATTCGGCTAAGCATAGATTAATTTGATGGTTGTTTTTGGTTTCCTTTACTACTTATTATAAGGACGATGTACTGGGAGTTGGACTTTGGAGTATGTGTTCGATCAAATCATCTTCATCCTATTTCCCCCCTCCCATGGTTGTTTCAAAAGTATAGAGTTGGGTGGAAAAAAATTCATCTTCCTCGTCCTCTTCCAGCCACAAAGGTAATTCATGTTCTACAGATGGCTGAGCATGAGAGTATAGGACTAATTGCTTGGACATATGCCCATTCTTGATGGTCATATTTCTAGCTCTGCATCTAATGTAAGCATCGGAAGTGGCTAACCAGGGCCTCCCAATGATGAGAGGGTACCCAGTAAGTTTAGCCTTAGGCTGGAGAACTAGGAAATCTGCAGGGTATTCCTAAGAATCAATGGAGACCATCAAACCCTCCACAATCCCCTCAAGAGTCACTATGCAACTTGTGGAACTATTGTAGTCTTCCTCAATGAACCTTGGAGGTTGATCTTGAGCATGGTGTCCTTAGTCATCAAATTAATGGCAGCCCCAAGATCAATCAAAGTGTGTGGGACAATGGTGTGATTGATGTTCACATCTACTACAGGGCTTCCAGTGTCCAAAGACTCTAGACAGATTACCTGCCCCAGCATTAATTCAGGCAATTGTCTAATGACATTAATGGTAGGGGCATCTCTTCTTCGCCTCCTTGGATGCTTGAATCACTTCTCCTTAATCAACTTGTTGTAAATAGGTACATCTTTAATAGCTTGGAGAAGTGGAATTTTGACATATAGTTTTTCCAATTATCCAAAACGTTCAGTCTCTTTTGGGGTAGGTTGAAGTGCTTGGGTTAATATCTTAGGAAAGGGTGGTAGATTTACTTTAAGCATGCTTTCCTCTCTTTATTCATCAACCTCCCTAGGTGAAGGTCGAGGTTGTTTGTCCAGGAGTACTCTCCCAGATCTCAGATTGATTTCCTGAATCTCAACAGCATAAGATGGATATGATGTCTCTCCATTGTATACCTATTGTGCCTGATGGGCTGTGTTATTCTTTCCACGACTAGCCGACGTAGTGAACCAGGGGGTTAGAGGGGGGGCAGAGCCCCCCCTTCGTTGTGCTGATTACACAGCGGGGGGGTTATAGGGGGGCGACAGACCCCCTGTCTGGGGGGTTTGAGGGGGGCAGGTAGCCCCCCTCTACGGGGTCCAGGACAGTGCCTTGAGAAACCTTTTTTTCGACCCTATATTAGGTTGGGCAGAACTACCTATGGTTTTGTGCATGATTTTCATACATGGTTTTGGACGCGATGGTTTTTGGTCCATGGTTTTGGATGCAATGGTTTTTGGTCCATGGTATTGGATGCTTTAGCATGTATAAATATGTATTGTAACATTGAAAGGAACATAATGAGAAATCAACCTGGTAGTCTCGATTTATGGATCCAGCAGAAAATCTCTATGTATATGTGTTTTATGTGTTATGCTCTCGCATTGTTTAGTTTCTATGTTTTAGAATTGATATGAAGGTAATTTCTGTACGGGGTTAAAACCTACATATGGTATCAAAGCTGTTTTGTCTTCAAGGGGACGCCTTTGCTACTGAGGGGATTTTCTCAGGCCTGTGGTAGACCCCGTTCAGTGGGAGATCTGTGGGATTGATTCTTGTGGTGAAAGAAGATGGTGAGCAGTGGAAAGATGGAGATTGAGAAATTTAATGGTGAGAGTTTTGAGTTGTGGAAACTCAATATGGAGGATTTGTTGGTGGATAAAGATCAGTGGATCATGGTAGATCCGGGTACTAAACCAATGGGAGTGTCCAATGAAGAATGGAAGAAGTTAGATCGGAAAGCAAAGAGCACAATACGAATGCATGTCTCAGATTCAGTATTGCTAAATGTATCAGGGGAAGCTACGACTAAGTCTTTGTGGTACAAGTTAGGGACTTTGCACCAATCTAATTCTCTGGTGAGTAAACTGTTCCTTCGGAAAAAGTTGGATAACCTGAGGATGAAAGATGGAGATTCAGTGATAGAGCATCTGAATGCATTTAATACTATGGTAAGTCAGTTATCATCTGTTGATATTAGAATTTCAAATGAAGATAAGTGCATTAGTTTTTGGTGCTCTCTACCAGATTTGTGGGATAGTCTAGTTATTACAATAGGTATCAATACAACTTCCTTGCAGTTTGATGAAATAGTCTCATCCTTGCTGATGGAGGAGATGTGACAGAAAAATATGGAGAGCCAGAATGGTGATTCCTTATCTGTACGAGGATGGTCTCAGAACAGAAACAAAAATAAGTCACTGAGTGGGAGATCTAAATCTGGAGGGAGATCTAAATCTCCAAGAAAACATGTAAGGGTGGTGTGCTGGAAATGCGGAAAGGAAGGGCACTAAAAAAGGGACTATAAATCTAAAGCTCCTAAAAAATGAAAGGGATCTGATGATGCTCCTTCTACAGAGGCGAAAAGCACCTCAGATGAAGGTGGGGATGTGTACTTGGCTTCTTCAAGTACACATGTAAATCATGAGGCATGGTTGATTGACTCAGGTGCATCTTTTCACTTCACTCCCCATAGACAGTGGTTCTATGAGTATGAGAAATACAATGGTGGTGATGTCTTCTTAGGGGATGATAGGATGGTTAGAATCATTGGTCACGGAAAAGTAAAGTTGAAGTTGCAAGATGGAAGGGTTAGAACACTTCTCAGTGTTCTACATATTCCTGCATTAGCCAAAAATATGATTTCTATAAGCAAGCTAGATGATGCAGGTGTAAAAACAGTGTTTGAGAAGGATACCTGCAAGATGGTTCAGGGAGCACTGGTATTGATGCGGGGAGTTTGGACTGGAACTCTGTACAAGATGGAAGGTAGCACTATTAATGATGGGTGCAACAGCTCTGTGGTTCCTGAAAGTGGAGCAGAAAATCTAGTGGTCTCTGGAGAGAAGCCCATGCTGTGGCATCAAAGGCTTGGACATATTGGAAAGAAGGGCATTCAAATACTTCATGGTAAAGCCATGGTAGAAGGTATGAGTAATAGCTCTCTGGATTTTGATTTCTATGAAAATTGTGTATATGGGAAGCAGAATTGGGTGAGTTTTTCGTCTAGTGGTAAGAGGGTGAAACAAATATTAGAGCTTGTGCACAATGATGTGTTTGGACCTATGAAGGTTCCATCACTGGGTAAGTTTGTGTACTATATATCATTCATAGATGACTTCTCAGGTAATACATGGATATATTTCCTTAAGAAGAAATCTGAAGTCTTTGATAGGTTTAAAGAATTTAAGGCTCTAGTGGAAAACTAGACAGAGAAGAAGATAAAGGTGCTTAGGACAGATAATGGTGGAGAGTATTGCAAGAAGGAATTTGAAGAATTCTGTAAGAGGTGTGGTATAGCACGGTAGAAGAGTACTGCATATACACCTTAGCAAAATGGAGTTGCAGAAAGAATGAACAAGACGTTGGTGGATAGGGCAAGAAGCATGCTCAGTTGTGCAAGGTTAGGATAGGAATTCTGGGCAGAGGCGATGGAGACAGCATGTTACCTGGTCAATAGATCACCTTCATCAATGTTGGAGGATAAGACTCCATAAGAGGTATGGATTGGTAAGAAACCCTCTCTTTCACATCTAAGGGTATTTGGATGTGATAAATATGTACATGTTCCAAAGGAGAAATGAACCAAGTTGGATAGTAAATCTAGAAAGTGCATCTTTATTGGATATAAGGATGGTTTAAAGGGTTATAAGATTTGGAACCAGGTAACAAGGAAGGATGTGTACAACTGAGATGTGGTGTTCAAAGAGGTGAAAGATGTTATTAAACATGAAGTCCAACCAAAGGAACCTGAGAAGATAGATATTGAGCTAAAGGAGGAAGAATCAGACTCTACAACAAAGGAGGAATCAGAAGATGAAGAGCCACAAACTTCGGGTGTGAGAAGATCAGTTCGAGAAAGAAGGCAGCCAGAAAGGTATAGTCCATCTGGTTTGTATTCAAATTTTTCTTTATCTATTACTGATGATGATCCCGGAACTGTGAAGGAAGCAGTAGATTCAGAGGATGGAAAACTCTGGAAAGAGGCCATGGTTTATGAAATGGCATCTTTGCACAAAAATGAGGCTTGGGATCTCATGGAGTTGCCGGCTGGAAGGAAACCCATTGGCAGCAAATGGGTGTTCAAGAAGAAGACAAATGCAGAAGGAAAGGTGGAGAAATACAAAGCTTGGTTGGTAGCAAAAGGTTATTCCCAGGTGCCGAGAATTGATTTTGGTGATATTTTTTCTCCTATTGCCAAGGTAACTTCTATTAGATTACTTTTATCTATTGTTGCTACTTTTGATTTTGAGGTAGAATAGATGGATGTGAAGACAACATTTCTTCACTAGGATCTGGAAGAGGAGATCTACATGAAGCAACTTGAAGGCTTTGTGATGAAGGGTAAGAAAGAACTAGTATGCAAGTTAAAGAAGTCTTTGTATGGGTTAAAATAGTCACGAAGGATGTCGTATTAGAAATTTGATACATCTATACGGTGAATTGGCTTCATGAGAAGCAAAGAAGATCACTGTGTGTATTTTAAATTAATTGGCAACCGTTTTATTTATCTGGTCTTGTATGTGGATGATATGTTTCTGGTTGGAAATGACAAAGAAATTATCAAGGATTTGAAGACCCAATTGTCCTCCAAATTCGACATGAAATATCTTGGTGCTGCAAACTGTATTTTGGGCATGGAAATTAAAAGAGATTGGGAAAAGAGGAAGCTCTAGTTAAACTAGAGGAAGTATGTTGAGACAATATGGCAGAGGTTTAATATGTAGGATAGTAAATCGGTGAAGGTTCCTATTCCTGTAGGTGAAAGGTTATCTGCTAAACAGTGTCCCAAGACACAAGAAGAGGAAGAGGATATGTCTCGTGTTCCATATGCAAGTGCAGTTGGTAGTGTGATGCATGTGATGGTCTGTACTAGAGCAGACATTGTACATGCAGTGGGAGTATTGAGCAGGTTTATGTCAAAACCAGGGAAGGAGCATTGAACAGCAGTGAAGCGGGTTTTCAGGTATTTGCATGGCGCTAGTGATTATGGTTTTTGCTACCAAGGAAGACTAGGATTGCACAAAGTTTTGGATGTCCATGGCTTTATTGATGCGGACTGTGCTCGAGATCTAGATCATAGAAGATCTACAAGTGGATATGTTTTTAACCTATTTGGAGGTGAAATCAGTTGCATGAGTAAGACACAATCTGTAGTGGCACTATCAACTACAGAGGCAAATACATGGCAGCCACTCATGCAAGCAAGGAAGAAGTTTGGTTGCAGAGATTGTGTTCAAGTATGTGGTTAGTAGAGGGAGCTGTAAGGATATTCTGTGACAACCAAAGTGCAATTTTCTTGGAAAAGAATCCTGCTTACCATTCAAAGACAAAGCACATTGATGTTTAGTATCACTTTGTGAGGGATATGATAGAAGACAAAAAGGTGTTGCTGGTAAAGGTGGAAACTTTGAAGAATACTATAGATGCATTGACAAAGTCTGTGAGTTATCAGAATTTCTCTTGGAGTAGATAAACAATGGGCATTGCAGGGTTCGATAAATGACTTGCCTCTCTTGTGGCCCCCTGTGGAAAGAAAACAACAAGTGGGAGAATGATGGGTTGTGTTATTCTTTCCACGACTAGCCCACGTAGTGAAATAGGGGGTTAGAGGGGGTGTGGAGCCCCCCCTTCATTGTGCCAATTATGTAGTAGGGTGTCACAGTGGAGGCGGCAGCTCCCCCTATCTGGGGGGTTTGAGGGGGTCGAGTAGCCCCTCTCTACGGGGTTCGGGGTAGCACCCCAGGAAAAAAAATTTTGGACCCTGTATTAGGTTGGGCAGACCTCCCTATGGTTTTGTGCATGATTTTCGCACATGGTTTTGGATGCGATGGTTTTTGGTCCATGGTTTTGGACGTGATGGTTTTTGGTCCATGGTATTGGATGCTTCGGCATGTATAAATATGTATTGTAAATTTGAAAGGAACATACTGAAAAATCAAGCTAGTAGTCCTCGTTTTGGGATCTAGGGGAAAATCTCTGTGTATATGTGTTTTATGTGTTATGCTCTCGCATTGTTTATTTTTTGTGTTTTAGAATTCGTATGCAGGTAATTTTTGTACGGGGTTAAAACCTACAGTGCCTATCTATTGTTTAGGTGTAGATTTGGTTGGGCAAGCATCAGGGGTTGTTTAGGTGGAGAAGAGTGTAAAAGATGTGGTTGGGCAGGTGGTGAAGGCAATAAAGCTGGAACATTGTTGTATGGCGGCCTCCACCTATGGGGTGATGCATTACATTGAAGTTCTGGCAAAGCATATGGTTTAAATGATTGATTGGGAATGATATTGAGGTGCAAAGGACCAAGGAGGAGGTGTAGGCCAAGAAGGATGAGCAGGCAGTCCCCAAGAAGGTATGGATATGGTCTAGTTGGGATTGTAATATGCATGGGATGATCCTTGCATAACTAATTGGTATGGCCTAGGCCCATGAGGTCTCCTTTGGTTTATGTAGCGGAGCTGCTAAGTGAACCCTTTAGCTCGTTCATATACATCTTTGAGTCCAAGTAAAGTGGGGCACTTGTCTATGGAGTGGTTTTCTTCACAGACTGAGAAAATTTCAATACAATTCAATGGACATTCATTCCTAGGGTGCCTCCTGGTGCATCTAGGACAAAAAATGGCCAAGGCTCTCTCTGCTTCCTGCTGCTTTCTCTTAATGTGCATAATGTCCATCTGTAGGGCAAGGGTTTGCAACATCTCACTTTGGAAATCCTCTAGCATATTTCCAATTTCAACCTTGATGGATGAATTGGAAGAAGATGGACTGACCATAGGTTGACTACCCCTACCCTTTTTCATGGCTACCATAGAATGGTTTCTAAAGACATTCTTGATATCCTCATAGGGTAATTGGTAGATATCCCCTCCTGCTAATAAGTGTAGGGTACCCAAAATATCACCCCCTACTCCTCTAAGTAGGACTGGCTTCAGTGACTCAGGGTCATGTGTGCACCTGGCCCTTTTGTAGCTAAGCTGGAACCTTTCTTCATAATCCTCTAGGGATTCATCATTGCCTAAGGTCATCCTAAAATTTTCCTCTTTAGTGTCTTTAGACCTACAGTATTCTCAATATTTTTTGTTGAAATATTGTTGCATCTGAGCCCAAGTTGTCATGCTATCTCTAGGTAAATCCATGAACCAGTGCAAATATGCATCCTTGAGAGTGGATGGAAATAGTTTCAACTTCTACTCATCATTTGTATAGTCATAGGTTCGGCATATGACATCAAACTCAAATAAGAAAGTGTCTGGGTCTTCTATGGTTGGGCCATGGAAACGAGGAAGGGCAAAAGGGCTTATATTTTTCATCTTAGTATCCCCATTGGTTTTCCTTATGGGGAAGGCACCCTCAACTCTTTCTCTATTTCCTCTATCATTTCCATTTTGAGCCATAGGTTCAGTAGGAATGGGTTCTCCTTCTTCTTCTTCCCCTATAGGTTCTTCGAATATGTCTAGTTTCTCACCTAAGGGTTCCTCCAGTTCATAGCCACTGAAGAAGAGGGAAGGTTAGCTACTTGAAGCAGTGGGGGTATTTGGCAAAAATTTCCCTAAGTTATCCCTATTCCTATGAGACATGAAAAGAAAATGTTTTTGTTTTGTTTGTGTTTTTTCAAAATTTTAAAGTAATTCCAGAATTGGAATTGCAGACAAAATGAGAACTATTGACTGAATGAAAAAATTAACTACTTAATTGAAATCTTACTTGAAAAATGGAAAGGAAAGAAAAGAATGCAGAATGAAAAAGAAAGCAACTAAATTTCTTTGGTAGAAATGAAACTAATAGTAGAATATTAGAAACAAGAAATAGAAAAAATAAAGAAGTAATCACATATTACGAATCATTGACCGGAGAATCCACAGTTTTAACATTTTGGTACCAACGTTTCAAATCCCAAATGGGATCCATCATCATTCTCATATCATGATGATGGATCCCATTTGGGATTTGAAACGTTGGTACAAAAATGTTAAAACTGTGGATTCTCTGGTCAATGATTCGAAAGATTCAAGCCACAGATCTCTGAAATCCATAATCACATATTACTCAGACACATCCCTGTTAATGGTGCCAAAAAGTGATGAGCACCAATATTGCAACAAGAATGCTGCAACTCCTGGAGCTACCAGCTTTACTTTGTCAACCCGGGGTTCGTACAAACTTGGAGGTGATAGTGTTGTGTTATCACTCTAATAATTCTTTTGAAGTAAAAAGAAAGAAAAACCAAAGGTAACCACAAACTTCTTTTGGAGATCAGGACATACCCTTCCTGATGCTTAGAGAGGGCTCTCTCTTTAAAATTTAACTTTGTTTTAGTTAAGATGTTTTTAGGCTAGTTATGATTGTTCAAGGGGTTTTTGATTTGTATTTGAGATTGGGTGGTGGGATCTCTTAGACAGATGGATAAAATGTTGTATTTTAAACTATTGGGCATGGAGTCAAATAATAAGGAAGAAAAACTGGATTAACTATTGTCTTATTGGGCCCTGACCTAGTTTTATAAGAGTTATTGGCCAAGAAAATCCCACAGCTACTGACCCTTTCGGCAATAGCCCGTGGAGCTTGGACTGACGTCTCACCCGAGGTAGTAGGGGAGGGTGTTGGAACCAGGTTTCCACAACCTTGGCATGTCTTGATGTGGTCTGGAGGGGTCACGAATAGTTCTGTGGCCCTGCACCACTCTGTGCTACTACCGGGCTTCCACGTAGATCCACGCAGGTGTAAGTTCTTATTAATGAAATTATTATAGATCTAATCTTCTTGTACAATATTTAGGCAAACATTTAACCCTAAACCTAGTGTGCACAATCATAAAAATATATAAATTCATATAACATATACATAAACCAGAATACAACAGATCCACGATATTTCAGAAACAACTTATCTTTATTAATATCTTCTTTCTAGTACAATCTTCTTTCTGCCCTGCGCACACAGCTGCAAGGGCCTGTGCACATAGCTGCGAACTCTCTTAGGCCTCTGTGCACATAGCTACAGAGCCTCTATCTACCTACTAACACTCTTGACTCAAACTTATAGAAGTAGGACTTTGATTACTCTTACCAACCCATAATACATCAGACCGAAATCTAGAACAAAAAAAATTGCCTTCTACCCTTAGAGCCTTGCTCTATTTATACATTCCCATGGTCTGTGGCAGACCGACTTACCTTTTATTATTCTATATTATTTTTTGGCAGACAACCCCTTGACTCGATCTATTACATTTCGCGCTTCACGCATGTCAAAGTTTTACAATATTATTTCCCTAACTTCTAGGCTTTAAGCCCAAAAACCATTACACGGGGCCTCCACTATCCAATAGGTCCCCAACACAATCATCGTGACTCATCCCGAGTCACTCGTCGGTGCAGCAATACGTGTTGCCTAGGCTTCACTATCCGCCATCCCTATTAGTGACACACTTCGTGCTACTTCTCCCTCTTTGTCTCTTGCAACTCTTCTGGTAGCTCCTGCTCCATTGCCTTCACTAATTCACACAAATGATGATGCTCATTCTACTCTGTTCAGTTAACACAGAGAACCCCCCCATAGGATTTTAGCTCTAGCTGGGATGCCACGTACGGGAATTCTTCGTGCCAACGCAGCAAGACTCCAATTTCTGGTCGCCTATACGCACTGTCTTCTACAACCTGTGTTGCAATTTTGCAAGACAATTGCTGCTATCCACGGAATCCCAATCTTCAAGGTGTATAAGAGACGAACTATTAAGTGCAATTCCATCATTTGGCTCTATATTTACAGGATTTCCCTTATCTTTGATAGTTCGCCGGCCAACCCATGGGTTAGGCAGTGACATCCAGACTAATTCTACTCTGTTTCTAAGAATTTCAGGCACATCCCCTAATATTGGTGCTGAACTCTATGCGGTGCCAGCGACCAGCAACACCATACTATCTAGAAAGTCTTGTATCACCATTGGCCATATCACAACTCGTGGGCTTACTTCTTGAGCGTAAATAATGAACAATTCCATCTCGGTAGGGAGGCATAATAGATTACTTTCCTCAAAATTGCAAATTGTTTGGCGGATGGCCCCATCTGATTTATAAGCATTTCAAAATTCAAATTCATTGGTTCCCTCCCTTTTTGGTGCCGTAACGTTAAGCTTACATAGATCGTTCCAGATCTGGCTCGTGCCGCGTCTCTTAATTGCCCGCTGCCTGCCCCCTTTTTCCATAACTCAGACATCTTGTCATGAATAGTGTCAGCAATGGTCACCTTTCTGCTTGTCCATGCAACAACGTAGCCCCTTTCGTGCAACCGCGACCCATGTGACATACCAATTCTATGCACCCCTTGATTGTCACACAGCTTCCGCATAGACTGCTTTAACCTCCTGCACTCTCTTTAACCTGCTTGGAGCAATAAGACTATCCTTTTGTCAGTTAGTCATGCAGTCAACCCACCCATGTAGAGCTTCAGGCAACTGCCATTTACTCTGCTTAGGAAAGGTTCTCCATTCAGCTTGGCAAGCTGGACCACGCCCCCATCTATGACTTCTTGTACTGCATAGGGCCCCAACCAATGCATTCGGATCTTTCCAGGGAATTTCTTGAACTTGTTGTCGTAGAGTAAGACTATATCATTTTCTTTGAATGTGCACATCTTGATATGGTGATCATGCCAAGTTTTTTCCCGCTTCTTCTATACCTGCTGATGGAATCCTGCCAGAAACCATTCCTCCTCAAGTTCCTCCAGTTGCTTGATCCTCTCTTCCAAAGTCGCGCGGTCTTCCATGCCTGTCGTTGCTGCTATGCGCAAATTGGGTACAATGTATTCCATTCACATGACGGCTTCTTTTCCATACACTAACTGGAAAGGCATCTGACCCGTCAACTTCTTACATGTTTTTCAATATGCCCATAGCACAATAGGTATGCACAAATCCCAATCATTCTACCGTGCATTACATACCTTTGTCAGTGTAGTCTCCAAGATTTTGTTGAAAGCTTCAATGGTCCTGTTTGCCTATGGATGATATGGTGTGCTTTGTTGATGATATATCTGGAACTCCTCAGTGAGCGTGCTAATAGTCTCATTCAGGAAGTGCATTCCGAAGTTGCTCATTAGTATTTTTGGACATCCAAATAGTGTTAACACATTCTCGAACAAAAATTTCGTTGCTGTAGCGGTTGTGCAATCCTTAACCGGCTGTGCTTCCGTCCATCGGGTCAAGTATTCTGTCGTAGTGATGATATAGTGTGCCCCTGTCTTTCCTGGAGGTGTGATAGGCCCTATAAAGTCAATTTCCCATTTCTCGAATGGTTGCAGCGTCATCTGTGGCTTGAGTGGCATCTCATCCCTCTGCAATGGTTTCCTTTTCTATTGGCATACATCACAGGCTCGACAATACGCTTTTGAGTCTTGATGTAGGGTTGGCCACCAGAGCCCTGCGTGAAGAATCTTTTGTGCTGTAGTGCACCCTACGTAATGTCCTCCTGCAACCCCCCCATGTGCTTCGGCAAGGATCTATCCTTGTTCAAATTCCGGTACATATCTGCGTAATATTTCATCGTTGCCCATTTTCTAGAGGTGCCCTGCAAGAATAGTAAAGTCTACTGCGCATATCACTAGTTCCTTCTTCTGCTACACCGAATGCCCCTATGGTACGGTTACTATGGTTAAGAAGTGGATTATATCCTCAAAGTGGCCATCCGTAACACGCACTGCATAGAGTTATGCATCAGGTAGTCCCTCCTCCAGATTTGTGGGTTCTTCACAATTCTGAATTCAGGACAAGTGGTTTGCGCCTCCGTTTAGATGCCACGGCTTTACGATGACTTCAAAATCATATTCCTGAAACAATAACAACCATCTGCTAATGTGCCCCCCTAACACAGGCTTATTCACTAGGTATTTTAGCATAGAGTGATCAGTATACATCTTAAAGTGTCCTCCGAGTAGGTAGTGGTGGTATTTCTGGAGCATGTATACCATTGCCAATCCCTCACGCTCAGTAGTGGAGTAGTTCTTATCAGCTTTGGACAAGCATTGACTTGCGAACGTGATCGAGTGATCAATTCCTTCCACCCCTTCCTGGGTGAGTACTACACCCAGTGTGATAGACGACACGTCAACATGCATGTGAAATTCGATGTCCCATTTTGGAAAGACCAATATAGGAGCTGATGCCATCTTTTCCTTAAGTGTTTCCAGAATTTTGTTACGTTCCTCATTCCAGCAATAAGTAGCATCCTTTTTCAACAATTGTTCCATTGGTGTCGTGATCTGCACGTAGCTCTTGATGAATTTGTGATAGTAACCGGTGTGTCCCAATGTCACGCGCAGCTAGTTGACACTTCGCGGCACTTGCAGATTAAGTGTGATAGCAATCTTTGCTGGGTCTACCATTAGGCCTTGCTTGTAGACCACATGGCCAAGCAGGTTCCCAAAGGGGATGAGGAAAGTACACTTCTTTATATTTAGTGCAATCTGGTGCTATCGGCAAGTATCTAGCATTAACTTTAAGCTCGCGGTATGTTTCTTAACTAGCCCAAATATGGTCCAATCATCAAGATATACCTCTAAGAACTTATGTATAAATTCCTTGCATGTAGCTACCATAATGCGTGAGAATATCGTCGACTCATTCTTTAGTCCAAAGGGCATCAACGTATACTGAAAACAACCCCATCCAGTAGAGAACATTGTTTACTCCTATCCTCCGGTGCAATCTTGATCTGGTGGTACCCCGAGAAACCATCCGTAGAGGAGTAGGCTTCTTGTCCTCCAACATTTTCCAGGACTTCATCTGTAAATGGTGTTGGGAATGGATCATTAACACATGCATTGTTGAGCTTCCTAAGATCCACACATATGCATATTTCCCCCTTCTGTTTTTTCTCCTATACAACCATAGGACTTACCTAGTTAGATTCTTCTACTGGTTCAATTATTCCTGCTAAAATCATTTTATCCAATGCTTCGCAGACCTTTGCTTTATATTTTGGATTCAACCGATAGGGTCGCTGCTTGTCTAGCTTCGCATCCGGTTTCAGAGTTACCTTCATCATCTCCAGGTCACCGAGGATTCCTTTTAATTCGGTGATTTTGGTTAGGAATAAATCTTGGTATTCGTGGAGTATCTCGACAACCTTATCCACCATTGCATCATCCCAATAGTCCCCAAGCGGGGCATACTTCAGTTCCTTCTCCTTACCAATGTTCACTTGTTTCGTTTTTAGTGGTGCAGTGATTTCGGGGTCCTCGATCATTGGTCTGCGCACCTCGCGACTCCCCTCAGTTTTTATAATATTGATGTTTCTGGGATCATCCTCATCATCTTTGACCTATACGTTGTAACATTCAAGGGCCCAGCTCAACTGGTACGACTAGTCTGGCTGCACTATTTCTTCTGGTTCCAATGGTACTTTGAAAATGGAAACCTTTACTACTTGCAACGCATCATCAACAGTGTCCATCCATTGGTTCTCAAAAAAGAATGTCAATAAAAACCCTTCATGCAAGATATTCCATTAGCCTATATCATGTCAGAGCTCTGTTTCAGTGTACCAGTTCCTTGGGATGACATCCAAGGTATGATAGAATAAGTGTACGCACTCCGTTTGAAGTTCTTCTCCATAGGCTTGGGCCCATCTGGTAAGGTGCATGCATGGGTCATCAGGTCCATCGTATTTCTCAGTGATTTAGAGTTTTGGCTTCCCAAATCTTATTTGCATCATGCTCCTATACCTGTGCCAATCTTCAAAGGTTCCTTCATGTGTTCCCCACCAATGCGCAGGCATCACGCGCAATGCCCATTTTAACGCATTGAACCATTGGTGCTCTGGTACCACGCTTTCAAACTTGGTTAGGAATTCATCTACTGCTATCAACCCATCATACATTGAGAGTTAGTAATCTTGAGCTCTCATGCAATATAGCGACGTAGTCATCATATTGCAATTTAACGTTGTTACTCTGTTCAACTGATTATGCCACCACTCGTATTCCTCATCTAAATCTTCGGTGCAGGACTCTACACGCTCCCACAATATTCTTCCTTCCACAGTTGGATTGACCCAATATTGATTTTGGGCAATAATCTTGTAGATACAGTCCAGTTCTTCATCACTTCCTTCGTCGCACATAGGTTCAGTGTAACGTGGTCCTTCAGCCAGGTCTAGTGGAATGACTATGCAGAGTGACTTCTTCTCAAATATCATTTTCTGCTTCTTTAAATTAACAACCCCATTCATATTGATGGCCCAGTCTATCCGGAACAACACATGGTAAGGGCTACTTTCATCCACGATTTCTATTACCTCAGAGTCCATTTGGGTGCTTGCACCTTCAATATCTACTATAATTCCTTGCAGTCTTCCCATGGGTACGATATTTTGTTGGTTTTCCATCCACAAGTGAATAGGAGACCATTGTAGTGAGGGCTTGCCCATGCGCTCCCAAGTTTGTTTAGGTAATACATTTGCATCTAAGCCTAAGTCTATAATGATTTGATCCATCTCATAGTCGCCAATTTGCGCTGTTAATTGTATTTCCCATCCGGTACGCAAACCATGTTTCCCTAATTTTCGGACCACGCAAGGTTCACCCAACCCTATGCACCTAGTTATCAGCTCTTGTAATCCTTTAACCGCCCTATTGTCGTGAAGCAATTTCATGCATGTCTCTAAAAAGGTAGTTAGCATCGAGGGATCCCTTTCCAACTCGGGTTGATCCTTACTACCTGGGGTAGAGACCTCCGCGAAGCTCTTCCTAGCTTCCAGACATATCTCTTTGTGAACCCCTGTGTCTTCCTTGGTTAGTTTCCCCTTATCCTCCCCTATGGCCATGCCACTTTTGAGCATCATGTTCACATTAGAGGCTTCCTCATGTGGTTTGGACCTCGTCATCTAGACATTCTGCGTCACCGTAGGTTGTGCTGCCCTTTTCTCACGAATCTGCGCTATCATTGTGGGGCAACCTATGATTTCATGATCGAACTTCTTGCAGTAAGGGCATGATATTCTGGTTGGGTGGGTACAATCTCACGTGTAATGCCTTGGTCCTCTGCAGTTGTAATAGATTAGCTGCTCACGACCCCTTCCTAGCCCCATTCCCCATCCTCGTCCTTGCCCTTGGAACCCACCCATGCTATCATTGCTGCTGGATCCTGACTTCGTGCCTCTGTCTGCATCCTGTAGGCAGGAGTCCAATCCATCAGTAATTCATAACTATGGCAGTCTCATTCATCGTGGCCCACCAATCTGCAAAAATTGCAAAATAGTTGTTGGGGGGTTTGGGTAAACTTTTGCAGTAGATGACAGTTGTCAGTGTTGTGCTTTCTGCTGACCTGACAGATTGCACACTAGAGCAAGGGTGACGCGTTTGGCCCCGCTTGTGCCTCTGGTCGCAACAGCATTGGTCCCGCCGGTGTCAAGTAGTTTGTGAATATCAGACAATGATCCTTATCATGGCCTTTACCTTTACACTTTGTGCACCACACCTCCTCGTGTACTTCTGGCCTGGCCACCTTTTCCTATTTCAGACTCTGTATTTCCAAGCATAGAATTTGTATTTGCACATGGATCCGCTGAACTCCCAAACTAGGATCCTGTATTGGAGTCTCATACAACCTCATCGCTATTTCTAATGCTTCAACCTGGGTCAAGATCTTCTGCTGTGACAATGCTTTCCTCAGGTGTGGTGTTCAAGATGCCATAAACCACGCGCGGTGTTGTGCATCTGTTAGTGTCATGTTAGCTTCTCAGATTGTACGCTTCAATCTCTGATCCAGATCCCAAGGGGTTTCTCCTGGCAGCATCACAATCTCCTTGAATACTATAATCGACTGTGTTTCTGATTTCAGCCGACTAAACTCCTTTTTTAGCACATCCTGGATCTCTGCTATTCCGACATTGGGGTGATAGCTACAGTGCTCAATATACCGAGTCAGCGCGCGATCTTTTAGTGCACTTACCAGGGTATCCTTTTTAATAATATCGTCTGAAACTCTGTGTGCTTCCCACACTGCCCTTACTACGAACCAAAATTGTTCTGGATCTTCACTTCTTGTTTGAATATGGGCAACTTGATTGCGTTCGCCATGCTAAACTTCTAGTTTGTGCACGGGTTTGCTAAGGCCACCTACAAACTCATACCGCTTTTGATCCAATCAATCTTCAATCTCTTTCTTTGTAGGGTTCCAAACTCCCAACATCAACCATCCCTTAGGAAGATCTTGGTCCCAGCAATGGAACCATTTTTTTGGCTTATTGGGCCTTGACCCTAGTTCAAAAGAGTTATTAGCCAAGCAAATCCCGCAGCTATCGACCCTTTCGGCAACAGCCCACAGAGCGCAGACTGAGGTCTCACCCGAGGTAGCATGGGACGGTGCTGGAACCAGGTTTCCGCACCTTTGGGATATCTTGATGTGGTCTGGAGGGGTCACGAACCATTATGTGGCCCTGCGCCACTCTGTGCTACTATGTTCTTATTAATGAAATTATTATAGATCTAATCTTCTTGTACAATCTTTAGGCAAACATTTAACCATAAACCCAGTGTGCACAATCATAAAAAGATATAAATACATATAACAGATGCATAAACCAGAATACAACAAATCCTCAATATTTTAGAAACAAATTTTCTTTATTAATATCTTCTTTCTAGTACAACCTTCTTTCTGCCCCGCGCACACAGCTGCAGGGGTCTGTGCACACAGCCACATACTCTCTCAGGCCTCCGTGCACACAACTGCAGAGCCTCTATCTACGTACTAACACTCTCGACTAAAACTTACAGATGCAGGACTCTGATTACTCTTACCAACCCGTAATATATCGGATCAAAATCTAGCACAAAAAAAACTTCCTTCTACCCTTAGAGCCTAGCTCTATTTATACATTCCCATGGTCCGTGGACCATGGGCAGACCGAATTACTTTTTATTATTCTATATTATTTTTGAGTGGACAACCCCTTGACTTGACCTATTACATTTCGTGCTCCACACATGTCGGAGATTTACAATATTATTTCCCTAACTTCTAGGCTTTAAGCCCCCAAACCGTTAAGCGAGGCCTCCGATACCCAACATTAACTCACTAAAGGGGATGTTCCAAGGGCATGATAGCAGAGTGTTTTTCAAATCTTTGGGACAGAGGGGTGAAAGGGTTTCACTTAGGGTGGGAGAGCAGTTAAGGGTTCTCAGACCTGGATAATGAACGAGGAATGAAGGGGTAATCAAGATCAAAGGGAAATTAAGAATCCTTTAACTTGGATATTCAAGAAATCAATCTAAACCATAGAGCAATTAAGAATTATTTAACTTAAATATCAGAAGAAAACATTTAAATGCATAACTGTTAAGACAAAGTGTAATTAAACAAGTTTGGAAGTATTATTCCAGTTATAACATTTAGATTGAGAAACACATTAAATATTATGAATAACTTGAGAAAAATAAAAATAACATATGAAAATACTTGTCTAAAATTCGGTCAACACATGAATCCTTAAAAATGTTTGATCTTTATTTATCAATCTAGATTGTTGGCTCAGCAAATGATACAATAACCTTCTGGGTCCTCTGATCCAAAATTCTATAGGAATGTCTAATAGAATCCACACTACATACTTCGAATTTTGAAGTATTTATAGAATGGAGTTACAAAATATCTGAAACTGTATTCAGAACTAATCTAGGAAAAAGAAATATCTTCATGCAAGAAGATGGAGACAACTATTGAATTGTTTCATGTTGTCCCTTTTATTTTGATTCTGTTGGCTTTGATATTTTACCCTATAATCTTCTTTGTTGTTTGATATTTCACGCAGTATGCTTCATTTACTTTAGCCTTTCATCTGATACACTTTTATCTAATACACTTTGACTCCACTGATCTGTTCACATCCTTTTACCATGTTCTTTTACTTTTGTTGTACATTAACCTTTTTACTGCATATTTCTATAGTAAAGCAGTTAATTTCTCCCATGTTTTAGCATCAGGTAATTGGATTTTTAGCATCTTTCTATATGTTTCATCTACCTCTTTGTATTTGGAAAAAGTAGGCTTATTGATAAATAAGTGTTTTACCTCATGCTGGAGGTAAAACAAGTTTTCAAATATTTTGTAGAGTATTTTACCTGTTGGCAATGCCTTTATTGATGATGTATTTACTTGATCTTTTGCTACCTCTCTGATTTTCTTGTTATAATCCTCCTGTGTCATCAGCTTATCATTTATCATTAAGGGATTGGGTAATCCTTTTTTCTCAAAATCTAGAACTTAGCCATAAATCTGTCAACGACTAGCTGCTTATTCTAACACTTATCCTCCAAGTCTTGCGTCAAGTTCCTCTTGGAAAGGACATTTTTGACCTCTAAAATTGTCTTTGTTTTGTCCTCTATTTCCAATTCCTGTAGCTCATACTTATTCTTGGTGTTAAGGAATTAGATAATTATGGCACCCTCTTCTGGCATTTGTCCTAATTCTACTTTTACTTTCTGGATGGCCTCTGTACCCAGTTTCATCAAATCTATTTGCTCAAAAATCACCTGAATAGATGGCCAAATATCATTGACAGAGTCAATGATATTGTCCCATAGTTGTTCCTTAGCCTACCCAAGGGGTTCTTTCAGTGTTAAGTCCTTTTCCATGGCTTTCAATCTTTCACTCATCTTGGTAGCCTTTTGCACTTCTTTTTTATGCATGATTTTGGCAAGCTTGTAATCAGTTTCCAAGCTTGTCACTTTCTCTTTGAGCTTATTCATCTCTGTGGATTGTACGGACATTTATTCCATAGATTTAACCAATTGCCCTGCTTCTTCACTTGATGTACCTGTTGCTGATGTAGATGTTGTGGAAGACGATAATGTTGTGGCCATTGGAGCTGTGGGAGACAATGAGGTTGCCAATGTGGAAGGAACAGTGGTCGTAACTGTTGGGATGACATTTACTGAGGTACTGCCAAGATTAGTTTGTTTTAATTGGATTAAGCTGTCCAATTCCTTTTCTGTCTCCCTCAATTGATCATTGAGTTTAAGGACTAAGTACATCAACTCTTCATTCTTTGTTTGGCTTTCGAAGACTTCCTATGTCTGGGGGTGTTGTAGTTAAGGTATCTTCAACTGTTTCTTGAGGGCTGCAATGTCATCATTCTTCTTTTTGATTAGTTGTTCAGTAGCCTTGATGTCTTTGGGATCATGTCCCAATTCAATTACCAAGTCTTCCAAAGAATTTATTCTGGTTTCTTTGGCCTGTGATGTGGCCCTTTCCAACTCATACTAGGCTGAAATGTTATTCAATGAATTTTGCAACTGATGTGTAGCCATGGCCTTTCCTGTAAGGGTGGAGTAAATCATTTCTCTAGCCTACTTGTGAAATGAAATCTGGTCAATGGGATGAATATCCCTTGCCATTACTTCAAAGTCTATCTTCTTGAAATTTGCCGATGTTCTCGGATGTTGTACAGTTGGCTTTATGAAGGACATTTGCATCTTTCCTTCCTTGATGTCAAAAGCTGACATGAACCTACTTTGATTAGGGGATGTAATCTTGAAATATTATGCATAGGATTCTGCCTTCAGTTTCTCATTTCTCATTTTAATATCCTTGAACCTATCCTTAATGTCCCTATCTCTATCAGCAGGCTTATTGAATGAGGAGACTTCTACACTGAGCTGCCTTTGTAAAATTTGAGTTTTTGATGTTGATGGCTCTAGTGTTCCTCCAGATGGAGTTGTGCCTTTGTTGATTTCTAACTCAACATCAGTTATTTCTATTGAGCCTCTGTGTCTTCCTATTATGAAACGGGATTCAGCCTAGGCCTTTTGCTCTAGCTAGCTTCATTCTATACATTGGAAGTGTCCATACCTAAGCTGGAGGCTTCCTCTTTGTTCCTTTTGGGATTATTTTCCTCATTTTGAGGAGTCTACAAAACAGGAAGGGTACTCATGGTTGCTTCTTTCTCTGGTACCTGTAGGAATGAGCTTTCATCAAGCTATTTCTCTAAATCAAGCAAGGTATTTTCAACATCTACCTGTGTACTATCCCTGTATATGAGAGTGTTTTCCAACCATTCAGATTGGTTGGCATATTTCTCTATTTTTGGTATAGGTGATGAATGTAAGGTCCCAATTTGACCTTTTGTCTTAGTTCGATTATAAACCCTTGAGGGTCATTCCTCCACATGAAATTGTTCTTAAACTTCATTTGTTGCAGAATTTGATCTTCTTCCTCACCCGCCTCTCTAGAATTGCAAATGAAAGGGCCTAAATAGTTTTTGATCTTGAACTGAGTCCTTTTCTTGGTTGAGAAAAAGTTGATATCATCAGAGTTCATTATCTTCCTATAATATTCTAGAGAAAATAACCTCATGGGGAGCTATTTGGGTAGTTTGTACGGGGCAAGCTGGCAACCATAGATTCTTATTTCAGTCTGATTTTGGTAAAGGTACCAATCTCCCACCTTACTTTGTTTTGGACAATTGGAGCACTCTTTTGATTTATTGGGTTATTTTGGGTGCATTTAGGCTAGCAGACCCTTATCATTCTTTTTTCTTTTGAAAAGTAAACTGTCTAATTCTATCCTTATATCTTCCAAGGGCTTAAATTAAGAAGATGAGCTCCTTTTATTTTCTCTACCTATCTAATGATCTGCCAAGATTAAGCTGTTTTGTTAGATTTTATTCTCTAACTATAAACATAAAACTCAAAGCATGAAATAATCAAGATTAAGAAGTTTGAATACCATGGGTTGTGGCATGCATGAAAAGCTACACACAACCATTATTTAAGACAGTAAAGTAGTAAAATAATAGTGGCATTTAGACTTGCACACTTTCATGATTTGTTTTTGTTTTTAGGGTTCATATATTTTAATTTTTTTATATTTTCTTATTCTTTTTGTCCTTTGATATTTCTTTTAGGGCACACCCTCTTTACATTTTTAAATTTTTAATATGGAAAACATTTTCAGAAAGCAAATGTATGTACAATATTATAAGGCTTAACCTTGGCTAATTCAAAATTATGAATCCTATCACTATAGGACTCTAACATGTTGTATACACAAGTGAAAGTGATGGTTTTGCCTTTTTTCACTATTCTGCTAGCGAGAGACCACTAGGGTTTTCAAGACATACTTCTATGGATTCAGAAGAATTTTGATTGCTAATGAAAGAAAGAGAATTATCTACTCTAGGAGAAAGCTTGTCTACTGTAAATAAGGAAACATGACTGAAATCCTATGCTAAAAACACACCATTCTCTAACTAACTACTAAGAAACTATGATTTACAAGAATGCCAAGCTAACATGTATGAAATACTACTTTCTAAAGCATGGAAGTTCAAGACATCAAACATCACTATTGTGCATGTAAAGGACTAGAATAAATATGTTTTGTTCTTTTTATTATTTTTATGGAAAATCAAGTGTAAACCCTAATCTATTTTGGTGATGTGGCATGTGGCTTAGTGATGCTAGTGGATGGTTGGGAGGTTTGGGAGATGGTTGGAAGGTTCGAGAGACCCTTGGGAGACCTAGTGTGGCTTCCTAGAGGCTTTCCCTCAATTTGGCGTCAAAACAGGCCACTACAGGAAAACCTATAGGATTCCCTGTATTTCTATAGGATACAGTCGAGAGAAAAACGATGGTTGCTGGAGGTGATGGAAGGCTTAGGGAATGTCGTGGATGGGTGGAATTGAATGAGAAAAATCCTAAGATCACACAAAACTCAAAACGAAGGTTAAGAGATGGTTGGATTCGCTCAACATGCTTGGAGGAATTTCTATGTAAAATGATGAGATTGATGAAAGTCTTGGTGAAAGCAAGGAATGATTATGGATGGATGAAGTTGGAAGGTGGTTTTCTGCTATGAGATATATTTATATTTCAGAAGCATCTGCTCTACATCAAACATTTATAATTGCCAAAAATTCATGTAAACAAGAAGAATTCTAACACGCTAGGAAAGCAGAATTTAATGAACTAGTTGTCTACTTCGTGCATGAGGAAAATTGTTGAATAAAATGGAATCATGGATGAGATATACTATAAGACTGATGATGAAAGAGACGGTGAGCTCACAAAACTTATCAAATGGTGGTTCAAGTACAATAAACTCTAAATCTTATGAGAAAATGGAAATCTGTCTTTTTGGGGCTGCATAAGGGTCTTTTCCTCAAATCATGATCCCTGAGGGAAGAGGATAGGCCAAGACACCTACTAACAGCTTTGTCGTGCTCCTTTTATCCCTTCTAACCTGCTACTAAAGTAAAGCACAAATGGAAGTAAACTAATAAACAACTAATCAAATCCACATTACTTCCAATGAAATACTTATAGAGACAATTTAACCATGAATCTATGAAACTAAGCCAAGCATACAGATAGAAGAAAAGGAGCATTTTCTGCTAGGGTTGGGCCCTAACCCAAGATATTCAGGCCTCTAAGTTAACTCAGTGCTGGATCAAAGAGAGCTCATTTTCATTATTAAAACACAAAATTACATCGATGTCTTCTGCAAGTCTGGAGCTCGAAAATAACTATTCTTTTTACAACAAAAATTTGAATCCTAATGAGGCTCTGGGCCTCTCTACTTATCCAACTGAATTCCCCAATGACCTCCTTAAATCTAGGGAGGCTCGGCTCCAAAACACGAGATGAACTAAGTCTTTGTCTATACTTTCTTGGCTACCTTTTGATCTTCATGACTTGACTAATTGCACTCCAAGCTGGTGTGATTAATGGAGGAGTATTCGAATCAGGGAGGAGTAAATGAGGAGGATTTACTGTAGGAATTTACAGGGTAAGTTCCTCAGACAGAACACCAAAGGACACCGCTCACAAACAGATCACAGATCAATACACCAGTACTTTTGACGTGGTTAAAACCCTTAAAGAGGGAAACAGTCCACGGCCTGAGCCAACGTGGCCACTTCAGGCAATTTATTAATAAAATAATGAAAATTTACATAAGCTTCTCTCATGGACGGTTAACCTACAAATGACCCTCCATGCTCTTTAAATAGAGATCATGGACCAATTGGGTGTTAAGCCATGGATCAAGTGTCGGTAATACCAAGGAGAGAATGAACCGTCGGATCACTACATATCGTGACCGTCGGATTGTAAGTTACAAAATGTACATAGTAAAGAAACACACTTTACCTAACTCTATACTAGACCAACTTATACTTAACTATTTCCTATGTGTCAGAATATCCTAACATCGCCCCTTAAGAACAACTTGGGATAGGATTGAAGGATTTACAAATATGACACAATAGGAGAAGGAAGGAGGCACTAGAGCCTATCCCCCCTTAGTGACAACTTCCTGAACTCCAACCATAAATCGAAGTTTGGTGAACTTGGCCTCTGTGAGAGCCTTTGTAAAGATGTCTGAAACTTGATCATCTGTTGAACAATATTGCACTTCAAGAACATGGTCGTGGATGAGCTTTCTGATGAAGTGCATGTGCAGTTCAATGTGTTTGCTGTGCTGATGTTGGACTGGATCTTTGCATAGTTGAATGGCACTTTGATTATCACACCAAAGTGTAGTCGGATGTTGCTGCTAAAAGCCAAACTCTGACAGGATCTGACGAAGCCACAAGGCTTCCTTACTAGCTTCTACCACACCACGATACTCTGCTTCTGCTGAAGAAGGAGAAATGGCACCTTGTTTCTTGCAAGCCCATGTAATAGGTCTTGAACCAAGAGTGAACACATAACCTGCAGTAGACTTCCAATCATCAGGGTCACCAGCCCAATCGGAATCAGTGAAACCAACCAATAGAGGAGATGCTTTGGCACTGTAATGAATCCCAAACTGAAATGTACCTTGAACATAGCGAAGTATTCTTTTAGCTGCTTTCCAATGACTTTCACGTGGGTTTTGCATAAACTGAGCAACAAGGCCAACGACAAAGGAAAGGTCAGGACGAGTATGGGTTCGATACAAAAGTTTTCCTACAAGTTGACGGTATAAGGTAGCATCAACTTCAGGAGAAGTACAAGTGACTGAAAGTTTGACTCCAGACTGAAAGGGAGAAGGGGCTGGCTTACAGTCTTCCATGTGAAAATGGCGTAGAATATCACAAGCATACTCAGACTGGGAAAGGGAAATACCTTCGTTGGATTGCAAGACTTGAAGACCAAGAAAATAATGTAAGTGTCCTAAGTCTGTCATTTCAAACTTCCTTTTAAGGCTAGACTTCACATGGTTTATAAGGTTGGGATCAGTACCAGTCAGGATAAGATTATCAACATAAAGAACAAGAATGATAAGAGACTTGCCCACTTTCTTGGTGTAGATAGTATTGTCAGAATGACACCTAGAAAAGACATTTTCTAAAAGAAAGTTATCCATTTTGGCATACCAAGCTCGAGGAGCTTGCTTGAGACCATAAAGGGATTTCTTAAGCCGACATACAAGGCTGGAGTCTATTTTTATAAAGCCAATAGGTTGTTCCATATAGATTTCTTCATGCAAGTCTCCATGCAAGAAGGCAGATTTAACATCCATCTGATGGACTTCCCATTTGAAAGAGGCAGCAAGGGAAAGAAAAAGGTGGATAGAGTTCATTTTGGAAACAGGGGAGAAGGTTTTAGTGTAGTCAATGCCTTCAACTTGTGAAAAACCCTTAGCACCAAGATGAGCTTTATGTTTATCAACTTTCCCATCTGGTCCATACTTGGTTCTGTAAACCCATTTGCATCTAACAAGTTTTCGTCCCTTTGGTAGAGGAACAAGATCCCATGTATCATTTTCCAATAATGAATGATATTCTTCATTCATTGATGCTTCCCAATCTGGATGGCCTGAAGCTTCTGCAAAGGTGTCAAGATCATGATTTACTGAAGCTTGAGCCAGTAAAGAAGAGGCTCTATCAAACTGAGAACCTGTACGTCGCTGATCTGTAGGATCACCGGCTAGATCACCTGCTGCATCCTGAGTAGCACAGACCCATTTTGGAAGCTGAGGAGTTGAAGGAGGATCCTGAGAAGGTGGGGGAGGATTTTCATCCTCTCTTTCATCATCTGAAGAAGAAATATTTTCAAAAGTAGAAGAGATAGGGAGAGGTGGCACATCTTTCGAACTAGGCTCGCAGGCCGATATATTTTCAGCAAACTTTACATCTCTTCTAATGATAACATTTTTGGACTTAAGTGGAATAATTCTATATCCTTTGACATCTTTAGAATATCCAACAAAAATACATTTTTCACTCTTAGGTTCTAAAGTTTTATGTTTCTCATCTGGAATATGGGCCCATGCTTCACTTCCAAAAACACGAAAGTGACTTACATCTGGTTTGATTGAGCTCCATGCTTCTTCTGGAGTGATGTTCTTTAAAACCTTAGTAGGAGTGCGATTTATTATGTAATTTGCACAGATAATTGCTTCTACCTAATAATTAAGACTAAGTCCTTTAGATTGAAGCATACAATTAGCCATTTCCTTTAAGGTGCGATTCTTCCTTTCAGCTACACCATTTTGTTGTGGAGTATATGGAACAGTATGTTGCATTTGAATTCCATTCTCAGTGCAAAAGTTGATGAATTTGTTGTTAACATATTCTCCGCCATCATCAGATCTTAGCTTAAGAATTTGATGTCCAGATTGTTTTTCAACAAAGGCCTTAAAGGGTAAGAACATGTTAAATACTTCACTCTTGAGTTTTAAGAAGTATACCCAAGTGTGTCTGGAGAAATCATCAATGAAAGTTAAGAAATACTTGTAGCCAGAGAATGAAACAAGTGGAAGTGGACCACATAAATCACTATGCACGAGCTGTAAAGGGGATGAGGCGTGCCAAGAGGCACGTTTTTCAAAACTGTCCCGATGATGTTTTCCAAGTACACATCCGGAACAAACACCATCTCTGCAAAATACCATTGGAAGACCTATCACCATATTTTCTTTACATAGATTTTGAAGAGAGTGATAGTTTAAGTGACCAAACCGCTCATGCCAAAGTTTGCTCACTTCATCATTATGAGCAACAAATACTGATGAAAGATTTGATGACCCAAAGTTGTGAAACTTATACAACCTTGTAGAATCATCAGCAATGCCAGTAGCTAAAATCTATCTAGGATCTCTTAGGTCCTTAATTACAACATCGTGAGGTGAAAATTCAACGATTTTACCTTCACCTGAATGAGTTATCTGATATACAGATAGAAGGTTGCAGGATAAGGTTGGAACACATAATACATCATTAAACTGACCATTGTCTAGATGAACAGTTCCAGTCCCTACAACACTAAGAGATCTATCATCACCAACATTTATATTTTTGGTGTTACAATCATTTAAAGAAGAAAACATGGCTTTGTTTTTGGCCATGTGATAAGAAGCTCCAGAATCAATAAGCCACTCATGAGAATGAGAAGAAGAAGATACATTTAGTGCATAGCCAGACCGAGATTCTTGACAACCACATGCAGAAAGTGCCATTCCTGAAGATGAAGTTGAAGTTGAAGAGTGCTCCAAATGGATGTTATGCTTCTTCATTGCTACTTCCAAGGCTTCCATCTTCTTAAAGCATTTGGATTCTAAGTGGCCATCTCGATTACAAAAGTTGCAATGTCTATTAGTCTTCTTCCCTTTGTTTTTATTTGTCTTATCATTTTGTTGAAATGATTTTTCATTTTGAGGCTAAAATTGCTTAGGACCCTTGTTTGGTTTAGGACCATTCTTTTTAGGATACAACTTCTTAGGATTCTTTGGATTTGGTTGTTGCTGCGTGGCTAACGCTTTCTTAGAAGAGTTTCCAAGATTAAGAAGACCAAGGTGTAAGAGTTTTTCTTGTTCTCTTATTAAAGAATCACAAAAAGAATCAAAGGAAGGGGACTTGTAGTCTTGTCCTTTAGAAATGAAGGCTTCTCTTATAGAATGGAAGGTGGAAACAAACACAGAGTAGGCTGGTCCCAACTTAGTAAGAATGGAATATATAAGGTTACTATTTTCTTTCTTAACCTTAACACCTTCCAAGAGAAGTCTAAGGGTCTTGAACTTGGACAAAAAATCTTCAATGCAAGAAAAATTATCGGGGTCCAATGTAGGAATTTACAGGGTAAGTTCCTCAGATAGAACACCAAAGGACACCGCTCACAAACATATCATAGATCAATACACCAGTACTTTTAACGTGGTTAAAACCCTCAAAGAGGGAAACAGTCCACGGCCTGAGCCAACGCGGCCACTTCAGGCAATTTATTAATAAAGGAATGAAAATTTACATAAGCTTCTCTCATGGATGGTTAACTTACAAATGACCCTCCATGCTCTTTAAATAGAGATCATGGACCAATCGGGTGTTAAGCCACAGATCAAGTGTCGTTAATACCGAGGAGAGAATGAACCGTTGGATCACTACATATCATGACCGTCGGATTGTAAGTTACAAAATGTACATAGTAAAGAAACACACTTTACCTAACTCTATACTAGACCAAGTTATACTTAACTATTTCCTATGTGTCGGAATATCCTAACATTTACCTCCTACAATCTCTCTTCTTTGTCGCATTCGAGTTTCAAACCTTTTTCTTGCCAAAATTCCTTTATTTTCTCTTCCAAACCTACATTCAATGCATATTAGTCCACTAGGCATAATATCTCACTTTAACTCATCTCATTAACCAAAATATAATCAAAACATGTAATAAATTGTGAGAAGAGTTGATTTGACTAGATAGGAGGTGAATTGATGCCCATATAATTACCTAATGATGAGGCTCATGAACAAGGATTAACCCAAAAACAACCGACTAGAGTAGGTGATACTAGTTCACACATAAGCATTATGTTTTCACCAAGCTTCACTTCGAACAATATGTATTTTCCATTGATGTATCATGGAATGAAAAAAACAAGATCTTCATTCAGAGTCAAGATGACAAATAACCAAGTATTGATAACTACACAAGTCCTCTTGTACTTTACCCATCTTGTTTCAAGAGTCTCACATGGTTGATGTGACACTGTCTTACAAACGTAAACATGCAAACAACTAGAAAACAAAGTAAGAAGAAGAAGAGAATGCGTAAGAAAAGCGAGTAAGAAAACAAAAAGGAAAGCAAGAAAACACACAAAGTAAGAAGCAAACATGCATGCAAGCAAACCAAAATAAAACACTACTCCTACTACTAATATAACAGTGCATGGGTCCTCTCACATGAAGTGATATTTCCAATGTAGCCATCGATGCATTGGTCAACCCATGTTGGTGAAGGAATGGTTCACGAGCAATACAATTATGCAAACTAGCAAATGTGAAAGATATAAAAATGAATACAAGCACACTCCGACCTTGAATATGTCCACAGAACAAAAACGAGTGCAAGTGCATCCCATGCATTCCGTGAACTTACCATGGTGTTGTGTGACCCTGCATGCATATGTTGAGCATATGCACACTCTTGACTGTGACATGCAAGCAAACAAGAGAAGAAAAGAAAATTTGCGTCGCACACATGTGCTTGTTGTGTAAGATTCCTCCAATGCATGAGCGATGGGATTGTGTAGTTCAAGTGGAGGAACTGAAATACGATTGTTAGACTTTTCTTTAGTGCATAGAGTTGAGTGATGAGGAGCCTTGCATGTTTCAACAATTTCCTAATTAGAAGTGAAGCCAACCTCATGACAGTGAGGGCCTGGCATAACCATCAGCTCGGGCTAATGTACCTCGATAGCCTACGAGGTTTCGACTTTGTTGACAGATAGATCATCATATACTAGTGTCTTAGATAGATTAATAACAATTGAATCAACATCATGATCAGATGAAGTCGTAGAGAGATCGTGACAACCAAGATCATAAAATTCAGGATGTTTGTTGGCATCCTCAATATTTGATGAATCACATAAAGAGGTAGATGGGAAGAAATAAAATTCACCCTCTACGTTTCCAGAAAAGACAGATGAAAAATCAAGTGGATGTTAAAAGAATGATTTTTCCTCTCCGCTGTCTGATGATGGACTGACATCTGGTGTTTTATGGTAGTGATCGACAATGGGTGAATTCGTAGACAGAGATACACATGAAAAATCAAGGATAGTAGAATCATCGGAGATGTAAGGAAAAATCAGAGGAAGCGCAGACAAAAGGAGGTCATCCTTCATTGCGGGTTGATGTTCAACCTCTGAGTCATAGACTTCGTTAATGACAACACATGTTGGTTGTGCAACACCAACTCTGTCAAATGCTTGATCCTTGTTCACAACAGGTGTAGAGTGTGGAACGGAAGAACAAAATATAGTGCAATCTGGAGGATCATCAGAATATGAAGACGAAGGTTGAGGTATGAAATACATGTGATGTCCCATGGGATTCACAACCAATTCTACACGAAAATTAAGAGAAGTATTTTTTGGAGGATGTGACAATTGAACAGATGTGTGTGCATGTCCTCCCACATCACTCTATGTTGGTGGCACTGTTTGATGAGGGGACGGCGGACAGTCACTTGTGACAGCAACCATGTCCATCTATCATTGTGTGGCTCCATCATTGAAGTATGTTTAGCGGGGTTTGAGCTTGAACTTGTTCTTGGGATTGATAGATTTGGTAAGACAATATTTGAATCTATCCATGAGATACTGGAATTTCATCTGACTTTTCAAATCTTGAAACTACAAAAAATGAAAGCACTGCCAAAAATCATCAGGCAATTCTTGTGGAGTCTTCCATTGCTTCAACAGTTTTTTGTTAAGAGATTTTGGATCAAAATGATGGAAAGTAATTTCAATGAGATCACAAAACTTCTCAACTGTGTGCAGGTTGTCGAGTGGTAGAATCCAACACCACCGTTGTGGGGATTCATGAACTGTGTATGCAAGAAGCACACTGGCCTCATCTTCATAAAACTCATCTACAAGGAATGTATAGAATTCTTCTAACTACTTAGGCCACGCTACTTCACCTTAACCATCATACGTGAAATCAGACAAGATATCACAAAACTCCCTAGTGATGTTGACAGGTACAGCATGCGAAAAACATCAAGGAGGGATGACTCTGATGGTATCCACGACGGATGTGCGAAGATTCAAAATAGGATGAGAGGACACATATTGTCATCTAGATCTCCTTCTAGTGCCAAAATTTTGACGGTGTTGGACCCGCCAACATGTCAGGGAATCTCCCTGGTAAGAAGTCCCAACTAGACCTCAAACCATTTAGTGTAGGAGTCCCAGCAGTGGTTCGTACAATATCACCTTGACTGTGGTTGCATGTAGAGGTAATTAAGATGTACTTGTTGGTAGCAGGGGTGTGACATACGTAGCAAGGCAAGGAAGGTGCATGAATGGTTATAACACAGGGAAGGTGGGGTGAGTGCGCCCCTTGGAAACCTATGGGAACATGCAACTCAAAAAGGAACATACGAGCAAAGGTACATCACAATCTAGAGATAATGGAAGCTAATAATCAAAAGTGATGGTTAAACCAACAGCACATCTCAATAATATTTGTACATGCAATATAGAAAAAGTCCATACATACATGCATAAGAAAACATATACATATATTATTAAAGTAACCAAGAGCTGAAATACAATAACAACATATGCATGAAACATGTTGGATCTGTTACATTAAGAGTGAAAGTTCCAATCATACAATATAGCCATGACCAACCACTAGTCCCTATAATAGAATGTTACAATCACCGTCGCATGCTCCTCCAAAAAGATATACTATCTCTACACTGTGGAGAAGTCAAGGCTCATTACAATACTCTCCATGCTTTCTCTAAGATACTCCTATTAGAATCTTCGCTGCGCAAAATCCCTTACAATGAGTTATGAGGTTCTATAAATAGCAAAGGGTGGGGTAACCCTTGACATTCCCCTTTATGACTCTTCACCGGCCCTCATGACTCTTCACCTACTACATGACTGTTACATTCAACTATCAACACTTGGACTTTCACTTTACAAGATGTTACATACAATCTGCATATGTACCCATGTGAGACAAAATAGGCTTGAGAAATCCATGTAAGATATCACTAAGACTCAGATAGCTATGAGACGACCAAGTCTTTGACATCCTCGTGATGATCAACAGCGGTGAACTAATGCCAAGCTTGGTGGTTTGTGATGGACTCTTCGCACTCAATGGCGACATCTTGGTGAAAGCGAACCCTTGCCTCCGTTGCACTTGGGTATACCGATACATCTCCTCTATCCAACTTGTCTGATAACATGCGCATCACTTCCTCGAGTGAAGCTGGACTAGAAACACACTAATGCATAGTGTCTGTACTGATCTCCAAGTGTGTGTTGGTGGCTATGTGGATCAGCTTGTCAAAATACATGTTCACCCTTGGTCGAAATTGGTTCTTGTCTTTGCCTCGGTGAGTGTGCCAATAGGTTGGATCGCATATGTGTGCACAATGACATGCATGATCATGAATTTTGTTGCATGAAATCAAAAACACTGCTCACCTTGTCTACTCTGTGCCAGCTACTGGGATGGATCTATAGCCTATATGGGTGCAGTTTTATTAGTCTGTGCATGTTGTACCTCCTACTGTACCTATTCCTGCTATAAATCCTTCTCTGTTTCACTCTTTGTCTTTGTGTGATCCTCTTGTCATGTCTTCGTCTCATAGCCTCAATCTCCAAAGCTTCTTTCATCACGAGTGGATTTGCTTGAACTTGCAGCTTTGCTCTGCCTCTACTGTCAACAACTTGCCTCTCGCATTCGTTGCACATAGGTGTACCACCTTCTATTGCTGCTAATGGTGCTGCTCATTATGATGTTGCTAGCATTTAATCTTCATATCATTTTCTACCAATAGATTGGTGTCTTCATAGATAGGAAAGTTCATAGACACTTGCTCGACTGCGTCCCCAATTTCACTCTCAATGGTGTCCTTTGACTGTGCTCTCCTAAAGGCCATTATAATTTCACTACTGAGTTGCATAGGAGCACCTGTGATGTCTAGGGACATAGAAACACTCATGGAAAGCAATTTTTTAGTCAAAAACCAAACCAATCTTGAGGACTGACTTGCAACATACCTATGTGATCTATTGTGAAGATTGCAAAATTTCCGCTGTGAGGTTGGGAGACTGACTGCCAAAACTATGCAAGGCATAGTCTAGACTATCAGGAGGCTGACTAATTGCTGGGACTTCCCAATGAATATTCCAAATTGGCTTACTGAGGACTAAAACTGGGAAATGCGCAATTTCAGTCAATAGTGACATGCAACTAGCAAATTGCATTGCACAGTTTCTGGGGCTAGCAAGGCACTGCCTCCCATAATTGGAAAATGCAAGCCTTGAGGTCAGTGCTTGGATAGATTTGCACAATTTTTGGAGGGAAGGGAGAGCCTTCACTTCCATAAGTGTGTAATGCTAGCCGGGCAGGGCAAGGTCTGGGCCAAACCACCCCAGACCCGCCGAAGGGTAACTGAAAACATGAGAAGTCTGAATGCATGGTGAAATTGAGTGTAAACGAGAGTGAATAATCATGCATGCAAATAGTAAGTGCAGGGTTTAGAAAATGGGAAAACATACATGTGTGTGAAGCAGGTCACTGCAACAATGACCATTGGTGCGAAAACACATGTCATGCATGCGACAATAGTGAGATGCAAATGAAAACTGAAATGGTGCTTCTACAAGCTAACATATATCAAAACAATAGGAAGCACTTATTGAAATCACGCAGAAAACACTCACATGAGAGGAAACACAAAAAGTGACAGAAATGCATCGCAAGACATGCAAAGCCGACTTACCCCAAAAAAGCTGAGTTGAATGTGTTGAAGACTCCTAGATGCAATGTGGGATGTCAGAGCTGCAAGATTGATGTGAGGAGTCATCTCCGCAACGTCTCAAAAATGAGTTTTGATATAATGGAGGTTATGATGCGCATGCCACAAATCTAGGAAAAGCGATAGTTGGTGGGAGGTTTCTAAAATGATCCTGGCATGTAACCTCCAGCTGCTAAAAATACACCCCTAAATCAGTTTTTCTCTGTCCCAGAGGGAACTAAAATTTTGGTAGGACTCATATTTTCCAAGTCAACAATTGTTTTAATAGCTTCCACCAAGAAACCATTATAAATGTTTTTACCTTTCAACATATTGTGAGCACATTCTACCAATGTTCTATACTTTCTCTTAGTAACTCCATTTTCCTAAGGTGTATTAGGGAATATAAATTGTTGTTAGATTCCATGACTTTTACAATAATAAATGAAAGATCCTTATTTGTATTCTCCCCCCTTCATCTAATCTAGGGATTTTGATGTATTTACCAGTTTCTTTTTCAACCATAGTCTTCAATTATTTGAAATATTTAAATAGACCCCTCCTTTTTCTAATGAAATTAACCCAAGTGTACTTGGATATATTATCAACAAAAATTATAAAGTACCATGCATTGCCAAGTGATTTTTTTCCGTTGGACTAAAAACATCAGTATGTGTTGGTCTCAAGTATAAATGTTTATCATTTTCCATTATGTACAAGTAATTCATTTCTATTTTTTTCCTAAGGCACATCCTTCACATTCCATATGTTTATTTATTCAACCATTCATTTCTCTTGAAGTAGCACCAAGTCATTTTGTTTATGATGTCCATACCTAATTTTATTCCATAATTATTCTTGTCACATTTTTGTAGCTCCTAAAACTTGATGTCCTTCTTTGGTCACATTCAACTTATATAATCCTTCAATACTTGTACCTATAGAAACAACCCTGTAGTGATTTCTAATATATTTAACAACACATCCAGACTTGACAAATTCCACTTTTAAATCTTATTCAGTGACAACAGAGATAAATTTTATGTTCTTTTTAATTCAAGGAACATGCATTACATTATGAATCTCTTTTATTTTTCCATTAGGTAAGTTTACACTTATTACTCCATACCCTTGTACTTTAAGTGAGCAAGGCTTTCATAATACTCATCAAAGCAATCCCTATTACAAGACATATGAGTCAAGGCACCTGAAAAAAACATACCATGCATTAACATCATTAGTTTTTGCAGACAAAACGCCTTATGAAATGAAGAGATTAAGATCTTTAAACCCTTCATTGATTGAGGTATCATTGTTCACAAAATTGCTACTATGTTTTCTATTTCTTTGTTTAGACTCATTTTATTTTCTTTTATACGAACCTTTTGCACGATGCATGGGTTTCTTTCAATAAAAGCATACATCATTCTTCTTTTAACATGAGCCCCAAATTTAGATGTAGTTTTACATTTTTCCTTTGCTTGAAATCTATCTCCTTTGTTTTTGTCCCTTGGCTTACCTATATATAGTTGTTTCCCTTTCACCACCAATGCCAAATCTTAACTGGTAGAGTCCAAATCAAAGTTCTTCATCCTCTCCTCCTCTTGAAGAAGAATCCCTATCAATTCATTAATGTAATGGGATTCTATCTTGCTGAGATACTTGAAATAAATATTTGATAATATGGTACTAAATCTTTCAAAGTGAATGTTACCAAAGTTGTACTAGATACTTCTTCACCAAAATCATCTATTTTGTCACTTGAATGTTTAACACGAGATATTAAATTGCTTATACTTTCATGTTTCTCCACCTTTATAGAAAAAAACTTACTCTTTAAAAATAAAATCCTATTTGAATTTTTTGTTTCATACAAGGTTTTGAGCATGTCCCATGTATCCTTGGATTTTTTTCAATCCCTAATATGAGGAATGGTGTTATCTTTGATAGACATGTGCATCAATGCCTTTAGTTTCACCTTGTGTTTCTCCCAATCTGAACCAACAACACCAACAATATGTTTGGTGTCATCTCCATCACTATGGTCCACAAATTATATGCTCCTAATGTGTTTGTAACTTAAATTTGAAATCAACATAATCTGTACCATCAAGCTTCATGGACTTGTTTAGATATGTAGATCAGACAATGGATTTGAGATTATTGAAATTGCAACAAATAAATTTACAATAATACCTTCTTTAAAATAAACAAAAAATTTAAAGGCAGCTATCCACAATTTCAATATCCAAATATCCACAAAACTAGTAATGAAATAAAACTGGCAGAAAATTAAAAGTGATTAGTTTCACTTCCTTTTTACACAAACCTTTTATTAAAAATGATTAAATATTATCTTTAAAACTTAATCTTATTAATTTAAAACTACAATTCCACATTCTCAAAATAACCAAATCTCAAATATAATCACCATGAATAAAATCTCCTTTATGGATTTTTCCTTATAACAAACTTTATACCACAATATTAATTTTGAAGCAAAATCATTTTGGAAGGACTTATAAAACACGGTATATTCAAGTAAATGACTTCAAGCTTGATTTACTAATATCAATATTGTGTTAACAAAAGTAGAGACAAAGTTTTAAGATCTAAATTGAACTATGAATAGTGGACTGTTCAACAAACCACTGACGACAGACTCACACTGACTTCATAAAGAAGTGGTGACTTGTGGGAGTGACTCTTATTTTAATTATTCTATTGTTTCATCTCATAATTGACAACTCAAACATGTAGATGACGAATCTTGGTCTCCTCCCAATTGCGATAGCTACAACTCTATTCTCACACTCCAAAAAAAACTTCACCTTGTTTATGCAGACCTTACACCTCCTGATAAACTTAAACGGAATCTCTCCTCCTCCTATGGGTTGAGTACCTCAAACACATTCAACAATCTCTATGCATTAGTTATCTATCACACAACCAATTCAGTGACAGCAGAAACTCAAGTCAAACATTAAGCTTTGATCACAAGTTAGAATATCAGAGATTACACACACAGCCGACATAATTGATATAGTATGAAATCACTAATTTTATTGATCCAAATTGTTATACAACCAATTGATACAATACGAAATCACTCAAAGCTCCGATACCAAGTAAGAATACCATAGGTTACATACGCAACAAACACAATTGATACGATATGAAATCACTCATTTTATTGATCTAAATTTTTATACAATCAATTGATACAATATGAAATCACTCATTTTATTGTGTTAGGTCCCTATAATACTAGTGATTCCCCCATTACTATTTTCATTGTAGCTCCTTATTGTTGTTGTTTTGCCACAGTTGTCCCCACATTGTTATTATTGTGCCCCATAGAAGCCCACTATTGTTATTGTTGTGCCCTTATATTATTATTGTTATGTCGACTTTGATTATATTGTGACCCCTTAGACTCATATAAATAGAAAGGAGGTTTTGTCATTTGTATACTCCAATAAATATTCATTTCTGTAATGTCAAGGATGTTTCCCCCTTGAAGAGGCTTATTTTGAAATCGTTGATCTATCTTTTCTTCTATTTTGTGAGTTGGTTGCATAACATTTGGTATTACAGCTTTGGATTCTAGGGTTTCACAGCTCCAATTAGGTTATCATGGAATTTTCGCTATAACATTTTTTATACGATGTTTTAGAAGTTAAAAAAACCCATTTGAGTCGAAATCTTTATGACCTTCGGTTCCGAATTTCAAAGCTTGTCTCACTATATTTTCAAAGATATGATCCAAGGAAGTTAGGGTTTTTGTAGGATCCCGAATTGCATCCCAAATAGGTGATGTTCAGAAAAGCGTCATAAGTTTCTCTCTGAGTATGAAATTGAAATTTCGTAAGAAGATAGAGAAACAGAATGAACTGTAGTTTTCTGTACATTATTTTCACGTCCAAAGGCTGAAACAGTCACACGCGACACTTCATACAATTTCACTCTACTGAAAAGGTGTATAATTAGGTCATATTGGGATATTGGGCATACCTCTTTCTTGGAGAATCCAATTTCAATTAGACTGGTGGCATTGGGAAGAGGACTTGGAGGGATACCACAGTTCACAATTTCAGACCTTGGAGATCTAAAATTTTAGAGATATATCAGATTCAATATCGAGCTCCTACAAATAAAAAAAAGGGTGTGTAGTCTTCTTAAAAAATTTCACAAGTTTTGTTTGAAAAAATAGTTTGAAGTGATTAAAAAGGAATAGTGAAGAAAATTATCATTAGTTTATTCCCCAAACAAAAGAAAATGGAAACATCTAGTGAGCAACCTGAAAGCTCTACTATGTCACATGAAGAAGAGGAAGAAATGTAACATGATAATCCAAATTACGAGACCAAGTGAAACAAATTTCTCTCTCACAAAATGTAACAGAAGCTAAGATGGATGGTTTGAATAAAGACATGGAAGGTTAGAAGGAAGGTTTGACAAAGCTTCTACAAGAAAGGCTTCCTAATGGTGAAAAGGTAGTAGAGAAAACTCATAATGAGAAAAGAATAAAATGTTGATCATGATTCGAACAATGACAACATTGAAGATTTGAAGAAATACGTGGAAGGTTTGAAGGAAGGTTTGACAAAGTTGCTACAAGAAAGGCTTCCTAATGGCGAACAAGGAGTAGAGGAAACTCATGATGAGAGCAAAAGAAATTTGAATCAAGATTTCATAGACTATAACATTGGAATAAAGACCCACCACATTCCAAAGATCGATATGAGTAATTTTGGATGGCAAGGATATCGTAACATGGATACTACAGATGGAACAATATTTTGATCTCAATAATGTGCAAAACACACAAAAGGTACTCATTGCAACTTTATATTTGGAACCCAATCAGTTTGTATGATATCGATGGCTTTTCTCTCGTAAACAAATTGTCACTTGGTCAATTTTTACTGATGAAATGATAGCACATTATGAGGGTACAAAGGGCAACACCTTATTTAGTCAATTGATAAATTTCAAGTAAAAGGGTTCAATGGTGGAGCACATTGAGGACTTCCAAAAAATGAATATAAGGGTAAATGAGAGTCCAGAGGAGCATAGGATTGATGTGTTCATAGGGCCTTTAAAGGATAAAATTCAACATGAGGTTCGCCTTTGGGAACCTGATTCATTAGAGAAGGCATTCAGGTTGGCAAGAAAAATTGAAAGCAAAATTATGGCAACAAGGAAACCTGCCACTCACAACTATAAAGATGGAAGCTTTGCTTCCCCTAGCCTTCCACAACATACAAGTTTGACACCAAAAAAATTGGAAGAAAAGAGAGCAAAGGGGGTTTGTTACAATTGTGATAGAAAATACACTAAAGGTCATAAGTGTGCTGAGAAGAAATTATTTTATATAGATTTTGAACAGGAGGAACAAAGGGAAAAAGAAATGTCAAAAGAAGAGGATATACATCAGGAATCAACCCTATTGAAAGAATGAATTAATCCAATCATATATTTTAACACCTTGGCAATAATTACTACTCCTCAAAATCTCAATATAGAAGGACATATTAAGATAAAAAGGTAATATTGTTGATTGATTCGGGTAGTACCCATAATTTTATTCATTGTAAGATAGTCGAGGAATTGAATTGCTTCCTATATCTAGCACTAGAGTGTCAAGTGATGGTTGAAAATGGAGGAACCATAAATTGCTCTGAAAAGTGCCATAATATCAAGCTATCCATGGGAGAAGATGTATTGAATAGTCCTATGCTTTCTATTCCAATGGGTCATGCTGATGTTGTACTAGGATTCCAATGGCTACAATATTTGGTTATGATAGTTTTTAATTTTCAAGAACTTTTCATGAAATTTTGTTGGGAAGGAAAAGAAGTTGAATTAAGGGGTATCGTAGGTAAAATTGAAAATATAATTAGCTCTAATGGCATGAAAAAGCTTCTAAATAAAGAACAACGGGGCACAATTGCATAATTATGCTCACTAGAAGTTCCCACATTGAAATCATCTCGTTCTCCAGATCTTGAAAAAGTCTTGGACGATCATTCTAAGGTGTTTGAGAATCCCAAAGGCATCCCACCTATTCATGATCATAATCATGCTATTCATTTGATTCCAGGAAGTGTTCCTCCAAACATTAGGCCTTACAGATATCCCTATGGCCAAAAGAGTGAAATCGAACGTATGGTTGCGGAAATGTTAGAGGATGGTATAGTTCAACCTAGTTAAAGTTCTTTCTTTGCTCCGGTGGCATTGGTGCACAAGAAGGATGGATCATGGTGAATGTGTCTAGATTATAGGGAGCTAAACAAGCTCACTATTGAAGATTAATTTCCCATTATTGTCATTGATGAATTACTGGATGAATTGCATGGAGAGATTTACTTCACCAAGTTGGACCTTCGTTCAAGATATCATCAAATTAGAATGAAGTGTGAAAACATTCTAAAAACAACATTTAAAACTCATGAAGGTGATTATTAATTTTTGGTCATGCCTTTTGGCCTTACTAATGCACCTTCTACATTTCAAGGTTTGATGAATTCCATTTTCAAACCCTTCCTTAGAAAAATTTTGTTAGTATTTTTTGATGATATACTAATCTACAACAATTCTTGGGAGGATCATGTTCAACATGTTGACAAGGTGCTCAAACTATTGGAGGAGAAACAATTATATGAAAAAACCTCCAAATGTTTCTTTGGAGTATAGGAGGTGGAATATCTAGGTCATATTGTATCTCATGAAGGTGCTAAGGTAGACCCTATCAAAATTAAATCCATTAAGGAATGGAAATTTCACTCATCCATAAAGCATCTACGATAATTTCTCAGGTTGATAGGGTATTATTGCAAGTTTGTTAAGAATTATGGGAAAATAGCAGCACCTCTAACAACATTCCTAAATAAAGATGCATTTTCTTGGACTCTAGAAGAAACGAAGGCCTTTGAATATCTTAAGGAGGCAATGTGCCAAGCATCAGTCTTAGCTACACTAGACTTCACAAAAACCTTCACTGTGGAATGTGATTCCTTAGGAAATGGAAGTGGTGTTGTTTTAATTTAAGAAGGAATACCCATTGATTTTGAAAGTTGTCCAATCAAAGGAAAGTATTTAGACAAAGCTATTTATGAGAAGGAAATGTTTGCAATACTACATGCACTTAAGAAATGGGGAGCTTACCTAATGGGAAGGCACTTCAAGGTAAAAACAGATCATGATAGTCTTGAATACCTTTTAGAACAAGGATTATCTTTAGAAGAGTAGCAAAAATGGGTCACTAAGATGTTGGGTTATGACATTGAAATCATCTACAAAAAAGGGAACCAAAATGTTGTTGCAAATGCACTCTCAAGAAAGGATGAGGATGTGAAAACATTGCTTTGTGCCATCTCTATCATCCAACCAATTGGATAAACAAAGCAATGGATGAATGGAAGAATGACGAAGAAGTGTGGGCAGTCATTTAAAAGTTGCAACAAGATCCCAGTACATCTAATACATTTAGCTAGAAATATGATTCGTTATGGTACAAAGATTGCTTATACCTCTATAATAATTCCCAACTCAAACAAAATATTCTTTTGGAATCGCACACCTCTCCCTTAGGAGGGCACTCAAGATTTCTAAAAACTTACCAGAGGGTTAAGAAGGACTTCTTTTGGGATGACTTTAAATCTAATATTCAAAGGTTTGTAGCAGAATGTTTGGTTTGCCAAAAAAATAAACTTAAGACAATTAAGACCCTCGATCTGTTACAACCTTTATCCATTCTATGTCAACGTTGGGAGGAGTTTTCAATGGATTTTATCATAGGTTTACAGAAGTCCAAAGGTAATATTGTCATCATGGTGGTAGTTTATAGACTTACCAAGTATGCACACTTTTGTGCATTGTCTCATCCATTTAAAGCTCATACAGTTTATACTGCATTTATGGAAACAATTCAAAAGCTACATGGGAACTCAAAGATTATTGTAAGCGACAAAGATCACATCTTCACTGGAAATTTTTGGACTGAATTATTTTCTTGTCTGGGTACTAGTTAGCTCATAGTTCATCTTATCATCCTCAATTTGATGGGAAAAATCAGAAAGTGAACAAATGTTTGGAAGGATATCTTTGTTGCTTTGTATCTAATAAATAAACACAATGGATCAAGTGGTTGCCTCTAGCTACATGGCGGTATAACACTTCCTTCCGTGCTGTAGCAAAAATGACCCCATTTATGGCATGTTATGGATATCATCCACCATCCATCACAAAATCCTTAAGAGAAAATTCTAAGGTTCAAGAAGTGGAAGATCACATCAAGCATCAACAATAGGTTCTCCAACTCTCAAAGGGTAACGTCACTTTGGTGCAAAATATAATGAAACAACAGGTCGATCAACATTGCAGTGAAAGAATTTTATATGTAGGTGGTTGGGTATTTGTACGAATAGAACCATACAAACAAATGTCCCTCAAGCAAGCTAAGAAGGATAATAAATTATCACCAAACTATTATGGTCTGTACAAGGTGTTGCAAAAGATTGGTACTATGGCATACAAATTGGAGCTTCCTGCATATTCTCGAGTGAACCAATTTTTCCATGTTTCATGCTTAAAGAAGGTTATAGGTGATAAGCTCCCAGTTCAAACAATATTTCCAGAACTTGACGAGGAAGGAAAAATCATATTGGAACCTAAAGCAGTCACAGAAACAAGAACTTGGTAGCTATGAAAATGATCAGTTTCAGACTATCTCATTAAGTGGAAGAACTTACCCACTTAAGATTCCACATGGGAGGATGAGAAATTTATACAGAAGCATTCAGAACTACTCAAGTGTTGAGGACAACAGTTTTTTGAAGGCGAGGGGCATGTTAGGTCCCTATAATACTACTGATTCCCCCATTACTATTGTCATTGTAGCCCCTTATTTTTATTGTTGTGCTCTAGTTGTCCCCGCATTGTTATTGTTGCACCCTAGTTGTCCCTGCATTGTTATTGTTGTGCCCTAGTTGTCCCTGCATTGTTATTATTGTGCCCCATAGAAGACCGCTATTGTTATTGTTGTGACCTTATATTATTATTGTTATGTCGACTTTGATTATATTGTGACCCCTTAGACTCCTATATATAGAAAGGAGGTTTTTTCATTTGTATCATCCAAGAATTTTTCATTTGTGTAATGTATAGTAGGTTGCGCCCTTGAAGAGGCTTATTTTGAAGTCGCTGATCTATATTTACTTTTATTTTGTGAGCTGGTTGCATAACATATTGATCCAAATTGTTATACAGCCAATTGATACAACATGAAAACACCCATTTTCTTCATCCAAATTATTATACAACCATTCAATTTATAGACATATATGATCCTTCTAAATCCAGGAGATCCAAAAACCTCTATGGACAACTCAACCTTATCTGCTTTCTAGACTCTTCATTCCACTTTCTTCTTTTTCTTTGGTCTTTCTGCCTTTTTGTCTTTCCATTTCTACATTATTCTAACAAGATATTCACCCAAAGTCATAGGAGTTATCGGATGAAGTTGACCTATTTATAATTTTGCAATGTGAGGGGGTATTCTATGCTTTTGAAGTGTCTTGGATGACAATTACATCATCCCTTCAACCCGTTGAGTTAGGTTAAATTATGATGTTTCGTATAGGAAGGGATTTATCGACCAATATAAATAGCGTGTTTAGGTTTATTTACCAGTTCTCTTCATTAAGAAAAAACTTTACATCATACATAACAATCATTTTGATAATAAAGATATATTGATATGAACTTAACATATAATTAAAAATATTTTCGATATGAACTTAATATATTATTTTTAGGTGAATGGAATATAGATATAGTATATATTAATCATTCCTCTCAAATATACATTTAATTCATTTATTTATTAATTTTATCTTTACTTATAATTTGTGAATTTTAATTAATATTCATAAATATTAGATATAAATTATAATATATTTTTTATTAATAAAAAATAATATTTGTTAAATTATTTTATACATAAATTAATTTATTTAATAATTACATATTAAATTATGATAATTATCATTTATTTTAAATATATTTTAATGTGTAAATAAAATAATAATTAATTTTAATAAAACTTTCCAAATTATTATAAAATTATCTCACTATCAGAATAAATTATGTATTGATTTTTAGGTATAATTATAAATATAATGGGTATATTTAATTATAGTGTGATATATGTGGGGTTAATTGAATTTAATTGATCTTTTATTAATTTATATATTATCATTAATGAATTAAATTAAATTTTTTATAACTATATTAAATGCAAGAAATATTTAATATTATATCTTTAGCAATTAATTTAATAAAATTTATTTATTTAAATATCTTTTTTTAATGGGGTCAGGGAGTAAAGACAAGGGGATTTTGAGGAGCTCCTACCACTCCCTTGACTCACATGGTGATTAAGGTGGGGTGGGGTGGCATGCTTCTACCATGCACAAGCTTGTATGGGTTAAAAGCCCTTAAATGAAGAGGCTTTTTATGTTAATACTCTTGTGTCTGACAGAGGTGATTTGGTGGAGGGAGGTTCTAAGACTTCAATGGTGGTTGGTATATTGGCCTTGTGTCCCTGTAATTCGCAATGGTTTTTTCTCTTGTCGACCCTGGTCAGTGTTAAAGGAGCTTGTACTGAGACCTAGGGATAGGGAGCATCCTGGTTGTCAAAAACTAGAGAAAGGTATTCTCTCGCTACTGTCGCAGTGTAGTCTTGGTAGGAAGGGGAAGCAACCTGACACTGGTGGAGTGATTCCTAGGGAATTATAGAATCTTGAGGAAATATCAATCACCTAGTTATTTGGTCTAAAGGTAAGATAACATAGGATTACCCTGGATTTAAGACATTTGTGGTTTATATCTTTTAATTTAGTAACCGGAGAACCCTAACCATTTTTCATCAACAGTTCAAATCCCAACAGGGATCAGGATATTCTTGAATGACGATAGTAGAAGAGTTTGAATGAGGGTATTAAATAGTTTTTAATAGTTTGGAGTGGGAAGATTAAATGAATGTCGACTGCTTTAATCATTTTCATTTATTATTATTTATTTATTTTTATTTAATTTTTAATTTTTAATTAATTTTAAGAATTTTAAATTAGTTTTAAGAATTTTAAGTATTTTTCAAAAGATTATAATAAATGATGGTTTACTCATTAATTATTTAAACAATCCTACTAAATGTTTTAAATTTATTATTAATATTTTTAATACAGTTAATAGATTCTTAATAATAATATGAATGTTAATAATTGATAATTAATAACTAATAATTAATAATAATATTAATGTATTAATAGTAATTAATAATTAATAATTTTGATTAATTATTATTTATTAATGTTAATGTATAATTTATTAATGTTAATGAATAATAATTAATAATTAATAATTAATCACTAATAACTATTAATAATATTAATGTGTTAATAATAATTAATACCTAATATTTATTAATAATATTAATTTTAATGTGTTTAATACTAATTAGTAATTAATAACTGATAATATTAATTTTAATGTATTAATAATAATTAATAACTAATAATTACTAGTAATGTTAATGTTAATGTATTAATAATAATTAATAATTAATAATAAAATTAATGTTAATGTATTAATAATAATTAATAATTAATAATAATATTAATGTTATAATGTATACCTAAAATTGAAGCAACTAACTACTAAATGCTCGAAAAGGAAAGAGAAATTTACCTACTGAGCTCTATACCTAAGATGTATTGGCGCTCTTAATTTCTCTGATTAAGGGAAGCCAGCTACCACTAATCTCAATACCATTATCCCTGTTGAGATTATGTGGATGTTTGATAATTTCAAGAGCTTCTCTGATCTTCCGCCTATTATATTTATCTTCATGTGCGATAATTGAATCATTTTCCAAGCAGACATGGTGCTTGGATCTTGAGGAATGCTCCACAAGGGAGGGGCAGCAGTGATCTTGGATAGGGATAGGGAGCATCCTGGTTGTCAAAAGCTAGAGAAAGGTATTCTCTCGCTACTGTCGCAGTGTAGTCTTGGTAGGAAGGGGAAGCAACCTGACACTAGTGGAGTGATTCCTAGGGAATTCTAGAATCTTGAGGAAATATAAATCACCTAGTCATTTGGTTTAAAGGAAAGATAACGTAGGAGTACCCTGGATTTAAGACATCTATGGTTTATATATTTTAATTTAGTAACCGGAGAACCCACAGTAATAACTATTTTTCATCAACATTTCAAATCCCAACAGGGATCCATCATCAGGACATTCTTAAATGATGATAGTAGAAGAGCTTGAATGAGGGTATTAAATAGTAATTGGAGAACCCACAGTAATAACCATTATTCAGCTTCTTGTAACTTCCATATCTGAGGTGTTCATTCATTTTACTAACATAGTCTTCTTTATCCAAGATCACTACTACCCCTCCCTTGCAGAGCATTCCTCAAGAATCAAGCACCATGTATGCTTGGAAAATGCTTCCATTATCGCACGTGAAGATAAACATCATAGGCGGAAGATCAAAGAAGCTATTCAAATTATCAAACATCCACATAATCTCAACATGGATAATGGTATTGAGATTAGTGGTAGCTGGCTTCCCTTAATTAGAGAATTTAAGAGTGCCAGTACATCTTAGGTATAGAGCTCAGTAGGTAAATTTCTCTTTCCTTTTCTAGCATTTAGTAGTTAGTTGCTTCACTTTTAGGTATAAATTATAACATTAATATTATTATTTATACATTAACATTAATTTTATTATTAATTATTATTAATTATTAGTTATTAGTTATTAATTATTATTAATACATTAACATTAATATTACTATTAATACATTAATATTATTATTATTAATTAGTTATTAATTATCAATTATTAACATTAATATTACTATTAAGAATCTATTAGCTGTATTAAAAATCTTAATAATAAATATATAAAAATTTACTAGGATTGTTTAAATAATTAATGAGTGAACCATAATTTATTATAATCTTTTGAAAAATACCTAAAATTCTTAAAACTAATTTAAAATTCTTAAAATTAATTAAAAATTAAAAATTAAATAAAAAAATAATAATAAATGAAAATGATTAAAGCAGCCGACATCCATTCAATCTTCCCACTTCAAACTAGTAAAAACTATTTAATACCCTCATTCAAGCTCTTCTACTATCATCATTCAGGAATGTCCTAACGATGGATCCCTGTTGGGATTTGAAACATTGATGATAAATGTTTATTACTGTGGGTTCTCCGGTTACTAAATTAAAAAATATGAGTACCCTATTTGGGATACTGGGATATGGGATACCCTGCATTCATGATTATAAGTTGGCATGTAAAAGATAGACTTGGTGGTTTTCCTCTGTGTAATTGATCAATAGTTGAGCTTCTTTCCTAACTCTCACTCAGGGAAAAAGGTAACATTGAGTCCCTACGTTGTCTTGCTTCAATTTCCTGTTATTGTATTAAGTAGGTTTAGTTGGGACTTCTGGCCCTTCTCTCACTGAATTAGGTGTTTTGGTGTTAATGGTTATGGTAATCTCGGTCTACCCTTGTATTTATGGTGTTGGAATATTCACCAACACTAAGGTGGGGGGATCAATATTTGGCACTTTTTAATATTTTAATCATATCAATTAAAAATTAAAGATTAAAAACAACATTCCATGAAATCATAGATAGTACACAAGATATTTTTAGTTGGAAACCATTCTAGGAGAAAAACCACTAAATGTTTTTTAATATATATCTTAAATATTAGATTGACCAGAAGCTCCAACTTCCAATATTCTATAGCAAATACTTGAAGGAAGTTCCAACGCCTTGGCTTTATGATCTCCTAGTGAAAGGATTCTCCAACACCCTAGCTTCACCAACTCTAAATGGAAGGATGCTTCAACAACTTGCTAGCCTCTCAATTTGCTGCCCTAGCACAACCTTGCCACCATAAAGTATTATTAGGCTCCAACCTAAAGGAGACTTCAATCTCTTCCTTGCACCACCCACCACCTTTATGATTGAATATGTTCTCAAGCTCCAACGTGAAGGAGTTTTTAATCTCCTTCGTGCACCACCCAACCAACCTGACAATACGATAACAAAATATATTAAATTGTTTATCCACTACACTACAAATCCATTGTTATGATCATTGTTCAATCACTATTGTCAACACCTTAGTAGACTTCTAAAACTAAACATGTATTAACACTCTAAAAGTTTTTGGATCATTTTCATAGAACAGGGTGGCACTTTTATTGTGACATCCACTAGACTTAGGTGTATTTTACTTAAGCCTAGAATATATGGGTAAGAATTTCCCTACTATCTGTTGGCTATGGAATCCCCCAAAGGCATGTTTTGGGGCTTAAAGCCTAAGTTTTGACTAAGTCCACTGTAAAGGCTCTGTGAATTGTGGGCGAGGAGCGTGAAGTCATAATAGAGTCATAGGGTTGTCCGCCCTTGTTTTCGTAATGTAATGTCGCTTTGAAAGATCTGCCCATGGTCTGAGGACCATGGGATTGTATAAATGGAGCAAGGCTCTAAGTGTAGAAAGAGGAAGAAGAATCGATGGATCTAAGAAATTAATGAAGTATTGAGTCGAAGTGTAGAGTTGTGTCTTTGAGTCGTAGGGTAGGAGAAGGCTCTGTAGCTGAGTGCGCAAAGGCCTAGTAGTCCATAGCTGAGTGAGTAGGCCCCTACAGCTAAATGTGCAGGGCAGGTCGAGTCTGTAACCATTGGAAGAATTAATAAAAGAGAAGTTTTACCATATTTCTATGTATCTTTTCCTCTCTTATGTATTTTTCGGTATGAATTGCAAGTTTACTGTTTATTTACAACACAAAATCATATGAATATGCTAAATAAGTAAATATAGTATAAGGCATCTGTTTACACGAAGATAACTAACTATTATAAGAAGATAAGTAAGATCTCTTGTGTGACTTAGGGAAATAGGGCAGATCGCCACTTCAGCAGTTCGAAAGCCCCACATCCCCTAGTTAGGGCTGCACGAAGGCGAATATATCAGGGCGTGAAGGCCATAGAAGTGTGTGAAGTAACCTTCGTGAAGGGACTCACAGTTGGACCAAATCAACCCCTCAGACATCTCAAGGATGCAGAAACCTAGTTCCATCACCCCCCCCCATACTACTTCGGGTGAGACCTCAGTCCACGCGCTCTACAATCTGTTGCCGAAAGGGCCAGTAGTATAGGGATTTGTTTGTGTAATTAACTCTGAACCTGGGTCAGGCCCTCTCAACCCAACGAATGGTTCTGTTCCTAGGACCGAAATCTGCATAGAGATGTCTAATGTCATATCACTGGAATCCAACTAAGAAAGAAATTGAGGATTGGTTGGATAGGAAGATTCACGAGTTTGCGGTGTAGAAGAATGGGAATCTGCGACTATCAAAGGAAAAGTGGTTAGATTGCTACCTATACATGGAAATCCATGAAATTTTCTTCGCATCTTTCCCTACTGAGATGTACGAGCTGATCGCGAAGCTAACAGATAGCCAAGGAATGTGGAAACTTGATAATCCTATTGTGTGGACTTTAGAATTGGTGCGCAGATTGGAAGCATTGGAGGATAATATTGCATGCACCGTTAATCACTGGCTCGATCAAATTATATGAGGATTCATTATTGAGTTCACGGTAGATACTTTAGTCAGCTATAGCGAGGCAGAGCGATGCTTCCTCAAAGGACCGCGAGGTAAGTACTTAAGTCTCTAAACACTTGGATTAAAATTCTACTGTGTGAAAAGTGAATTATGTGAATACATTGATGTTCGGGGCTACGCGAAGTCGGAGAATTTATAGAAATGAAGGTAGTTTAGAACTAGAAACTAGCCCCTTGATTTCATCTCTGCGAGGGGAAAAGGAAGGGCTCGCGAAGGTCTTACCAAGAAGTGCGATCAATTTGATAAGATAGAGGATTCCGCTCATACCACCCCCATCCACACCACTGCTAGTTTCACCGTCTTCACCCCCATCTTCGCCCTTACCAGCTCTGCCACCACCGCGAGTCAATATGGCAAGCGCGATAAATTTTTTGGTGTTCAAGGGAGTAGGAAATGAAGATCCAGACCAGTTTTGGTTCATAATAAAAGTTGTGTGGGAAGCGCAAGAAGTTACAGATGACAATATAAAGAAAATGACGTTGGTCAGTACCCTGTAGGATCGTGCGCTGACCTGGTATATTAAGCATTCTAATGACAATCAGAATGCGCGGGGATCGCTGATATTCAAACTGCGCTGAACAGAGAATTTAGCAAGCTGAATTCAGAGGCACGGTCGATCATTGGGTTCAAGGAGATCACGATGCTACCAGGCGAGACTCCTTGGGAGTTGGATCAGAGACTGAAGTCCATGATTCACGAAGCTAACATGAATTTGATGGATGGACAGCACCGCGAATGGTTTGTAGCATCGCTAACACCGCATTTAAGGAATGCATTGTCACAATAGAGGCTAACAACTCAGGAAGAGGCCTTGGAAATCGTGATGAGTCTACATGAAACCTTGATACAGGATCCTAACCTGGGAGTTCAGTAGATCCACGCGTAGTTGAAAAACTTGTGCCTTGAGATGCAGAGTCTGAAATAGGACAGGATAGCTTGCCCATAAGTGCACGATGAGGTATGGTGTGTTAAATGTAAGGGTTAGGGTCATGAGAAGGACCACTACCTAGTGTTTTTGAATTACCTCACGGGAGGAGAACCAATGCCGTTGAGACCAGAGGGACAAGTAGGACCTAGCGCAACGCCTGTTTTGCAGTGCATGATTTGTCAAATAGGAGGAAAACATGCTACTGACAACTACAATTTATTGCAGAAGTACACATAGAATTTGCAACGGTTGTTATGTAATTTATGTAGGTCAGTAGGACATGATGAGCACACCTGTAGAAGCTATGAGCTGATGATGGATAGGACTCCCACCTATAGAGTTCAGGCTAAAACGCGACCCATTGATTAGAATGTCGGAGTGGTGCGAATCAAATTTCAGGGGCGTGGATGAGGCCAAGGTGGAGGAGGATTTGGAAGAGGTCACGGGTGGCTGATATGTTACAATTGCGGAGGGCCAGGACATTATGCCTATGATTGTACGAATCCAACGCATCCATCATGTCTGTATTGTACCTTATTTGATCATGAGACGGAGGATTGTCCCACACTGATAGCAAGGTTGCACGACAAGGGAGTGCTCTAACCTCCCCTGACTCAAAACCTGCAAATGATGAGGTCTGAGCCGCACGAGGAAGACCCTAATGTGAACATTGTGCTCCAAAGTGGAATTATGACCAAAGATGATAAAGGAAAGTAGCTTGAAGATAGTACTTGGGTTTGCAAGGCTCCAACAAAAGAATTAGAGCTTGATTTGGAGCGTCTTAAGGAAACCTTCATGGAAGCTAAGAAGAGCTTCGCTGATGCCTCCACTTTAGAAAACAAAGACAGACTGGAGCTAGAAAAGGACCCATCAATGCTCACGATGTTCCTAGAAACATGCATGAAGTTACTACATGACAGCAAGGTTGTAAACGGATTACAGGAGCTTATAAATAGATGCGTTGAGACCGCATCATGAGAACAGTGCGTAGTCCGAAAGATTGGAAAGCATGAGACGAGGACGGGAAGAGAAATGAGGTTGACTGCATAGATTGGAGAATATGAGATGGACCAAGTGATTCTAGACCTAGGATCAGATGCGAACGTTCTACCGAAGTAGACAAGGGAATGCATGGGGAGGCCTACACTGTAATGGACTCCTATCCAACTACAAATAGTGAACCAGCAAAAGATAATACCTATGGGGAGATTGCAAGGAATCACTGTAGATATCGAAGGGGCAAGTGCACTAGCAGACTTTGAAATGATAGAGATTGTTGATGACAAAAATCCCTACCATGGATTAATAGGAATCGATTGGGCCACTAACATGAATGGGGTGATAAATTTGAAGAAGTGCAAGATGATTTTTGAGAAAAAGTATTTGCACGTAGTTCTACATTTGGACCCTACAGAAGGATCACACTACATGAAGCCAGTGCGCAAATACGAAAGCGACGACGATTTAAACTACATCTATAAGATAACCATGCGAGAGAAAGATTGGGTAAATCCCACTGTAGATGGATGAATCTCATTGGAACATGAAAGCTCCTGTACATCAAATTCTGATGAGGAGATAGAACGATGGCAAAACCGGTTACACGAGGTAACCACGCTAAATTGCAACATGATGACAAGATCGATGTGCTGCATATCAATAGAAGTAAGAGATCTGCCTACGTATAATGGGTTAAGCGAGGTAGATGACTTCCTGAAAATATTCAAAAGAGAAGTGCCAAAACAACAAAGTTTCAAGGCTTTGAAATGGATACTGCGCACTACACCCGCGAGGTGGTGGGGTGCGCACCAAGGAAGCTTTGAGGACTGGCGTGAATGCAGGAGAATGATACGCATGCGATTTGGGAAGCCTCAGTTGTGATTAACAGATAAGTTTTTCAGATGGAGTGATCCACACATGCACCTGTCCAGATGGATACATACATATGTTAAAAAACCTGCGCAGATGCACATAGACTTCACATTAGGAGACACGGTCAATAAGCATGTGCAGGTGAGACAGTTTTGTGAATGACCTCTCCGGTTGGAACAATGGAGTGTGGAAAGAACAAGTGTACAACAGGTTATCCACACAAAAGCCTTTAACGAAGTGTGCGAAGCACTGAACAAGGTATATGATGCGCAGTGGACTGATTGGGACCTACGTGTACCAGCAGTTCTGTGGGATTATAGGACAACGTGCAAGAAACTGACAAAGCAGATGCCTCTAAGGCTGGAATATGGAGCGAATGCTATAATCCCCATAGAGTATAAAATGCCTAGTCCACACATAGCAGTGCCGGTAGTGACGGCTCACGGAGCCTTGGAAGAAGGGATCGTGTAACTGAACGAAGTAGAATGCTTGGGATGTGAGGAAGAAATCTAATAGGGCGATCTTAGGCTCGAAGAACTTATGAAAGAAAGGGTGTGATTAAGGGAGAAAAGTGCTCTGGTGGAAGTGCGCGACATAGCCAGTAACAATCGAGGGTGGATGTTTTCTAGGAAAAGTGATGGATGACCAGTTGAAACCCTATACAGGTGGCATGGCCACCTGACTAGCCGTGGGAGGTACAGTCTTAGTGTTCTAGGAAGTTGAAAGGATGCGCAAAACTATAAACTACTCTACCCGGAAGCTGCCCGATGTTGGTGTTGCGCGAAGGAGAAAAGTGTCACAAGGTCCGCAACTACGGAAGGGGGGATATGCTGCCATGTGGGTTGGCTGGAAAGTGACCATTGTAGTCACTATTCACGGTGTGATGCTTGACTTGAGACCAAATGGAGTGGGCGGTAGGCATTTAAGACATGATTTATGGACAAGATTTGGGAAAATTTGCCACCAAGGGAGCATTAATGGACCGGATTTGGGGGGAACAGACGAATTCAAATTCAAAAGTTGCTATAAATTACAAAGGGTTGCCCAGCAAACAACACTTGGTCATTTGCGAATTGAGCTGTGATGTGCCCCACGTATTCTGAGCTGAGACCTGTTTGCCCTATGGAGAGCGTTGGTTGAACAACTGAGTGAACGGTTGAGAGATTTTTGTGCAAGCGAGATGGCAGCATCCGAAGAAGCCAGGGAGATTGCAGAGTTGCTGCCAAAGAAGCTGCACAGGCATTAACCAAAGAAATCCTTAAATCACCACGCACTCTAAGATCGAAGAAAGACAAATAGCCAATGATTCCAATGTGTGTGTCCCCCCGAAACCCACTACAAACCAGATTAACTATGGAGGAAAAGGGGAAAGCAATTAACCTGGAAACTGATGAGGAGGAAGAAGACCTTGAAGGCATCATAATTGAAGAAGATGAGGACAAGGGCATGGAGGTAGAAACCGAGGCTGCACACCGTCCAACCAAGCTACCCACGTATCTCCCCCCATGGAAGGGGAAGGCAAAGTTTCCCAAAGGACCTCGACGAGAGCAAGAGCTCTCTACAGACTCCGCTCCTCCTGGATGATATCATTTTTTAGGGCACACACCTAGGACGGTTGCCGAACTAGAAGTTTGAAGAATGGGATCTCGTTGAACACGAGAATTTTCCTCACCTGGAGACCGCGCAGCTCATCAAGCCCAATCAAAACATTACGGTAAGAGTTATAGAATTGGAGCCATGAAAGTGGTTACGTGGAGTTGAAAAGGCAGGGTTGCTAAACCTGCTCTGGGTGCCACATTACCACCGCACCCCAGTAACGATCTTCGTCATCAGGCAGCTGCTCTCCCTGGTGCATGATGGGTGTTTGTGGCTGGAGGAGTCCATCCCCATCACAGACCACTTAATCCATCGCATTACCCAACTCCCATGTAAAGGAGAGGACGCAGTAGACATTTCATAAGTAAAGAGCAGCGATTTGGGCATCGCAGAGGCCTGGCATGAAAAAGAAATACAAGTTGGAAAAGAAGAAAAGAGGCTATGCAATATCTACCATCAACAACAAAGTAGTCAAAGTTGTGACCGAGATACTGGTAGGTAAGCTCATGCGGAAGCACAGCATGGATGAGGTACATGTGCCAGTGGTAGCACTTACTGAACAGTGCGCAAAAGGGGTCCAGTTTAACTGGTCCGAATTCTTATGCAAAGAGTTCGTGGAAAATTTCCGCAAGGCACAAGAACAAGGAAAAATGTTCCACTATGAATGACTTTTGCTGTCCATAGTGCTAGTGCCAGGTGAATTGCCAGAGGACAGCAAGTTCCCCATTATTGCAAGGGATCTCCGAGAGGCTGTGAAGTACAATTTGCTATGGGCCACTAAGGATGCGAACCAAATTTGCAACAGTAAGATATTCTGGGTGTTCATGGAGATGAACATCAGAATGGGGATTAACTGCAAGGTGCGGTTATCACCCACTCTCTACAACAACCTACAAATTTTTGCAGAATTTAAAGCGGACTTTCATCACATATACCTCAGGGCGTGCAAGGACCCGACCAAGAAGTGGAGCGAGCTAACCTTCATAGCCACAGATGATGTGATGTTTGATGTACTGGAGATGTGGCCACAGGAATCGCCCACCCCACACATCTCTACACTGGAAAAGTCTACTACGAAGAAAAAGGAGGAGGCAAAACTGCGTGTGGTGTAGTTGGTAGAAAAGAGATGGAAAGAAGTGGCAGCAGCAAAAGTGCAAAAGGCGTGGGACGTTGCACAGATAGTAGCAGAATAAAAAAAAGCCGCAACAGTAGCAGCATAGGAGGCAGCGCATGAGGGCTATAAGTCACCTTCGCCTGAGCAAGAGAAAGAGATGGAAACAAAGGAAGAAGAGGGCAGCATGGACCTACAAACAATGTCAACACAATTGAAGCACTAGCGCCTAAGTGAGGAAACAAGGATGGGCAAGAAGGTGAAAGAATACAAGCTATCGATCAACCCGATCACCCTTACTGAGGGTGATATGCATGATATAGGAGAGACAGTGCGCGATGTCACCACAGAGGCCCTCCAAAACTTCGCAGTGGAGAATTAGATTATGTTGGGGACCCTCCGAACATAGATTCAAGAGTTGCAAGTGCCCGCTCCTGAGGCTAGTACTCTCTTGATCAGCCTCGCAATTGGGACACCCACAGTGGAGGAAATGTTGCGCACTCAGAAAACCAACACAATAGTGCTGCCAGAAGGGGCACTAGTTACAACAAATGAGGTCGACTGGTCTAAGGCTAGAACACTGATGGGGATAAGAATCAACATGGACTCACTCCCGTGAGATACACTCCATGTTCTATAGGATGGGATTACTACAGAACTGCGGGCTAGGGAGAGCCGTGCATTGCAGGTGTTGAGCAAGCAAAAGATCAACATGGAGCAGTGGAGATTGTAGCACGAGGAGGTCATGTCGCAGAATAGGAAGATGGTACAGGTACTAGAAGAAGCCTGGGAGATGGTCCCTGAGCTGGCCATCCCAGCAGATGCACTAGCAAAGGCGCACATCCAAATATTAGCAGCGGGGGTGCGTGAGGCGTGAGAAGAAATGGCGAAGGTTCAGCTAGAGCTGAACCTTTAGATGGTAGAGCTGTGGTTGAAGGAGTAGTCATCCACTCCTCCAGAAGTAAGGGAACAGTGTGCTAGCGCTATTACACTGGGGATGGAAGAGATCAACAGTGCAGTAAGGGATTGCACCAGAATGTTGGAAGAATCATTCAAGGTCCTCGCCAATCTGCAGGAGGACCCAAATGTCCACCGCTTAGAGATAGAGGTGCATGAGCTCCAGCAGCAGTATGACACCGTCAAAGGCACTGTGTAGACGATGGCCCTCACTCAGAGGCTCGCATGAATTTAATAGGCCAAAGCGCTTAAAGAGCAAGCGGACACAGCGTGACACAAAGAAATAGTTTTGAAGGTGCGTGTTCAGCCTTGGATCGATGAGGCCTTCCTCATCACAACAACAATTGAAGGAAAGCTCACGCAAATGCAAGGGACGCAGGAACAGATGCAGGGGAGCAGTTCTGACACCACAGTCTTAGAACAACAAGTCTAGGAGATTCAGCAAGAAGCCGTTCAATGCATTGCCAACCTTGCAATCGTCCGAGCAGAGTTGGAGGGTCTCTGCGCAAAGATCTTTGCACCGACAGAGTGACTTGAGGGTGAGTCACGATGTTTGTGTTGGGGGCCTGTTAGGCATGGAATCCCCTGAAGGCATGTTTTGGGGCTTAAAGCCCAAGTTTTGACTAAGTTCATTGTAAAGACTCCGCGAATTATGGGCACGGAGTGCTAAGTCATAATAGAGTCATAGGGTTGTCTGCCGTTGTTTTTGTAATGTAATGTCAGTTTGAAAGATATACCCATGGTCTACGAACCATGGGATTGTATAAATAGAGCGAGGCTCTAAGTGTAGAAAGAGGAAGAAAAATGGATGGATCTAAGAAATTAATGAAGTATTGAGTCGAAGTGTAGAGTTGTGTCTTTGGGTCATAGGGTAGGAGAAGGCTCTGCAGCTGAGTGCGCAGAGGCCTAGTAGTCCGCAGCTGAGTGCGTGGACCCCTACAGCGGAGTGCACAGGGTAGGTCAAGTTTGTAACTATTGGAAGAATTAATAGAAGAAAAGTTTTACCATATTTCTGTCTATCTTTTCCTGTCTTATGTATTCTTGGGTATGAATTGCATGTTTACTATTTATTTACGGCGCAAACTCAAAATAATATGATGAATAAACGAATATAGTATAAGGAATCTGTTTATGCGAAGATAACTAATGGTTATAAGAAGATAAGTAAGATCTCTGGTGTGACTTAGGGAAATAGCACAAATTGCTGCTTCAGCAGCGCGAAACCCCCACAGCCCCTAGCTAGGGCTACGCGAAGGCGAATATATCAGGGCGTGAAGGTCAGAGAAGTGCGCGAAGTAACCTACGTGAAGGGATTCACAGTTGGACTAAATCAACCCCTCAGACATCTCAAGGATGCAGAAACCTTGTTCCATTATCCCTCCATACTACTTCGGGTGAGACCTCAGTCCGTGCTCCACAGGGTGTTGTCGAAAGGGCCAATAGTACAGGGATTTGTTTGGCTAATTAACTCCAAACGTGGGTTAGGCCCCCTCAAGCCAACACTATCTCTCATGAATTATTGACCATCATTTCGATCTTCATTATGCCTTAGGTCTAATTCCATAAGGTTGCAACACATACCCATCTATATTTTCACATTGTAACTTATGCAGTAGAGCCTACCCATGACACCCATGGTATACTTTCCCCTTGATTTTTATAATGTAATGATACTCTAAATTTTAAATGAATATACTTTTATGTATTAGTCTGAAGAGTGGGACCATAGACCAATGATCTAGGAGGGAAGAGGAAAGATAAACTTATGTGGGGTTAGCTGGAACCATTATTTTATTTATGGTGAAATTATCAAGAAAAATGGGAGGAAGCTTTGAAGAGGAGCATGAAGATCCAAAGAGGAGTGCAAAGAGGAACCATGAGGAAGTATAAAAATCCAACTTTAGAGAAAAAGAGAGTTTGGATTTCCACCTGGGGAGAGCACATGAGAAGTGATTGAAAGACTTGCAAGGTTGAGGGATGGGAATTACCTTAGAAGTGAAATTGTGGACAATGTGTCTAGGTCATAAGGAGCTCACTTACATTTTTAGTATTCATCTTTTGGGTTTATTATTTACTTGGGTCTATAAGATCAATCCCTTGGGTTTATTAATCTAATGGTTCATATTTCTAGGGTTTAATATTATTTCCTTGGGTTTATAATATCAATTTCTTGGGTTTATTAATATAAGGGTTCATATTCATAGACTTTAATATTGTTCCCCGAATTTTAATATTAATTCCTTGGATTTATCATCCCTTGTGTTTTTAGTATTAATCCCATGGGTTTATTATTCCCTTGGGTTTATAATATCATGGTTAGCCATGTTCAATCATGGTCAACCAAGGTCAACCATGTTTATTAAAATCAATCATGGTCAACCATGATCCAACATCACATTGTGACAACTATTGTCTCAATATGGAAATCAACCATGGTCAACCATTGTCAACTATGGTCCCACGTCGAATTGTGACAAAGATTGTCTTAATATAAAAATCAATCATGGACAACCATGGTCACATTGTGACAAAGATTATCTCATGGTCCAGCGTCACATTGTGACAACCATGGTGAACCATGGTCTAAAGTTGTATTGTGACACAGATTGTCTCAATATGAAAATCAATCTTGGTCAAGCATGGTCCAACATTGCATTGTGACAAATATTCTTTCAATATGAAAATCAATCATGGTCAACCCTAGACAACCATGGTCCAACTTCACATTATGTCATAGATTGTCTCAACATGAAAAGCAGTCATGGTCAACCATGTTTGTTTTTGGGTTTATAATATTTATTTTCCAGTATATATACATTGGCTTTACAATATTAATCTGTTGGGTTTAATATTATTCTCCTCGGTTTTACTATTAATCCCTTAGGTTTATTAGTGCCTTGGGTTTATAATATCAATCCCTTGAGTTTATTAATCTAAGGGTTTATATTCCTATGGTATTATATTATTGATAGAGTTTATGATAGCATTCTTAGGGTTTAATATAAATCCATTTGGTTTATAATCCATCGGATTTTTAATATAAATTCCATGGATTTATAATATTAATAATCACTTATGTTTATAATATTAATCCCAAGGGTTTATAATATTAATATCTTGGGTTCTCAATATTAATCCCTTGGGTTTTTAATATTAATCGTTTGGGTTTATTGATCTCTTTAGTTTATAATATTAATCACTTAGTCTTATAATATTACTTATTTGCATTTAATTTAATTTGTTTGGGCTTATAATGTCTTGAGTTTCTAATATTAATAATCCCTTTGGTTGATAATATCAATATTATTATGTCAATATTATTATATCAATAACATAATCATATTATTATAATATAATATTTATTATTATAAATTTACTAAGAAGGTTTTCGACGATAATTTTGATCTGATTATCACTGAAAACCTTCTTAATCAACTTGATATGGATCACAGAAGCCTAAATTCAATGATTATTATAAATTGTCATTATAATTGCTATAATTATTATCATATTTATAATATAATAATACTGATCTTTATAACATATTTATTATTTTTGTGTTATTATTGGATTTATATATTTATTAACATCAATATTAATATTAATATTAAATCCATATCCATTGATGCTTATCAACATATATCAACCACATTTAATAATGTGGTTGTGCATGTGATTGATATACGCCTATCAGCGTATATCAACCACATTTATTAATATAGTTTTGCTATTGAATTTAATTAACAATATTTATATTAATATTTAAATAACAATATTAATATTAATAAAACAATATTATTATTATTATTAATTAGTTATTTATGATTATTATTTATTAATTAAAACTTAAAATAATAATAGTAAATAATAATAGTAATAATATTAATTACTAATAATAATGATTATCATTATAGGCCTTTTTGCGTATATTAACCACATTTACTAATGTAATTGTGCTAATTTACATTATATGAAACTCTACAATTTTCATAACTTTCAATCTAAAATATCAAAACAAACATTATCTTTATTCTTATACAAAATTACTATTAAAATTACTATTAATAATAATTAGTTATTTATTAATTAAAAATTAAAATAATAATAGTAGTAGTAATATTAATTAATAATAATAATCATGAGAAATTAGTCAGTTACGACTACCTCTCATGGAAATGGTCATACGTTTGAATGACTTACTTAACGCAGTTGAATTCCAAAAATGATATCTAATATAATGCACTGCGTAAATCCCCCATACTTAAATAATCATGATTATAAGCCTTCTGCGTATATCACCCACATTTACTAATATAAATGTGGTAATTTACATTATATGAAACTCTACAATTTTCATAACTTCCAAACTAAAATATCAAAACAAACATTATCTTTATTCTTATACAAAATTACTCAACTCTGTTCAATACTCTATACCCCTAATATAAAAATGAGTAATACCAATAAAATTTAACAAAGAATATAAAACCAGCAGCATCATTGAAATCTATGCTTATTTGCTTTATTTCTTGATTTATAATCACCATCTCCGAATCCAACTAATACATCTCCTTTAGCTATGGAATGGTCACCTCTATGCAAGTAAGGAGCCAAGTTTTTAATAAGATTAGGTCTCGCTTCTATAACAATTCTACCAAAGACTCCCTAATTTGCTCAACCTATGGTGTAACTTGACATTCAATCTCATGGCATTTTTAAACAAGATTAAAGATAAATTTGGAACTCTCTAATGCATCTTTACTTTCAAAATGTTCTACTTCAATACAATAACGACATCGATACGTATCCTTGTGTTCTAGATAGACAAATGCTATCGAAACCATGCGGCCGTCAACTTTGACTAGTTGGTGTTGACGTCGAAACCTTCAACAACCGTAGAAGATCGCTCCAAACAAAACCCAATCAAAAGACAATATGTTTGACACCAATCAAAAATAATAATCAAAAAACTACCCACGCAGTGTTTGACACCAGTAAAAAATAATAATAAAAAAACTACCGATCGACCAAAACATCTACACCACACATATAGTTATTTGATTTCAATGCATCGAGCAGCCCCTGAAAGTCACCGATCATCCATCCAACAACTTTTCACACACCATCTCAATGCCGGATTCCAATTTTGATTTTCAGTAATTCTCAAAGTCACTAAACCTAAGTTTTATACATATGTTTTATATACTCATAAATTAATCTTTCACAGCTTTTTACAAATATTTTTAATTAGTATTTTTAAAAATTTAAAAATTATTTTTCTAATATTATAAAATAGTAAAAAGCTTTAGGTATTCAATAATTTATCCATATTTTCATTTTTAGTATTTGATTGATCAATGAGTATTTAAAAATGATCACACAAGATTTTTGTTGACACAATTAATTAATTTTTTATTTAGATTTTATGATAAATTCAAGTTAATAATTTTAATATTATGTTTTTTTTTAATAATAAATTTAGTTTGGATGGTATGAATTGTTATGAAAGTTATGCATATTATTTGTTTTTATAAAAGAAAATAATCAAATTTCATCTATCAAAACTTTATTCTACACATCATTTTACTAAAAAAAATTAAAATTGATTTCAATGGCATCTAGTCATTTTTTAGGGATTTTTCTTCCCAACAAACACATACCCACTCCTTATCATCAAATTATACCCTTCTCATGTCTTCTAACGAGCTCCAACTCATCCTAAAATAATAATGCAAAGTAAATGTTCAAAATAAATGTAAACTTTTGAAATCACATTTTACATACTATAATTAACAAATATTTTAATGGTAGAAGAAAGATTTCATTTTCAATAATTCATTAATTTCTTTGATTTCAATGTTCGGTTAGTCAATGATGACTTACTTGTTACACAACACTTTCCTTGGCATCTACAAATTAAAATCATCTTTATTCTAAGCAGCTCTTATATTTTCCTTGATAAGGTGTACCCTTCCCTCAAATACCTTTCGCAACATAAATCCATCACATAGCCACAACATAACTCACTCCTAAATAAATATCCTTGATAAGGTATACCCTTCCATGATATACCTCTCACATCATAAATACATCACCTAGCCACCAAATAACTCACACTTGAATAAATAGAATATCATTGTATAGATATATACACCCTTCTATGTGTCACTTAATTAAAGCTTCCCAAAAAAATTACACTTTCTCTTTGTGAAACTCCATTTGAGTAAATGTATAATGAGCATTGTCAACATGGAAATTTCAATCTCATAAAATTCACTTACTTGAAATTTTTAATCCCACACTCACACTAATTCCATTTGCTTTGTTATATTTTTTGTCACACTTCCATAATGCTTTTTCCTTTGTTATCTTTGGTTAGACTCTTGGATTTATCGAAAAAAACAATTAACCATAGGTTATGGATGTAAATTGTATTGACATTGAGAGTTTATTAATAAGATTACTTACAAAAAATATCCTTGGTATCAATTTTGAGAAGAAAACAAAAGAAATCAAGTCATCTACCTTTTCTTATAATCTCATATTCCTTCTCTTAACAATACCTACCTGTCAATTCATAATTATTTTATTGCATTTATAATGTTATGTGCTTCCTATTAAAATTCCTGACATAGTTATATCTCTGGTATGTAATTTGATTTTTATTTTAGCACATTGGAATACCTCTCAACCACTTATTGTGTAATGCATGACAACCTTACTAATACAATAGATAATGGAAACAAAACACATAATATAAGAATTGAATGCAAATAATTCAACAATCCACCAATCCTTTATAAGTTAGATTAAGATTATTATAAAGATAATGCATATTTTTTCTTTTCTTTTTTTTGCATAAGAACAACTAATGATTATATTTAGGATTTTGAAATTCCTTAATCCTAGTGAGAGCTACTTACTTGTACGTTATTGATTGATTTTAGACATAAACTTACACAAAATGAACATTATGAACATAACAAAAAATAAAATAGGGATCACAAAAATGATAATTAGTGATATTGTTCATGCAATTTATAACATTTAATCAAATCTTCATTCCATTGTTCTCCAAAATGACAATGCCTCTTTTCCTCACGTCATCTTTTGCTCACACTCTTTCACATTCTTCATATTATCTATAGCAACATTTAGATAAATGACACTATACTTTGCAAATATTTTGAAAATTCACCCTCCACCGGCCCCCCACCTCCCCACACACACACATATATTCCCCTTGCCTCATACCAATCCCAAGATCAAGGAATCATATCCTTTGTCAAATTTTTGTTAAATGTTGAGAACAATATTTTTGATGATATATGGCATTCTTGACAAGGCAGAGGAGAAAGTAACATAATTTTTATTATCAACAAAGTCATTACAAATTATGGTCTAATATTCCATTTTTTCATGTACTTTCACTCTAAGTAAGAAATAAAGTGGATAATCAATATCCTTAATATAAATAGTACACTTCACTATCTTTATGAATAATTGCTTTAGTTTTGTGCTTTCATAGATCTTCAAAAACTCACAATCATAAAAAAATTGCTTAAATAATAGTTAAGGGATTTAATGATACCAACATGTCATGTGCTTATAATCCTATAACATAAACTCGATCATTTTCATTGATTTTATAATATTTTGATAGAATTATCACCATTTAAAGGCCTCGAGATTTATAACATTTTTTTAAATGAGGCTTAGAATAATGTAATGCTCATATATTATATAGACAAATAGGCTACATCATATTTTTTTTTTAAATGAGGTTTAAAATAATGTAATGATCATATATTATATAGACAAATAGACTACATCATATAGCATATGGACGTTTATAAAAAAAAATGATTATTTAATTATATTTACAACTTTATTTTATCATTTTTAATACTTTCAGTTTTTCTTATGAAAATATACTACTTATCATTATTGTTATTTATCAAAAAAAATATATTTAAAAATACAAACTATACTTATTATTACATTTATTATTAAAATTTCAATTAACGAAAGTAATATTTTATTTTAAAATAAATATAAGTTTTAATTAAATTTCCCATTAATAACAACAATATTTATTTAAAATATTTTTATTAAACATCTATTTAATTTATTCTACTCAATAAAATATATTTAAGTTTTTTTCAAAACAAATTAAGAAAATTACATCAATCAAAAAAATAATTTATAACATATTGTAATTATAAAATTCAAAAATTCTAAACTAATATTTACATATTCGATAATATTCGATAAAGAGTTTTAGTGCAATCTCAAAATAAACAATTTTTTTTAATAGGAAATTACTCAATGTGATAAACCATCTTTATTCTCTTACGAAATTACTCAATATTATTGGATACTATATTTAAAAAAAAAATATGTCTTTATTCTCTTACGAAATTACTCAATATTATTTGATACTATATTTAAGAAAAATACATATAAGTTTATGAATTGTATTTAATACTATATTTAGAAAGGGATGAAATTATATATAAGTTTATCAAAAAAAATATTAATACTATATTTAAAAAAAATAAAAATCTTACATTTAAGTTTATCGAAAAAAATAACATCATCTAAATCTATGTTTGCTTATCTATTGTTATGTCCCCTCATCAAAGTAATACAAAGTTCGTTTTTTTAGATTTTCTCTCAAGCATTCAATGGTCAATAAGATAAGATCCGGTTTTTTAACCATTCTAGCACATGCTCTATAATTTCTTTTAGCAATGTGGTAATTTGAAATTTAATTTCTTCACAATTTTGAAACAGAATTTTTGATTGGTAAAAATATTTTGAAACTCTTAATTTGATGTTTAAATATTTAAGTTACTCGTCATCAATTTTAATGAGTGATTTAAATCATAGTTACCAAGTTCATAATAAAAATTCAGATGAAAAATTTTCAATTCCTAAAAAAATCCACACCATACATTTTAAGCATATATATATATATATATATATATATATATATATATATATATATATTCATCCCAATACCTTGTATTAATTTTCTTGTCATTCATTTTAAACTTTAAATAATTTTTAATGATTTTAATCAATATAAACAATTTTAAAATTATAATTTACTAACCACAACCACACTTATATGTTATCTTCAAAATTTATATTCTTTTCAAAACTCTAAACTAGATCCTTGTGCTCACATCTTATCAAATTTTTTTGTAATCAATATATATTTAAACTTAAATATTCAAAAATCAAAACTACATCCTTCCTAAAATCTTATCCAAATAGCTTTTGTCAATAATATATATTTAAAAATTAAATATTCAAAACTCAAAACTACATTCTACCTGAAATTTGATCTAAACTCTTTTTTAATTAATATATATTTACAAATTAAATATTCTAAACTCAAAACTACATTTTTCTTTAAATTCAAATTTCATCTTAAATCTTTTTATAATTATTTAAAAATGAAATATATTCCTAACTTATTTTTATAAGATTCTTCTTAACATAAATATATATAAAAAATCAATTACTTTTTATAAAACTACTTTAAAATTTTATTTCCTAGTTATCTTTCTTTTTTAAATCATTAAAAGCCACAGTAAAATTGAAAACTAATTAGTTTTTACCTATGATCCCGCCACCATCTATATCTATCTACTTTGCGTTTAAAGATCACTTCATCTACCATTCTAACCCTGAAAATTAACAAATCTATATCATGACTATAAATTTTATGAATTTTAGTTTATCCCTAAGACGCTACCATGAACCAAATCCATCTTTTATCACATTATTCAATATACCAATAAAACTTTCTAATATATGTATTTTTTTAATGTGATTCTCACAAATTTAGTAACTATGATTTACATAAAAATTAAATTTGATATATTTAATTTCAACACCTATTTCTTGTAACAATTTTTGTTATCTATTGATTACCAATGAAATTCTTACATGCACATAAAAGAATATTAAAAAAAAAATGATAAAGTAGTAGCTGCTTTTTATTTCCTAAAAAATAAGTAAGCTTGGCTGACTATAAAAAAAAAAAAAATTATATAAAACGACCAACATTAAAAAACAAATGAACGTCATCAATTTTTTCCACTTCAAAATAAATTTGAAATTCTACGCTTAGATATCCTCAATTGCTAGATGCGCAAATGCTATCGAAACCAATAAGTCATCAACATGACTTTGGTCCACTAGTTCCCCGTAGACATTGAGGGTTGCGTTGACATCCAACACTTGAAGAACCGTAGCACAAGTGGACATTGACTGTTGATGTTGACCTGTAGCCCTTTTAGAACCATAACGCCAACTTTGGCCCACGAGTTCCCCGTAGACATTGACCGTTGCGTTCACATCGAACACTTGAAGAACCGTAGCACAAGTGGACATTGACCGTTGCGTTGACATAAAGCACATAAAGAACCGTAGCACAAGTGGACATTGACCGTTGGGTTGACATAAAGCACATAAAGAACCGTAGCACAAGTGGACATTGACCGCTGAGGTTGACCTGGAATCCTTCTAGAACCATAATATCAAGAGGACTCCATACAAAGCACAAAACATGATGTGATTAATCCAAAAAATACTATTATTTATAATATTAAACATCTAAGTTAATCCAAAGGACACTAATATTTACAATATTTATCTAATTAATTAATTATCCTGTGCATTGTTTAGCGGAAATACCATTATCGCATAATGAGTTTGTCATATCCCTCTCGTAAATAACTCAGCGTAAATTAATAGTTACGAATCAGTTAATCAACCCTGCGTAAAAGTAATTGTAAGTTACGAATTAGTTACAAAACTAATTCTTGTTATTTGTGAAAACTGAAATCAAGAAAGAAAAGGGGGATTTGCGCTGAGACGGGGGAAATTACGAGATGCCTGGCCACTTTCTCGGGGTGGGAGGTTGAGGCATCAAGATTTGGTTGGTATGAGATCAAATGGAGAGGATCCGATTGTCTTGTTCTGGTTGCAGGCCTAATACGTGGGTCCTCCGCAAATAACCTCGACTCTCTGCGCACATTATGCTTCTGGAATCGGTGAACCAGGCCAGCTTACTAGTATGGTCTTGGAACAAGTTCATAACAAGAACTCCTTACACCATTGGTAGTGGTTAATATCGGTAATAGCGAAACCTTTAAAGGTTTCTCTCTACAGTCCCCATGGCCTGATGGTCTTTTCTGAAAACTATTGCAAAAGATTCAAGATTAGAGCTCATTTAGAGTTTTAATGTTTGACACTGCGTGTCATTTCGCACAGCTAGCATACGGCTTGACAACTTGTGTGTTGAAAATAATCTTTGGAAAATGTTGGGTTTTCCTATGGGAATTTGAGTTCCCTTGTACTGAGAGTTTCCAATTACGAATTTATATTAGCTGTAGCTGATGATAAAAATATTATCTCAATTCTTTAATGTTGTTGCTGGAGATACGTTGTGGTCAGCAGGAAGAGGTGTCTCATCCTCAATATTTTCCACTGGTCAGAGGAGAGCTGCAATTTTATGCAACCATGTACCGAGGCAGGCAAGTGATTCTTGTTGTTGCTGTTGTTATTTGACTTGCTTTAAGTAGCAATTCAGTCTTGGTTGTGAGAGTGACCATTATGAATATTTGGAAATATATTTATTTTGTGGAAAACGTATTTATTTATCAATTCAAGGACATAAACTGTCTTTCTGGTTTGTGTGATGCAAGCTGTCTAGGAACATTTGTCTCACCTATGTCTGTCATTTGAAAGTTACCTATTGGTGCGATCTGAACCGAGATGCTAGGGCGTATAATCGCTCGTAAGGTGATTTAAAATCTGTCGTATGGAACCAATGCTTTTGTGCAACATCATTCTTCACTTGATGCAGTCTTTTTCGAGATAGTGCTAAATTGGTACTACTGGTTCAGTAATCTGAGAAAACCAAAGGTAACAAATTTCATCCTTTTCAGTAATTATTTGAAACTGGAAATGCCTTTAAAGTTGGGAACTATAATCCTATGAAATTTCATGTGTTAAGAGCACGCTGTTGTGTACATAAATTTCACAGCAGTAACATTTGTCAAGTTGTCTTTAGCATGATCTGTATCCGACAATGGTACTGTTCTGCTATTGCGACATTTTTCAATTTGATTTGGTTTCATTGGTACGCATAGATCCATACGGTATTTGTAATTGCTTGAAGGTCATATTCTGGTCAATCAAAAGAGTATTTTGATATCTCGTTTAAGTTCAAATGTCCTCCTTGCCTTTAAAAGAGTCATGCGCTGCCAATGCATCTGACATTGTGGAAAGGTGAGACAAGATTGTGCTACCGTGAGCACTGGTTCTGTCCTGAGTTTGCCACATTTTGCATTTTGATTTGGTTTTATTGGTACATATATGCCCATACTGTGTATGTGACTGCTTGAGGATCATATTCTAGTCTATCATAAGGGTTTTTGATAAGTCTTATTAAGCTCAAATGTCCTCCTCACCTATGAAAGAATTATGCACTACCAGCATCTGACATCGTGGTGTGGGGAGGGCTGTACAAATTTCTGCTACCATGAGCACTCTTCCCGGACGAAGGTTTAGGCTGATGCCATGTGAGGGAACTAGTTGATATATTGGTGGTCACTTTTATACATAGTACATAGTAACATAGAAATTCTAGAGAAGGGAATCTGTTATGCATACAATAAAGAAGGGCTATTAAAATAAGCTATTGGATGCTCAAAGAATAGTCATTGTGTTATGGAGATATGTTCTTTGTATGTTAGAGAAACTATGCTAATTTCTTGGAAAATAACTATGTGAAAGGAACACATGTGCAAAGGCGCAGAAACAATAGTTTATTACTTGTATGAAAACATAACTATTGTGTTATATGTTTTTAAGAGAAATAAGCATTAGTGTGAAAATCATTGTGGAAAGTAGAACAAGTGTTTACTTGAATATGTGTACTAGTTAGTTATTATGATATGCTTGCTCATGCACATGAGTAGATGTTAAAAGATCTCTTTTAGAGGTTGATTATTGATTGATTAATATTGTATCTAATCTTGTTGCCAAAGCTTGTGGATGACAACAATGACAGGAAATGATGGCGGTTGGTGCCAAAGAAAAGTGATGTTTAACATTGTGGCAGGAAAAGGATTAATGGTCCATGCAGATGAGTTCAAGTTGCAGGATCGTCCATTGCTAGAACAACCATGCCACAAGGAATGTTGCATGTGGCGGTATGTAAGAAAAAGGTTTCATGGAAAATGTATTAGCTTTTAGCTAGTTATATGACAACTTAATGATAATTCATTGTAATAATTTTATAACAATGGTTAAGGGATGGAATCCCTTATAAGCCATTGAGTGAGGGGTGAAAACCCTCATGAGCGTTTAATAATAAGATTAAATGTTTGCTGGTTTTCACCCTACGGGGTTTCCAGGGTAAATTGGTGTTCAAATGGTGTGATTGCCTTTTGTGTCAGTTTGTTAATGATGAGTCCTTGATGTTGATGGTTCTTAATTGATGTGACAACCATAATGTCCTAGTACATGATTATTTAATATGGTTAAGGATATCAAGAAATGGATGCAAGGATTCATGAGACAGTTTATGTTATTACACTACCACAGTGGTGGTTAAAGGTTACGCAATGGTTATGCAACTTACTGTCTTTGATGGCAATTTACTTGATGTACTAATGAATATTATATCTAATGGTTAATGATGAATTGTGGAGTTGTGAATTGGTTAATTACTTGTGGTAATTTGTATTAAAAAATTCTAACTCCCTACTTTTACATGCGAGGTTACCGGGGTATGTGACAAGTGGTATCAGAGCTAAAGGTTGCAGTATGGGCGCCTTTGGGAATTGGTAAGCGGAAAAGAAATTGAGGTATGCCGTTAGTGGGCATTAACTCAGGTATGAGTTTATCCATTCACATATTGATTTATGTAGTACACTACTTTCGGCATGATATGTGTGATTCATGTTTATAACTGCTTTGAGTAGTAAATAATAAAGTTGTTGCATAACTATGTTCATGAAACTAGATTCCTGATGAGGATAAAAGACAATGAAACTTTTGTCACACCTAAGAACAATATTGAACACTCATTATACTTATGAACAATATTGAACATTCGTTGAGGAAAGTGACAACGAACTACCAACTTTTGATTTGCAAATATGGCAATAACAATGATGCATTTATTAAACAAGATTGAAGTTACAATGAATGAAACTTAATGAGCCAATGCATGAATATAAATTATGGGGAATATCCTTGAATAGGATGACAAATTGTCTTAAAAGGACATTAGAAGAACCCCTTTAGATATTGAAGATATGCAATGAGTCAAGTAGCGAAACTTGATTGTCATAACTAATTTTGATTATGTTTTGCCATGGTTTCATTAAGATGACTGGTAGTTGTGATTGGTTAGTATTGTATGACAACCAATATAACGTATGCCCACAAAAACATTGCTATACCATTCCATAAAACCCTATGTGACTTACGAATTCCGTCTTTAGGCTTCAAGCAAAAACAGTGGAACAGTGCCAATATTGCCAAATGGAGATATTTATTTCTATTAAATTTAAATAAATATTTTATTTTATCTTTTACTTTAAAAAGTTCATAAATATATAAATGATTAAAATAAAATTTATTAAAATTATATATGTGTTGGAGTAATATTAATTAAAAGTAAAATTTTAATATTATAAAATTGTTATTTTTAATTTGGTAATAACTTTAATATATTTTTAATAGTTTTAATTTAATTATATTATATATCTATAAAAATCTATAAATGATTAAAATAAATTTTTGTTAAAATTATGATATTAACTCTAATATTTTTTTAATAGTTTTAATGTAATTATATTATATATTTAAAAGAACGTATAAATATGTAAATGATTAAAATAAAATTTGTTAAAATTATGACATTATAAATTTTGTGGAGAGTTTCAAAATTATATTTGATTTTTGGAAAGGTTTTAATTTTTTATTAGGTTGATTTTAAGTAAGATCATTTTAAATGTTGAATAAAAGAATGATGCGAGAACTATACACCCAATAAGGGATGTTATCACAAGCATTGTGTCTCACATCTATTTGGATGCCTCTTAGGATAAGTTCTATCCCCACAATTAGCTCCCACTCTGAACACTTCCCCATGAAATTTGAAGACCTAAAACATACCTCTTAGCATAGGTTCTATCCCCCACAATTAGCTCCCACTCTCAACACATCCCCATGAAATTTGAAGTCCTAAGAGAATCTAAATGCCACAAAAACCTCCTAACATACACCTAATAAAGTACTTCATAGCTTATATAAGTAACAATACCCAGATAATGGAAAGTCATATATGTGTCGCTATATATCTATTATATTTGGGAAATGATCATTCCATCATCAACAAAGTCTTCCTTTTTGTTCCCTGGCATTTATTCTTTCCTCTAATACCTTTTGTATGATTGGATCGAAGTGTATTTGGCATCCATACTCGCAATTACCTCTTATATTAGTGCATCGGGTGTATTTGGGGTCCTTCTTCTCATACCTCTTGTATGATTGCATCTTGTATTGCCTTGGATTAGTTTGTTGATGAGGGGGTTGGGGTTGGGGTGGGAGAGAGATTTCTATTCTCCCACATTTGGGCTTTCCTCTTTCTTCTAGCCCCCTCTATAGTCACTTGTCATGTCTCTAGTTGCCTCTTTAATCCCCATATTGTTGCCTTTCTCATACCTCATTCTTTGTCCCATTTATATGTTTCACTTGCTTCAAATTGCATCCAAATATATCAAATTCATTTTTCCAAGCATATGGTGATGATTTGATCATTAATGGATTATTGGGGTCTATCTCATCTTTCATTTAATACTTGTTTGCATCCACTTAGGACCTCTACAAGAATAAATGAGAACCTTCCTATTCCGTCATAAGTTGTTTCCCTATGTGAAGCATATGTATGATAGTGACTTATAAATCATTCAAAACTATCTAGGTCAATTGGAGGCTAAGAAATGTGAATATGGGCATTCATTCCAATGACAAGTGATGTATGTTTCCATGTTCCACACATCCATATCATTCTCATTGCTCATTGAAAAGATATCATTGTTCTAGTTTTGGAAGGGTGTCTTGCTCTTGCAGTCACAAGTTTAAATCGAAGTAGATCCCAACCTTAAATATAATAAAGATAAGCATAGTGTTGATATACTTCATGTCATTGGTTGAGGTTTTCCTTTTGTTCTTTTGAAATTAACATCCACCATATTATAGGTGACCAAACAATACTTATGATGGAAAATTCAAGTGCACCTCTTGAGAACTTTTGAGTTTTCGACATATTATTTGCTTTGAGGCCATTACCCCTAATCCCTAGGTTGTTTATCAATATCCAAGAAAGAGGAATTGTTCAATGAGATGAACACTTAAAGAAAAATGCATAAAAGCATAAAGATAAATAGTTATTAGGAAAGGTAGGTCTACGCTAATTTCCCTCCTTAAAGGATTCTATATGCAAAATGTATAGCTCTTACGTAAAACCTTCACATCATTACTAGACTTTGAAATTCATTTCACGAATTCTTCTCGCTTCCTTTTCCATGACTTTCCATCACATTGCCTATCTTTTAATTAGGGACCTAGAGAACACACTTTGTCTTAGAACTTGACACACCTATAAGGCCTAATTGTTAATCCACCACAATAATACTTAGGAAAATTATAAAAGTAACCCTTATTATGTTTTGTTTGATGAAATCACCAAGGGTAGGACACTATATGGCACACCAAGAAGTTAGATGCACCACATCAAGTGAGAAATTTGCATTATGATCCACTTACCATGTCTTGGGATCCATGGCATCATAATAGATACATATACCTATTTTTTTACCATACTTGATGAGATTTGGATCTATTATGTTTTCTTGAGAAACATGTCATGACATTTGGATCCATCACAGTGCACCAAATGATTACAAGGATGCCACATCGTCACACATGTGGCATGAATCACTCTAACCTCTAATCTAATATTTTCATAATATTTCATAAGGTTGACGATTGCCAATTAAATTTCCCTAATGAACTAAATTACAATTTATATTTAATATCTATAAAAAAAAATTATTAAAATTTAAAAATTAAAATTAAATATAAAATTAGTAAATAATTAAATAAGATATATTTCAAATATTTGAAAAAAATAATTAATATATACTCCACTCTTGATTCAATTTTCCCTCAAAATTATATGTTCAACTATCAAACTATTTTAAATATAAATATTACTTATCCTATAATAATATTACATAACAATATAATATCAACAAAAAATAATAGGTTCGTACATTAAAACAAGAGAGGCTGCAGGGAAGCAAGTCCTTGCGTTGAGGGGGCTTGAAGAATGAAATGCATAGGGAGAAAGTCACAAGAAATTTTCAACTGAGGTGCCTTGAACTGGACTTGAAGAAAGAAACACATAGCGAGAAAGTCACAAGAAAGTTTCAACTGAGGTGCCCAAGTCACAATAAAATCTTGATCTTCAATGCGATATAAATAGTCCTCCTTGACTGCCAATCCCAAGGCTAATTCTTAAAGTGCAAGTGACTTTCTAGTTCAAACTCTTGCAATTATAAAATTCAACTTTCTAGTTCAAATTCTAGGAACTATAAAACTTCAATATATATAAGCGTGATGGCTATACTATGCAAATACCAAATCCAGTGAAAGACTTGCAGTAAGCGAAAGTTGATATACCAAATCGGAGCGAAAGACTTGCAGTCAGCGAAAGTTGATATAATATCTAGTAAAATCAGGTTGCTTATTCTGATCGTCCAATTTGTCAAAATCTTCATATTGACCAACATATTTTCATTCTAAAATCTTCATACTCACGAATAGAGTTTCATTCATTTTAATATATTTATGACATGTGAGGCCATGCTCATATTCATATGACACAAAGAGTAAACCAAACCACAAATATAATTCAATTGTGATAAAATTAGGCAAGTCTCTTGATTTGATGTTAGAATAAGCTTTGAGCTAATAATTTAGCACATAAAATAGCACATAAATCATTTGAGTACTGAAGAGCCAACTTTAATTTACATGATGATTTAGCAAAGAAGCCATTTGAGGTGAGAAAAATAGATTTATATATATCATGTATCTGGGGATCGTTGGCTGGAAACATTTTGAAAAAGGAGATGGTTGACTGGTATGAAAGGGGCTAATGATGATTTAGCACAAAAGCCATTTGAGGTGAGAATATATATATCTATATATATATATATATATATATATATATATATATATATATATATATATATATATATATATATATATATTTGAGGATCGTTGGCTAGAAACAATTTGAAAAAGGAGATGATCCACTGGTATGAATGGGGTTAGTTATAGATTCTTTAAAAAGTAATTTTGTGCTTTTGATCTTGGTTGCTTTAGAGAGAAAGAAACATTAATAGATTGAACTAAATCAGTTTTTTGATGATTGTGATTGAGCATAAAAATCATTTCAATAGTGAAGAGCCATTTTTTATTTCATATGTCTCCATCAAATAGCTGTAACTAATGTTTGAAATTCCAATGGTTTGCGCTCAATCGATTCCTCCATGGGGATGATGGGAATGTTATTGAGAGCTCTTCAAACTTTTTCTTAAAATTTGCAAACCCATATAACTATGTGCAAATACCAAATGATAATGATCAGAAATAAAGCTTCAGTTAGAGAAATCAATTGAAGCAAGCGAATAACAAGAATGAAGAGAGAAAATTAGAAAATACTTTAAATATTAATCGACTTACATTCTGAGCATCATTACCATATCTTGGGGATTAGTTACATGAGACATATTGAATATCGGCCCTTCAATCACCTGCAGAGAGTCCGCACATAGAACTTGGTATTTCTAGATAGCATATAGACAGTCCATAAAGGAACAGATTTGGGTAATCTATGATATAAAAAAATAGGTAAAAAGAAACATAATCTTGTAATTATGCCCAAATAATAGGACAAATATGATATTTTTTACCCACATAAAAGGAGAGTTGCAAAATATCTCAACCCTTCAATCTTTGTTCCTTTTGTCTATGTTGAATAGGTCCTACTAGCCCAAGAAAACATTGTGAGATCAAACAGAAATAATACGGATAACACTGGCTTAGCAATATGTAGGACTTTCCACGACAACGATAAAAGAAACTATAAAGCTCACAAAATTAGAACTAAAATAGCTTTGAGAAAGAAACATGGATGGATTGAGTTCTATACAGCTTAAAATTTCATCTGAACCCAAAAAATAAGAAAGAAACTACATAATCATTATTCTCGGGCATGTTTGTTAACGCGGAAAAGGTAGGAATTGGAATACCATTTTGATAGGTTGTCATATATTCAAAAATCCTCTAGATGAGGCTTGGGGCTGGTAAAATGAGTCTATTGAACCGCTTAAAATCACCTCTATTTCTTTGATGTATAGACCCTCTATCCCTTCTGATGATGCCCTCCCCTCCAAGAAAAGGACCAACTATTGTTGATCAGCATTCACCAGCTTCCCTTAGACCTCTTGGATTGACCACTTATAGAGTGTTCACAGACCTGCCATCACACTTGATAGATATGCTAGGTACCACTATTACGTGTTTCCACTAAATCTTGTTGATACAATTCCAAAAGCCTCTCCCCTCCCTCCCAGTGTAGCTGCAATAAATCTGTAGCGGTGTGAAGGGGGAAGGTTTGAAGCGTATGTCCTATGTCACAAGGTTAATCGAAAAGACCTTCATGGGTAGATTAAAAGACATAGTTATGTGTATCTATCTGTCTTTGTCAATGCACTAAGGTAGCTAGGAGAAGTATTCACATTCGCTTCTATATTTTAAGTACCTAGGAGAAGTTAGACCTAGGAAAAACATAATTACGCATAAGCAAAGATATGATCGGAGCTCTTCAAGAAACACTCCTTCTTCATAAGATGCAGAAGTGTGATCAGGCTCATAATCATACTCAAGCTTGCATTCAGGCTCAAATTCCTCCCTCAAGAAACCAGAGGTATGGCAGTAGAATCAAGAGTCACTTAATGCAACCATCTCATCAAAATAGAAACCAATATGGTATTCCAAGCTGTTGAGGCCATCCTAGACTAAGTCAACAATGTCACCTATGCCGCGAGAAGGGATGCCAGAAATTAAGGTGAGTAAGAAGAGCAAACCTCATTGTTATTTAAACCCTAGAAACTCATTTCCTATGTTCTTGTATCGTCTCTCTCTTTCGCTTGACCCTACAATGCCATTCCAGACGAGTTACACACTTGACCCTATAATGGAATACCGTATCTCTGAATAGCACAGGAGATGCACCACATGATGAAGTATCGACACAACTGAAGACCTGGGAGAAATGAAGGATTGTATGGACAAGACAAAATACTATGTATTTGGGATATCCCGCTAGCCAATAAGAGAAGACACTAGATGGTATATGCCATCATCACTTCTTATTTGCTAGCGGGATATCACAAACACAGAGTATGGTGTCTCGGCCATAAAATCCTTCCTTTCTCCCAGGTCTTGAATTGTGTCGATACTTCCTCATGTGGTGCATCCCCCATGCTATTCCGAGCTACGATATTCAATTATAGGGTCAAGTTTGTAACTCATTTGGAATCGCATTGTAGGGTAAAGCAAAAGAAGTAGATGATACAAGAACCTAAGAAATTAGTTTCTAGGGTTTAAATAATAGCCAGGTTTTCTCTTCTTACTCACCTTAATTTCTAGTGTCCCTTCTTGCGACATAGGCGATGGTGTTGACTCAGTCTAGGATGGCCTTGATAGCTTGGAATACCATATTGGTTTCTATTTTCATGAGATGGTTGCATTTAGTGACTCTTGATTCTGCTGCCATACCTCTGGTTTCTTGAGGGAGGAATCTGAGCCTGAATGCAAGCTTGAGTATGATCATGAGCCTGATCACACTTCTACATCTTATGAAGAAGAAGTGTTTCTTGAACAGCTCTGATCATATCTTCGCTTATGAGTAATTATGTTTTTCCTAGGTCTAACTTCTCCTAGGTACTTAAAATATAGAAGCGAATGTGAATACTTCTCCTAGCTACCTTATTGTAATGACACTGACAGATAGATACACATAACTTCATATCAATTTGCACTAGTGATATGAAGTGGTGATGGTATATACCTTATTCTTCCTCTGCCCTACCTCTTCCCCTCCTCCTATGCCTCATCTCCACCTCTTCCACCTCTTTGTGCCTTCTTTCTCACGAATAATAAAGAGAGAAAGAACAAGAACAAGAGAAAAGGGAAAAATGCGGGCCATCAATATGGATGGGGAAGCGTCGCCAATATAGGTTGTTATTTTGGAGAACAATATTCTGTATCCACAAAGTAGTAGCAGAAAAAGGGGGAATTACTCCAAGAAAAGAAGCATGGAAGTAAGAGAATTGAGCACCGAGTACCTAAACTAAGTTCCTCCTCTTCCTCGTCCTGAAATTTGAAGCCTAAGGAAAATTCCTCCTCCTCATGTCTCAGAGCCAAGAAAAGGGATGCCGATGAAAATGTTCATGATTTGTAACAGTAATTGCAGTTTCAGAACAGGAAGATTTATGATGCAAGGTCAAAAATTATGGGACCATTATTAGTAGTATTATTATCACTAGAAATATTTTCCATATATAATTGGTAGCAACAGTTGCATCATCATCATCAAGAACTAACAACCCATAGCTTCATTTGTTCATTCAAATTCATGGTGTCTCTAGACCTGTCTGTATTATGGATTCATCATGAAGTGGGTCTCATCATCAACATGGGATGTTGTCATAGCTTGTATAGATTCCAAACTCATCAATGTTCTTACCTGCTACAAGTGACACAGTAGCTCCTTTTTTCTATTATTGTTGTAACTCTGCAGTTTTCTTGTTTTTTATTGATAAGGAAGATCCTTGCATTTGTATTCATTTTTTTTATTTTCCAAGCTGGATTTGTGGGTGCAAGCCTAGAGGCATATGGTAATATTCTGCATGTAAGAACCTCCAAAAGAACAGTGTTAATCATTGATGGAATGCCTTTTTACCTTATTTAACAGTGATAAATTTACTACATTTTAAAACAGTTTACAGTGATAAATTGCTTATATGTCAACATAGTTTACATACTATAGATAGAATTAAATTTAGAAGGGTTTAGAAACAAGGACAAACAACAAGGTGGCTATAGATGACTCGATCATAAGAGAGAGGAAGGAAGGATGATTCACCTACAAAATGAAGGCAAGTTGTAGATTGCACATGTAAATGAAACTGTGTTTCTTTTCGAAATGTACATTGGTGAGCCATGAGAATCAACACATCATGAACTCAAGCAGCATAGAGGTGGAGCAATAGCACAAATTCGATCTGCATTCAACCCATATATTCAATGAAATTACAGTCTATCAAACCAAGTTAAGTCTATGTTGAGTTTGAGATTGATATCAGTCGATTCTTAAAGTTTTCTTGTTTTATATAACGCATAAGTCTTATGGTAAATCAGTCAAACATAATGCAGAGTTATGTTGATTACTTCCATCTATGCATTTGATATTAAATGGATTTTTAAATCCAATGCTTCATTTATATAATGGATTTTTTAATTTCACCATTACATATAAATTGAAATGCTGTAGACAGAGCCATAGGCCAACAGCCGTGAATTGGAAGATATGTGTGGTTTTTTGAAACGTGGAGAAATTGTTACAACGGTCCATTGACTATGTGAGATGCTGATCTAGAGAATGCTTCAGCAAGCTCCACAACTGATGAAGCTCGGCCCTGCCAGTACTTAACAGCTATAGTGTTTATCCAGAATGACTCGGAGCTTCATCTTGGATCTCTCTATGCTCCATCTGTTCTTCTCCATTAGAGCTGGATTTGACAAAAGACTCAGCTGCAACCTCCATCTGCGGTATAGTATTACTTTTCTCATCAGATTCCATACACAAATCTAGATTAGCTAATGCATTGAATAGGGGGGCACCTAAATCAGAAATTCCAGAAGGTATGCCTGATGCCAAAAGCGATGTTGTCACCCTGTCTTGACTGTCGTCTGCACTCGGTAAAACTGCATCTGTGTTGACTTCATTGAACTTTACTGAGTCAGGAATGTTTAAATGTGGAGAATTTGTATCTTCTTGGTCAGAGGCAGCATTCCCAGTTTGCATGATTTCTTATCACTTGTACAAAATTCTCATTTGTTGAATAATCCAAAATCGGACCAACAACAGATATATCCTGGGGAAAGGAAGGAAATATAGATGAACAAACTGTCTGATCATAACTTGTCTCGTTTTCAATTTCCTTGCTGCCTCTCTCACCAGACCCTGAATCGTAACCAAACGAGGTGGAAAAGCAACTCATTTCAACGTCTTTGTCACCATATTTATCAAATATTGTGTTCAGCTCCATTTTGATGATTGTGTCGTAGCATTGCCTGTCATTGTTGCAGCACCAAAGTGAATATCTAACTCTTTTTTTGAAAATAAATGAAGATACCATTACTTTCCCAGATATTAGAGGCAACTTTCTTAGAGGCAAAGGTCGTTGAAAGTTTCTCAGTGAATGATGAGTGACTTATGTACTAGTCTGAGTCAATCGGTTTTATTGGAAGCATTAATGTTCGGCTTCGCAAGGGGGAAGAGTTTGGATATTTGTGATAACTGTAAAGGGATTCAAAGTTTGAAAGTTTTTATGTGGGAGTTATAAGAGCACAACCATTACTATTGCAATACCTCCTACTTTCATATGTTTAACGAATTGTGTAGAGAAGTTTTATTGCATAATTCAGGTTGAAGATTTGTGCATCAATGAGCTAAGGAGGTTGAGTCAGTTTTTTGAAGACATTTTTCTTTCAAAAAAGTTCTAGAATTCTGATTCCATGAAGATGTTGTGAAGCTGAGTGATTATGTACTCCAAAGTTTAATAAAGATATATTTTTTTTGGTGATTATGTCCTAGATCTACCTGAAATTGAATAAGGGGATCTTAGGTACACAAAAAGTGTGTTGATGATGGTGCATGCTTCATGTCGTTTCATTTTTATTTGTGTCTAGTTTTGACAAGTAAATGATCTCATTTTATGCACACATAAAATACAATGCCAGCAAGCACAACACTTGTAACAAAATAGCTGCAAGGAAAGATAATTAAGCTCAACACATGCATTTGTGTTACTACAACAAATAATCAAATTTTTCAACATTGGCATTCTACCTCAACAAACAAATTCACTCAATACAATCAAGTTCATGAATCTGCAAGCTCTAGCATTTCAAAGCAAAGTCTACGTCACTACAATCAAGTTAATGAATCTGTAAACTTCCAAGTTTCAGAGCACAGTCTACATCAACATTATTGAACTTGTAATCAAACTCAAATTACATTGAATTGTAAGGGTGAATTCTTGGTTGAAACCGACACCCAAGTCTTGAATTGAGTCAAATTGAATTCATTGTAGTGAGTCATTAAATCATTAAGCATTTTTTGGGTGCATTTTCGACAGTGTTCGACACCCTTCCTTTAAGTTGAATCAAGTGAATGCATAGATTTTAACTGTAAAGCAAACAAGCAACAAGTTCACCTCTCCTGCAAGTGAGCATGAGTATTCATTCAAGCAATTTGCGTCAAAAAAGTACAAAGTTCAAAACTTCAAGCGAGCTGGAGTGAAGTTCATTGTAGCAACCATCAAGGCAACCAAACAAGTTCAACTCTAACACCAATCAAGCAAGTTGAGATCACCATCAGGTGAGCATGAATTCCAGAGTTTAAGCAAGAAAGTTCTACAACTATAGCAAGTGTTCCTAGCAAGTGCAATAAGCAACAAATCAAGCGAACGTGCCATTCAAGTCCCATAACAAGTAAGCTTGTCATGAACATAACAAAATCAAGTGAAAGAGTTCACAACATGACATCTACGACAAGATAGCCTGATTTCGAGTGAGCAAGTTTAGATGGCACAACATATTCAGTTGTTAAACATTCTTCACAGTTTGATCATCTCCAGTGATGAAGACATGGTGCACATCAACAAAGAAACTCTTGTTGATCTTTCACGGCATCTATGACAAACACATGAAACCATTGAGTTTCTTCAACTCGAGTCACAACTTCAAAGGAATGAATTGCAAGAAAAGAGTGATACTTTCAAGTCTTTGAACCATCCAGATGATAAGTCATTCATCCCAATAGCTTCAAGTGTCGAAGTTGTTCCAGTTCAAATTTCTTCCAAACCCATCATCAAGCCCTGGGAAGAAATTCAAAATAACAAGAATCGACGAGGCTTAGGATATGTCACTGATGACACCAACTTACATATCCCAGATTATTCCAAGCCAATTAAATTCGTCAGTGCAGGATTTCTTGCACAACATACCTCAGTATGATCTGAGAAAGTTGTAGACAAACAGAATTGCACACAACCTGAAGTTGAAGTCCAACCGAAATTTCTCCTTATCAACGAATCGGTCATATCTAAGATCAGTGTTTTGATCTCCATCCTTGTTTCCATTGTGGCAAGCCCAATCATTCCTCAAAAAAATGTCGCAACCAACAAAAATCAACAAGATTGAAGATACATTATGAATGGATCAATCCTTGGGAATGTTCATCCACAATCAAAATATTTTCTCAATTCTACAACTGACTACAATCACACATAGTGTAGCCAACAGTGAACCGATGATGGTACTATCAAGTAGTTGAATGAGGGAGTACAACAGTGAAACTTTCCTACACCTGAAGGGGGGGAGTTCAGATATATTTTGGAGAAGATTGTCTCTCTTTTCAGCTAACAAAGGGGCAAAAATGTCAATGAAATTGACAAGTGGTTGTCAGACTGAAAGTCTCAACAACATCAGTGAAGCAGCCAGTGGGCATCTTCATCAGCCAGTGGGCATTTTTCTTCAACAGTGAGCATCAACAAATTCGCCAGTGGGCAATCAACAGCAAAAGCAGTAGTGAGCAGCTTTCATCATAGAAAAAGCAACATTGAGTTGTTTTTCGACATCATCAGCCAGTGGGTGATCATCATAAGCAAACACACTAGTGGGCGTTCATCAAATTGTGTCAGTGGACATCGGATGCTATTTTCAAGCAAAGGACAGTTCGATCCTTTTGCAGCTTGGCACATGATGGAGTTGTCAAGTGACATTCAGAGATGAATCAGACATACAACTGATTCATGTTCTCTTCATATTTGAGTTTTTCTAGCATCCAGCATTGGCGGTTTTTTAGGCAGTGTTTTTTTGAGGAGCAACTTTAGAACTTGGCAGATGGTTCCTTGTTCTTTTTGAATTTATCATTGGGGGGGGAATGTTAGCCTCACCCTCTTAAAGACAATTATAAATCCAAATAAAATAATTAATTAAATTTAATCATGAGAGTTACTTCCTCCAACTAGGGAGTTCAGTTAGGAGGACAGATGAACTCTCCAACTAGTTATCCTAAGTTAGTGTGTAGTTGAGAAATTGTCTCAACCAAGTGAGTCTAAGATAGACGCACTATCTTAAGACCACTTGCTCATGTATTCAAATGTATTATTAAATTATTTGAACAAGCGAGAATACCTGAGGAAGCCATGAGGCTTCAGTATTTTCCACCAATATTTTGTGTCTGGTTTTAATGTGTGTTTTCTGTAATCTGTTTGAGTTAATTTCATTTTTCAATAGTTCAAAAAATATATGTTAGTTTAATTTTAACGTAAAATGTTTACCTATTAATGTTAGCATTAATCAATTGAAACACAAATTTTCCAAGTGATTCAAAACTTTACCTAAGTTTGCTTAGGCTACCTCAGGAAGAGGCCAAATAAAATGGCGAAAGAGATTGCACTATTGAATATACACTACGAGCCTAAATACTTTGGTTATTTTGACCGTTCATGAAAATAAGAAACTGAAATTAATGCTAACCCCCACCATTTCGATTACTATAGTCCCAGTCATGCCTGTGGTAGGGATTAAAAATAATAATCAATTTTCATGCAAGACAAAAGGCACCCACCTAGTGTTTGACACCATCCTAATATATGAAAGTATGTAGGACACATTTGTTTTAGGGCCCATTTGTTGTTGCATTCTATGAATTCAGTTCCTTAGTCTCCCTCAGATTGATCAGGTTCACATTCAACCCTATATTTTTAATGATGTTTTATGAATTTTGTTCGTGTTCTCCCTCTGACCAATAATGTACGACCATCCGCCAAACATAAACCACACATTATCTCAATATCAGATGCCATCTCAAATATCAAAATCAAAGTTTAATTTGAATGGCATTGATTCGTCGTTAAAGTCGTTAATGCTAAGTCCTTTGAGGGCAGAAAAAAATCAATATTCATCCATCCGACAAATTTTCACGCACCATCTCAATGTCGGATTCCAATTTTGATTTTCAATAGTTCTCAAAGTAGCTAATCTTAAGTTATATATATGACATTATATATTCATTAATTTAATTTTTCACCGTTTTTTACAAAGATTTTAAATTGATATTTTTAAAATTTGTATAATTACTTTTTATTTATGATAAATAACAAATGTTATAAAATAGTAAAAAAAAACTTCAGATTTTCAATAATTCATTAAATTTTCATTTTTAATATTTGATTGATCAATAAGTATCAATTGATCACACCATATTTTTTTAGAAAATTAATTTCTTTTTATTTGGTTTTTATGATAAATTCAAGTCAATAATTTTAATGCTATGTTTTTATGTTTTTTTTTTATAATAAATTTGATTGGGATAGAATGAGTTGTCAAGAACCAAAAAACTACTCCAGAAGTTCAAGACCCAAAGGACTGCCAAAAATAGTAAACTGTGCTACAATTAAGGAAACTGAAAGAACAATAGTGAGGGTACAAGTGGAATAGGCGGGTGGTCACCAACATCCACCTAGATCATCCCCCGCACCTTAGGAAGAAATGATCTCCATTGCGTTGAGTTCCTCCATGAGATGAGGAAACTTTTGTTGAACTTGGTCCCTAGTGAGTCATTTTCCTTAGTGCAGGAGTTGGATGACTTTGACAACTTGATACAGTTGAATCTTCTGTTAGCGAGTGTTCGTGATCTATGTGTCCATGATTTGATCAATTGCAACTTGTTCCATGTAGTCTGGCTTTTACTCTATTGGTGTGAGTTATTCTGCAATGTCGAATGTGTCAAGTAATCATGGAAGGTATGGTCGAAGGCGATCCCCATTGAACACTAGGTGCAAGCCAAGGAATGGGGGAATGTTGAGATCAAAATCATTATCTCCCATAGCCTTGGTGATGGTTTATGCCCCATATCAAAGCCATCGAATCCTGCAGTGGGACCTCGCGAGCCGCTCCTTCTGTAAATCTAGCCAAAATTTGTCACCCACCTAGAACTTATGTGGCACCTAATGCTAATCATGTCGCTACTTGTACTTAGCATTGCCTTTTTCCAATATGCCATGGACCTGTTGGCAGATGTGTTGAATTTGCTCAGGGAAGCTATTTGACTTTTCAACTTCGGACTGGACATGAGCGGAATCTGCCCGAGTCGCTGTAAATGGTATGGCCACATCAATGGGACATAATGGCTGGAATCCCAAGCCCACTTGAAAATGGTTATGGCCAGTCGAGTTGTGGAGAGCCCGGTTGTAGCTGTGTTGGACATATGGGGGGCTCTCATCCCATTTGTTTGGATACTTTGAGTTGTACATGCACAGAATGTGTACAATCATCCAGTTGACAACCTCTGTCTGACCATTAGTTTAGGGGTGGAAATTTGTGGACTTGGTGAGCTTGGTGTCTAGCATCGACCAAAGACTGGACCAAAATGTACTGAGGAACCTACTGTCCTGATATGAGATGACAGATTGTGGGATCCCCAAGTGTACCCACACTCGTTCAAAGAAGAGTTTAACTGTGGCTTCTACTGTGATACTCTTCTTGCAGGCCGCCATAATGGCCATCTTCGCGAATCTCTCGACAACCACAAAAACATAGTTGTTGCCATGCTTAGTAGAAGGAAGGCTTGACATGTAATCTATGGAGATGGATTTCCAAGGTTGACTATGGGTAGGAAGTAGAGTATAGAGGCCTTGCTTCTTAATGGTCGGTTTGGCAATGGCACAAGCACTGCAAGATCTGATGTACTTCCCGACATCATGTCGAAGATTCAGCCAATAGAAATACTTCTACAGTACTGCAACAGAGCATCCTGGAGGTGAAAATTTGGAACTTTCTGACCCTCCAAGAGTGTATGGTATGTGTGGCCAAATTCTGGGTCGCTTTTATAGAGAAGTGGCCAATCAAAAGTCTCGTGCCCAGAAGGGTGATGAGCCTCTATATTAGACATAAATTAAGGCCCATGCCTCTGAGTTAAACATAAATTAAGGCCCATATTACTATCCTTCAGCACATTTAAACTCTCTTTTTGCATTAGATAATGTATTTTTAACTTTAATATATTCATTAGGAAGGTTTATGAATAATTGCATATTTGTGCCTAATATTATTTATTTTTGTGGAATATTATGAGAATATTGGGCAGATTATGAAGATTTGGAGGAGGAGAAAATTTAGGGACTTGCTCCCTACTACATGAGGATCAATACTAAATAATAAATGAACAATATATTATGGAATTATGGCACAAATTGTGGAACTCCAATGATTGAGAAAATCTAGGAATGTGTTCCCTACCATTTAATGCAGATTCCTAGTATTGGGAACCAAATCCACTAATCAAGGTTTTTTGGTGGGGAAATCTTCCTCCATTCTTGGGGAATGATTCCTAATCATTTTTTATAATTACCAAATTGAATTTTACTCCACTGATAGATTTTTATTAGTCTACTTGTAGAGAGAACTCGTATTTTGGCAGTGCCATTGTATTTTCTTGTAGGGATGTAATTGTATTGATCAAAATAATGAGGATTGGTGTCACGTTCAACTTCTAAATATTGTTATCCTGCATAGGTTTCTTAGTTTCCTTGGGCTTGGCCATCCTAGGACCCTCAGATCCCTTTTGTATCCTTTGCTTTTCTTCTTGTCACTTCTTATTCACATGCATCTCTTGCTTCTGTTTCTTTTTATTTTTGCATTTAGTATTAATGATTTCTTGTTGTAGGATTGGGTTAAATGGTTGACGTAAGTTCTTTTGTAGGATCAAAAGAATCACTTCATCCTTGGAAAATATTTGGAAGGTTATAGTAATCATTGAGCTACTTGGATTAGTCTTCTTATTCCGAAATCTAGATGTCTGGAACTCCTTTGTAGCAAAGAACAATAATTTTTCTGCTATTTTTAAGAGCATGCTAATTAGCTTCAATCGAGTTGGTTCCACTTGAATTAGATCAAAAAAAAATTCTATTTAATAAAAAAAATTACCCCATTGCATTTTTCACTTGATTAGGTTATGCATTTGATAGATTTACTAGCTCACTAGTTCTCAAATTTTAGATTTTTAGACTAGTAATTTTCCGTTATTTAATAAATATTTCCCATGTATAGATGAATTTGTGGATAGATGCAGAAAATATTGAGTGTTATTTCAGGAGCTTCTACATTTCAGGGAGACCTCATATCCTTCACCTCATCCAAGCCTCATCCACCCATGTTGCCAAAATCCACTAAAGTCTCAATTTTAATTCTTGTTTTATAAGCAAAAATTGCCATTTCCATTGAGCTAATCTACTGATATTGAAGCCCTTGTTTGATTTCTAGGTAGTTTCCACCACTTCTATGCCTTATTCTTCCATTATCCACCTTTCCCAAGCTCCATTCTACCTTCTAGACCACTTCCTAAGGTTTTAGTCTATTTTTTGTAATAAAGCAGGGGATCCTGTAGACATCTTATAGGAACTAGAACATCTTGTACGAAATCTAGTGGCGGCCTGTTTTGATCCCTAATTGAGAAAAATCATCATTTAAGATAGAATTAGACCTCTACTCAACCTCCAAGCCATCAAAACCATTGTACCCCTCTTCCTCCACACTTGTCTCCCCTACCAAAGAACGAGGAAAGATTAGCATTTGCATTTATAAAATGAAAAGATAAAGAAAAATAGTTCTTTTTATTTCTTAATTAGCACATGCATGCAACAGTTAATACTCCCTAGATCTAATTCCATGCTCAATTAGTTTAAATCATCACATGTAATAAATAGGGTTAAGTTAGGTTTCTTTTACATTTAGTTCATGATCTTTATGCAAGTAGAATATGATTTTTACTTATACTTTATTTCTTGCAATATGTTAGGGTTTCCATTTCCAGTAGTTCATTTTTTGCAATTAGTTCAGGATTTTATTTCAGTACATGCACTCCATTACATCATGAGAGCACATTAAGGACACATTGTATGTTGCACATATAGTGCCGATACCTCTTAAATTTGTACGAACCCCAGGTTGATAATTAAAGTCGGTAGCCTTGGGAGTTGCATAATTCTTGTTGCAATACTAAGGCTCATCACTTTTTGGCACCATTTCTAGGGAGGTGTCAAAGTATGCATCGTTTTCTTCCCTAGTTGATCCATTTCTTTTTAATTTTTGTAAAAGAAAAAAAATAATTGCATTAGGCATATTTCATTTCAAAAATAGAAAAGTGAATTGCATTAATGTTTTCATTAAATCATAAAAACAAAAAAAATCTCTAACACCAATGCACCCCCCCATTTGATCATGTGGTGTAGTAAGAACCACATCACCATTCACTTTTGCAGGTAGAAGAAGAAGATGGAAAAAAATGTAGGAAAAATGGATGGAGATGATGACGATGAGGAAGACCCTCTCAGATTTCCCATTCAAGATACTGATGGTAGTGTGCACATGAAGAACATCCCTCAATATTTTCTTCCAAAATTTCATGGTCTAAGGTCAGAGGATCCAAAAACCTTTCTCTTTGAATTTGAAATTGTTTGTAGATCTTATGGTTACTTATTAAAAACTCAAAAACTGAGACTGTTTCTGGCAACATTGAAGGATAGAGCTCTTAAATGGTTCATGAGTTTAGAGACTAATTCAATAATATCATGGAATGATATGCAAAATATATTTCTAGAAAAATATAAAGATCATGATCTTAAAGAAGAAATCTTTAGAATGAATCAAAGAGAAGATGAGAGCCTATAGGATCTAATAGAGAGGTTCATGTATAACGTTAAAAGGGAAAAACTACATCATTTAGGATCTGACACACTAAAGACCCTCTTACTTAGAACCATTAGGGATGAATGGATTAATCTCCTTGATCTCATGAGTAGAGGTGATGTATACCAATTATCATTTAAAGAAATTTTTGAAACATGAAAACACATATCAAGAAGAAGGGAAAGAGTAAGTCAATCAGCATCAAGATCGGTAAGTCAAGATAAACTTGGAAATTTGTTTGATAACTTTAAAGAAAAAATTCTTAACAATCTAACTGAAAAAGTAGAAATGTTAAGAATACAAAATGAGAACAACAAAGATGCTGGAATTTTTGTTGTCCATGCATATTCACATGATGTTAAATGTTGCTCCTCATTACCAAGGTTGAAGAAAGTTCACCAAGAGGACAATGGAGAAAGTTAATTGCCAATGCATCTATGTTATGTAGCTCCAAGAGGACCATGTCACCCTATTCAACCTGACATGATGCAGGAGCCTAATTCACAATTTTAAGCTTATGCACATCCATCTCAAAGTAATTGGAATGCACCCTTTCCTTAGCAAACTTGGCCATATCAACCCCAAAACCAATCTTGGCATCAAGGTTGGCAGGGAACTTATGGGAGTCATCCACAATATCCTCAATATCTTCCATACCCAACTCCATGTTATCCCTACCATTCACCTCCACCACAACCAAAACCCCAACCACATCCATATCAAATATACACTACCACTCAACTACCTATACCACCATTTCCAAACCCATAGATTGAAGTAGCTCAACCCACTTAAAATGCCGAGGTTCAACACTTCCAAACATCTTCTCTTGAGCTAAATGGTATTTACCATAGCTCAGGAATGACATTACAAAAAAGTGATTCCCTTGATGCCAATGAGGAAAAACATGTAAAAAACGAAGTTTCGAAAGAGAAGAACAAAGAATCATGGGTTGCACTTGATGAAGAGCAAACATCAAAATCCTCCATGTATTCAAGAGAACAATCAGCACAAAGGGGAAGATTTGAATTTCATGGAAGAATAAGACATCCAAGATGACCCAAATCAACAAGAAAACCAAGGACATGAAAGTTATATCGAGGTTTGGCTCGATAAAATCAACAAGGTGCAATAATACTCTCTTCTTCAATAGTGCTTGATATCATCAAAGTCAAAGCATTTGATCACTCAAATTCAGGTACATGTCAAAGCATACATTTCAAGCCTACACATTAGTTTTTCTGTCATCTTCATGTGCACATGGATCCATTGGAGGTATTCTTATACTTGAAAGTGATTTTGTTTTTCAACTAGGGTAGGGTAGAAAAAATAAATGAAAAAAAAGAGAAAAAAAAATCTCAGGTGAAAACCTCCTTTGAGGTGCCTAAGAGTGGCTCATTGATTGAAAACCTCTACGAGGTGGTCAATGGGTTGGGAGAAAATAAAAAAGAAAAGAAAGAAAAGATCCTAGGTGAAAACCTCCTTTGAGGTGCCGAGGTAGACCTACTAGTTGAAAACCTCCTTGAGGCAGCTAGTAGGCCTGGAAGAAAAAAAATGAAAAAAATAAAAAAATATTTGCTCCATGTATCTCTCGGATGAATGCATGGACTCTCTAACATCTCCAAGCAACAAGAACAAGTTTGTACCAAAGAAAAAAATTGGTCAAGACTAGTCAACAGAAGTCAAATTTTGACTTTCTCCTTCTCAAATTCTCCAACAAGGCCAAGGCCATGCCAATCGATCACCCTCATCTATTTCCACCATCCACCCATCATTCTAAATCTTTTCCCATTCAGTTTACTTGTTGTCCTAAAAAACGACAGGAATGCTCTGTTTTACTACAAGCAACAAAAATACATAGAGCATAAATTTATTTTTGCCATAACCTAAAAAACATGCATCCATTCACCAATCGGTTTCAGGGGGATATCCATATGTATGATAGTAACATGCTCAAGTAATTTCAACAAATTCTCATGCACAATTTTCGAGAAATTGGCCTCCATCACCTACATCCATTTTTTAATTTTCTCAATATTTGTGCATCAGTTTAAAACGTTGTTTCATGGGGAGATGCATATGGGTGATGGTAAAATTCTAAAGCAATTTCAGCTAATTCCAGTGCATGGTTTCCAAGAAAGCAGTCTCCATCACCTTCAGCCATGTTTAATTTTTCTCGAGATTCGTGCATCCATTGGACAAGATTTTTTTATGGGGAGGTGCATAATGATGAGGGAAATGTGATCATAAAGTTTTAGATCAATCCATTCTACCATTTGGGAGATATGGACAAAACAAGTCTACTACAAGAGGTTGTCCTGAATTACTACAAGATCTCTACAGGAAGGCCGAGAAGAAGCTATAAGAGGCAATATGATGGAGAAATGGATCAAAAGCTCATGTATTATTTAGGGAAGTTTGATATAGGTCCCCCAACACCCCTTTCATCACTCATCCACTCCATCTAACCAAAAGCCATCTTCAAATTCCACTCTATCTTACATGAAAAAAAAAGACCTCTGGGTGAAAACCTCTTTTGAGGCACCCAGGGCAAGAAACCAGGATGAAAACCTCGTTTGAGGCAACCTAGTTGTCTTTCGGAAAAAAAAGAAGAGAAAAATCACAAAAATAGTGGCAGGGACTTCAAACCTGCCCACTCATAACAATTCTGGTTTTTGTAGGTTTGCAAGAAGATAATAAACATGGAGATGAGAGGGTAGCAAGCATACAAAACACCAATTTTTTCTTCATCCATTTCATCTCATCCATAATACTCATGTTCCTTCATCCATACTCAACTCCAGCAATAGAAAATTTCCAATTTCAGGTAAGTCTATGTTTTCTACAAGATTTCCTGTAATTACTATAGGAGTTTCTTGTATGTTGGAAATAATACTGAGAGGGGGGGGGGGGGGGGGTGAATCAGTATTATCAGATCATTAAAACTTTTTCAATGCTCAAAAACATATACGCTACTTCAGTTAAGTGAACCCGCGTGTACACGCTGCTGTGTCTAAAGCAACTAGCGTATATCCAGAAATCTTATGATTCAGTTAGCTTATCTTCAGTAAATGCATCAGAACATTATTAACCATATTAACAGTAAACAGGTGCAGTATAACATAACAGATCATCACACAAAAGCCACACACATGAACACAAAGATATAAGGTGGAAACCCAATGTGGGTGAAAACCACCTGCTGCAAGTCATCTCAATCTTCTTCTTAATAAGAAAATCCTTTTACAATATTTGTACTGGTGCAGTCTTATACCAGTACGGGAGCTACAACCCCCTTTGCTCTTGTACTAGCCGATCCATTTACTAGTACACAGGCTGTTACCTGCTACAATGCTCCAAAGATCTCCCTTAGCTTTTGTACTAGCTTAGATACTAGTACGTAGGTGCTTGCCTACAATCTTCTCTCCTCCAGGTACCACGTTTCATCAATTTTCAGACTGGATACACTGAAGCACAACACATAATCTGAAAGGCCACTTTTCATCCAATTTTCATACTGGACCCATAACTATCATTGAAGCTCAAAACAATCATCAAACTCTGAATCACTGAAACCATGTTAACAACACCGTCACCAGAACACAGAGCAGACACAGAACTCTGTAATAACCATCAGACCCATCTGCAACTTCAAATGTCAAGCTTTACAATGTATACGCTACTTTGATGAATCAAACCCGCATGTATATGCGCTTTTGCCAAAGACAACCCGCGTACAGATCTAAAAATAATTTCTCATAACTTGCAGCTGTACCAGACATCAGTTATACTCATAACACTTATAGAACAATACATGCGTCAGTATGTAGATCTAGAATAAGCATCATAAAGATAGTTCATTTCAAACCATTTGATCCCGATCTCTCCTTAGATCTTGTTCTCCATCAACCGGTGAGATCTCTCCTTAGCTCAGATCAAGCAATGCATCATCAACCCATAACCTGCATACTGGATCTAATACTTCATCAGATATTCAAGACATTTCAGATACACTTGCCTAATGATTTCCTTCTCCTTATATAGCCTTAGGCCTTGTTCAATACCAAGAGCCAAAACCATAGAAATCCAATACCATCAACTTCAAAAACTAGGGATCAACACGTCCGTCGAGACACCAAGGTCCAAAACCATAGGCACAACTTCCAAGGAATAACCGCCGTGGACCAAAGATAAGTTTTCCACATACACGCGCTTTTACTGAAGCCAACCGGCGTGTACACGTGACTTGGTATATAGCGAACCTGCGTATACGCGACTTGGTATATAGTGAACCTGCTTGTATACGCGACTTGGGCTTAATGAACCTGCGTGTATGAACTTTCTCTTCTTCTTATAGTCTGATCATCAATTCCTTGCTGCTGACCTTCTGTACTATGATTTGTCATCAGTGTGTTTTGCCATCAAGGACAACACTTATCTCATAATGCCAACAATCTCCCCCTTTGGACTTGATGGCAAAGCTAACTTGTCACACTTAGAACTATCATCTGATTCCTTTGAGCTGTCCTCCATCAGTCACATCTGATATCTCTTCTGAAGATTCATCGAGTTATACATAAGTGAGATATTCTTCTATCAGAGGGTTGCCATCAAGTACAACACATGCATCATAATGCCAACATTGTAGTGCTACAAGAATTCCTAAAAATTTTCAAGAAAGGAAGTTCGATGGAAAAAATATGATGCAGGCCTATTTTAGGATAGGAAAAAAGGACATTGACTTTACCACATCTCAGCCAACACTTATCATGAACATGTCACTCTATGGCCACACCTTCCACTCATTCCAATACCTATTTACCCACCAATGGAGAAAGGACAAAAAATTTCAAAAAAGGGGCATCTACAGGTCTTCATGTAGTAGTACTATAGGAAACCTTGTAACAGCCTATTTTGAGGTAATAGCAAGCTCCAGGCCTAACCTTTAGCACCGTGATTGAAAGAGGAGAATCATAACTACAGGCACAATGAAACTCCTCCAGATCTTAGCAGCAACACAAGAAGCTAACACCTACACATCAACAAGAAGACAACCCATCAGCAAAATAAGATCAACAAAACAAAAAAAGATAGTCAAGAAGATGTACCTAAGTCATGAGCACCACAACAACATCAACTCAGTAGCAACATGCATGTCTCTCCAACAACCATCAGGTAGGTATAGGTATTCAATATTCTTGATCACTTCTCTTGAGCATATTATACTTAGAAATTTGTTGTCAATGCATGCGAGATGAGGTTTTATAAGCTAAGGATAGGTCATTAGTCTCAACCACCTTCAACTAGTTAATTTTAGCTCACTCATTCACTCATGCAATGTGGAAAAGTCAAATTATGAAGGGTGATGATTTCAAGGAATGGGCACAACAGTTAAAAGATTTTTTTTCCTTTCAAAGGCCAAGTCACCTTAACACTCCAAGCCCTCGATCTACTTCATATCCACTATCTATCCATCATTCATCCTTATCATTTCATAATTTCAAGAACAAACCCTACACTTTGCCTCACCATGAAAATTTCTTGAATAAACAAATAGAGCATCCTCTCCATTTTCACAAACCTACATTACTCCCTTTGAGCCCTAGAATCATCCTCCAAACCCTCTTCATCATTTCTCATCACTCCCATATAGTTAGAAGACGCTCAAAGAGGAGGAATGACTGCTACAAGAAGGAAGAATGCTGTTACAAAAAGGAAGAAAGGAAAAAATTGTGCTAAAACCCAAAATGGTAGTGCCTATGAGAGACCTAATCAAAATAGGGAACTCGAAGGCCATTAGGCAATCATCTAGGCCACAAAATAAAAGAATAAGGCAACAAAAGGAAATAAGGCATTCACCATTAAAACAGAACTCAAACTAGAGTGATGAAAACAGGTTTTCCAAGAGGTCTCTAATCTCTTTCTAGTTTTTTCCAAGGCCTAAAAGATGTTATAGAAATGGGACAAATGCATGGGAGTCAAGTTGAGGGCCTTCCCTAGGTTCAAACTATCATTTATGCTCAAAACATGTTTCCTATAGTTTTAACAGGGTTTCCTGTAGTTTTGACAAGAATTACTACAGGATGTCCTAGCTCTTATCTAAAGGCATCTTGAAGGTTTCAGAGGTGTAAAAGTGGTGGAACAAGGTAGCAGAAGGTTGATAAGGATGTCGAATACCTTGCCAAACTGAAAAACATTCAAGAATCAAATTTGAATAAGTGGAAGAAGGCAAGCTAATGGTCTCAAGAAACAATGATTTTCCTATGCACAAATAGATTTTTGGGCTTGTCCTTTCAAAACTTACAACCAATATTCTTAAGAGAAATGAGTGAGAAATGCACAAGAGGGAGTCCACCAGGGCCATCAATGAGGTACAATGAGGTCACTAGGTTTCTCAATGGATCAGCAACACTTTCAACAGTGGGGTATGATGGGCCTCTAAATTAGAAATAAATTGAGGCCCATGCCTCTGAATTAAACATTAATTAAGGCCCATATGACTATCCTTCAGCAAATTAAACCTCTCTTTTTGCATTAGATAATGTATTTTTAACTTTAATATATTCATTAGTAAGGTTTATGAACAATTGCATATTTTTGCCTAATATTATTTATTTTTGTGGAATATTATCAGAATATTGGGTAGATTATGAAGATTTGGAGGAGGAGATAATTTAGGGACATTCTCCCTACTATAGGAGGATCAATATTAAATAATAAATCAACAAGATATTATGGAATTATGGCACAGATTGTGGAACTCCAATGATTGAGAAAATCTAGGAATGTGTTCCCTGCCATTTAATGCAGATTCCTAGTATTGGGAACCAAATCCACTAATAAAGGGATTTTGGTGGGGAAAGCTTCCTGCTTTCATGCGGAATGATTCCTAATCATTTTTTGTAAGTACCAAGTCAAATTTTCCTCTAGGGATAGATTTTTATAGGCTTCTTGTGGAGAGAACTCGTATTTTGGCAACTCCATTATATTTTCTTGCATGGATGTAATTGTATTGATGAAAATAATGAAGATTGGTGTCATGTTCAACTTATAAATGTTGTCCTCCTGCTTAGGTCTCTGAGTTTCCTTGGGCTTGGCCATACCAGTAGCCTCAAATCCCTTTTGTGTCCTTTTCTTTTCTTCTTGTCACTTTTTATTCACATGCATCTCTTGTTTTTTTTTTCTTTCTATTTTTGCATTTAGTATTAATGATTTATTGTTGTAGGAATGGGTTAAATGGTTGATGTAAGTTCTTTTGCAGGACCACAAGCATCACTTCATCCTTAGAAAATATTTGGAATGTCATAGTAATCATTGAGCTACTTGGATTAGTCTTCTTATTCCCAAACTAGATTTCTAGAACTCCTTTGTAGCAAAGAATAATAAATTTTCTGCTCTTTTTTAGAGCATGCTAACGATCTTCAATCGAGTTGGTTCCACTTCCATTAGATCACAAAAAATTCAATTTAATAAAAAAATTTACCCCATTTCATTTGCACTTTATTAGGTTAGGCATCTGATAGGTTTACTAGATCACTAGTTTTCGAATTTGTAATTTTTAGACTAGTAATTTTCTGTTATTTAATAAAAATTTCCCATCTATAGATGAATTTGTGGATAGATGCAGAAAATTATGTGATTTATTGTAGGAGTTTCTACATTGTAGGGATACCTCATCTCATTTGCCTCATCCAAGCCTCATCCACCCATGTCGCCAAAATCCACTAAAGTCTCAATCTGAATTCTTGTTTTATAAGTAAAAATTGCCATTCACATTGAGAAAATCTACCCATCTTGAAACCCTTGCTTGACTTCTGGGTAGTTTCCACCACCTTCGTGACTTATTCTTCCATTATAAACCTTTCCCAAGCTCCATTCCACCTTCTAGACCACTTCCTAAGCTTTCGGCTTGTTTTTTGTAATAAAACAGGGGATCGTGTAGACATCCTATAGGAACTAGTACATCTTGTATGAAATCCTGTAGCGACAAGAATTACCACTCCTAAAACTCTCAAGACAGAAGGAAATATCAACAAGAAAAGGGTTCAAGAAGTGAATGATCACATCAAGAAATGAGAAATGAATCCAACCATATCTTGTAATCCATAGCCCGGAATTACCACTCCTCAAACTATTAAGATAGAAGGACATACCAAGAAGAAAAATGTTCAAGAAGTGAAAGATCACATCGAGCATCAAGAAATGAATCCGACCCTGTCTTGTAAAGCATTGGAAGAAATTAACACTCCTCAAACTCTCAAGATAGAAGGACATACCAAGAAGAAAAAGGTTCAAGCAGTGAAAGATCACATCGAGCATCAACAACAAGTTCTCCAACTTTTAAAGGATAACGCCACTTTGGTGCAGAATCGAATGAAACAACAGATATATCAACATCGCAGTGAAAAATATTTTGATGTAGGTGATTGGGTATTTTTATGGCTACATCTCAAGAAAGCTATTTATGAGAAGGAAATGTTGGCAATACTACATGCACTTAAGAAATGGCAACCTTACCCAATGGGAAGACATTTCAAGGTAAAAATGGATCATGATAGTCTTAAATACTTTTTAGAACAAATATTATCTATAGAAGAATAGAAAAAATGGGTCACAAATATGTTGGGTTATGACTTTGACATCATCTATAGAAAAGGGAAGCAAAATTTTGTTGTCGATGCACTCTCAAGAAAGGATGAGGATGTGGAAGCATTGTTTTGTGCTATTTCTATTATCCAACCATATTGGATAAATGAAGCAATGGGTGAATGGAAGAAGGATGAAGAAGTATGGTCACTGATTCAAAAGTTGTAGAAGATCCCAATTCAAACAATATTGCTAGAACTTGAAGAGGAAGGAAAAATCATATTGGAACCTAGAGCATTCATAGAAATAAGAACCCGACAGCTACGAAATTGATCAATTTCAGAGTATCTCATCATGTGGAAGAACTTACCCACTAAAGATTCCACATTGGAGGACAAGAATTCTGTACAGAAGCATTAAGAACTACTCAAGCATTGAGGACAACACTTTTTGAAGGAGAGGGGCATGTTAGGTCCCTATACTACTAGTGTAACCCCTTATTGTTATTAGTACAACCCTCTTATTATATTGTTGTGCCCATGTATTCCCCATATTTTTATTATTGTGCCCTTACATTATTGTTGTTATGTCAGCTCTAATTATATTATGACCCCTTAGACTCTTATATATAGAAAGGAGATCTTGTCATTTGTATCATCAAGGAATAATTCATTTGTGTAATGTAAAGGAGGTTGCCCCCTCGAAGAGGCTGAATTCTAAGGCGTTGATCTATCTTTTATATCTTTTTGTGAGTTGTATTCATAACAGAGCATTTGTCAACCAAAAAGGCATAACCAGTCATTCGAAAAGGCCCTCCTTGGCCTTGAAGGCAATCTTCCACACCTCAAAGGGTTCGATTGGTACTTGGTGTTATCTGCACTTCAAGTCGATATTGTTGAAATATTTTGCCGCATTGAGTTGGTCCAGAAGGTCATCAATCTGTGGGATTGGGTACCTATTCGGGAGAGTGATCTTCTTCAAGGCACGATAGTCAATACACAGTCTCCAAGACCCATCCTTTTTCTCTACCAACACGATTGGGCTCCCACAGGGCGATGAACAAGGCCAGATGTGACCTTTCTGTAGCAAATCCTGAATTTTTCTCTTGATTTCATCGTTCTCCATAAGGGAGTACCAATAGATTGGTCCATTGGGTAATGCCGCACCTGGGGTCAGGTTGATGGAATGCTTGACCTGACAGTCTAGAGGAACCCCTGCGGGGGAGGTGAATATTTCCTCATACTCCTCCATGACCTTGTCCATCTATTGTTGTCATGCAAATGGGGCCTGTATGTAGGTCATGGCCAATGTATTCTTCTTTCCTCAGGGGCGTATCATCAGTAAAATAAAATTTCCCAGTTTTGGAAATGAGCTTACTGCATTGTTTGGCAGTAACTAGAGAGATGGCGGTATGTGGTACTAGCTTTGATATCTTGTACAACTTATTTCCCAATGTAACAATAACAATGCGAGGCCTTGACTCATACACAACATGCCACTTCCACAAGTATGGTTAACCTAATAGTACATCATAGACATCAAGGGGAGCAATGTCACATAATACCTCATCCATGAAGGGCTTGGTGCTATATGGAAAGCGACATTGTTGGCTCACGCACAAATCCCGTCCTTGGTGAAGCCACCCAGTGGTGTATGGTTGTGGGTGTGTTGTGGGCAGTAAGCCCAATTGCTTCATGACCTCTGCTACAATGAAGTTCTTTTGGCTCCCACTATCGATAATGAACTCTAGTGGGGAACCCTTTACCCACATCTGGGAGTGGAAGAGACGCTCCTCCTCCTCTAGATCTTCAGGTTCCTCCTTATGGATATTTGTGGTGGTGACGGTGGCATTGGGCTTTGCATTAATAATCTTCTTCCCTTTGTCATTCCACTTTTCAGGTATCGACTCAGATTCAGAACATGCATATGATTCTGAGGCCTTCAGCTTGGCCACCAATGAAAGCTTGGCCCAACACTCACTTGTGTTGTGGGTGGAGCTCTTATGGAACTCACACCACTTTCCCGTGTCATTCTTCAGCTTCGTAGTGTTGTCCTTTTCTTGTGGCTTCTACAGGTTCTCCTAGGTTGTCCCACCTTGGCTTTGTCCTTTGTTCTATGGTTTGGAGGCACCTTTCCCTTTCCTCGAATTCACAGATCCAAAGTCTTGCTTCTTCTATTTAAACTTCTGCTCGATCTTGATGGCGTATCAGTACGTCGTGCTAAGGGAGGAGATGTCTAGGAACTCCATCTCGTCTTGGATGTATCTATGTAGGAGTCTGCAATATTTGAGTACCAAATGTTTCTCAGAATCCTTGATACCCAACTTCGTGTGAAGTGTATGAAAAACATTGGTAAATTCCAGCACATCTTGGTCCCTTCCCTACCCCAGCATGGTCCACTTTATCTATTTGTCCTCATAGCTCCTGAAAAGGTAGTATGGCTCCTTGATGGCATCCCGAAATGAATTCCAAGTTGGAGAGAATGAAAACAGTGAGGTCATGCTTTCATCCTTCTAATCACAGTAGGTTTCCCACCAGTTCTTAACATGGGGGGCAACATTGAGAATAGCCAAAGTAATATTTTCCTGGCTGGAAAATCATGAACAAAAAAATATCCTTATAACATATTCAACCATTTATCTATGACATCTACATCTATTTGGCCCTAAAATATGGGAATGCGAAAGTTTACTTGTACCTTAAAAGGTGTGGAGCCTCCAAAGTGGCTGTTGGATGTGGATGCATCATTGGTGGGAAACTGTTGAAGGATTTGGGAAAAGTTATCCATCATCACATTCCTTTGTTTCTCGAGGGCATCCTTGAGCAATATTTTGATAGGATCTCCTACTCCCTCATCTTTCTTTTCTTCCCCCATGGGAGGTCGTTGAGATTTACGAGGTTGGTCTTGTAAAGGTTTGACTAGTTCGAGCCCTAACTCCTTATACCCTGACCTCGTTGGGGACATGCAAAGAAAAATAAAGAAAGGACAGACCCCTCTGATACCATTGATCCAAATGTAAATAGGAACGCAAAGAATTAGAGATATAACCATAAATACAAAGATGCAACAGAAATAACACTTCCTTTCATTAATATCAAACAATGAGATATGCTTACAAACATAATGGAAATGAGACTAGCTCGAGGGATGGTAGCTTATCTCTAAGAAGAGATGTGGCAGCTACATGCCTTTTTATTATTGAACAATAAGAGAAAACCCTAAACAATGAAAACCCTAACCTGAGGAGTTGTAACAACAAGAGTTTATGGGCCCCGTTAAGGTTAGTTGGGTAGCCATCTTCCCAGGGTCGTAACTTTGTCATATTATCTCCATTTGACGTGCATGATACCTTGTTGGAAATATCTCTCCGAGGAATACAACTAAAAATGAAATGTCATTAAAGTGGCCTAAAGGAATATTTCCAAAAAAAATGTCGTTTAGGGCCTCAAAACAGCTCTAGAAGTTCAGAACCCAAAAAACTATCAAAAATAGTAAATTGTGCTACAATTAAGGAATTTGAAAGAACAATGGTGAGGGTCCAAGTGGAATAGGTGGGTGGCCACCAATATCCACTTGGATCATTGATGTCACTCTCTTTAATTTTCAAGTGTCAACTTTCAAAAGTTACTTCAACTTTTCTGAATATAGACTCTCTATTTAACTGATAGCTTCATCATTAGTTGATATATATTGACTTCAATTAGGAATGTTTCTCTTATTGGTAATTTAGGGATGAGATTTATAAGTTTTTTATTGATTTTTTCTCCAAGTACTTTGGATTCCATTGATTTTTAAATTTCTTTTGAATGGGTCGACTTCATGATACAATTCAACCTAATTATCTACTATCATGTATTAAAATCAATGTCAATGACATGCCAAGGTTCACTTCCATGACACCATCTTTCTCTATGACTATCACATCTTTTTACTCAAAACTGTATGTCATTAAATGATTTGACACCACCGTAAAGTATAAGTAGTGATGCTATGTGATGCCACAAAGATACATGAGCCACTACGACGGGATCAATTGCGAGCCACAATATAAAATCCACAATAGAGAATGAGTCTTTTCATAATGTGTTCCAGTAAGTCAACAAGTTGTATGTGAGTTTTTGTCATAGATGCATTTACTACTGATATTGCAAACCATTATCATGTATGCAATGTTAAATTTAGAATATATATAGGCCTTTGAACCATGGAGTATCACAAAGTTCGAGACACTAAAAATTGGTTCCATAGTGTTATGTAAGCAAATCAATGAGCCATACAGAGATCAATGAACATACCATCACGCCACAAGTATAACTGTGAACTTTTGAGAACTATAGTGTAAGCTATGCATATCAAGCTAGTCATTGTAATATACTATGACAGTTATATATATATATATATATATATATATATATATATATATATATATATGAAGCATTTAGTAGCAGTGTTGATGGATGTTTTGTGCAGAAGGAGAGTTTGACTTGTTATCTAGAAGGTTGGTCATGGGCCTTGGATATCTCACTTTGATATGATTCTATAAGAAGATAATTTTTCTGGGTTTTCCCCTTGGAGGGGCTTTCCCCAAATTGGAGCCTATATCTTGTGTTTCTTATGTAGTGTGATCTTCATGCTTTCACATTTGATAAATGTTTTATGAATAAGGACATAATTAAATTAATAATAAGCCAAGAAATCTCACAAGCATTTATCAAAGAAAGAGAAATATAATTTACTACGCAAGCTTCCCAATTTCTCATCATGGTTTGGAGAACAAAGTTTTAAAGAAGGAGGTCTCAATATCACACTCTGTTGGAATTTGAATCAAGTTTTAGTACATCCTTATAGGCTTTCAGATCTCTCCGTGGTTTTATTAGACAAATATATGGGCTTCCTATGGATACATCAAACTTTCTTCTATGACATATAGAAAGACCTTGATCTCATGCTAAATGTAACTTGAAACTCTATAACCCTAATCACTATTATAGTGGCTCATTTCTATCACTTTGGTTCGATTATAATGATCACAATTTAGAGAGACTCACACTTATGGTCTATTATATTGGATCACACATATAGATCATTATATTTTCTCACATCACATTGGTTCTATGATAGGCTCGCTTTAAATTTTTGAGATCTTATGCGGTGGATCACATTATTTCTTTGTCACATTACCCTCTAGCTAACAATATTTTATGTGGTGACAATTATAAACTCATGTATGGGAAAATACACTTTTGATATTTAAAAAATAAACCACTAATACGACAGATGCTCGAACTACTATTGTGGTACAAAATATATTTTCAATGGCCATCACAATATATCTATTTGTTCGATTAAATTTATATTTTCTATGTTCCTCGATTAAATGTACAGTGGCATCATTATGAACAATTCCATTATGATTCTGGTTACCACACAACATCTCAACATATAACAGTGCACATACTTTACTTGTATATGTCTCCCACAAGTTTACAATGGCATTATGGGTTTGCACAAGTTTATAATGGTCTTATGGGTTCGTTGGCTAAGGCCTTACATTAGTCTGACATACAATTCTTACATCCATTTTATACGACTAAAAATATAGTTTAATCACACTCATCTATGAGGGTTGACCATATCAAAAATACTATGAAATATTCACGGTGGCATCGATCGTATTGACTAAGATATATACAAGGTGATCTTGTTTCACTAACTTTGAGTTATATCGTTGGCATCAGATGTGAGGTTCACATTTCTGGTAACATACACATTGCTCACACACAATGACTCATATTTTTATGATTCACATTCATTTGTTCTGTAAAACAACAAAATTTTCTTGATTCTATGCACATTTCTCTCGCACTCTTTCACATTCTTCTTATTATTTCTAGTAACATTGAGATCAATGGCATGATACTTTGCAAATATTTTGAAAATTCCCCATATATATCTTTCCCTGGCCTCATACCAACCCCAATGAGTTATATCCTTTGTCAAATTTTTGTCAAATGTTGAGAACAATATTTTCGATGCTATATGGGATGCTAAGAAGGAACGGGAGAAAGTGACATGATTTTTATTATCAACAAATGCATTATATATTATGCTCTAATTTCCCATTCTTTCATACAATTTTGGTCGAAATGAGAGATAAGGTGGATAATCAATATCCTTAATATAAATAATATACTTGACTATCTTATTGAATAATTTCCTTTTGTTTTGTGTTTTTATAGATCTTGAGCAACTCTCAACCATAATTATCTTTGTTGAAATAATAATCAAGAGGTGTAATCATACTAAATCGACTAAAATATTATGTTATTATAAGCTTATAAAGCAACTAGGGATAACTCCATTGCTTTTATAATATTTCATATAATTACCAACTTCAAACAACGGTCTCAAAATATACAACTCTTTTTTTTTAAAGATGCTTAGAATGAATGACTCCCATGGTATGCTCAAAAGATAAATATATGATGCATTGCTCATCTATTATATAGACACATAATTAATAATTAATAAATTATTATTCATAAATATTATTACTTATTATTGATTAATTAATTAATTGCTATAATTATAATTATAACTAACTATTTTTATACCAATTCTTAACAATTAATAAATTACAACTATAATAATTACTTATTTTAATTACAAATATTATTTATTATTAGAATTATAATTATAATTAATTATAGATATATTTCGTTATTTGTTATAATTAATTAATTAATTAATTAATGCAATTAATTAATTATTATTATTATTTTATTAATTATTCAGTAATTTTTTAATTATTGATTATTAATTAATTATTAAAAAATTAATAATAATAATTTATTATTTAATAATTCTATGATTATTAATTATTATTAATAATTGATAATTAATAAATTAATTATTAATTTTTTAACCCTTTCAGCATATAAATATTAACCATAATTATTTACCCTTTTGGCATATAATAATATTAAATTATTGGATTTAATGTTATGCCCTTAAGTTCATAACCCATTGGGGTTTCAATTTTAATCCCATGAGTATATTATTCCCTTGGGGTTATTGATCTATGAGTTCAACCATGGTCGAGCATGGTCCAACGGAACATTGTGACAAAGATTTTCTCAATATGAAAATCAGCCATGGTCAACCATGTTTATTTAAGGGTTTATAATATTTATCTCAGGGTTTATTTATCTTGGGTTTATATTATTCCCTTGTGTTTAATATTATTTGCTTGGGTTACTAATCTCTTGGGCTCTTAGTGGTGAGCCTCATCATTGAGTAATTATATGGGCCTTAATTAGCCTTAATTCACCTCCTAGCTTAGTCAAACCAACTATTCTCACAATTTTTTGCATACTTTTGATTATAAATGAGTTAGAGTTGGCTACTTGGATTTGTGGTCTAATGTGCATGTAATGCAGGAATAAAGGATAAAAGCAAGGAAAATGCAGGTATAAAGGATAAAAGCAAAGAACTATGGTAACTACCTTCGTAAAGACTCGAATGAGGCAAGGGAGAGTAACGATAGGAGGTCAATCCTCCTCATTTACTACCCCTCCATTTGAATATTCCTCCATCAGCTCGGAGTGCAAACAACCATCACTTTGAGGACTAGAAGACAGCCAAGCAAAGGAAAAGGACAGAAAACCAGTTTTTCTTGAGTTAGAGGCCAAGCCTCCGTAGTGGGAAGGAAGTCGTTAGAGACTTCAAATGTATAGATAGAGAGGCTTAGGACCTCAGTAGGATTGAGACTTAATTTTTAAAACTATATTTTATTTCTTAGTTTCAAAGACTTGTGACAATTTTCTTTCTAATCCATGGCTTTTATAGTAAGAATGAGTTGTGTTTAAGCCAACTCTAAGTTAACTCTAAGGGCTGAAGCTCTTGGGTCAGGGGTCGACCCAAGCATCCAAAGCTCCTCTTTACTATACATATATGTTAGCATGGAATTCTGTTTTGTTTATTTTCTTAAGTAGTTTTATGGTTTTCTCTATTTATTTTCCTAAGTAGTTGCACTTTCATTACAACAATATAGCATAGATTATTCATGGTTTTCCTGTTTATCTGCTTCAGTAGCTGCATTTTCTGTAGTTTACTTCCATTTACGCCTTCTTTCAATTCACTTGTTAGTTAGAGGAAATTTATCACTATGAGGTTGTGCACAGGTGTCTCGGCCTCGTCTCCTCCCTCTAGGACCATGACTTGAGGAAGGGACCCTTCAACAGCCCCAAAAACACATCTTTCTGGTTCTTGCATGAGCTATAGAGTTTGTTGTTTGATACAGTTATTTGTTCACCCACATTGGTTTTCTCTGTCATTTTTGTTTAAAACTGCCTTCAACACATTCCTCATGCATTGCTTCCTCTCCATCCAATCACCAACAAACCTTCACAATCACCATCCAATTCATTATTTTCTCCAAATTCTACCTTGCGTGGAGTCCACCACTTGCTTTATGAGCTTTAAGTCCCCACCGTCAATATGCCTCACCTGATCCGGCAGCTATCGCATCAGCTCCACACCTTTAGGTGCTTTAAAGTCCCACTGTCGATCTACCTTGCCTAATCTAATGGCTGTCACTTCACCTGATCGCCAACTAGCTTGGCTGATCTCCACCGTTGACCAGCCCCACCTGATCCAATGGCTATGGCACAATCTCGCGCGGATTAGTGCACGAACGTTATCCACCTGAGAGCACATGAGAAAAATGGTTTTCTCATGCTACATGTCGCACAGTAAGGCTAATTGCATGAAATTTCCAAATACTACTTATGCCCTGAAGGGCATGTGAGAAACTACTTACCACCTTAGAAACCCACTCCATCATTTCCGCACATTTCTTTTTCCCGCGATACAATCTCCACCGTCAATCTCTTGACTTCACCCGCATGATTAGATCTCAACCATTCATGGCTCCTGTTAACCTCGTTCATCCATCTCTTGACTTAATATCTGCAATTAAATCTTAGTCATTCATCTCCTGTTAGCCTTGTCCTTCCATCCCTTGACTTAACCTGCGTGATATGATCTCCACCATTCATCGTGTGCATTCATCCTGTTCATCCATCTAGTTTCTTAAGCCTTCGTAATAAGACCTCAGTCGTTCGTCTTGTTCATTAACCTTGTTCATCCGTTTACTCACTTAGAGCCCCGTGATAATATCTCCACCATCCATCTTCTGGTCGTTGATCGATCCAACAGTCCATATGCGCTACTACATCCTTACGTCCTTAAGTTTCTTTGCTACACCTTAGTATAATTTAATGCTCTTTTCTTCTATAACTTAGATAGCAACATTAGGTTAGTGATTAATCTAGCAATTCTTCTTAGCATAGTTCTTTAATTGGTTAGTTAGATTATGGTGTAAGTTTAGCATTTCATGCTGTTTTCTTCACTAATGCAATAGAGTAGCTCTCTCTTAGAATAGGTGTGCTCTTCTTCCATCAAAGAATTAGGCTTCTTCTGACCCTATAGAAGTTTGGCTTGGAATCCCTGGAGTCTCTTGCTAGATAAATAGTGACAACAGGCAGGATGTTCACTTCTACTTGTTCATATAGCGTTGTCACCTCCAAGTTTGTACAAACCCCGAGTTGATAAGTAAAGCTGGTATCCCTGGGAGTTGTAGCATTATTGTTGCAATACCTAGGCTCATCACTTTTTTGGCGTCGTTGCCGGGGAGGTGTCTAAGTATAAGTAATTACTACTTTCTTCTATTTTTTAGTCTCCAAACTTCTTTTCTTCTACTTCTACTCTTCAATTTTCCTCCATTAGTTTACTTCTGCAGAAGTAATCTAGCTTCCTTTCTTTCATTTTTCATTATCAACAATTTCATTATGCAAGTACTTCTAGCTTTAACAAAATCTTGCAAAAATCAACCCAAAAATGTTTCCTTTCATGCCTCGTAGGAATAGGGATAATTTAGGTAAATTCTTGACGAATACCCCCACTGCATCCAACAGTCAACCTTCTCTCTTCTTTGGTGACTGTGAAGTGGAAGAACCTTTAGGTGAGGAACCTTACATATTTGAAGAACCTACAAGGAAGAAGAAGAGGAAGAACCCATTCCTACTGAACCAATGGCTGGAAACCCAAATGGCAGAGGAGATAGAGAGAGAATTGAGAGTTCCTTCCCCATTAGGGAAACCAATAGGGACACTAAGATGAAGAATATGAGCCTCTTTGCTCTACCTCATTTCCATGGCCTGACCACAGAGGACCCTGACACTTTCCTATTTGAGTTTTCTGTTATATGCCGAACCTATGACTATATAGATCACAAGAAAAAGTTAAAACTATTCCCATCTACCCTCAAGGATGGAGCATTGCATTGGTTCATGGGTTTACCTGGAGATAACATCACAACTTGGGCTCAGATGCAACAAACTTTTAACAACAAATATAGGGAGTATTGTAGGTCAAAGAATACTAAAGAAGATATTTTTAGGATGACCATAGGTGAGGATGAATCCTTAGAAGACTATGAAGAATGTTTCCAGCTCAGTTACAAAAGGGTCAGGTGCACAATTGACCCTGAGTCACTAAAGCTGGTCCTGCTTAGAGGAGAAAGGGAATATCTTTTGGATACCTTACATATGATAGTAGGAGAAGATGTCTATCTATTACCCTATGAGGATATCAGGATTGTCATTAGAAACCATTCTAGGTTAGCCAGGAAAAAGGGTAGGGGTAGTCAACCTAAGGCCAGTACATCATCCTCGAACTTATCCATCTAGGGTGAAATTGGAAATATGTTGGAAGATTTCAAAAGTGATATGCTGCAAACACTTGCCTTGCAATTGGACACCATGAACATCAAAAGGAAGAAAGAGGAAGAAGAGAGAGCCTTGGCCATATTTTTTCCTAGATGCACCAAGAGGCATCCTAGGAATGAATGTCCATTGAAATGTATTAAGATTTGCTCAGTCTGTGAAGAAAATCACTCCACAGACAAGTGGCCTTCTTTACCTAAAATCAAAGTTGTATATCAAGGGGCTGAAGGGGTCACTGAGCAGCTTTGCTACATTAACCAAAGGAGATCTCCTAGGCCTCGACCATACCAACAAGGTATGCAAGGGCCATCTCATGCATACTACAACCCCAACCAAGCAACAACTATACCTTCTTGGGGACTCCCCGCTCATCCTTCCTAGTTTACACCCCCTCCTTGGTCCTATGCATCTCAGTATCAATCCCAACCAACCAACCAGTCATTTCAACCTTATGTTCAACCACAACATCAGTGGAATACCCCACACCAGATGTGGAGGCCACAATTCAACAATGTTCAAGCTCTATTTCCTCGACCGCCTACCTAACCACAACTGCTGCACTCTGTTCCACCTAAGCAAGCCAACCAAATCCAAACCCAAACAATAGGCAGGCTCATCAAGCATACAGTGGGGAGACATCATACCCAACTTATGCTATAGAAATCTAGGAGATCAACCTAAGATCTGGGAGAATTATCCCAGACAACCAACCTCGCTCTCCACATAGGGAGGTTGTGGAAGAAAGAGAGGAAAGCAACCTTAAAGTAAATCCACCCTTTTACTAAAAGACTAGCCCAACCAATTCAACCTACCCTAGAATAAACTGAACTTCTGGGAGAATGTGTAAAGATCCCCCTTCTCCAGGCAATCAAAGATGTTCCTATTTACAATAAGTTGATTAAGGAGAAGTGCTTCAAGCATATAGGAAGAGGAAAAAGGGATTCCCCTACCATTAATGTCAATGGGAAGTTGTCTGACTTAATGTTGGGGCAGGTAATATGTCTAAAATATATAGACCCTGGAAGCTCTGTAGTAGATGTGCACATCAATGGCACCATTGTCCCACACACTTTGATTGATCTTGGGGATGCCATTAATGTGATGAATAAGGACACCATGCTGAAGCCCAACCTCCAAGGGTCATTAAGGAAGATCACAACAGTACTGCAACTTGCAAACTGTTCCACAGTCACCCCTGAGGGACTTGTGGAGGATGTGATGGTATCCATTGACTCCTGGGAGTACCCTACAGATTTCTAGTAATCCAGCCTAAGGCTAAGCTTATTGGTTACCCTCTCATCCTTGGGAGGCCATGGTTGGCCAAAACTGATGCTTACATTAGCTGTAGAGTTGGGAATATGACCATCAAGAATAGGCATATGTCCAAACAATTTGTCCTATACCCTCCTACTTAACCTTCCTTAGAGCATGATTTACCTTTATGGTTGGAGGAGGAGGAAGAAGATGAGGGTTATTTTTCCCAACTTTATACCTTGGAATCAACCATAGGAGGAGGACAACAAGATGAGGATGACCTAATTGAACACCTCCTCCAAAGACCAACTCCTAGTTCACTGGCATTAGAATAAAGAGTAAGGGAAACCCAGAACAATCATCCAATTGACTTATGATTGGCCAATTCCAACCCACTCCATGTCAAAACCATAGAATGTGGCCCAGAGAAAACTTTGCAAATTAATCCATCTCTTTTTGCTTTAGAAGAGGAAAATCTATGCAACATGTTGAGGGAAAACCTAGAAGCCTTCGCTTGGAGTTATAAGGAAATGAAGGGAGTACACCCCTCAGCATGTACTCATCACATATACATCAAAGAAGGTTGCAAGCTAGTTAGGCAACCACAAAGGAGGATGAATCTAGCTCTTAAAGACATAGTCAAAGAATAACTGCAAAAACTGCTAGATGCAAGATTCATTTACTCTATCTCAGATAGTGAGTGGGTCTCTCCTTTAGTGTTAGTTCCCAAGAAAAATGGTAACTGGAGGATTTTTTTTTATTATAGGGAGTTGAAAAAAGCCACAAAGAATGATCATTTTCCCCTACCCTTCATTGACCAAGTGCTAGATGGCCTGGCAGGGAAGAAGTTATTTTCTTTCCTAGATGGATTCAATGGGTACAACCAAGTCCAAATATGCGTAGAAGACCAAGATAAGACCACATTCACCTGTCCTTGGGGTACTTTTGCCTATAGGATCCTTCCTTTTGGCCTATGCAATGCTCCTGCCACTTTCCAGAGAGAATTCTTGAGTATTTTTGCTGAATTAGTACATGATGCTATGGAAATCTATATGGATGATTTTATACCTTATGGTTGTGATTTCCAAGAAGCCCTGACTAACCTAGGCAAAGTACTACACAAATGCATTGAAATGAATTTGTCTCTCAGTCCAAAAAACTGTGAATTCTTAATGACTCAAGGGACTGTGCTAGGTCATTCAATATCTTAGCAAGAATAGCAGGTGGACCCAAACAAAATAGCAATCATCCAAAGGGTACCACCTCCAGAAAAATAGAGAAATGTCAGGAGTTTCTTAGGGTTAGCTAGATACTACCGGAGGTTCATAAAGGACTTCAAAAAGGTGGCATCTCCTTTGTTTAGGTTGTTGGCCAAAGATTCTGAGTTTATATGGTCAAATAGCTATCAAGAGGCCTTAGACATTCTAAAGGGTAAGTTAACCACTACACCAATCCTTAGGGGCCCAAAATGGGCCCTCCCTTTTCATATTCATGCTGATGCCTCACACAAAGCCATAGGAAAAGCCTTAGGTCAGGAAGAGGAGAAATTACCCTATGCCATCTATTTTATTAGTAAGAACCTGTCAAAGGTTGAGCTAAACTATACTATCACCGAAAAGGAACTTCTAGCTATTGTGCATTCATTGAACAAATTTAGGCATTACATTACAGGCTATGAAACATTTGTGCATACTGATTATGCTACAATCAAATATTTAATGAATAAACCAGATGTGAATGCTAGAATCATAAGATGGTTTCTTTTATTACAACAATTTGATTTAACTATTGTTGATAAGCTTGGTAAGGAAAATGTTGTTGTTGACTTTCAATCTAGGATGAATCTGCATGCAGGTGAAGAAGGAATGGTGGATGACCAGTTACCAGATGAGCATTTGTTTGCTATTTTAGTTCTCTCCCCATGGTTTTCTGATATAGAAAACTATCTGGTATCATCACAGTTCCCACCAAACTTGCCCTCCAAAGAAAAGAGCAACATAGTCAGAAAGAGTGCCCTTCACCTGGATTGGGGGAAATCTATTCAAATTTGGCCCAGATCAAATCTTAAGAAGGTGTGTAAGAGAAGAGGAAGTCTTTGACATCCTTCTGACCTATCATGATGGACCTTGTGGAGGTCACTTTTTAGCAAAGAGTACAACATTCAAAGTGTTGCAAGTAGGCTATTATTGGCCTAATCTTCATCAGGATGTGAAAAAGTACAATAGTCAGTGTGATCGATGCCATAGGATGGGAAAGCCTACTCCAAGAGATGAAATTCCCCTACAACCTCAAGTGACTTTCGAGCCATTTGACAAGTGGGGCATGGACTTCATTGGGCCTATCAACCCTCCTTCAAAGAAAAATCAACACATCATTGCGTGCATTTATTATTTGACTAAGTGGGCTAAAACTAAGGAAATTAAGGCAGTAACAGAAGAGAAGGTGGCTGAGTTCATAAGGGAGAATATATTCTACGAATTTGGGTACCCTAGAGAGCTAGTCACAGACCAAGGCAACCAGTTTACCTCCAGCAATATTGAAGAACTACTTAGCCATCAAAAAGTAAAGCATAGGACCTCCACTCCCTATCATACACAAACTAATGGGCAAGTGGAGGTGACCAATAGGGCACTAGAGAACATCTTAACCAAGGTAGTGAGCAGTAACAGAAAGGATTGGGTAGAGAGACTAGTTGAGGCCACCTGGGCCTATAATACAACATGGAAGACCACCACTCGATTTACACCCTATGAGCTAGTCTATGGGAAAAAGGCTTTGCTATTCATTGAGTTTGAATATAACACATTGAGGATGGCAGCACAACTTATTTGGATCTATGTCATGCACAGAAAGAAATATTGTTACATTTGAATGGCTTAGATGAATTCAGAATGCAAGCTCTCCTACATATGGAGATAGTTCAGCTTCAGAGGAAGATTTGGCATGACAAGCACATCAAGGAGAAGCAATTTCAAGAAGGAGACTCGGCATTGTTATATGATTCAAGGTATAAAGACTTCAAGGGTAAGCTAAGGACAAGATGGCTCAGACCTTATGTGGTGGAAAGATGCCATGACAATGGTTCAGTGAAAATCAGAACTATTGATGAAGAAGCCATTCCATTGCTAGTTAATGGACACCAATTGAAAATGTACAAGAGGCCTTTATCAAAACAAGAGTTCATTGAAAATATCAATAAGATAGTGATGATTGTGGAGCAAGTTCCAGCTCCTCCCTCATCGGGTCACTGAAAAAAGAAAAAATAATAAGGATTCAGGTGAGAACCTCTATGAGGTGCCTGAGTCCCATCTTTGGGTTGAAAACCTCATGAGACGGCCCAAGGATGAGAAAAATGAAAAGGATAAGAAGATCCCTGGGTGAAAACCTTCCTTGAGGCACCTAGGGAAGATATCTATGGTGAAACCTCTTTGAGGCAGCCTAGGTGTTGTGTTTAACAAATATAATAATAAAAGGAAAAAATAATTGTTATGTGCAGGTGGGTGAGAAAGACAACTAAGGAGCAAAGAGAAGGTCCAAAGGGAACCCTTCCTCACATATATTTCATCTCCTCCACTCCTTACCATGCATCCCTCCATCAATTCCATTGTTTTTCACTCCATTGCTTCAATTCAGGTGAAGATTGTGTTTTCTAACAGAATCACCTCAACCATTACCATCATCCCTGCATCCAAATACACTCCTACTCCCTCTGTCCATTCATTACAGGATCCTCACAGCACCATCTAGGAATATGATCAAAAAATTCTAAGGGAGACACCAGACATTGCCAAGGGGTAATCCAGGAGCTCCACAGTAGCAGCAACATCAAATCCAGGAGCTCCACAGCAACAACAACAACATCAGATCTTCAGTCACAGACACTTACAAAAGCTAACAAAACATCGACAAATAATAGGGGAGTAAGAAGAATGACCATCAACATCACCTCTAATCTTTGACAACTGCAACATGACATCAAGACCATAGGTAAGTATCGTACTCACTCATTCATATGCATCATTTGATCAAAAGTTGTAAAGGTTAAGAGGTAGTTGGTTTATAAGTGAAAAGGTGGCAAAAACGAAATTCTTCAATAAGTCAAAAGAGAATGCAAGAGTCCATAGGTACAGTATTGTTATGGCAACCATTTGAGAATGCTTGAAGAATTAAGATTTGGGGTAGAAACACCAGTTCACCAAAGACTCAGTATACCCTATTTCTTGATGCAATCACTTATAGACTTTAGCAACAAAGTAAAGGAAGGGAATTCCCAACAGTTGGGTCACCATGGTTTGGTTTGGATCCTCATTAAGGATGCCCGACAAAACCTCAGGATCCCTATAAAATGGTTAGTCTTTAGAGACTCACCAGTAGAGGATGACATCAAAACCCTCATCTATGATGTTATTCCTTCTATCAGTAAGGATGAGGCAAAACAAGAAGAAGATACAGAGCTAGATGGGATGAGATGAATAAAGAAGAAACTAATATAGAGGAACATGTTGAAACACAAGGAGGATGATGCTGAAACAGAGGAAGAAACTGATGGAGATGGGAAACAACAACAAAAGGAAGAAGACAATAAAAATAGAGAGGACAACTGTAGGAAAAGGAAAACTAACTAGCATCTATGGCCAACCTCTTCTTGGAGGCCATCTAGTGTAGGATGCCAACTAAATCCTATGTTCCTTACCTCATAGAACAATGGCTACAATTTCATATTAAAACACTAGCGCAAAGAAGCACCATGCCATTTTAGGACTGCAGACAGTTTATTGATCTTTGTGATCAATGTACACTAAAGGATGGGGCCAAAATGGTTGTGTTTTACTTGAATAACATGGTCCTCATAGACATGAATATTTTGGATCCTAATGTAGAGCTAGGAGATCTACAGTTAATGGCTTTGGCATCATTGATGAACCATGAGAAGTCAAGGGCTACATAGATGAAAAGAATATTGGCCAGAGAGAAAAATGAACCTTTTTTTATCAGAGATGAACAATCAAATCCCATGGCCCTAATCAACAACCATAATATAGTTGTAAATATTCCTTAGCTATCACTTAGATATCTTGCTGCCCAAGAGAAAGTAATTTCACATTTTGAGGATATGTTTAGGCTTCTAAGATGATAATATACATGCCTACTAAAGAAGATAGAAAACGCTACCACACAGCTTCAAGATCAGAGAATATCACTTCCCTCAAGGGTTGAGAGAGGCACTCAACATGACACCTATGTATAAGCAATCAAAGAAAATGTTGAAGGTCAACTGGACAAGCCTAAAACTCAGTCCACCAAAGTAGAAAGGAAATCAGGCTTCTATAAATAAGAATAAGAGACCACAAAAAAAGCATGGGATGTTAGAGAGGCTACCAGAGCCATGAAGGACATGGGCATTGACTAAGTTTCTCAGAGGATGAGCAACACCATCAGTAGGGGGATGATGAGCCTCATCATTGATTAATTATATCGGCCTTAATTGGCCTTAATTCACCTCCTAGCTAGTCAAACCAACTATTCTCACAACTTATTACATACTTTTGATTATATTTTGTTTATGAAATGAGTTAGAGTTGGATATTTGGCTTTATGGTCTAATGTGCGTGTAATGCAAGAATAAATGATAAAAGCAAGAAGAAATGCAGGTATAAAGGATAAAATCAAAGAACTATGGAAAAGACCTTGGTAAAGACTCGAATGAGACAAGGGAGAGTAATGATAGGAGGTCGATCCTCGTCATTTACTACCCCTCCATTTGATTATTCCTCCATCAGCTCATAGTGCAAACAACCATCACTTTGATGACTAGAAGATAGCCAAGCATAGGAAAAGGACAGAAAACCAGTTTTTCTTGAGTTAGAGGCCAAGCCTTCCTAGTGGGAAGGAAGTCGTTAGAGACTTCAAATGTATAAATAGAGAGGCTTAGGACCTCAGCAGGATTCAGACTTAATTTGTAAAACTCTATTTTATTTATGAGCTGCAAAGACTTGTGACAGTTTGCTCTGTAATCCATGGTTTTTATAATAAGAATGAGTTCTATTTAAGCCAGCTCTGAGTTAACTCTAAGGGCTTAAGCTCTTGGGTTAGGGCCCGACACAAGCAGCCAAAGCATCTCTTTACTTTACATATATACTAGCATGGAGTTCTATTCTGTTTATTTCCTTAAGTGGTTTATGGTTTTCAATATTTATTTGCCTAAGTAGTTTCACTTTCATTACATCAATATAGCATATATTATTCATGGTTTTCCTATTTATCTACTTCTCTAGATGCATCTATTGTAGTTTATTTCCATTTATGCCTTCTTTCATTTCATAGGGTAGTTAGAGGAAAAAGATCACTATCATGTTGTGCGCAGGTGTCTCGGTCTCATCTCGTCCCTTTGGGAGCATGACTTAAGGAAGGGACCCTTCAGCATTTCCAAAAACACAGGTTTCTAGTTCTCACATGAGCTATAGAGTTTGCTATTTCATTTAGTTATTTGTTCACCCACATTGGTTTTCTCTGTCATTTTCGTTCAAAACTACCTTCAGCACATTCATCATGCATTGCTTCCTTGCGATCCGATCACCAACAAGCCTTCACAATCACTGCTCGATTCGTTATTTTGTCCAACTATTGTTTTGTGTGGAGTCCACCACTTGCTTTATGAGCTTTAAGTCCCCACCATCGATCTGCCATGCCTGATTCGACAGTTATCCCGTCACCTCCACACATTTAGGTGCTTTAAACCCCCACCTTCAATCTGCCTTGCTTGATCCGACGACTGTCACGTCACCTGATCTCCAACTAGCTTGGCTAATATCCACCATTGATCAACCCCGCCTGATCCAATGGCTATCATGCAATATCACATGGATTAGTACACGAACATTATCCACCTAAGAGCATGCGAGAAAAGTGGTTTTCTCATGCTACGTGTTGCACAGTAAGGCTAATCGCGTGAAATTTCCAAATACTGCTTACATCCTGAAGGGCGCATGAGAAACTACTTACCACCTTAGACACCCACTCCATCATTTCTACACATTTCTTTTTCCCGCAATACGATCTCCGTCGTCCATCTCTTGACCTCACCCATGCGATTAGATCTTAACCATTCATCGCTCATGTTAACCTCGTCTGCCCATCTCTTGACTTAATCTCTACAATTAAATATCGGCCATTGATCTCCTGTTAGCCTTGTTTGTCCATCTCTTGACTTAACCCGTGTGATATCATCTCCACCGTTCATTGCATGCATTCATCCTGTTCATCCATCTAGTTTCTTAAGCCTTCATGATAAGACCTTAGCCGTTCATCCTGCTCATTAACCCCATTCATCTGTTTACTCATTTAAATCCCCACGATAATATCTCCACCATCCATCTTCTAGTCGTTGATCAATCCAACGGTCCCTATGCGCTAGTGCGTCCTTATGTCTACTTTCCATTGATTTCGACCTCTGATTGCTTTTTCTGCTTGAAACCCGATTTAGCCTAAGTTTATTTGCTACAGATTAGTATAGTTTAATGCTCTTTGCTTCTGTAACTTAGATAAAAACATTAGGTTGGTGATTAATCTAGAAATTCGTCTTAGCTTAGTTGTTTAATTGGTTAGTTAGGTTATGGTGTAAGTTTAGCATTTCATGCTATTTTATTCATTACTATGGTAGGGTAACTCTCTCTTAGAATAGGTGTGCTCTTCTTCCATTAAATAATTAAGATACTTCTTACCCTATAGAATTTTGGCTTGGAACCCTTGGGGTCTCTTGCTAGATAAACAGTGACAACAGGCAGGATCTTCACTTCTACTTGTGCATATAGCACTATCACCTCCAAGTTTATACGAACCTAGGGTTGATAAGCAAAACTGGTAGCCCTGGGAGTTGCAACATTATTGTTGCAATACCTAGGCTCATCACATAGTATTAATCCCTTGGGTTTATAACATTAATCATTGTCAACCATGATCGATCATGGTCAACCATGGTCAATAATGGTCAAACATGGTCCAACATCACATTGTGTCAAATATTGTCTAAACATAACAATCAAATCTTGGTCAATCATGATCCGGCATCGCATTTTAACAAGGATTGTCTCAATATGAAAATCAATCATGGTCAACCAGGTCAACCATATTAATTTTAGGGTTTATATATTTTATCATAGGGTTTATATACCTTAGGTTTATAATATTAATTTCCTGGTGTTTTAGTATTAATCCCTTTGGGGTTTAATACTAATCCCTTGGGGTTTTAATATTATTCCCTTGCGTTTATTATTCCCTTGGGTCTATAATCTATCCCTTGGGTTTATTAATATAAGGGTTCATATTCTTAGGGTTTAATATTATTGTGTTGGGTTTAATATTATTTCCTAGGGTTTACAATGCCTTGGGTTTTTAGAATTAATCTCTTCAGCTTTAGATTTAATCCCTTGGGTTTATTATTCCCTTAGTTTTATAATATCAATCATGTTCAACCATGGTCAATCATGGTCAACCATGTTTTATGAAATCAATCATGGTCAACCATGGTCCACCATCACATTGTGACAAGGATTGTATGAATATGGAAATCAACCATGGCCTACCATGGTCCAAGGTTGAATTGTGACAAAGATTGTCTCGATATGAAAATCAATCATGGTCAAGCATTGTCAGCCATGGTCCAACTTCACATTATGATAAGGATTGTCTCAATAGGAATATCAAACATGATCAACCATGTTTATTTTAGAGTTTATAATATTTATCTTAGGGTTTATATACCTTGGGTTTATAATATAGATCCCTTTGAATTAATATTATTCCGTTGGATTTATAATATCAGCCATGGTCAGCTATAGTTAATCATGGTAAACCGTGGTCAATAATTACTAACCATGGCCAACCATAGGCAACTATGGTTTATAAAATCAACCATCATCAACCATGGTCTGACGTCGCACTGTGACAAAAAATGTCTCAATATGAAAATAAACCATGGTCCATCATCGCATTGTGTAAGAGATTGTCTCGATATGAAAATTAATCATGGTCAACCATTGTCCAATGTTGCATTGTGTCAAGGATTGTCTCAATACGAAAATCAACCATGGTCAACCATGTTTATTAAGGGTTTATAACATTTCTCTTGGGGTTTATACACCTTGGGTTTGTGTTATTCACTCTGGTTTAATATTATTCCCTTGGGTTTATAATCCCTTGGGATTTTAGTATTAATACCTTGGATTTATAATATCAATCATGGTCAACCATTATCAGTCATGTTCAACCATGTTTTATAAAATCAATCATGGTCCAATGTCGCATTGTAACAAGGATTATATTGATATGAAAATCTCATATACTGAATGATGTCAACCAAGTTTATTTTATGGTTTACAATATTTATCTTAGGTTTTATATACCTTAGGCTTATAATATTAATCCCTCGGGTTTAATATTATTCCCTTGGGGTTTAGTATTAATCCCTTGGGTTTTTTATTCCCTTGGGTTTATTAATCTAAGGGTTCAACAATGGTCGACCATGGTACATGATGAACCTCATCATTGGGTAACTATACGGACCTTAATTCACCTCCTAAATTAGGAAAATCAACTCTTCTCACAATTTATTACATATTTTGATTATATTTTATTTAATGAGATGAGTCAAAGTGAAATATTATGCCTATTGGACTAATGTGCATTGAATGTAGGTTTGTGAAGAGAAAATCAAGGAATTTTGGCTAGATTAAGCGCTGAAACTCGAATGAGACAAGGAAGAGTGATTGTAGGAGGTAAATCCTCCTCATTTAACTCCTCCCTCATTCAAATATTCCTACATCAATCACACCAACTCAGATTACAATAAACCAAGTCATGGAGATCAAAAGGAAGCAGAGCACGTGACAGTTAAAGACTTAGTTTATCTCGAGTTTGGGAGCCGAGCCTCCCTAGATTTAAAGAAGTCATTGGTGACTTCAGTTGTATAAATAAAGAGGCCTAAAGCCTCATAAGAATTCAATTTTTTGTTCTAAAAACACTAGTCATTTTCGATTTCAAGACTTCTGGAAGACATTGCTATGTAATTTTCTATTTTGATAATGAGAATGAGCATTTTCTTGATCCAACACTGAGTTAACCGAGAGGGATGAAGCTCTTGGGTTAGGGCCAAACCCTAGCAAAAAAGGCTCCTCTTCTTGTATTTGTATGCTTAGATTGATTTCATAGCTCAATGGTTGAATTATCTTTAGGATTATTTCATTGCAAGTACTGTAGATTTGATTAGTTGCTTATTCTAAAAACACTAGTAATTTTCAAGTTCAAGACTTGTGGAAGACATTGCTATGTCATTTCCTATTTTGATAATGAGAATGAGCATTTTCTTGATCCAGCACTGAGTTAACTGAGAGGGATGAAGCTCTTGGGTTAGGGCCCAACCCTAGCAGCAAAGGCTCCTCTTCTTGTATTTGTATGCTTAGATTGATTTCATAGCTCAATGCTTGAATTATCTTTAGGATTATTTCATTGCAAGTACTGTAGATTTGATTAGTTGCTTATTAGTTTGTTTCCATTTGTTCTTTACTTCAACAGTAGTTTAGAAGAGATAAAGGAACATATAAAAGCTATCAATAGGTGTTTTGGCCTCACTTCTTCCTTTAGGGATCATGATTTTAGGAAACAACTCCTATGCATCCCCAAAAAGAAAAAAATCTACTTTCTCATAGAATCTAGGGTTTTCTGTACTTAGGACATCATTTGATCGATTTGCAAGAGTAGGATTTAGTTATCATTTCTTCAATCTTCAGTCTTACATTAAATATCATCAATGATTCCATATTATTCTGCAAGTTTTATTCATGCATGAAGTAGACAATTAGCTCATTAAACTTTTATCTGCTAGATCATTGATGATTCCATATTATTCTGCAAGTTTTATTCATGCATGAAGTAGACAATTAGCTCATTAAACTTTTATCTGCTAGATCATTGAATTTCTTCTTGTTTACATGATTTTTGGGTAAATGTCAATGTTTGATTGTTTTGGAGAATTTAGCATCTATGGATAAATACTAATTGACTAGATAAGTAGTTGTGCCCACAACAATAGTTTAAAGTGTTTTAGACTTTCCATATAAGCAATAGATAAGAAGAGAGGATAGAAGGCCTACCTGCAATTCCGCTTTCCTCTCGTCTCCCTTATATTGATTTCGTTGCTCCTTCCCATACTTAAACCTCTTGAAAGGTACCCTGTCAACACAATAGAAGATGAAAACTGATCAAAGCATACAATCCATTGAATATAAATGAAAGGAATTAGAAGAAATTCATGCATATAAGCATTATGAAAGAACACAAATATGGAAAAAGTTTCAAACACTTCATTAGATAGAAGAAGGAATTACAACCATCAGTGTCTGATTAAAAGTCATTCCTCTATCTTGGATCCTATTCACATCACATTAAAAGCAAGACAAGCTTGTGGCATCACATCATTTGCTCCAAATTCAAGTCTCATAGCAACATTATCTCCTTACAATTCAACATAGTCCAGCCCCTGATCATTTAGATGAGTGATCAGTTTATAGTAAGATGAAGGATGTTTGGTCATTAATGGTGACATTGAATGGCCTTCCATACTTAGAATTAGTTCCATGGAGGAAGGGATGAGAGGATAGGGTGATCCTTAACTCGTTCCTCAACCATTTTCGAGCTCATAGGAGTTGATAAGACAGGGAAACTTCTAGATGACTCCACAAGATAAGAATAGTCCCAAACCCTATGTGAATTTTGCTCATTCTCACCCAGCGCAGGTGAAAGGAAGCCTAAGTGCTCTGCAAAGCACCCTATTAGTGGACTTAGCTGCTCTGCGGCGCACCTCCATAAGGGCTTACCTATGCTAGTCCTTCTAGAGGCAATTTATGGATGTCCTCATGTCATGAAACAATATAGGAAGGAGGCATTCAAATGGTTAACTTGTTTAGGGCATGAAACAACTTATTTTAGGGTTTAATGAGTCCTAAATCATTGATCTAAATGTTGGGATTTCATGAGCCCAAATGGATCTGTAGCAGTTGCCCCCTAAAGCATGAATTCGGAAAAATGCCAATGTTGAATGAAATGATTTACGATGTGATGAGTAGGTATCAAAGTGGAAGGTGACTTGCATCAATTACAATACATATATCATGATATTTGATTTTACATGAATAGCTGAGGGAAGGCATACCCATGCTTAGCTTATAAACTTTCATTACATGTACATAAACAGTTGTCTACAGATATAGACCCATGATTGGAATGACTATAAATGTAAAGCCATTGAACATATGAAATAGTACTCCTGATATCGCAACCCAGATGGATGAAACTAGATCCGGGGTCTTCAATCTGGTTCAACCATTCACTCAAGTACAAGTCTAACCATGTGAATATGTGATCGGAAATCGAACACAGGAAGACACCATCTGATTAGCAGCTGATGATGTAAGTTGTTAACAGATGCGAGAGAAATCACCGATAATGATAATGATCCTCAAGGTACTGCAGTACATTCTGCATGGTGTGAATGGATGATTTGATGTCGAACACCATACAAAGTCTTTTGGTCGAAGGCCATTGATGTATGCCTATCACCGAAAGCGAGAAACCTGCCATTGATGCATGCAAGCCTCAAGGTACTAAATGGGTGTTTCTATGTTAACTTCTTGGATAATGAGTTGATGTCGAAAAGAAGCGACTCATCGCAGGAGGGCCTTGATGTATCCCACATCAACGACACAAAATGAGTATAGTGATTTTAGGGATGGAATTTGACTGATGACACAAAGTTCATAAATGGCGGGACTCATGAAAATGAAGGTTTATGGTATTGCAAAAGATGGATTTTGACTGGATGATTTCTCTTGAACATGTCTGTGACACTAAAGTGAATTGGTAGCATTGACCCAAAACAAAGCAATGGATGGTATGATAGACCAACAGTGTGATAACCATCAAGCTAATAACCCAACCCAGATAGTCACGATGATGGAGTGAAAGTGTCATGTTCAAGAGAAACCTACCACCATAAAGTGGTTTTCCCCTTTTTCCATTTTCCCTAGTCATTACTGACCAGTACCTATTTATTTTTATCAAGCTTGAGGAGGATAACATATGCTTGTTGTATAATTTCACCCTTCGGGCAATTCCATCACCATTTGATTTTTTAATGAGTCTAGCGAAGGTGAAACTCGCTCCTTTTCATGTTTAGAGAGTTTGAAAAGGGACAAAAATAAAACTCCACAAGTTTTTTTTCGTAAATTAATCTCTCAAGTCCAAAAAAGCGTAACATAATACAAGAGAGATATCGTTTCCAATCATTTAACGAGTTGGAAAGGACAAGCGCTCGATAATATTTTCATATTTAGAGAGTCTGAAAAGAGCTTAAAGAGGACTCCAAGGGCGTTCCTTTTTCATTTTTAACAAAGCTCAAAAAAGAGATAAAAGTGTGCTTTGTGTTCAAAAGTACAACTTACAATCGAGCACGTGAATTCTGAAAACCAGTTATAAACCTACTCAAAACATCACCAAATGGATTAAAAATATATGTTTCATACGTAAAAATAGGCAAATACTAATGTTTAGTCAATTAGTTAACATGAAATAAACATAAAATAAGTTTTTACCATGTCAATTTTACCATTTGGAACTTACCATCCAATTTTGTGCTCTGAGCTTAGTTGTTACCTCAAAATTCACCAGCTGATTGCGAAATATTCTGCAGACCATTTCTCTAACTGCCTTGACTAGGTTGGAACTAAACCTCTCTGCTTTCTTTTCGGTCCATTCTTTTGTCATTTCATGCAAGTTTTATGGTTTTTTGGGGCCCCTGGGGTTTCATTTTTTTTTTTGCTCCAAAATTTGCCCTGTTTTTTGCATGGAATGGATCCTAATTTAGCTTATGATTGTGTTTCAGGCTTTCATCGGATAATAATTTTGATTACATGGAAAGAAACAGAGCACGGAGAACAATACATGGTAGCCCTAAATAACTCGGGTACAATTGAGGCCCTTAGGAATTGCGAGTTACTCAAATACTTTAAGTTGTCCGGAATGAGACAACAAATAGAACTATTATAGTTCCTTGTTTTTTCATGGGATCCGACATATCAGACATTTCAGATTAGGGACAAGATGGTCCCTATTACTATTGAGGATATTTACTTTCTTACGAGAAAGTCGACCCAAGGTACCCCCATCTCACTTTCTGGATTTGCCCGTGGAGGTGAATCTGTGAGAGATTACATCAGACAGTTTTGTTGGCCAGGTACATAGCCTAGCAAGGATGGGAAAATAAACATCCAGGATGTAAGTGATTTGCCTTTAAGAACAATCCTCTTTACGATCACAAAATTGGATGGCAGTGTGACACTACATCTGGTGAACATATCTTTATGTAGTATGCGCTGGAGTGTCTAGAGCTAAAAGTTTTCAACTAGTGCGAGGCTATACTTTCACTATTGAAAGAACAACTGACTAAGGTAAAAAACAGTAAGACGAAGACTTTTTTCTATGGTTCATTTTCTATTGCTTTTGCCTTAGAGAAAACCCAATTGATGCAACCACATCATGTATCACTGGGAGTGGCTAGTCCAAGAGATCCACGTATGCAGAGGTGGGTCGAATTGATGGCTCGACATGTTGGTCAGTAAACAATCATTTTCTCCCCTACATTTCTTAGCTGGCTGGAGCAACAATATGTCATAATCGAGAAGCATCTATACTTAGGGATGGATTATTGTGGAGATCTAGATTTCATTTTACTAGTTGGAGCATAATGGGTGCTATGGGTAGGTTGTTTTAACCAAAGTGTTTTTTGATTTTTCAAGTTTCTACATTTTTTTTGTGTTTTTTAATGTTTCCAAGACTAAAATAAAATTACTCTTATGAATTCAGATGTGGGTACTATTCGACTTGTGGTATGCCAACGGGTTGTAGGTGGGCCAACACAGAGAAACATCATGAGAACAGTTCTCAAGGACTTGGATTTGGCTGAGACCTTAGTAGAGTTATGGGATCACATAGAGGGATTAACCCTTGGTATTCTAGATATCTAGATCGAGGAGTTATGTATGATGCTGCAGCGCCACACTATTGGTGTTCCCAACTATTGGGCTAGGCTTTTGTGCATGATAGCACAAGCTGTGACCTGTTACCATGAGCACCACTAGATATACTTAGGATATTTTGTATGCTTTTTTGAGTTTTCCAGTCAGATGACCGAATGTGTCTTGGGCACAAATTTTGTAAAAACTTTTAAAACACCTATCTACTTTACTTTCAGAGTTTTTTTATGGTTATATGTAATCCTATTCAACTGATGATGTGAATTGAAAATATTACTTTTACATATGTTGCAAATGTCTATTTAACACATAATTCGCTAGAGAATCAGTTAATGTGTTAAGATTTTTGGAAATATGTTGATATTGAATGTGTTGAAAACGCCTTTCCAAAATACAAACTCTAAGGAACATATGAAAAATTGTTAGATTTCGGATAGTATAAATGTTTGTTAGTTGTAGTACAACGATTTGTGAGTCTAGCCTAATGATGATTTGGTGAATGCCAAGTGAAATAGCATCAGAGAGTAGTTCACTCAACACACTATACTTAGCGATATTGTTCATCGATCAACAGATACAAATCCCTTGAAAACTCACTAACTTAGAACTTGGAGTGAAAATGGCCCATGCTGTAGAAGGCAAATTCTGCGTACTATGACTAGCACCATCAGCGTAACCAATAAAAGGTTTCGAAGGCTACAACATCTACAACAAATGTAAAGAGGATTACTAACCAGATAAAAGAATCTAAAAGACACACACACACATGCAATGAAAGCATATATACAGTGAGTTTTACTACACCTAATCAACCATAGTAACTTTTAAGGTACAACCTGTTTCGGGGCTGCGACAATGGAATCCCATCATAATCTACTAACTCGTAGGCTCCTTTCGCCAGAACACACTTGACAACATAAGGACCCATCCACATTCATTTGAATTTCCCTGCTCCAAGTTTATTAGCTTCCTGATCATAAATCAAGACCAACTCTCCTTCTGAGAAGATACGAGGCTTGACATTTCTATCATATTGCACCTTAATATGTTTCTTGTGTGGTTCGTTAGCCAATGCAACATCATGACAAGTTTCATCCAGATGGATTAATTCTAAGAAATGCGCTTCTTCATTAGAAGTGTCAGTAACAGGTCAATCACGAGTTTGAGAAATGAAATTTCACATTATATCAATAAGATTGCTTCCAAACCATACACCAACTGAAAGGGTGTAAATCCAGTTTCATTTCTCACCGAGGTTCGATATGCCCACAGGGCAGAGTACAAGATTAAGTGCCAGTTTCTTTTATCAACACCTATCATTCTTTGCAACATCTGCTTCAAGACCTTGTTGATGGGCTCAACTTGACCAATCACTTGCGGGTAATACGTGGTAGAACTATCATGTGACAGTCCTAACTTAGCAGTCAACTCATCCATCATGTAATTGTGAAAATGTGACCCATGATCTGTAACTATGGCTTCTGGTACAACAAATCGGGCAACCACATGGTTAAAAAAGAAAAGAGCAGCCATTTCACCACTGTTGTTCAATGTTGGCATCGCCTCAGCCCGTTTGGTAAAATAGTGAACAATTACTATAATATAACCATGCCCCCCGACCGAGGTGGGGTTACATGTCATAAAGTCAATGCCCCATTTGGCGAATGGGCTAACAACAATGACTGGATGTAGTGGTGTAGGTGGTAATCTAGTTTTTCGGTCATATATCTGGCATGCATGACAGCTTCTGACAGTAATAATACAATCTTTAAATATAGTTGGCCAGAAGTAACCAACATGAAGAATCCTTTGTGTGGTTGCATACCTAGATAGGTGCCCACCACATGCACTAAAAGATTTGAAGGTGGAGGCAAATCTAGAATTTCCTGAACCTTTAATGGATCTAGTCGAATCCCTTCTTGAGACACTACAAATGCAAGAAAACGACCAGAACCAACACAAAACACACAATTGTGTGGATTGAGTCAAATCTTGTAGTGTCAGCACTGTAAAAATATTCCTCTCAAATATTGTCGATGATCAGTCCGCTTTCATGAATGAGCAGGTAAATCGTCAAGGTAAGGTTGAACAATGTGCTTGATGTCATGGAAGGCATAATTCATATCCCTCTTAAATGTTGCCCCAACATTCTTCAAACTGAATGAGAGTTTCCTATAGGTGAATGTTCCCCATGGACAAATAAAATTTGTTTTCGTTTGGTCCTGTGGGAGTATATTGATTTGATTGTAGCCAAAAAATCCATCCATAAATGAGAATATTTCACATTTGACACATTCGTCAATAATCTAGTGGATAAAAGGTATAGGATAATTATCCTTTGGACATGCCTGATTTACATCCCTATAATCGACAGACACTCGTATCATCCCTTGTTTCTCCATGACAGGAACAATGTTGGAAAGCCAGTCAGTAAGAGGAACAGGGTAAATGAAACTAGCCCGCAAAAGTTTTTCAACTTCTATTTTAATTGCAACAGCACTCTCTGGATGAACAGGTCGAGGCCACTATCGAATGGGCTTAACATCACGGTACATCTTAATTTCGTGTTCAACAATGCTAGAGTCAATGCCTGGCATCTCCTCGTAAGACCATGCAAAAATATCTATAAATTTATGAAAAAGAGCACAGTAATTATCGAGTTCCAATGGAGAACAATATTTTCCGACATGAATGTTCTCTACCATATTAGGCTTGGTTGAAATATTAATAAAAATTGTTTCTTCAATATTTGATAGATTTTTCTTAGATTCGATTGTGTCTATGAAAGTTGAATTCGATAGGAAATCAACGACTGATGGGTGGTTTAGTTCATTTGAATAATCTTCGATGTCATCTGGAAGATGGGAATGATGATGGTAATCTTCCCATGGTTCCTCTCCTATCATAATTGATTGGATGATTCCTTCATCCATAAAATGTATACGTGAAAAAAGATCCAAAGAGGTACCATATTCTAATGACCTATCTACCCATACAATTGTTTAGTGTGGATTTGGGTTTGCCACACAAACCTAAAAGATTGATTGCTATGACGATTCAGTGGGGCTTAACGACATCACCTCAATATTAATGTCAACTTCAACTTTGTTGGTAATCCCCCTTAAATCAGATGAGGTCAAGGAAATCATATTGCAAGTCTCTACTCTTGCCATTTCCGCCAAATCAGATGGTGATGGTAGGGTAAAAGTACCCATTAGGGAAGGATATTTAAAGAGACCTACTCCAACACTTTGAAGTGACAGCGGGGGTCCGCATACCAGCGGAATTCTTCCTGTAGCCTATGAAATATTGATCAATGACTGTGATTCCACCCTTAAAATAAAATGAAATAGTATGAAAGTACATGGAAACCACAGCAGCCATAGCATATACCTAAGGCCTTCCCAGTAAAATGTTGTAATCGAGGGGTCTTTCAACTACCTCAACTTCAATAGTAACTGTTTCGCCCCCAAGTTCGATTTGCAGGTTACTCAATATCCCAATGGAGTATATTTTCTTCCATCAAAAGATTTCAACATGGTTGGTGATCGTGACAATGACGGTGAACCAAATATTTTCTAGCAACTCATGGACATAATGCAAGTAGATGCCCCATCATCAATAATAGTTCTGTGAACATTATTATTGAGAGCTTTTAGTTGGATTAGGAAATCTAATTGCACCGGTAACTATGGTGAATATCCCGCATGGTTAAAAACCACAAGATTTGAATCCGTAGGATCTATTCTGCCTATTGCTAATAGTAATGCTTACTTTTGGGAGGGACAATTTTTTAACACCACCAGTGTTGACATAGCAGAAGGCGATTGAGCAACATCTTCCACTATGTTATAATTTTGAGCTGCTCTAGCCCAAGGGTTGAATGTTGATTTGTGCACAACTCCCTTTGGTGATTTTATTATCAATTCAGGTATAATGGGTCGAAGTCGAAGGGTTAGGTTGATTAGTGGCCTGATTATTTGATGACGATGGATTTCCATAATCTTTGTTTCTCGTTGACACCAAAACTTTATTTTTTGGCTTTGTGATGGAAAACATGAGTACTTAGGATGTGGAATCATGGTATGTTGCAACCAAATGTGTCTCCGGGGTTGGAAACAAATTAGTCAACACTGCCAATGTGTTTGAAGTCTTTAAAAGTTTAGAGACCTCAGAGCGGTGTGGACAATCTCTTGTAAAATTCTCATCATTACATATGAGACATGGATAACGAGGTTTCCGTGAAAAAGTATAGGAATCAGATGATTTCTCTGGATGGGAGTTTTCTTGTTTCTTTTTATTCTTCCCCTTTTTCTTGCTCCCTAGTTGCTTTGGATTTTTGCCTTTGTCAGATGACATGGCATTAATCTCGGAGGCAAGAGTATTTTCTGATGCATTGATAGTTTGATTGGAAACAACAAGAGTTTGACCAGATGATCTTCCTGCTATTTGTGTGCTTGAAGAACCGATCACACCATCATTAGCATGAGAGTCCTTACAAGATTGTGTAGGAGGAGGAACAGTGAAAGCTGGTCGAGGTGCATTGGGAATTTTATCATAAAGCATGCCTGATTGTGTGTAAATCAAATCCAAGTATTTGGAATGAGTAATAACTTTCTCTTTTGTGACAACTCCACCTTTTGCCACATCTTCGGTGATCGATGGCAATAGGGATTTTATGAACCAATCATCTAAAAGCTAATCGGGAACATATGTGTTAACCATTTGACGATGATGCCGCCACTCATGAATATGATCTAATATATGGGTAGCAGTAGTCTGTTTAAAGTTGGTTAGGAGTTCCGTTCCAATCTTGTCTCTGATAGGTAACTGGAAGTGGCTCAAAAATGTAGTGGCTAAAGTGGTGAAATTATCGAAAGAAGCTCTTGGTAATTGAATGTACCATTTAGCAGCTGGACCAGTAAGTGTTCTTTGGAAAAGACGAAGTCTGACTGAATTGTCATTTAAGGAGTTTGATGAATACAACAAATCCAAGGTCATGACATGATTGATGGGTCTTCTCCAGGATTTCCGTTAAATTTTGGAATTTCAGATGGTAACTTATGCAGAATTATCGGTCACCAAGGTGCATATAGGATTGGATCATTAGTGAGCTGATTTAAATCTAGTAATTCTAAAGTTGCTACAAATAGCAACTATTGATTCAAGTCAGATTGAGCATACACAGGATATGATGGAATTTCTTGGGTAATATGTCTTTTCATATCGACATAGGGCATCTGCATTTGGTAACCTTGGTATTGTTGTTTAACAAAACTAGTATGAGGTGGCTGTTGATAACCAGGTTGAATGTGTGGTTGTCCATAACCTGCAAAGCCTTGTTGACTAGGACCTTGGTAAGCTTGAGATTGACCAAAGCCATGTTCAGCTTGTAGAACAAGTCCAAACTGGGGTTGGAATTACTGGAATTAGGGTTCTTGAAATTGAGGCTGCCATGGTTGTTGAATCAACTGTTGTTGTTGTTGGTACAACTATTGTTGATTTAACGGTTGTTGTTGTCCAGCAATGAAAGGTTGGCCAGGTTGTGAATAAATTATACCAGTGTAAGCCTGGGTCAGTCCAGATAAGGGTACTCTAACTTGAGGTTGTTGTTCAACTCCAAGAACAAGTGGTCATTGTACAACTTGAGGATTTTGAACTTCTTGACTTGAAACTTGTGGTTGCAAGGTAGAAGGATTAGTTTGTACCAGTTGAGATACAACAATTTGAACTTGTGACTGTTGTACAGTAGTAACAACAAGTGTAGTAGGAATAGCTAACACAATTTGCATTGGTTGTGTTGGATACACAAGCATCGATTGAACTGACATTGTTAGTTGCTATTGACAAAATCTAATTCTAGATTGACCTGAATACTGTGGGATATTACCATATGGTAGTCCTCTGGAATAAGGAGGATACAATGAATAAGAATATTTCTCTCCATATGGTGGCAATCCAGTATTTAATGGATATATTGGTCTTTGTTGACCAAATTGTATAGCTTGATACTGATATGCAAGATCAAACTGTTGAGTTACCATTAGAGAAGAACCAGGTAAAATTCTGGTTGAGGACATGGGTGATGACCATGGTGTAGAAGAAACCCCTCAGTGGGTTCCAGATAATGATTAGTAACCAACCGGGATGGACAATTCACCATACAGGTGCTACTCAGGTGTGGTAGAAAACATTGAAAAGGTTACAACAGAAGATTCTACTGCAGCTGCATCAAATGATATAGTTTGGGATGTTGATGATTGTTCAGCCATAGTTAAATGACCCAAAAGTCTTCGTAAAGAATCGACAGGTACTTGAAAAGAGGCAGGATCAAATGAAGTGAAAAATCAAGAGTATTAGGGTAAACATAAAGCCCAGTTCCAAAGTGAAATGAGGTTCCACATGTGGAATCTTCTTCCAATTCCTCCTCTATAACAATTAAACCTGGTGGAAGAACTTCATCGTTAGGTCCGTAAAAGATTTCTAATGTTGATGAAGTTGAAGTTTCAATAGTTATGGATGTCTGAGGGGTGACCGATTGATTCTCTTATGGTAAAGTAACAACTTCTGAATGTTCAAATTCAAAGTCCAAATGTTCGAGTAAGTGAACAACAATTTCAGAAAGAGGTTCCTGAACAACTTCAGGTTTAGATGTAACTTCTGTTTGAACTGGGATAGATTCTAGACTAACTTATGGTTGAACTAATTCAAGTTCAGAAGTACTTCCTTGTTGAGAAACTTCAAGTTGAGGATCAACTTGTTGTTGAACAACCTCAGCTACTATTTCAATAGGATCAGTGCTAATGTCCTCACGTAATTGTGAAACTTCTTCTTCAGAAACATATGGGCTAGAAATAGTTGGAGTAACTAGAGTCCCTGCACTTACCAAAATAGATGATTTAGGTAACTCAGATGAAGAACTAGGAGTTCTTGATGTACTAGACTTAGTTAAGCGAGGCCACTTTTCTCGAATTGGTGTCACTTTGGGAGGTAAAGGCGGTTTTCTTGGTGTTCTCTACAAACGACGGGGTATGGGTTGATGTTCCTCCACAATTGCTGATTAATTTTATTATAAAAAAGAAATAAACAAAAAGAGTTATACTAGGAAAAAGTTTTACCAAGAAATTGTGAACTGTAAAATACCTCCTAGCAAACCAAGAAGTATGGGCAGGCAATCTCTCAAATGTTGTGTTCGGTGTATCACAGTTTACAAGGAAGCTGACTCGGTTACCTAAGGATGGATAGCAACCTAGAGTTGTCCTCCCATATATACTTGAAGGTACGTGGAGGCCCAGTCCATATAAGTGTTGTCTAATGCAAAATCACACAGTGAGAGCATTCCCATATACTTTACGTACTATAACACCACCCTATATACCCGAAGGTACGTGGAAAAGCTACGATATACTCATGTACGTGGAATGAGGTATCACACTTGGGATGTATTATGGACAAGTTAGCAAAAAGTGCTTTGTTTTACGACATCGGAAGATGTCTCTAGCCTAGAACCACTAAATGTTATCATTAATGACAATGCTCCATTAGGTAAATTGATGTTTATTTTAAGTTGATCTTGCTTAGGAATTTGCCTTTCAATTTCACCACATGATGTATTCTGAAATTCCTAGGAATGCAATTATCATGATAAGAATTCTTTCCATTCACTTTAACTATGAAAATCCTAGCTACTTAGGGATAAAGCAACCAGATTCCTTTTGATCAAAGAGCAAAGAACACAATCTAAATGTAATTTCCCTACACTATTCCTATCAGCACACACAAACTTTTTCAATGCAGCATGCATTTATTTCTTTTCGATTCCCTTTATGTGAATATGAACAAAACTGAAATATGCACATACAATCAATCAATCTTTCATATGAATGAAGACTTTTACGATAGTTCAGATTTGAAGGAAGAGAAGACTTTACGACACTTTCTTTCAAATGAAGATTAATCAATTATATACTAACTTTGACTATTGATCGATAATGATAGAGAAAACATGAAAAAAGATTAATCAATCCAATAAATGTTGGGCTATACCAGGAGATAAACACTCATTTTCAAAGACATCATAGCCCAGAGTGGGAGACAGTGCACTTCAGAAAAATGTCCCTAAGCCAGGGATGCTCTGCAATGCACTGTGTCCCTCACAAGCCTGCACTGGTGACAATAAGCCATTTCAAGAGGCAATTTGACACAGTTTTGACCAATTTTTCAATATAAATAGTTGAATTACAATCTATGAACACAAATAGAGTCTACAAGGATGTATTAGGAGGTGGATAAGCTATTAGGAAAGAGGAGTTTTCCCCAATGGAGTGGCTAATTTGTTTTGGAGACTTTAGCATCTACGGATAAATACTAATTCACTAGACAAGTAGTTGTGCCTAGAACAATAGTTCAAAGTGTTTTAGACATTCCCTATAAGAAATAGGTAAGAAGAGAGGATAGAAGGCCTACTTGTAGTTCCACTTTCCTCTCGTCTCCCTTGTATCAATTTCATCACTCCTTCCCATACTTAAACTGCTTGAAAAGTACCATGTCAACACAACAGAAGATAGAAATTGATCAAAGCATATGATCCACTGAATATAAATGAAAAGAATCAGAAGCAATTAATACATATAAGCATTATGAAAGAACACAAATATGGAAAAAGGTTCAAACACATTATTAGATAGAAGAAGGAATTACAACCATCAGTTTCTGATTCAAGGTCATTCCTCCAGCTTGGATCCCATCCACATCACATTAAAAGCAAGACAAGCTTGTGGCATCACATCATTTTCTCCAAAGTCAACTGTCATAGCAACATTATCTCCTTAAAATTCAACATATTCCAGCCCCTGATCACTTAGATGAGTGGTCAATTTATAGGAAGATGAAGGAGGTTTTGTCATTAATGGTGACATTGAATGGACTTCCATACTTAGAATTAGTTCCATGGAGGAAGGTATGAGAGGATAGGATGATCCTTAACTCATTCCTCATCCATTTTCGAGCTCATAGGAGTTGATAAGATAGGGAAACTTCTAGATGACTCCACAAGATAAGAATATTCCAAAACCCTATGTGAATTTCACTCATTCTTGCCCAGCGCAGGTGAAAGGAAGCGTAAGTGCTCTGAAGAGCACCCTAGTAGTGGACTTAGCTGCTTTGCAGCACACCTTCATAAGCTCTTACCTGTGATAGTCCTTCTAGAGGCAATTTATGGATGTCCTCAAGTCATGAAATAGTCTGGGAAGGAGGCATTCAAAGGGTTGACTTGGTTAGGGCATGAAACAACTTATTTTAGGGTTTGATTAGTCATAAATCACTAATCTGAATGTTGAGATTTGATGTGCCCAAATGGATCTATAACATTGATGCAGTGCAGGTGTTACAAAAGTATATATAGATCTCATAGTTAGCAACTGCCTTCCAAATTCAACCATCCATGGTCATTCCTTTCTTTCACTATGACCCTCACCAATTTCATCATTTTACAAGGAAACTTCTCCAAGCTTGTTGAGAAAATCTAGCCATCTCCCAACTTTGGTTTTGAGTTCTAGAGTGACCGTAGGTATTTCCTTGCCTCACTCCATCCACCAACCACTTTCCCCAAGCCTTCCATCACGTTCAACACCCATGTTTTTTTCTCTCAGCCATACCTTGTAGAAATATAGGGAATCCTATAGGTTTTTAGGACATCTTGTAGGTTTTCCTGTAATGGTCTGTTTTGAGGCCGAATTGTGGGAGAAGCCTCTAGGAAGCTAGAAAGGGTCACCTACTAGTCTTCCCAACTTTCTAACTATTCACCAGCTGACCCAGATTTAAACAAGAATGCAACAAATTATAGATATAACCATACATACAAAGATGCAGTAGAAATAATACTTCATTTCATTATTGTCAAATACTGAAATATGCTTACAAACAAAAATGGGAATTGCTAGCTAGGGTGATGGTAGCTTATCTCTGAGAAGAGATGTGGCAGCTACATGCCTCTGAACTATCTTACAATGAGGCGTGAAGGCCTAATTATTGCTGAGAAATAATGGAAAGCCATAAACATCCAAAAACCTAACCCTAGGAGATGAAGCGCCAAACTATGGGCCCCGTTTTAGCTAAATTTGTACATCAAATTCCCAGGTTTGTAACTTTGGCATATGATCTCTGCATGACGTGAAAAATACCTCGTTAGAAAGATATATTTGAGGACTACATCTTTGGCAAGAGAATATTAGTCAATGGACCCATGTTTCTCCCAAATTTTCCCAAAAAACCATCGCTTAGGGCCTCAAAATGGCTCTGGAAGTTCAAGACCCGAAATTTTTTTAAAAATAGTAAATTGTGCTACAATTAAGGAAACTAAAAAACTGAAAGAAAAAATGGTGGGGGTCCAAGTGGAATTGTTGGGTGACCACCAATATCCACCTGGATCATTCCTCCTCCCTTAGGAGGTAGTGGTCTCCATTGCATTAGGTTCTTCCATGAGATGAGGAAGCTTCTGCTAAACTTGGTCCCTGCTGAGCCACTTTCGTTGGTGAAGGAGTTGGCCTGCTTTGACAACTTGATAGAGTTGAATCTTCTGCTGGTGAGTGTGCTTGATCTGTCTATCCATGATTCGATCAGTTGTAGCTTATTCCATGCAATCTGGATTTAACTTTGTGGGTGTGAGCTATTTTGCAATGTCAAATGTGTCTAGTAATGGTGGAATGTATGGCCAAAGGAAATCCACATTGAACACTGGGTGCAGGCCAAAGAATGGGGGAATGCTTAGCTCAAATGCATTATCTCCCACAGCCTTGGTAATGGTATAAAGACCATATTGGAGTGGTTTGAGTTTCCGATGGGCTCTAGTAAGGCATTCCTTTTGCAAATGCAACCATACCTTGTCGCCCACCGGAAACTTGTGTGGCACCCAATGTTGATCATGTCACTGCTTGTACTTGGCATTTGATTTCTCCAGAATGTCATGGACCGACTGGTGAATATGTTGTATGTGCTCAATGAAGGTGTTTTCCTTATTTGTTTCGGACTGGATATGAGCTGAATCTGCCTGAGTAGCTGCAAATGGCATGGCCACATCAATGGGACATACTAGCTGGAATCCCAAGCCCACCTGAAAAGGGGTGTGGCTAGTTGAGCTATGAGGAGCCCAGTTATAGTTGTGCATAAAACATAGGGGAGGCTCTCATCCCATGTGCATGGATGCTTTGAGTTGTACATGCGTAGAATGTGTATGATCATCCTGTTGACAACCTCTGCCTGGCCATCAGTTTAGGGATGGAAGGTTGTGGACTTAGTGAGTTTGGTGTTCAGAATCAACTAGAGACTGGACCAAAATGTACTGAGAAATCTGCTGTCCCAATCTGAGATGATAGACTATGGGATCCCAAAGTGTACCCACACTCGTTCAAACAATATTTTAGTAGTGGAATCTGCTGTGATATTCTTCTTGTAGGCCACCATAATGGCCATCTTCGAGGACCTGTCGATGACCACAAAACCACAGTAATTTCCATGCTTAGTAGAAGAAATGCCTAACATGTATTCCATGAAGATGGATTCGCAAGGTCAACTCGGGGTAGACAGTGGGGTATAGGGGCTTTACTTCTTGATGGTCAATTTGGAAATGGCATAGGCAGTGCATGATCTGATGTACTTCCTGACATCCTAGCAAAGATTTGGCCAATAGAAATACTTCTACAGTACTGCCACCATTTTCTCGACCTCAAAATTCCCAGCAGCCCGACTCAAATCATCTTGGCACGCTCACTTGAAGGAACACAAAGCTAACCCAGGTGGCATAACAGGGCATCCTTGAGGTGAAAATTTGGAACATGTTGACCCTCCAAGAGTGTCTGGTATGTGTGGTATAATTCTAGGTCACTTTTTTAGAGAAGTGGCCAATCAAAAGTCTCGTTCCCACAACAGTTGAGCACGGTCGTTAACACCATGATCAGTGGTACACTGAGGCAATCTGCAACATTATTGGTGTTGCCCTTCTTATACTTGATATTCAAATGGAACTGTTGCAGGTATGTGGACCACTTGTGATGGCGATCCTTCTGCAATTTCCCTTGGGTCTGTATGAAATGTAGGGGCCAGTGGTCTGTGTGGATGACCGTTTCCTTCCCCAAAATGTAATGCTTCCATTGTTAGCAAGCTTGCGCAATGGAATACATCTCTTTGTCATCAGTGGGATACTTCTGGACAATGTCTGAAAGTGTCTCATTGTGATATGCCACTGAATGCCCATGTTGAGTACGGACTGCCCCAATAGAATAGTTAGAAGCATCTATCTCGACCTCAAATGGTTGTTGCAAGTGTGGTAATGCGAGCACTGGTTCCAATCAAAGGCAATGTTTCAACTCTATGAATGTCGTCTGTTGAGATTGATACCAAAATAATGTTTATTTCGCTCCTCCCTTGGCGACTTGACTCAAGGGCCAAGTGATATGACAAAATCCCAACACGAACCTATGGTAGAAGTTGGCAAGACCCAGAAACCTGCAGAGCTTTGTTAGAGTGGTTGGAGATGGCCAATCTCGAATGACTTGGATCTTGGTTGGATCCACATGCACCCCCCATTCACCAATAATGTATCCAAGATACTAAACTTGGGTCATGCCAAAAGTGAATTTCTCCAAATTGGCACACAACTTATTTGCCGCAGTGTTTGTAGAACCTATTGGATGTGGTGGAGGTGCTCTTCCCATCTCTGGCTAAAGATCAGGATCTCATCCAAGTATACCACTACAAATGAGGTGGCGAATGGCCACAAGATGTCATCCATTAGCGTCATGAAGGTTGCAAGAGCATTCATTAACCAGAAAGACATAACCAACCATTAGAAAAGGCCCTTGTTGGCTTTGAAGGCATCCATCCACACATCGGGGGGGTTTGATTGGTACTTTTTGATATCCTGACTTCAAATTGATCTTGCTAAAATATTTTCCCCGTTCAGTTGGTCAAGGAGGTCATCAATCTGTGGGATCAGGTACCTACTATGGACAATGATCTTGATTAGTGCTCGATAGTCAATATAGCGTCTCCAAGTCCCATCCTTCTTCTGTACCAACACGATCAAGCTCTCATAGGGTAACAAACTCAGACAGATGTGAAATTTATGCAGCAGCTCCTCAATCTACCTCTTGATTTCATCATTCTCCAAAACGGAGTGCTGATAGATTGGTCCATTTGACAGTGGCACACCTGGGGTCAGATCGATGGAGTGCTTGACCTAACAGTACAAAGGAACCCCTGTGGGGGAGGTGAAGATGTCCTCGTACTCCTCCACAACCTTGTCCATCTGTAGTTGTCGTGCGGAGGGGCCCTATCTGGAGGTCGTGGCCACCGTCTTCTTCTTTCCTTGATGGCATATCATCAGGAAAACAAATTTCCCAGTTTTGGAAATGATCTTACTGCATTGTTTTGCAGTAACTAAAGAGATGGTGGTAGGCGGTGCTACCTTCGGTATCCTGTACAACTTATTTCCTAAAGTAACAATAACAACACGAGGCCTTGATTCATACACAACATGTCGCTTCCACAAGTATGGTTTGCCTAATAATACATCACAAACCTCAAGGGGGGCAATGTGACACAATACCTCATTCATGAAGTGCTTGATGTTGTATGGAAGGTGACACTGCTGGCTCACGCGAAGATCTCGTCCTTGGTGATGCCACCCGATGGTGTACGACTGTGGATGTGTTGTGGTTGGTAAGCCCAACTGCTTCACAACCTCTGCTGAAATGAGGTTCGTTTGGCTCCCACTGTCGACAATGAGCTATAGTAGGTATCCCTTTATCCACATCTAGGAGTGGAAGAGGTTCTCCTCCTCCTTTGGATCTTTGGGTTCCTCCTTCTGGATCTTCGTGGTGGCAACGATGGCATTGAGCTTCAAATCAATGATCTGTTTCCCTTCTTCATTCCCCTTGTCGGGTTCTAACTCAGAGTCAAAACATGCATCTAATTCTAAGAACTTTATCTCATCCACCAGTGACTGCTTGGCCCGAAACTCACTTGTGTTGTGAGTAGAGCTCTTATGGAACTCACACCACTTTACCATGCCCTTTTTTGGCTTTGCAGTGCTGTTCTTTGCTTGAAGCTTTGGTGGGATGTCTTGGGCTGCCCTACCTTGGCTTTTTCCTCTGATTTGTGGTTTCGGGGCACCTTTCCCTTGCTTTGGATTCACATATCCAAAGTCTCGCTTCTTTTGTTTAAACTTTTTCTCGATCTTGAAGGCATATCAGTATGTCATGTCGAGCGAGGAGATGTTCAGGAATTCTATTTCATCATGGATGTACCTGTGTAGGTGTTACACTAAAAAATGTCACCATGACTATTTACAGTTAGTATGGCTCTATCAACAGTCATGCTATCCTCTTAGGCAAGTCTTATACCTCTGCTCTCCATGTCAAACTCCAAAAAAGAGAGAAAGTCTTTATAAATGTATTTATCTCTGGGCACGCAGGTTCTCTCAACCTTACCTGCGGGGACGCACCCAATGTTCACAAAAGCTGCGTCTTTGGACGCTCTGTATGTAAAGGGGCAGGTGCGTCCCCCTGTAAAGGTTAAAATGCGCAAGTTTCATCTTTAAAAAGTTACTTATGGTCATTTCTAGAGCATTCTAGAAGGTTGTTCGACGTGTATTGAGTGCCTCCAGATGGTTCATGCACCCCTACCAAAGAGGAACTTATCCCATCAATAAGGGAGCTATCCCATCCAAAGAGGGGATTATCCCATTGATGGTGGACCTGATTAACCTCCTCTTGAGCACTATAAATACAGGCATTGGGTCAGAAGGAGGGGAGGTTGAAAGCTAAACATTTCTAAGGGTAGATGCTGCAGGAATTAGGACTCCCATTTAGAAGCTTGTGAGGAGAGATTGCCATCTTTGCTTGTTCTATTTGGAAGTGGGTGAGCTTTGTCAAAGTAAAGGAGAACTCTTGATGGACCCTGGGAGGGACTTGCACAACACCAAGGCTCAGGTTGTATTTGTTCCTTTTGTTACCTATTAATGCAAATGAGTCCATTCTTCTCAATAACTTGTTATTTATGAGTTGTTTCATGTACTCCTTGGTCTATGTGTTAAATATGTTTTATTCTATGAGATTATCAAGTGCTATTTAATCGTTTGATTGTTAGTGTATGCAGGTTTCAAAGTGAAGGAAGAGCTCATCTGGATCAACGGAGCTGGACTGCTGCAACAGCGTTGGATTACAGGTAGGATCTAAACACTTGATTTCCCATATAGTAAATGCATGTTTAGAGAAGGATTGCTCTTGTTTGTCTTGTTTGTCACTAGAGAGTCTTAGGCTCCTAGGGAGGTTGATTTGTGTCCGCACTATCGACTCTTTCCGCCTGAAAAATTGGCGACTCCACTGGGGAATCCATTGATGTGAAAGTCTTTTCCTTTGTATGAACTTTGCTCTGAGAAAATTGGTTTATTTTTCTAGTTTTTGGCTCTGTGACTTTGTCTTTGGGTGGGTTAGCTTAGGGTTAGATTTATTTTGGTTTTTCTTGAATTTTCCAGTAGGACGCACCCTCTGAGTATTGCACAGTGCGTCCCTGGACGCACTGCCGCTGTGTGCACAGAGCGGGCCCGCACCTGTCTTAACGGGTCGCCTGCGTCCCCTGCTAAAATTTGAAAAAATTCCATTTTTTGCATTTTTTCTCTTAGATTTTTCTTTTTCTTAGTTTTTACTGCCCAGATCCATTAGTCTCTTGTCAAAGATCTTCACCTGAACTTGTTTCGATAGCATTGAGTGTTTTAGTGGATTTCATAGAAGTTTAAGCCCTAGGGTTTGATTTTTGAGTAGGTCTTGTAGTGACTTTGGCGGTAGAAGTTGTCAAGCCTTAGATATCTCTGGTTTTGCCAGCATTCTTAGAAGTCAGACCTGTCATAAAGTCTACCTGTGAGAGCACCTTACCATTGAGTTGTTTCTTTGGGCAAATTTCGAAGTGCTTGTTGATTGAGTCTTGAATTCCATTTTACAAAAAGAACAAAAAGATTTGAGTTTTGTTTTGACTAGTCTTTTGATTCTGCATTAGCTAGTCCTTGATTTGATTTTGGTCAAGTAAAACAACCTAGAATCATCTTTGTGAGCTTTTGCCTTGTTAGGTTTGCTTAGAGTAATTTCCTTTTTTAATTTGCTTGTGAGTCAAGTTTTCATAGATTTTATAGCTTTTGAGATTGATTTTCGTTAAAATAGATTTATATGCTTTATTAAAAAGAGAAAATACAAAAACATCTCCTTTGGAAAGTTTTGTTTCAAGTAGCTTTGAGGAGTTTTGAAAGAAAAAGAGTTTTTTCGTGCACGTAAGGAGTGGTCATGTTTGTATGCTTGAAAAGATAAAGAGAATTGTTTCTTTGATTGTCTTTACTAAGAAAGTTGTTTTCTATAAAATTTGCATCTCTCAACTCTCTTAGTTAAGAATTTCATTGAAAAAGGAAAGTAGCGTAAATCATCTTAGGTGTATCTTTGTAGTGGTTTGAGTCGAGTCTACACACCATTGGTTTCACTTCCGCTACCTTTTGTCTTTAAGAAAAACCATAAAATTAACGCTTAAAGTAAAATCGACGTAGTAACTTTTATTTTCTAGGGCTCTGAAACACCAATTTAGATCAGGCTAGTGTCTTGGAGTAGGTGAGTAATTAACTCTCCAAGACAACAAAACCAAACAAGTAGCTTATCTTGTGATAGAATAAATCCAATTGTCTCATTTGTACTCTGGGAAAGCTCCTCTTAAAGGAGAAGCACGAGCTCGTGTCCGAACCAGTGAGGGGATCAATTCCCCCTCGTTGGGAACGACGCCAGACACGCACGTATTACAAACGGTAAACCTCGGATTAACCATTGTCGAGGAGCCATGGGTCACTTGTCGGTAAACCTTGGATTATTGTCAAGGAGCCGACAAGGGAATTGAGCTTGATACTCTGCCCTTGCGTGCTGTCGGAGTTTAGACTATTCCCCGAGGTGCATTTGTTGCGGTTGGTAACCTTAGTGACCATTATCTTTAGGATTCTACCGAGGTGACGGTGGAGGGAAGATCCCACTGTACCTGGAGCAGACATCGGCTAGGCTCACTTGGATTTTCTGGGGGGTTCGCTTCACTCGAGACGGTTAAAGTGGAGGAACTTGGTCCAGTCTATTCATTAAGCAGGTTGCCGGGGTAACTGTTCCACCTGCCACTTCTGTACTGAATCCAACGATGTTGGGCTTCATCACCAACTAGCGCTTTCGGTCTGGAAGGCTACTGTTTGTGCTTGGTTTGACGCTCTAGATTCTTTAGGCGTGTGATTCAAATTTGTTTGGTTCTTTAGAGACTTTGGGTGGTTTGATTTGAAATTTTATTTTGTTTTCGTGTGTAGTAGTTAAAAGTTTTTAGCTGTGGCGGAATTACCGAGACAGTCCCGTAGACTTCAGGGCAAGTCACCTGAGATTGTTACCGGAACTGATTTGTTGAGGAAACTTCGTAGATCACGGGGTCGATCTCCTGAAGACGTCCCGGGTCAGTACGAAGGGTTGAAGGTCCTTGTAACTCCTTCTAGTGGCAGTAAAGTAGGTTCACCTGAAGAAGGAGAATCTTCCTTGGTAGTCCATCCAGATTACCAAAGTCTAGAGACAGGTTATAATCCTGAAGCTGTTACAGTTTCTGAGCTTGTTGGTAGTTTTTCGTCTGCTAGTGATACAGGCGAAGAACCTGAAATATCTGAACCTATTACTCCAACTTCTAGTGTTCAAGATTCACCGAGAATAGAACGAATTATCACCGAAAATCTTCCTACTGGTTTGATTGCTATCGAAGAACTTGCTCCAGAGGAAGAAATAGGCATTTCTCACCTTGAAGATCAACTTACTATTGAGCTCAGGGAGCGTGAATCTATCTTTTACAGTCCTCCTAGAAGTACTACTTGGTACCTTTCGTTAACTAATTATTTAGACAACTCAGGGATAGTTTTTTCTCCACCTCGTACTCCTTTTCCACCTGGAGGTATTCATACTCCTGTAAATATGTCTGGTCAGTCGTCCGTGTTTACTCAAAGTCCTGAATCTTTCTTACACGGCGGTCCTTCTGTTCCCACTGGGTATCAAGCACTTTCTGGTACCTTTGCGGGGGCATCTTCTCAACCCATTGATCATGGGTTATTAACTGGAAACAGTGGTAATATACCATTGGGTGTAGGAGACATTTACATGATGTCAGGTTCAGTTCCCGTTTCCCAACCTCAAGGTGGCCAATTACCGCCTGGGGGGCAGCCTCAGTTAACGCCTGGGGGGCAACCTCAAGGTACACAAATCGTGTCTGGGGGGTAACCTCAAGGTCAGTATGCGCCTATGGTACAATACATGCCTCAAGGTCAACCCCAGCCTCAATATGTACCCCAGGGTCAACCTCAGTATCAATATCAACCTCAAGGATGGCAACCTCAAGGATGGCAACCCCAAGGATATCAACCCCAAGGGTATCAACCTCAAGGGTACCAACCTCAAGGTCAAGGTCAACCCCAGTATCAGTATTTACCCCAAGGTTATCAACCTCAAGGTCAATACTCGAGTCAAGGTTATCAACCACCTCAAGGTCAGTGATATGGTCAAGGTGTGGGAACTGCACCTTTCAATTATCAATCCTATCCTCAATCCGGTTATGGACCTCAGTATTCTCAACCTGTTACGGGTCAATACCCTGGAATGTTAGTGTGGGATCCATCACAGGGTCAACAGGTGTTGCAGCCAAGTATACAGTTGGTACCTCAAGCTGGACAACCTGTAGTTTCTGGTTCACCCCAGCAACCGCAACCTGCCCAGTCAAATGTTCAAACTTCTGTAACTTCGGTAGTTACTCAGCCGCCAATTGCACCTAGTACTCCATCTCAAACGGCTGCGGCAACTACCGCTGCATCTACCGCACTTACTTCTGGAGTATCGACAGCTCCGGTTTCTACTGTCTCTGTAACCACTCCTCAGGCATCTTTACCATTGTCTGGACCTACGATTCAAACCACGGTCCAGATGCCTATGGGTCAGCCTGGTATAAGTACGGTTGTCACTTCTCAACCTCAATTTGTTCAACAACCGTACCAGGGACAGTACCAACAAAGGCAAGTTGTCCAGCAGCCAGTTTACCAGTATCAACCGTATCCTGGGTACACTTATCAACAACCTCAACAACCCCAGTACGGTCTGGTTAATCCTGGTTTTCCAGGAGGACATAATATCCCTAATGCGATTCCTATTCCTAGTTATCCTGGATATCATCCTCTTGGGGCTGGTGTCATGACTCAAAGTTTTAGAGATCCTAATCGGCAATTACCGTTTATCGCAACTTTGGATTTACCAGATTTGACGCGCCTAACGAATGATCCAATTCAATATCTTCAGTTCTGGCTGCCAATGCCAAATAAGTTTCCCAGTGATATACCCAAGTTCGAAGGTAAGACTGGAGAGGATCCGTCCAATCATGTGATGACTTACCACCTCTGGTGTGCTTCAAATTCTATCTCGGATGATTCGATCCGCTTACGTCTTTTTCAGCGTACACTCATTGGTCTCGCGGCCAAGTGGTACATTGAGTTACCACGGGCCTCTTTTTACAATTTTAGCCAGTTAGCTACCTCGTTCTTAACTCACTTTCAGTTGCCGGTCAGATACAATAACGGCACGGAGTTATTAACTTCACTAAAACAATCGACGTCCACGTATATTTCCGATCACATTCATGAGTGGAGACGTCGAAGAAGGTTGGTGAAAGTTTTTATTCCGGACCAAATCTTAGCTGAATGGTTTGTTAAGTCATTGTTACCGAAGATTACTGAAGATGTAGCTAAGGCCGGAGTAGTTACTGAGGAGCAAGTCATTGCTCAGGCGCAGTACCTTGACTTAGTTTATACTCAGTCGGGTACGTTACACGAGAAGATTCTGGATCTTCCAAAATCGAATCAAATCGTTGCTGCTCCTTCGGGATCTCATGCCGCTGATGGTATGATTGGTACGGTGAACACAAAGAGCAAGAAGAAGTCTTACAAGAGTTCTACTACTCCTATAATCACCTTGCCTGATTCCCCGACAGGAGAGTCTTCTCCTGAACTTTCGGAACCAGGAGCTGAGGTTGATGGGTGAGAGTGAGACGATTCTGCTTCCTTACCATCAATAGGATTCTTACTACCATAATCTTGCGATTGAGTCGCAATCCTCACATGAGACATCATCAAAATGAGTTCTTCACTGGCAGTCGAGGAAGAACCTATCATCTTACTCTCCTGCTTTGGAAATGGAACTTTCAACACAGCAGGAGGGGGAGAACCTTTGACTATTTTCACAACCTCGGCCCGGTGAGGGCAATCTCTTGTAAAATGATCCTCTTCACAAATAAGACAAGGATATCGAGGTTTGCGGTTTTCGTCATTAGTTTCCGACTTTTCTGTTTTCTCCTTCGGAGCCTTGTCTACTTTAGCCTTCTTCTTTCCTTTCTTCTTTCCACCGTTTTTTGATTTGGCCGTAGATGAGTCTACATCATAGATCTCCATCACAGATCTTCGTTTTTACCTGAAGATGATGTTCTTGAAAATGATTTTTCATCTATCTTTACCACTGAATATGTCAAAGACGCTCAGAATCCAATGAAACATCCTGATTCAGAGTTGAATTTAGGGAATATTTCTCGCACTATTCCCATTGACATTTCAGTGAAGCCTAGAATTGAGGAGAACATTCATATAGGTGCCGCATGTACAGAAGATGAAATCCAAACTTACAAGGCCCTATTCCAAGAATTCCGCGAGGTGTTTGCCTGGTCTTACGAGGAAAGTCGGGAATCGATCCTGCCATTGTTGTTCATGAAATAAAAACCTACCCGGATGCTAAACCCGTCCGGCAATGGTTGCGTCAGATTCACCCTCGAAAAGCGACTGCGATTAAAGCAGAAGTCGAAAAGTTGTTGAAAGCAGGTTTCATTTATCCGATCCGTTAACGGATTGGGTATCGAATATTGTTCCGGTCAACAAGAAACAAGGAACAATAAGAATCTGTATCGACTACCCTCATCAATCACATTCCGATGAATAGGCATGTTTTTGACTATCACTGGAATTTGGAAAGCCATTTGATGGGGTAGACGCGGTGTACTATTTTCTAGATCGAAGATTATCAGGTTCGGGTCCTGAACATCAATAGCTCTGATAGCCGACAAAAGTAATTTTCGTTGTGCTGGGCATGATTGCAGCACTTCTAACACCGACATTGCTGAGGGTGAAACAGCTAAGTCCTCAACAATGTTGTAATTCTGGGCTGCTCTCGCATGTGGATTGAAAGCAGACCTTCGAAGTACACCCTTGGCGGGCGGTTTGATTACTAAGTCCAGGTTAGGTTTCTCGATCTGTAGTGGATCGGAACCAGGAGCTGAGGTTGATGGGTGAGAGTGAGAAGATTCTGCTTCCTTACCATCAACAGGATTCTTACTACCATAATCTTGCGATCGAGTCGCAATCCTCACATGAGACATCATCAAAATGGGTTCTTCACTGGCAGTCGAGGAAGAACCTATCATCTTACTCTCCTGCTTTGGAAATGGAACTTTCAACACAGCAGGAGGGGGAGAACCTTTGACTATTTTCACAACCTCGGCCCGGTGAGGGCAATCTCTTGTAAAATGATCCTCTTCACAAATAAGACAAGGATATCGAGGTTTGCGCTTTTCGTCATTGGTTTCCGACTTTTCTGTTTTCTCCTTCGGAGCCTTGTCTGCTTTAGCCTTCTTCTTTCCTTTCTTCTTTCCACCTTTTTTTGATTTGGACCTTAAATCCCACCGAGCTAAAATATTCGCATGTGGAGAAATTGGCCCTGGCAGCCGTTCAAGCTGTCCAGCGTTTTCGTCACTACATTCTTCTCCGTAAAACTACAGTTATTTCGGATTGCAACCCTATGATTTACATTTTGACAAAACAATTGCTAGGGGGCAAGTACTGTAAATGGATCGTTATCCTGCAAGAGTTCGACTTGGAATTCCAGAAGTCCAAGTCTAAGAAATCTTTGGTTTTTGCGGAATTGATGTGCGATTTCCCTCGTGCTTACACAGAGACTGTGGCAGAGGAGTCCATTGCGGACAAATCTTTGTTTCTTATCAGTACTTTAGATCCGTGGTACGGGGATATAATCATCTATCTCCAAACCCAAACCTTTCGGCCTGAAGCTTCAAAGACGGAACGTCGAAAAATTCGGTTTCAATCCCAGCAATACAAAATTATTGGAGATACACTTTATCGCCGAGGGACAGACTTAGTTTTTCGACGTTGTTTAACTCACGAAGAGGCTGAGAGGGTTTTGAATGATTGTCACTCTGGAGCATGTGGCGGTCATATGTCTGGGTATGCCACAGCTCAGAAGGTGTTGCGCGCTGGCTATTTCTGGCCGTCTATGTTTAAAGATTGTATCATTGCAGTCCGGAAGTGCCACAACTGTCAAGTGTTTGATCGCAAGATGCACGCACCACCTGCTCCTCTCCACCCTATAATTGCCGTTGGTCCATTCACCAAATGGGGTATCGACTTTATTACTTGTAACCCTCACTCGGCCGGGGGGCATGCGTATATTATCCTCGCGGTTGATTATTTCACTAAATGGGCCGAGGCGATGCCTACATTCGACGCAAGCGGCAAAACAGCTGCAGTTTTAGTATTCAATCATATTATAACTAGGTTTGGTGTCCCACAAGCAATCATTACTGACCATGGGAGCCATTTTCGAAACATCATGATGACTGAGCTTACAAGCCAACTTGGTTTGCGCCACGATAGCTCTACTCCTTATTATCCGCAAGCCAATGGTTTGGTTGAGTCTATCAACAAAGTTTTGGTTATCATGATCCGACGAACCATTGGTATTCATCGGTCGAATTGGCACAACATGTTATTTTCAGCACTATGGGCATACCGAACCTCAGTGAAAACTTCAACAGGGTTCACTCCTTTCCAGCTAGTTTATGGCTTGGAAGCTGTGTTACCCATTGAATGCGAAATCCCATCACTTCAAATGGCTGTCGAATTACTTCCAGCTACTTCCGAAGAGAAGAAACGTTTATTGTACTTAGCTAAATTAGATGAGACTCGACGTGACGCTGCATTGGCAATCGAGACTCACGCGAAGCGAATGAAAGCTCAGTATGATAGAAATGTGACCCCTCGAAGTTTTTCGGAGGGAGACCTAGTGCTATTATATGATCAAGCTAACGATAAGCTAGGTGCTGGAAAATTCGTTCCTATGTGGCATGGACCCTACATTGTAAAGCGAAAGCTAGCAAAAGGGGCTTATGAGCTGGTAGATTTTGATGGGGACTCTTTGGGTAAACCCAGAAATGGACTTTACCCAAAGAGGTATTATGCTTAAGTGGTGGGTATGGAGAATTTTTAGTTAGGTTAGGTTTTCTTTCTAGCTAGTATGTTTGTTAGTTTAGTCAGTGTGCTTAGCTTAGAGAGTGTGTTTTTCGTCGTTATTCTGGCTTATCTTGGTTTTACTCTTGATATTGCAGATGTCGACGCCTCTCCAAACATACATTGGATTTGCTGATGGTTCTTGTCGTAGTACAAGGAATATCTCTTCCGTAGCTTGGGTTATCTATTCACCCTAGTTTCTATGCATGGGGTAAGCCTCGGTCAAACAACGAACAACATTGCAGAATACAGCGCAGTGGTTGAATTATTATCCGAATCTATTTCATTTGGAATTCGACGTTTGATAGTGAGGTTAGATTTTGAACTTGTTGTATTACAGCTTAATAGAGTTTATGCCATTAGAAATCTTGTGTTATTAAGGTTGTTTTTGAGAGTGCGTCTCTTGGAACGTGAATTTGATTACATTGAATATCAGCATATTCCAAGGTCTTTAAATACATTAGCAGATGCAATTGCTTCTCGAATGTTGGACAGACATTTACAATAATCATGCAAGTAAATTTAAAAACATTTCATCACATATGTTAAACAAGATAAGCCGGTAATAGTGATATATATATAGATAGGAGTGTGTCAAAAAATATACATCGTCTTCGATCATAGGTTGAAAAACACCTTATGATCGGCAAAAATGATAAAGTACAAAAAGTCAAAAATGTCACATGTGTCTACAAAGTGACTAGCCAATCACTGGTGGTGCTCCCTATACGACACCACTGCACGGGCTACCTTACACAAAATCTCCTAAACGGTCCAGGGACTGCGACTACATAGCGCTGAAGTCTGATAGGAAAATCATCTATGGTAGTCTCAGGTATATCCACCGTCAGATGCTCTAGATCCTGCTCCAACTCAGCTAGTGACTCTGCAGCCGCGTCCTGTGGGGCCGGTACCGGTGCAACTGGATGTCTCCTGTCAAAATGCCGGAGGTTGGCTGGGCGCTGTGGACCAACATCTGCATTTTAAAAAAAAATTACTGTCAGTTTTGAGACGATATATATAAAAAACAAAAAAATACATAATTTGAAAACTTGTGAAAAATAAAGTACCTCTGTCATCCCATTGTTCTCCCTGTGGAAGAACCATGTCCGGATCACCTCGAAAATCTACTCCGGCATACGGAAAGTCCTGGATCGAAAAAACCTGGTCCTCTAACCAGTGAAAATAACTATTAGAGAATCAAAGAACCGCCGCGCCCTCGTCAGGATGCCGGGCCATCACCGTAACCCATCGTATCAGCTTTGGCTCCCGAGGACCCAAGATATCAACAGTGAGTTGCTGAGGGATCAGCATCGGAACTCTCTCTAAGGCAAAGCTCACAACTAGAGGCCCATATCCAAAGGTCTTCAGTTGTCCGTTCTTTACCCTAGTCAGTTGGCTCTTCATATTAGCCGACACAGCATCACACCAGTTGAAAATGGTGCCTTGGTAACAGTCAATCGCCATCCGCATTTGGGACCCGGAGGCAATATGTAAAGCGGTCGCGCCGCAAATTCTGGTAACCGTGAAAGCTATAACTTTGAGTTCACGCAGAGAGATGTGTTTGATTTCCACGCCTTTCGCATGGTGTGCATTGGGTGTGCACCAATCCGCCCGGAGACTAGCAAGGGATTGGCCACCCGGCCTAGTCCCGGCTAGATTGAGTTGCTCGCCTCTATTTGGCAAGCCAGTGAGAAAGTATACATCGGAGGGCTCTATCTCGAGCTGGTGCCCTCCTATGTAAAAGCATTGCTCTTGAACGTTCCATCTCTCAACCAGCCATTCTAAGAATCTCACCTGAGCCCTCATGCCAGGTATGGCCCAATATTTATATAGCCCGCATGCTTTTAGGGCATCAATGGAAGGTTGATGTTCAATTGCGGCTAAATCAACGTCCACGTGCTCTCTTTCTCTCCAATCCAACATGGTGAGTGCCCTACACACCAAGAAACAAAGATTAGAATTCATTTGGGAAATTTTAAATGGTTGCTTGTGGAGTTTGGGGTTTCAAATTCCTTCTTTCGCGGGGGACGCACCCCGCGTTTAGAACACAGGGCATCGGGACGTAGCTGGCCTGAAGGTGGGCTGCGTCCCCCGACCTTTTTCCTGTACAGGAAAAAGTCGGGGGACGCAGGTCACCCGAAGGGCACCTGCGTCCCCCGCAGAGCGCACTTTGAGACCCAAAACCCCCCAAAAATCAAAACTAAAACCTAAAACACAATTTTAATCGGATGAAATTGAAGAGGAGGATGTTGTAAAATACCTGGAAGAGACGGCGTTCGATTCTGACGGTCAGATTTTCCGCAGCGACCACGGGAAGTTTCTTGCCAAAAGCCCTTTTTTCAACCTCAACAGTAAAACGGTAAAAATGACATGGTAAAAAGTCTTTTTATAGGTTTTTTGGATGAATTTGTTCATTTTTCACCATGGAAGGATGTTTTTCGATGTATTTTTGCCTATCTTAAACAGGTATGAGTAATGTGTCGTTTTTGTGCAGGACAAAGGGATTTAGAGGGAAAATTGTCATTTTTCACAAACCAAAATATTAGAGTCATCTTTTAAGCCCTTTTCTGACTCCTAAAAAATGAAAAGATTTCCGAGCGTTTCTTTTACACTCGTTAAAACGGAATTAAACAACGGTCCCCTTATAGCTCTTTTCTGACTGTAAAATCAGGAAAAGATTGCTGGGTTTTTGTCGTTTCAAACTCGATACGGAAATAAAATGACGTGTCCTTGATCGCCTTTTACTTTTCAGGTCAGTGGCACTAATTATGAAAGCACTCCTTGGTCGCAAGATCAAGCGGTTCCCCCAGGTATTATTTTATACTTTTTCGGGCTTGAGGGACACAAATCTATGAAAAAATTCAACTTGGAGTCTTCTTAAGTTTTTCAGATTCTCTAAAATTGAAAAACGCCGAGTTTCTCCTATACTGGGCTCGTTAAAATTTCACAGTAAAGGACCTGTTCAATTACAAACAGGAACGAACCACTCCTTCCTAGGGTTCGAATCAAAACTAGGTTGGACTCATCCGAAGGATGAGCTTATAATTAAGCATATGTTATCCTCCTCAAGCTTGTAAAAAATAAAGAGGTACTTGCCAGAAATGGTGGGGGAAAAGAGAGAAGAATGAGCCTATTTGTTACCTTTTGTCTCAGAAGAAACTTTATTACCACTCTTGAACACGACACTTTTCATTCACCTGGGTTGGGAAATCCTTTACCTCACAGTTGATCAAACCACTTTGAAAGTCTTCAGCCGGGTTCCGGGGATTAACTTTGAGTCATTTGTCACCAAGCCATCTGTTGTGTCGTTATGTGTTCAAGAGGTCTGCAAACAAAACTTTCATCTGCAAAATACTTATCATCCATTTAACCATCCCTGAGTCAGTCCTTACAGCAACATTTCTTCAACTTGAACAATGATTTCATGTTGCGGGCTTACCTGCAACGAGTCGCTTTCTATCGACATCAGCACATTATCTAGAGAGATGACTTAGAAATCGTCAGTACCTTGAAGTCTGCATGCATCAATGGCAGGTTTCTCGCCTTTGACATCAGTTTACATCATTGACTTTCGATCGAAGGATTCCGTGAAATGTTCGACATCAACTCATTCATTCACATCTCATGGATTGTACTGGGTACTTTGAGAACCATTGACATTACTGGTGGTCTCTCTCACGCTTGTTAACAGTTTACATCATCGACTGGTAATCAAGTGGTTTCTACCATGTTAGACATCAACTCATTTATTCGCATGGCTAGAATCGTACCAATTCAGGAAGTAGAAATGAAGACCCTGGATTTAGTTTCCACCATCCAGGCTGCGAGGAGTTTTGTATTCATTATCTAAGTAGACTAATCATAAACAGATGGCTGCGCCCATACTGTGTCTACAAAAGTCTATGATTATGATGTACTGCAAGATCATTCCTGTATCAGAGTAGTTAGTCTGTTAGTTAAAGTTTTAATCTGAGTATGGGAATGCCTACCTCAGTGATGATATAATCTTATACATGTATTTTGTGTTGAAAATTGCAGGTTCTGACCAGGCTCTCCGCGAGATAATCCTTGAAATGATAAAGCGCTTCACCCTTCCTAGATAATACAAAACCCTAATCTATTACAGGCTTCGCACTTTAGGGGGCAATCTGTTACACTAAAAAATGTCACCATGACTATTTACAGTTAGTATGGCTCTATCAATAGTCATGCTATCCTCTTAGGCAAGTCTTATACCTCTGCTCTCCATGTCAAACTCCAAAAAAGAGAGAAAGTCTTTATAAATGTATTTATCTCTGGGTACGCAGGTTCTCTCAACCTTACCTGTGGGGACGCACCCAATGTTCACAAAAGCTGCGTCTTTGGACGCTCTGTATGTAAAGGGGCAGGTGCATCCCCCTGTAAAGGTTAAAATGCGCAAGTTTCATCTTTAAAAAGTTACTTGTTGTCATTTCTAGAGCATTCTAGAAGGTTGTTCGACGTGTATTGAGCGCCTCCAGATGGTTCATGCACCCCTACCAAAGAGGAACTTATCCCATCAATAAGGGAGCTATCCCATCCAAAGAGGGGATTATCCCATTGATGGTGGACCTGATTAACCTCCTCTTGAGCACTATAAATACAGGCATTGGGTCAGAAGGAGGGGAGGTTGAAAGCTATACATTTCTAAGGGTAGATGCTGCAGGAATTAGGACTCCCATTTAGAAGCTTGTGAGGAGAGATTGCCATCTTTGCTTGTTCTATTTGGAAGTGGGTGAGCTTTGTCAAAGTAAAGGAGAACTCTTGCTGGACCCTGGGAGGGACTTACACAACACCAAGGCTTAGGTTGTATTTGTTCCTTTTGTTACCTATTAATGCAAATGAGTCCATTCTTCTCAATAACTTGTTATTTATGAGTTGTTTCATGTACTCCTTGGTATATGTGTTAAATATGTTTTATTCTATGAGATTATCAAGTGCTATTTAATCGTTTGATTGTTAGTGTATGCAGGTTTCAAAGTGAAGGAAGAGCTCATCCGGATCAGCGGAGCTGGACTGCTGCAACAGTGTTGGATTACAGGTAGGATCTAAACACTTGATTTCCCATATAGTAAATGCATGTTTAGAGAAGGATTTCTCTTGTTTGTCTTGTTTGTCACTAGAGAGTCTTAGGCTCCTAGGGATGTTGATTTGTGTCTGCACTATCGACTCTTTCCGCCTGACAGTAGGAAACCGTGGTATTTGAGTACCAAATGTTGCTCTAAATCCTTGATACCCAACTTTGTGTCAAGGGTATGGAAAATATTGGTAAATTCTGGCATGTCTTGGTCCCTTCCCTCCCTCAACGTGATCCATTTTATGTATTGATCCTCATAACTTCCGATAAGGTAGTACTGCTCCTTGATGGCAACCCAAAATGAATTCCAAGTGGGTGTGGCTGAAAGCAGTGGGGCCATACTTTCATCCTTCTGCTCACAGTAGGTTTCCCACCAGTCCTTGACGTGGGGGGTGACTTTGAGAAGAGTGAAAGTAATCTTTTCCCAACCAGAAAAATCAAGAACAGAAAAATACCCTTCTAGCAAATTTAACCATTTATCTATGGTGTTTGCATCTATCTAACCCTCATACATGGGAATGTCAAAGTTAGCTTGTACCTTAAAGGGTGTGGCGCTTCGAGGGTAGTTGTTGGAAGTAGATGTGTTGCCCCTGGGTAGCCGGTGAAGGATCTGGGCAAGGTTGTCCATCATCGCATTCCTTTGTTGCTCGAGGGCCTCTTCGAGAAATATTTTGATAGGGTCTCTTGCCCCCTCATCTTTATTTTCATCCACAATGGGAGGCCGTCGGAATTTTCGAGGCTGGTCTTGCAAAGGCTCGACCAATTCAAGCCCTAACTCCTTATATCCCGACCTCATTGGACGCATGCAAAGAAAGACAGAGAAAGAGCAAATCGTTCTGATACCATTGATCTAGAATTAAACAAGAATGCAACAAATTATAGATATAAACATACCTAAAAATATGCAACAGAAACAATACTTCATTTCATTACTGTAAAATATTGAAATATGCTTACAAACAGAAATGGAAATAAACTAGCTAGGACAATGGTAGCTTATCTCTCAGAAGAGATGTGATGAATACAAGCCTCTGAACTATCTTACAATGGGGCTCAAAAGGCCTATTTATTGTTGGGAAACAATGGAAAACCCTAAACATCCAAAAACCTAACCCTAGGAGATGAAGCACCAAGCTATGGGCCCCATTTTCGGTAAATTGGTACATCAACTTCCCGGGGTCGTAACTTTGGCATATGATCTTTGTTTGATGCGCACAATCCCTTGTTAGAAAGATCTATTTGAGGAATACAACTTTGGGAAGAGAAACATTGGTCCAAGGCCCCATGTTTCTCCCAGTTTTCCCAAAAACACGTCGTTTAGTGCCTCAAAATGACTCTGGAAGTTTAGGACCCAAAAAACTGCTAAAAATAGTAAATTGTGCTACAATTAAGGAAACTTAAAAATAGAAAGAAACAATGGTGGGGGTCCAAGTGGAATTGGAAGGTGGCCACCAATATCCACCTGGATCACCAGCATCCCTAACCCACCTGCCACATCACCAAAAGAGATTAGCTTCACACTTTTCGATATTAAAAAAAATACAAAAACCAAAACATATTTATTTTAGTCATTTCAATGCAAAATACTCAAATGTTTGATGTTTTAAATTTACATGCTTAGGATAGTAGGATTGCATGCATGTTAACTTAGCATTCTTTTGAAACATAGCCTCTCAGCAGCTAGTCAGAAAAAATATTCCTTGTTACAGTAGACAAGCTTTCTCTTAGAATTTCTCTTTCTCTCATGAGTAATCAATCTTCTTCTCAATCCATAGAAGTCTAGCTTGAAAAAGCCTAGTGTTCTATCACCAGCTGAGTAGTGACAAAGAGCAGACCCATCACTTGTGTATACAGCACTGTCACCTCCAAGTTTGTACGAACCCTGGGTTATTAAAGTAATGTTGGTAGCTCCAGGAGTTGCATCATTCTTGCTGCAATATTGGTGCTCATAACTTTTTGGCACCATTGGCGGGGAGGTGTCTGAGTAATATGTGATTACTGCTTTGTTTCTTCTATTTCTTGTTTCTGATATTCTACTAGTAGTTTCATTTCTACAAGAGTAATTTAGTTTGTTTTCTTTTCCATTCTACATTCTTTTCTTTCCTTTCCATTCTGCATTTAAGATTTCATTCAAGCAATTTGTTTCATTGAGTTAGTTAGTTTTCATTCAGTCTGCAATTTGAATTCTACTATTATTTTCAAAGTTTGAAAAAAAACAAAAAACAAAAACAAAAACACTTCTTTCATGCCTTGTAAGAATAGGGATAACTTAGGGAAATTTCTGCCAAATACACCCACCACTTCAAAGAACCAACCTTCCCTCTTATTTGATGGCTATGAATTGGAGGAACCCTTAGGTGAGAAACCAAATATATTTGAAGAACCTACAGGGGAAGAAGAAGAAAAAGAACCCATTCCTACTGACTCAATGGCTGAAAATAGGAATGACAGAGGAAATAGAGAATGAGTTGAGGGTGCCTTCCCCATCAGGGAAACCAATGGGGATACTATGACGAAGAATATAAGCCCCTCTACCCTTGCTCATTTCCATTTCCTGACCTTAGAAGATCCAGACACTTTCTTTTTTGAGTTTGTTGTCATATGCAGAACCTATGACTACACCAATGATGAGTATAAATTGAAACTGTTCCCATCCACTCTCAAGGATGGACCTTTGCGTTGGTTCATGGGTTTACCTGGGGATAGCATCACAACTTGGGCTCAGATGCAGCAAGCCTTCAACAAAAAGTATCAAGACTACTGCATGTCTAAAGACACTAAAGATGAAATTTTTAGGATGACCTTAGGGCATGATGAATCCCTAGAGGATTATGAAGAAAGATTCCAGCTTAGCTACAAAAGGGCCAGGTGCACACTTGACCCTAATTCACTAAAGCTAGTCCTACTTAGAGGGGTAAGGGAAGATCTTCTGGATATCCTAACCTTGTTAGGATCTGGGGACATCTAGAAGTTACCCTATGAGGATACCAATATTGTCTTTAGAAACCATTCCAGGGCATCTAGGAAAAAGGGTAGGGGTAGTCAACCTATGGTCAGTCCCTGCTCTTCCAATACATCCATCAAGGGTGAAGTTGGAAACAAGTTAGAGGATTTCGAGAGTGAGATGCTGCAAACCCTTTCCCTACAGATGGACACTATGCACATTAAAAGAAAATAGGAGGAAGTAGGGATAACCTTAACCATTTTCTTCCCTAGATGCACAAGGAGGCACCCTAGGAATGAATGTCCATTGAATTTGATTGAAATATGCTCAGTCTGTGAAGTAAACCACTCCACAGACAAGTGCCCTTCTCTGCCTGGACTCAAAGCTATATATCAAGGAGCTGAAGGGGTGACCAAACATATCTGCTACATAAATCAAAGGAGACCTGATGGGCCTTATCCATACCAGTAGGGCATGAAAGGGTCATCCTAGGCATATTACAACCCCAACCATACCATATCCATTCCCTCCTAGGGGCCCCCTTTTCATCCTTCCTGGTCTACACATCCTCCTTGGTTGTTTACACCTCAGTATCATTCCTAGCTAACCATCGAGTCATTTCAACCATATGCTCTGCCGCAGTCTCAGTGGAATGCATTGCCCCAGGGGTGGAGGCCCTCATACAACAATGCTCCAGCTTTATTACCTTCACCACCTACTCAACCATGTATTTTATACCCTGCTCCACCTAAAAATCCTCAGATGCCCACCCATCCAAATCTGAACCCGAACAACAGACATGCATAACAAGTATACAGTGGAGATACATCCTATCCTACTTATGCTATGGACATTCAGGAAATCAACCTGAGATATGGGAGAGTACTCCTGACAACCAACATCTACCTCCACATAGGGAGGTTGAGGAAGAAAGAGAGGAAAGCATGCCTAAAGTAAATCCACCACCCTTTCTTGAGATATTAACCCAACCACTCCAGCCTACCCTAGAAGAGACTGAACTTCTGGGAAAGTTGAAAAATCTATGTGTCAAAATTCCACTTCTCCAAGCTATAAAAGATGTACCTATTTACAACAAGTCCATTAAGGAGAAGTGCTTCAAGCTTCTAGGGAGGCGAGAAAGAGATTCCCCTACCATTAATGTCATTGGATAGCACTCCGACTTAATTTTGGGGCAGGTAATCTGCCCAAAGTATTTGGATCCTAGAATCCCTATAGTAGATGTGCACATCAGTGGAACCATTGTCCCACACACTCAAGCTCAACCACCAACCTTGGGGCTGCCATTAATGTGATGACCAAGGACACCATGCTCAAGATCAACCTCAAAGGTTCATTGAGAAAGACCACAATAGTCCTCCAACTTGCAGACCACTCCATAGTGACCCTTGAGGGGATTGTGGAGGATGTGATGGTCTTGATTGACTCTTGGGAGTACCTTTCAGATTTCCTAGTTCTCCAGCCTAAAGCCAAGCTTACTGGTTACCCTCTCATCCTTTGGAGGCCCTAGTGAGCCATTGTCAATGCCTACATTAGTTGCAGGGATGGAAATATGACTATAAAAAATGGGCATATGTCCAATCAGTTAGTACTATACCCTCCTGCTCAGCCATCTCTAGAACATGACTTACCATTATGGATGGAAGAGGAGGAAGAAGGTGAAGTTTATTCTGCCCAACTCTACACCTTAGAAAAAACCATGGGAGGTGGACAACGAGATGAAGATGATTTGATTGAACACATACTCCAATGTCCAAGTCCCAATACATTGTCCCTAGAAGTAGTAAAGGAAACCTAGAATAACCCTTAGATTGATATATTCTTAGCTGATTACAACCCTACCTGTGTCAAAACCATAGAATTCGGCCCTGAGAGAACTTTGAAAATATACCCATCTCTTTTTTTTCACCAAGGAGAAAAGTTATGCAACATGTTAAAGGAACATATGGATGCCTTTGCCCGGATTTAAAAAGAAATTAAGGGAGTGCACCCCTCAGTGTGTACTCACCACATTTATATCAGAGAAGGTTGCAAACCAGTCTGACAACCCCAAAGAAGGATGAATCTAGCTCTCAAGGATATAGTTAAAGAAGAACTGCAAAAGCTGCTAGACACAAGATTCATTTACCCTATCTCAGATAGTGAGTGGGTCTCTCCTTTAGTGTTGGTTCCAAAGAAAAATGGTAAGTGGAGGATTTGGGTCGATTAAAAAGAGTTAAACAAAGCCATAAAGAAGGACCATTTCCCTCTACCTTTCATCGACCAAGTGCTAGATGGCATGGAAGGGAAAAAGTTTTTCTCTTTCCTAGATGGATTCAGCAGGTACAATCAAATCCTGATGATCTTGGAAGACTAGGATAAAACCACCTTCACTTATCCTTGGGGTACTTTCACCTATAGAGCTTTCCGTCTGGCCTATCCAATGCTCCTACCACTTTCCAGAGAGCAGTCCTCAGTATCTTTGCCGAGCTAGTCCATGTTGCAGTAGAGATTTATATGGATGATTTTAAACCTTATGGGTGTGATTTCTAGGAGGCTTTGTACAAATTACGTAAGGTGCTAAGAAAATGCATTGAAATGAACCTGTCTCTTAGCCCCTAAAAATGTGAGTTCTTGATGACTGTAGGGACTATGCTAGGTCATTCAATATCCCAACACGGACTACAGGTGGACCCAAACAAAATAGTTATCATCCAAAGGGTCCCACCTCCACAAAAGTAGAGAGATGTCAAAATTTTCATAGATTTAGTCGGATACTATCAGAGGTTTATAAAATACTTCAGCAAGTTGGATTCTCCTTTATTTGGTTTGTTGTCCAAAGACTCTGAGTTTGTATGGTCAAAAAGCTGTCAAGAGGCCCTGGGCACTCTCAAGGACAAGTTGACCACTGCCCCAATTCTCTGAGGCCCAAATTGGACCCTTCCTTTTCATATACATGTTGATGCCTCACACAAAGCCATAGGGGCAACTCTAGGATAGATAGATGAAAAATTGCCTTATGCCATTTACTTTGATAGTAAGAATCTGCCAAAGGCCGAATTGAACTACAGAGTGACCGAAAAAGAGCTCCTCTATGTTTTGCATTCATTGAAAAATTTTAGGCATTACATTATAGGTTATCAAACATTTGTACATACTGACCATCCTACAATTAAATATTTAATGAATAAACATGATGTGAATGCTCGGATTATTAGATGGTTACTTTTATTATAGTAGTTTGATCTAAGTATTGTTGATAGGCCTGGCAAAGAAAATGTTGTTGCAGATTTTTGTCCAGATTAACTTTGCCTACACGTGAGGAAGGAATGGTTGATGATTAGTTACCAGAAGAAAACATATTCACCATTTCAGTTCTCTCTCCATGGTTTGCTGACATAGAAAACTATTTGGTATTTGCACAATTCCCATCAAATTTTTCCTCCAAAGAGAAAAGAAAGATTGTGAGGAAAAGCGCTGCATTCACTTGGATTGGGAGCAACCTCTTCAAACTAGGGCCAGATCAAATTCTAAGAAGATGTGTCAGGGAAGAGGAAGTATTTGACATCCTTCTGACCTGTCATGATGGGCCTTGTGGAGGTCACTTTGCGGGAAAGAGGACAACATTCAAAGTGTTACAAGTTGGTTATTATTGGCCCACTCTTCATCAGTATGTGAGAAGATACACTAGTAAGTGTGATAGGTGCCAAAGGATGGGAAATCCTACTCCAAGGGACGAAATTCCTCAACAAACTCAAGTGAATTTCAAGCCATGTGACAAGTAGGGCATGGATTTCATTAAACCTATTAACCCACCTTCTAACAAAAAGAAGTACAACATTTTGTGCACTGACTATCTGACTAAGTGGGCTAAAACAAAGGTAATAAAGGCAACAACATAGGAGACGGTGGCTGAATTCTTCATGGAAAATGTCTCTTACAAGTTTGGATACCCTAGAGAGTTGGTCACTGATCTATGCAGCCAATTTACATCCAACATGATTGAAGACTTGTTAAGCGAGCACAAGATCAAGCATATAACCTCCACTCTCTATCACCCACAAGATAATGGGCAAGTGGAGGTTACCAATAGAGCACAGGAGGGCATTCTGACCAAAGTGGTTAGCAAAAATAGAAAAGATTGGGCAGATATATTAGTTGAGGCCACTTGGGCCTACAATACCACTTGGAAGTCCACCACTGGATTCACACCCTATGAGTTGGTCTATGGGAAGAAGGCCTTTTTGTCCATTGAATTTGAGTACAATACATTGAGGATGGAAGCCCAACTAGATCTGTATCTCAGCACTGAACAAAAGGAGAGATTACTCCAGTTGAATGGGTTAGATGAGTTTAGAATGTAGGCCCTCCTACACACAAAGGTAACTCAAATTCAGAGGAAGATCTAGAATGACAAGAACATCAAGGACAAGAAATTTCAAGAAGGTGATTGGGCTTTGTTATATGATTCCAGATATAAATAATTTAAGGGAAATTTAAGGACTAGATGGTTAGGGCATTATGTGATAGAGAAATGTTATGATAATGGTTCAGTGCAAATTAGAATTACATATGTAGAGGCCATTCCTTTACTTGTTAATGGGCACAAAATGAAAGTTTACAAGAGGCCATTATCAAAGCAAGATTTCATTGATGGTATCAGCAAAATAGTTATGGTGGTGGAGAAAATACTAGCTCCTACCTCATCAAGCCATAGAAAAAATAAAAAGAAAAATAAGAGAAAAATAAGGAGACTCGGGTGAAAACCTCCATGAGGTGCCCAAGTCCCACTATTTGGTTGAAAACCTCTTAGGCAGCCTAATGGTGTCAAAAAAAAAAAAGAGAAACAAAAATATCTCTTGGTGAAAGCCTCTGTTGAGGTGCCCAAGGAAAGCAGCTAGGATGAAAACCTCTTGGAGGCAGACTAGTTGTTTAAAAAAAAAGGGGGGGGGAGAAAAGAAAAATTAAAAAAATATTGTTTGCAGGTCAGCAGGAGGACGATCATAGCAATAATGGAGAATCAAAAGGGACTTGTCCAACTCATGTTTTATTTCACCATTCATTATCCTTCATCATTCCATCATTCCTTTGCCTTAGTTTGCAAGGGTTTTGTGTTTTCTATAGGATTCCTTGTAAACCTACAGGATTCCCTGAAAACCTAAAGGACGATCCTGTAGTAATTATAGTAGCTTGGGAATCCTAAAAGAAGTAACCCTAGAGAAATGGAATGACCTTCCCATGTCAAAAAATAAATCCCTACTTCACCATCTCATCACCATACCTCTCTCCACCATGTTCACCCCTGCATTCATCACAAAAGTCAGTTTTCAAAAAATTACAGTTTTCAAGAGAGAAAAATGGAGAGATGAGGATAAAGACAGAGAGCATGGGGCCAACACCTGAAGGTTATTTTTCCTCATGTACAAATCCCTAGACCTCTTCTCTATTGATGCCAATCACTCTTAGGTCCCAACAGTAGAAAATGATTAAATATTTTGAGGGAGAAGCAGCTATAGGACATTCTGTAGCAGCCTATCCTAAAAAACAAAAATCACAGATTGTAGTTAGTTTCAAGCATGGAGATCCAAAGGTAGCAGAACCTCCTCCAAAGCCTAACAGCAACATATCAACACCAGGTACCTACACATCAAATAAAATCATCAAAGAACAATACAGAAAAGGGAGAAAAGAACATACAACCAACACACAACAAAGACTTCATTTCTTCAACAATCTGCATCAAGGTATCTTTAACATAGGTAAGTATCTCGCTTCCACTCTCTCATTCGCATAATGTGATCAAACAATGTAAAATTTGTGAAAGAGTTGGTTTATAGGCGAAAGGTGGCCACTTAACTTGGCCACCTTCGTTCACTCAACAAGGACAAAGCAGTTAGTCCTTTCACAATTGGTAGCAGTCAAGTCAAGGGAAAGAAGGATGAGGTCAAAAGTAGTTAAGATACGAATGCCCGCCATGGGAGTTGATTACGAGGTGAGGAGAATGATGATGTGGTAGTGGGAACAATGGTCCAAAAATAGATATTTGTACCTTGGTTGCCAGCACACCACCTCACTCAAATAACCCATATGACGAAATAAACGTTGATCCCCATGCATAGAAGCATTCACATTCTCAAGGCTCACTAGAAAAATATCTCTTGACCCTCAGGCAGTCTACAGGAAAGGCAAATTTCATTTTCTTCCTGTGTAGGACCACCTACAATATCCTACAGGAAATCCTACAGGATATAATCAAGCAGTCTACAGGATTGGCAGTGAGTAGCTTCAGAAGGGAAAAACAGAGGGTGGCTTCACCAGGCAGTGTTAAGGAGGTATGTTCTACATTTCCCCACATTTTTCCAAGTGAAAGGAACATAAAAAATCTTCGAGTTTATTGAAATTGATTGCTACATAGGGGAATTATATACACAAAAGTTTCAGTTAAATTTCCTTCTTCATTACAATTTTGTATCATACATCTACACTCCTCCATCCATCAGAGAAAATGATAGGGGGGTTTAATAGAAGGGAGCCCATAACCACCATGAGGATTCATTAGCACCCTCCTGTGCTAGTTATATTCACAAGGCATAATTGGATGGGTTTCGTTGAGAAATTGAGTGGGTATGATGAAGTAGCTAGATATTTTGCTCTCTTCCTCATTCCACTCACTAGGACCCATGCCACTGTTGTGGTGAGAGGCCTCTCCATAGAAATCACACCTAAACTCATAGTAAGAATTAGCACACCTCCCTTAGGAGTGCCTTGGAGAAAGGAGGATAAGGGAAATAGCCAAACTGCAAATAAGAAATTATTTTTAGAAGGAGAGGAGGCCATGAAAGACAAAAATGGAGTGAGGAGAGCATGCCTACCCTATCCTTGGAATGAAATTAGCTACCACCTTCTAAAGCATATTTCATGTGAAGATAGGTACAATTTGGTATATGGATACCACTTTAGGATTCTTGAAGAATTGAGGTTTGCGGTAGACAGAGCTCCTCAACTCAAACTCAGCATACCCTACTTCCTTCTCCAATCAATGATAGATATGAGCATGAAGGTGTAGGAAGGAAACCATCAAAAACTAGCACATCATGGGTTAATAGACTCATCATAGAGGATTCCCTCCAACAACTAAAAATTCCTATCACATGGGAAACTTTAAGAGACATGCAAATAGAGGGAGATATAAAAGCCCTTGAATATGACAAGAGTCCCACTACCAATGAAGAGGATGAAGAAGAAACTGAAAAAGACGAAGAAGAAAAAGAGAGGGATGAAGAGGAAATAGATGAGGAAGAAGAAGAAGAAAAAGAGAAGGAAGGTGGTGAAGAGATAGAAGGAGATGCCATGGAGGAAACTGATGAACAAAGTGAGGAACTAGAGGGAGAAGAAGAGGAGAAAGACAAAGATGAAAAGAAGAATGGAAAAGAGGAGGCAAAAGACAAGGAGGAGTCACCTAGGGTGTCTCTAGAATCCACTAAGAGAGAGGCAACAACTGCCCTCACTGCCCGTAGCACCCCTATCAAACAAAAATGCAAAAGACAAAGACAAAATCCATTGTACTTTACGACAAGAAAAAGTACAAGAATAAGGCAGGGAATACCTCAAACTCCCACCAAGGTTCCTATTGTTATTGAAGACTCACCTAAGAAGCAGAAGAATATGGATCCTCTTATGCAAACTTAAGGAGAAGGATCCTCAGGACAAGCCTCCCCTAAGTCTCCTATCACTTATGTGATAAGGCCTTTAACTAGATCTGCTTCATCCAAAGGAAAGGACATCCTACAGGATACACAACATGACCTATAAGAAGCAGAGGAAATCCTACAGGAAACTCTACTAAACCTACCAGAAACTCATAAATTTGATAAAGGAAGGATTATGTAGAGAGAAACAAAGAAGAAGGATCCAACGCTAAGGGAACCTAGTCCTCAACCTAACCTTAACTCATACTACATGTTTATTGAAGGGGGTAGGGTCATTCCACAAAAATTTTCCATCCCACTATTGCTTGAGCTTGAGAAAGAAAGAGCAAGAACACTTAGATGGATGCAGTTTTCCAAGTCCAAGGGAGTGGAGGACATAGGTCACATGGAGGAAAAGCTTAAGGAGATGGGCAGAGAACTAAGTAGCCTAAGGGACAGAGAGGCCATAATGAAATCTCAATTGGAGGAAGAAAGTTCATGGTTGGAAGGACCGCTACAAGAAAGAGAGAATCAATTGGCATCCATGGCCAATCTATCCTTAGAGGCAATCCAGTGCATGATGCTAGCTAAGTCTTATGCATTATACCTTACAGAACAATGGATTCAATTCCAAATCAATACCTTAGCACAGAGAGTAACTATGCCATTCCAAGATTATAGACAGTTCATTTATCTTTGTGATCAAAGAAGACTGGAGGATAGGGCTAAGATGTTTGAGTTCTACCTACATAACTTAGACTTAATAGATCAGAATGTATGGGACCCTAATTAAAAGCTAGGGGATTTACAGTTGATGGCTTTTGCATCATGGATGAACCATGAGGAAGCAAGGACTACATAAATGAAGAAGATAATGGAAAGGGAACAAACGGAGCCTCTCATGATAACAGTTGAGTAGTCAAATCCGATGGCTGTCATCAACACACATAACTTAATTGCAAATAATCATCAACTTGCACCCAGGTACCTTTCTTCCCAAGAGCAAGAAATTACAAATTTTGAGAATATGTTCAGGCTATTAGGGAATGACAACATGCAATATTGCCAAAGGAGATGGAATATTTTTCCATACAGTTTGAAAATTAGAGAGTACCATTCTCCTCAAAGAATGAGAGAAGCACTAAACATGACACCAATGTACAAGCAAACCTTCCAAAGACTCAAAGTCAATTGGATTGGCTTGAAACTCATTCCACCACTTCTCTTAGGGATGTTAGAAGGAAGAAAGGAAGAGGAAGAAAAAAAGCAATAGGAGGAGATAGAAAGGAAGGCAAGATTCTATGCACAAGAAGAGGAAACTACAACAGAAGCATGGGATGTCAAGGAGGCCACTGGAGCTATGAAATACATGGATATTGATTGTGTTTCTCAAAGGGTGAGAAACACTTTCATTATGGGGGTGATGATGAGCCTCATCATTGGGTAAGTATATGGACCTTAATTCACCTCCTAGCTTAGTTAAATCAACTCTTCTCATAATTTATTACATATTTTGATTATATTTTGTTTAATGAGATGAGTCAAAGTGAGATCTTATGCCTAGCGGACTAATGCGCATTGAAAGCAAGTTTGTGAAGAGAAAACCAGGGAATTTTGGCTAGATTAAGGGCTGAAACTTGAATGAGACAAGGAAGAGAGATTGTAGGAGGTAAATCCTCCTCATTTAACTCCTCCCTCATTTGAATATTCCTCCATCAATCACAATAGCTCGGAGTACAAGTAGCCAAGTCATGGAGATCAAAAGGCAGCCATGCAAGTGATATTTAAAAAGTTAGTTTATCTTGAGTTTGGAAGCTGAGCCTCCCTAGATTTTAGGAAGTCATTGGAGACTTCAGTTGTATAATAAAGAGGCATAGAGCCTCATTATGATTCAAATTTTTACAGTAAAAACACTAGTAATTTTCGAGTTCAAGACTTGTGGAAGACATTGCTATGTAATTTCCCATTTTGATAATGAGAATGAGAATTTTCTTGATCCAGCACTAAGTTAACTCAGAGGGCTGAAGCTCTTGGGTTAGGGCCCAACCCTAGTAGAAAAGGCTCCTTTTCTTGTATTTTTATGCTTATATTGATTTCATAGCTCAATGGTTGAGTTGTCTTTAGGATTATTTCATTGCAAGGAGTGTAGATTTGATTAGTCTCTTATTAGTTTGCTTCCATTTGTGCTTTACTTTAGCAGTAGTTTAGAAGAGATAAAGAAACATCAAAAAGTTGTCAATGGGTGTTTTGGCATCACTTCTTCCTTCAGGGATCATGATTTGAGGAAAGAAATCCTATGCAACCCCAAAATCACGGAATTCTACTTTCTCATAGAATTTAGGGTTTTTTGTACTGAGGCCAACATTTGATCAGTCTTAGATTATATCTCAGCAATGATTCCATCTTATTCTACAAGTTTTCTTCATGCATGAAGTATACAGTTAGCTCATTAAAATTTGTTTTCCTAGATCATTGAAATTCTTCTTGTTTACATGATTTTTGGGTAAATGTTAATGTTTGATGAAGTGCAGGAGTTTTGGAAGTACAAAAAGATCTCATAGTCAGCAACCCCCTTCTAAAGTCATCCATCCATGATCATTCCTTTCTTTCACTAAGACCCTCACCAATTTCATCATTTTACAAGGAAACTTCTCCAAGGTTGTCGAACAAATCCAACCATCTCCCAACTTTGGTTTTGAGTTCTGAAGTGACCCTAGGTATTTCCTTGCCTCATTCCATCCACCAACCACATTCGCTAATCCATCCATCACCTTCAACACCCATCCTTTTTCTCTCAGTTGTATCTTGTAGAAATACAGGGAATCTTGTAGATTTTTAGGACATATTGTAGGTTTTCCTGTAGTGGTCTGTTTTGAGGCTGAATTGGGGGAGAAGCCTCTAGGAAGCTAGAAAAGGTCACCTACTGGTCTTCCCAACCTTCTAAATATTCACCAACATCCCTAAGCCACTTGCCACATCACCAAAAGAGATTATTTTTACACTTTTCCATAAAAAAAAAAGACAAGAAGAAAAATAGATTTATTTTAGTCATTTCCATGCACAGTAGTCGAATGTTTAATGTTTTGAATTTACATTCTTAGGATAGTAGGATTGCATGCATGTTAACTTGGATTTCTTTTGAAGCATATCCTCTCAGAAATTAGTTAGAAAATGGTGTGCTTTTAGCATTTGATTTCAGTATTTTTTCCTTACTATAGTAGACAAGCTTTCTCTTAGAATTTATCTTTCTCTCATAAGTAATCAAGCTTCTTCTGAACCCATAGATGTATAGCTTGAAAAACCCTAGTGGTCTATCACGAGTTGAGCAGTGACAAAGAGAAGACCCATCACTTTTACCTGTGTATACAACACTGTCACTTCCAATTTTGTACAAACCCCAAGTTGATAAAGTAAAGTTGGTAGCCCCAGGAGTTGCAACATTCTTGCTGCAATACTGGTGCTGATTAATACAATGTCATATTGCGACAAAAATTGTCTCATTATGAAAATCAACCATTGTCAACCATGTTTATTTAAGGGTTTATAATACTTATCTTAGGGTTTATGTACCTTGGATTTCTATTATTCCCTTAGGTTTAATATTATTCCTTTAGGTTTATAATACCTTGTGTTTTTAGTTTTAATCCTTTGGGTTTATAATACCTATCATGGATAGCCATGATTAATCAATGTCAACCATGGTCAATAATGGTCAAACATAGTCAACCATGGTCAACCATGTTTTATAAAATCAATCATGGTCAACTATGGTCAATCATGGCCAACCATGGTTCAACATCACATTGTGAAAAGGATTGACTCTATATGGAAATCAACCTTGGTCAACAATGGTACAACATCGTATTGTGATAAAGATTGTCTCAATACTAAAATTAATATTGGTAAACCATGGACAATGATGGTCCAACATTGTGGCAAAGATTACCTCAGCATGAAAATTAACCATGGTCAACTATGGTCGACATTGTTTATTTTAGTGTTTATAATATTTCTCTTACGAGTTATATACCTTGGGTTTATAATATTAATCCCTTGGGTTCAATATTATTCCCTTGGGTTCATAATCGATTGGGTTTTTAGTATTAATCTTTTGGTTTTATTATTCCCTTGGGTTTAATATTATTTCCTTAGGTTTATCATCCCTTGGGATTATAGTATTAATCCCATGTGTTTTTTTCCCATAGGTTTATAATATCATGGTCAACCAAGGATAACCATGTTTTGTAAAATCAATCATGGTCAACCATGGTCAACTATTGTCAACAATTGTCAACCATGGTCCCATGTCGCATTATGAAAAATATTGTCTCGATATGATAATCAATCATGGACAACCGTGGTCAATCATGATCAACCATGGTCACACTGTGACAAAGACTGTTTCAATATGAAAAGCAACCTTTGTCAACCATGGTCGAACATAAAATTGTAACAAAGATTCTCTCAATATGAAAATCAATCATTGTCAACCTTGGTAAAACATGGTCCACGTTGGATTGTGACATAGATTGTCTCAATATCAAATGAACCATGGTCAACCATGTTTGTTTTAGGGTTTATAATACTTATATTTCAGTATATATACCATGGCTTAACAATATTAATATGTTGGGTTTAATATTTTTCTCTTCAGTTTTAGTATTAATCCATTCGACTTATTAATGCCTTGGGTTTATAATATCAATCCCTCGGGTTTATTAATCTAAGGGTTTATATTCCTATGGTATTATATTAGTGATATAGTTTATAATATCATTCCTAAGGTTTAATATAAATCCATTGGGTTTATAATCGATTGGGTTTTTAATATAAATTTGATGGGTTTATAATATTAATAATCACTTACGTTTATAATATTAATCATAAGGGTTTATAATGTTAATCTCTTGGGTTTTGAATGTTAATCCCTTGAGTTTTTAATATTAATCCCTTGTGTTTATTAATCAATTTGGTTTATAATATTAATCCCTTAGCCTTGTAATGTTGATAATTTGTGTTTAATTTAATTTGTTGGGGTTTACAATGTCTTGATTTTCTAATATTAATAATACCTTTGGTTGATAATATCATGGTCCAATGTCGCATTGTGACAAGGATTGTCTCAATATGAAAATCAACCATGGTCAAGCATGGTCAACCATGTTTTATAAAATTAACCATGGTCAACCATGGTCAATCATGTACAACCATGGTCAACCATGGTCCACCATCGTATTGTGATAAAGATTATCTCGATATTAAAATCAATCTTGGTTAACCATGGACAAAGATGGTCCAACGTTGCATTATGATAGGGATTATCTCAATATGAAAATCAACCATTGTCAACTATGGTCAACATTGTTTATTTTCGGGTTTATAATATTATCTTATAGTTTATAGACCTTGAGTTTATAATATTAATCCCTTGGGTTCAATATTATTCCCTTGGGTTCATAATCCATTAGGGTTTTACTATTAATACATTAGGTTTATTATTCCCTTGGTCCTATAATATCAACCCCTTGGGTTTATTAATATAAAGGTTCATAATCCTAGGGTTTAATATTATTTCCTTTGGTTTATAATATCAATCCTTTGGGTTTATTAATCTAAGGTTTCATATGCCTAAGCTTTAATATTATTCCCCTTGGTTTAGTATTATTTCCTTGGGTTTATCATCCCTTAGGTTTTTAGTATTAATCTTGTGGGTTTATTATTCCCTTGGATTTATAATATTATGGTCAACAAAATTCAACCATGTTTTGTAAAATCAATCACGGTCAACCATGGTCCAGCATCGCATTGTGATAAATATTTTTTCAATATGAAAATCAACCATGGTCAACTATTCTCAACCATTGTCAACCATGGTCGCACATCACATTATGACAAAGATTGTCTTAATATGAAAATCAATCATGGACAACCATGGTCAATCATGATCAACCATGGTTAATAACCATGGCCACATTATGACAAAGATTTTTCTCATGGTCCAACGTCACATTCTGACAACCATGGTCCAACGTTGCATTGTGACAAAGACTGTCTCAATATGAAAATCAACATTGGTCAACCATGCTCCAACATCGCATTCTGACAAAGGTTTTATTAATATGAAAATAAATCATGGTCAACCCAGGTCAACCATGGTCCAACATCACAATGTAACATAGATTGTCTCAATATTAAAATCAACCATGGTCAACCATTTTTTTTAGAGTTTATAATATATATCCTTTGGTATATATACATTGGATTTACAATATTAATCCGTTGGGTTTAATATTATTCTCTTTTTTTTAGTATTAATCCCCTGGGTTTATAATATCAATCCCTTGGGTTTATAGTCCTCTGGTATAATATTATTGATAAGGTTTATAATATGATTCCTATGGTTTAATATAAATCCATTGGGTTTTTAATATAAATTTTATGGGATTATAATGTCCTAACTTTCTAATATTAATAATCCATTTGGTTGATAATATCATGGCCCAATGTCACATTTTAACAAGGATTGTCTCAATATGAAAATCAACCATGGTCAAGCATGGCCAACCATGTTTTATAAAATCAATCATGGTCAACCATGGTCAATCATGGGGAACCATGGTCCAACGTCACATTGTGAAAAATATTGTCTCTATACGAAAATCAACCTTGGCCAACCTTTTTCCAATGTCACATTGTGATAAAGAATGCCACAATATCAAAATCAATCTTTGTTAACCATGGAAAACCATGGTCCAAAGCCAAATTGTGACAAGGATTTTCTCAATATGAAAATCAACCATGGTCAACTATGGTCAACATTATTTATTTTAGGTTTTATAATATTTATCTTATGGTTTAAATACCTTGGGTTTATAATATTAATCCATTAGGTTCAATATTATTCCCTTGGGTTCATAATCACTTGAGTTTTTAGTATTAATCTTTTGGTTTAATTATTCACTTAGGTCTATAATATCAATCCCTTGGCTTATTAATCTAAAGGTTCATATTCCTAGGGTTTAATATTATTTCCTTGGTTTTATAATATCAGTTCCTTTGGTTTATTAATTTAAGGGTTGAAATTCCTAGGCTTTAATATTATTCCCCTGAGTTTATATTAATTCCTTGGGTTAATTATCCCTTTGGTTTTTAGCATTAATACCCTAGGTTTATTATTCCCTTGGGTTTATAATATCATGGTCTATGATCCAAATTTAAATAGGAATACATAGATACAATATAAATAACACTTCCTTTCATTTATTTCAAATAATGAGATATGCTTACAAACAAAATGGAAATGAGACTAACTCGGGCGATGGTAGCTTATCTATGATAAAAGATGTGATGGCTACATACCTCTGAACTGAGTTACAATGAAGCCCAAGGGATGTTTTATTATTGAACAATTAGATAAAACCATAAACATCCAAAACCCTAACCTGAGGAGTTGTAACACCAAGAGTTTATTGGCCCAGTTGGGGTTACTTGGGCACCCAACTTCCGCGAGTCATAGCTTGGTCATACTATCTATGTTTTATGGGCATGATTCCTCGTTGGAAATATCTTTTAGAGGACTACAACTAAAATCACGGCTTTTTCAAAATCACAAGAGAAATTTTGCCAAAAAGACGTCATTTAGGGAGTCAAAACAACTCCAAAAGTTCAGGACTTGAAAAACTGACAAACATAGTAAATTGTGCTACAATTATGGAAATTGAAAACAATTGAAAGAAAAATGGTGAGGGTCCAAGTGGAATAGGTGGGTGGTCACCAATATCAACCTGGATCATTCCTCTCCCCTTAGGAAGTAATGGTCTCCATTGCATTGAATTCATCCATGAGATGAGGAAACTTCTGCTGAACTTGGTCCTTGGTGAGCCATTTTCCTTGGTGTAGGAGTTAGTCGGCTTTCACAACTCGATACAGTTGGATTTTTTGATGGTGAGGGTTCTTGATCTTCATTTCCATGATCCTATCAGTTGCAGCTTGTTTGGTGCAGTTTGAATTTAACTTTGTTGGTGTGAGTTGTTCTGCAATGTTGGATGTGTCCAGTAATGGTGGAAAGTATGGTCAAAGGCTATCCACATTGAACACTAGGTGCAGGCCAAGGAATGGGAGAATGCTGAGCTCAATAGAATTATCTCCCAAAACCTTGGTGATGGTGTATGGCCCATATCGAAGTGTGTGAATCTTGTGGTGGGGTAGGGTGAGGTTCTCCTTCTGCAAATGTAGCCAAACGTTGTTGCCTACCTAGAACTTGTGTGGCATCCGATGTTGATCATGTCACTACTTGTACTTAGCATTGGATTTGTCCAATATGTCATGGGCCTATTGGAGGATGTGTTGAATGTGCTCAATGAAGCTATTTTCCTTGTCGACTTCGGATTGGACATGACCCAAATTTTCATGAGTCACTACAAATGTTATGGGCACATCAATGGAACATAGTGGCTAGAATCCCAAGTTCACCTGAAAAGGGTTCTGGCCAGTCGAGCTATGGAGAGCTTGGTTATAGCTTTATTGCACATAGGGGAGGCTCTCATCCCATGTGAGTTGATGCTTTGAGTTGTACATGCACATAATATGTATGATCATCCTGTTGACGACCTCTGTCTGACCATCAGTTTGGGGATGGAAAGTTGTGGACTTAGTGAGATTGGTATCCAACATCGACCAGAGACTGGACCAAAATGTACTAAGGAACCTTCTATCCCAATATGAGATGATAGATTTTGGGATCCTAAAGTGTACCCACACTCTTTCAAAGAAGAGTTTAGTAGTGGATTCTATTGTGATAGTCTTCATGCATGCTGCCATGATGGACATATTAGAGAATTTTTTGAAAACCATAAAAACACAATCATTTCCATGCTTAGTAGAAGGAAAGTCCTGACATATAATCCATGGATATAGATTCCCAAGGTTGACTAGGGGTAGGTAGTGGAGTATAGAGGCCTTCCTTCTTGATGGTTGGTTTGGAAATGATGCAGGTAATGCAGGATCTAATGTACTTCCTCACATCCTATCGAAGATTTGACCAATAAAAATACTTCTATAGTACTGCCAGCATTTTCTTGATTGCAAAATGCCTAGCGGACCAACTGTAGTGTGCTTCCCAAATCATCTTGGTATGCTCACTTGAAGGAATACAAAGGTGTCCCAGGTGGCATAAGAGAGCATCCTGGAGGTGAAAATCTAGAACTTGCTGACCCTCCAAGAGCGTATGGTATGTGTGGATGAATTATGGATCACTTTTGTAGAGAAGTGCCAATAACAAGTTTCGTGCCCATAAGAGTTGATCAAGGTGGTTAACGCCATGATCGATCGTCGGTTGTGGCAGTTTGCAACATTATTGTTTATTCCCCTTTTGTACTTGATATTGAAATGGAATTTTTGCAAGTATGTGGACCACTTCTGATTATGATCATTTTGTAACTTCCCTTGCATCTGTATGAACTGTAGGGGTTGGTGGTCTGTGTGGATGACCGTTTCTTGCCCCAAAATGTAATGGTTCCATTGTTGGTAGGTCTGAAAAATGGAATAAATCTCTTAGTCATAAGTGGGATACTTCCAGACTATGTCTGAAAGTGTCTCACTATGATATGCCACTTGATGCCCCTATTGTGTAAGGCTTTCCCCAATAGCATATTCAGAGGAATTTGTCTCGATCTCAAATGGTTGTTGCAAGTCTAGTATTGTGAACAATAGTGCAGAGAAGAGGTGATTTTTCAACTCTGTGAATGCCTTATGTTGAGATTCAGACAAAATGGATTTTTCTCTGTCTCCTCCCTTGGTGAGTTGACTCAAGGGGTAAGTGATATGAGAGAACCCCAACATGAACCTGCGGTAGAAATTGGCAAGACCCAGAAACATGCAGAGCTCTCTTAGAGTGGTTAGGGTTGGCCAATCCTAAAATACTTGCATCTTCGTTGGTTCCACATACACCCCTCGTTCATCAATAATGTATCCCAAATACTAAACCCAGGTCATGCCAAAATTGCACTTTTAAAACTTAGCACACAACTTGTGTTGCCGCAGTGTTTGGAGAACATGTTTGATGTGGTAGAGGTGCTCTTCACAAATCTGGTAGAAGATCAGGATGTCATCCAAGTATACCACCACAAATGAGTTTGTGAATGGCTGCAAGATGTCATCCATTAGCCTCATGAAGGTTAAAGGAGCATTTATCAACCCAAAAGCCATAACCAACCATTTGAAATGGCCCTCCTTGTCTTTGAAGGTAGTCTTCCACACATCGGAGGGTTTGATTAGTACCTGGTGATAACCGGACTTCAAGTCAATCTTGCTAAAATATTTTTCTGCATTGAGCTAGTCTAGAAGGTCATCAATCTGTGGGATCGAGTACCTATTCTAGATAGTGATCTCTTTCAGCGCTCGATAGTCAATACAGAGTCTCCAAGTCCCATCCTTCTTCTGTACCAACATGATCAAGCTCCCAGAGGGCAATGAACTTGGCCAAATGTGACCTTTCTATAGTAGCTCCTAAATCTTCCTCCCGATTTCATTGTTCTCTAGAACAGAGCATCAATAGATTAGCCCATTAGATAATGACACACCTGGGGTCATATCGATGGAGTTCTTAACATGATAGTGTAGAGGCACCCCTGCAAGGGAGGTGAAGATGTCCTCGTACTCCTCCACAACCTTTTCCATCTATATTTTTCATTTGGAATATCCCTTTCTAGAGGTCATGGCCACTATCTTCTTCTTTCTCTTAGGGTGTATCATGAGGAAAAAAAAATTCCCGGTTTTGGAAATGAGCTTACTGCATTGTTTTACGGTAACTAGAGAGATGGCGGTAGGAGTTGCTGCCTCCGGTATCCTGCACACCTTATTTCCCAAGCTAACAATAATAACATGAAGTCTTGAATCATACACAACATGTCACTTCCATAAGTATGGTTGGCCTAATAATACATCACAAACATCAAGCAGAGAAATGTCACAAAATACCTCATCCATGAAGGGCTTGATATTGTATGGAAGGTGACATTGTTGGCTCACACGCAGATCCCGTTCTTGGTGAAGCCACCTGATGGTGTAGGGTTGTTGGTGTGCTATGGTTGGTAAGCTGAACCGCTTCATGACCTCTACTGCAATGAGGTTATTTTGGCTCCCGTTGTCGACAATGAGCTATAGTGGGGAACCCTTTACCCACATCTAGGAGTGGAAGAGACGCTCCTCCTCCTCTGGATCTTTGGGTTCCTTCTTTTGGATCTTTGTGTTGGCGACTATGGCGTTGGGCTCCACATCAATAATATACTTCTCTTTTTCATTCCCCTTGTCGGGTTCAAACTCAGAGTCAGAACATGCATCTGATTCTAAAGCCTTCATCTCAACCACCAGTGACTGCTTGGCCTGACACTCACTTGTGTTGTGGGTGGAGATCTTATGGAACTCACACCACTTTCCCATGTCCTTCATCAGTTTTGTAGTGTTATCCTTTACTTGTGGCTTTATTGGGTTGTCCTTGGCCATCTTGCCTTGGCTTTGTCCTTTGTCGTGTAGATGTTTGGTGGATGGTGGTACATTATTTTCTTTCTCGATTTATTTCGGGGGCGACTCCATGCATCAAAATCAATACCATGAATGTGAATGTGAATGATGAAAGGGATACCATGAGAAACATTCATAAAACATAAGCAACTACATTGATACTAAGAAAAAACAAATGGGGCTAAGTGGGTAGATTTTTTACTCGTATATTGAGATGGTGTCAAACACTACATGGGTAGTTTTTTTGCTAGTATGAAATTGATTATTATTTTTTGTCAGTGTCAAAAATGTTTTTTTATTGGGTTTTGTTTGGAGTGATCTTGGTGAAATGGTTCTTGAACGTTTCGAGGTCAGCATCAACAGTCAATGTCTTTGGTGGAACTAGTGAAAGTTGATGGTTGCATTTTTTTGATAGCATTTGTCCATCTAGAACTTGAGGATATGTATAGATGTCATTATTGTATTCAAGTAGAACATTTTGAAAGTATCGATTTCATTATTGTATTCAGGTATAACATTTTGAAACTAAAAATGTATTATAGAGTTCCAAAGTTATATTTAATCTTGTTTAACATTTTCATGAGATTGAATGTCAGGTTACAACAAGGTTGAGTAAATTATGGAGTCTTTGGTAGAATGTTTATAGAAGCGGGAAACAATATTAATAAAAACTTGGGTCCTTACCTATGTAGAGGTGACACTACAAGAAAAAGGGACATTGGCGAGGCACGAAAAATATCACCATAAGCTCATTGGTGACGGTCAAAAGAGCATTCGTCAAGAAAAACGGAATGTCACCAAAGGCGACATCACCAAAATTATAGGTGTTGTAGTGACATACAAATTTTGTCACCAATAATGATTTATAATGATGGATAGTGACCGTCACCATTTCATATGAGCAATGGTGATGGACCATAGCCTCCGTCACCAAACACTAAACGTCACCAAAGGTGGCATCGCCAAAAGTATAGGTGTTGTAGTGACATTCAAAGTTCGTCACCAATAATTATTTAAAATGATGGATAGCAACTGTCACCATTACATATAAGAAATGGTCATGGACCATAGCCTCGGTCACCAAAAACTGAAAGTCACCAAAGATGACATCGCCAAAAGTATAGGTGTTATGGTGACATTCAAGGTCCGTCACGAATATTGATTATAATGACGGATAGTGACCGTCACCATTTCATATGAAAAACAATGATTTATTGTGATGGATGTTTAATGGTCATCAATATTGGTACATATATATTGTGACATTCGTTGATCGTCACCAAAAGCCACATTGCAAGAAGTATAGGCATTGTGGAGACATTCAAGGTCTGTCACGAATAATGACTATAATGACAGACAACGACAATCACCACTTCATATAAACAACAACTATTTCTGGTTATGGACCTTTGAGGGTCATCGCTATTGATGCATATATATGATGGAATTCGTTGACCATTATTTTAGGTGAGGGTTGAAAAATGTCACCAAATCTCATTGGTGATGGTTAAAAGATCCTTCGTCACCAAAAATTGATCGTCGCAATTCCATATGGATGTTAGGGCATGATGGAATCGAGCCACCAACCTCCTGCTTGTAAAGCAAGTTCTCTTCCATTGAGCTAGTACCCTTTAAAGAATTATACTTTTAAAAATTAGACCTTGAAACTTCATAAATTGTAAATTCTACAAGTTTCAATAAATTAAACTCTCGGTAATATTTTACTAAACAAGAAAAGCAACATCGAGGCTGCAAGTCCCTACCTAATGGTTATTGAAGTTATGAAAAGTGGGTGGAGGGAACAATAGTTTTGTATAAGAGAATCAATACGTTCAATTGAATACTCAATTAGAAGTGAAACTATGAAGACAATTATAACATATAAATGACCTATAACTAGAAAATGCACCAAATATTGTAAAAGAAATGTCATGAGTGGATAGCATATGGAAGAAGAGGAGACAAGTTCTTAGAACCCTTGTACGTCTTGGAATGCCTTAGAACTTGGCACATCTTAGTTTGTTTGACATGTCTCCATACTATCTGGCACATGTTAGCATGCCCCAGCATTCCCTAACACACCCTGGCAGTTATGACCTCACAACTAGAATTACATTTTTCCATGACTTGGGAACCTTACGTTCACTAGAACACCTTGGCACTCCCTAGTTATCATGCCCTCTGTTATCCTCCATAATGTCCGAGGCTGATGAGGAGATCGATGGACATAACCACAAACCAAGCTTTTAGTTTGGTAGCTAGCCCTACCAAACTAGAGAGGGATTTCTCTATGAAATCACAACCGAGAGATGATTGGAATGCAAAGGATTTTAGGCTAGATAGCTAGGCTCAAGTGGGTTTTTCAAAAATTTAGGGACTTGGAACTCTATCCACTAGTGTTTTGTCTCGCAGGGACTTTGTCAAGGAGGCAAGGACATGGAAATTTGTCTAGGATAAAGCACCTAACATGCATGACAAAATCTCCCAAGAATAGAGTACATCCTACCTAGAAGAGTGTCCCCTACTCAAAATATAGAACTCTTCTCTACTATGCACTTTTCTTAAAGATAAATTGTGCATAAATTAGAACTAAGAAAAGCACCTAAATTAGGAAAAGTGAGCATCCAAGTCAAACTATAAAAGTATTCTAAATATGGCTCTATATAAGTTTGAGAAACACTAGAAAAGCATGCTTGCATACAAAAACCATAAGATGTCTAAAATTGATGTGATTCTTTCATTTTTTCTATACCCTCACAACAAAACTAGAATCTATAGCATGTACCCCAAGACTTTATGCATCTGCTGAAGGTGTAGATTGAAAGGATCTACTGAGATGAAGTACTATTGAAGGAGAAACACCTTCAAACCAACAGATAAAGTCTACTGTGAATTCAACCCATTTGCACACAAACCAAGGCTGCTACTGAGTACACTTCTCTGCTAAATGGAAACTGCAATGTATTGTAGTACTGCTGAAGAAAAAACACCTTTAGTACAACATGGATAAAACTCTAACAGATATTGTCACTATGGCCTCGGTTGTAGATTATCTCATCAATATAGGTAATAACTTTGATAATTGAAAAGCCAAAAGGTGAGATGCATAGATCATTTCAAATAACAAATTTGGGCATACTTTATTATTGTTTAGGAGTGTTAGTATAGAAAATTCAAGGTAGCATGTTGCATCTTTATGTTATAGGCCAAGGATGCGAAGAAATATAAAAAATATTAAATAGCATGGTATAAGTCGATTGCAGGTTCTTTTGAAACATGAATGGAATTCTCCTTGTGCGAGTTCTAATCTAGTGGGTATAACATTAAGTAAGAAATTGATAGTTGTGGGGTTGGAATTGTCTCACAATTCATGAAAAGTCTCAAATTTGTTCACTAGAATGAAGCAGAGCGAGTTGCCAGGTTTATGGAAGGGAACACCCTATTCGCATGAAGATAACTTGAAATTAGTTGGGCATATTATTTCTCATCTTTTTGTACGTGTGTGCTTTGAAAAGATAACCACATCCAAAGACTCAACAACAGCTTTGGTAAAGTTTATAGATGTGAAGCACTTCTGAGAAAACCCATCGCTTATTGACAATTTAGTGAGGAATATGTTGAAGGATTTAACAGTGCACTCAGTCATAAAAAGGAAGTTGGGGTATCCAGCATCTTTCCAACAAACCGACTCCAACCATAATGTGAAAGGCGAGTTAACTGTGAAACCTATTTCCACTTTGTAGTATTGTTGCCTCTTTCATTCCAAAAGGTATCTGGCTACTTAGATCCATAAAACGCGTGCCAGGTAAACTCTACATGATACAATTGTGACATGCAAGCTTGACACATGCTCTAGTTTCCCTCTAAAAGAGGGTAAGTCAAAATATTATGACAATATTAACTGTAATTTGATCATACAATATTGACGTATTGCATGGAATAAACAATATACTATAAATGGACTAATGAAGAACTCAAAATAAACAAATTTCTTATTGCTACAATAGTGCCACTCTTGGGATTCTCAGATAAAGCACCTAGCTTGCATGGAAAAATATTCCTAGAATAGAATACCTCTTACCTAGAAGTGTGTCCCTTGCTCAAAATATGGAACCCTTCTGTACTGTGAACTTTTCTTAAAGATAAATCTGTGCATAAAACAAAACTAAGAAAAACACCTAAATTAAGAAAGGTGAGCATCTAAGTCAAACTATAAAAACATACTAAATATGTATCTATCTATGTTTGGGAAACACTAAACAAGTATGCTTGCATACAACAACCACAAGATGCCCGAAATCAATGCACTTCTTTCATCGTTGCTACACCCTCATAGGAAAACTATAATCTATAACATGTATCCCAAGGCTGCATGCATCTATTGAAGGTGCGGACCGAAAGGATATATTAATATGAAGTATTGTTGAAGGAGAAACACCTTCAAAACAATAGATAGAGTCTAATGTGCATTCAACCCATCTGCACACAAGCCAAGGTTGCTACTAGGTACACTTGTCCCCTAAATGGAAACTGTAGTGTATTGTTGCTCTACTGAAGGAGAAACGCCTTCAAAGTAACACGAATAAAAGTATAACATATATTGTCACTGTGGTATCAGTTGTAGAAGATCTCATCAATATAGGTAACAACTTCAATAATTGAAAAACCAAAATATGAGCTACATAAATCATTTGAAATGATAGATTTGGGCATACTTTATTATTTTTTTAGGAGTGTTAGTATAGAAAATGCAAGGTAGCTTGTTGCATATTTATGTCACAGACCAAGGATGTGAATAAATACAAAAAAGATTAAATATCATGGTACAAGTTGATTGTAGGTTATTTCGAAACAAGAATGGATTTTTCCTTGTGCAAATTATAATCTAGTGGGTTTAGATTTAAATAACTAATTTATAGTTATGGGGTTGGAATTGTCTCATGATTCATGGCAAGTCCCAAAGTTGTTCACTAGAAATAAGTAGAGCGAGTCGTCAGGTTTATGAATGGGAACACCCTATTTGTAGGGAGATAACTTCAAATTGGTCGGGCATATTATTTCTTGTCTTCTTGTACTTGTGTGCTTTGAAAAGCTAACCACCTCCAAAGACTCAAGAACAACTCTAGTAAAGTTTATAGGTGTGAAGAACTTCTGAGAAAACCCATCACTTAATGAAAATTGAACGAAGAATATGTCAAAGGATTCAATCTTGCACTTAGTCATGAAAAGGAAGTTGGGGTATCCAACATCTTGCCAACAAACCGACTCCAACCATAATGTGAAAGCCAAGTTAATTGTGAAACCTCTTTCCCACTTTGTAGTATTGTTGCCTCTTGAATTCCAACAGGTATCTTGCTGCTTAGATCCACAAAAATTGTCCCAGGTAAACTATGCATGATACAATTGTGACGTGTAAGCTTGACACACACTCTAGTTTCCCTGTAAAGGAGGGTAAGTCAAAATATTATGATAGGCTTAACTGTAATTTGATCATAAAATGTTGAGGTATTATATGGAACAAACAATATAATATCAATGCAGTAATGAAGAACTCAAAACAAATGAATTTCTTGTTGCACAATAGCGCCACTCTTGGGATTCTCCAAGGAGCCACTAACTTATACACATTTGGAATCTTTACTTGGTCCACAAAAAGATTCATCAATGGTAGTGATCACACTCTTCCCTCCCATGTAAGGTTTATACAGAGTCAACAATAAATTGATTTAAAAGTGAGGTATATGCCTGACAAATAGGAGTCTGACTCTTCAACTCTAATTTAGTGGCAAAGAAATATTCAACTCTAAATTCCTAATCTTCTACAGTGTAAATTTCTAGATAAATGACTAGCCTAAATCTATCCATTGTCCACATATCCCAAAAAACCATGTATGTCTGGACTCTGGTTGTGTGTGAGAGAGGGGAGATCACATAAATAATCCATTATCAAAAGAAAAAGTTAAAGCACAACATTCTATGGAGATTTTTTATTTTATTTTATTACATACCTTAGAAAGTTTGAAAGGACATAGCTGAAGCTTCCCTCTCCTTCCACACTTCATTAAATATGCCCCTTTTCTAATGCAAATGTGGCCTGCAGAATCATAATCAGCAAACATAATATGAAAAGTAAGTTTAATGAATTAAAGTAGATTTGTTATACCTAAAGCAAATGGACTATGAGAAATTGGATTCATTCTCTACAAAAGATGATATAGAAAGGTCTAATCACATTTTTAACTGGAAAAAATGTAAATTGGATTCATGCTCTGCAATAGGTGATATAATGAGATCTAATGACATTTTGAACTCAATCAAAGGTAAGTTGAGTAATCTCAAGCTCCAAAATGATGGCATCCAACATCTGAGTGGCAGTTATTGTATATATCTAGCTAGAGGCTATAAAATAAAGATACTTGTTATCTGTGAAGATAAAAAAATGAAAGGAATGTGAAATTTTGACCAACAAATATAAGTTCCTTTCAAGGACTAGATAAAACCATAACATTTTTATCAAGATAACCAACTCACCCATGCTATTGTGCTTCTAGTAGTTTCATGATAAAACTCAAACTCAATAAACTTCAAACAACATAAATTAACCAACAATATGTATGAGCTTGGTTACCTAAGGATTATATCATACTAAATTACCTTTTGCATCTAACATTGAAAAGGACTGTGAAAGAAATGAAGACAAATCAATGATTATGATGGATGCATGTGATGGAAAAAAAAAAGACCTTTCTTCTTGCTACTGATAAGCCTTCTAGGGGATTCTTGGATGAAATTGATCTTGGTCTTTTTTCTGAAATCAAAGAGACACTTTCAAGATACTTAGCTTTGACGAACAACAACCCTAATTCTTATGGAAATGGATATGGAAAGGAATAAGCATAGATGAACCTGGTCTTGAACAAGGTGTCTCAAAATAATATGGATAGTATTTTAAATTTATATAGCTAGAAGAGAGTTTTCTCAGTTGGGTTCCCTAGAAAATTTTCTTTTTTTTTGCTATAGCTTGACTGTTTTTTGTTTATGTTCTATTACACTGCAAATTGGTAGAGATATTTTTTGTCTTGGTGCAACAATTAGTTCCATATTTATTCACTCCAGTAGTAGCAAAATTTCAAGGAAATTCTACATAAGGGACAATTAATCAATATTTGCACTTATATCTTTTGCAAGTAAAATTCACAACTAAATTTTCATCCAAAGTGTTTAGGTTACTAGAAAGTGGTATCATAGCATATCTCAACATTGCAAGGCATAAATCATACTGTTCAATAAGGTTGAGACTTGAGATACAAAAATCTTCCCAAGTTATGCAAGAAAGAATAATAGGTTATATAATAGGTTTTGATATTAATATTAATATTCATTTTAGTTCTTTAGATATCATTATTAATTTTGAATTTAGTTTAAGATTTTGTCTTAAATGTATTAAATAAATAATATTAATTTATAAAAATTAAAAATAAAAATTAATATTAAAATTAGGTTTCATTATAATCTTTCTGGCCGACCTGTGCTTTGCCTCTAAAATTCATCCCTCTCGAGTATTTATCTCCTCCATCTGACTCTTCTTTTATCATCTTTCTCTTTACCCTGATGATGGATCCCATTTGGGATTCGAAACGTTGGTGTAAAAACTCCATTACTGTGGATTCTCCGGTCAAAAATTTAAAAAAATTTAAAAATTATGCCATTTTCAACACCCTCTAGTCAAGCTATTCCTGTCCTCATTTAACTCAATTAAGAATATATCAATTTTGTTGAGATTTCTTCTTTAGTTCATACTTCTAAGTTATATATTTATGCAACCTAATATATCATTTATGTTAAGTGATTATTCATTCAAAATTATTTAGTCCGTCCAACGTCTACCTAATTTTCTGATTAGTTTTTGGGCAGACTCTATCAAACATTTGCAGCAGAAAATAGAATACTGTCTTAGTACCAAGCATTATAAAACTCTAATCTGGAAAAAGTATTTTGGGTTTTTTCCCTAAATATATTTACAAAATTTTCAATTCCAAAGCCATTTTAGGGGGAATTTTAGTGAGGGAGAAATTTAGTACTATTCTTGGAAAATTTGAATGCAACTAAAAGAAAAGTAATTTTCGTTTTCTCAAAAGATTCCAGCACCAAATATGAGTGAATTCACAGAACTTAAGATTTGGAAATAATTAAATTTCACTTCGCTTTTCTAGGACCATATATGAGAGAATTCACAAAATCTGATATTTAACAGATAAGGTAGAATGTAAGAGAACATATACTTTTCAACATATACTCTAAAAAAAAAAAACATTTATACGGTCATATCAAGTTGTCACCACACCAAAAAAGGAATTAAAAAGCAAAATAAAAATAGGAATAGGCTTGGATTGTTATGGTTAATCTAGCAAAATGTTAAACAAGATCGATATGTTAATATGGAAAATAGTGTAGTTGATTATGATTTATTGAGCCCAAGGGGTTAGCTCAACCGAATGTCATTAATGTTACTAGGTATTTGGCTAGTTCTGTGCTGTCAGGTGCCCTGACTAAAATCCCTTGGGTGAGGTGCATTAGTCAATGCCAATGGGTTTACCAGGGATGCCATCCATGAATGTGGGGAAACATCCATTGGGATTCCCTAGAGAGGTTTTCCTAGAAATAATAAAATTAGGATTTCCTAAAGAGAAATTTTGAGATGCATATAGTGTACACCGAGTAAAATCAACTCTATAGAGACAAACCATAGAAGAAGGAAAAACACAGATGCTTTTACCTATGTTCCCTTGTGAGTGTGCACTTCATGTGATATTTTACCATGGAGATCACCTTCTCCTTTGCACCTTCAACTTTTCGAACTCTATTTTCATGAGGTTTACTAAATGAACTACCATTGTTTAGCCGATGATGTAAACTGTTACTTATTTCAGATAATTTTATACCCAATACCTCATTAGAAACGCTAGGTGCTGGCAACCTATTATTTCCAACATCCCTACATGAGATCTCCTCTGTTATCCTTTATGGATTTTCCAAATAATTAGTAGTTGCATGAATGTGTCTATCTTGACTATATCTAGTTCTTGATCATACATGAGTAGTTAAGATGCTTCTGCTCACAACAATTAAACTTGCATTGCCCAACAATTCTTATAAATCATTTTTTATGACTAGAAGATGATCCCTGCCAATGTATTCCATCTTTATGAGAATTAGTCAGACCTATATTATCTTCTCTTGATGCTAGATTATGTTCCAGCATTTCCCACACCTAATCAACATTAGATTTAACTATATAATTTTCCATCTCTAAAATAGGGGCTAAATTACTTCTCCAAGCTAATTCAGGAAAGAGAAGTGACATGTTGTTGGGTGTGGGTTGTACAAATACATCAGTCCCATCTCTGTCTCTAAATCTGTCAAGGGAAGATCTAGGCGAAAACTGCTAAAACCCTCTTCCTGGTGCAGACAGATTGTCATGTAAAGGCTATAAACACTCCTAAAGTATGTGCTGACCGGAGAGAGTTTTTTTTTCTGTACAATGGATACTTGGGATGTAGACCCAGATACTTCAGTTTGCCTAAGTGAATCCCTTTCTTCATCTGGCAATCTAGGAAATGGATTTGGAGTGCTTCGTCACAAATTCCTTCTGTGAATTGTTCTTACATGAGTTGGCCTTTTCTCTAAGAGAGGAGTAGAAGAAGAAGAAGAAGAAGGTTATAAATTGAGCCCTAACTTTATTCTTTCTACAACCATCCCAACTGGAGCATCTTCCACAAATCCTCTGATTCCTAAGCTTCATCCACATTGTCAAAATCAAGCACAAAGTCCTCAACATCTTCATCATGTGTGCTGGACTGTCCAGACATAGATGTTTGATAGCCTTGAAAATACCAATCTCCTTCAAGGATAGCCCTTCCAAGGCTAACACAATATGTATGATATGTTGAATCATAGAGATCACACAATAATAAAATATCACCATCACCAGCCTCATTAGAATCTAAGTAAACTATATTTACATAGGGATTAAGAAATCCCAACACTTCTTCTGAAGGTTGATATACATGCTAAACATAACCAAATCATATAACAAAATTGTCCTTCAAATGCAGAACCAACTTCTTATACTTCAACCCTACGTATGCAAATAAATAATCATGCTTCACAGGAAAGATAGTAAGATAAAGGCAACGAAATATCTTTAAGAAATCCAACAAGGTGTTGCAGCTGAAACCGATATCACCAAAATTTAGATCACCAACAAACACAAGGATTGATAGAATAAAAGGATGAAACAAAATGAACTAGACCCAAGGGAACTCAAATGTATATGTATTTAAACATGAGCTTATAAATTCAAATAACCCTGATAAATAAAGATTACTGCTGCAAATAGAACATAAACTACTCCAAATAGTTATTGGAAAAATAACTAAATTCTAGCATTCAAACAAGGGCATAAACATGTTGTCAAATGGAAAAGTTGAAAGTAGTTAAAAACATTAGGGGCATGTTGCAAATCCAATTCCTATCATTGAAATCAAGAAAACTACCATTGGAATCTTAGGCTTGGATCCACTTCTCTATTGAATCTATTCATCTACTTGTCTACTCAATCTGTTATAACTGCACCAAATGGTGCCACATGATAAATAAATTGTAACTTCAACATATATTTTCAAACAAAGGCTATCCTCTGGACATTGGAATGAGTGGTGCAGGAGCATCCCCAGTCCATTAATGTTCTTGCATCACCAAAAACGTGTTTAAATTCCCTCATCTCATTCATGTTTAGTCATCAATTTTTGCTTGTGAGACGTACATGAGCTGAAAGGATATGACTCCTAGTTTCACCAACTCCCACTTTAAACATGACATTTCTAAAAATAGCTGGAAGAGAAGCCAAGATACAGTGTACTTAGTTTATTCACCCATTACATTGGAACCATAATAAAAACAAGAGGAGTTGAGATGACGGATTGCTTCTACAGGAGAAAAAAGACAAAAATGAAGAGATATCGAATTAACAAAAATACAGCAGGGTGTGATGGCATGGCATCATAGATCTTGTTGTTTCTAGAAACATCTTGCTGAATGATGAAACAAAAATCAAATCCAGCAATAATTAAGACATTCGTTACAAAGGAGGAGATGACTGAGAAATAAATTTTAACATAGAATAGAAGTCACTAGGCTAAAGTGGAAGAATTCATTGAGGAAAACAAATTAAGAGAAGCAACAGACTCTCTCGCGAAGAAGGCACCGACTTCCACAAATGAAATTGAGCACAATAATTGGGAAAGAAGATTCTTGGAGCAGTTGAGGCATATCACTGGGCAATTAAGGAAGATCACTCCACTGAAATGAAGGAGATTGTTAAGGAATAATCACTGAGCAGCAAGAAGGGTAAATTCCTAGAAAGAAAACTAGCATGGAATCTGTGCCTAAACAAGAAATCGTACAACCCATTGTTGTGTGAGAAATAGATTATTTCCTTTTATTCATCCTTTCTTAATCCCATGCATGAGGATCAATTTCTACATGAGGATCAATTTCTATTGCAGGGTGAATGTAATTGAGTACCATCACTGTTATTTCATCGATTTACTTGAATGTTATAATACAAGTTCAATGATAAAATCCTCATATGGAATTATCTGGCTTTTGTTTAGTAATGTACATTGATTGTGATTGACACCATCCACTTAAATGGGTAGTAAATTTTATTTATTATCTACCTACAATAGCTTAGTATGCATTTGCGCAAGTTTTTCATTTTACAACACCCATCGATTAGTATTAATGCAGGAATAACCTCCAGTGAGGCAAATCCAACAAAGTAGGGAGAACAAAATTTAGGCATTTCTTGTCTGTCAGGAAGAACCTAGTAGCACTAGGGTTTGTAGGGTTTCTCTAATTTTGGGAACGGGAGGGTTTAAGTTTATTGTATGTCTGCTTCTTCTGACTGATCTGTGTTCCTCTATATTGGTTTAATAGCAGCCCCTTGTTTTAACTTATCACAATGGTCCACTACTCACCAGTAGTTCTACTGTGGATGTTCATCTGATTTGGTATGGTAGATTTAGCCCCATTCAGCATTCCATTATGGCAGATTTTGTTTAGTCCTTGGAAGCCAACAAGACCCTAGAGCCCTCTTTGTACAGTTGGTGTAAAAATACTCAAAAATACCGTGGTCAGTCCAACAAGGCCATCGCCATGGTAAATACAAGGCTACGAAAGCAAAAGTTGGATGTTGGTTATTCCCTTAGCATATATCTAAAGTAGAGCCAAACTATAGCTCTGGTGCAAGGGGAAATTGCTTCCAAAGCCCTACTGGAGAATGGAAATGTAGTGTATTTGGTACTCACATCTGATGATGTTACTATAAAGGGCTTCTTTATTCTCCACAACTGAAATTCAGCACAATCATTGGGCAAGAAGATCCTTGGATCAGCTGAAGAATATCACTAGGAAATTGAGGAAGATCACTCCATTGATAATGAAGGAGATTGTTAAGGAATAAACATCGAGCAAAAAGATGGGTAAACTCATAGAAAGAGAACTAGCATGGAATCTCTGCCTAAACAAGAAACTGTGCAACCCATTGTTCTGTGAGAAACAAAGTATTTCATTTTATTTATCTTTTCCTATTCCGTTGCATGAGGATCAATTTCTGCTACAAAGTGAATGTAATTGAGTAGCATCACTATCATTTCACTAATTTACTTGAATGTTATAATACAAGTTTAATGATAAAATCGTTAGGTGGAATTATTTGGCCTCTGTTTAGAGAAATACATTGATTATGATTGAAATAGTCCACTGAGATGGGTGGTAAATTTTATTTCTTATCTATAGGTTTTGCATTTTCTAGCACCCATCAATTGGTACTAAAGCAAGAAGAACCTGTAGTGAGGAAAATCCAACAAAGAATATTTTTTTCTCCCTCTGTTGCAAATCCAACAAAGGAGATTGAAGGGAGAGAAGTAGCTCCAAGATGAGAACTAGCAATATGATGTCTAAAATCCTGTTGTGAAAAGGGAAAAAGTATGGTATGTGGAGGAACGGACGTGAATTGAATAAGCATATATCGAATAAATGAAAACATTACGGAGATGTTGAGAACAATTACTACAACACTAAAAGCATAGAAACAGCCTAGCTGAGAAAAATTATAGCCAAAGTACATGATGGAAGTGAACATGAAGGGCAACAAGGAAGCCTGAGAGAAACCATAAGAGAAGAACTAGAGGATTTTCTTTTAAGATAAAAATGTGATAGAAAACTTCAAGCTGCTAACTCCATTGTCTATCTAGTGAAAGATCAGTTATTTATATAGATATTCTGGAAAGGCCCATCAATATATATATACCATTGTGAGAGAGCTTATAGACTAAAAATTAGAAGCTGAACATAAGAACGTCAATTGGAGCCCTATGAAATTGGTGGGTTAATTTAGCAGCCTTCATCAGAAAATTTCTTCCACATAACAGATCAGCATCATGGAAGGTGGAATAAAAAAAAAAATAACCTGAGACTTATGAGGATCATTATTTGAAGGAACGATTATATCTACTAACACCATGGGATCATTAGTTATGGATCTAGTGATCAGTAGAAAATCTATGTTCTAGCCAATTTTACGGCTCTCTTTCATTTTCTTGTTCTTGTCCATAAGCTTGTGCATAGCAACACCAAGGCACTTCTTCAGATTATTCACGAAGTATTAAGTGTTTTTTTTTTATCGTCAAAAGAGCTATTATGTCTTGTTTGAAGCATAGACTTGACAGACAATAATGTTAAGACAAGAAGTGAATTATGTTGTTTTGTCTATACCTATCATCCAATATAGTAAAGGCCATCAATTATACTCATGAAGAGATTACATTCTAGGGATGCTTATGGATAGTAAGACAATACGCCTACATAACATTATGTGTGGTCTATTGTGAAACAAAGATCTTACTAACAATGGATCATGTGATCAAGTGAAATAATGATAATGTCAATGATGAAGCGAGTGATCAAGTAAAATATGAACTGAGATTGATCTTCGATTATATGGTTGTGATCTTACTTCCCTCTTCTGCAATTAATTGTTGAACAATGCTAGACAGATAAGTATTCCTAAATGTATATACGAATTGTATTGAATTATTACTATTTTTTTATTGTTTATTTCATGGTTGAATTAAGTTTTAGGTTGTCTCTCTAACTGTGATTTATGGATTTGTGAATAATGGAATGGTTGTGTGCATTTAGGTTGCATAAATTTATAGTTTCATCCCTGACAATAGTAAATAGTTAATAATAGAAACAATTCAATAGTAAATAGTTAATAACAGAAATAATTTAGTTCAGTTACTTCGTAAATTTGTGTGAATTTGGGTTCAGTTTTTATGTAAATTTGGGTGGTAAACTGAAGTGCCACATCCTCAAAGTGCATAGAAGTTACATGCATGGACCAATACCATGTAGTTATATTTGACATGCAATCCCTAGAAATTTATCTCTTATAAAATAGGAGAACTACTTTAAATAGCATGTTCTCGAAATCTAACCAAAATGATTGTTTCAAGCTCTACCCACAACTAAAACAAACATGCACCTATAAATGGAACCAACATGATGGAATATGGCACATACAAATCTAGGGGTTGAAATGCCCTTAATGCACATTAGACGTCCAATGATCCAAACAACATCTGAACACATTCACCAATTTTAAGAGCTTTAGTAGGTAGACATCTAGCTCGATGGGCATCAAGGTTTTTGAGAAAGAGTGAGTAGATGTATTAGCTTATTTTAGTCTTTACAAAAAATTTAAGTAATTTTTAGTTAAGAATCATACAAGTTTTAAAGTAAATTCTACTAATTTTCATAATTTAAGGGCGGTTTCACTGATCCAGAAATAGAGAATGAATAAAAGGAATAGGAGCTTACTGATGATGACATCACCGTAGGGATTCTAGAGCATCATTTTTATTCCATTGGAGTCCAGTGAGGTGCACAGTATTCTCATAACAGCCCTGGTGACCACAATGTTAGACATTTTGAACATCTAAGCCTCTCATTTGGGTCTTCTGCCTCTGCTTCTTTATTATGATAAATGGCCTCCCAAATTCATCAAATGCCAATGCCATCTCTACAAATAGTAACAAAGTGCAGCATAGAGATTAAAGCATAAACTTAAAAGCAAGGATGAAAAAAATAGTGAATTTTTAACTAGAGATCTGAGGTGTGTGTATTCCACCCTGTGTGGAAGAAGACTAAAAGTGGGGTGGAAATGCAGTGAGGTTAGAAATGAGACATACTTGGGTGCCATTAATGGACTAAAGGTCCAATGGTGGGGTTCGATATCAGTCTGTTACTGGTAAAACCTTAATTCAAAACTCTCATCAATCGTGTTTTCCCTCCCGCCCTGTGAAAAGTGAAAATGTGTGTAATCCTACCTGTGTGGAACAAGACTAAAAGTGGGGTGGAAATGCAGCGAGGTTAGAAATGAAACATACATGGGCGCCATTAATGGACTGAAGATCCAATGGTGGGGTTCAATACTGGTAAAACCTTAATTCAAAACTCTCTTCAATCTCATTTTCCCTCCCACCCTATGAAAAGGGAAAATGTTCTACTCGTTTTCCCTCCGCCCTATGAAAAGTGAAAATATACTACTTATTTTAATCTCGTCTTCCCACACACCCTCTGAAAATTGAAAATGTGCTACTCATTTTCCCTTCGCCCTATGAAAAGTGAAAATATGCTACTTGTTTTAGAAGGTAAATGAATATTGGATTTGGGAGGGCTTTGTTACATCAAAATTAAAGCTGAATTTTTTCCAAAATGTTAAAATTTTCCTCCCTAAAAAACAATAAATACAATATTTATAGATTATAGAGTAGATGTGTAGGTGTAATGTAAGTATGTAAACAATTCTAAACATGGGCTTACTTATATAATAATAGTAATAATAATAATAAAATTCAAAAGTATGGGAATGAGTGCAACAATCTAAATGTTGGCTCAATTAGTAATAAAAATAATAAAATTCACTTTGTTATATTTTGATATTTTTATTAACTTGTGAATAGGTTTTGTTACAATACCATGAGCCAATACCATGGCTTATTAATACCTCAAGCCCAAAAACAATAACTTATTTCACGACCAAAATATTTATAACAATATGACAAGATTCTTCACCATGGATATTCACCCCCCACTTTACAGTGGATACTATTAACTTGTAAAAATTTGGCTTTGTTACAATACCATTGGCCAATGCTATGGCTTATCAATACAACATGTTCTGAGAACATAACTTATTTCACAATCAAAATATTTTATAACAATATGAAAATATTCTTAACCATGGATATGCATTCTCACTTTACCATGGATATTATTAACTTGTAAATAAACTTTGTTACAATACTATGGACCAACACCATGGCTTATCAATACCACATGCCTAAAAAACATAACTTATTTCGAAATCAAAATATTTATAAGAATATGACAAGATTCTTAATCATGGATATTCACCCCCAATTTGTCATTGATATTATGAACTTGTGAATAGGCTTTGTTACAATAGCATGGGCTAATACCATGGCTTATCAACACCACATACCAAAAAAAATCATATCGTATTGCACAATCTAAATATTTTATAACAATATGAAAAGATTTTTAACCATCATTATTCACCACCACTTTACCATGGATATTATTAAATTGTAAATAGGCTTTGTTACAATACCATTGGCCAATAGCATGGCTTATCAACACCACATGCCCAAAAACCATAACTTCTTTCACAATAAAAATATTTTAATTTAATTTAATTTTATAACATTTTTTATTTCAACCTATTAGGAAAAAGGTTGTAATTAGTTTTGAGATATATATAAACCCTTTATCCTCGCGATAACTAAAATTATTCCCATATAAATTAAATTAAGGTTTTAATAAAATTAAAAATGAGAATACTTTTATATTTAAAGGTGTGAAATTTATCTAATACAAATATTACTAACAACCAACATAGATCCATCTTAAATAGGGATCCAAATGATGATGGCAGGAAAAGTGAAGGGAAGAGGGGGGAGGGAGATAGTGACAAAGATGGATGGTGGAGAGAGAGAGAGAGAGAGAAAGAGAGTCTGAGAGAGAGATGGCAGGAGACAGAGAGAAGGAGGTAGGAAGAGAGAGAAGGGAGAGAGAGAAGAAGGTGGGGGGGAGAGAGATATGGAGTTGGAGGGGGAGAGAGAGAAGAAGAGGGGGGGGGAGAGAGAGATATGGAGTTGGAGGGGGAGAGAGAGGGAGGAAATAACTAAGGCATAGGGACATAGAGGTGGAGAGAGAGAGGGAGTGACAAGGGATAGATGGATAGAGAGAGAGGGAGAGAAGAGAGGAGGAAAGAGATAGAGTAGGTGGGGATAAAGATAGGGAGATAAGGGAAAGAGAGAGAGAGGGAGGCACAAAGATTTAGGGGGGGGAGAGAGAGAGAGTGATGGGGGGGGACAGATGGAGGTGAGAGAGAAAGGGAGATAGAGGACTAAGAGAGAGGAGAGAGAGATGAAGTTGGAGGGGGAGAGAAAAGGAAGGAAGAAGAAAGACATAGAGGAAGAAATGTAGAGAGAGAGGGAGTGACAAAGGAGAGATGGAGAGAGGAGAGATAGAGGGAAGAGATAGAGGCAGAGAGGAAGAGGGAGGGAGAGAGAGATAGATATGGAGAGAGAGTGTGTATGTTTGGGGGGTGAGATAGAGAGAGGGAATAAGAAGAGACACGTAGATACAAATATAAATATTATATAGTATTACATAACCAGCCTAGATCCATGTTAACCTGGATCTATGAAGTGCCAAAAGATAGGTTTGCACATCGAGAGATTGGGTCCCTCTCGACGCTTGATAGATCTGGGTTAATATGGATATAGGATGGTTTAATAAGTTTGTAGTTGTATTTGACAAACTAACACTTTCTTTTATGGTTGTGTTAGAAAACATTTTTCCATATTTGGTGTATTTATCATAACAATAATAATTTAATTTTAATTTAGAATTGCTCTATCACAACAGAAGATAGGAACCCAGGAGGAAGCTTTGGAAATTGCGATGCGTTTCCATGCACCACCGATTAAAGATGCGACCTTAGGGGTACAATAGATCCAATCTTAGTTATAGAGCTTCCGCGTAGAATTGTAGAGCTTGAAGAAAGACAAGGAGTCTAAACTAGTGGTGCGCACGGAAGTCTGATGTCTTAAGTGCAAGACCCAGGGGCATGATAAAGACCATTGTCCCGTGTACTCTAATTATATTACATGAGGGGGACCAATTCCCCTAAAGCGAGAATCCCCAACAAGGCGGAGCATTGGGGCTGCACTATGGTGCGCTATTTGTTAGGTTGTTGGACAACATGCGACAGATAATTGTCATTTACTTCAAAGTTCATCCAAACACCCCATCAATTCTTCTGTAACTTCTCCAAATCTATGGGCCACAATGAAATTATCACTATCAATGCTATGAGTTTATGATGGAAAGAACACCTACATACTGGATGCAAGTAGAAACTCGATCTGGAGATCAGGGTGCTGGAGGGGTGCGCGGAGCTTATTAGGGATGAAGATGGGGCCGAGGAGGAGGAGGACCTAGTAGAGACCCGGGTCAGGTCATATGCTACAACTATAGAATGTCAGGGAACTATGCCCGAGAATGCCAGAATCAGACATGCCTATCATGTCAATACTGCAACCAGTTTGACCACACTATTGAAGAGTGCCCATTGTTGATAGCTAAGATGCAAGAGAAGAAAGCACAGCCTCAACAACCGACATAGAAATTATCGATGATGAGACCTGAGCCCTGCGAGGAGGATCAAAGCGTGAATATAGTGCTGAGGAGTGGAATAACAACTGGTGATGATAAAGGTAAGCAACTTGAAGAGGACGGATGGGTCTGCAAGGCCCTAGAGAAGGAAGTTGGTTTTGATCTAGAGCACACTAAGGAAACCTTCATGAAAATCAAGAAGAGCTTCGATGAGGCCTCCACCTCAGGAAGACAGGACGAGGTGTAAGAAACTAGTGCACTTGTAGAGGTTGATCCCTTTGTGCTTACTACATTTTTGAAGATCTGCATAAATCTACTATGTGATAGCAAAGTTGTGGAAGGCCTGTAGAAATTAATAAATAAATGCACCAGTAAGGAAAAGGCCCCTGATCGACACTAGGTGGTAAAAAAAAATTGGAAAACATAAGGCAAGAATGGGGTGCGAGATGAGGCTCATTACACGTATAGGTGATTATGAGATGGATTAGGTCATTTTGGATTTGGCGTCCGATGCGAACGTTTTAACAAAAAAGGTATGGGGAAGAATGGGGATAACTACGCTACAGTGGTCTCCGATTCAACTTAGAATGGAGTACCAATAGAAAGTCATCCCGATGTCATGATTATATGGAGTAATAGTTGAAATAGAAGGTGCAAGTGTGATTGCTGACTTTGAGGTTATATAGATCGTTGATGACAACAATCCATATCCTGTGCTCTTGGTAATTGACTAGATCGTTGATATGAATGGGGTCATCAATATGAAGAAGAGGACAATGTCATTTGAAGGAAAACTTCTTCGGGTTGTAGTAACATTGGACCCTGTAGAAGGGGCACGCTATACTGAACCAGTCTGTGATTAGGAAGAAAGTGAGGATGAACTGGATCAAATCTACAAAATAACAACACGAGACCCGGACTGGATGAACCCGATGTTAGATGGATGGATTACATGGGACTGGGAGAGTTCGTGCACCTCTGATTCAGACGAAGAGTTTGAGAATTAGTAGAATTGGTTGAATGAAGTATCCACTCTCTGATGCAATATGGTGATTAATTCACTATGATGTGTGTCCTCAGAGGTAAGGAAATTATTCTATTTTGATAGTTTGACTGACGTAGATAAGTTTTTGGATGCATTTGAGCACGAAGATCATGAGGATCACTACTTCCAAGCACTATGTTTGGCACTGTGTGCTATGCCTGCATGATGGTGGGAACACATAAAGATAGTTTTGATGGATGGCGAGAATATAGAAGAGTGATGAGACAATTTGGGCATCCTAACACTCGAATGACTGAGAAATATAATGGCAAGGATGATCTGCATAATCACTTAGAAAAATCGACTAAAGCATGGGGATTAGATTCGTAGCCAAGGTGGGTACACATATTTTTCCATACTTTAGATACAATTCCCATGAACTAGTATCTGGAAATGGAGCTCCACCATGGCACCATGGAATGGGATATATTGAGAGAAGGATTCCTATTGACCTTCAACTTTGAAAACAACTTCGAAAGCATCTATGAAGATCTACATGAGATAAAGGTGATCATCTTCAGAATGCCACAAGAACTTATGGAATGGATTCAACTGGATTGGGGCACCCAACTATGCCATGCGCTAGAATGCTATAATGTGACCGCTGAAGAGAAGTATGAAGATCCAAAAAACATTAATATTCTGGAGGTAGAAGAGCATTGAGAAGTCAAAGGCCCACAAATAGACAACACAAACATCACCAAGTTGTTGAAGAAAAAGTATGTAAACATTGGTACTGAATCAAAACGAAAGTTTGCGAAAATTGGAGATTATTGGGATGATGCTACCATGGATAAATTTGTTGAGTTACTCTATGAATACCATGATCTCTTCCCTACCAAGTTTTCCGATTTGAAGGGCATAATTAGTGATTTGGGTGTTATGAATATCACTTTGAAGCTAGACACAAAGCCTATTAAACAAAGGTCGTATTGCCTTAATCCTAAATACAAGGAAAAGGTTCGTCTAAAGTTGGATAAGATGTCAGAGGCAGGAATCATAGAACCGGTTGAGGAATCTGATTGGGTGAGGCCGATGGTGGTTCGAGAGAAGAAATAAAAAGGTGAGATCAGGATTTGTGTCCACAACCCATTCCCAACATCGTTTATAGATGAAGTGCTAGACAATGTTGGAGGGCATGAGGCTTACTCCTTTATTGATGGGTTCTCTAGGTATCATCAAATTAACATCGTGCCTAAGGATAGGAGAAAAATTACCTTAGCGATGGAGTGGGGTTGTTTTCAGTACACTGTGATGCCATTTGGACTCAAGAATGCACCTGCAATATTTTCTCACGTAGTCATCACAACGTTAAAGGAGATAATTTATAAGTTCCTAGAAGTATTCATTGATGACTAGACGATGTTCGGATTACTCAAGAAGCATGTAAAAAGTTTGTGCTTGATGTTGGATACGTGTCATAGATACTACATTGTGCTAAATTTCAAGAAATTCATATTCTGTGTTCCCTTTGGGATTTTTCTGGGTCACATGGTGTGAAAACAAGGATTCGTGTTGGACCCTACAAAGATTGCAGTAATTGTGAATTTGGAGGCCCCAAGGAACAATAAGCAGATACGCACAATCCTGGGACATAAGTGATATTATAGGAAATTTATTAAAGCATATCCTCAGATTACTGCTCCCACAGAGAAACTGTTGAATAAGGACACAACATTCTATTGGGATGAATAATGTCAGTGCAGCTTAGATGTATTGAAAGAAAAGATGGTCACTGTGCCGATCTTAGTATTCACTAATTGGAAAAAGGGGTTTCATGTACATGTGGATGCCTTTTACATTGCGTTGGGTGTAGTGTTAACGCAGGCTAGTGAAGGAGAATTGGATCATCATATAGCCTTCACAAGTAGGAAATTATCGAAGGCGGAGAAGAATTATTCAAAAACTGAGCATGAAGGATTGGCCATGGGTATGCACTGCAAAAATTTAGACACTATCTGTTAGGGGGGCATTTCAAAATGTACACAGATAATTCTCCCTTGAAGTACCAAGTCAATAAGCTTGTGTTGGGGGGGAAGATCTTCAGATGGTTGCTATTATTTTAGGATTATGAATTTGATGTAATTGTGAATCAAGGGAGGTTAGATGTAGGACCTGACCATCTGTCGCAGATCGAAACAGGTGAAGAATCCAATAATCTGGAGAAAAGGTTGCCAGGTGCGCAACTCTTTTTGGTGCACGTAATAGATAATCATTCTGTAGATATTATTCACTTATTCACTGCAGGGATAGCACCAGAAGGGTATACAAGTCGGAAAAGAAGGAACTAGTAGCGCACGTGACAAAATTTTTAGTTATTGTAGGACATTTGTATAAGGTGGGTGTTGATGAGATATTGCGAAGGTATGTGCCAAATTTTAAGAGGGACAACATTCTCACTGATGCTCATGGGTGAGCTGCGAGAGGTCATTATGCAGGCAAGGAAACTGTGCGTAATATTTTGCATGCAATTCTATGGTGGCCAACACTACACAAGGATTCCAAGGCATATTGTAAGGCATGTGATGCATGTCAGAGAATGGGCACACCATCGTGAAGGGATGAATTGCAATTACATCCTCAAATATCTTTGTAGGCATTTGAGAAATGGGAGATTGATTTTGTTGGGCCAATTCAGCCCCCAGGAAAGAAAATAGGTGTGTGCTATATCATCACCACAACAGAATATCTAACCAAATGGGTGGCAGCATAGCCAGTTAAGGACTTTACAGGGGCTACGACAACAAAGATTTTGTTTGAGTGTGTCTTAACCAGATTTAGTTGTCCAAAAGTGTTGATGAGTGACACATGTATGCACTTTCTGAATGAAATGATCAGTGCATTGACTGAAGAATTATAGGTCTACCATCAGAAGAGCACATCATATCACCCATAGACCAATGGAACTATTGAAGCCTTTAATAAGATTTTGGAGAATGCACTGACAAAGATCTACAATGCGCAGCCGAATGACTAGGATGTGTGCGTACTTGTAGTACTATGGGCTTATAGGAGTACTTGTAAGAAACAAAAAGGGAAAACTTCATTCAAACTAGTATATCGAGTCAAAGTTGTAATGCCGATGGAGTGTATTGTGTCTAGTCTACGCATAACATCTCTCATAGGTATGATGGATTGTGAGGCCTTGGAGGAACAGCTTGCACAACTAATGGAAGTTGAAGAGGATCGATTTTTGGCAACATTTCATCAACAAGTAGAGAAGGAAATTGAAAAATCATGGCATGATCACCACATCAAGCTTCGCACATTCGAGGTAAAAAATCTTGTCATGTTGTATGATAGTAAATTCACTAAATTTCCAGGTAAATTCCATATGGATTGGTTAGGGCCATATATTATAAAAGAAATTATAGATGGAGGTGCAGTTCAACTCGAGAAGCTGAATCGGGAACCTTTTCTGGGAAGAGTGAATGGGAGCAGATTGAAGTTGTATACAGGGGATCTTATGCAATGACTATATAACATCAGGATACTCTTAGTGCTCCAGGAAGTTGCAAGGTAGTGTGAGACTATAAACTACACTGCCTAGTTTGGAGGACAACACAAAAAGTAGGCTACATGGAAAGTGACGAAGTTGCAACCTATGAAGTTGCAGGCAAGAAGCTGCACCATGGAGAGAGATGTCTGTTTTTTGGAAAACTAGTGTCTTTTTGATCGACTAGCCCTCTAGGTTTGGCAGCTACCCTAGAAACAATAGTCTAAAGCAATTCATGATTTCTTCTATGTATAATAGAAAAGAGAAAGACAAAGGAACCAACTTGGATCTTCCGTTTAACTCCTTGCTTGATCTCTCTCCCCCTTGACAGAGCTTGCAACTCCTCTTTGTACTTATCCTGCTTGGAGAGTACCTGTAGAAAGATAGTAACAAAGAACCGTCAAAGCATCTTGATCTATTATATCATAATCATTATGGAATCAGAAATATAATGAACATACAATGGCATTCACAAATAATAACATTCACAATTGCACAGTTATATGGAAGAAAACTCGAAGAACTTTATTATATAGAAGGGAGAATTACAACCCAGTTGTCTGATCCAGCATCATCCTCCCAGCATGAAGCCCTCTTCACCTCATGAAATAGTAAGATCACACCAACAATACAATGCTCTTTCTTAAATACAAACTATCAGCACTTCCTTGCAATTCACAAAAGTCCAGGCTCCCAATCTCTCAGATGAGGGATCCATTTATAGATGTGTGCAAGGGTGTGAGTCATCTCTGGGTTTTTGATTAGTGTCATTCCACTTGTTGCATTTGGTTCCACTTGGAGATTTCTTGAATCTCTTACTCATCCCCGGGAAAATTCAGAGAGGCAAGTGTCATAGGAGAAGTTTCTACAATATTCCATGAGCATCCACTTAGCAAATTGTCTCGGACATTAGTCCATCCTCACTCATTACACCCTACAGAAGGCCTCATTAGTATGCATTGCACCTATTTAGTGTAGAAGTCAGTATGCATCGCACCCTGACAATGGAGCAGTCAATATGGTCCAGTTTAGGGCAATTCTGGATGGTTTTTCAGGTGGAACTTTTGGGGAATGATGTAATTAGATGACCATGATCTTTAAGGGTATGAAACAAAACTTTTAGGGGTTGAACTGCCCAAATATGTTTATAACAGTTGCCCCCTAAAGCATGAAGTCGTAAATCTTGATGTTGGGTGAAATTCTTTATCATGAGGATCCAAGGTTCCGAACTGGAAGGTGACCTGTATAAGATATAATACAATAAATCATCATAATATAATTTTTCATGATCTAGCTGAGGCGAGCATTGTTGAGATTGCAACAAGATGATGGAGCTTAGTGAAAAGAGTCGCCTTCACTAAGTGGGCCTGCAGGCTATTTTTGGCGCAAGTCTATTTTTAGACTATGTCTATTTTTAGACATATGGATCATGTCTATTGATTGCAGGTTGTTGTTTATGGATGATTGGTCAAGTTGGGAAAAATAGCTGGACTTCTATTTTTGATGAAAGTGTGAGTGATCACAGTGTGAGTGATCAAAGTCTATTTTTAGACTGGCTGTCAAAAATAGAAAAGTCAAATATTATTATCTCATAATAATATTTGGACTATAAACTTGATCTTATTCTCTTGGAGCACTTCAGTTTGAGCTACAGAGGTGGCACATGCAGCTGTCAGAAGGAAATACGCTTTTCTTATGAGTCAGTTGAGTTGTTGCATGCATGACTTCAGTTAGAACTCAATCAGTTGAGTTTGGTGGAGTTGATTGTGGAGTTGATGGAGTTGTGTTCAATTTAGCTTTGTTAAACTGGTTGTATTTAGTCTAACTGGAAAATGGACTAGAGATGAGTTGGGTGAATTAGTTATTAATTAATTCACAAGTTATTAACTCATAATACAACTAATGAATACATCAGTTAACTCAGTTGCATGTCAGTGCATGTTCAGTTCAACAGGGACAGGTGGTAGAGAATCAGATTGCTATCAGTTGTGACTATAGTTGTGCACAAGATCTTCCACAATCAAGGGATTGAGTATGCCAATGAGTTTGCTCACGTATTTGCCCACATTATAGCTTGTGCTCACGTCCAACAAAGTGTGAGTGACTATTTGCAGGTGAAAAATGAGTTTGGTGAACCATTCTCATCAGTTCTTGAGCAGGTATTGAGCAGTGGAGGCAGGCAAGCAGTGGAATAGATTTGGAGATCTGATCTGAGCTGTATTGTGTGTAACAGAGGTGGAGATACTTGTGAGAAGTATTATGCTGTGTAATGTTACATGACTCAATCATTAATATACAGATAGTGTGGGGTTTTTAGCGAGATGCTTTCCCCGGGATACATACTGTGTTAATGTGTGAATGCTCTTGATGTTTTATTGTTATTGACATTGCTATATTGATGATCAACGTAGAGGAGCTTATGTATTGTGTATGTTTTCTGCAATAGTACATGATCAGGATAATCTCTATTGAATATGTGTTAAATTATTCAAAATTTCTACATGGTATCAGAGCTGTTGATCATCAGATCTACTATTCAGGAAGTGTTTACATTCTATTTCTTTAGGCAGAGTCTGTAATCGGGCCAGGTAGCCTCTGGATTCATCCTTCCTTTGGAAGGTGAGATATCTGGTGAATGCCCATACAATCAATCTCTGTACGAGAAATATTGTGTTCTCACGAATCTTAGATCCGAGGCGGTTGAGTTGGTAGCTGGTGGAAATTTGAATTTGCAGCAGTGTTGTTGAAAATGTCTTTCAACGGATTGCAAATGTTATTCCAAAGCAAGAGCGACCTGGCGCTCAAGGATAAAATCAGTAACAATAAAGGTGAGAATGGATCTTCATCAAAGGTATCTGATGAAGAGAATTGTGCTTTGGCTGCCAAAGCAAAGAAAGGGAAGAGTAAGAAAGCTTCTCAGTCTGGTGCGAAAGGAAAGAAGCAGGATATGTCCAAGGTGAAGTGTTTTCACTGTCACCAGCACGAACACTATGCCACTAATTGTCCACAGAAGAAGAAGAACAAGCAAGCTGCTGGATCTGCAGGGGGAGAGGCCTTAGCTTCTTAGTTTGAGCTTGATTTTTCATTGATCGCATGCTTGGTTTCAAGTTTGATGGGATCAGTGTGGTTCTTGGACAGTGGTGCGTCTTTTCACATGACGGGAGATAGAGATTTGTTCTCTGATTTGGAGGACAAAGATCTTGGAGTGCACATCGAGATGGGCGATGATGGTAGATACAGTGCGACCGATATCGGTACCATTTCCTTTGAGAGGGAGTCTGGTAAACCCTTCGTATTGAAGGAAGTCATGCATTTTCCAGGATTGACGAAGAATCTCATCTCAGTGGTGATGTTAGAAGACAAGGGGTATGATGTTGTTTTCAGCGAGGGAAAGTCCGTCCTGCGCAGCAAGACAACTGGTGAGACCCGGAAGATAGGGGTTCGAGTGAGGAACCTTTATCAGTTGCATGTAGATGGATGCGCAGCAATGGCAGGAAAGGCAGAAGGATTGGTGAGCCGGGATGATGGCGAGTTGTGGCACAGGAGATTGGGTCACCTTCACCATGGAGCCTTGAAGATACTGCAGCAGATCACTACAGGGCTTCCTAAAGGCACACTTGCGCAGTCAGATCAGTGCAAGGGGTGTACTTTGGGGAAGTTTGTGAAAGCCACCTTTCACGAGAAGGATAGTCGCGCCACGACGATCCTTGAGAGAATTCACACAGACGTGTGTGGACCTTTCTCAGTTGCTTCGACAGCAAAACACAGGTATTATGTGATTTTTGTTGATGATTTCTCTCGTAAGTGCTGGATCTTCTTCATGCAGAAGAAGAGCAAGACATATTCAAAGTTCTGTGAATTCAAAGCACTGGTCAAGAAGGAGTCGGGGAAGAAGGTGAAGGCTCTTAGGAGCGATAATGGTGGTGAATACATCTCGGATGAGTTCAAGGATTTCTGCAAGGCAGAAGGGATTCGTAGAGAGCTCATAGCTCCCCATAACCCACAGCAGAATGGGATTGCTGAGCGGAAGAATAGAACAATTGTGGGTGTTGCACGGGCAATGTTGCATGATCAGGGCCTACCCCTTCACTTGTGGGCGGAAGCATGCAATACAACAGTTTATGTGCAGAACCATTGTCCTCATAGAATACTTGGCATGAGTACACCTGAGGAGACTTATTATGGTAAGAAGCCTGATCTTTCTCATTTGAGGATTTTTGGTGCTAACGTTTACATGCATGTGACGAAGGATGCCAGGAAGAAGTTGGAGCCAACCACAGAGGTTGGGATATTTGTGGGGTACACTGATACGCCCCACAACTATCGTGTATATTTGCCAGACAGTGGTAAAACTGTTGTGCGACGGGATATAAAATTTCAGGAGGAGAAAGCCATGAAGTGTTCGCTTGAGAGGGAGCTACACTTGCATGCAGATGAGGAGCTATTAGTTCCTAAGGATGAGCTTCAGGACGTGGATCAGCCACAGGACGAGGTTCATGGAGTGGAAGAGACCACTCATGCAGCGCCAACCATCAGAGGGCGAAAGCGCTTGACAGAAGCTGAGCGACTGGCTCAAGATGCAGAGAAAGTTGTAGGACCACCTACAGCCCAACGCAGGCAGAGACAGTCACCTCATCGGTACACTGGATACATGGCTCTTATGAGCAAGTGTGTTGTGACTGAGCCATCCTCTTTCGAGGAAGCTGTGGATGATCCCGCATGGGTAGATGCCATGGTGGAAGAGTATGATTCTATTGTCAGAAATAATGCATGGGAGATTGTTCCTAGACCGGAAGGGAAATCAGTGGTGGGTTCGAGATGGATCTACAAAGTTAAGCAGGCAGCTGACGGGAGTGTGGAGAAGTACAAGGAAAGATTTGTTGCCCGAGGCTTTTCACAAATTGAGGGGATCGATTATGAGGAGACCTTTGCACCTGTCGCAAGGTATTCTTCCATACGGACGATTCTTGCTCTCTCAGTGCAGATGGGATGGCACATTCATCAGATGGATGTGAAGACTGCGTTCCTCAATGGAGTCATTGAGGAGGAGGTGTACATTGAGCAACCCGAAGGCTTTGAAGTCTTCAGCAGTGAGTCGCATGTGTGCAGGCTCAAGAGAGCGCTGTATGGGTTGAAGCAAGCACCACGTGCTTGGTACACACGGATAGACAGCTATTTCACAGGACTTGGATTCTCCAAGAGCGAGGCGGATCCGAACCTATACCAGATTGTGGTGGAGGGTAAGTTGCTTATCATTGTACTGTATGTTGATGATTTGATTCTAACGGGTGATGAGCTGTTGATACTGTCATGCAAGAAGGATCTTGCTACAGAGTTTGAGATGAAGGATTTGGGCCTCCTTCACTATTTCCTGGGATTGGAAATATGGCAGCGCAGTGGTGGACTGTTTGTTTCTCAGGGCAAGTATGCTCGGGAGATACTGGAGAAGTTAAACATGCATGGCTGCAAGCCTGTTGATACTCCTCTTCCTGGAGGTTGGAGGAAGGAGGATGCCACTTCGGGAGAAGAAGTGGATGCCACTCTTTATTGACAGTTGGTGGGGTCACTGATGTATTTGGTCAATACACGACCTGATATATGCTATGCAGTTAACCAGCTTTCACAAGCTATGGTTAAGCCTACCAAGCTCTTCTCGAAACCGGGCAAACATGTATTGAGCCACTTGAGAGGCAAATCGGGATATGGTTTGTGGTACAGACAGGAGGATGAGGTGAAGCTATGTGGCTTCACGGATGCAGATTGGGCAGGGAGCCCAACAGACAGAAAGAGCACATCAGGAGGGGTCTTCAGTATTGGATCGACAACAGTTTCTTGGTACAGCAGGAAACAGAAATCCGTGGCACTCAGTTCAACGGAGACCGAGTATATGGCAGCAAGTTTGGCTGCATGCGAGGCTATATGGATGAGGAAGATCCTGGTTGGTTTGTTCGGTTCTCATTTGGATCCTACTGTGATTTATTGCGATAACCAGAGTTGCATTAAACTCTCAGCTAATCCTGTATTTCATGATAGATCTAAACATATTGACATCAGGTACCATCATATCAGAGATTGTGTGCAGCGGAGGATCATGTTACTTTCGTACATTCCAACGGAGGATCAGGATGCTGATATTCTGACGAAGGCTCTCACCAGGAGCAAATTCGAGTACCACCGAGGCAGGATAGGGGTTGCTGATAATCCATATCTTGTCGAGAGGGAGTGTTGAGATTGCAACAAGATGATGGAGCTTAGTGAAAAGAGTCGCCTTCACTAAGTGGGCCCGCAGGCTATTTTTGGCGCAAGTCTATTTTTAGACTATGTCTATTTTTAGACATATGGATCATGTCTATCGATTGCAGGTTGCAGTTTATGGATGATTGGTCAAGTTGGGAAAAATAGATGGACTTCTATTTTTGATGAAAGTGTGAGTGATCATAGTGTGAGTGATCAAAGTCTATTTTTAGATTGGCTGTCAAAAATAGAAAAGTCAAATATTATTATCTCATAATAATATTTGGACTATAAACTTGATCTTATTCTCTTGGATCACTTCAGTTTGAGCTACAGAGGTGGCACATGCAGCTGTCAGAAGGAAATACGCTTTTCTTATGAGTCAGTTGAGTTGTTGCATGCATGACTTCAGTTAGAACTCAATCAGTTGAGTTTGGTGGAGTTGATTGTGGAGTTGATGGAGTTGTGTTCAGTTTAGCTTTGTTAAACTGGTTGTATTTAGTCTAACTGGCAAATGGACTAAAGATGAGTTGGGTGAATTAGTTATTAATTAATTCACAAGTTATTAACTCATAATACAACTAATGAATACATCAGTTAACTCAGTTGCATGTCAGTGCATGTTCAGTTCAACAGGGACAGGTGGTAGAGAATCAGATTGCTATCAGTTGTGACTATAGTTGTGCACCAGATCTTGCACAACCAAGGGATTGAGTATGCCAATGAGTTTGCTCACGTATTTGCCCACATTATAGCTTGTGCTCACATCTAACAAAGTGTGAGTGACTATTTGCAGGTGAAAAACGAGTTTGGTGAACCATTTTCATCAGTTCTTGAGCAGGTATTGAGCAGTGGAGGCAGGCAAGCAGTGGAATAGATTTGGAGATCAGATCTGAGCTGTATTGTGTGTAACAGAGGTGGAGATACTTGTGAGAAGTATTATGTTGTGTAATGTTACATGAATCAATCATTAATATACAGATAGTGTGGGTTTTTTAGCGAGATGCTTTCCCCGGGATACATACTGTGTTAATGTGTGAATGCTCTTGATGTTTTATTGTTATTGATGCTGCTATATTGATGATCAACGTAGAGGAGCTTATGTATTGTGTATGTTTTCCGCAATAGTACATGATCAGGATAATCTCTATTGAATATGTGTTAAATTATTCAAAATTTCTACAAGCATTCCCATGCTCAGCTTTATAAATCTATTTCATGTACATAGAACAGATAGTCATCTGCATATGCAGACTGGTGATTCTTCAGATGTAGAGTCATCATCCTTGGTCTGAATGACTGTATGTGCAACATCTTCGTACATTTTATGTTTTTTATATCCCTGAATATATCGGAGCCTAGATGGATGAAACTAGATATGGGGTCTTCAAACTCGTTAAATCTTTGCCCGATGTATAATTCAATCCATGTGAAGAGATGTTCTGAAGTCAAACACTGAAAGACATCGCCTGATTACCAGGCAATAATGTGAGTTGTTAATAGACGCGAGAGGAATCACCGATAATGGTAATTACCCTCAAGGTACTACAGTACAATTCATATGGTGTGAATATATGATCTGATGTCAAACACCACACAAAATCTTTCGAAAGAAGGCCATTGATGTCAACATGTCGCCGGAAGTGAGAAACTTGCTATTGAGGCATGCAAGCTTCAAAGTATTGAAAGGGTTTTTTCTAAGTAAACTTTTTGGATAATAAGCTGACATTGACAAGAAGTGACTCATCGTAGGAGGGCCTTAATGTATCCCACATCTATGACACGAAATGAAGAAAATGATTTTCTGCCGGAAACGATTTGACGACACAAGGTTCAGGAATGGCAGTCATGAAAAATGGAGGTTGAAGGTATTGCAGTGGATGAGGCATTAACCAGGTTTGTGGTTTCTCAACTAAATGACTTCTCTTGAACATGCCAGTGACACTGAGATGGATGGATGGTGTGGAGGACCAATGGTGAGATGACCAGTGAACGGAATAACCCAACCCAACTCAATAATGGTGATGGAGTGAAAGTGTCATGTTCAAGAGTGACCTGCTACCATAAAATTCTTCAAGTTTTCTTCCCTTTTTCCCTAGTCATTGTTGACCAGTACCTCTTTATTTTTTTCAAGCTTGAGGAGGATAACATATGCTTATTCTATAATTTTCCCTTTGAGCAAACTTGTCTCTATGTTTTAACGAGTCTAGCAATAGTGAAACTCGTTCTTTTCTAGGTGGACAAGTTTGTCACTATTGTTTTAATGAGTTCAACAACAAAGATAACTCAATCCTTTTTGTGTTTAGAGAGCTTGAAAAGGGATGAAAAGGGGACTCTATCTCGTCTCAGGTGGACGAGTTTGTCGCTATTGTTTTAACGAGTTTAACGACAAAGATAACTAAGTCATTTTCATGTTTAGAGAGTTTTAAAAGGGATGAAAAGGAAACTCCATTAGTTCTCTTTCGTATATTGATTCCTTGGGTCCAAAAAAGGATAAAATAATATGAAAGCAATGACTTTTCCAATCACTTTAACGAGCCGAAAAAGGTAGGCGCTCAAACTTTTTCATTAGATAATCCCTTAGGTCCAAAAAAGATTAAAATATAGAGGGATGGAACTTCCAATCACTTTAACGAGCTAGAAAGGCCAATTGCTCGACAACCTTTTCATATTTAACGAGTCTTAAAAGAGTTTAATGGCGACTCGATTTTGTGGAACGAGTGGTATTTAGGGTAGCAACTGGTTCCAGGTAAGCTTGGAACTTCTCAAAACATGGTCGTTTCTGGGAAGAGGTTGGCTAACAAGACCGCTTATCGTAGCTGTTCCTCAGAAAGTGTAAACAACCAAGTCAAAGCATATGATTGGCCAAAAGAATGGAGGTGATGGGAGGAACACAACCAAGGCTCAAAAGGCTGATAGCATGGCAATCACAAAGGTTATTTACTGAAGGTGGGTTCATTTTTTAACAAGCTTGAACTGTGAAGGAACTATGCTTGGTTGTGGGTTTATTTTTTAATAAGCTTAAACCATGGGGTAACTATGTTCGGCGTTGGGTTTATTTTTTAACGAGCTTAAACCATGGGGGAACTATGCTCAGTTTTTGGTTTTCGGAGTTTTAGTTTGGTTAAGTTATGCAATCCTGATGCAAATGTTGATGTAAAATGTTTTCTTTACAAATGCTACAAATGTCTATCTAACACATAGTTTGCTAATGAATCAGTCAATGCGTTTAAGTTTCTAGAAATGTGTTTATATTGAATGGAATCAAAATGTCTTTCCAAAATCCTAACTCTTAGGAACATGCGATAAATAGATGAGTTCTGAATGGAATAAATGCCAGTAAGCTGTAGAATGACGAGTTGTCAATCTAGCCTGACAACGAGTCGGTGTATGCCATGTGAAATGGCATTAGGGAGAAGTTCAATCAACACACTATACTCAATGATGTTGTTCGTCGATCGACCAATACATATCCCCCTGAAACTCACTAACTCACCACTTGGAGTGAAAATGGCCTAGGTTGCAGAAGATAGGTTCTGCATACTACAACTAGCTCCATCGGAGTACCCAAGAAATGGTTCCAAGAAGTTTGACATCTGCAACAAATTCAAAGTGGATTACCTAGCCAAAATGACAACTCTAAAAGAAAACACAAAAAATGCAATAAAAGCATATGTACAATGAGTTTACTACACTTAATCAAGCATAGTAACGTTTAAGATACAACCTATTTCGGGGCTGCAACAGTGGAATCCCATCATAATCGACCAGCTCGTAGGCTCCTTTTGTCAATACTCGTTTAACAATGTAGGGGCCCATCCATAATGGTTTGAATTTACCTTCTCCTAATTTGTCAGAGTCTTGATCATAAAGTAAGACCAGGTCACCTTTTGAGAAGACACGAGGCTTGACATTTTTGTCATATTGCGCCTTGACACGTTTCTTATGTGCTTCGTTAGCTAGCGCGAAATCATGACGGGTTTCATCCAGGTGGATTAGTTCCAAGAAATGAGCCTCTTCTTCAGAAGATTCGGGAAGCAAATCAATTTCAAGCTTGAGGGATGAGATTTCACACTAGATTGGTAAGACAGCTTCCAAACCATACACCAACTAAAAGGGCATAAATCCGGTCGCATTTCTCACCGAAGTCCTATATTCCCATAGAGCCGAGTACAAGATTAACTGCAATTTCTGTTTGTGGACTCCAATCATGCTCTGCAGCATGTGCTTAAGGACTTTGTTGATTGCCTGAACCTGTTTGTTAGCCTACAGATAATATGGAGTAGAACTATCGTGGGATAGTCCTAAATTTGCTGTCAATTCTATCATCATGTGATTGCGAAAATGCGACCCATGATCTGTGACTATAGCCTGTGGTACACCAAATATAGAAACTACATGGTTAAAAAAGAAAAGAGTAGCCATTTCGCCATTGTTGTTTAATGTAGGCATCACTTCAGCCCATTTTGTAAAATAGTCGACAACGACTATAATATACTCATGCCCCCCAACTAAGGTGTGCTTACATGTCATGAAATCAATGCCCCATTTAGCAAATGGCCCAACAACAACTACTAGACGTAGTGGTGTATGTCGTAATCTGGTTTTGTGATAAAAAATCTGACAAACATGGCAACTTCTAACTGCAATTACGCAATCTTTGAATATATTGGGCAATAAGTAACCAGCTCGTAAGATCTTTTGTGCAGTAACATAACCAGATAGATGCCCTCCACAAGCACCTGAATGAAAATCATTCAAAACGGTTTCGGCCTCCTCATGCATGAGGCACCTTCGTAGAACTGTATCAACACCACGATGGTAAAGTGTATCACCAATGATCAGGTAATCGTTGGCTTGGTATCGAGTATGCTATTGTTCAGAGTGAGAGGTGTTAGGCTTAAAAGTTTGGGTTTGGAGATAGACCAGTATATCGCCATGCCACGGATCACTTGATGATATCAAAAACATAGTCTCGTCCATCATTTATGCTTTGGATGTCAAATCATTGGATGATGAGGGAAGGTTACAAAGTAACTCCGTGAAGACAAGAGACTTCTTTGATTTGGATTTGGTGAATTCCAGATCAAACTCCTACAAAATCGCTATCCATTTGGAATATTTTCCCCCTAGTAATTGACGTGACAGAATGTAGGTCATAGGGTTTCAATTTGACACAATGGTAGTTTTTCGAAAGAGAACATAGTGTCAAAATCTCTATACCGCTTGAATGGCTACTAAAGCTAATTTTTGAACATAAGAGTACTTGATTTCTGTATCATTAAGATTGTGACTTAAATAATATATAGGATGTTCTATTCCATTATCTTCTTGCACTAAAACCATGGCGATGGTTGTATTTGTGGCGGCGAGATATAGTTTAAATTTTTTTTTATAGTCAAGAGCATACATTAATGATGCTTTTATCAGGGAATATTTTAAAGCATCAAAGGAAGCTTGCACAACCTGATCCCAGTGGAAGGGTACTTCTTTTTTCAAAAGACGTGTATAACCTTAGCAAGTTCAGAATAATGTGGAATGAACCTTCTCAGAAAGTTAGCTTTCCCTTGGGGTCTCTGAATCTGAAGCAAATTTGAAGGTGGATGCATGTCAAGGATTGCCTGAACCTTAAAATGGTCAAGCCAAATTTCGTCCCTAGAAACTACGAAACCAAGTAATTGACCAGAACCAACAAAAAACACACACTTGTGTAGATTGAGTTGTATATTGTAGTGTCGGCAACGTAGAAATATGGCTCTCAAATGTTGCAGATGATCAGTCTGCTTTCTCCAACGAGCCATTAGATCATCAAGACATGGTTGAACGATGTGTTTGATGTCATGGAAGGCATAGTTCATTGCCCTATGAAAATTTGCCCCCGCATTCTTCAAACCAAAAGGTAATTTACGATACGCGAATATGCCCCACAGACATAAAATGCAATCTCCGATTGGTCATATGGGTGGATATTGATTTGATTGTATCCAGAAAATCCATCCATGAATGAAAATATTTTTCATCCAACACATTCATCAATTATTTGGTCGATGAAGGGTGTAGGATAGTTGTCCTTTGGACACGCTTGATTTACATCCCTATAATCGATGCACACTCTAATCGTTCCTTGTTTTTTCATTACAGGAACAATATTCGATACCCAATCAGTGAGAGGAACAGGGTAAATGAAACCAGCATGCAAAAGTTTTTCAACTTTTGCCTTAATGGCAACGACTTTCTTCGGATGGATAGGTCGAAGCCATTGTTGTACTGGTTTGACATCTGGATACATCTTGATTTCATGTTCAACAATTCTCGAGTCAATGCCTGGCATTTCTTCATATGACCATGCAAAGACATCTCTGAATTCGTGAAAGAGAGCGCAATAAATTTCCAGTTCTGATGGAGAACAAAATTTGCGAAAGTGAAATATTCTCTACAACATTAGGTTTGGTCAAGATATTAATGGTGATAGTTTCTTCAATATAGGACAGATTTTGCTCGGAATCTGCTGTATTTACAGTATTTGATAAAAAATCAAAACTGAAGGATGATTAAGTTTGCTTGAATAATCTTCATTTTTATCTTGAAGGTGGGAACGATTTTGGTAATCTTCCCCCAGTGTCTCCCCTATCATCATTGACTGGATGATTCTTTCATTTGTAGAATGTATACGAGACCAAGGATCGGAAGAGGTACCATACTCTAGAGACCTATCTATCCAAACACTTGTCGGGTGCTGATTCAGGTTTGCCTTCCAGGCCAAAAATATTGATTGCTATAAAGATTCTATGGGGCTTGGTGGCAACACCTCACAGTGATCCACACTATCAAAATCATCAGAATTCTTCTTAATCCCAGGGGATTTAGAAGACATCATATGACAGGTTTCCACTGTGGCCACTTCCGCAAGTCCAGGTGGAGGCGGGAGGGAAAAAGTACCAATTAAGGAAGGGTATTTTAGGAGACCTACTTTGACATTTTGAAGTGATTGAGAGCTTCCATGGATCAAAGGAATGCTTCCAGTAGCTTGTGAACTATTAGGAGGAAAGGCTAGTTGGTCAATGATTGTAATTCCACCTTGGAAGGGAGATGCAATGTTTCTAAAATATGTAGACACAACGACAGCCATAGCATAAATCAAGGGCCTTCCCAGTAAGATATTGTAGTCAAGGTTTCCATCAATGACCTCAACTTCAATCTCTATTGTCTTGGCCTCCAGTTCAACTTGCAAGTTACTTAAAATCCCGTACGGCGTGTATGTTCTTCCATTGAATGCTTTTAATTTCGTTGATGATCATGACAAGGGTGGTGAACCTAGAGTTTTCCAGCAACTCATTGATATAATACAGGTAGATTCCCCCTCATCAATGATTGTTCGATGAATAGTATTATTGAGGGCTTTTACCTGTATAAGGAAAGTGAGTTGGGCCGGTAACTATGGTGTATATTGTTTATGGTTAAAGGCCACAAGATTGGAATCCGTTGGATCAATCCCACATATTGTTGATAACAAAGCCTACTTTTTGGAGGGGAAATTCTACAGTACCTCAAGTGTTGACATAGTGGATGGCAATTGAGCTAGATCCTCCACTATATTATAATTCTGTGCTGCTCGAGCATGAGGATTAAATGTCGACTTATGTAAGACTCCCTTTGGCGGCTTTATAGTTAATTAGGAATAATGGGTGGAACAAATTCTGGTGAAGTCGTTGTCGAACTACCAGGTTGATCTGTAGCCTCGTTGTTGATGACAATGGATTCCCATAATCTTTATTCCTTGTCGATATCAAAGAATAATTTTTTTGTTTTGAGACAGATAGCATAAGGACTTGGGATGTGGAAGCATGACCGATAGCAACCAAATTAGTTTCTGGTTTCGGAGACGGATCAGTCAACACTACTGAGGTACTTGAAGTATTTAAAAATTTCACAACCTCAGCTCAATGTGGACAATCTTTCGTATAATGCTCCTTGTTACATATGTAACATGGAAAACGAGGTTTCTTTTGCCCAGTAGGGTTCTTAGAAGATTTTTCAGGAGTTGAATTCTCCTGTTCCTTATTATTATTTTTCCCTTTCTTCTTGCCCCCTGGTTGCTTTGGATTCTTGCCCTTGTTAGATGACATGGCATTAATCTCCGAGGGAAGAGGTTTGTCATTCGCATTTTGACTAGAAACAACAAGAGCTTTACCAAATGGAGCTCTTACAGGTTGTGTGCTTGAGGCACCGATCACGTCGTCACTGGCATGAGAGTCCCTATTTGATTTAGGAGGAGGGGGAATGGAAAATTTTAGTCTAGGAGCTTCAGGAATTTTGTCGTGGAGTGTGCTAGACTGAGTATAGATCAAGTCCAAATATTGGGCATGAGCAATGACTTTCTCTTCAGTACAAATCCTTTAGCCACATCCTCAGTGATAGATGGAAATAAGGACTTAATAAACCACTGAGCTAACAGATGATTGGGAATGCACGTCTTTACCATTAGACAACGACACTGCCACTCATGATTATGATTAGATATGTGAGTGGCCATGGTTAGTTTAAAGTTGGTAAGGAGTTTTGTTCCCGTTTCATACCTAATGGGTAACTGAAAGTGGGTTAGAAAAGTAGTGGCAAGGGCACTGAAGTTATCAAACAAAGCTCTAGGCGATTCAATATACCATTTCGCTACCGGACCAGTGAGCATTCTCTGAAAAAGGCGAAGCCTAATCGAATCATCATTCAGGGTGTTAGATGAGCACCACAAATGAAAAGTCATTATGTGATTCTATGGATCTTCACCTAGATTTCCATTGAATTTAGGAATATCTGAGGGAAGTTTATGAGGAATCTCTGGCGACCAAGGGGCGTAAGCAATTGGATCATTCGACAACCAGTTCAAATATGGTAATTCTAGAGTTTCCACAAAAGGCAACTGTTGATTCAGGTTAGGTGAAGCATACCCAGGATAACACGGAATCGCCTAATGATCCGGGTTTAAATAGGAACGCAAAAAATATAGAGATAACCATATACACAAAGATGTAGCAGAAATAATACTTCATTTCATTAATGGAAAATATTGAAATATGCTTACAACCAGAAATGGAAATAAACCAGCTAGGGTGATGGTCACTTATCTCTGAGAAGAGATGTGATGGCTACATACCTCTGAACTGTGTTACAATGAGGCTTGAAGGCCTATTTATTGATGAGAAACAATGGAAAACCCTTACCATCGCAAAACCTAGCCCTAGAATATGAAATGCCAAATTGTGAGCCCCGTTTGAGTAAATTGGTACATCAATTTCCCGAGGTCGTAACTTTGGCATATGATCAGCATTTGACACATACAATAGCTCATTAGAAAGACCTATCCAGGAACTACTACTTTGGGAAGGGAAACAACTGTCCATGGACCCATGTTGCGCACGGATTTCCCAAAAAATGTCATTTAGGGCCTCAAAATCGCTCCAAAAGTTCAGGACCCGAAAAACTGCTAAAAATAGTAAACTATGCTACAATTAAGGAAACTGACGAACTGAAAGAGATAGTTGTGGGGGTCCAAATGGGATAGGTGAGTGGCCACCAGCATCCATCTGGATCATTCCTCCCCCCTTAGGAAGCAATGGTCCCCATTACATTGAGTTCCTCCATTTGCTGAACTTGGTCCTTGGTGAGCTATTTTGTAATCTCGGATGTGTCTAGTAATGGTGGGAAGCATGGTTGATGATGGTCCACATTCAACACTCAATGAAAGTGAAGGAATGGAGGAATATTGTGCTTGAAAGCATTGTTGCCTATAGCCTTGGTACTAGTGTAAGGACCATGTCAGAGTGGTCTGAGTTTCTGATGGGTTCTGGTAAGGCATTCTCTCTACAGATGTAACCAAAATTTTTCGCCCACCTGAAACTTGTGTCGTACCCCTGTGGGTGAGGAGAAGTTTTTCCTGTGTTTTGTCATGACCGTATCCCTTTGCTGTTGCTGCTGCGTGGAGGAACCCTTTGTGGGGGTCATGGATGTAGCAACGATCTTCCCCTTAATTTGGGAGTGAACTAGACAGAAAATGAATTTCCTAGTCCAGGAGATGAGCTTGCTGCCTTTCTTGGCAATGCCCAAAGATGTGGCGGTAGGTGGGGCTACCTCCAGTATCCTGTATAATGAATTACCCAAAGAAGTAATGACATCGTGAGGCCTTGACTCATAAATAGCATGTCGCCTCCACAAGTATGGATGGCCTAATAATACATCACAAACATCTAGAGGTGTAATGTCACACAATACCTCGTCTGTGAAGGGCTTGATGATGTAGGGAAGGCAGCACTACTGGCAAACTTTGAGATCTCATCCTTCATGAAGCCACCTGATACTATATGATTATGGGTGTGGTGTAGTTGGTAGGCCCAACCGCTTCACGACCTCTACTAAAACGACGTTCTTTTGGCTGCCACTGTCGGCAATGAATTGCAGCGACAAACCCTTCACCCACATCTGTGAGTGGAAAAGATGCTCCCCCTCCTCTGGATCTTCGGGTTCATTTTTCTAGATCTTGGTGGTGGCAACAGTGACACTGGGCTCCGCATCAATGATCTACTTTGCTTTACCATTCCCCTTTCTGGGTACTAACTTAGGATCAAAACATGCATCTGATCCGAAAGCTTTCAAATCGGCCACCAGCGACTGCTTGGTCCGACAGTCACTTGTGTTATGAGTGGGACTCTTGTGGAACTCACACCACTTTCCTGTGTCCTTCTTCAGGTTCATGGTATTGTCCTTTTCTTGCGGCTTCGATGAGCTATCTTGGGTCACCCTGCCTTGGCTTTGTCCTTTGGGCTTCAGATTTGCATATCCAAAGTCTCGCTTCTTCTGTTTGAACTTTTGCTTGATTTTGACAGCGTATCAGTATGTTGTTCCGAGCAAGGAGATGTTGAGGAACTCCATCTCTTCCTGGATGTATCTGTGTAGGTAGCCATGGTATTTGAGTACCAGATGGAGATCAGAATCTTTGATACCCAACTCTGTGCGAAGGGTATGAAAAAAGTTGGTGAACTCTTGCACATCTTGGTCCCTTCCCTGTTGCAATGTGGTCCACTTTATGTATTTGTCCTTGTAACTTTTGACAGGGTAGTATTGCTCCTTGATGGCATCCCAAAATGAATCCCAAGTGGGTGCGGCTGAAAATAGTGAGCCTCTGCTTTATTCCTTCTTCTTGTAGTAGGTTTCCCACTAGTCCTTAATGTGGGGGGCTGCTTTGAGAAGAGCGAAAACAATCTTTTCCTGACCCAAAAATTCATGAACAAAAAAATAACCCTCTAGCAGATTTAACCATTTATCTACGACATCTACATCTATCTAACCCTCGAATATGGGGATTTCAAAATTAATTTGTACCTTAAAGGACGTGGCATTTCCAGAGTAGCTGATGGATGCCGATGCGTCGCTTCTGGGTAGTCGTTGAAGGATCTACGCAAAGCTGTCCATCATCGCATTCCTCTATTGCTCGAGGGCTTCTTCGAGCAATATTTTGATAGGATATATTGCCCCCTCATCTTTCTTCTCATCCGCCATGGGAGGTCATCAGGATTTGCGAGGCTGGTCTTGCAAAGGTTCGACCAGTTCAAGCCCAAACTCCTTATATCCCGACCTCGTTGGGGACATGCAAAGAAAAGCAGAGAAGAAGCATATCACTGTAATACCACTGATCTGGATTTAAATAGGAATGCAACAAAATATAGAGATAACCATATACACAAAGATGCAATGGAAATAATACTTCATTTAATTAATGGAAAATACTGAAATATGCTTACAACCAAAAATGGAAATAAACCAGCTAAGGTGATCGTAGCTTATCTCTAAGAAGAGATGTGATGGCTACATACCTCTAAACTATGTTACAATGAGGCTCAAAGGCCTATTTATTGTTGAGAAACAATGGAAAACCCTTAACATCCCAAAACCTAACCATAGAAGATGAAACGCCAAATTGTGGGCCCCGTTTGGGTAAATTGGTACATCAATTTCCCGGGGTCGTAACTTTGGCATATGATCTCCATTTGACGCATACAATAGCTTGTTAGAAAGATCTATCTGAGTACTACCACTATAGTAAGGGTAAAATTGCTTCATGGGGCCATGTTGCCCCCAGATTTTGCCAAAAAACATCGTTTAGGGCCTCAAAACGGCTCCGAAAGTTCAGGACTCGAAAAACTGCTAAAAATAGTAAATTGTGCTACAATTAAGGAAATTGAAAGACTAAAAGAGATAGTTGTGGGGGTCCAAATGGGATAGGTGAGTGGCCACCAACATCCATTTGGATCACTTGAGCAGTAGGTCTTTGCATACCAGCATAATGTATCTGATGCTGGTAACTTTGATAAGGTTGTTGGACATAACCAGTATAGTGTGGTTGTTGATAACTGCTTTGAAAATGCGCCTATCCACTACCCACAAAGCCTTCTTGCTCAGGTCCTTAGTAGGCTTGATATTGACCAAGCCTGAACTAAGGTTAGGTTTGCTGGAATTACGGTTGTTGGTATTGTACCACCATGGTTGTTGGACCATTTGTTGTTGCCCATTACTGGAAGATTGACCAACATGCAGAGTGATAATACCCATTTGAGACTGAGTCATTCCAGGTAATGAAGAACTAACCTAAGGTCACAATTGAACCATAGAGCCAAGAGGCTATTGTATTGCAACCTGAGAAACTTGAGGTTGAGACAGAACAGACATTTCTTGTACTCGCAACACAGTCACAACAACAGGTGTAGTGGGAATATTCGACACAGGTTGGATCGGTTGCATTGAATATACAACCCTTGGTTGTTGTGGTAGTATTGGTACCCAACCAATGGATGTAATTCCAGTTTGACCTGAATTTTGTTGTAAAATCTCATATGGTTGTTCCCCACGAGGGAACAATGAAACAGCATACTACCCTCCATATGGCGGTAATCCAGTGTTCAAAGGACATATCGGTCTTTGAAGACTAATCTGCCCAAATTGATGCTAGCATGTAGGATAAATTTGCTAAGTTTCAACATAAGGAATACCGGATGGGACTCTGGATGAATAAATAGGAGCTGACCACATTGCCGAAGCAGCCTCTAAGTGGACTCTCGCTAGTGATTGATAACTAGTTGGAACAGATGGTATACAAACAAACATTATAGGAATGGAAACAGGAAGCTCTACTGTAGCTATATCAGATGACACAGTCCTAGATGTTGATGGTTGCTCATAAATGTTTAGTCTATCAAAAATATTTCCTAGAAAATCGACAGGAACTTGTAATGAAGGATGATTAAAAGAACCAAACTCAGGAGTAGAAGGATACAAATGAATCCTGGTTCCAAAATCTAGCGGGATACTGGATGGAGGATCCTCTACTATCTCCTCTATAGTAATCACACTAGGTGGAAGAGGTAGACCGTCAGGTCTGTAAAAGATTTCTGGGGCCGAAGAAGGTATAGCTTCTGCAGTGACAGATACTGGAGGGGTGACACCTTCTGAATTCTGGAACTCAACTTCCAGATGTTCAGGTAAGTGAATTTCAGTCTTTGGATCAACTCTAGATGGAGTTGTTTCAGGTATAGAAGCGTCTATCGTTACACTGGGATTAGTTCTAATGTCCTCTTATAACTGTGAAACTTCTTCTCTAAAGGCAGATGTACCAGAAATGATAGGAGTAACTGTAGTCTTTGATGATGTTGAAACAAATGTTTCAAATAAACCAAATGAATTGGACTCAGTTAAATGAGATCGTTTTGCCCAAAATGGATTCGTTTCCAGAGTCGAAGACAATTGACTCTCTAGCCTTCGCGAATGATGGGGTTTTGATTGAGTTTCTTCCACGATTACAGATTACTTGATCAACTCAAAATTAAAGGGAAAATAATGTTATTCTGAATTCAGTAAATTTTAATGATGCTTTGACACAACTTTGTTTTTTCAATTTTTAAGAGTCGAGAAAAAGCTAAGGATGACTCTAGTCCCCTTCGATTTTTAATGAGCCTGAAGTGATAAGTGCTCAGATGGACCTTTTCTTTTAAAGAGTCGAAAAGGAATGAAAGTGACTACTCTAGAAAATCTAGACAGAGGGATTACCAAACCAATCGCAAAATTGCAACATACACCTTTGTGGTAAATTAAAGAGAAATTACCAAGGACTTATGTACGATAGTCAATTTTCTCGAATGTTGTGTTCAGTGCATTGCGATTAATAGGGTGGCAGACTTGGCTTCCTATGGATAACTGATGTAAGCATATTGTGGTCTCCCAATATATACTTGACGGTACGGGGAGCACAAGTCTGTGCTTGCACTTGTCATATCAAGGAGGAGGAATCACCAAACCTTCGATGAAACTGATAGTTACTAGTTTTTACGATGCTGGAACACGTCTCTAGCCTAGACCTCTGGATGTGTTGCATTAGGTTCCAAAGCGTTGTTAAGTTCATTGAAATTTATTTTAGAGTTGATCTTGCTTAAATTTTTCCTTTCAATGCTTCACCATGTGATGTTGGTTTGAAATTCCTAAAATGCAATCTACAGTGATAAACAATCATTGTTTATTTTGAGTAATAAAATTCCTAGCAACTAGGGAAAGAAGATTCAAATTTCCTTCAAACAAAGAGCAAATAGAACACACTAGTGCATTTTCCTAAATCATATTTCACACACAAACTAAATGAAAATGCAAATGCATGTATTTGTTTTTCGTTCCCCTTAATGTGAAAAATGCCAAAAAGGAAAACTATGTGTAGCAAAGATCTGAAATATTTTACTCAAAGTGACATTTTCGACAATTTCTTTTTCAAAATAGAAAGCAAGACTGAACTACACTTTTCAATTTTGAATAGAAAATGCTTTTGACACTTCGAATGTCAACAAATCATATCAAACACATGACAAAATGTTCAATCGACTATCCAAGGAAGGAAGAATACATGACACTTCTCTTTCTGACACAAAACAACAGATCAATTTAAGCAGCTTTTCAACAAAGGATTGTAAATGATGGACAAATACATAAAAACATTTACTAATTCTAATCAAATGAGGCTGATCTATGTGATGCAAGCAGGCTTCAATAATGAGGTACTGTTCATAAGAAGCAAATCAACTAAGTGGAACTGAAAACAAGGACAGAAAACCCCAATTTCAAGAATGGAAATAGGCTCAGTCAGTCATCGCACCTGGGCTTCATAGAAACAGGGATGCATCACACTTTTCAGGCTCAGGAGGTGCAATGCATACTAGTTGAGAGTGATAGAGAATGAAATGGGCCAAGGAGCGCAATTGAAGTGGGTTTTGGCTCAAATTTGCAGTTGTTTTTAGTGAGTTAAGCTGAGTTATGATGGACAGTAAAGAGAAAAGTACAGAGGAATGATCTTGTGACCTTACTAAGCTACCAAAAGGGCATCTAGAATGCTTGTAAGTCAAATGTTCAACTCATAAACTAAACCAGAGATTGATTGAAGCAACATTCATCTACTGTGCAATTGCAAAGCAAGAGCAGTTCGAAGGCTCCCTGGATGACTTCAGGCTCCATCTATAGTTTATAAAACAAACAATAACAACAAACAAACATCTAGTCGCTCCCTAGTGTAGTCGCCATTTTGTTTCTAGGAAAACTAGTGTCTTTTTTATTGACTAGCCCGCTAGGTTTGGAAGATACCCTAGAGACAACAGTTTAAAGAAATTCGTGATTTCTTCTATGTATAATAGATAAGAGAAAGACAAAGGAACTAACTTGGATCTTCTGCTTAACTCCTTGCTTGATATCTCTCCCCCTTAACAGAGCTTGCAACTCCTCTTAGTACTTATCCCGCTTAGAGAGTACTTGTAGAAACAATGTAACAAAGAACCATCAAAGCATCTTGATCTATTATATCATAATCATTACGGAATTAGAAATATAATGAACATACAATGGCATTCACAAATAATAACATTAACAATTGCAGAATTATATGGAAGAAAACTCGAAGAACTTTATTATATAGAAGGGAGAATTACAACCCAGTTATCTGATCCAGCATCATCCTCCCACCATGAAGCCCTCTTCACCTCATGAAATAGAAATATCACACCAACAATATAATGCTCTTTCTCAAATACAAACTATCAGCACTTCCTTGCAATTCACAAAAGTCCAGGCTCCCGATCTCTCAGATGAGGGATCCATTTATAGATGTGTGCAAGGTGTGAATCAGCTTTGGGTTTTTTATTAGTGTCATTCCTCCTGTTGCATTTGGTTCCACCTAGAGATTTCTTGAATCTCTTACTCATCCCTGGGCGAATTCAGAGAGGCAAGTGTCATAGGAGAAGTTTCTAGAAGATTCCATGAGCATCCACTTAGCAAACTATCTCAGACATTTGTCCATCCTCGCTCAATGCACCCTACAAAAGGCCTCATTAGTATGCATCACACCTGGCTAGTGTAGAAGTTAGAATGCATTGCACCTTAATAGTGGAGCAGTCAGTATGGTCTAGTTTAGGCAAATTCTGGATGGTCTTTTAGGTGGAACTTTTGGGGAATGATGTAATCAGATGACCATGATCTTTTAGGGTATGAAACAACACTTTTGGGGGTTGAAGAGCCCTATTTTATTGACATATAATATTGGGGTTGACGTGCCCAAATATGTCTATAACAGTGTCGCATAGCACAATAGAAAAGTGATCAATGGAGTCATTGTTCATGACTTGATGACCAAGAGATGATTAAGTGGAGTAGGATGGTGGCATTTAAGGCCAAAATCTTTGAAGATCTGTTGCCAAAACAACATTTATTATCATAAATTGGGGGAATGGTTGTATTGGAATTCAAAACTCCCTATAAATTACATGTGACGGTCGAACAGAGAACACTTTGCACTCTCAAAATTGTTGCTGAATTTCATTGTCTGTCACCTATGAGCCAAGCATTTTGGGAAGCATTCCTATCACACAAACATTTCTCCTAAAGCCTGTGAGTTGTTTATGCAGAGAATGACTACCACCAACCCCGCCGAAGCCCTGATTTCAGAAGTATCTATATTCGACGCTCTAAGATCATAAGTATCAAGTGTAGAAGCTACACCTATAGTCCCCATGGCACCAAGGCCGCCCAGGATGAAACATACCATGGCAAAAGATAAACAACTTGCCATGAAAGAGAAGAAACATGTAGCAAAGCAGAAGCAAAAAAATTTGGTGCAAGTACATGTATCCCCAAGGAAGAATACCATGACATATGTGAAGAAGAAAGACAAGCAGCCAACAAAAGTAGTGGACCTGGAGGCGGAAGGAGCCTAGGGGACAAAGGATATTGATGTTAAAGGAGAGGAACCCATAACAAGAATACCCAAGTATATCCCTCCGCGGAAGGGAAAAAGAAAGTCACAAAGGACTCGACTGCTAAGAAATTTACAATATCCACACCCCTACTACCTGAGTAGGTCCCTTTTGAGGGGTCCCGATCAATATGGAGTATTGGGACCTCACAGATCACACTAAGTTCCCACACTTGGTGATGGAAAAATGTATGAAGAGTGTTTATTATGAATAAACATGTGTTACAACACTGGAAATAGAGGAATGGGTCCACAAAGTCAAGTAATTAAGTTTGCTCAATTTTCTATGGGTGCCACATTACCACCACACCCCATTAATACAATATGTTTGCACCACCTTCTCACATTGGTGCATGATGGTTGTCTATGGCTAGGAGGGCCTATACCCATTACATACATGATAATTCATAGAATCACACACTTTTCATACGAAGGCCTGAACCTGGTTAAGTAGTTTGGAGGAAAGACTAGGGAGAAAGACCTCGTAGAAAGAATGAAGAGAGATTGCGGAATCATGAAGAAGTCACAAGGGTATTCTATTATGTCTATAATGGACCTGATAGTTCAATTGGTTGCCCAAATTTTAGTAGGGAAGGTGATGAGGAAACGTCATGCGATGAAGTTTTGGTGCCATAGTTTCCCTAGCTGCACAGTGCGTGAAAGGCATATAGTTTAATTGGTTTAGATGCCTCTATCAAGAGTTCCTCGTGAACTGCCAAGAGGCGTAGGATGAAACCAAGTTTTTTCACTACGCTTGGTTGTTGTTGTCGATTGTGCTCATTGCATGGGTCTTTCCAGAGGATAGAAAATTTCCTCCACTTGAGGAAGGATTTCACGAGGTAGTGCAATCTGCTTCCTTATGGGCTACAAAGGATTCCACTCAAATTATAGAAACGAAGATATTTTGGTTCCTCATGGAAATGAGTGTCTGCATGGCCATCAATTAGTCTCTATAGTCATCCCTAACCTTGTTCGTGCAGATGTCAACCTATGCGACATTCAAGGTTGACTTCCACGAAGTATACATCCAAGCGCAGAAGGATCTAGAGGAGAAATGACATGACTTGCCATATTTGGTGACTGAAATAGATGTGCAGGAGGTGGTAGTGAGATGGCTTGCAAAGTGGCGCACCCCATCAGACTTAGCTTCTAGACCAAGCGCGGGCGAAGAAAGTTTTTCATCATAGAAAAGGGAGGACGCTAAGAAGGCTACACATAACCTGGCTACATAGAAAAGGAAGGAAGACATAGAGAAGGACCGTGATGAGCAGGAACGCGCTAATAAGGAGAAGGCGGACAAAGACCAACATGAGTCCCAGAAGGGTGACAAGTCACCTTCACCGAAGACAGAGACAAAAGAGCTTTCAAGACATAATGAAGGAGGAGAGGAAGGGCAACACACCCCCTTGATTTTGAAAAGGTGTGACCTAGAGCAGCAAGCTAGAACGTAGAAAAAGTAGAAAGACCAGAAAAAACAGGTTGATCCCATGGTGTTAAAAAAATCAATCTTGATGAGATTGACGATAAATTCAGGGACACCGAAACAGAAGTGTTGCCGCAGTTTGATCAGTAATACATGCAGACCTTGGGGTGTTCAAAAGGATATCTAAGAGTTGTAGCTCCAAGAAACCAAGATCCAAGAAGATGTCAAGAAAGTGAGCGGCACATAAGGAAATTTGGGAAATGGAAAAAGCACAGTTATGGAGATGGCCTGGCTGCAAGATGTGAGAGTCTTCCCATTGCATGAAGATTTAGTCTACGGTGAAACCGGTGAACAATGTGCACTCCTTGACAAAGTCACAAGAATGAGACTGAACCTTGTCACGATATCACTTGAGTCACTGCATGCATTACTACAGGGAGTCATGGAAGAGCTTTAGATAAGAGAACAATGAGCAATCAATGTTGTCAGTGAAATTAAATTCAATAATACACAACTGTTCATTGAAAAGATGCAGGTTCTGAAGGAAAAGGAGATGTTACAAGCCCATAGTTCATGACTAGAGTTAGTCGTAGCAGAGGCATGAAAGTTAGTGTCTAAACTTCACATCCCAGAGGATACACAACTAGAAGAAAATATCAGAAAACTAGTCATTGGTGTGCATAATGCTAAAGCAGAGGTTGGTCGAGTCCAATTTTATTTCAACATGAAGATCACAAAGCTACAGTTAAAATTGTAGCCCACGAATCTGCCTGAAGTTCGGGAGCAGTGCAGAGATGTGATAGAGGAAGGCATGGCTACCTTGGATGCCACAGTCACTAATTGTATGACATTGTTCGAGCAAGCTATGGAGATAGTAACCAATCTGCAGCAGGACCTGAACCTACAGACATTGAACACATAGGTCAGGGAGCTGCAGCGACAATATGATGAAGTCATTGTGACTTCTTTCTCCATTGCACCAACACAACACCTTGCCAAATTACAGGAAGGAAAGGAGCTCCTAGCACAGGTGGAGGAAGTGCATAAAAAGGAGGCATTGCTAAAGGCCAGGTTGTAGCCATGGTTGGATAAATCTTATCAAGTCATAATGACCATTTAGGGTAAGCTTAAAGGCTTACAGCAGACACAATAGATGACTAGGTTGGCCGTAAAAGGACCAACCATAGAAAATTTGGTTTATGAAGTCAAGCAGGCAGCAACATAGAGCACTGCCAAAGTTGCAGTGATCTAAGTGGAGTTCGAGGATCTTCGCAGTAAGATCTCCATGCCAGAAGAGTGACTTGAAGGTGATTCACAATCTTTATGTTGGGGGCTTTTTGGGATGGGGTCCCCTAGGTCAGTTTTTGGGTTAAGATAACCCAACTTTTGATACATTTTTGTAATTAATGTAAAGTCTCTATGATTTACAGATGCAGAGCGTGTAGATGAATAAGAGTCAAAGGGGTTTAGCCCCTTGTTTTATATAAATTTGAGTCAATTTTGAGGTCCACCCATGGTCCCCAGACCATGGCATTGTATGAAAAGGGATATAAATAGGTGTTTCTTAGAGAGTCTAAGGAAGGTTTTGTTGATGATAATTGGTGGTGGCTAAGAAGTGATAGTGAAGAGAAGTGAGTTAGATAGGAGAAGAAAGGCTCTGCAGCTGAGTGCACAGAGGCCTTGGTAGATTCTGTAGTTGAGTGTGTGAACCCCTGTAGCTGAGTGTGCAGGGTAGTTTTGAGTCTGTAATCCTCAATCGAAAATCAATAAAGATAGTTTCTGAAGAGTTCTTGTGTATTTATGTTTATTTCTGTTTACGATATATGCTATCAATGAATGATGTGTTTTATGGAATATTGATTGAATGTTGCACGATTCTATTGAATAAATGTTAAATATGTATGTAAAGCGTGTTTATTTATTTTCATGAAGACTCTAATGAATTCACTGATGTTTACTAATAACTTAACTAAATCTATGTGAACCCTAATTTAGGACTACTTTCTAATGCATGTAAGTATATAGATTGACTGCTAAAGGTCCGCAAAGACTAATCATATACCTTCATGAAGGTCTAAAGGCCATTTTGATAAAGTTGCAGTTGTGTTCCCTAGTAGTACATTGATCTACGTGAGGGCATATTTGAGGCACTCAAAGACATCACACTAGTCTCTGGATGTAAAAACTTGGTTCTTACATCTCCCCATACTACTTTGAGTGAGATTGCATCCTGCGTGATGGGGGTGTTTGCCGAAAGGGCCAATAGTGTAGGGATTTGTTGGTTGGCCTAAGTAACTCTAAACCTGGGACAGGACCCCCTAAGCCAAAAATCTATAATTTATATAAATTCTCCAATTATCTGAGTTTAAAATTTCAAAAAACATTGTGCATATTGCATCATCATACTTTGAAAATTTTCCCAAATTTGAAGCAAAAATGTTGCCAAAATCACGGATCTATCATTATCACAATTCTCGTCAAATTGGGGATAAAATTGAATAATTCACAAAAGTTGTCAATATAATTAACATTTACCAAACATTTAATTTATATGGTTGCACTAGTTGATAGTTAAATTAAAATTCTAGAAGCCATATTACAAAATAAAAACACCTATAGGTGTAACTAGGGTAGCCATAAAAATTAAATGGCTATTAAACAAGGATAGGGGTTATATATTGAATTTTCTTCATGACACATTGCCAAGATTAAAAAAATAGTAAAAGATAACCAAATTATAACCTTATTTTAAATTATTATTCTTATAGTTAATTATAAAAAAATTAATATATGAGTTAAATATATGCACATTAAAAAAAACTTGTAACAATATTCTTAAACATGGAGATTCTTAACCTATAAATAGGCTTTGTTACAATACCACAGATTATCAATACGAGTTGGCCAAAAGGCCATAAATCATTTCATATGACACTTTATCATATGACTTTTTTTTAATTAATCAATTAAATTAAAATGAGCGTAACTACTTTTACAATAAAACTCAACATTTAATACATGACTATTGCTAAAAATAATATAAAATATTTCATGGAGGTAAAATCCATATCATTCACCTAATAATTATTAATAATTAAAATAATATTTTAAAAAACTATTCAAGAATAAATACACTTATGAATATAGGTATCAAGAAATAAAATCACTTCAGATCTGAAGATCCTCTTGACATGAAGAAACTCGCAAGTATTGAACTTGTGACACCCTTTTGACATGTTACTGAGGCATCTACAAATCATATTATGACATCCTAGATCAATCTTAAACTTAGATCTATCAAGTGCCAAGAGGGATCAAATCTCTCGAGGTGGAAAACCTCTTTTTCGAGTGCAAAACTTGAGGAAAGGTTTGAACCTTGAGAGATTTCATCCCGCTTAGCACTTGGTAAATCTAGGGTTAAGATGGATCTAGGATTGTTTCCGTCATGCGCAACCACAAAAAATATGTGGAGCATCTAATTCTTCTTATCATTTTAAATATTTTAAATACGTATAAGATTAATTTAGTCATTTTCATTTAAAATTTTCCTAGTTACCTTAGTTTGTTGAGATGATATTCATTTTTAGTAACGTGAATGGCGAAAATTGATGAAATGAAAATTTTAAATAGAAAGTGATAATGTAACAATGTTGAATGATAGAAAATGTCAATAATAAGGATGTAGTCAATTACAGATAGTCTTCACTATGATCAATCAAAACCTATTTTCTTCTACTATTCTTATTACAATGCCTACTTGTTTTTCCATATTTTCATACTGATCATATGGAAAGGGAGGTTGAAATCGTAGCCCATTCGAATATTTAACTCACACTAATATAGTAAATTTCATACATTGTCTCTCTTTCTCTCCAATATTAATTGTAATTTTCTCCAAAATCGATCATTGTGACTTATGTAGTGTTAAACCTCAAGTAAGTTTCAATGGTAGTTGTTTTCTATTACTCCATTTGAATGCAAAAAAATAACAATTTTGAATGATGGGAAGTGGGAGTAATAAGAATGAAGTAAATTACAAATAGTTTATAGTTTCAAGAAGAAAACTTTTTATGTAGGTAAATTTTTTACTGAAGATAAGAACTCGAGTATTTTATTTATCTTTGAATTACCGTAGCATAGAAATCAATGCATCTAGCGTAGGAAATCAAATAGGATTAGAAATCAACATCTACATTGAAATCAATGAATCTAGTGTAATAAATCAATGAGGATTAGAAATAAACCTCTACACTATAATCAATGCATCTAGAAATTACAATCTACACTAAAGTCAATGCAATCAGTGCAAGAAATCAAATGTAATTAGAAATCAATATCTACAATGAAATCAATGCTTCTAGTGTGAGAAATAAAATAGGATTAGAAATCAACAACTACACTAAAATCAATGCATTTAGTGCAAGAAATCAAATGTAATTATAAATCAACATCTGCACTAAAATCAATGCATCTAACGCAAATAATCAAATGCGATTATCAATCAACATATACACTGAAATCAATGTAGCTAGTGAAAGAAATATTCTTCCCTTTCTCTCCCCCTCCATATATATCTATATCTCCCTCCACCCGTCCCTCTCTATCTCACTTCCCAAACACACAAGATATCTCTCTTGATATGTATCTATCTCTCTTCCCCTCCATCTCTCCATATCTATCTCTTCTTCCCTCTCTCAGCTTTTGTCTATATCTCTCTCACCCTTTACATCTCCTTCTTTGTCTCCCTATATCACCCTCGAAACACATACACTCTTTCTCCATATTTATCTATATCTAGCTCCCTCTCACTCTCCCTCTATCTCTCTCTTCCCCTTCTCTCCCTCTCTCTCCCCCTCTCTCCCCCTCTATCTCTCTTCCTTCCTACTCTTATCTCTATCCTTCTCTTCCGTTCTATATCTCTTCCCTCCAACTCTCTTCTCTCCCTCTCTCTCCATATCCCTTGTCACTCCCTCTCTCTCTCTAACTTTCTCTCTCTATGTCTTTCTTCTTACCTCCCCCTCCAACTCTATATAACTCCCTCCCCCTCTCCTTATCTATCTTAAGTGCTCTCTCTCTCTTCCTTCCTCTCTCACCCATTCTCTGCAACCTCCCTTAGTGTCCCCTCCCATCTCTCTCTCTTTTCCATCAAATAATATCATTATCTCCCTCCCTCTCTTATTCTCTTTCCTTCTCTCCCCCTGTATCTCTATCACTCCTTCTTTGACTCTCATTCTCACCCCCAAACATACACACTCTCTCTCTATCTCTCTCTCTCTATCCACCTTTATATCTAAGTGTATTTCTTCTTGCCTCCCTCTCTTATTCCCTTTCCTTCCCTCCCCCCTGTCTCTCTATCACTCCTTATTTTTCTCTCTGTCTCACCCCCGGACAAACACGCTCTCTCTTCATCTCTCTCTATCCTCCTTTATCTCTCTATGTCTTACTTCTTCCCTCCCTCTCTCCCCTCCAACTCAATCTCTCTCTCCCTCCTTCTTTCCTCTATCTCAAGTCCTTTCTCTCATCCTTTCTCCCTCTCCCTTCCTCTTCTACCTCCCTCTTTGTCCCCTTCATCACTCTAACTCATTCTCTCTCTCTTCCCTCCAACCCTTTCACTATCTCCCTCTGTCTCCCCTTCTCTCCCTCAGACATCAATGTGCCTCCCTCTCTCTCTCTCCCTATTACCCTTCTTGACCTCTCTCTTTCATCTCCTTTTCTCTCTTCACTCCTCTCCTCTCTCCCTCAATTTATCTCCACCTCTCCCTTGTCACTCCCTCTATATATCTACCTCTATTACTCTATGGCTTTGTTTTTACCACCCATTTATATATATATGAAGTTAATATATATTTTAATATATTAATATATATTATATGATACAACAAATTTAATATTATATTAAAGTTAATATTATATTAATCCAAATTTATTAAATTTAATAATATTCATATTATAATATATATATATTATATTTAATGATGTTTTTATGTACCATGATAATAAAAATTATAATAAATGTTTTCTAGAAATATTTTAGGAACCACATATTTTAGAAACATTTAGGAACTACATATTTGAGAAATATTTAGGTAACTTATTTGTAACCGCGTCATAAGTTAAAACAAAATTCTATCATAATACTCTTAGAATAAAAATAAGCTAACATAATCCTATCACCGTATCACCAGAACATAAGAAATGAGTACATGAAAACCTAATCAATCATTTTCACACCAATCATCAAGTTCAACCTAATAAGTGCTTCAAGATTTTAAACTCGTTATGTTTCTTACATTCATTGGAGATTTTAAACCCATTATAATATGGAATTTATCTATAAACATAAACTAATCAAACTTATTAAACAATTTAGTAGCATTTCAAAGGTTGTTTCCATTAGTTCAATCATGAGATGTTTTCACCATATTTGTCCATCACATTTATTTTATCATAGTTTTTATTTTTGAATTCATTTGTCCTACTCAACCGAGTTGGAGTCATGATCTACACTTGTTGAAGTCACTGTGTTATTTCCTATATATATATATATATATATATATATATATATATATATATATATATATATATATATATATATATATATATATATATATATATATATGTAAATGTTGTGATGAATAATATCATATAGTGTGATTTGTGTTGTGTGCATAATCTCTCTCTACTCATGTTTCAATATCGAACATGGTATTAGAGCTCATGCCTGACTCTCTTATGAGATGGCTAAGGAAAATGGAAAGACACGAGGGTTGATCTATAGGATTAGTGTGTAGATAGTAAGAGTAGATTACTGCATTCTATTTCTTGCGTGTTTTGTGTCAGATTCTTTTATTTTGTGTGGGTTTCTCACCATCAAATAGCACCAGATCAGGACATTTCTCTTGTACAGAGAATCATATTGCACCTTCATTCTCAATATTGTATATCTAGAAGTGCCTTTCTCTCTAGCCCTCATCACTTAACAATTGATCTCATGGAAGTTTAGAAGAGCTCGATGATTATGTATTAAGCTCCCTTTTATCAAGCGTGTGGCTGACCACAAGGCATGGAACAGAGTGCATAAATTTCTTGATCGGGCGAGTTGTAATTGTTGGTCAGATCCATAGATTAGTTAGTTGCATGTTTTTGAGTTGTTGGGGTTGTAGATTTATCAAAAGAAACATGCCGCAAAAAGACAACTATCATTTTCAAGGACCATGCTAACTCGACATCATCTATTAGATATGTAACACTCCATAAAGTTCTTATGTGTCGCATGAATTAATTGGTTTGTTCAGATTGTGTATTGTAAAAGTGGAGGTTGAATCGCTGAAATGCCCATGCGGATGTCAATTTCTGCATCATGTCATGTTCTGGAATGATGCAGATTCAATGGTGTTTATGCATGTATTTTTGGAAAATGAGGTTATGAGATGGGAGTTGGTTGGATCTGTGTGGTGCTATGATTTCAGTGATATGTTGTGAATTGTGTGATACACTGTGATCTATGTGACCTATTGGATGCATCATTCCTTAAACGGCCCAAGCATGGTATATCTAACAATAAGACAGATTCAAAGGAAGCATGATTCACCATTGATCTCATTCTAGGGCTCGGCATTCTTATTGTTGTTGAACTCATTGTTACTACTCAAATTGATGCAAATCCTCTTCAAGGTCACCAAGAATTGGATGTTTATGGATGTATCCACATCATGCATGGAATCGATGTTGCTCAGTTCATTTTTGACTAAAGGGCATATGACAACGGTATGACAATATCAGACCAAAAATGATGCAAAAATCCAAAAATATTAATGCAAGCCTCCAAGCACTAGATTAAAATGACTTTGTACTAATGGATGTCTTCTACAGAGGGTCAATGTTTTAGTTTTTGAGTCTTCCTTTTTCTTACTTTTATGGTTGGATATGTAAATTTATAGAAATTTTATTTTAATCATATGAAAGATCAGTTAATGAACAAAAAATCATGTTTCAAGTTGATGGTTCTCGATGTTCTTTGGTGTCGAGAGAACATATTATTGACTTGGTTATGTTGAGTATGTTATATGCTAATGTGTCTTATTGTCAGTGCTTCAAGAAAATTAGTTATAGGTTTTCTTCATATTTGTGTAAGTGTGTATGTCAAAAGGGTCAATTGTATGATGGACTGCTGGATAAGCTCAATACATAGACAACTTACGTATATAACTAGAAGTATGTATTTTGATGTATACTACCAGGATGGAAGCATGTCCATAGAGATATTTAGTATCTAAGATATTATTCGGGGTAGTCGAGAAGTGTCATGTGTACAAATTTTGTCAATGATGGTTAGAGGTAGTTATGTTTTAAATGGAGGTCAAGTGACATCTCAAAGATGTGGTGGTGAAGAAAGAGTGGTGTTTGCGATATTCTAGAGTGGATGTGAGTGTTGATGAAGACCAGTTAGACAGATATCATATTGTTGTTGTAATAGGTGTTTTGATTATTTTTCATGTAAACATTAAGGGAGGGTGTTGGAAGTAATGCTTCCATGTCATGTGTAGTTTTCATTGTGAGTCCCTAGGTGCAAGTCTAAAATTTGTTGATTCCTATGTGATGAGTTGGGTTCATGATCTAGATGTGTTGAAGTTGGTGTGTTATGTCCTATATATATGTAACGATTGTGATGAATAATATAATATAGTATGATTTTTTTTGTGTTTTGCAAATCTCTCTCTCTTCTCATCTCTCAATATCTAACATTTAGTAACTATGATGCATGTGCATCTTATCAATTTAAAATTGGAAAATTTTCATTTATATTTTATATGGAAAGAATGTAAAAAAAGATTATCTTTATAATATGTTAATGTAAAGGGATTAATGATGAGTCTATTAATTGTTTGTTTCATGTTTTGAAGTGTTATCACAAAAATAGAAAGGTGCGTGAGGGCCTATGTATAGAACATGCCTAAGTCTCAAGCTCTTTCGTAATGTCACATAAGTTTAGTTCCAGAGAAATTGATTTGATATGAAACACAATTATATTTAATTATTTTTATGTAGATAGGAGATGTTGGACATGAGTAAAGTGAATTATGTAATTTTGATTTATATTCTTTATATTTTCAAAATATATCAAAACCTACAGCCTAATTGATCTTAAGTTCATTTTCAATTCATTATTTCATATGATATTTCTATTTTATGTTTATTCTTTATATACTATTTGACAAACTCAATGATGTAGCATTGGTAAGAGGAAGTAAAATTTAGACAGCAATGTGATAGTCTAATAAATTCAAAATTGTTTGCAGTTATTCTCAGCTTAACTATGTTGAAGTTAGAATTTATTTTAAATTTAATTACATAAATCCATTTTGAATGGAGATGTAATAAATTCCATAAATGGACTTTCTCAAATGTAGTGAAAAATTGTAATTTTTGTGTAAATAGGCTTTTAGTTTTTTTATTTATATCTAAAATCTTCATTGCATTGAGTAGCTCACATGTATTCAATTTGTGACTACGTTTTGACATGTAGTTGAGGCATCTGCAAGCTATATATATGAATGTAAATTAGAATACCAAAAGATTACACACACAACAAATACAATTGACACAATATGAAATCAATCACTTTATTGATCCAAATTTTTGTACAAGCATTCAATTTATAGGAACATATGATCCTTCTAGATCCAAGAGATCTAGAAAACTCTATTGGAATCTCAACCTTATCTACTTTCTAGACTCTTCCTTCTACCTTTCTTTTGCTTTTATTTTGTCTTTCATTTTCGTCTTTCCATTTCTACATTATTTTGACATCCCCCCTTAGTGTAGAAATGAATTTTCTACCAGGCCAGGATGTTTTTTAGACATCTCAAAGTTCATCTTACCAAGTGGCTTGGTAAATATGTCAACAACATTTTCATATGTATTTCAATAGACTAGATGAATTTCTTTTGATTGGATCTTTTCTCTTAAAAGGTGGTGCTGAACTTCAATATGTTGTGTTCCTGCATGATACACTTGGTTGTACACCAATTGTTAAATTAGGAAAATACAATCAAATTCCACTTTCAAAATCTCTTTTTATGGATGTTGTGATTTCATTTAATTCGTCTTTTTGAGAGGACCGAAATTGACATAAAGATCATCAAATTTGGACAAGGGAAAGTGTACTCATGAAGAAAATCCCACATATGCACATTTGGATAGGTCGACACTAGAGATAATTGGATACCCATGGAAGCCTATAAATACAAGTGACCTCAAGCTGATTTGGAAATAACCAAGCATCCTCTTCTTCTCTTCTTCATTTATTGGATCACGTATTTCTTAGGCAGGGACGACAACAAAACTTCGCAAAAGTATAAAATTATAGGGTCCAATGCTCACATCTATTTTAGGGTTTTTGGATTATATTCACAAGCATGCCACAGGGAAAATTAAACCATAGTCATTGAATTGAAGGCATCAAGGGTGTGACTGGCAGCCTCCATTCACTCACACAACTTCTCATGCATGTGACCAAGAATTTTGACTGAAATTCACCGTTGACCGAAGTTGACCATGTTGGCATTATGATTCATGTGTTGTACTTGATGGCAACCAACTCGTAGAAGATCAACTCACTTATATATATCTAGATGAATCTATGGAAGAGATGTCAGATGTGACAGAGTGCATGGGATTCCGGACAACTCAAAGGAATCAGATGACAGTTCTCAGGTTAGCTTTGCCATCAAGTCCAAAGGGGGAGATTGTTGGCATTATGAGACAAGTGTTGTCCTTGATGGAAACTCATACAGGTGACAGATCACAGTACAACAGGTCAGTAGCAGAGATTGATGATCAACCCACAAAGAATGAAGAAAATAAGAAGTTCGCAGGTGCGCCGTTCAATAGGTGCGGTCATAGACTGGGTCCGCAGGTACTCCGTTTATAAGGTGCAGACATGTTCGCAGGTTAACAGAACAAAAGGTGCGGTCCTAAAAGTTCACACACTTTCATGCAGAGAAAAGCGCACGTGTGGGAATCTTATGGTTGTCGGGTCCGTGGTATTGTGTTATTATGGTTTTGGACCGTGGTATTGTGAAAGGCCTAAGGCTATAAAAGAGGAAGGAGATCATTTGGCTAGAGTATGCTTATGGGTTGAATATCTTAAGGAGAGCAAGATCTGAAATTCTGGTTGGTGAGTGATGTCTAGATCTACATCAAGGAGAAACCTGAGCTTTATAAGGCAAATCTACTGATGGGTCGAGATCTCCTTTGTGCATGATCCGATTTGTAGATCTAATAGTTTGTGGCATATTTGAAGTCTGAAAAGCTCCTTAACCGCAGGACTGCAGGTGTGACACGTTTCAGGTGCAAAGATCTGCAGGGCAGTGAAGGAGAAAGCGTGAACATCCGCAGAATATCAAGAAAAAGGTGCGGAGGTTCGTAGGTCAGAGATCGGTGTAGGTGCGGAGGATCGTAGGCCAGAGATGGGTGCAGTGAGTAAGTACGCAGGCAACCTGCAGCCATAGGTGCAGATGCCTGCCGAGAAGAAGACTGTGCAGCTGCGGACACTCGCAGGTCAGAAGCCTATTCAGGTGCAGATACCCGCGGATCAATAGATGGTGCAGGAGTAGATACCCGCAGGTTTCCATTGAAGAAGCTGTGTACTTTTCTTAAAATATGTTTTAGCTGCTTCTGTTGTTTACTGAAGAGTTCTGGGTTTTGAAGTGATGTCTGGTTACTGGTATTATGTTTTGATAATAGCATTCTGAGAAGTGATTGTTTGAATGATTATGTTTAGCTTCAGTATTGATGGATGAATGGATCAGGTTCATAATGACTTATCCTTATATGATCTGATGGACTAGATCTGATTGCTGACACACATATTATCCTTGCATATGTATTTATCTGGTGTTTGGGTGATTCATAAGATTGATTGATTATGTGCTTCAATGATATTAATGGGTCCAATATGAAAATTGGATGAAACGTGGCCTTTCAGATTATGTGTTGTGCTTTAGGTGTATCCAGTCTGAAAATGTATGAAACGTGGTACCTGGAGGAGAGAAGATTGTAGGCCGCGCCTACCTACTAGTATCTTAGCTAGTATAAGAGCTAAGGGGGTGGTAGCTCCCTTCCAGTAGCAGTTGAAAAATTTGGAGCATTGTAGCAGGTCGCAGCCTACGGGGGTTGTAGCTCTCTGCAGGTAGAAGCTTGTGTACTGGTATAAGACTGCACCAGTACAAAAATATTGTAAAAGGATTTTCTTATTAGGAAGAAGATTGAGATGAATTGTGTGACGATCTGTTCTATTTTACTGCACCTGTTTACTATTAATATGGTTGATGCACTCATTAAGGATCAACTAACTGAATTATAAGAAGTTATGGAAGTAGCATATATGAATCTGAACATGGAAATGAAAAAGTTTTATTGATATGATAATACTGATTCACCCCCCCCTCTCAGTATTATTTTCAACTATTGGTATGAGAGCAGGTCCTTTTGTAGAAGCTTGATCGCTTGAAGGAGATCCGTAGAACAGTGGGAAAGAAGCTTAAGAAGAAAGAGCCTAAGAAGAAGAAGACATCTCAGAAGAACTATGACAGTGGGAGAATCGATTGAGGATTATGTATAAGAAGCACTTCAGATTCAGAATCATTTCAGAATGAAGATGAACTATCAGGTATGAATTTGTTATCCTCTGATGTTCCAGCTATCTATCCATCTGGAAAAGATGAAAGTGATAGCGAAACAACTGAATTTGCTTTTTTGGGTGAGAAAGAAAGATATCAAATAGAGGAAAAATTTAAAAGTCTTACATACAAAATTAGAGATCAACAAGATCTATTGAACAAAAGGGAATGTGTCTTCGAAGAAGAAGCTGCCAAACTAAAAGCTCAACTAGATGAAGGAAACAAGGTAAGGAAGTTATTCAAGGACAAATATCAAAAGTTGTAGGATGAAGTAACATCACTAAGAGATGAAGTCAATGAAAGAAGAACAACCATCAAGAAACTTAGAGATAGATCCAATTACTATGAATGTCTTGAAGCCATGATCTGATCACTAAAAGAAGATCTTGAAGAATCAAAGAAGCAGAATAAAGAACTACTCCAAGCTCATGAAAATGAAGTCCTCAATCTAAGACATCGGTTGGAAGAAGAAAGAAAAGTTGAAGAAAACATGAAGAAGCAACATCGTGAAAAGGAAGAGCATCTTCAAGTTGAGGTAACCATTCTAAAGGATAAATTAGAAGAAAAAGATAAGATCTTACGATTTCAAGATAGTACTAAGATTTTGGATGATATTCTTAGTAGTCAAAGGTCTCCTGCTATCAAAACTGGTCTTGGTTTTCATGAATCTATTGAAGGTGAATCTAGTTCAGGAAATAAGACAAGGGACTCTACTACAAAATCTGAAATGCTCAACAAGGAGATGAAAGGTCAATCTCATCATCAACCAAGGAAAGAAATTCTTCAAAGAAAATCTTTTACTCCTCCTATGAATAATGGTGAATGTTATGTATGTCATAATCTTGGACATGTTGCAGCCAGATGTAGAAGAAGAAGGGTTCAAGACCATCATGCAGAAAGATCATCACATTCAAGGTACTTTAATGGATATTGCTTTGCTTGAAATATGTTTGGTCACAGAGCTGTTGATTTCTATAGAAGAAATATGAGACATGTAAGATGTTACACATGTAACAAGCTTGGATATATAGCTAACGAATGCAGGAACAAAGTATGGGCACCATACCAAAACGAGAAAAAATCATCATCACACTTGAAGATGTGGAAGAAGAAAGAAGTATAGTCAGAAAGAGGCGGCACAGCACAACATACAGACATAACAGAATCAGAGGGAGTTGGGAGTGTAAAAATTCAGTGTCCTAAATCTCATATGCAAGTTTCATAAGGGGAAGTCGCGTATATACGTGAGTTATTCACTGCACAGTCGCGTATATGTTAGCAAGGTATAATATGGTTCAGTTTATTATTTGCTTTGTTTGATTTTTTTTTGATGATGTGACTTGATGGTTAGAAGTGTTTTGTTTCTAACTCGATAATGATGATGTCTTGATACTTCTTGCTGATATTCATGATCAGATCTGACAGTAAACAAGATGGCACAGGTTTAGGGGGAGCATATGTTTTTAATACATTGTTGGCATTATGGTTAATAGTCCTTGGTGATGATGCTTATATGGATAAATGATTCATCTTGCTATAGATGATTCTTGGGGTTACATAGTTGATATTTAGATTAGATTTATGGTTGATTCTCTAATGGTGCTTAAATGGTGATCTTCATAAGGATAAGGAGAAGTACATAGCTTGAATTCACATCTTCTTTACTTGATGATGAGTCACTCATATGCTTTTGTCGTCATATGCATAAAGATCATATATTACAGTTATGATGAAGGATTCCTATTGTTCTTGGCACATATATGGATGAGGATTGTTGGTTGGATACATGGATGTTTATTCAAATTTGCGTTGTTGGAGACATGATGATGATGAGTTCTTACCTAGATGATGATAGGTTGTTTCGTACATATGTTGATTGATGCAGATATTCCCAATTGATGATACTTGGTTCATGCAAATCTAGATGGCTATGGTGTTTCTCACATATGATAGAATGTGAATGATTCTGCTCAAAAGGATGAATTGATACGGACTTACCTTGATGATTCTTGCACTAATACAAGTTGCTGGTCTAGTTGCCGTTGGCAGATGCTATGGAGCAGATCATACAGTGTCGTTGCTGATGTTTATCATGATTCTATTTAGGTGTTTGGTCTCTGCTATAAATGTCATGTATCTCATTCGATGTAAAGGTCATAGCAAGACTCATGATGTAATAGTGTGTCTCTATCTATTGTAGTCATTTGATGAGATCTCTTGAGGTCATGTAACAGCCTATGTTGGTTTCCCCACTATGCTTGGGATGAATGATGTTATTCTCTTATGTTATCATATGTTAACTTGTGGTATATCACCTTCGTGATGGGAGATAGATGTATGTATGAGTCTTTGGTGATAGGAAGGTCATTTATGATGTATAAAGTCATGTTCTTCTTGTAGAACATCTTTTTGTAGACCTTGCTTACAGTCAGGGGGAGCATGAACAACTTATTTCAAGCAGAGCAGAGATTTCAGCATGTTCTCAGAAAGAGCATGGACAGATTGGTGCACCATGGCATATACAAAATGGGAGCTCATTCAGAGATTTCAGAAAGTACTCAGGGGGACTATGGACAACAAAGGAAGAGAATATCTTGGTCCGCCCTTTGCCCTTGATGTCAAAGGGGGAGAATGATTTGGTATTGTTGCCATTAAGTCCAAAGGGGGAGATTGTTGGCATTATGACGCATGTGTTGTACTTGATGGAAACCAACTCGTAGAAGATCAACTCACTTATATATATCTAGATGAATCTACGGAAGAGATGTCAGATGTGACAAAGTGCTTGGGATACTGGACAACTCAAAGGAATCAGATGATAGTTCTCAGGTTAGCTTTGCCATCAAGTCCAAAGGGGGAGATTGTTGGCATTATGAGATAAGTGTTGTCCTTGATGGAAACTCATACAGGTGACAGATCACAGTACAACAAGTCAGTAGCAGAGATTCATGATCAGCCCACAAAGAATGAAGAAAATAAGAAGTTCGCAACTGCACCATTCAATAGGTGTGGTCATAGACTGGGTCCGCAGGTACTCCGTTTATAAGGTGCGATCATGATCGCAGGTTAACAAAACAAAATGTGTGGTCCTAAAAGTTCACACACTTTCATGCAGAGAAAAGCGCATGTGTGGGAATCTTATGGTTGTCGGGTCCGTGATATTGTGTTATTATGGTTTTGGACCATGGTATTGTGAAAGGTCTAAGGCTATAAAAGAGGAAGGAGATCATTTGCCTAGAGTATGCTTATGGGTTGAATATCTTAAGGAGAGCAAGATCTGAAATTCTTGTTGGTGAGTGATGTGTAGATCTACATCAAGGAGAAACCTAAGCTGTATAAGGAAAATCTACTGATGGGTCGAGATCTCCTTTGTGCATGATCAGATCTATAGATCTGATAGTCTATGGCATATTTGAATTCTGAAAAACTCTTTAATCGTAGGTGCGACACGTTTCAGGTGTGAATATCCACAGGCTAGTGAAGGAGAAAGCACAAAGATCCACAGGAAGAACAAGCAAAAGGTGCGGAGGTTCGCAGGTTAGAGATCAGTGTAGGTGCGGAGGATCGCAGGCCACAGATGGGTGCAGTGCATAAGTACGCAGGCAACCCGCAGCCGTAGGTGCGGATGCCCGCCGAGAAGAAGACTGCGCAGCTGCGAACACTCGCAGGTCAAAAGCCTATTTAGGTGCGGATGCCTACGGATCAATAGATGGTGCAGGAGCAGATACCTGCAGGTTTCCATTGAAGAATCTTCGTACTTTTCTTAAATTATGTTTTAGCTGCCTCTGTTGTTTACTGAAGAGTTCTGGGTTTTGAAGTGATGTCTGGTTACTGGTATTATGTTATGATAACAACATTCTGAGAAGTGATTGTTTGAATGATTATGTTTAGCTTCAGTATTGATGGATGAATGGATCAGGTTCATAATGACTTATCCTTATATGATCTGATGTAGTAGATCTGATTGCTGACACACATATTATACTTGCATATTTATTGATTTGGTGTTTGGGTGATTCAGAAGATTGATTGATTATGTGCTTCAATGATATTAATGGGTCCAGTATGAAAATTGGATGCAACTTGGCCTTTTAGATTATGTGTTGTGCTTCTGGTGTATCCAGTCTGAAAATGTATGAAACATGGTACCTGGAGGAGTGAAGATTGTAGACCGGTGCCTACGTACTAGTATCTTAGCTAGTACAAGAGCTAAGGGGGTGGTAGCTCCCTTCCAGTAGCAGTTGAAAGCTTTGGAGCATTGTAGCAGGTCACAGCCTGCGGGGGTTGTAGCTCTCTGTAGGTAGAAGCCTGTGTACTGGTATAAGACTGCACCAGTACAGAAATATTGTAAAAGGATTTTCTTATTAAGAAGAAGATTGAGATGACTTGCAGCAAGTGGTTTTCTCCCACATTGGGTTTCCACCTTATATCATGGTGTTCATGTGTGATGATCTGTTCTATTTTACTGCACCTGTTTACTGTTAATATGGTTGATGCACTCATTAAGGATCAACTAACTGAATCATAAGAAGTTATGGAAGTAGCATATATGAATCTGAACATGGAAATGAAAAAGTTTTATTCATATGATAATACTGATTCACCCCCCCCCCCCCCCCCCCTCAGTATTATTTCCAACAGACCACAGTTGACTGTGGACAGGAAAATTTGTCTCTGATATATTTTGATGATGGAAACTTATTTCTGATTTTTTTTGTGTTTTTCTTTATGATATTTTATTGGGCTTATTGTACTCTCTCTTGACCATTTTGTGACAATCTAATAGAAGAATAATTTCAAAGGGTTTCCCCCTTGTCGAGTTTTTCCCTGGTCTTTGACCAAACTTGGTGTCTCTTGTTGATGTGTTGATTGTCTCCTTTGTCATTGTATTTATTTTTCTATCTTCAATTACCTTTGATGAATGGAAAGACTAATTTTAATTGGAAAGATTGCTAATTGAAGTATTGAACTCGAATAAAGGAATTGATACAACATAGAACAATCTGAAAATTTAATAGATATTTGATTATGAAACTTAACAATGGTTGGATTGATTTTCTCTTCACCTACATCTTGAACAATGCATGTCAACCAAAAAGCTTCACAATTAGCACTTGTCAAGGCTTTGTACTCTACTTCTGTCAATAACAAGGAAATAGTTGGTTGTTTCTTGATATTCCATGACACAATCCTTAACCTAATATTGAATCCCTAACTAGAGGATGACTTTCTATCATCAGGATTTGCCACCTAATGAGAATTAGGATAACCTATCAACTCAAAACCAAATTCATCAATATACAAAATACCAAAAATAATAGTTACCTTTAGATAATGAAGAAACTTCTTTGCTACTCACCAATGGGGTTTGTTAGGCTTAGCCATGAATTGACTAAGTATACTAACAATATATACTATATTTGGTCAAGTAGACGTGAGGTAGTTTAAACTTCCCACCAACTTATGATACAAAGTACTATTTACATATTTAGTGTCATCATCACTATATTATTTAATATTTTTCTCCGAAGGTGTTGACGCTGCTTTACATTCACTCATGTTAAATCTTCTAAGAATTTCTCTTGTATCCTTGTGTTGATTGATGAGTGTCTTTCCAGATTCCCTCGAAATTTCAATACCCAAACAATAATGTAAATCACTAATGTCCTTCATTTCAGAATCCCGTGACAGTTTTCCTTTAATTTATTTAATTAATTGAGATGCATTGTCTATTATGATGAGATCATCAACATACAAAGATATCAAAGAAATATTCTCATTTTCATCCTTCTTGATGTACAAATTAGGATCACCCTTACTATTCTCAAAACCTTTCTGATGGAAGAAAGAATTAATATTTTCATACCATGATCTTGGTGCTTTTTCTAAGCCATATAAAAACTTTTTTATTTTCTAAACAAGATTCTCCTACCCCTTTTTAACAAACCGTCCAGGTTGTTATAAATACACTTATTATTTTAGTTCATCATTTATAAAAGAATATTTCACATCTAATTGGTGAATTTCCTAATGATGCTTTGTAGCTAATGTAATCATGATTCTGATTGTGCTTAACTTAGCTACAGGTGCAAAGGTATCCTCATAATCTATTCCTTCTTTTTATGTGTACCCTTTCGAATCCAATCTAGCTTTGTACTTGTCTATACTACCATCTTCATTAAACTTGGTTTTATACAGCCATTTATAGCCTATGGTAACTTTATCTTTAGTTATTTCAGCTAACTCCCACGTGGCCTTTTTTATATAAAGTTACATTCCTCATGCATTACATATCTCCACTCTTCAAATTCTTTAGCTTTTGCATAATTTGAAGGTTCAACTACATTCATTACATGAGTCATTAGTGCACAATATTTATACCTTATAGGGATTTGAGTTTTTCGTGATGACCTCTTGGGAGTTCTCCCACTTTCATATTCTTCTACACTTCTCGAAGCTCTCTAGCTTTTGTCTTCTTCTCCTCTTCTTGGAGTGCTCTAACTGCTTGATGTTTCTTGTTTTTGAACCTATACCTGTTCCTCTTCATGTTCTTGTACCTATTCATATTTAACATTTGGATCTATCTTAACATAATCGTAATTATGAAAATATGAATACCATGCAACATTATTAGTATTATCACCTTCGTTTGAGTTTTCATGTAGTGCCATATGCCTACCTGAAATTAATTTATGTGATTTGGGATCAAACAATTTATACGATTTTTTATCATCAAAATAACCAATAAATATGTATCTAACTAATTTTGCATCAAGATTACTTCTTTCATCTTTTGGAATATGAGAAAAGCTTTGCAACTACAAACTCTTCAATGACTCATATTTGGTTTATATCCATAAAATACTTCAAATGATGCTTTACAATATAAAATTTTGGTAGGAATCCTATTTTTCTAGTCAAAAATTGTTTTAATAGCTTCTACCAAGAAACCATTATAATTTTTTTTACCTTTCAACATTTTGCGAGCACATTCTGCCAATGTTCTATTCTTTCTCTTAGTAACTCCAATTTTCTGAGGTGTATTAGGGACTGTAAATGGTTGGATTCCATGACTTTTATAGTAATGAATGAAAGCTCCTTATTTTCATTCTCCCGTACATCTGATCTTAGGATTTTGATGTATTTACAAGTTTGTTTTTCAACCATAATCTTGAATTATTTCAACTAATTTTATTTTCTTTTATAATAGTCTTTTGCATGATGCCCAGGTTTCCTGCAATAAAAGAATACATCATTCTTCTTAACATGAGATTCAAATTTATATGGAGCTTTACATTTTTTCTTCGATTGAAATATATCTCCTTTATTTTTGTCCCTTGTCTTATCTCTATATATTTGTTTCCCTTTCATCACGAATGCCAAATCTTAACTAGTAAAGCTCAAATCAAATTTCTTCAGCCTCTCTTCCTCTTGAAAAAGAATCTCGATCAATTCATTCATGTAGGGGGATTCTCTCTATCTTAGAGACTTAAAATAAAGATTTGACAATTTGGTACTAAACCTTCCAAAGTGATTGTTACGAAAGCTGCACTAAAGACCTTTTCACTAATATCACCTATTTTTTCATTTGAATATTTAGGATAAGATACTAAATTGCTTATACTTCCATATTTCTCCATCTTGATAGACAAAAAATTACTCTTTAGAAATAAAATCTGATTTGAATTTTCTGTTCCATACAATGTTTTGAGAACATATCGTGTCTCCTTGGATGTTTTGCAATCTCTAATATGAGGAATTTTGTTGTCTTTGGAAGCCATGCTCAACAAAACCTTCGGTTTCAACTTTCTTTTCTCCCAATCTGAACCAACAACACCAACAATGGGCTTGGCTTCATCTCCATCACTCTGGTCAACAAATTATATGCTTCTAGTATGTTTGTAACTTAAATTTAAAATCAGCATAATTTGTACCATCAAGCTTCATGGACTTGTCCAAATATGTAGATCAGATAATAGATTTCACATTATTGAAGTTGCAACAAATAACTTTACAATTACATCTATGCTTTTGAAGTGTCTTGGATGATAATTACATCATCCCTTCAACCCGTTGGGTTAGGTTAAATTGTGATGTTTCGCATAGGAAGGAATTTATCATCCAATATAGATAGTGTGTTAAGGTTTATTTACCAGTTCTCTTCACTAAAAAGAATTATATCATAGATAACAATCATTTTGATAATAAAAATATATTGATATGAACTTAACATATAATAAAAAATATTGTTGATATGAACTTAATATATATTTTTTAGATGAATGGAATATAGATATAGTATACATTAATCATTCCTCTCAAATATACATTTAATTCATTTATTTATTAATTTTATCTTTATTTATAATTTTTTAATTTTAATTAATATTCATAAAAATTAGATATAAATTATAATATAGTATTTATTAATAAAAAAATATTATTTATTAAATTGTTTTATACATGAATTAATTTATTTAATAATTACGTATTAAATTAATATTAATTAATGATAAATATCAGTTCTATTATAAATATATTTTAATGTGTAAATAAAATAACAATTAATTTTAATAAAACATTCCAAATTATTATAAAATTATCTCATTATTAGAAAAAATAATATATTGACTTTTAGGTATAATTATAAATATAATGGGTATATTTAATTATGGTGTGATATATGTGGAGTTAATTGAATTTAATTGGAAATGTTTTTTATTAATTTATATATTATCGTTAATGTATTAATTTTTTTTAACTATATTAAATGCAATAAATATTTATTATTAGTTAATTTAAGAAAATTTATTTATTTAAGTATTTTTACTTAATGGGGTGGGAAAGTAAAGACAAGGGAGTTTTGGGGAGTTCTTGCCACTCCCTTGACTCCCATGGTGATTAAGGTGGGGTGTGGTGGCATGCTTCTACCATGCACAAGATTGTATGGGTTAAAATCTTTTAAATGAAGAGGCTTGTTATGTTATCACTCTCCAGCCTCACAAAGGTGATGTGGTGGAGGGAGGTGTTGGGCACCAAATCTGCTTATATTTTCTTTACCTTTTCACCCATCCTTTCATCCTTTTTGCACCAATTGATATGCATTTATTGTGATAAACCCATGAGGTAACCCTTCTTTCTTATCTCTCTTGGAATATTTAATTGATGAAGTAAAGTCATGGGGGTCTTACCTATCCGAGCTTGATCTGAATAGAAAATGGCATCAACCCATGGTATTCATCCACCCATGTTATTTATCCACCTATGGAATTTACCCATGGTATTGTAAGTGGCATCCACCCATGGTATTGTAAGTGACTTGCATCCATGGTATTCATACACCCATGGTATTTGCCCATGGTATTGTGACATCCACCCATGGTATTCATTCATGCATGGAATTGACATGTGGTATTGTGACATCCACCCATGGTATTCATTCACCCATGGAATTGACCTGTGGTATTGTAACTGAAAAATACTATAAGTAACAAGTCGAATTTTGTAAAAGGACAAATTGTCCACCACAATATACCTTTTACAATTATTCTCTATTTTAACAAAAATTTATTTTTGGTTTGTTTATTGGGCATTCTTCTCTTTTTCTTTTCGATTTCAATTTTTCAAATCTTGAGGGCCTCCCCTAACAATCTCGATCAAAGCTACTAAAACTTTTTATTTTCGCATATTCTGGTGAATAGGTATCACTTTCAAAACATGTAGCAACAATTTCGCGATTCACAGCAACTGTTCGGCAACACTGTGACAGCATAACCAACTCGCAATTGGTTTGACCCTTATTTTGGATTGTTCATGTCCTCACTCTCTCGACAACTAGTTTATGTTATGAACTGTTATATATTTTGGGAATTTAGTTGCTAGGTTTTGGGGAATATGTTATTACCCATGTATTGTACAAAAAGGGTTTTATTCCTGTGCGAAGGGTTAGCCACGTAGAGATATGTATTGTAACAACTCTTTTACAGATTAATATAATACAAGTAGTTTTGTTGTTCTTCCTTTAGCTATAAATTAATGCGGCCCTGATTAGAGAGTTGGGCCTGCTCTTTTGATCAGGTGATGTGTATTTCTTTTGCATATGATGTTTTACTTTTTATGTGTTTATTCTTATTGTTGTTACAGATCTATATTGATTGTTGTGAATGCCTTTTAAGTTTTGTAATTTATTTTCCATTACTGTTACAATGATGCTTTAATTTCTTAGTCACGAATCCTTGGTTGATGTGAGATTGTAACCTTTCCCCTGCATATACCTTGCACGTTACCTTGAAAATTGTATGCACCAAAATTGATGAATTAATGTAGGAAAGGGTTGAATAGTTTATTCACACTCAACCACCAACATTTTGGCCAGGGAAGGCTAACAAGGTGCAGGACATGATCTATATTGACCAAAGGATCAACCTCTCGTCTTAGGTTCTACCTTGATCTATGTCCTAATTGTAGTATTTTGATTTTTGTTGATTTCATTGTTTTTAGGCCGAGTTGCTTGCTTTGGTTAATTGTTCTGAATTTTTCTGCATTGATAAAACCCAATCTCTCGTCCTGGGGAGGGAATGGTCCTTTGACACCTTGCTCTAGGTCCTGAGCTTTAGATTTCCTTGTATGTGTGTTATTTTCTTGATTGGTTTCTCATTCTGGGGAGGGACTGGTCTTTTGACACCTTGCTCCAGGTCTTGAACCCTATATTTCTTTTTAGTTCTTTTCCTTTCTTGTTTGCTAAAATTCAACCTCTCATCCTTGGGAGGGAATGGTCTTTTGACACCCTGCTCCAATTCCGAAGCATAGTAGCTTAATTTAGACATTTTCCTCTCACAAACTTGCATGAACAAAGATTCAAATAAAAGGGGTAGAGGAAGAGCCCCAAAGAATGGAGGACATGATTTGGGAAGGAATACTTATATCCAGCAGATCATCACAAAAGCTAAATCAGAGGCATCTTCTCGTGTTGCTGTAAGGCCAGGTACTCGAGCAGAACCTAAAGGAAAAGCTGTAGAATAGCCATTGCTATCTATAGTACCCCCTGTTGGTTCAATGCAGCAAACCCTTCCAGCAACAAAAGGTGTATGCAGCAGTGTAAATGATGAAGGAGTACTACTTCTGGTAACAGAGGAAGAAGAAGTCGCAAGGAAAGATCTGGGGAACCAGCCCATTCCTGTAGCAGGGAAGAAGCTGCAGAGAACATGTCTAAAAAATCAGGCCATCGTGACAGGGAGGAAGAAGTTATAGGGGTATTCATATCACCAAGGGACGAAGGGAGTGTTGTTAAAGAAACTCAAATTTTTGTGATAAGCTCCCCTCCATCATAACCTTCTAAAATCCCTAGTGATTGTTGGAGGTCATTCATGGCACCCATAGCCTCTACTATTGACATGCCAATTGAGGATCTTGGGACTGGTGCACCAATGAAGCCCATTCCTTTGACAACTTTACCTAGCTTTCATGGGTTTGCTTCTGAAGATCCCGACACATTCCTGTTTGAATTTGATATTGTGTGTCGGGGATATGATTACATAACCAATGCTCAAAAACTGAAAATCTTCCTTGCTACATTAAAAGGGACAACCTTGCGATGGTTTATGGGTCTAGGAGGAAAGACTATCTCCACATGGGATGGTATGAAAACCTCTTTTCTGGAGAAGTATCAGGACTACTACAAATCTCGGGATATTAAGGAAGAACTTTTCAAGTTCATGCAGAAAGAAGACGAGAACATGGAGGACTGTGTGGAACATTTTAAATACATGTTACAGAGATCAGGTCATTCTACCCTGGATAAGGACATTTTGAAAATTATCCTTCTCTGGGCCTTTCGAGAAGACTCTTTAGAGTTGTTAAACATATTAGGAAAGGGATACATATCAAAATAGGACTTCAATACCATCTGTGAGTTATACATTCAGTGCTCGAGGGGATTTGCAAGGAATAAATAGGGAATTCGGTCAACAAAAGTATCTAGTGGGGGTGTCATAAAGGCAGAAATTGGAAATTTGCTGGATAACTTAAGGACTGATATCCTGAGTACCCTGTCTGCATAGATGGATACATTACAAGTAAAATAGAACTAGATGGAATTAGAAAGGACTATGTCGATATTTTTCCTGAAATGTAGAAAGAACCATCCACAGAGTGAATGTCCATTGAACTCTGTAGAAGAATGTGAAATCTACAAGTTGAGTCATGCAATCAGTTCATGTCCCTTCTTGCTAGGATTGAAAGTGTTTTTCAATGGACAAGCGAAGAGATGGACCAACCGTATTTTATGGGATCCATAAAGCCATGGAAACCTCGGCCACCAAATGTAAATCAAGATATGTTTCTGGATCCATCTCAATATTTAAATAATTTTAATATGGGTCCTCAATCTGTGCATTATCCACCTATGTGGCCGCAATATCAGTTTCCACCATGGCAGTAGTGGGTTCCTCAAACTAGTTCAAATTCTTCATGGACTTTGAATTGGCATGGACCCTCTCCTTATCAAAAGTTTTCCCAGTCAGTACTACAACAATAGCTTCATTTTCCCTCTAATGTGCCTCCTAGTAATCAGCTCGTTCATCATCAACTTCCTATCCAACCCAATCTGAATTCTAACAATAAAGGGGCCCAACAAACTAACACCCTCAACCTATCTTCATACAAAATCTCCACCACAAAACTTTATGAGATGAATTTGAGATCTGGGCATGTAGTAGATGCTCAACCTTCACCTATTATTATTGAACAAGTTTGTAGTGAGGCGAAAGAACTGGTTGAGGAGGAATCAAACAAAGTTAGTAAAAATTAGACATCTCCTCAACCGCTAGTTACTCAAGAACACCGAGCTGACCTGCCTTATCAAGAAAGATTGGGCTTGAGTAAATAGATCCCTCAAGCTGAGTTTGACTTGTTAGGGGAGTTACCAAATCTGTTTTTCAAGATTCCCCTATTACAAGCTATGAGGGATGTACCTATATATGTAAAATCTCTCAGAGAATATTGTGCTAAAAATCCTAGAAAGAAATCAAGGGACCCACTCGCCATTCATGTGATGGGGAAGCTATCAAAATTTATGATGGGAAAATTTATGCCTGTGAAATATGGGGATCACGTGAACCCAATTCTAACTGTGCAAACTAATGGAGTAGAAATTCCAAATGTGCTAGTAGATTTGGGTGCTGCCATAGATGTCATCACTACTGAAGATATGCATGCACTAGGTCTTCGAAACTTGAAACATACACTTACTGTGTTAGAGCTGGAAGATCGATCTATGGTCAAGCCGGCAGGGAAGTTGGAGGACATTACAATCTCAGTTGATTCATGGAATTACCCTATAGATTTCCTAGTGTTGCAAACACAATCCCCAGCTAGTGGCCATCCCCTAACTCTGGGAAGACGATGGTTGTAAACTGCAGATGTTTACATTGGGTGTCGTTCTGGTCATATGGTTATCTCAAATGTGCAGGTTACTAAAAACCTTGTGGTATACCCTCCCATAGAACCTAGCTCATCAGTGAAGCTAGCTGGCCGCAAGAAACCTCTACCAAGGGAAGAATATGAACCTGAAGATGAGGAATTAGACCAATCCTTACTATTGGGAAATCCCTTCAGCTGAAAATAGAAACAGAAGATGAAACAGAAGTGATCCCTGTTCTGTTTCAGATTCGAATCATCGAATTCTAGAATCTGTCTTGAGCTGTGAAACACAGGAAAATGTTGAAACAACAAATGGATTTGAGGAACTGCCCGCAACTGTGTCCTGTGACAGTCTTTCTATAGAGATAGAGCTAGGGGATACCCTAAATATTAATCCAGATCTGTCATAATCCCAGACAAAACAGCTCCTAGATGTTCTCCGAAAACACAAAGAAGCCTTCACCTCGGACTAGACAAACATGAAAGGGATTCGTGCCAATTTATGCACCCATCATATATACATCAAGGAGGATTGTTTCCCTGTAAGAAAACCCCAGAGGAGAATGAACCTCGCTCTAAAAAACATTGCAAGGAAGAACTTCAAAAGGTACTAGATGTAAGATTTATTTACCCCATTTTAGACAACCAATGGGTTTCCCCGTTGGTGATTGTTCCCAAGAAAAATGGTAAATGGCGGATATGTGTGGCTTATAGAGAATTAAATAAGGCAACACAGAAAGAACATTTTTTGTTACCATTCATTGATCAAGTCTTAGATGCTTTAGCTAGGAAGAAGTTATTCTCCTTCCTGGATGAATTTAGTGGGTATAACCAAATGCATATAGCTCCCGAGGATCAGGATAAAACCACTTTCATGTGCCCTTGGTGAACTTTTTCATATCGAGTCCTCCCATTTGGTCTCTGTAATTCGCTTACAACATTCCAAAGGGAAATTCTAGGGATTTTCTCTGATATGGCATATGACAGCATTGAGATTTATATGGATGATTTTACTCCATATGGGGACTCATTCGAAGGACTGGAAAATCTGGAAAAAGTTGTTAAAATATGTAAACGGGCACATGTATCTTTGAGCACAATAAAATGCCACATGATGATGGAAGAAGGAATAGTCTTGGGGAATTTACTTTCAGCTGTTGGAATTCGAATGGATCAAGTGAAGATAAAGGTAATATTGCACTACCCAATACCTAAAACACCCACACAAGTACATAGCTTTATCGACTGTGTTGGTTATTATAGGGGCTTTATAGAAAATTTTGCTAAGATAGCACATCCATTTTTTCAATTGCTGACAAAAGATGCAAATTTTGTGTGGACAGATGATTGTGATGCAACCTTTGTGAAAATCAAGGAACTTGTCGGTACAACTTTGATCCTTTGAGGGCTAGAATGGACATTACCGTTACATATTCATGTTGATGCCTCTCAAACAGTAGTTGGGGAAGTTTTGGGACAACAAGTGGACAAGGTTCCATATGCAGTTTACTATGTTAGTAAAAACTTGTCTCTTACCGAGTTCAACTACACAGAGACTGAAAAATAATTTCTTGTTGCCATCTACGCCATCAACAAGTTTCAACATTATATTACCGGGTATCCCACCTTTGTACACACTGATCATGCAGTAATCAGGTATCTGACGAATAAACCCATTACTCATGGTCGTATTACGATATGGATGTTGTTACTTCAAGAATTTGACATTACCATAGTAGATAAACCAGGAAAGGACAATGTGGTTACTGATATTCTGTCTAGACTAGATAATAATATTTAAGGTACAACCATAGAAGATACTTTTCTAGATGAGCATCTCTTTGCAATTTCTGCTAACACTCCATGGTATGTAGATATAGCTAACTATCTTGCTATAGAGAAGGTATGTCATCATTTGTCATACAGGGAACAATAGAAAATTATTCATCATAGTACCCGATATTCATGGATGGCAGGGTACCTTTTTCACACTGGCGTTGATCAACAAATTCGACTCTGTGTATCTAAGGATGGCATCTATGAGATACTGAAGGCTGACCATGATGGTCCTTGTGGAGGAAATTTTGTAGATAAAAGAACATGCCACAAGGTGTTGTAAATGGGATACTATTGGCCTTCCATCTTTCGCGATGCTTGTGACTATGTCCGAAAGTGTGGCAGTTGTTAACGCATGGGGAAACCTAGAAAATCATATTGGATGCCATTGCAGCCCCAAGTAGTCCTCAAACCTTTTGAGAAGTGGGAAATTGATTTCGTTGGACCTTTTAGCCCACCTTATCATCAAAAGTTTCATATTCTAGTCTGCACTAATTATTTGACTAAGTGGGTGGAAGCCAGGGCTATTGCGAAAGAAAAAAAACAAGTGGTTGCAGATTTTCTTTTTGAAGAGATTTTTGCTGGATATGGTACTCGAAGGGAGATCATTTCAGATGGAGGGGCACAATTCACATCCCACATGATAACAAGGCTGATGCAGAAATATGGGGTCAAACACAGGGTGACAACTCATTACCACCTCCAAGCGAATGGACAGGTAGAAAGTACAAACAAGGTATTGGGAAATACCTTGACAAAAACTGTAGCAAGCCATCATCGAGATTGGTCTCATAAACTTCCAGAATATCTCTAGGCATACATGACAAAATGACGGAATACAACTAGGTTTTCACCATTTGAATTAGTATATGGGAAATCCCCTTTGTTTCTAATAGAATTTGAGATCAGCATGCACAAAACAGCTTTGGAAGTAGGATTAGATCTATCAGAGGCTAAAAAATATATGCTGGAACAACTCAATGAGTTAGATGAAATCTGTTCAGTGGATGTCCAAAAAACTACTTTATTTTATTCAACAGAAGAGAATGAAATGGCATGATAAATGTATCAAGAACAAGGTGTTTCATATAGGAGATTGGGAAATGCTCTATGATTCTCGTTTCAAATATTTTATAGGGAGCTTCACACTCGCTGGATGGGACCCTCTGAAGTGGACGCTGTGTTTGACAATGGAACAATCATATTGGTTACAATAGATGATATTCGTATTTCTTTCTTAGCGAATGTACATTGTCTGAAATTATACCACTGTCCAACTTCAAAGGATTCCTTCATCAAACATCTCTCTCATAAATCTGGTTTGATGGTTGTTGGTGCAGAGAATGTTCTCTCTGCCTTTTGATCACCCAAAATAATAATAATAACAATAATAATGATATGTCGTTACTACTTACTTGTTTTTATTTTGCAGGGATAATGATCAAAATTTGATAAGGAGGAGCTCACAAAAATTTTCCATGTAATAGTTGATGTTGTTACTCCACCATTATTGTTACTCCGTTGGTGTTGTTACTCCACTGCTATTGTTACTCTGTCGGTGCTATTAATCTTGAAATTTTTTCGAAGTGTCGGATGCTATTACTCCACTGTTGTTGTTACTTCATCGATGTTGTTACTCCACAGTTGTTGTTACGATGTTAGTGTTGTTACTCCACCACTCCTATTATTCCTGAATTTTTTTCTAAGTGTCAGATGTTTTTACTCCACCATTTCTGTTTCTCCGTCAGTGTTGTTACACCACCATTGTTGATGAGCCTCAGTATTGCAACAACAATGCTGCAACTCCTAATGCTACCGACTTTAATTATCAACCCAGGGTTCATACAAACTTAAGAGGTGTTGGAACTAGATGTGCACCATACAATGTGTCCTTCCTTTGTTGTCATGATGTAATGGAGTGCATGTACTAAAGTCAAATCCTAAATGAATTGGCAAAAATGAAATGTTTGAAATGGAACCTTAACCTATTGCAAGAAACAAAGTACAAGGAAAGAGACGGAAATTCAATGCTAAATCATGCCATGTCCTAATTAACTGCCAAGAAACTATGCTTTGCAATAAAACTAAATTATCATGAACTAAATGCTACTATATAAGAATGGAAGTAAGAAGCATCAAACGCCACTAATGTGTAAGTAAAGGGACTTAAATAAATCTGTTTTTGTCTTTTTGTTTTTTTCGTACAAAATCAAGTATGCAAACTAATGTCTTTTGGTGATGTAGAAGGTGAATTAAGGATGTTGGAGATTTTATGGAAGGTTTAGGAGATGGTTGGATAGTGTGGGAGGCCCTTGGGAGGTGTTTGGTGACTTCCTAGAGGTTTTCCATCAATTCGGCCTCAAAACAGGTTGTTTCAGGAAAGCCTACAGGATGTACTCGAAACCTACAGGATGATCCTGTAGGAATTACAAGAAATCTACAGGATACAGCCGAGAGAAAAATGTGAGGTGATGGAGGTGATGGGAATTTTAGGAAAGTTTTTTTATGAGTGGAATGGAGTGGGAAAATTCCTAGGATCACTTAGAACTCAAAACCAAAGTCGGGAGATGCATGGATTCCATCAAAAAGATTGTATAAGTTTCCTTGTGAAATGATGAAATTGGTGAGGGCCTAATGACAAAGAAAATCAAAACCAAATTGGATGGGACAAATTTTTTTATTAACTAGGATTTCTTAGGTCCCTATTGCAAGTGGAATCACTGAAAGAGACCTTTGTTAGCCCATTCTAAAAAAATAAAAAGCATTACTAGTCGAAAATCTAGAAATTCGAGAAGTAGTAAGCTAGTAAATCTAAAAAATGCCTAACCAAATAAAGTTAAAATGTAATGGGGTAACTTTTTTTATGGAATAGAATTCTTTTTTTATCTAATTTAAGTGGAATCGAGTTGATTGAAGCTCACTAGCATGCTCTAAAATATAGCAGAAATTTATTGTTCTTTGCTAAAAAGGAGGTCCAACAATCTAGATTTGGGAATAAGAAGACTAATCCAAGCAACTCAATGATTATTATGAACTTACAAATATTTTCAAAGGATGAAATAATGCTTGTGATCCTGCAAAATAACTTACATCAACCATTTAAATAAATGCTACAACAAGACATCATTAATACTAAACGCAGAAATAGAAAGAAATAAAAATTAGAGATGCATGTGAAGAAGTAGTGAAAAGAAGGAAAGAAAATGATAAAAAAATGTTCTAAGGTTCTTGTGATGGAAAAGCCCAAGGAAAATCAAAGACCTATGGAGGAGAAAAATATTTAAAAGCTGAACATGGAACCAATCTTCATTGTTTTCATCAATAGAATTAGATCCCTGCAAGAAAATACAATGGAGCTGCAAGAATACGAGCTCTCTCCACAATAACATTAATGAAAATCTCCCCCTAGAGGAAAATTCATCTTGGTACTTATATAAAATGATTAGGAATCATTCCCCATGAATGGAGGAAGCTTTCCCCACCAAAATCCCTTGATTAGTGGATCTAGTCCCCAGTACTAGAAATTTGCATTAAATGGCAGGGAACACATTCCTATATTTTTTCAATCATTCCCTAGAGGAAAATTAAACTTGTTACTTATACAAAATGATTAAGAATCATTCCTCATGGATGGAGGAAGCTTTCCCCACAAAAATCCCTTGATTAGTGGATCTTTTCCCTTGATTGGTGGATCTGCTCCCTTGATTAGTGGAACACATTTCTAGATTTTCTCAATCATTTGGGTTCCACAATTTGTTCCATAATTCCATAATATCTTGTTGAATTATTATTTATTATTGATCCTAGAGTAGTAGGGAACAAGTCCCTAAATTATCTCCTCCTCCAACTCTTCATAATATGCCCAATATTCTCATAATATTCTACAAAAAATAATAATATTAGGCACAAATATTCAGTTATTCATAAACCTTCCTAATGAATATATTAAAGTTAAAAGTAAATTATATAATGCAAAAAGAGAGGTTCAATGTGTTGAAGGATGGTCATAGGCCTTAATTTATGTTTTAAATTAGAGGCATGGGCATTAATTTATGTCTAATTTAGAGGCCCATCATACCCCCTTGCTGAAAGTGTTGCTTATCCTCTGAGTAACTTAATGACCTCATTGTGGCTCATCCATGGCCCTCGTGGCCTCTCTCTTGTGCATTAAGAATCTTGGTTGTAATCTCTGCAAGGACAAGCCAAAAAACATATGTGTTCAAAGAAAAATCACTGTTTCTTGAGACCATTAGCTTTATTTCTTACCCTTATTCAAGTTGAGTTCTTGAATATTTTTTTTTGTTTAGCAAGGTCTTCCATATCCTTATCAACCTTCTGTTACCTTGTTCCACCATTAGGACTGCGTCCTGTAGGATTTCTGGGTCACTGTCATTTCTACAGGATCATCCTGTAGAAAACACAGTCCCTTTGTGAATTGATGTAAAGTAGTGGAAAAAATGACAGAAATGGTGGAGGAATGAGTGGTAATGAGTGGTAAAATAAAAATGTGAGTGACAGGGGTCTCTTTGTTATCCTCTTTTGCTCTTTGACCGTCCTTCTTGCTGACCTTCAAATTAAAATTTAATGAAAATGGAGAGTATGCTCTTTTTTTTTTCAAGAATGAAATGGGATGGATGAATGATGAATAAATAGTGAATATGAAGTGGATGGAGGGCTTGGAGTGCTACAGTGACCCTGGCGTTTGAAAATTTTTCTTCTTTTAATTGGTTCCTCATTCCTTCAAATCACTACCCTTCATAATTTGACTTTTCAACATTGCATGAGTGAAGTAGTGAGTTGCAATTGAAGGTTGCTAAGACTGCTAACTAATCCTTAGCTTATAAAACCTCATCTTTCATGCAATGACAACAAATTTCTAATTATAATATGCTTAAGAGAAGAGGTTAAGAATATTGCATACTTGTACCTACCTGATGGTTGTTGGAGAGACATGCATGCTTCTTCTGAGTTGATGTTGATGTGCAGGTGTTGGATGGTCATGCTGATGATCCTAATGCTGCTACTTAGCTCTGGAGGAGCTTCTTTGACCTCTACATGTCCTTTAAAACTTTTCACTATCAATCCTGTAGGTGTTGTTTTGTATCATGTAGGTTCACAGGACAATGACGTGTTGTGTCCATATCTCCCAAACGGTAGGTTGGATTGAGCAGAAACTTTATGAGCATGTTTCCATCATGATTATGCACCTCCCCATAGAAAACAATTTCATTAACGAATGAATGGATCTCGAGAAAAACTAAAAATGGCTGAAGGTGATGGAAGCCAATTTCTTGGAAACCGTGCACTAAAATTTATTGAAATTTCTTGGGCATGTTACCATCATCCATATGCATCTCCCCATGAAATAGATTTTTAAATGGATGCACGGATATTGAGAAAATGGAAAAATGGCTGTAGGTGATGGGGGCCAATTTCTTGGAAACCGTGCACTAGAATTTGCTGAAACTACTTGAGCATGTTACCATCATCCATATGTATCTTCCCTTGAAATAGCTTGGAAAATGGAAGCATGGTTTTTAAGTTATGGCAAAAACAAATTTCTGCTCTATGTATTTTTGTATCCTGTAGTAAAATAGAACATCTTGTAGTATTTTAGGACAGCAAGCAAACTGAGGTAGAAGCTTGAAAAAGATGGATAGATGGTGAAAATAGAAGAGGGTGATGGATTGGCATGGCCTTGGTCTTGTTGGAGCATTTGAGCGAAGTAGGAGAAAGTAAAAATTTGACTTCTTTTGACTAGGCTTGACCAATTTTCCTTTTGGTACCAACTTTTTCTTCTTGCTTACAGATGTTGGAGAGTACATGCATGCATGACAAAGGATTCTTTTATTTTTTCTCTTTTTTTCTTCTAGGCCTACTAGCTGCCTCAATGAGGTTTTCAACTAGTAGGTGTTCCTAGGCTCCTCAAAGGAGGTTTTCACTTAAGATCTTTTTTTTTTTTTTTTTACACTAACCTACTTGAAAAACAAAATCGCTTTCAAGTATAAGAATACTTCCAATGGAGCCATGTGCACATTAAGATGACAGACAAAATGATGCGGAGGCTTGAAATGTATGCGTTGACATGTACCTAGATTTCAGAGACCAAATGATTTGATTTTGAATGGATCAAGCATAGTTGAGGTAGAAAGTGATGCTGCAACTTAGTGACCATCTGGATCCATATTTCAATATAGTTGTGATGTCCTTGGTCCTTTTGCTGATCTGGATCATTCTTCATGTCTTCTTCTACCATGACCTTCAAATATTCCTCTTTTTGTTGATTATTCTTTTGAATACATGGAGGATTTGATGGTAACCATGAGGAAGTTCTCTAGAGATTTGATTTTAATGTCTTCTTTTCATCAATCGCAGCCCATAGTTATGTGGTTTTCTTATTTGAATCTTCATCTTTTGAATGTGGTCCTTCAATCATATCAAGATGATCTCTTTTTTGAAACACTATTCCTGGGCTATGGTAAATACCATTGAGCTCAAAAGGAGATGTTCGGATGTTTTGTACCTCAGCGTTGTAAGTGGGCTGAGCTACTTCAATGTGCGGGTTTGGAAATGGTGGTACAGGTAGTTGAGTGGGAGTGCATGTTTGAGATGGATGTGGATGGGATTGTGGTTGTGGTGGAGGTGAATGGCAAGGATAACATGGAGTCAGGTACAGAGGATATTTAGGAAAATACTGAGGATATTGTGGACGACTCCCATAAGTTCCTCGCCAACCTTGTTTCCAAGATTGGTTTTGGGGTTGATAAGGCCAATGTTGCCAAGGAAAGGGTGTGTTCTAATTACTTTGAGGTGAATATGCATAACCGTGAAATTGTGAACTAGGCTCTTGCATCATATCAGGTTGAATAGGCTGCCATGGTCCTCTTGGAGCTATATAACATTGTTGCATTGGCAATTGACATGCTCCAATGTCCTCTTGGTGAACTTCCTTTAACCTTGGTAATGAGGAGCAACATTTAACATCATGTGATTCTACATGGGCAACACAAGCATCTTATTTTTTCTCATTTTCTATTCTTAACATTTCTACTTGTTTGGTTAGATTGCTAAAAAAAATTGTTTTAAAGTCATCAAACAAATTTCCAAGTTTAGCTTGACATACCAATATTAATGTTGATTTACCTACTCTTGCTTTTCCTCTTGATATGTGTTGGCATGTTTCACAAATTTCTTCAAATGATAATTTATGTACATCACCTCTACTTATGACATGAAGGAGATCAATCTACTCATCCCTAATTGTTCGACGTAAGAGGGTTTTTAGTGTGTTGGATCCTAAATGATGTAGTTTTTCCCTCTTAAGACTATATATGAACCTCTCTATTAGATCCTCCACACTCTCATCTTCTCTTTGGTTCATTCTAAAGATTTCTTCTTTAAGATTATGATCTTTATATTTGTCTAGAAATATCTTTTGCTTATCATTCCATGATCTTATTGAATTAGTTCCTAAACTCATGAACCATTTAAAAGCTCTATCCTTCAAAGTTGCCAGAAACAATCTTAGTTTTTGAGTTCTTAATAAGTACCATAAGATCTACAAACAATCTCAAATTCAAAAAGAAAGGTTTCCAGATCCTCTGACCTTAGACCATGAAATTTTGGAAGAGAAGATGGAGGGATGTTCTTCATGTGCACACTTCCATTAGTTTCTTGAATGGGAAATCCAATAAGATCTTCCTCATTGTCATCATCACCATCAATTTATTCTACATTCTTCGCCATCTTCTTCTTCTACCTGCAAAAGTGAATGGTGATATGGCTCTGACTGCACCATGTGATCAAATGGGGGGGTGGGTTGGTGTTGGAGATTTTTTCTTTTGTTTTTATGATTGAATGAAAACTATAACGCAATGAAATTTTATACTTTTTAAATTAAATATGCCTAATGAAAACAATGCATACTTTGACACCTCCCTGGAAATAGTGCCAAAAAATGATGAGCCTCGGTATTGCAACAAGAATGTTGCAACTCCTAAGGCTACCAACTTTAATTATCAACTCGGGGTTCGTACAAACTTAAGAGGTGTCAGCACTATATGTGTGGCATACAATATGTCCTTCCTTTTCTTTCATGATGTAATGGAGTGCATGTTCTAAAGTCAAATCCTAAACGAATTGCTTAAAATAAAATGTTTGAAATGGAACCTTAACCTATTGCAAGAAACAAAGTACAAGGAAAGAGACGAAAATTCAATGCTAAATCACACCATGTCCTAATTAACTGCCAAGAAACTATGCTTTGAAATAACACTAAGTTATCTTGAAAAAAATGCTACTATCTAAGAATGGAAGTAAGAAGCATCAAGCATCGCTAATGTGCAAGTAAAGGGACTGAAACAAATCTGCTTTTGTCTTCCTCTTTTTTAATGCAAAATCAAGTATGCAAACTAATGTCTTTTGGTGATGTGGAAGGTGAATTAAGGATGTTGGAGGTTGGATGGAAGGGTTAGGAGATATTTGGATGGTGTCAGAGACCCTTGGGAGGCTTTTGGTGACTTCCTAGATTTTTCCATCAATTCGGCCACAAAACAAGTCGTTTCAGGAAAACCGACCGGATGTACTAGAAACCTACAGGATGATCTTGTAGGAATGACACGAAACCTATAGTATATAGTTGAGAGAAAAATGTGAGGTTTTGGAGGTGATGGGAGTCTTAGGAAAGGTGTGTGATGGGTGGAGTGGAGTGGGAAAATTCCTAGGATCACTCATAACTCAAAACCAAAGTCGAGATATGGATGGATTCGCTCAAAAAGCTTGGAGAAGTTTCCTTGTGAAATGATAAAATTGGTGAGGATTTAGTGACCAAGAAAATAAAATCCAAATTGGATGGGATAGATTTTTTTATTAACTAGGGTGTCTTAGGTCCCTATTCCAAGTGGAATCACTGAAAAATACCTTTTTCAACTCATTCTAAAAAAAATAAAAAACATTACTAGTCCAAAATCTAGAAATTCAAGAACTAGTGAGCTAGTTGAATTGAGGCTTCTGTGATCCATAATAGTTGAAAGAATAACTTCGGCGTAAATCACATGTAGACAGACATTTGTCAAGAGGTTTCGAACCAACTAGTGTGGTTCATGGTCAGGAAAATTTGAAGAAACAGATCCAGCTTAGCAAGATAAATAGTTTGAGCAGAGTCTCCAATGGCTAAATTGACTAACGGCTAATTTTGACCTTAGGACCCAGGTCTAATTAATATTTATTAATTTAATATTATTGTTATTTTTATTATTATTTATCTTGATATTATTTATTAAATTAGGTAAAAATACATAAATAAATTAATATTAATGGTTGGTTTAAAAAGAAATTTAATTATTTATTTAAATTATATATATATATATATATATATATATATATAATTAAAGTTATAATATTAGGTTAATAAGATAAAAGTTAGGATTAATAAATAAAATAATTTCAATGGTTAGTTAAAAATAATAATAATAATAATTTATTTATTTATTTATTTAGATTAATTCATATATATATATATATATATATATATATATATATATAATATTATGTTGTTAAGTGACGAGTATTATAATGATTAGTTTATTTTTAATTATTATTATTATTATAAAATCATAATAATAAGTTGAGACTTATCATTTATTAATTTAATAATAATTTATAATGGTTAGTTTAAAAAAGTAATTTAATAGTTTATTTATTAATCTAGTAAATATAAAAAATTCATAACCAAATCAAGTGAAAATGTAATGGGGTGGTTTTTGTTATGAAATAGAATGTTTTATTAATCTAATGTAGGTGGAATCAAGTGGATTGAAGCTCATTAGCATGCTCTAAAAAATAGCAAAAAGTTACTATTCTTTGCTAAAAAGGAGGTCTAGCAATCTAGATTTGGGAATAAGAAAACTAATCGAAGAAACTCAATGATTATTATGAACTTCCAAAGATTTTCCAAGGATTAAATAATGCTTGTGATCCTGAAAAATAACTTACATCAACCATTTAACTCAATGCTACAACAAGAAATCATTAATACTAAATGCAGAAATAGAAAGAAATAAAAACTAGAGATACATGTGAATAAGCAGTGAAAATAAGGAAAGAAAATGATACAATATCACTCTGAGCTTCCTAGGATGGCAAAGCCCAAGGAAAATCAGAGACCTATGGAGGAGAACAATATTTAGAAGCTGAACATGACACCAATATTCATTATTTTCAACAATAGAATTACATTCGTGCAAGAAAATACAATGGAGCTACAAGAATACAAGCTCTCTCCACAATAACACTAATGAAAATCTCCCCCTAGAGGAAAATTCATCTTGGTTCTTATAAAAAATGATTGGGAATCATTCCCCATGAATGGAGGAAGCTTTCCCCACCAAAATCCCTTGATTAGTGGATCTAGTCCACAATACTAAGAATTTGCATTAAATGGTAGGGAACACATTCCTAGATTTTATCAATCATTCCCTAGAGGAAAATTCGACTTGGTACTTATACAAAATGATTATGAATAATTCCCCATTGATGGAGGAAGCTTTCTCCACTGAAATCCATTGATTAGTGGATCTTCTCCCTTGATTGGTTGATCTGCTCCCTTGATTAGTGGAACACATTCCTAGATTTTCTCAATCATTGGAGTTCTACAATTTGTGCCATAATTCCATAATATCTTGTTGAATTATGATTTATTATTGATCCTCTAGTAGTAGGGAAAAAGTCCCTAAATTATCTCCTCCTCCAACTCTTCATAAACCTTCCTAATGAATATATTATAGTTAAAAATGAATTATCGAATGCAAAAACAAAGGTTTAATGTGCTGAAGGATGTTCATAGGCCTTAACTTATGTTTTAAATTAGATCCATGGGCCTTAATTTATGTCTAATTTAGAGGCCATCAGTTGTTGTTACTCTGTTGGTGTTGTTACTTCACCACTACTGTTACTCCGTCTGTGTTGTTACTGCATTGTTGTTGTTACTTTGTCGGTGTTGTTACTCCGCCGCTGCTGTTACTCCACCATTCTTGGTACTCTACCACTGTTGTTACTCTACCACTGCTATTAATCCACCGCTATTGTTACTCCGCCACAACTGTTACTCCTCCGCTGCTATTACTCCACCTATTACTATGTTGTTACTCGATCGCTAGGTAGGTCACCAGGTACGTCTCTGTTGACTCTTATGGATTCAATTAAAATTTTCCATTAATGAGACACATATGTGTCACCGACAACAAAATTTAATTTAGGTGGGGGCCTTGTCATAAACAAAAAACGATGCATTAAAACCATAATAATGATACATCATTAACAAATATGGTGCAAACAGTAACCGAAAAATCCCGTGATTTCATAATAATTGCCTACACATTGGAATTTGAATTATGTACGTTCAATAACAAATCAGTGTTTTCCCATTACATTAGAATTAATCACTGTAATAATTTTACCATATTACCATGATTTTCCATTATTCTTCATGTTTCTCAAAAATTTACCAGCCGCTTTCACTGCTTTTCACCTCGTGCTCCACCATGTTGTCACCATTGTTGTTAATGTGTTTGCTACTACTCTCTCTCCAACAGCTAACTACTTCCAAGTGTTGTTACTATTTCCACAGCGATGGGTGGGTTTGCCATGCATCATGAGTCGGAGGATACCACATTGGTCAACAAAAACAGGGAAGTATGGCAGATTTTCGTAAATGCAGGTTGGGATGTTTATTTTAACAAGCTGCAAGGATTCGACGAAGATATTGCAATAGAATTCACACTCAATTTGGGTGAAGAGAGCTCTCGTGTCAAAGGGATAGAAATCCCTATCACAAAGGAGGTTATTGCAGAGGTTAATGGATTTCCCCAATGGGGACAAATATGGTTTTGATGAAGAACCTCCTGCCTAGAGTTCCCTGAGGCATTTCTACAGGCTGGTGAGAACATTGTCCAAAAATGCCAGGGGTAAGACTGGAACTCATTACCAGATCCATGGGGCGAGCTGGTAGGTTTTGTAATGAAATACATAACTTACGAAGGGAGATACACCACTATATTTAAGTATCATTTCAGGGTGTTAACTCGCCTTCGATTTCCACAGTCAGAGGTCTTCTCGTTGAACATGTCATTCTTTTTGCTGAAGAGCCTCCAATTGATGGCGCATTCTACTCGGCATTTGTGACAAGTTGCAGCAGTCATTACTAACCATGGTCTAATTCGGCTAATGGTTATGCATGCACTATCCCGGTCTCAAATTCATTGGAAATATTCTAGGAATCGATAGAAGAAGAGATAGCACCTATTATAGCTACTAGAGAAGAGGGACCGAAAGGAATGGAGGAGGAACCAACAAAGGTTGAGTTTGTAGACCAATAAGAGCAGGAGGAGATGGAAATGGAGGACAAGGAAAGGGAGCTTGAAGTGGAAGAAATACTCGAGGTTGTTCCACAGGAACCGGCCTCGACTGCAAAACCTATGGAAGAAGAGGTACCAGAGTGAGGAAGGCCTAAGATGAAATAAATTGTTAGTACCATAGTCAAGGTTGTTCCATAAGAACCAGCCTTCACTGTGGGACTGATGGAAGAGGATAGGCCTGAGTAAGAAAGGCTCAGAGAAGAAGAGACCATGGAGCTGATGGAGGAAGGAATCATGGATATAATGGATGAGGTTGACAGGGTGATACAAGAGTCCAACTTTCTTAACAACGTGCCAGAGGGGATAGTGCCAGTACAATCTACTCAAGAAGTGTTGGATATGAGTGGTGGTGTCACACAAGAACCACCACTAACCCATCCAATACCAAAAAATGTAGAAGGAGTAAATCGTTTGGTTGACACTGCTCCACAAGAACTAGTGTCAACTGCGGGATAGGGGAACTAGGAAGTAGCTCTAGGCCAGAGCAGAATTGTTGCATATGAAGGAACAGAGCTCGAGGTTACAGTCAGAATTGGTACAGGCAAGGAAGAAAACATTTTTTAGTTTCCTTTCAGTGCCTCCATTCCTAGAGGAGTGAGAGTGTCTCGTTCTCCCCAACACTTAGAAAAGGAGGCTGTTGTCCCTCCCATTCTAAATATTGATGGGTCGGTTAAAGGCCTAGTTGATGTTAGTCTATTGGTTGCTGACTCTTAGCAAGGCTATTCTGAAGAGCAAAGGGAGGAAGAACATCTCAAAGAAGAACAGAAAGAGAAAGTGAGTGAAGAAGGCATTGATCAGTAAATAGATGTTGTGGAGCCTAGAAGGGAGGAAGAAGCAGATGCTTCAGAAACATGGGGAGAAGGAAAGAAAGTTCCAGTCGAGAATCCGATGGATACTCCTCTGATCAACCCACCACCTGCCAAAATAGCTCTAGAGCAGGTCAAGTTAATTATTAAAAAGAAGGCACTTGCCCCTAAGGAAGGAGGACAAAGCAAGGAGTTCCCAACAGATGGACCCATGGATACTGCTCCAGGTAATCCACCACCTAGGGAACCAACTATGAAGCCAGTCGAATTGGTTGTCAAGCGAGAAGTGATCGTGGGAGAGGAACCAAGGGAGGAGAACCCAGTAGAAAGACAAGTCGATACTCCTCCGAGCAATCCACCACCTATCGAACTAGCTATAGGGCTAGATGAAGTGGTTGTTAAGCAGGAATGGATATAACTATGTGAGCAAAGGAGGCCACCCCTTAGAAATAAATACCAACTACAGTTCAAAGAGACAATGTGATTGAAAATAGAGGTCTGAAGACTAAGAAGACAATTGCATCAACTTAAGAAGCAGGTAAGGAAGTATAAATGGCGGGTCAAGAAGGCTAAGGCTATAGTGGTCGATGCAAAAAAAATAGGTAAAAGATGTGTTGATGACCTCTGCTGCTACTCAAACGGATCCTATTGAGCACTAGTTCAAAGGTCATGAATTCCCTTTGATAGCCAAGATTCAAACTTGGAAATCCACCACGGCCCACTATCAGAATGAGGTGAAAATAATTTAGGAGTAGTCGTCCAAGGCTATCTTAGAATACGTACAGAAAGTGGATATCCTACAGCTGAGGCATGCGAAGCAGCATCTCAAAGTAGAATGGTTGGAAGGGAAAGTGCTAGAATTGAAGGCTGACAAAGAACAGATGTTTAGCCTGGCACAACAGGTAATAGCATGCTGCTCTCCTTCTTCTAGCTATGCCTTGTTCTTGCATGAGCAATTTCTTTTCTTCTATCTAGAAAGCATTAAGAAGGAGGTCAGCCGTGAGATCGATGACTCTATACAGTTCCTTCGTATATTTATGATCCATGACGTAGTAACCTAGTATCTGATGTGCGAGTTCTATCTACATGGGTACTTCCTACACGATGACAAATAATTTAACCTAGTCCCATATGTGGGGGAAATTCATTTAAGGGCTGTCACCTCTTATACACTCAACCAGATAAACTGGCAGGAGGCTTCCAATACATTTGAGTCAAATCAAAACATGAAGCCTTTTATGATGAGAGGAGAGCACGAACAGTCCATAACTATGTACAATAAGCACACTACCCTTTTAGACATCAAGGGAAATAGAGAACGAATGTTGAGGACACAGAAATGGTGCATTGATATTTGTGTCAAACAGATAGTCACATTTCAAGATGAGGTCATTGATAGCTGCCAGAAAAGATGGATGATGTGACCTACATCTGTCAAGAACAGGGAAACTTTTAGGGCACCAAATTTTTGCATGGGCACTAAGACGGGTGCCAAGGTATGTTGCATGTGTCCAAACATGCGGGGTCTGATAGATGGGACTTCGGTTCAGGTTCCCTGTCATTTTGCTACCAACAGAGCATTATACCCCAGCATATAATGTACCTGGTGATCGGTGGAAGGAAGTCCTTATTTTAGTGGGATACAAGGTCGTGGGAATAGATATGGTAGAAGGATATGATCTTGCCCAGCTCCACGAGGATCACAGCCATTCTAACCCAAACTTGCAGAAGCAGCGAGCTGCATGAGGGCATGCAAAAGGCTAGTTGGGGCGAGATGTTGGGCACCAAATCTGCTTATCTTTTCCATACCCTTTCACCCATCTTTCCATCCTTTTTTCACCAATTGATATGCATTTATTGTGATAAACTCATGAGGTAACCCTTCTTTCTTATGTCTCTTGGAATATTTAATTGATGAAGTAAAGTCATGCGGGTTTTGCCTATGCAAGCTACAAAACTTGTTATTTCTGTAGATTCTAGTGAACAGGTATTGCTTTCACAAAATGTAGTAGCAGTTCCATGATTCACAACAGTTGTTCGACAATGTTGTGGCAGTGTAACCAACTCGCAGCTATTTTCATGCTTGTTTTGGATCGTTTCTATTCTCTCTCTCTTGGCATCTAGTTGTTGTTTTGAAATATTGTATATTTTGGGCATTTAGTTGCCAAGTTTTGGGGAATATGTTATTCCCCATGTATTGTATAAAAGGGTTCACTGCACAAAGATATGTATTGTAACAACTCTTTTACATATTAATATAATACAAGTAGTTCTTTTGTTCTTCCTTTAGCTGTAAATTAATGTAGCCCTGATCAGAGAGTTGGGCTCGCTATTCTGATCACGTGCTACGTATTTCTTTTGTGTAGTTTTAATTTTTGTGTGTTTATTCTTGTTGTTGTTACAAATCTATATTGATTGTTGTGAATGCCTTTTAAGTTTTGCAATTTATTTTCCATTACTATTACAACGATGCCTTAATTTCTTAGTCACGAATCCTTGATTGATGTGATATTATAACCTTTCCCATACATATACCTTGCACGTTACCTTGAAAATTGTACGCACCTAGAAATGATGAATTAATGTAGGAAAGGGTTGAATAGTTTATTCACACTCGGCCACCAATAGGAGGTTCTGAGACTTCAATGGTGGTTGGGATATTGGACTTGTGTCCCTACAATTCGCAATGGTTTTTCCCTTGTCGACCCTCATCGTTATTAAAGGAGCTTGTAGTGAGACCTAGGGATAGGGAGCATCCTCGTTGTCAAAAAATAGAGAAAGGTATTCTCTCGCTACTGTGACAGTGTAGTTTTAGTGGGAAGGGGAAGCAACCTGACACTTGTGGAGCGATTCCTAGGGAATTCTAGAATCTTGAGTTAATATCAATCACCTACTTAATTTGGTCTAAAGGTAAGATAACATAGTAGTATGCTATTTGGGATACTGGGATATGGGATACCCTGCATTCGTGACTGCAATTAGGTGTGTAAAAGATAGAGTTGACGGTTTTCCTCTATGTAGTTTACTGAAAATTGAGCTTATTTCTTGATTCTCGGTCAAGGAAAATGTAACATGGAGTCCCTACTTTTTCTTGCTTCAATTTCCTATTATTGTATTAGGTAGGTTTAGTTGGGACATTATAACTTGTGCAGTAGAGCCCACCCATGACACCCATGATAGAATTTCACCTTATTTCTGTAACGTAATGAAATTATGAATTTTAAATTAATATAATTTTATGTATTTGCCTCAAGATTGGGACTATAGACCCATGATCTAGGAGAGAAGAGGAAAAATAAACTTTTGTGGTGTTAGCTGGCACCATTATTTAATTTATGGTGAAATTATCAAGGAAAATGGGAGGAAGCTTCGAAGAGGAGCATGAAGATTTAAAGAGGAGTGTGAACAGAAACCATGAGGAATAATAAAAAGCCAATAATAAAGAAAAAGAAAGGTTGGATTTTCTCCTAGGGAGAGCACATGAGAACTGCTTAAAAGACTTGCAAGGTTGAGGGATGGGAATTACCTGAGAAGTCAAATTGTGGACAATGTGTCAGGTCTAGAGGAGCTCAAGAATATTCTAAAGAGATGGAAAAGTGTTCTTGGCAAGAATTTGGCTAACAAATCACTCAAGTTTCTTTCTAAGAATTTGATAAGAAATGACTTGAGGTTCTTTCTAAGGAATGAGAAACAACCTACAGAAGGGTCCTTATTGAGAGAGAGGTGATAAGCCACATGGTTTCTTGTTGTTGGGCTAATAAACCCCTCTTAAAGTGATTTTCATAGTTGATAAACCACCAAGTATTGTGAATCTCCGTTGTGCTTGCTTGGATAATAAATGGCATGAACATATCATTGATTCATATCCTATTTGAGCTGAGTATGTACCTTTGTTGAAACTATTAAAACATTTCCTATTAGATCGTTGATTTGACTCGGGGGTGTTGAGAAATTGGGAGGCTTGCATGTTAAAGTATGTTTCTCTTCCTTTAATAACTTCTTGTGAAATTTGTTAGCTTCTTATTAATTTAATCATGTTTTTCTCCATCAAATAATTATCAAATGTAAGAACATGAAGATCACGATATACAAGAAAATAATATATATGCTCAAAGCCATGGAAAAACTCCTCCAAGGGGAAAATGCAAAAGATATATCTTCTTATAGAATCATATCAAAGTGAGATATCCAAGACCCTTGACCAACCTTCTAAATCTCAATTCAAACTCTCCTTCTTCACATAATATCCATCTACAAAAAGATACCAACAACAAATATTCAACAAGAATATGATGAGGAAAAATTTCCACAAATCCTTCTTCAATTTTAGACTTCAACACTCCGTATTTTCTAAAATTTTAGAACCAATCAAGCGAATGTTTGTGTATAAACATGATCAATTAAACCTCTATTTATACTACCTAGAGGGGTTTGAATAGACATGATATTTAGGGGAGGGACGATGTCACAAGAAGGGTTGACTTGGCATCTAGAGGGGTTTTTGACCCAAATTACATATTTAAACATTAATTTTCCTTATTCTTTACAATATGTGAAAATAAGACTTTGACTTGTTAACTCAGCAAATCTTAGAAGCATGAAGAACATGCTTAAGTAATGAAATAATAATTTCTTGAGCATGAAACCAATGCTTGAAAACTATTTTTTTTTCATTTTTCTTTTCTACATAAAATATACAATGACATAAGTATAAATGTAATTATGAATACTTGACCTAGTAACATTTTCTAACACTCCCTCTTAACTGGGGAGGTATTGAGTTGGATTTGGAAGCCATCATTAGGCATCGACATCATAACCAACATTATCAAATATCATCCTAGCAAGGCATTGACTTTACAAGCTCTAACTCTCCACAACATTAGAGCAAAAAGCCAGGAGGCATACATATGGAGACCACCTGATCTGGAAATGAGATCTTAGAAAATTATTAAGGTATTACAGACTCATGTGCATGGATTTTCCTATGTTACTTTTTGCAATGGATCGATAAGATTGTGAAATACATAGACAATGAAGCAGCTAAAGATCATAATAGCCAAACACACATAAACACAACAAGTTTAATAAGGAGTTCACCCAACACCCCTGGGCTACATCTCCTAGTCCAGCCTTCAGTGGTGACCTCTCTATTATGTCTTCAGAAGAAGTTTTTTTACAAAAGTAAGCTCAATTTGAGTCTCACACAATAGATACAAAACAACAAGGCTTTACTTGGATCATGCGAGTCTTTCTGAGTACACAGTCTCTCCTCATTGTATCTTTGTCTCTGTTTGCTCTCTGTCTCAGCACTACTTGCCTCTGTCTCTCTCAATCTATGGCTTTCAAGCCAATCGACGTTGTCTGTTCGTTTCTCTTTCTTGGGCTCTCTAGATTCCCAGCCTCTATCCACTCAGATCCCCTTCTTAGCGTTAGAAATCATTGCTAAACACTTTCAGGGATGGTGGCCATCTATTTTGTAATGGCATGGGTCATCGGGCCTTTGAAATACCCAGAAACAGCTCTCTGTTTTCACAAAGAAATACAAAAATTCACCAAACTATCATTTATCGGATTTGAAATGCTATAGATTCCACCTTATCACTCCTATCGGGTCCACCTTTGTATCACTTATCGCATTTGCACCATTGACCTGGAAGATCTAGATCCAATGGTTGTGGTTCATTTGGAGCAGCCCATGCATACGAGATTTAACTGCTCAAAAGGAGTGGTTTTCTCTCTCTAGGGCCTGGACATGTGGTAGCCAATGTATAGGCTGGGGCGGAGCCTGGCCAAAACCTCTTACCACCTTCGCTCCTCCCAAAACCCCACTTGTATCATGATTTCCCTATGTATTTAAAAATACATTAAAACATGGAAATCCCACTTATATCGGACATAAAATAACATAATATCACATTCATAGATCCCGTCGAGTCCCATTCATCACATCGTCGCATTTGTTATCAGCCCTGCTCCCTCATACTACTCCGACGTAATATGGTGATATCGCAATCACACATCACATAAGCCCCTGGGCCATCTGGTAATAGCTCCTCTGTAATCGTCGATTGCGATATCGCAATTCAACTTGGGCTGTCAATCTACACGCTTGATCGATGGTCCTCATTGATCCATGTTGATCATGATCGCAACTATGATATGGTCACCTCTGATGGCCTCCACCTGTCACTATCAACTGCAATTTACCGATTGGATCTTGACCGTTGATCGGCTAGATCCAACAGCTCTTGTGCATTGTTGCCAATAACTTGTTTTTCCACTGTTTCTTGTCTTTTTTGCTGTTGATCATGTTTTACACCTGTTCTAAGAGATCTTATCATGCAATTTTTTTGATGTTTAAAAGACTTAGAGGGTTTTCTAGGATCCATTTGGATCATGCCTTCCCATTGAAAAAGGTTGTTGGAGCACTAAAAGTTGGTTTTTAAGCATCAATCAAGTGAGGATACAACTTCCTCACTTGTCTAATCTCTAGTCATCTTGCATTGCTTGGTTTTGAACCCTTGAGTCTGATTTTGTGGTACTCAACATCCCCTCTGTGCATAGTTCTCACCTTCCTGTCCAGAACTGTATCTTCCTGCAACTCATTGAGATATTCAGGCAACAGATCATCAATAGAAGGCAACTAACTTTGCTCTCTGGGATCTTCAATCAATGAAGGTTCAAATAGTCTCAATTTCTCTGCATTAATTACTTAGTAGATGTGCATGTAAGCTGGAAAATCAAGGCGAAAAGTGTTCTCACCAATTTTCTCAACTATCTTGAAAGGCCCATACCTTATTGGCTTTAGCTTCTTTCCTTCACTTTGCATTCTGTCTTTGTTGATGTACAACTAGACTTGATCACCAACATGGAAGATATGTTCAATTCGATGCTTATCATGCCTTGCCTTGTCCGCATCATTATGTCCATCAACTTTTATGTCTTCACTAAAGACAAAATCCAAGGGAGACCTTAGTGTAAAAGCAAAACAAGTCTCAAGAAAAAATCTTTGCGTAGAAGAATGTTTAACATAGTTGTAAGCATGTTGCACATAACATAAATGTTCATCCCAAAGCTTGGGATGCTTGTTGAAATAGCCTCTGAGAAACTGGATCACTATCATGTTGACTACCTCTATTTGTGGATGAAAGGTTGTGTTGTTCTTCAGTCTGGTGTCCATCAACTCCCACAGACTTGACCAAATCTTGACAACAAATCAGGAATCTCGATCAGATACTATGTAAGTGGGTAACCCAAAATGCACCCAGACATGCTGAAAGAACAACTTCGCTATTTGTTCAGCTGTAATTTGTTTGTTACAAGGTATTAAAATACACATGTTGTTGAACCTATCCAGAATAACATATAAATTGTCATGACCTTTTCTAGATTTTGGTAATCCCCTAACAAAGTCCATGGAAACACTTTCCCAAGGGCGAGAAGGAACTAGTAGTGGAGTGTACAAGCCTAATTTTATATTGCTGGGCTTGATTTTAGCACACATGGTACACCCTTTAATATATATAGAAACTGTTTCATGTATTCTTGGCCAATAGCAAAATATATGCAGCTGTGCAACTGCTTTACTTACACCAAAATGACCTGATATTAGAGAAGTGTGTGCTTCTCAGATTATATTAACTCTTTCAGTTTGATGAATGCATAATTTTCCCAAATTATATAAGAGTTGGTCTTTAATATGATAATCCAATTCTTCTACTTGTTTTCTCTGACTTAAAGTTGCATATACATATTTAAAATCTACATCTTGAGCATATTGTTCAATGTAGCATTCATGAAATATTGATTTATGCTTAAGTATAGTAGATGCATTTATGACTAGTATTGATAACATATCTGCAACTTTATTGTGTACGTGCTTCTTGTATCTGATGACTAGATGATACTGTTGTAGAAAACCCATCAACCTATAGTTTCTTGATTGCTGCAACTTAGTTTGTGAGTGTAAATATTGAAGTGGTTGATGATTAGTATGTATAACTGTTTCTTTTCCCATTAGGTAATGTTTCCACTTTTTCACACTCTGTACTAATGTATACAATTATTTATCATATGTGGGATAATTAACTACAACAGAATTAAATGTCTCAGAATGATAACATATGTGTTTACCGTGTTGCATCAACACTGCTCCCATGGCATAGTCACTGGCATCTATTTCAATCTCAAATGGTCTTTGAAGATCTGGCAATGCTAGTACTAGTGCTGTACTAATTTTTTGTTTCAAGGTGTCGAAGGCTTTCTGCTGTTTGCCTCCCCACTGAAACACCTTGTTCAATCCTGTCAAAGAATGTAAGGGAGCTGCAATCAAGGAAAAGTTAGCAATAAAATTTCTCCAATATTGTGTTGCTCCTAGGAAGCTCCTAACTTTTGTAGCAGATTTGGGTTTAGGTTAGTTCATAATGAATTCAGCCTTAGAGGGATATATCTTCAATTCACCACCTCCTACAATATGACCCTAATAATTCAAAGATGTTTTGCCAAATTCACATTTTGATAATTTAACATAGAGATTTTCTCTTTTGAAAAGATCTAGAGTCTGCTTTACATGCTTCAAATGTTCTTCCCATGTTTTACTAAAAACAAGAATGTCATCTAAATATACAATTACAAAATCATCAATAAAAGGCCAGATTACATCATTCATAACTCTCATGAAAGTGGTAGGAAAATTATTCAACCCAAAAGGCATAACCAGCCATTCGTACATCCCTTGCTTTGCTTTGAAAGTAGTCTTCCATGCATCTTCTTTTGCAACTCTGACCTAATGGTAGCCACTACAGAAGTACAAATTGGAAAAGTAAACAACTTCTTTCAACTGATCTAATAGATCATCTATGCAAGGAAGAGGATACCGATTCTTGATTGTTATTTTATTGAGTGCTCTGTAATCAATGCACATCCTCCACGAACCATGTTTCTTTCTCACCAACACAATTGGAGATCTGGATGGTGATGTACTTGGCCTTATGAACCATTTCTCGAGAAGCTCATGTACCTACTTCTTGATCTCTGCATTCTCTAAAGAAGATAACCTGTACATTCCGATGTTAGGCAATAGAGCATCTTTTGCAAATGAATATCATGTACAATTTCCATTTTGGTTGGTAGACCTTTAGGTTCTTGAAATAGGATATCATATTTTGAAACAGCTTTTTCCAAATTGGCTTTCTGTTTAGCATAACAACCCTCAAACATATTGGTTTTATCAAGGTTCTTTTCCTTTACAACCATTAGTAAAAATTTCTTGCATGAATTTATAATTCTTTTCATATGCCCTAAGTTTATTGGAGTATAATTATTTTTGAGTTGATGAGCTCTTACAATATATTCTATTCCATATTTTGTGAGTTGATACTTATTCTCAGTTTTGTAGAAAATGGCTTTTATATCATACAAGTAAGGACTTCCTAAAACAATACCACATATGTCCAAGGGAACTATCTCTAACTCAACCTCATCCACAAAAGTTGACCCAAAAGCAAACCTAAGTTTACATTGTCTAGTCACTTGTAGCTTTGCTTTATCACATACCCAACCTAATGGATATGGCTTCTTGTGAGGTGTGGTTAGTAGTCACAACTTATTTACAATTGCTTCAGAAATCAAGTTTACTTGTGAACCACTATCAAATAAAGTATCAACCTTTTGATGCTTGGAAATAACTCTAATATGAAAAAGATCATGTATTTTCCTCTCATTTTCTTCATTATCATTAGATTGTGCAGAATTACTAGTAGATGATTCAAAATTTTTACCTTTTATACCTATGGTTGTGACTATTTTTTCATCACCTAAGTCTGACCCCAAATCTTTCTGAATAGCAGCAGCAGTCTTCTTCTTCTTACCATCGAACTTCTTTGGTTTCAGCTCTGGATGCAAAGACCAACAATGTTCATGATCATGTCAATCCTTCTTGTAGTGAGTGCATGAAGGTTTGTCTTTCTGTAGAGCGTTTACCTTCCTCTCTTTCCATTTCTGCTTCCTCTTTTCCTTGTTCTTGCTTGCAGTGGGTTTTGATGATCCCCAAATCTCTAGGTTAACATTCTTGCCTCTAGCCTCTAGATGTCTAGCCTAAACTAATGCCTCATCTATGATAGTAGGGTTAAACATGAGAATGGTGTGCCTCAAATAGCTATGTAGATGACCTATATACTTCAGCCAAGTTTCAGGTGAGTCTAGAGAAATGCCTAGAATTAAATCTCTTTTTCTAAATTTCTGGGTATAGCTTTTTACACTTTGCCCCTTTAATTGGTGAAGAGTTTGCCAAATCATCATTGCTTGCTGCATATAAGCTAGTGGATAGAATTTTTTTTTAATGGAAAAAACAAATTCACTCCAGGTAGAAAGAATTTCACCATGCTTCTTCAAATTAGCTTGTGTCCTGCCTTCCCACCACACTAGGGCAGTTCCTCCAAGGTGAAGGTTGGCTAGCTAAATATTTCTCCTTTATGAATCGATGTTCTACACCCTACAATATACATCAATCTATCTAATCCAGTTATCTAGCTTTTCTGCATTTAATTCTCCATCATATATTGGCAAATCAAATTTTACATCTAATTTAATGAAAGGGCTAGAAGGAGGTGTTGATAGAGGAGGCTCTTCCCCTTTCCCTTTCCCTTCTAAATGCCCATCTAGAAGAGGTTCCTCTATTCCTTTCTCTTTTTTGGAGGTTGAAGTATCTTCACCTCGACCATTCTTAAATTCTTGATACATCTCTTCTACCATTGCTCTTATGGTCATGAAATTGTCCATGAACTGAGAGTATGATTCTAAGGGAATTTCCTCTGCCATTTTCCTCCTAGGATAGACTCTTCCAATTTCTGGGTTAGCCACAACCAGTTCTCTTTTTCTTAATTTGAGCTTTGATCTAGTTAGCATTCAACAATCCAACACACGACTGTCTAACCTTTGCAAACATAAAGCTATGATACCACTTTATCTGGAAATGAGATCTTAGACAATTATTAAGGTGTTACAGACTCATGCACATGGATTTTCCTATGTTACTTTGTGCAATGGATCGATAAGATTGTGGAATACATAGACAATGAAGTAGTTAAAGATCATAATAAATAAACACACATAAACATAGCAAGTTTAATAAGGAGTTCACCCAACACTCCTAGGCTATGCCTCTTGATCTAGCCTTCAGTGATGACCTCTCTATTATGTCTTCAGAAGTAGAGTTTTTACAAAAGTGAGCTGAATTTGAGTCTCACACAACAAATACAAAACAATAAGGCTTTACTTGGATCCCCAAGTCTTTATGAGTACACAGAATCTCCTCACTGAATCTTTATCTCTGTTTGCTCTTTGTCTTAGCACTACTTGCCTCTCTCTCTATCAGTCTGTCGGTTTAAAGCTAATCAATGTTGTCTGTTCATTTCTCCTTCTCGGGATCTCTAGCTTCTCAGCGTCTGTCTGCTCAAATCCTCATCTGAGCATTAGCAATCATTGCTAAATGCTTTCAGGGAAGGTGGCCGCCTATTTTGTAATGGAATGGATCATCGAGCCTTTGTAATCTCTATAAACAATGTTCTCTATTTTCATAGATAAATACAGTAAAACACAGGAATTTTGCCAAACTGCCATTTGTCGGATTTCAAATGCTATAGATTCCACCTTATAACTCCTATTGGGTTTGCCTTTGTGTCACTTATCAAGTCTCCACCATTTATTTGGAAGATCTAGATCCAACGACTGTGGTTCATTTCAGGCAGCCCATGCGTATGGGCGTTAACCTCCCGAAAAGAGTGGTTTTATCTCTCCAAGGCCTCGACACATGGCAGCCAATGTATGGACTCAGGCGAAGCCCAGCAAAAACCTCTTACCACCTTCGGTCCTCCTGAAATCTTGCTTGTATCGTGATTTCCCTTTGTATTTAAAAATACATTAAAACATGGAAATCCAGATTATATCAGACTTGAAATAATATAATATCACATTCGTATATCCCGTTGGGTCCGGTTCATCACATCGACACATTTGTTATTGGCCCTGCTCCCTTGTACTGCTCCGACACGATATGGTGATTTCACAATCGCACATGGCATAATCCCCTGGGCTGTCTGGTAACCACTCCTCTATAATCGCCTATGGCGATATTGCGATTCAACTTGGGCCGTCGATCTGTACCCTTGATCGATGGTCCTCATTGACCCGCGTTGATTGTGATCGCAACTGTCATATGGTCACCTCCGATGGCCTCCGCCTATCACCACCAACTGTGATTTTCTGATCGAATTTGGACCATTGATCGGCCAGATCCGATGGCTCCTGTGCATCATTGCCGATAACTTGTTTTTCCACTGTTTCTTATGTTTTTTGCTGCCAATAGTGTTTTCTTCCTGTTCTAAGAGTTCTTCTCATGCGATGTTTTTTATCTTTAGAAGACTTAGAGAGTTTTCTAGGATCCATTTAGATCACCACCATAGCCTCTCAAGGAACTTACGCCATGTAGACATTCACAAGGTATTTCCTTAGAGGACTATTCTTATCTTTGATTTCCAATCCTCAATGAATATTGGTCCTCTTTGACCACTCTTATATTGGATACTCTATTAGATCCTCAAAGTGTGTTGGTTGATGGGACTATTCCCTATCCTAGATTCCAATCCTCAAGGAGTACCAGTCCCACATGCTTATCCAATCCTCTATTCCCCCTCCTACTGTGATACACTATAGTTATAATGGTTAGTATTGGCCTAGTGCATGACACATGTGGAGAATATCGTTTCCACCATCACTCCCTCTTAACTAGAGAGAAGGTCTCTACTCCTCCTCAAATATGAAGGATATTTCTTGCTCCCTCTAAATCAAGGAGGCATCATTAAAATCTGTAGGTGGTCCCTAACTTCATCAATGAATCAACTACTTTTCCTTCTGTGGATATCTTAGTGGTAGTTGCAAGGGCTCCTATTTAGCAATACATCATATTTGAGCTTCAAACTACTTTCAGTTTTCATATTCATGATAGGGTTTCTCAGCTCCTAATAGCATCACATCATATCAAATTTTGAGTCTCCCGGATCTTGTCAATCATCAAACAACATTGTCACCAAATGGTTCATCTGTCAAGTTTAAGGATTTGGGCTTCCTGATAGGTGCTAGTACATATTCTTACTTCATAATAGAGTGTTGCCTCATATTCATGAAAGATTCATATCAACTTTCCAATATTAATTCTGTTTTAAATTTTTCCATGTTATCAAAAGTGTTGTTCACTCGACTCATGTAATTTCAAATTAAATCAAGCAATTGTTGTTACAACATTATTTAGCATGTTGTCCTTCTAGTGTGTTCACATGCCTTTGCAATACGTTCTACCAGTAATCCAATTCATATCAAAGTACATCATCAATATTAGAGTTTTCAAAATGTAATATCCTCTAGTCAAAGTGTCATGTCAAATTCTGCTATTTTCTCCCTCTGAAGTCGACATTCCTTTGCATGTTTTGTTTTCCTATTGCAACTCATCAACTATAAGCTTCAATATCATCAGGACCCCTACAACTCCCTCTTTCCATCATGCACATCATTATCAAGGAATCATCATCAAGCACGAGTCTTACTTTACATTGTTCTTCCATCTTTCTTATCTTGCTTTGAAAATTTTGACAACCTTCATGATATGCTTGGAATTTTCATCAACAAGTACAACCAAGGAAAATATACAAATACAATAGCATAATTATACTATTGTCAATATATGGTTTCCATGATTTCTAAAAAGTGTACTTCTAGGGTTCTAGTTACAAACCTTAAATATTTTTTATGTAACCCTTATTATGGATTTTACTTTTAGTGAAGACAAATTGTCCCAGGTTTTTGTCTTTAAGACCTAAGCCTTATGTTAATCCAATCCTTGCTAGGATTTTACACATACCATATGGTTTTACCTTTCAAAGGTAGGGTTCTAATACCAAATAACATTTTGCCTTGAAAACCCTTGATATTATTTCCCAAGAGCTAGGGTTTCCTATGAGGGGACAATTAGCGAGGGTTGTGGTTTTTTCTAGCTTAATCCTTTGTTTCTAGTGTTAATTAAACCTAATCTAGGGTTGAGGAAGCCTAAATGCCAAGAATATAGACTTTACAAATTTGCAAGCCCTACAAACCTTAGATTCAATATATTCAAAAGATGTAAAAGGAAAAGTGACAAATCGTAGAAAATATTGGCCCATAACATGAAATACACATAAACAATATACATACTTTTGCAAAATTGTCATACCTTATTTGGTCATGAGAAACTTTATTCAAAAAGGACAATATCATTTATTTATGTTGCCTTCATTGATGTCACTCGTTTTTCAATTTTCAAGTGTTAACTTTCAAAAGGTACTTCAAATTTTCTGAATATAGTGTCTCCATTGAACTAATAGCTTCGTCATTAGTTGATATATATTGAATTCACAGAGGAATGTTTCTCTTACTTGTAATGTAGGGATAAGATTATATTTTTTTCATTGATTTGTTCTTCAAGTAATTTAGATTCCATTTAATTTTAAGTTTCTTCTGAATGGGTCGATTTCATGATACAATTCAAGCTAATTATCTACTATCATATATTAAAATCAATGTCAATGACATGCCAAGAAGATTAGGCGATCAAGTTTATGCTCAAAAATTAAAGTGCCCAAAACTTGTTGCAACCAGTGACAAATTGAATTTTTCGTCATTTTGAATCCAATGACATTAGTTTCACCTCAATCTAACACTGGGAGCTCAAGTTATAGCCTGATGACCGTTTTCCCAAATAGGCAAAAAATGGCAAATTTTGGTTTTTGATTGTGTTTTTTGGGTTTTTGAGGACCTATGACAAATTGCTACTTGGACTCTCTCCATTGGTTAAAAATTCATAGGTTTTCCATTAGTGGATGGTGTAGATTGGGTGGACCAATAGTAAGGAGCATGTAGGCCAATGTGAGGCAACCACATGGCCTCCCCACAAAGGTCAAAATTTTATATGGGTTGAATAGTAACCCAATGGGAGTCGAACTCATGACCTCCCACCGAACAATAGCAGGCCCACACCAATGCACCATGGGTATTACTTGTTAAACTATGGGTGAAATATCTTATTTAAATGTTGCATAATGCATATATGGCTGAGGGGGTCAGGCTAAGCCCTAGACCCTGGCCACCCCAACTCCATGTGACCATAGGCAGGGGGCCAAGGGGATAGACCTTAGCTGAGCCCATGACCATGACCCAAGCCACAACACACGTCGGATCCAACACCAATGACTAAAGGTGAAACATTACGGGCCAACCCTGGGTCGTATAACCCTTTATGTGACCAAGTGTGTAGAGCATAAAAGGGGCCTAGCCCTAAGGGACATGCACCATAATGTGACCCAACAACAAAGGAAGAGAGGCCCAGTGGCAAGGGTGTGAGGTTAGCTGAGCCCTTGGCCCTGTGGCCCATATGTCCACATGTTTCGTCCCTATGGTGTTAAAGGGAAAACTAATCGTTTGACAAATTACACATGCATTAGGTGAATTTGTCACTTAATTAGTGATTTTTAGGGTGGAATTGTAGGATAATTAGCTAGAAGGGAGAAACTGTAGGATGATTAATAGTAAAGTTCATGGATGAGCTTGGAGCTCATAATGTTTCGAGTTTTTCACCAATTTGAGCTCCTACCTAGGGGTTTTTGGATACTCTGAATCCATTGGTGACCTTTATTTTACGTTTTGAGCACATATAGATGGCCTTTTTGCACGTTGGAGGCTAATGGATGTATGGATAAAACAATGATTGGTAGCATTTTCTAAGGGTGTTGAGCATGAAGAAGACCTTGTAGGGGTTTCTTCACCTTCAGAATTAATTTGCAGCATTTGATACATGGAAGGTTTAGATATTGGACATTTTTCTCTCTATGTCAAGATGACAGAATCTTGGATTATGTCCTTCTTTTTTCATGTTTTCTCTTTTTCAAATGAGGTCTAGGGTATTTGCATAACAATGCTTGTATTGTTGTAGTTTACATGGTGATTGCAGGTTGTCGTGTTGTTTTTATGTCAGAGTTCTATCAAGGAGAACATTTCCTTAAAAGGGAAATAGCCACATGGTCATCAACATACTTTATGTACTTCAATTTTACACTAAAATATGAGTGGTCTACTCATGATTGACAATCTCGGAGATGTAGCCTAGGAGTGGTGAACTCCGTCATCAAACATTGTGTCTCTTATCTATGCTTACATGAATTATATGTGTTATGTTCCTTTTGATTAACTTGCACATGAGAATGAATTCATGCCTGTAGGGACACTAAACAAGCATGTTGCTTATGAAAACCCATTTTCGTGCTTGCAAAGTGTCAACACAGTCTAATAGTTTTTGTTTCATTTGATTTTGGAAAGAGAGGTAGAAATCACCTATTCCACTTTCAGATCACAAGGTTCACTACCATTACACCATCTTTCTCTGTGACTATCACATCTAGATACTCAGAACTGTGATTCACTAAATGATTAGACACCACTGTAAAGTATAGGTAATGATGTTATGTGATGCCACATAGATATGTGAGCCAGTGTGACGGGATCCATTGTGAGCCACAATATACAAGCCATAGGAGAGAATGAGTCTTTTCAAAATGTGTTCCAATAATTCAACGAGCCATATGTGATTTTTTGTCATAGTTTCATTTACTGCTAATGTCATATACCATTATCATGTATGCAATGTTATATAGAATATATATAGGCCTTTGAACCATGGAGTATCACAAATATTGAGACACTTAAAATTGATTCCATGTTACTATGTAAGTCGACCAACACATACAAAGATCAACTAGCATACCATCACACCACAAATATAAATGTGAACATTAGAGGAGTATAATGCAAGTTATGCATATTAAGCTAGTCAAGTAATTTAAATTTTTAAATTTTTAACTTTTAATTTTTTATTTTTTTATTTATTTTTTTCCTATATATATATATATATATATAGATGTGTGTGTGTGTATAGAGCCTTTAATAGGAATGTTGATGGATTTGTTGTGTAGGAGGGTTTGGCTTGGAATCTACACTACAAGAAAAAGGGACATTGGTGAGGGGCGAAAAATGTCACCATAAGCTCATTGGTGATAGTCAAAAGATCCTTCATCACCAAAAACTCAACGTCACCAAAAATGGTGTCGCCAAAAGTATAGGTGTTGTAGTGACATTCAAAGTCTATCACTAATAATTATTTATAATGACAGATAGTGACCATCACCATTTCATATGAGAAATGGTGATGGACCATAGCCTCCGTCACAAAAAAATGAATGTCACCAAAGGTGGAATCACCAAAAGTATAGGTGTTGTAGTGACATTCAAAGCCCGTCACCAATAATGATTTATAATGACAGATAGCAATCGTCACCATTTCATATGAGCAATGGTGATGAACCATAGCCTCTGTCACAAAAAATTGAATGTCACCAAATGTGGCGTCACCAAAAGTATAGGTGTTATGGTGACATTAAAGGTCCATCATGAATATTGGTTATAATGACAGATAGTGACCATCACCATTCCATATGAACAACAACGATTTATTGTGATGGATCTTTCATGGTTGTCATTATTGGTGCATATATATGGTGACGTTCGTTGACCCTCACCAAAAGCCGCATTGCCATAAGTAGGTGTTGTGGTGACATTCAAGGTCCATCACGAATAATGACTATAATGACAAACATTGACCATCACCATTTCATATCAACAACAATGATTTATGGTTATAGACCTTTGAGGTTCGTCACTATTGATGCATATATATGGTGGCGTTCGTTGACCATCATCGTTTCATATTTTGGTGACGGTTGAAAAATGTCACCAAAGCTCATTCCATATGGATCATGTCAGGGCACGATGGAATTGAACCACCAACCTCCTACTTGTAAAGTAGATTATCTTCCATTGAGCTAGCACCCTTTAAAGAATTAGACTTTTAAAATTAGACCTTGAAACTTCATAAATTGTAAATTCTACAACTTTCAATAAATTAAAGTCTTGGCAATATTTTACTAAACAAGCAAAACAAGATCAAAGCTGCAGGTCCCTACCTAATGGCTATGGAAGTTATGAAAAGTGGGCGGAGGGAAAAATAATTATGTATAAGAGAATCAATATGTTCAGTTGAATAGTCAATTAGAAGTGAAAGTCTTTAGACATTTATAATCTATAAATGACCTGTAACTAGAAAATGCACCAAATATTGCAAAGGAAATGTCATAAGTTGATAACATATGGAAGAAGAACATTCATGAAGATAGATGCAATATGTTATAGGTTGAGTGAAAGAAAAATCTCAATGTTGTTGTTGTTTGGTGTTTAGATATCTTAATGATATCTCAACTTTTGTGCAAATGTAACATGGATCTCCGGAAACCATGAATGATATATATATATATATATATATATATATATATATATATCCCCTTTACATAAACCAACATGAAATTTGGAATTTCACAAGTCCACAACCAACAAATAAAAGAAATTGACTTGGACAAAAAGCAATAGCTTCACCTTGATTCTTGAGTTGCTTCTGTTTATTTGAATTTGACTCATGACATTCTTTATCTGACAAAGAATAAAAATCATCACTAGTATTAAATTCTTCCAACACAGACTTTGGATATCCCACTAACATCTGCGTTTTTGTTGCCATGCTTGAAAACCATGGAGTTTCCTGTTGATAGTAGAATAAAATGTGTTCCTGCTACTCAAGAACACATTCCTTATTAACCATTGTTACCTGACAAAAACCAAAGAGACAATACAATATTAGCATACACAAAATCCCCTACCGAAATATAATCATAACTTAGCAAAGAAGTCTAAAAGATGTTCTTAATTAATAAACTTTGTATTTGGAAATACTGTTTCTTTAGATTTTAAAAAGACTATGTTGTACAATGCTTCTGTCTATTTATCCAGGCAATTATATCATTGCATATGTCACACAGTAGCAATATACAGTACCTAAAGTAAAAAGACAAATTTTGTCAAGAAAATAGATTTAGAAAAGAGATTTGAAAACTATAAGTTTGTCATTAAAGCTTTACTTAATTTAGCGACAAACTAGTTGGAGTTTGAAAATCACAATCATTCATAAGAAATGAATAGGACAATGGCCAAAGTCATTATTCATACAAATAAAGCTAAAGTCACTATTTCCATTGCAGATAATTGAAATTTGGGTAGCGGTCTAACAATTAGAGCTTATTTTCTTGGAAGACTCATCAATACCATCATTTTTTTTCCATGGTTTGTTATGTCTCTAGATCCAAATCAGATAGCTTGCCATTCTCAAGTTTTACCTTTCAAGTACTAATTTCTGTCTCACCTTTAAAACGCAATTCCACAACTCCATTTTATTTTGTTTTGTTAAGAGAATTGGCAGGACCTTCCCATCCTCTGTTTTACATAATCAATAACCATCCGTCAATGATATAAAGAATACCAGATACACAAGAAAGGCCAAAGATGTTCTTGTTGTATACCTATGTTCTAGGACTCATCTGACCTTACTGGTGCAAAGAGCTCACCTTGAAAAAATAACATCCACGTGGAATTTAGAATTTTTTTTTAAATCAAGCTCCAAGTAAACCAATCAAAATATGAACCTACTTTTAACCAATAAAATCTCTGGCTTAAAATAAAAGTGGCCTAGAATTGAATGTTATATCAACCATGTCAAGGAACTGACATCGGGTGAGAAATACAATCCATGCATATTGGATTAGTGAAATAATTGATCTGGTAAAGCTCAAAAACAAATGAATTAGAGCTAAGAAACACAAATAAATGACTTAGAACAAAGACATGAGGTTGCCCTTTAAACCCTGTCGTTAAATAACTCTTCTTTATGTCACTTACCATTAAACTTGTTTTGATACCAGGTTGAAGTGGTATTGTAACATTAACCTCTGAAAGTCTGTTTCCATGACTACTTCTCAAGATCCGCTCCATTACCAGCATTTGGGGCTAGATAAGATACATGCAAAAACCATCAACATGAAAATCAAATCTACATCCTTGTAAAAAATGGGAGGAAAAAAAATATCCACAAATTGAAACAGACTGTAGGATACCTCATTCCTGCAACATGATTATCTTGTCATGAACAATAAAAAAAATAAATTAGGAGAAATGTAGTTTATGCCACATTTTGACAATGAAATCTTTTGCATATTCTATGAACAATTGATGAAAAGAGTTAGCTAAAGCTTGTTAGCATTAGGATTATAGTAAAACATAAAGGAACCGCTCCAAAAAATATATAATCCTAGACATAAGTATCTATACATATAAGTATTTATTGAGGACATTGTATTTTCTGAAAATATGGAAGACAACTCTTTGAAATAACACAATTTATGGTACCATTGCCTTATAAAGTCCATTCATTCTAGTATTTACGAAGTTCATTCAGGAATTTATTCAAAGTTCAATGTTCAAACAATTAACATGTAGCCTAAAAAACTCAGATTTGAAAAGAAGATAGCCCACAGATGTAGAGTATATATCTCACATTTATATCTCCTAATTTCCAGACATTAAAATGACATGTTTTAGCATACTATTGTGAATTCAGCCCAAAATGCTAGAAAGAAATATTGATGGTTATTTTGCTAATATAGAAGTTTTATACATGTATTTATTTAAACAGTTAGCTTGCAATGCCAAACATATCTAAGGATGCACACAATATGTTGCATCATTAGCACTGGTGTGTGAAATTGAGACAACGAAGTCCAACATTAATAGTTTCCCAACAATATGCACTAGCAGAATAGGTGAACAATAGTATTGTAGGTATGTGTTATGAATATATGTATTTCAGGCCAATAAGAGTATGGTTGGAACATTCATGTCCAACCCTTCCAATTTTGCCTATAATTTTCACTGGTCTAATAGGTGAATAATACAACTATAGGTGTGCATTCTATATCACTTACCTAAATCCAACACCTTCCGCATAGAAATTTCAAACAATATGTCCAAAACTGGTAGGTAATTTTCAAAATGAAAGAGTTGGCTTGATTGTTTCTGGAGAAGATTAGATTCTTACATTATTCAATGTAAATTCATGACACTTTTCGAAGCTTAGATGGAACAGAAAGGAACTAAGCTAGAAGGTTATTTAAATAATCCTTACTTAGCTAGGGTAAAATGTTAGCCCTTTTTTGTCAAAAATCATAAATGTTAAAACTTTAAGAAATTTAGTGAAGAGACTGTAGAAATGTTCTTGTAAAACCACTAACGTAAACAAAGCTAAGAAATATTGCTTTTTAGAAGAGATATTCATGGTAAAATTAACAAGAAAGTGACCTTTTAGCAAAGTTAATGCATTAGTGCTCATGTCGTAGTGTCCCAAGGCATGCTAGGGACTACAGGGAGTACTCATGTACATCTAGAGAAGAGGTGGGGAGACATTGAGTTGTAGTTAGGAGGACTACAAGCGATGAGGGGAAAATACTTGAGGTACCCAACCTCTTGGATTATACCTCACTACGAGAGCCACAAAGAGAGAGTAGCAGGACTGGCAGATGTGGGTAGAGACGGATGTGGATGAAGCAGCAGAGAGTACTACAGTGCAGGAGTCCCTGGGCGGCGTGAGGCTAGCAGGCTACAATAGTGTGAGCCCTAGTTTCGGTCACAAAGGAGCCCTAACTGTAGTCATGAAGGGACACCTAGTCATAGTCTTGAAGGAGCTCTATCCGTAGTCGAAAAGGAAGCCCTAGCTGTAGTAAAAGGAAGCCCAAACCGCAGTCAAAAAGAGGCTTAGACACAACAAGAGAGAGTCCTAAGACGTAGTCTAGAGAGAGGCCTAAGGTGCAGTCAAGAGAGGCATAAAGATGTAGTCAAGAGAGGCCAGATACGCAGCAAAAGGAAGGCTCTTATCCACAGCAAAGGAGGCCTTTATCAACCATCAAGAAGAAGCATATAGCCACAGTCAAGGAAGGTCTAAAGCAACACTTAGAGAGGCCCTAGACGTAGTCAAAGGGAGGCCCTAGCAACTGCAATAAGGATCCATAAGACAACAAGAAAGAAGCCCTAGAAGAAACGTGGAAGTATTATGTTTTGTTGTAGGTACAACGTGTGAAAGAGAGGTTGTTTTGAGTGTTTTTCTTGGGTGCTCTTGTAGGGAGAAGAGCCGAAGTTTGATGTTTAAGATCACAACAAGAAGAGGCATTCAATGTGGGTTAAATAGGGTTGTTCTGTAGCTATTCCAGGAACACTGAAGGGTTGAAAGGAGGGCGAGTATCTTGCTTGAGGCTTCAACTAAAGGATGACATAGCTTAATAATGTACATGATGGCCTTTTACAATCATATACTTATGAGTGAACCCAACTCTTATTATTGGGACTTATCCTAGTGTCCTAACAGGTGGGATATAGAGGATAAATACGATCTCCCTTTCTCCATTGCATTCCTCCCACCTTGAAAATAAAAAGGGGACATAATGAATTTCATATGCACATACGTAATAGATATATAACCCAATCTCTTGCCATCTACTAATTGTGTCTGCTTGAGCTAGGCTCAAGCAATTAGTCAATCCAGAGCATGCATATCCCTACTTATTCTCCACACGCCTCTAGGTGGATCTCTCTATCCCTGTAGTGCTAGTAAAAAGGTTTGGGTATGGTAAGGGCTGCTAGCTAGTTTTTTGAACCTTTGTATTTACATCTGTTTTTGCCCGACCTTACCCTACTCTCATCTCTATGTATTCTCAAATTAAACTAACTACACATTTGGAAAATTTTTTCTTGTTTGGTATCTCAAAATACTTTTCAAGCATAAAATTACAACATACTGTCACAAGGAGACTAATCGTGGTTTAACAGATCAAACTTGACATCTTACATTAACAATTTTCTTTTACGTGATGCCAGTCTTCTACCCAAGTCATAGAACCATGCCTAAAGGGGTATTCTACATGACCGGGGGTTTGCACTGCCAATAAACATAATTATGGCTAATTTTGAGAACAAGATAGCATTGTATATATACCAGATTGCTTAAATTAAAGATTAGCTTCCTGTATGAATTACAGTGCATTGACAGAAACAAAGATAGTTTCCAACAAAAAGCACCCAAAAAAGCAGCAAAAGTCATAGGAGACACTTATTTCACTTCTTCGGTGCTGGTCTTTGAAGACCTCCACCACCATCATCACTTCCAAATTCATCCTCCTGCACCTCAAGAGTTGCAGGTACCACTCTGCCACTGTTTCTTGAAATCTCTATGATAGGAATCTCTGCAGCCTTCTCAAAACAAGGAATCATAAGTGGATTGGTTTTTTGAGGCATCAACTCCTCACCACTTTCAACAGCCTCCATCATCAACTTCCATCCTTTAAAATAAAATTAAAAAAAAAAAAAAAAAATTGGCTGTAAGAAGATTCTCCAAATGCCATTTCTGTAGCTCTTGGAGCATTTTTGGGGACAACAAAATGTTTTCCATTTTCATCGACATTTATTTCAACTCTACCATCCTTTACTAGAAATGATAACGGAAAATTGTTTTCTAATGTCTGGGAAAATGATATTCTATTTAGAACCAAATTCTCTAATCTAGCTTGCTTCTATTTTCGCAAAATGTTAAATATGCTTACCATATTCTTGTCTGTTTCTAATTTTTCATCTTCCCGGGACTCTTTCACTACTTCAGGTCGAGTGCTTTCTATTGACTTAGTATGCTTTCTCTGTACTATAACTTTCCTTTGCTTGGGTTCATTATCCATTGGTCCAAGCATAGTGAAAATTCCTGCCACATCTAGGAAAACAAAACCAGCTAAAAGCCCAATATTTCTCCATGATATTTGGGTTTGATCGTCATTTCCTTCCAAAGACCTGCTTCCATATGCCTGGTCACTATAGTTTCTTAGAATATCACTACTAATAAAATCAAATGGAGTATTGCCATCATTGTTTTGTGATCTATTAAAAGTAGCGAGGAGTGTGGATGTGGGATCAAAGAGTGCACCAACATCTGTAACTTGCTCATGAGATCTCTAAACAAAATTGTGCAAGCTTTCCACTTTGCTAATTATAGCCTCAAATTTGCTAGATTCTACTTTTAAAATATTTTCTCTCTCCTCAGCAATCAAAGTCTTGAGGGGATGATAATGGTACCTTAATATATAGTGTTGCACCATACTTTGATTGTTACCACTGCATGGAGTAACATCTTCTTTCTCTCTCAGGGGCTTACTATGGCCTTGTTTTGATCCTTTTACCCCATGAGAGGAATCTTCCAATGTCTGACTCAATGTTTATTCCTATTTAACTCTAGCTTGGGTACCAAGCCTTTTACCCATCCTTTCTATCACTTTCTTTTGGAGTTGATAGAAATGAAAATATTCAACCAAAGCTGGAAGCAAGGGCTTGAAATTGAGATTTCTAATTGAAGAACTATTGTGAAATTGAAAGAGAGAGAAAAATATTTTCATGTTGCATTGAAATGAGGGAGGGAAGGGAGTTGTGATTTCCCCTACCCTAAGATGTCTAATTTGTAATAAAATAGGGATGAAAGCCCACTACAGTGGATATAAAGTCCCAAGACATATGCATTGTCAAATGAAAGGCGTAGGTGTGGTGTGCCAATTAAGCGTGAGGATTGGGAGAAGTGACACATGTGGGAGAGTGGCCATATTAATTAAGAATTGTTTAAATTGAGGAAGGACACCATTTGAATATGGTAACAATGTCAATTCTAACGTGGAGAGTTTCCAACACCACTTTCTCATCTCCATGAGGGAGTTTACAATTTTTATATCTTTTTCTCAGTCCCATGGTGAATATATTAGTGTGAGGATCCACTGTTTCATGATCCATATGTTGGATGCTTTGCTGAACTTGAGCTTTATAAGGAAATCTCTTTAGATATCCAGAATGTCTCAGAAATTTATTTGAACAATTATTGTCTTGCAACAATATTTATTAACGATAAATTGCTTGGTAATGTACACATGCATAGAAGAGTGTGACTGATGGCATGGATACTCAGCCTTCTAGGTTGAAATGGCCACCTCTAAAGATAATATTTGGAATATCCTTTGAGCCTTTATTTGAGATGGCATCCAAGAAATTGGAGTGAAGACATCAAAGAACTCTATATTTTGACATATTCCAGCTAAATCGCCAAACATGCGAGAGAAACTAAAACCAGGGGTTATATAAGTAATAGCCTCGGTGTATGGGAAATCCAAGCTTTTAGAGGAATATTTCCGCATTTAATAATTGGATGAGAATGAATATTTCTGTTACACTATGTGTTCTTATTGATATGTTTGGACGTTTTGGGTGAACACTTGGCCCATCTTCAAGAACATCCAATAACGTGAGTCCAAGACATATTTAAAGAGATCATTTATCAAATTAGTTGTCTAGCTATGAAAGAAAATCAAGTTTTGGAAGAGATACATCGTAGTACTATCAAAGAAGATTGTGGACCATGTTAGAAAATGGATCAAAAAGGTTTTTAGAATGTCTAGTAAATTTGACTTTTAGCATTGTCTTAGCATTTTCTTATCAACTTTCATGGAGGCAAAAAGTGACAGGAGAAACTTGCACAATGATTGCGGCCACTAGAATGAGAAACACAATGAATTAAAAAAATGAAATCTCTTGCTATGATGACACATGGGAATATACTTATTACTCTCAACGTGGTTGTACAGGAAAAGTAGTTTTTTCCTTTGACTATAGTTGTTGTATCGTAATGTAGCGGTTTTTTTCCTACTGCAATAAGACAAATATATATCCATCTTAAGGTGAAAGAATAACACCAGTATATCTTCGAATGATATGGATTATGTGTTGTGATCAAAAGCTAGGAAAGTCTCTATCGGTCATAGTGCGATGAAGCGATAGGTTCAGGTTTCTGTGCCCGTGCTGTCAAAGTATATCGATACAAGTGATGAAAAACATATGTTCAATTCCCTAGAACATATCTTATTTTCATTAATTGTCTAGGATAAATCGACAATGATAGTTGAGAAACATAATCAAAAGAAAATAAATATGTAGTTTATTTAAAGAAATGTGGCATGAGCAGAAAACATATGCACCAAATTACAAAATGCAAAAGTCAAAGTTCTGTGTAAAAGTTTGAAATTAAAAAAATTTCAAACGGTTGCCAGGAAGTTTAACAAATGAAACTACCCAGCGTTCATCCAATGGCCATTCAAGGAGGGTCGAAGCCATCCATCAATATGAAGAGATCTATAAAAGCAAACAGGGACTTTGAACAAGGGATCCCTGATTTTTCATACCCAAATGTTGCCTGATTATTGAGCAAGGGCCTGACGAGTTAGTGAGGGTTTCCCTTTTGTTTTTGTTTCAATATATTTTAATGCTTAGATTGTTGCTAATATGATGTCATAGGTGTACCTTAATATATGGCACTACACCATACTCTAATTGTTACCACTGCATGCGGTAGCATTTTTGTTCTCTCGGGGGCTTACTATGGCCTTGTTGTGATCCTTTTACCCCACGAGAGGGATCTTGCAGTGTATGATTGAATGTTTCTTCCTCTTTAACTCTATCTCAGGTACCAAGCTTTCTACCCATGCCTTCTATCACCTGCTTTTGGAGTTGAGAGCAATGCAAAAATTCAACCAAAGCTAGAAGGAAGGGCTTCAAATCTATGTGACTAGAAACTAGAAAGGGGAAATGAAACGAGAAACGACAACAAGACGAGAAATGGAGTTTGGAGATTTCACATTCAAGAAATGAGGAGAGATAAAAGCAAGACAAATATGAAACATACAACCAAGCATTTGTTCCACATTCAAGAAATGCGAAGAGAGAAAAAATAAGAAAAATATGAAACATAAAACCAAACATTCATCATTAACATTCTCGAATACTATGGTTCATAGGTAGTTGCTCATATGCTTTAGCTGCTCACATTGGCCATTCCTTAATACTTATAGTGATCAACAAAGCTTCCATTTTTCACATAAGCCATTCTTGAATACCCATGTTTGATCTTCTAGGCTATCAAATACAATAGTGAAGAAACACTTGCCACTGAATTCAAGTTTGATTTAGCCTTTTCATTTTACGGATGAGTACATGATCCCACATACATTGTATATATTCTTGGATGTGACATGAGTGGACCTCAAATTTGGGATCTATTATATCACTTTCCACACAGTTATTGGGTTATTGTTTTCATGGTTAGGTAACAAGATGGTGGAGATTGAGTTTATCTCCATTGGATATAGAGCCAAAAATAGAGGGTTTTCTCGAACTATTTCCACTTGCAGAACCATAAATACTACAACACTACAACACGTGTTTGAAGACAAAATCTAAAGAGAAAACTTTTAAAAATTTATCTTTAATCCATTATAATAGAAAACTAATCTTTATAATAATAAAGTAATATATTTTAAAAGTATAGTTGAACTAGATATTAAATTGCTAGATTGTGGGAAAAAAAATTAACTAATTTATTTAACTACTAATTTATAAAAATATATATAAAATATCTATACACATTACTAATTTATAAAAGAGATTTGATCCCTTTAGGGTGTTGGTATATCCGAAATTAAGATGGATCTAGGCTAGTATATATTATTTACCATAATTATTGTTAAAGTGTATAATGGCTATCTCATATTTGTATTTGCATTGATTAGATGATTATTATATGTAGTCATGTTTTATATTAATTATTTTAATGCATCATATATATGGTTTTGTATAGTAAATTTATTTTTATGTTAAATTTTAATAGTTAAATTTAGATATTCTTTCTTGATATTAGTTATTTTTTATTAATTTTCATTTTATAAAATTTGTTATCTAAGTCAATGTTTCCAATTAACAAGTGTGGTTCATCAATATAAATAAGTGAAATAAATTATTAAATTGTGTTTTTTTTTCCTTTTTAATTTCTACTTAGTGAAATATTATATATAAATATCACTTGTGGTTATAACATACCAAACCATTCATTTTTAGTTGTTAAATATGATTATGTTAAAATAACTTTAAAAAGAATGTTATCACCCAAGGTTAGAACTTACCAAACCATTCTTTTTTAGTCTCTAGATTAGTTTATGTTAAAATAACTTTTGAAAAAATGTTATGGCCAATAGTTTTGTTATATTCCATGGTCTTTTACTTTATATTCATTTAATTTTCTAGTTTGTGCACATGGTTTTGTTAGATTCCATGATTCTATATTTAATATTTATTTAATTTATTAGTTTTTTCTCATCAATTTTCTTTCATAAATTAAAATAAACGAGAGAGACCTTGAAGTCTTGAAAAGAAATGTCATAATCTAGGTATTTTATTCTAGGCCCCTCTTAAAATATTTTTGGTTGTTAGATTTTTGTGCCAAGAGACCATTTCCACCTGGGGAACATGTTATAATATTTGGCATTTTAACTCAGTCAAGAAAAAAATAAAATAAAATCAAATAAAAAAAATAAAAAAACATAAAATTATTCAAAGGCTAATAAGTAAAGAAACCCAGATCCATTTTAACTGTGAATCAAGCATTGAGAGGATCAAATCTCTTCACTTAAAGAGCTTTAGAGAGAGAGAGAGAGAGAGAGAGAGAGAGAGAGAGAGAGAGAGAGATTTGATCTCTCTTGATGCTCGAGAGAGATAGATCTGGTTATTTATAAATGAAGAGGAGTATTTTCTTGTAGTAGTGATTTTATTTGTTTTGTATTTAAAATTTATTGAATGACGGATTTCTATTTTGTATTTTGATTTTCGAGACTTGTTTATTTTTATAAATTTACAATTATTTCTATCACTATTTTTATGTAATTATGAAACTTTCCATATTTATCATAGTTGACATTATGTTTGTATTATAGACATATTAATCAATAGCTTGTTGCTCTTAGGATTTATTATTGCAAATTACCTAACATAATCTCTCTTATCACTGATGAAAAAAGTATTTATGGGATAAAACTATTAATGGGATGGATAATATATAATTAATATTTTTTATATATTAAATTAATTGCTTTGATTGATGATATTTAATATTATAGATAGTCTAATAGTTGATAAAAGTTTCTATAGGATGGTTTTATAAAAAACCCTTTTCCAATCATTTGAGAGGTTATAAACCAGACCAATGGCAAAAAAAATATTGTGTCTCAATGTTTATATAAAATATTTAATTAAGTAGAAAAATTAACTAAATTATTTAACTACTAATTTTTAAAAATATATATAAAATATCTATATACATTACTAATTTATAAAAATATATATAAAAGGACCTTATACATTTAAATTTATAATTTTATATAAAAATACACATTTTAAATATTAGATACAATCACTAAATCCACTTTTAAATAAAAGCAACACAAAAATAACATTTCTTTTTTGTAAAAACGTAACTTTACACTGGTACACATCAATGGATACAATTAGAAAAATAACGTAAATTTAACTAATAAAATCTCTAAATAGTCAATGTTGTTAAAGATATATTAAGCACTATTGCAAGCTATTGTCACTAGGGAGAACACTCAACCTATTTTCAAAAAACCTGTTCCGTTAGCACCTAAGCTATATATGGTTGACTTCTAACCATAGACTATGAAAATGCCTTCAAAATCTATCCAAAAAACCAATGATTTTTATGATTCATGTTGACGTCCAATTGGGAAGAGATCCATATATTGCAAATGAGCCACATTTTCCATAAAATGGTCTCAAGAAATGAACCGTTTTTGGAAAACCCAGCTTGCATTAAAAAACGAAAACTACCATATAAAACACCATTTTCCATACCATTCCCTTTTTTATACTATTTTTTTTAGGAACGAAGACTCCCATTCCATTTATGGTAACAAAGCTTGAAATTGAGATTTCTAATTAAGAACTGCAGTGAAATGGAAAGAAAGCAAGAAAATATTTTCGTGTTGCATTGAAATGAGGGAGGGCAAGGAGTTACCCTGAGAAGTCTATGTTGTTGTTTTTTCCTCGGTTTTCCTAGTGTGGTATACTACCAAACTGTTATTTTTGTAATTTCTGATGTGATATACTACCAAACTACTATAAGAGTTCAACGTATATTTAATATAAATTTCATTGCCAATATAGTAATTGTGCGGCTGGCTCATTTGAAGCTAAATTCTTTAAAAGAAGAACCCAAATAACCTAATTTCGGGTGAAAAAGTTGGTAGATTGTTTGAAGCATTTGAAATCGAGGAAGGAATTAAAGGAGAGAAAGGGTACCTGTGCAAGTATTTTCTTGAGCTCTTGAAAGAAGGCCAAGGCTTCTGATCCTTCCATCGTGGTCCAAATTTTCCCAGTGAAAATAGATCAATGTTTTGTGAGCAACCCATTGAAGAGATCCTCCTCAATATTATTTCTCAACGCATCCAAATTCAACCATGAAACAATAACTACTAGTGAATCACTGCAATATTTCATGTGAAAATATAAAACAAATTTGCAAATCAATTCTAAGAATGGCCATCGATCTAGAAACCCTAAAAATTGCTCCGACTACATGTACCTGTTTCCATATAGCCACAGATCATATTGTACTGTGGCCATCGTCTTTCATTTTTTTTTCAACTACTCAACATACATTTCATGTGAAAATATAAAAAAAATTTGTAAATCAATTCTAAGAATGGCCATCAATTTAGAAACCCTAAATATTGATCCAGTGACCTGTACCTATTTCCATATAGCCATAGATCAGATTGTACTGTGCCCATGGTATTTACTTTTTTCTTCAACTACTCAACATTCATTCAAATACAATAAGCCAGGGAAAAAAACTTGTTCTAGTGTTTCCTTTTTTTTTCAACTACTCAATATTCATTCGAATACACTAAGCCGAGGAAGAAAACGCGACATAATGGTCTTTCCTCCTTTTTCAGCTAGTCAACATTCATTCGAATACACTAAAGCGGGGAAGAAAACGTGGAATAATGGTCTTTCTTTTTTTTCAACTACTCAACATTCATTTGAATACACTAAGGTGGGAAAGAAAATGCGGAAAAAATTAAATTTTCAATTTGGATGATCGTTAAAGTTTTTAATTATAATTATTTATCTTTTTATAAATTTTAAAAACATTATATATTATGAATATATCAAAATGTATGGAATGTATATTTTCTTATCTTATTGTATACTCATTTCAAAAAATTATATATATATTTTTTCAAAATTACAAAATAATTAACCATGTTGTAAGTTGAAATTTTAAACAAATTTGGATTTGGATTTTATATAGTTAAACAAAAAAACTATAAATATTTTTTATTAATGTTTAATTATCTAATACTAATATTATGGGTTTCCATGTTATTTAAACAAATGAGATTTGGTTTTATAATTTTTATGTCAAACTTTAAAGCTAAAATTTAACTTTTAACAATGCAATCTTATATAACTAATTTGGATGTAGTTCATTGTTATGGCAGTAAAAAATGAATCTCATGAGTCAATTTGGTTGTAGTTCATTGTGATGGTAGTAAAAAATGAATCTCATGAGCCTAGTCCCACCAAAACATTGGTATAGTTCCACCCAAGAAACCAATGATCTTTCTCCATGAATTAGTAATATTGTACCAAGAAGCACCATAATGTATGGCATTTCTATTTCCCACAATTGAAAAAGCACCATAAATCCTTCTACATGATAAATTTTCTTCTGTATTTTTGAACTAAACATGGCAAGACTTTCCTATGGCAATAAGAATTTCCGAAACCCTCACCCCCCTGTCACAATATATCTTAGAATCCGTCATGTTGGAGTGTGGTATCCATAGTAAGCTTATAGGAGTGTAGGGGAACACAACCTCAACGTCAATGGGAAGCCAAGGGGAAAGGTTTGTGCATCTAAGAGGGATACCTCGATTACATAGATGTGGTTTTCTAAGCTTTTGAATTAATCAAATGTATATTTTAGGGGGAATTCAGCCATAAAAAAATGCTTGACTGAATTTGCATACACAATGGTTGATTCTACTTCAAATTTTGATACTTTGTGTTTACACACTTCAATGTCATTACATATAACTAATAATTTGCAAGTCCTTGTTTCATTTTATCTCATTTTATATCAATTGTGAAGTGACTAAGCCTTGAACCCCAAATCGTCATAGCTAATATTTACAAAGTATGCATTGCCACATTTTCTATCATTTTACTTCAGTTAAATGGAGCAACTATTCCTTAGCCCCAAACCCACACAACTAAGCTTTGCACCCTACATAATCCTTTCTGTCCCTGGTGTTACACTTGGTTTAGATATACTTTTCTTGGAAGAGAAGCAATGTCTCACTAAATACCTTACATGTTAACTTATCATCCGATCCCATTACATTTTCCAAGCATTGAGGATAATAATAAAATTTCAAAATTCAATTTCACACTCATTTGATGTAATCACCGTTCCATCAATTTCAGGTAAACTCTACAAATAAATGTAAGTAATTATTTTTTTTTCATTAATTCTAAATTAGCAATTGAGAAAATTGCAGATGCATCTTTATTTTTAAAGTACAATCACCCAAAAAAACTCATCAAAGACTAAAGATAGGTTAAAACCTTTATGGAGTAAAAAATATTGATGGTATCCTCCATAATAACACTACTTTCAGAAGCTGGGTTCAGATTTTACCACAAATGCAAGAACCAAAGTGAGAAGCTTATTTTAAAGTTTTTATAACATGATATATTATTAAAAAAATTGAAGAAGCACACAATACAAAAAAGTTTTGTATCTAGTATCATTCTAGATAGAGAAAAGTACTCATTAGGCTATCTATGACATGAGTAAGAATTGCTACCCAACTAATGTCAAAATCATCATGGACATTTAAATATTAAAAAAAGGAATTGATTAGGCTACCTATGACTACATATGAGTTATTCCCCACCTTTCCAAACTATCATGTACATTTAAGTTATCATATTTTATCAACATCCTTTCTATGATGCAACACGTTACAACTTTCCATTATATTTATGCATTATATGAGTTGATGTACTTGTAAGGTGCATAAATTCCAAAATAATTGTCCAAATACCCATGTTTCCACTAAATTAATTGTTTAAGTAAGAGACACATTCTATTGTAGGAAGCATGCATCAATCAAACACTGCTCTACTCATAGTTTACAAGCCATCAATTTTTCATACACAAACACATTCAAGACTAATCCACAATAACAAACAATGCTCAAAAAAATATTCTTCATCAGACATCTACCAATGCATAAACAATGAGGAGACAAGAGACACATAGAATATGTGATCAAATAGGGCCAAAACCTCTCCAACATGAGAGGAAAACCCAAACTAGATCTTCTTCTTATATATGCTTCAGTTGATGAATACCAAGACCATGGCCTAGACCCTTGACTCAACGACCTCTCCAAGATCAAGTCACAAGCCTCCTTGATTCAACTTCCATATTTTTCCATGAGTCAACAATGATTAGGTTTCTTCCTTCAATAACTTGACTATCCTTCAAATTCCAGTTCCATGGATCAGATCTGTAGTTCTTGGCCCTCTTGTTGGGTTGTGTTATATTCTTTCCACGACTAACCTACGTAGTGAACCAGGGGGTTAGAGGGGGGGTGAAGCCCCCCATTCATTGTGCCGATTACGCAGTGGGGGTGTCACAGGGGGGGCGGCAGGCCCCCTGTTTGGTAGGTTTGAGTGGGGTGGGTAGCCCCCCTTTGCGGGGTCCGAAGCAGTGCCTCGGGAATTTTTTTTTTGGACCCTATATTAGGTTGGGCAAACCTACCTATGGTTTTCGGTCCATGGTATTGGATGCTTCGGCATGTATAAATATGTATTGTAACATTGAAAGGAATATAATGAAAAATCAAGATGGTAGTCCCGGTTTTGGGATCTAGGGGAAAATTTCTGTGTATATGTGCTTTATGTGTTATGCTCTAGCATTGTTTATTTTCTGTGTTTTAGAATTCATATGTAGGTAATTTTTGTCCAGGGTTAAAACCTACATTTGGTATCAGAGCTGTTTTGGCTTCAAGGGGACGCCTTTGTTGCTGAGGGGTTTTGCTCGGGCCTGTGGTAGACCCTGCTCAGTGGGAGATCTGTGAGATCGATTTTGGTGGTGAAAGAAGATGGCGAGTAGCGGAAAGATAGAGATCGAGAAGTTCAATGGTCAGAGTTTTGAGTTGTGGAAACTCAAGATGGAGGATTTGTTGGTGGATAAAGATCAGTGGATCGCGGTAGATCCAGGTACACAACCAACCAGAGTGACCAATGAAGAATGGAAGAAGTTGAATCGGAAGGCAAAGAGCACAATACAATTGTGTGTCTCAGATTCATTATTGCTGAATGTATCAGGGGAAGCTACGGCAAAGGCTTTGTGGGACAAGTTAGGAACTTTGTACCAATCTAAGTCTCTGGTGAGTAAACTGTTCCTGCGGAAAAAGCTGTATAACCTGAGGATGAAAGATGGAGACTTGGTGACAGAGCATCTGAATGCATTTAATACTATGGTAAGTCAGTTAGCGTCTGTTGATATTAAAATTTTAGATGAAGATAAGTGCATCAGTTTGTTGTGTTCTCTACCAGATGCGTGGGATTGTCTGGTTATTGCAATAGGTAGCAATGCAACTACTTTTGAGTTTGATGAAATAGTCTCAGCCTTGCTGATGGAGGAGATGAGACGAAAAAATATGGAGAGCCAGAATGGTGATGCCTTGTCTGTACAAGGACGGTCCCAGAATAGAAACAAAAATAAGTCATCGAGTGGGAGATCTAAATCTAGAGGGAGATCTAAATCTCCAGGAAAACCTGTAAAGGTGGTGTGCAGGAAATGCGGAAAGGAAGGGCACTTCAAAAGGGACTGTAAATCTAAAGCTCCTGATAAAGGAAATGGATCGGATGATGCTCCTTCTCCAGAGGCGAAAACCACCTCAGATGAAGGTGGGGATGTGTACTTGGATTCTTCAAGTACACATGTAGATCATGAGGCATGTTTGATTGACTCAGGTGCATCCTTTCACTTCACTCCCCATAGAGAGTGGTTCTGCGAGCATGAGAAATACGATGGTGGTGATGTCTTCTTAGGAGATGATAGGAAGGCTAGAATCATTGGTCTCAGAAAAGTAAAGTTGAAGTTGCAAGGTGGAAGGGTTAGAACACTTTTGGGTGTTCTGCATATTCCTGCATTGGCCAGAAATCTGATTTCTATAAGCAAGTTGGATGATGCAGGTGTAAAAACAGTGTTCGAGAAGGATACCTACAAGATGGTTCACGGAGCACTTCTATTGATGCGAGGAGTGCGGACTGGAACTCTGTACAAGCTGCAAGGTACCATTGTTGTTGATGGTTGAAACAGTTCTGTGGTTCCTGTAAGTGGAGCTGAAAATCTAGTGGTCTCTAGAGAGAAGACCATGCTGTGGCATCAAAGGCTTGGACATATTGGAGAGAAGGGCCTTCGAATACTTCATGGTAAAGGTATGGTAGAAGGTATGAGTAATAGCTCTCTGGATTTTGATTTCTGTGAAAATTGTGTATATGGGAAGCAGAGTCGGGTGAGTTTCCCCTCTGGTGCTAAGAGGGCGAAACAGATATTAGAGCTTGTGCACAGTGATGTGTTTGGACCTGTGAAGGTTCCATCACTAGGTAAGTCTGTGTACTATGTATCATTTATAGATGACTTCTCAAGGAATACATGAATATATTTCCTTAAGAAGAAATCTGAAGTCTTTGATAGGTTTAAAGAATTTAAGGCTCTGGTGGAAAATCAAACAGAGAAGAAGATAAAGGTGTTGAGGACAGATAATGGTGGAGAGTTTTGCAGCAATGAATTTGAAGAATTTTGTAAGAAGTGTGGCATATCATGACAGAAGACTACTCCATATACACCTTAGCAAAATGGTGTCGCAGAAAGAATGAACAAGACGTTGATGGAAAGGGCAAGAAGCATGCTTAGTGGTGTCGGGTTAGGACAGGAATTCTGGGTAGAGGCGATGGATACTGCATGTTACTTGGTCAACAGGTCACCTTCATCAGCGTTGGAGGATAAGACTCCACAAGAAGTACGGACTGGTAAGAAACCCTCTCTTTCACATCTGAGGGTATTTGGATGTGATGCATATGTACATGTTCCAAAGGAGAAATGAACCAAGTTGGATAGTAAATCTGAAAAGTGCATCTTTATTGGGTATAAGGATGGTTTAAAGGGTTATAAGCTTTGGAACCCAGTCACAAGGAAGGTTGTGTACAGCCGAGATGTGGTGTTCATAGAGGTAAAAGATGTTATTAAACATGAAGTCCAACCAAAGGAACCTGAGAAGATAGAGTTTGAGCTAAACGAGGAACAATCAAACTCTGCAACAGAGGAGGAATCAAAAGATGAAGAGCCACAAACTTCAGCTGTGAGAAGATTAGTTCGAGAAAGAAGGCAGCCAGAAAGGTATAGTCCTTTTGCTTTCTGTTCAAATTTTGCTTTGTCTGTTACTGATGATGATCCCAGAACTGTGAAGGAAGCAGTAGATTTAGAGGATGGAAAACTCTGGAAAGAGGCCATGGTTGATGAAATGGAATCTTTGCACAAAAATGAGGCTTCGGATCTGGTGGAGTTTCCAGTTGGAAGGAAACCCATTGGAAGCAAATGGGTGTTCAAAAAGAAGACAAATGCAGAAGGGAAGGTGGAGAAATACAAAGCTCGGTTGGTAGCAAAAGGTTATTCCCCGGTGTTGGAAATTGATTTTGGTGATATCTTTTCTCCTGTTGCCAAGGTAACTTCTATTAGGTTACTTTTATCTGTTGCTACTGCTTTTGATTTTGAGGTAGAACAGATGGATGTGAAGACATCATTTCTTCATGGGGATTTGGAAGAGGAAATCTACATGAAGCAACCTAAAGACTTTGTGGTGAAGGGTAAGAAAGAATTGGTATGCAAGTTAAAGAAGTCTCTATATGGGTTAAAACAGTCACCAAGGATGTGGTATCATAAATTTGATACATTTATATGGGTACTTGGCTTCACCAGAAGCAAAGAAGATCACTGTGTGTATTTTAAATTAATTGTTGACCGTGTTATTTATCTAGTCTTGTATGTGGATGAAATGTTGCTGGTTGAAAATGACAAAGAAATTTTCCAGGATTTGAAGACCCAATCGTCCTCCAAATTCGACATGAAAGATCTTGGTGCTGCTAAGTATATTTTGGGCATGGAAATTCAAAGAGATCGGGCAAAGAGGAAGTATGTCGAGACAATACTGCAGAGGTTTAATATGCAGGATAGTAAACCGGTGAAGGTTCCTATTCCTGTAGGCATGAGATTATCTGCTGAACAGTGTCCCAAGACACAAGAAGAGGAAGAGGACATGTCCCATGTTCCATATGCAAGTGCAGTCAGTAGCCTGATGTATGCAATGGTCTATACTAGACTAGACATTGCACATGAAATGGGAGTATTGAGCAAGTTTATTTCAAAACCAGGGAAGGAGCACTGGACAACAGTGAAGCGGGTTTTCAAGTATTTTCATGGCACTAGTGATTATGGTTTGTGCTACCAAGGAAGACCAGGATTGGACAGAGTATTGCATATTTGTGGCTTTGTTGATGCAGACTAGGCTAGAGGTCTGGATCAAAGAAGATCTACAAGTGGGTATGTGTTTAACCTATTTGGAGGTGCAGTCAGTTGGATGAGTAAGAAACAATCTGTAGTGGCACTATCAGCTACAGAGGCAGAATACATGGTAGCCACTCATGCAAGCAAGGAAGCAGTTTGGTTGCAGAGATTGTGTTCAAGTATGGGGTTAGTATAGGGAGCTATAAGAATAGACTATGACAGCCAAAGTGCAATTTTCTTGGCAAAGAACCCTACTTATCATTCAAAGAAAAAGCACATTGATGTTCAGTATCACTTTCTGAGGGATATGATAGAAGAAAAAAAGGTGTCGCTGGTAAAGGTGGACACTTTGAAGAATACTGCAGATGCATTGGCAAAATCTGTGAGCTCTGAGAAGTTCTCTTGGTGTAGAGAAACAATGGGCATTTCAGGGCTATAAAAATGACTAAGCTCTCCTGTGGCCCCGTGTGGAAAGAAAACAAGAAGTGGGAGATTGTTGGGTTGTGTTATATTCTTTCCTCGACTAACCTACGTAGTGAACTGGGGGGTTAGAGGGGGCGCGGAGCCCCCCCTTCGTTGCACCGGTTGCGCAGCGGGGGGGGGTCACAGGTGGTGCAACAGCCCCCCCTATCCGGTGGGTTTGAGGGGGGCGGGTAGCCCCCCTCTACGGTGTCTGGGGCAGTGCCCCAGGAAAATGTTTTTTGGACCTATATTAGGTTGGGCGAACCTCCCTATGTTTTCGGTCCATGGTTTTGGATGCGATGGTTTTCGGTCCATGGTATTGGATGCTTCAGCATGTATAAATATGTATTATAACATTGAAAGGAATATAATGAAAAATCAAGCTGGTAGTCCCGATTTTGGGATCCAAGGGAAAATCTCTGTGTATATGTGTTTTATGTGTTATGTTCTCACATTGTTTATTTTCTGTGTTTTAGAATTCGTATGCAGGTAATTTCTGTATAGGGTTAAAACCTACACCTCTTGCATAGACCCTAGAATGTGTGGTTGACCAACCTTTTGAACCTTAATCTTCTTCGCTTGGATGGTATGAACTCTTATTATAATTTGGTCTGTAACCTTGCCTATCTTCTTCCTTGATTCGACTTCTTGGACAATAACAAGATATTTGACCTTTTGTAGTAGATATTTCTTCCTTCCTTCGCACGTGTGGATCTATTAGCCCTAAAACAGACCCATGAACAACACCAAAATATTCTCTCTATTTTTCCTTCTCTTGGTTGGTTATCTTCGCACTTCTTATTAAATACTTAACCAAATTTTCTTGTCCACAAATGGAGGATGATCTCCCCTATATATAGTGTTTTTTCCATCAAAAACATGTGCTAAGAAGTGTTAAGGAGTGCTAGGGGAACACAAGGGAGAAATAGGTGAAAATAATGCATGCAAATGAACGATTAAGATTTTGTGACAGGAAGTGTTAGTGAGTTCCATGTTTGCTAAGGAGGGAGTGATAAGGTATGCTAGGTAGTGTTAAGGCATATTAGAAGCCAGGGAAACATGCCAAGATGTGTCAGGTGGTAGGGTGTGCCAATGCATGCCACAGAGTGTTATGGAGTGCTAGGGAAACATAAGTTAGCAATAGCTTCAAATGCATGTAAATGAATGACTAAGAGTGTGTGAGAAGGAGTGTCAGTGAGTTCTAGGTGTGCAAAGGAGGGGACGACAAGGTATGTTAGGTGGTGCCAATAAATTCTAGAGTGTTAGGGCGACATGCCAGGGTATGCCAATGTGTGTCAGGGTGTGACAATGCATGTCAAGGTGTGCCAATGCATGTCATGGAGTGTTAGGGAGTATGACATGAACACAAAGGAAAACTAGTTCAAAATGCATGGAAATGAATGAATAAGAGTGTATGATAGGGAGTGTCAGTGAATTCCAAGTGTGCTCAGGAGGGAGTGACAAAGTTATATGCTAGGTAGTTCCAAGGCATGCAAGAGTGCCATGACATGTCAAGGATTGGTACGGTATGATAGGGATTGCTAAAGCATGCCATGGCATGTAGAGAATGGCAACATGTGCCACATAGTGCCAAGGGATTATTAGACATGCCAGGTGCTATGCCATGTCAAGATGTAAACTCTGTTTCTTAGTTGTTTTATGGCCATGGTTAGACATGAGCCTTGAATCGATATCTTCTTAAGTGAGATGAGCTAAGATTAGGCATGAGTAGCCTAAGATGAGTTATAGTCCATTCGTAGGTGAACAAGGGATAGTATAGTTGTAGTAATTGTAACGTGGTCAAGATGTTGTAATCGAGGTAGGACTTGGTTGGCTCCCAAGTCTTAAAACAAATAAGGGTAGTTATGAGGGAATGATAGCTAAGGAGTGTCGGGGCATGCCAAAGAATGAAAAGGCTTGATAACACATGCTAGAAAATGTCAATGCATGTCGAGGAGTGTTGGGGAGTGTGAGGGTATCACAAGGGTGAACTAGGTCAAAGTGCATGGAAACAAACGAATAAGAGTGTCTTCCAGGTGCCCCAAGGATGAAGGTTATTAAGATAATTTCATAATAGGACTTGCAATAGGTAAGCCTACGATTATGATAAGGGGATGGAAAAAGCAATTTTAGACAAAGGGAGACTTTTGTCTAGGGACAACACTATTTTTTTAATGACTTGATTGGGTTCCAAAGTCACAAAAAAATTAAGGCTATCTATGAGGGCATGACAACTAGGGAGTGCCAAGGTGTGTAAGGAATTCCATGAAGTTATAACACATGCTAGAAAGTTCCAAGGCATGTTAGTCATTCTAGGACATGCCAAGTGCTAAGGCATGTCAAGAGGTGTCAGGTGCTAGGGTGTGCCACCAACACATGGTAGGGAGTGCCAGGGAAACACAAGGGCGGAATATTTCCAATTGCATGTAAATTAATGAATAAGAGAGTGTGATAGGGAGTGTTAGCAAGTTCTGGGTGTGCTAAGGAGGCATTGACTAGGTATGTTCGGTAGTGTCAGCGAAACACAAGGAAGGACTAGTTTCAATTGCATGGAAATGAATGAATAATAGTGTATGATAGGGAATGTTAGAAAGTTATGGGTGTGCTAAGGATGCATCTCTGGAAAAAATTTGGGAGGGTTTGGAGAAATTTTTTTGTTTTGGTGCAGACTTGCAATTTCTTGACAATTTTTTGTCTAGCAGCACAGTGAGCTCACGCTCTGCTTCTTCCTCAATGCTCCAAATGATGTAAAATAAACATTTTTGGAAACATTATGACCTCATATCAAACCCCATTTTCCCACTTTCCTTCTTTGGGGCTCAGGTTTTGAGAAATTTTCAAAAAAGAGGCCAAAAATCACCTTTCTGCCCCACTTTCCATTTCGTTGGGCACCTAGAGACACCTTGGGAGAACGGCCATATCTCAACCAAAAATTGGTCATTTCAAGTAAAGAAATACTCTAAAGACATATAAACTATCCTAGATTTCTAGAAAAGGCTTCCGATCTGGATTTGGACTTCAAAAAGGCACTCAAAACAGACCTCCAACAGCTCACTATACACTTAGAAATTTTTGAGATTTTTGTAAATTTTTCACTGTGTAATTTTTTGTAATTCCTAGTTTAACTCTGGTAAAAGTCAAAAGGGTGAAGTAGATGAATGTGAAGGGTAAAAGTAAATGTAAGTAATGGGTGGTTAGTATTTATAATTTGGTTTTACGTAAATTTGACCTCATTTATGAGAGAGGTTGGAGTCAAAGTTAATTGTAGAAGTCATTTTTAACGTCCCTAGACATTAGGGTTTGGTTATAACACCTCATGGAACAATTCCTAGAGTCATGATTCAACCCTAAGAGTGGGGAGATGTTTTTTTGTTATTTATGTATCAGGTTCTCAGTGATAGAACGGGTTGTATTTCAGAGGAGAGAACTATTGTAGCTTGTACTTGGACATTTTCTAAAAATCAAAGGACACAATTTGCAACTATTATCTAGGAATTCATGTGCAGTAAGTTTGTGATGTTATTTTTTCTTTGTTACAGATTTATATGGAAGATATTAATCTTCTCTTTCCATTCATCAATTATTCAATGGTTTTCCTTACATTTTATAAACAAAATTCTTTGCATAAATCTCTATTTTGATGCAAAATTCATTATGTGTTACTTTATTGCTTGCTTAATGAATTCATGTTTCATGCTCATTAATACCTTTCGCTTCTTCTAAACACTATGCTACACTGAAAAACACTAAGATCCATCACAAAAGTAATGCTACATTTCTCCTTTTTGTATTTTTTGTTTCAACCCTTTTATCCTCTAACCTAGCTACTTGGATTTTCTCCCTTATCTAGCAGCAAAACCCTAAATTTTCCAAAACCCACTTGAACCTAAAATCCTTTACATTCCAGTCATCTCTTTGTTGTGATTTCATAGAGAGAGCCGTCTCTCATTTGGTAGGACTAGCTACCAAACTAAAATCTTGGTCTATGATTACCTTCATCGATCTCCTCGTCAGCCTAGGACATTGTGGAGGATAACAAAGGGCATGAGAACTAGGGAGTGCTAAGGTGTTCTAGTGAATGTAATGTTCCCGATTCATGGAAAAATGTAATGCTAGTTGTAACGTCATGACTACCAAGGTGTGTTAGGGAATGCTAGGGCATGCTAACATGTTCTAGATAGTACGAAGAAATGTCAAACAAGATAATATGTGCCAAGTGCGAAGGCGTGCCAAGATGTACAAGGGTGTGACAATGCATGTCAGGGACTGTCAAGGGAACAAAAGGGAGGAACAAGTTAAACTAGTAGTAGATGAGCACATAATAGGGTTAATAAGTCATCAATTTACATTTTCCATGAGGGTCATGCTAGGAAAACCAACACTAGGTGCCAATATGTGCCAAGTGCCAAGTGTCAATGCATTCTAAGTACCAAATCTTCCTCCTTTTATTCTCATATAGTTTCCAATAATTGATCTCAAATAACTTTAATATTAAACCATGCCAAATCATATGAAGTCATGTCAACGCATGCCAATCATGCTAATACTTTCCAAGTGCCAAGACGTGCGAAGTGCCAATGTGCACCAAGGAGTGTGATGCATGTTATGAAGTGGAAGAGCATATTGAAGAGTGCTAAGGTGTGCTAGAGAGTGCCAATGCATGTTGAGGAGTCTTAGGGAGTACTAGGACAACGGAAGGGAGCACTAGGTCAAAATGCATGGAAGTGAATGAATATAAGGGTGCATCGAGGAGTATTAATGAGTGCTAGCTATCATGCCATGGAGGGAGTGACAAGGTATGATAAGCACGGTAAGGCATGCCAGGTAATATCAGGGAATGTCAAGAAGTACTAGAGTGTGCTAGGTATTTTCAGGGTGTGCTAGCATGTGCCAAAGAGTGCCAAGGCATTCTAGGTGCTAAGACATGCTAGGATGTGCATGGTGCCATAGTATTCCAATATGCATCAAGGAGTTTCAAGGCAACGAAAGGAATAAAGAAGATAAAATGCAAGGAAATAAACACATAATAGGGTTAATAAGTCAGAACCTTATCTTTTTCAAAAGGGGCATGCTAGGCACACTTATAATATGTTCCAATACATGCTGAGTGCTAATGTGTGCCAAGTTCTAATTTTTTTCAATGCAATATTTTTCCAAGGTGTTCTAGGGCATGCCAACACATGATATGGGAGTGCTATGCTACGCTAGGGCATGCCAACATGTGCTTGGGCATCCTACTCATGGCAAGATGTTGTAGGTACAAAGATGTTCCAAGAGATGCGAGGTGCCAAGGAATGTTAGTGTACTGTTCCAAAACATCTTAAGGTGTGCCATGAGTGTTGAGGAGTGTTAGGTCTCTCTCATTAATAGAATTGATAGAGCTTGATTATATATTAAATATCATAGTTCCTACCCACACTAGTGGAACTTTATTTAAAGGAAATTTGTTAGATAATAAACCTAATGGAGATGAATCATGTCTTGACTCATAGGAAAACTATATTATTATGACTTGAGGGAAATGATACACCCTAATTAATTCTTAACAAATTGACTAACCATTATAACCACTATGACCTTGGACACATAATAAAAAAGACTCCACAACAATGGTCTTAAATCGTTATCTTTTGAGGAGTCTTAGGGAGTACTAGGACAACACAAGGGAGTCTAGGTCAAAATGCATGGAAGTGAATGAATATAAGGGTGCATCGAGGAGTATTAATGAGTGCTAGTCTAGTTCAATGCATGTTGAGGAGTCTTAGGGAGTACTAGGACAACACAAGGGAGGACTAGGTCAAAATGCATGGAAGTGAATGAATATAAGGGTGCATCGAGGAGTATTAATGAGTGCTAGCTATCATGCCAAGGAGGGAGTGACAAGGTATGCTAAGCACGGTAAGGCATGCTAGGTAATATCAGGGAATGTCAAGAAGTACTAGAGTGTGCTAGGTATTTTCAGGGTGTGCTAGCATGTGCCAAAGAGTACCAAGGCATTCTAGGTGCTAACACATGCTAGGATGTGCATGGTGCCATAGTATGCCAATATGCATCAAGGAGTTTCAAGGCAACAAAAGGAATAAAGAAGATAAAATGCAAGGAAATAAACACATAATAGGGTTAATAAGTTAGAACTTTATCTTTTTCAAAAGGGGCATGCTAGGCACACTTATAATAGGTTCCAATACATGCTGAGTGCTAATGTGTGCCAAGTTCTAATGTTTTTCAATGCAATATTTTTCCAAGGTGTTCTAGGGCATGCCAACACATGATATGGGAGTGCTATGCTATGCTAGGGCATGCCAACATGTGCTTGGGCATCCTACTCATGGAAAGATGTTGTAGGTACAAAGATGTTCCAAGACATGCGAGGTGCCAAGGAATGTTAGTGTATTGTTTCAAAACATCTTAAGGTGTGCCATGAGTGTTGAGGAGTGTTAGGTCTCTCTCATTAATAGAATTGATAGAGCTTGATTATATATTAAATATTATAGTTCCTACACACACTAGTGGAACTTTATTTAAAGGAAATTTGTTAGATAATAAACCTAATAGAGATGAATCATGTGTTGACTCATAGGAAAACTATATTATTATGACTTGAGGGAAATGATACACACTAATTAATTCTTAACAAATTGACTGACTATTATAACCACTATGACCTTGGACACATAATAAAAAAGACTCCACAACAATGGTCTTAAATCGTTATCTTTTGACAAAAAATATAGTAACAAGTACATAGCTTCATCAAAAACTCATTGGAATGATCAATGATGACGAACATTTTTTGACCGTCACCAAAAGTAACCAAAAAGAGCATTGGTGAGGTTCAATAAAATATCGTCACTAGAAGTGTCACCAAAAAGAGAATTAGTGATGGGCCTTTAATGACCCTCACCAAAAGTGTCACCAAAGAGAAAATTAGTGATGGGCCTTTAACGACCCTCACCAAAAGTGTCATTGAAAATGGATTTGGTGACAAACCTTAAAGGACCATCACTATATACACTTACAACAATGATTTTTTAAAGACCGTCACCATATGCAACATTGGTGATAGACCTTAAAGCTCTGTCACAGGGATGGACCGTCATAAAAAACTCACTGGAGTGATCAATGATGGCGAACATTTATTGACCATCACCAAAAGTAACCAAAAAGATCATTGGTGATGGTCAATAAAATATTATGACTAGAAGTGTCACCAAAGAGAGAATTAGTGATGGGAATTTAACGACCCTCACCAAAAGTGTAATTGAAAATGGCTTTGATGACAAACCTTAAAGGACCATCACTATATACACTTACAACAATGCTTTTTTAAAGACCGTCACCATATGTCACATTGGTGACGAACCTTAAAGGTCCATCATAGTCATGACCCTCACCAATGACCTTTTTTCTTGTAGTGCTAGAAGGTTGGTCATGGATCTTAGATATCTCACTTTGATCTGATTCTATAGGAAGATATTTTTTCTGGGTTTTGTCCTTTAAGGGGGTTTTCCCTAGCTTGGATCCTATATCTTGTGTTTCTTGTGTAGTGTGATCTTCAATATTTTACATTTAATAATTATTTGATGAAGAAGAACATGATTAAATTAATAAGAAGCCAAAAAATTTCACAAGAAATTATCAAGAAGGAGAAATATAATTTAATATGCAAGCATCCTAATTTCTCAGCATGGTTTCAAAGAAAAGGTTTAAAGAAGGAGGTATCAAGATCACACTCTGTTGGAATTTGGATCAAAGTTTAGTGCACCCTTGTAGGTTTTCGGATCTCTATGTGGTTTTATTGGACAACATTATGGGCTTCTTGTGGATACATCGAACTATCTTCTATGATATATAGAAAGACCTTGATCTCATGCTCAAAGTAACCTGAATCTCTATATCTCTAATCACTATTATAGTGGCTTAGTTATATCACTTTGACTTGCTTATAGTGATCGCATTGTAGAGAGGCTGACAACTATGGTCTATTCTATTGTATCACACTTGTAGATCATTGTCTTTTATTACATCACATTGGTTCTATGAGAGGCTTGCTTTAAATTTATGAGATCTTATGGGGTGGATAAAATTATTCCTTGGTAACATGTCCCTCTATCTCACAATCTTTTATGTGGTGACAAGAGACAATCATGTATGGAAAAAGACACTTTTGATATTTAACAATAGACTACTGATATGACAGATGCTCGAACTACTATTGTTGTAAAAGATATATTTTCAATGGCCACCCCAACATATCTTTGTAGCTCGATTAAATTGAAATTTTCTTCATGCCTCAATTAAATGTACAGTGGCATCATTATGAGAAATTGCATTGTGATTTTGGTTACCACACAATGCCTTAACATATGAAATCTCACATAATTTACTTGTATATGGCTCGCAAAGGTTTACAACAGTCTTATGGGTTCTTTGACTGAGGCCTGCATTAGTTTGATGTTTGATGCTCACATCCATTTTATACGGCTAAAAATACAATTTCAACACACTCATTTATGAGGGTTGACCATATCACATAGACTATGAAATATTCATGATGTCATCACTCGTATTGACTAAGATATATACACAGAGATATTTTTCCATTGACTCTCAGTTATATCACTGGCATTAGATATAGGTTTCCCATTTTTTGTAAGATACGCATCACCCGCACACAATGAATCACAATTTTATGATTCACATTCCTTTGTTATGCAAAACAACAATTCCTCTTTTATTTATTCTATGCTCAATTCTCTCACACTCTTTCACGTTCTTCTTATTATTTCTAGCAACATTGAGATCAATGGCGCGATACCTTGCAAATATTTTGAAAATTCCCCATATATATATCTTCCCCTTACCTCATACCAACCCCAAGATCAAGGAGATATATCCTTTGTCGAATTTATGTCAAATGTTGAGAACAATATTTTTGATGCTATATGGGATTCTAAGAAGGAACGAGAGAAAGTGACATTATTTTTATTATCAGCAAATGCATTAGAGATTACGCTCTAATGTCCCATTCTTTCATGCAATTTCAGTGAGAATGAGAGATAAGGTGGATAATCAATATCCTTAATATAAATAATATGCTTGACTATCTTGTTGAATAATTTCATTTAGTTTTTTATGTTTTTATAGACCTTGAGAAACTCTCAGTCATAAATATATTTGTTGAAATAATAATCAAGGAATGTAATCATAATAAATCGACTAAAATGTCCTGTTATTATAGGCCTATAATGTAAGTAGGGTAACTTCATTGCTTTTACAATATTTTCATATTATTACCAACTTTCAATAAAGGCCTCAAAATATAAAACCTCTTTTTTGTTTTTAATGACGCTTAGAATGAATGACTCCCATGGTATGCTCAAAAGATAAATATATGATGAACTGCTTGTGTATTATATAGACACATATATTACATCATATCTTATATGGGTGTGCAGAAAAAAGTTTGATTATTTAATGATATTTAAAGTTTAATTTTATCATTTTTAATACTTTAAAATTATTTTTAAGAAAATATGAAAACTCACTATTATTATTATTGTTATTATTATTATTGTAGATATAGCTTATTAAGGGGTTATGTTTGAATATTAAAACTTTACTTATAATAAATTTTTTTTATAGAGATTTCAATCATTCTTATCTTAAATTATAATATTTTTATTGATTGCAAAGGCAATAGTTTATTTAAACTACTTTTTGTGAAATGTATATTTAATTTATTCTTGTTAATAAAGTATATTTACTTTTTCAATTTAGTTTTAAATAAATTGAATAAATTACATTAGTAAAAGGTAAATTAAAACGTATTTCACGAAAGACGGTTCTATATTGACCTAGGTGGATGGATGTACTGACGTTAACTTTTATTTTTCAAATATATCGATGAGCGAGATTCAATCTGGGGCAAATATGGTTGAATATGCTTTGTCTGAGTCCTAGATTACAATCTAAGTCCTAGATCAACGGTCGGGATGTGAGGGAGAGCAAAACAATCCAAAAAAAATATTTAAAAGTTTTGTTGATTGTGAAAATTGGTTGTGACCTGTAACATGAAACGCCCATGCGAAGTTAAGGAACCACCGCTTCAACTCTCCAATGAATTCGAATCTCTAATGGAGTGGTTACATAATGGATTGCCATCGTGTAAGTACAACATTAGTGGGTTAAAAGAGAAATGTGGTAGCGAATGGAATTTGGAGAATGAATCAAGCCCATAGTCTGCAACATTCATTCCACAAAGAAAACTAACCTACAATCAAATCTAACAAGTCCCAGATCAACGGTCGGGATGTGAGGGAGAGCAAAACAATCCAAAAAAAATATTTAAATGTTTTGTTGATTGTGAAAATTGGTTGTGACCTGTAACATGACACGCCCATGCGAAGTTAAGGAACCACCGCTTCAACTCTCCAATAAATTCGAATCTCTAATGGAGTGGTTACATAATGGATTGCCACCATGTAAGTACAACATTAGTGGGTTAAAAGAGAAATGTGGTAGCGAATGGAATTTGGAGAATGAATCAAGCCCATAGTCTGCAACATTCATTCCACAAAGAAAACTAACCTACAATCAAATCTAACAATAAGAAAATAATTATAATGACTAATCTCAGAGAAAAAAAATAATAATAAAAGTGAGTTATGTTGTTACCTTACATAGCAAGATGTCTCCAACAATGTCTTACTGAAAATTGACTATGTTGTAGCTAGCGCGAGGACAGTACCTAAGGGTTTCTAAAAGAATAAAAATGCAAAGGTGGAAATTAACAATAGTAGCATCGAGGAAGATCATTAATTAAATTTCGCCATGCAGATTATAGATAACCACTCTGAGAACAAAACAAATCTGTAAAAAGGAAAATGTAATTGTTAAAAGAAAACCCTAGCGAACGAGAGATAGGGAGCAAGCATATTGATAAAAAAATCAACAAGGGTGTCAAGTGCTTGTGAGGGAGAGAATGGAAGCTGAAAGGGCAACGGAAAGCACTCTATTAGGGTTTAGTCACAGTGTCTATGCTTACCTTCCAGAGAGAAAAAAAGCAAATGAGTTGGGTCGCGACGGAAGGGAGAGGGGTAGTTACCCCATAACTGCTTTATCACACATTCCAGCCATCCGATTGAAACTGTTGAAGATCAACGGTGTCTAGCCATACACATGTTAGAGTCAAAGTTGATCACTTGTTCATCCAATCCCATAATAAGTGGGAACATGAAAGCTTGCTAAAATTTTTGTTTACTAACCATGGAAAAACCTAGATCAGTACCCTCGATGCATAATATATATATATATATATATGTTTTTTTATAAAACATTACCACAACCTAAGTGAATATGCTAGAGAATTTGTTGTGTACTCGTTAAAAGATTTAATGACCAGTTAGATTATGTTAAAATGGTCTGTAAGAATATATATATATATAGATACATACAGAGATATATATTAACTTGTGTTAAGTTTTATAGTCGCAAATTCTTTGAATTATAACTCTTATGGTGGTGAATTCTGAGTTTTATAGACTCATTTATGCATATTACCATCAATTTATCATTTGGTTATAATCCCAAATTGTGAAATGGCACTTTGACTTGCAATGCTTCACCTCTTAACATGGCACATAATCAAATATCGCTTATCTACCCAAACACCTTTTATAATTTAGTCGAATATCGTTTATGTGCCGACACAATTTTTATTAATAAATTATTAATTACTAACGAGTTTATTTTGAAATATCTACGGGCGTATTTTTAATATATAATTGTCAATGCTTATGTTTCTAGGAAGAATTTAAATGGTTTAAGCATGCCGTTTTCTTTAAAAGTGTTCCGTGCTACATTTACTTGGAAAGGTATTTTCTGTAGAGTTTGTTTTCTAACGTGTTAAAGTGCTGCACTTTTTTATTAGTTAGTGGTTATAACTCAAATTTGAAGACGATTACGATCGCATATATTGCGATTAAATCTATGTTTATATAAAGTTTAGTTGATAGATGTTTTGGGTTTTTTTAATTATATTGTATTAATTGTGTTGAATTTTGTTGAGAATTTTTTAAATAAATATTAAAGTTGTATCATTTGTAAAATTAAAATGCTTTGATATATTTATAAAAAAATCGAGATACAATCGTGTATAGAATTTTATATATTAAAAACAATTTTAAATTAAAAAAGCACAATTTCACCTGAATTTGTATTTTATAATTCTTAAAACAAAAACTATATTACCTTAAAAAAAAATATTAGTTCACATATGCATATTCTTATTCATCCCTAGGAAAAATGTGCGCATTATTTATTCGTTAATTGTTTATGATTTTCTTTTTAAATTGCGCATTATGCACGTGGCATTAATTTATTGTTTTAAATTTTCTGTTGGATATTTGTTTGCAATTTTATTCTTTTTGCTTGACATTAGGTTAGCACTAAGTACTCGTCTCACTACATTTCCACTAATAAATAATTGTAGCAATAAATACTCGGTAATAAATAATTTATCTACGAAGCTATAATAGCGTGATATGCTTAGGGACTAATTGTGACATGGAATTTGATGTACTTTGAAAATATGTAATATAAAGGTAAAAAGTTAGAGGTGCAATAATTTAGGGTGCAGAATGTTAGACACCATATACATGGGAATTAAACAATATATAATTAGCATGAGATTTTGATGTGTTTAATCAATACTGATCCAATTTTAATTCTATTTAGTATTATAAATTTAAATTTAATGGTCGAAGATTAGATAACGACTTTGATATTAAAGAGATTTTATAATAATAAGTTTTTATTCATATAATTTTGGAAACAAAATTTCTTAAAAAAAATTAAAATAAAAATTTTGCGTTTACTTTACATTTAAATAAATATTTTATTATAGAAAATTACTATAGCATTCTGAAATATATTGAACTCGCATATATATCTTCTGTTCTGGGCATTCTCGCATTCATATATCTTCGGTTCTCGCATATATATCTAGCACTCGCATTCTGAACTCGAGTAACTCGCATTCTAAACTCGCATATATAATAAATTCAATTTATTAAACTCGCATTCTGAAATATATTGAACTCGCATATATATCTTCGGTTCTCGCATTCATATATCCATATATATCTTCGGTTCTCGCATTCATATATCTTCGGTTCTCGCATATATATCCAGCACTCGCATTCTGAACTCGAGTAACTCGCATTCTGAACTCGCATATATATCCAGCACTCGCATATATATCTTCGGTTCTGGGCATTCTGAAATATATTGAACTCGCATATATATCTTCTGTTCTGGGCATTCTGAAATATATCTTCGGTTCTCGCATATATATCCAGCACTCGCATTCTGAACTCGAGTAACTCGCATTCTGAACTCGCATATATAATAAATTCAATTTATTAAACTCGCATTCTAATCCTTGCTCCAGGTCTGGGCATTCTAATCCTCGCATTTGAACTCGGCTGTGAGGTAGATCATAAATCCATTACATTAAATCCATCCAGCATTTTTAAACTCGCATTCTATCGCAGATTATATATCCAGCATTTGAACTCGGCTCTGAGGCAGATCATAAATCCATTATATTAAATCCATCCAGCATTTTTAACTCGCATTTGAACTCGCATTCTATCATTCTAATCCTCGCTCCGGTTCTGGACATTCTAATCCTTGCATATTTTCATATTTGAACGCAAGGGATTTGAGGCTTCGGTTCTGAGGCATATATCTCTTCGGTGCTCTCATATTTGAATGCAAGGCTCTGTTCCGAGGCATTATACTAGCATATTAGAACTCTGTGAGCATATCTGAACCCTGTGAGCATATTTGAATGCAAGGCTCTGTTCCGAGGCATTATACTAGCATATTAGAACTCTGTGAGCATATCTGAACCCTGTGAGCATATATTCTGAGGCATTCTCTCATATTTGAACGAAAGTGATTTGAGGCTCCGATTCTGAGGCTCGCAGTCAAACATTATATATATCTCCGATATACCTTCCGCACTCCTCGCTCTGGTTCTGAACTCACATATCTTTGGTCTGCGGGCTACGGTGGACACGGACGATCTGCAGTCAGGTTTGCTAGTACCAGGTGCACACATTCCTTACCTCTTTCTTTTCTAATACATATTTGCTCATATAATTTCAAGTATGAATATTTCACCACAGTTACCAAAGATTACCAAGGGCAGACCTAGCACAGTTACTCTACAAGGCCTCTATGAGTATATAGAGTCTTTAGAGAAACGTAGAGAAGAAAGAGAAGCCAAGTTACAAAAAGAGTTAGAAGCCGTGCTGGAAAATAAATTTGCATCTCTTGAAAACACTATCCAAAAACAAATAGAAAATAAAATAGAACTACTGGAGAATAAAATGGAGGCAATGGAGACTAGATTGCATGTTATAGAAAAACAAAACCAAGATACTAACCAACCATCCCAGCAAGGAGACGCTGATACCTTAGAGGGTCTTAAAATGAAAGACATGATTAAAGAATTAGAAGAAAAAGTTAATAGCCGCCTCACCCTAAATAGTGCGGTAGATAAGTTAGATATTAAACCAATTAAAGACGAAATGAAAAAATTAATAGAATTAGACCACGAACGTAACAAAAGGACCTTAAACCTTATAATCTTCGGTTTAAAAGAGGAAGAAGATGAGGATACTTTAGCCTTAGTCCAGACAGAATTACATAATAGATTACAAATTGAAACAGTGTGTCTCACAGAAGCAACAAGGTTGGGGAAATTAACCGAGAATAAAGGAAGATTAATCCGCATAAAGGTGAGCTCTACTGATCATAAGCACAACATACTTAGTAAAACCTCAAGTCTAAAAGGAACGGGAATATTCATAAATGAAGATCTCATTCCAGAAGATCAAGCAGAATTAAGAAAGGAGGTTCAAAAGGTAAAAGAAGCTAGAAAGGAAGGAAAATGGACAATAATCAGAAATAGAAAAGCCTTTATTCGAGACAAAAACCAAAAAGATAGTAATCAATAGCAATTAAACATGCTCCGGATCCTTTCTTCGAACTGTCGGGGCTTCCCATGGAACAAAGGCCCCAAGCTAAGTTGGATCTCAAATGATGTTGATATTATTTTGCTTGTTGAAACTTGGGAGCACGAAGAATCTAAGGTCCCTAACATGGATGGCTTTACGCTATGGTCTACGTGGAACAAGCGATCCTCCCATAGAGGCATTGGGGGAATAGCTTGTTACATTAAGAAGAACATCTCCCCCGATGTTAGGATTTATAAAAACGACCCTTACAACCAATTTAATTGGATACAGATCAGAGACATTAATAATAAAAAGTCCGACATAGCAATATGTTATTCCCCCCCCATTAATTCTAACTTCTATAAGAAGAAGAATCTAGATAAAACTAACCCTTACAAAAGTTTAGAGAACGATATTTCTAGCCTAAGGAATGATGGTAATATCCTTTTAATAGGTGACTTCAATGCTCGAACTTCAAACAACCAAGCTATTATTTTAAGCAATCGTTCCAACCCTAATCCTCTTTGGTTAGACGAAGACCCTACCCTGGCTAGTAGGTACAAAAGGAGCTCTGAAGACCTCGGGGAAAATTTGTTTGGGTCAAAGCTAGTCAAGCTCTGTAGTGCTCAGGATCTCATAATTTGCAGCGGTCTAAAAAAGTGGCCCAATTCCAGCAAGATGACCTGCATCCATGGTCTTGGTAGTAGCGTGGTAGACTACGTTATTTCCGATCTTCCATTATACAATGAAATGATAAACTTTGACATCTTAAACGACCACGAGCCTGAATCCGATCATAGGCCTTTACTTATAACCCTCAATTTTGTCATGCATAGAGTTCCCATAGAAAATAATACTTACAACCAAAAGAACTTAATATTTGATAAAAATAAAAAGGACCTCTTTCTAAATGAATTAAAAACTAATTTGCCTCCTTTATCTAGTATAGACAACATAGAAGACCTATATCATAATTTTACTACAACCCTCTCATACTCTATTAAAAAGTTCTCAATTGAAGTGTCAAATAATAAAAGAAATAGCAAAACCAATCCTTGGTATGACAAAGATTGTAAAAATGTGAGGAGAGCAATTAAGGAAGCTGTTGTTGATTCTCTTAAAATGGACAAGATAAGAATATACAAAGCCCTAATTAAAAGGAAAAAGAGGCAGTACATTCGTCAAAGACAAGAGAATCTCTTACACCTCTCTAAGGTAGCTCCTAAGAAATTTTGGAGGCAGATTCTGACTAGGAAGACTAAGGATAATAATAAAATTGCTCTTCACGATTGGAATTCTTATCTTAAAAAGCTTTATGAATCTCCTAATGTCATGGATAATTTGGAAACCCTGCTCACAACGAAAGAAGTCTTCTCTTTAGAAGACATTAAGTTTGGGGTTAATCGCCTCGCGAATGGGAAAGCTAAGGACATTGAAGGTTACCAGGCAGAAATCTTAAAAATTGGAGGCCCTGTCCTCATCCCCCACATCCACAAGCCTTTCAACCAAGCTGTTAAGCAAGGGTTCCCTAAACCTTGGACTGAGAGCCTCATTATCCCTATTTTTAAAAGTGGAGATACAAATAACCCCTCTAATTATCGGACAATTATGATCAGCCCTCTCTTAGCCAAGTTGTATGGTAGTATTCTGGAAAAAAAGTTAAGCATGTGGCTTGAAAGTGAAGGTAAACGGGCTAAAGGCCAAGCAGGTTTCAGAAGGCATCACTCAACAATAGACCACCTTGTTACGCTTAGGATCATTGCGGAGGAATGTCGTAATGATAAATCCAATTTATTTTGCTGCTTTGTAGACTTTAGAAAGGCTTTCGATACGGTTCCTAGATACAACCTTTGGAATAGGTTAGAAGAGCTAAAGGTTCCTCTTGAGTTGAGAGCTGCTGCTATAAGGCTATACGAGAATGTAATTGCCAAGCTAAAGAACAATGAGGGGTGGTCAAAAGATATTAAGTGTAACATCGGAGTTAAACAAGGTTGCCCCCTCTCCCCTACCCTATTTGGCATTTACATCGATAAGCTCGAAGGTTATTTAGAATAAGCAGGATGTGGTGGCACAATCTTAGCTGGGATAGTCGTTATCCTTCTTCTCTATGCTGACGATATTGTTCTTTTGGCAAGGTGCCCTTCTGATCTTGATAAGCAACTCAAGCTTCTTAAGGATTTCTGCTCTACCATGGGTATGACTGTTTACACTAACAAAACAAAAGTTATGATTATCAAATCCAAGAAGGACACTTGCGCTAATTTTATGTATGACAATAATAACTTGGAGGAAGTGTATTCTTACAAGTACCTAGGAATTGATATCCATCACAAGCTCAACTGGAACCATAGCATTGAGAAAAGGATCAATGGGGGATGGAAAGCTTATTTTGGTCTTGAAAATAATTGTAAAACAGCAAACCTCGTAATGTGGGATAAAAAGAAGTTCCTCTTTGAAACTTTAGTCATCCCTGTTATCTTATATGGCTGTGAAGTTTGGGGCTGCAGCATCTCCAGAGAATCATGGAGAAAGATTGAGCAAATCCAGAAGCATTTTATAATTTATAACCTAAAAATTAAAAGTAATACACCCTATCCTATTCTCCTTATAGAAGCAGGTCTTTCTCCTATTGAGAGCCTAGCTATGCTCAGGTTTCTGGTGTACAAGCACAAGCTCAATAACATAGACAATCATAGACTTCCTAAGCTAGCTTTAAATTCCAGCCAAAACCACCTAAGGCTTAACCGAGGATAGCATAAGGACACAAGGGCCTGGTTAAACTATTGGGAGATCAATGAGAATGATGCTTTGCAAAACATAAATAACATTAAAGATATTGTTACTTCTAAGTTCAAAGAAAAATTGTGGTGTGAGAAAGATTTAGCGTCTAAAAGAAAATTAAGTTATTATAAGAAGGTCATCAACCCCACCCTTGAAGATCAAAAGTATCTCTATATTTTAACTAGCTCAAAGAAGAAAATTAATATAGCAAAGATTAGAACGAATTCTCATGAGCTCCATAGTGAAACTGGCCGCTGGGCAGTTCCTAAAACGCCATGGATAGAAAGGATCTGCCATATTTGTGAGAATAGGAGCATCGAGGATGAAAACCACTTCCTCTTAGAGTGCCCTGCATACAACCACATTAGATCTCAATTTCACAACCTTTGTTACAATACTGACCTTCCTAGCCTTTTACAATGCCAAAATTATAGTGAACTCGGGAGGCTTCTCTCCAAGCTTTTTGAGCATAGGAATAAAATCTTAAATCAAAATAAATAATTTGTCTTTTTAGGTCCGATAGATCATTATTTGGTCTCAGCGGACGTTAACCATCATCATCATCATCATCATACATATTAAGTAATAGATATTAAATTAATTAATAAGTTATTAATAATTAATAATTGATTATTCATAATTATTTAATTATTATTACTTATTATTATTGATTAATTAATTAATTTCTATAATTATAATTATTAACTATTATTAACAATTAATAAATTAATATTATAATAATTAATTTAATTAATATTAAAATATTTAATATTAATTATTATAAGTATAATTATTATAATTATAATTATAATTAATCATAATTGTATTTAATTATTTGTTATAAATAATTAATTTATTAATTATTATTATAACTAATTAATTATTATTAATAATTAATTAAATTTTATTAACTATTGATTAATTTTTAATTTTTAATTAATTAATAAAAAATAATAATACTTATTTATTATTTAATAATTATATGATTATTAATAATTAATAATTAATAATGAATAAATGAATTATTCATTTTTTTAAACCCTTTCGTCTTATAAATATTAGCCATAATTATTTACCCTTTCGGCATATAATAATATTAATTTCTTGGGTTTATTGTTATTCCCTTAGGTTCATAATCTCTTGGGTTTTTAGTTTTAATCCCTTGAGTTTGTTATTCCTTTGGGTCTATAATATCAATCACTAGGGATTATTGATCTAAGGGTTCAACCATGGTCCAACATGGTCCAACATGGCATTGTGGCAAAGATTGTCTCAATATGAAAATCAACCATGGTCAACCATGTTTATTTAAGGGTTTATAATATTTATCTCAAGGTTTATATATCTTGGGTTTGTATTATTCTCTCCGATTTAATATTATGTGCTTGGGTTTTTAGTATTAATCCCTTGGGTTTATAATATCAATCATGGTCAACCATGATTGATCATGGTCACCCATGGTCAATCATGGTCAACCATGGTACAACGTCACATTGTCTCAAAGATTGTCTCAATATGAAAATCAATCATGTTCAAGAACAATCAACAATGGTCCAACATCGAATCATGACAACGATTCTCTTGATATGAAAGTCAACCATGGTCAACCATTTTTATTTTATGGTTTATATTATTTATCTTAGGGTTTTATACTTATAATATTAATCCCTTGGGTTATATTATCCCTTTGGGGTTCATAATCCCTTGGGGTCTTAGTATTAATCGCTTTGGGGTTTTAGATTTAATCCCTTGGGTTTATTATTCCCTCAGTTTTATAATATCAATCATGGTCAACCATGTTTTATAAAATCAATCATAGTCAACCATAGTCCAGTGTCACGTTGTGGCAAAGATTGTCTAAATATGGAAATCAACCATGGTCAACCATGGTCCAGCATCGCAGCGTGACAAATATTGTCTTGATATCAAAATCAATCATGGTCAAGCATTGCCAACTATGGTCAAACTTCACATTATGATAAGGATTGTCTCAATATGAATACCAAACATAGTCGTCCATGTTTATTTTAGGGTTTGTAATATTTATCTTAGGTTTTATGTACATTGGGTTTACAAATTAATCCCTTCAATTTAATATTATTCCCTTGGGTTTATAATATCAGTCATGGTCAATTATGGTCAATCATGTCCAACGTTGGTTAATCATTGTTAACCATGGCCAACCATGGTCAACCATGTTTAATCATGGTCAACCATGGTCAACCTTGGTAGACCATGTTTTGTAAAATCAATCATGGTCCAATGTCACATTGTGACAAGGATTGTATCAATATTTAAATCAACCATGGGGAATCATCATCAACCAAGTTTATCTTAGGGTTTACAATATTTATCTTAGGTTTTATATACATTTGGTTTATAATATTAATCCCTTGGGTTTAATATTATTCCCTTGGGGTTTGGTATTAATCCCTTGGGTTTATTAATTTAAAAGTTCAATTATGGTCAACCATGGTACAACGTTACATTGCAACAAAAAATGTCTCAATATGAAAATCAACCATGGTCAACCATGTTTATTTAAGGGTTTATAATATTTATCTTTGGTTTATATACCATGTGTTTATGTTATTCCCTCAGGTTTAATATTATTCCTTTGGGTTTATAATCCCTTAGGTTTTTAATATTAATCCCTTGGGTTTATCATATTTATCATGGCCAACCATGATCAATGAATGTAAACCATAGTCAATAATGGTCAAACATGGTCAACCATGGTCAACCATGGTCAACCATGGCTAACCATGGTCCAACGTCACATTGTGAAAAATATTGTCTCTATACGAAAAGCAATCTTGGTCAACAATGGTCCAACATCGCATTGAGATAAAGATATACTCAATATTAAAATCAATCTTGGTCAACTATGGTAGAACATCGTGTTGTGACAAGGATTGTCTCAATATGAAAATCAATCATGATCAACAATAGTTAACATTGTTTATTTTTGGGTTTATAATATTTATCTTACGATTTATATACCGTGGGTTTATAATACTAAACCCTTGGGTTCATAATCGCTTGGGTTTTTAGTATTAATCTTCTGGTTTTATTATTCCCTTGGGTTATTAATGGAAGGGTTCATATTCCTAGGGGTTAAAATTATTTACTTTGGTTTATAATATCAACCCCCTAGGTTTATTAATCTAAGGGTTCATATTCCTATGCTTTAATATTATTCCCTCGGTTTAATATTATTTCCTTGGGTTTATAGTACTAATCCCATGTGTATATTATTCCTTTGAGTTTGTAATATCATGGTAAACCATGGTCAATCATGGTCAAACAAGGTCAAACATGTTTTGTAGAATCAATCATGGTCAACCATGTTCCAATGCCACATTGTGACAAAGATTGTCTCAATATAAAAATCAACCATGGTCAACTATTGTCATCCATTGTCAACCATGGTCCCATATCACATTGTCAAAAATATTGTCTCAATATGAAAATCAATCATTAACAACCATGGTCAATCATGACCAACCGTGGTCAATGACCATGGTCACATTGTTACAAATATTGTCTCATGGTCCAACATCACACTGTGAAAGCCATGGTCAACCATGGTCCAGTGTCGAACTATGACATAGATTATCTCAATATGAAAATAAGCCATGGTAAACCATTTTTTTTTAGGGTTTATAATATTTATCTTCTGGTATATATACCTTAGCTTCACAATCTTAATCTGTTGGGTTTAATATAAATCTCTTTGGATTTAGTATTAATCACTTAGGCTTATCAATGTCTTGAGTTTATAATATTAATCCCTTGGGTTTATTAATCTAAGTGTTTATATTCCTATGGCATAACATTATTGATAAGGTTTATAATATCATTCCTAGGGTTTAATATAAATCCATTAGGTTTATAATCCATTGGTTTTTCAATATAAATTATATGACTTTATAATATAAATAATCTCTTACGTTTATAATACTAATCTCAAGGGTTTGTAATATTAATCCCTTAGGTTTACTAATCCTTTTGGTTTATAATATTAATCCCTTAGCCTTATAATATTAATCATTTGTGTTTAATTTAATTTGTTGGAGTTTATAATGTCTTGAGTTTCTAATATTAATATTCCCTTTAGTTGATAATATCATGGTCCAACGTCACACTGTGGAAAGTATTGTCTCAATATGAAAATCAACCTTAGTCAACCATGGTCCAACATCACATTGTGATAAAGATTGTCTCAATATTAAAATCAATCTTGGTCAACCATAGACAACGATTGTCCAACATCGCATTATGACAAGGATTGTCTCAATATGAAAATCAACCATGGCTAACTATGGTCAGCATTGTTTTTTTTAGGGTTTATAATATTTATCTTACGGTTTATAAAGCTTGGGTTTATAATATTAATCCCTTGGGTTTATTATTCCCTTGGTCCTATAATATCAATCGCTTGGTTTTATTAATCTAAGGGTTCATATTCCTAGGGTTTAATATTATTTCTTCAGGTTTATAATATCAATCCCTCAGGTTTATTAATCTAAGGGTTTGTATTCCTTGGCCTTAATATTATTCTCGTGTGTTTAGTATTATTTATTAGGGTTTATCATCCCTTAGGTTTTTAGTATTAATCCCTTGGGTTTATTATCCCCTTGGGTTTATAATATTATGGTCAGCCATGTTTTGTAAAATCAATCATGGTCAACCATGGTCCAACGTCGCATTGTGATAAAGATTGTCTTAATATGAAGATCAACCGTGGTCAACTATTGTCAATCATGATCCCATGTTGCATTGTGACAAAGATTTTCTCAATACGAAAATCAATCATGGACAACCATGGTCAATCATGGTCAACCATGGTCAATAACCATGGCCAGATTTTGACAAAGATTTTCTCATGGTCCAACATCAAATTGTGACAACCATGGTCAAACATGGCATTGTGACAAAGATCTTCTCAATATGAAAATCAACCTTTGTCAACCATGGTCCATCATCGCATTTTGACAAATATTCTCTCAATATGAAAATCAATCATGGTCAACCGAGGTCAACCATGGCCCAGCGTCACAATATGACATAGATTGTCTCAATATGAAAATCAACCATGGTTAACCCCATTTGTTTTAGAGTTTATAATATTTATCTTCTGGTATATATACCTTGGCTTTACAATATTAATTCGTTGGGTTTAATATTATCCTCTTTGGTTTTAGTATTAATCACTTGGGTTTATAATATCAATCCCTTAGGTTTATATTCATGTGGTATAATATTATTCATAGGGTATATAATATCATTCCTAGGGTTTGATATAAATCCGTTGGGATTTTAATATAAATTCCATGGGTTTATAATGTCTTGAGTTTCTAATATTAATAATCCCTTTGGTTGATAATATCATGGTCCAATGTCATATTTTGACAAGGATTGTCTGAGTATGAAAATCAACCATGGTCAAGAATGGCCAACCATGCTTTATAAAATCAATCATGGTCAACCATGGTCAACCATTGCCAACCATGGTCCAACATCACATTGTGAAAAATACATTCTATATGAAAATCAACCTTCGTCAACCATGGTCCAATGTCGCATTGTGATAAAGATTGTCTCTATATTAAAATCAATCTTGGCTAACCATGGACAACCATGGTCTAATGCTGCATTGTGACAAGGATTGTCTTGATATGAAAATCAATCATGGTCAACTATGGTCAACATTGTTTATTTTAGGTTTTATAAAATTTATCTTACATTTTAAATACCTTGGGTTTATAATATTAATCCCTTGGATTCAGTGTTATTCCCTTGGGTTAATAATCACTTGGGTTCATAGTATTAATATTTTGAGTTTATTATTCACTTGGGTCTATAATATCAATCCCTTCGGTTTATTAATCTAAGGGTTCATATTCCTAGGGTTTAATATTATTTCCTCGGGTTTATTAATCTAAGGGTTCATTTTTCTAGGCTTTAATATTTTTCCCTTGGGTTTAATATTAATTCCTTGTGTTTATCATCCCTTGGGCTTTTAGTATTAATCCATTGGGTTTATAATATCATGGTCAACCATGATTTTTAAAATCAATCATGATCAACCACGGTCCAACGTCGCATTGTGACAAAGATTGTCTCAATATGAAAATAAGAAATTGTCAACCATTGTCAACCATGGTACCATGTTGCATTGTGAAAAAGATTGTCTCAATATAAAAATCAATCATGGACAATCATGGTCAATCATGATCAACCATGGTCACATTGTAACAAAGATTGTCTCATGGTCCAACATCACATTGTGACAACCATGGTCAACCATGCTCTAGCATTGTATTGTTACAAAGATTGTCTTAATATAAAAATCAACCTTGGTCAACCATGGTCCAACATTGCATTGTGACAAATATTCTCTCAATATGAGAATCAATCATGATCAACCGTGGACAACCATGGTCCAATGTCGCATTATGACATAGATTGTCTCAATATGAAAATTAACCATGGTCAATCATGTTTGTTTTAGGGATTATTTATCTTTGAGTATATATACCTTGGCTTTAATATATATATATATATATATATATATATATATATATATATATATATATATATATATATATACGTATACATACATATACATATATATATTTTTTACGTTGTGGTTCATGGACACCTTGGTCAAGGGGTGGTGCTACGTCCACAGAAAAAACTGGGTTGATCGACCCCGAAGGGAATCCAGCCCCGAAGCCAACTAGCAAGGCCTGACCCCAAGGGCTTTGGGGAGATTGGACCCTATGACCTCCCGATGGCAAGGCACTGATTTTGACCAACTAAGCTAACCCTTGGGGCTCTTGACTTTACAATATTAATCTGTTCGGTTTAATATTATTCTCTTCGGTTTTAGTATTAATCCCTTAGGTTTATTAGTTCCTTGCATTTATAATATAAATCCATTGGGTTTATTAATCTAAGGGTTTATATTACTATGGTATAATATTACTGATAGAGTTTATAATATCATTCCTAGCGTTTAATATAAATTCATTGGGTTTATAATATAAATTCCATGGGTTCATAATATTAATAATTGCTTACGTTTATAATATTAATCCTCAGGTTTTATAATATTAATCCCTTGTGTTCTCAATATTAATCTCGTGGGTTCTTAATATCAGCCTTTTGGGTTTATTGATCTGTTTGGTTTATAATATTAATCCCTTAACCTTACAATGTTAATCATTTGTGTTTATTTTAATTTGTTGGGGTTTATAATGTCTTGAGTTTCTAATATTAATAATCATTTTGGTTGATAATATCAATATTATTATATCAATAATATTATCATATTATTATAAGATAATAATAATTATTATAAATTTTCATTATAATTGTTATAATTATTATCATATTTATATTATAATAATACTCATATTTTATAATATACTTATTATTTTTGTGTTATTATTATATTTTATATTTATTAATATCAGTAATAATATTAACATTAAATCCATATCCATTGATTCTTATCGTCATATATCAACCACATTTAATAATGTGGTTGTGCATGTGATTGGTATATGCCTATCATGGTACATCAACCACATTTATTAATATAGTTGCAATATGAAATTCAATTAACAACATTTATATTAATATTCGATTAACAATATCACTAATAATAATAATAATAATTTGTTATTTATTATTATTATTTATTAATTAAAAATAGTAATATTAATATTAATTATTAATAATAATCATCATAATCATAATTATATGTCTTCTGCATATATCAACCACATTTACTAATGTAATTGCGCTAGTTTACATTATATAAAGCTCTAAAATTTTTACAATTTCCAAACTAAAATATCAAAATAAACATCTTTATTCTTATACAAAATTTGTTAACTTTGTTCAATACTATATACCCTAATATAAAAACTAGTAACACCAATAAAATTTAACAAAGATATAAAACGAGTAACATCATCCAAATCCATACTTATTTGCTTTATTTCTTGGTTTATAATTACCATCTCCGAATCAAACTAATAAGAAAAAAAAATTGTTTTTAGATTCTCCTTTAGCTATGGAATGGTCACCTCTACACAAATAAGGAGCCAAAGTTTTTAATAATATTATATCCCGCTTCTATAGCAGGTAGCATCATCCAAATCTATGCTTCTTTGTTTTTTTCTTGGTTTATAATTACCATCTCCAAATCAAACTAATACCAAAAAATGATTTCACGTGTAGATTTTCCTTTAGCTATGGAATGGTCACCTCTATACAAGTAAGGAGCCAAGTTTTTAATAAGATTATGCCCTGCTTGTCTAACAAGTAGCATCACCCAAATCTGTGCTTAAAGCATAAGGAGCCAAGTTTTTAATAAGATTATATCCCGCTTCTGTAACATATAGCATCACCCAAATCTATGCTTATTTGCTTTATTTCTTGGTTTATAATTACCATCTCGAAATAGTTAAAAATAATGGAGAAATGGTTATATGGTTGTAACGTATCTCCTTAGTTTAGGATTAGTTCCTGGAGTTTAGGAGGTTGTTTACAACTACCTATTTTTCAGTGATGTATTTAATATTGTAATATTCATTTGATGTAATGTAGAGTGAATGATAGTGAGAGTCTCCTCTTTGTTTGAGTGCAGTCTCCCAGGTGGCATACACACCTGTGAGCTGCAACTCCTTCATTTAATTCAAAGTGTTATTTTTATCTTGGTATCAGAGCTTTGGATAGAGATAGCCTCAATTTTTTTTTAGGGATGTATCATTAGTTACATTTATGTAGTGGTAGGAGTGCATGTAAATGTGTCTGTGTGATCAGGTGGAATTGCAGTAACACCTGGAGCGAAGGGTCTCAGATGACTGATCATCTCTGAGCCGAAGAAAGGGTTGAGCATTTGGCGTGGATTTTTTGAAGACAGTCACGCCAATCTAGAACAAAACAGAAAGGCGCAATTTTTTAAAGAACAGAAGCACCCATTGGCATGGGTTTGGGGTTGATAAGCGTGCCAACGAAATTATAACTAAATTGGCACGGATCCGTGGCTGTTAAGCGCGCCAATTTCCTTGGACACTGTGAATTTTTCTTTTCTGTAATTGGCGTGGATTTGTAGCTGTTCAGAGCGCCATAGAGCCAACCTCTTTCTCTCTGGAAATCTGCAATTTGTTGCAGATTAGAGTTGCCCGGTGGTGGCACGTGGAGATTTCTGCTTGGTGGTAGCAGATTTGATTTGCCCGGTGGTGGCGAATTGAGGTTCCTTGATCTGCTCAGATCGGACCTGCCCGGTGGTGGCAAATTGGGGTTCCGTGATCTGCTCAGAGGTAGCAGATCGGACATGCCCGGTGGTGGCGAATCAGAGCTCTGTGATCTGCTCGGTGGAAGCAGATCGATTTTTTGCCCGGTGGTGGCGCAGTGCAGCTCCTTGATCTGTTCGGTGGAAGCAGATCGCCTTTGCCGGATGGTGGCGTGTTGGAGCTTGCTTGTTGATCTGTTTAGTGGTAGCAGATCGGTTTTGCCCGGTGGTGGCACAGTGAAGTCCCTGATCTGTTCAGTGGCAGCAGATCGGACTTGCCCGGTGGTGGCACAGTGAAGTTCCTGCTCTGTTCGGTGGAAGAAGATCAGACTTGCCGGGTGGTGGCCGATTGGAGTGTTCAGTTGGGCGAAAATGAACAACAGTATAGAATCATGCCTCCACGAGTCTGACAAACTCGATGGAACAAATTTCTCCAACTGGAAATTCAAAATGCAAACTTTGCTGGAGAGCGTAAATGCATGGGCGATCGTTGAGGGAAATGAGCCGAAATTTGGAACAGCGACCCAAGAACAAGATTGGGATAAAAGCAAAACGAAAGCAAAAGTTATACTGAAGATGTCCGTTAAGGACAATATTATCCCACATATCAGAGATTCCAAGTCAGCCGCTGATATATGGACAACGATTAAGAGCCTATATGAGACTCAGAATACAAATCATGTTCTGGCACTTAAGGGAAAGTTGTTTGCATTGAATATGGACGAGAATGAGTCCATTGGTGGATTCATGGCCAGATTCAAGGATCTGAGAGATAAACTGGGAGCTATTGGAGAAAAGGTGTCCGACTCAGATCTAGTTACACTCACATTGAATAGAATGACTGATGAATACTAGACATTCATCACAGGACTGTCAGCGAGGGAGAAAGCCCCTTCATTTGATGAGATGACAACAATTCTTCTCCAGGAGGAGGAGAAAAGCCAGAATCTGAAAACTCAGAGCAATGACCTAGCTCTGATGGCGAAGAGGCGACAGTACAGAGGAAAGTAGCACCAGCACCAACATCAGCACGAGCAACCACAACAGCAACAGCAGAAGGGGGCCAGCTCTTTTCAAAAGAGACCATTCAGAGGTATGACTGATAATTATGTTAAGAGATGTTTTTATTGTGGGAAACCTAGTCATCAGATTAAAGAATGCTATAAGAGGTAGGCGGATGAAAGAAAAGGCAAACAGAGGAAACATCAAGGCTGTTTTGCTGGAGAAGAGGAGGACCACATCCATGATCTTCGACTATTCACAGTCGATTGTGCTCTTTCAGCATCAAAGGGAGATGAGGATGACATATGGTATGTCGACTCTGGCGCATCCTCACACATGACCAGTAAGAAGGACTATTTTGAATCTCTTGAAGAATCTGCATGTGGATCAAAAATTTATCTAGGAGATGACAGTGGATATGAGATCAGAGGAAGTGGAGATATTCCCGTGAAGCTACCTAGTGGCGACATTAAACATCTTAAAAATGTATTATATGTTCCAGGAATTAAGAAAAACTTGATCTCTGTCTCAATGATTACAGACTAGGACATGCAGGTGCAATTCTTTAAGAATGGTTGTGTCATTAAGGATAGCCAGATGGAAACAGTTGCAACAGGAGTGCGCGTGGGGAATTTGTACAGATTGGATGCAAAGAGTATGCCACAACAAGCAATGGTTGCATCTAGATCATCAGTCGAAAATCTCTGGCATCAGAGATTTGGACATCTCAATCTGCAAGACCTCATCTTACTTCAGAAGAAAAGTATGGTCGACGGACTCCCTGTTTTTCATAATGTCAAGCTAGAATGTGATGGATGTGCATTAGGGAAAATGCATAGAGAAGAATTCCCTTTGCATGTCAACAGAAAGGAAAGAGACATCCTAGAACTAGTGCATACAGATATTTGTGGACCTATGCAAACTAGGTCCTTAGGAGGTGCATATTATTTTCTGCTGTTTACAGATGACTGCACTAGGTTTTCATGGATGTATTTTTTAAGTAAAAGGAGTCAAGACTTTCGGTACTTTAAAGAATTCAAATCTATGATAGAGAACCAAACTGGAAAGAGGATAAAGGTTCTCTGCTCGGACCAAGGGGGGGAATACAGGTTAGGAGAGTTCATGAACTTCTACAAGCAGCATGGGATTATTCAGCAATTTACAGTGCCACACACTCCACAGTAGAATGGAGTAGCAGAACGCAAGAACAGAACTCTCGTGGAGTGCGCGAGAAGTATGATTCAAGGTAAAGGTATATCAAATGGTCTTTGGGCAGAAGCCATTAATACTGCTGTTTATTTAAAGAATAGGAGTCCTACTAAATGTCTAGGCTTCAAAACCCCCTTTGAAGCATTGTTTGGACTCAAACCAGCACTTAGTCATCTAAGAATATTTGGATCTAAAGCTTATGCTCATATACCAAAAACAAATAGAAAGAAGTTAGACCCCAAAGCCTTGAAATGTATATTTGTAGGATATGGCACAAAGTATAAGGCATACACTTTATATAATCCTATGACTCATAAAGTTTTTGCAAGCAGAGATGCTGTTTTTCATGAATAGACTGAAGATGGAAAGGAAGACTCTAATAGTGACAGCCACATTCCATTGCTGATAGAGATGAACAGTGACGAAGATGAAGAGCAGGAGCAGGGGCAAAAACAAGTGATGATAGTAGCAGATAGTGTAATAAGTGATGATGCAGGCCCAGAAAGTGCTGAAACAAATAGAGTTGAGGTAAGTCCTCTACCTAGAAGATCAGGTAGGAAGACTAGACTACCTGAAAGATTGAAAGGCTATGCTTTAATGTCAAAAATTTTAAACATTGTAGAACCTTCAAATTATGAAGAAGCAAGTAAATCAGATGAATGGAGGGCTGCAATGCATGAGGAAATTGAATCAATATATAGAAATCATACTTGGGATTTAGTTGAGTTGCCTGAAGGAAAAACCCCTATAGGTTGTAAGTGGCTATATAAACCTAAGATAAATGCAGATGGGAGTGTAGAAAAATTCAAAGCTAGACTGGTAGCAAAGGGTTATTCACAACAAGAAGGCATAGATTTCGATGACACCTTTGCCCCTGTAGCTAAACTAAATACAGTTAGAATGCTAACCTCTTTAGCAATAAAACATAAATGGAAGCTACACCAGCTAGATGTTAAGTCTGCATTTCTGAATGGAGAATTAAAGGAAGAAATTTATTTAGTACAACCTCCTGGTTTTGTGAAAAAGGGGCAGGAGCATTTAGTGTGTAAATTGCATAAGGCACTTTATGGTTTGAAACAAGCACCCAGGTCATGGTATGAGAAAATTGATTCATTTTTTATACAGCATGGTTTTCATAGGAGCCTAAACGACCCAAACCTGTATACCAAGATAAATAAACAGAGGCAAATCATTTTGATTTCTTTGTATGTGGATGACATGATTATAACAGGTAATGCAAATAATTTGATCAAAGAAATCAAGCAGCAAATGTCACAGGTATTTGAAATGAAAGACCTTGGAGATCTTTATTATTGCCTAGGTTTGGAGGTGTGGAAAGATTCTAGTCAAACTTTTCTAACTCAAGGAAAGTATGCCAGAACCATGTTGGAAAGATTCAGAATGGAACAGTGTAAAACAGCAAGAAAACCATTGCAGCAGAATCTCAAGTTAAGTAGTGATGATGGCACAAAACAGGTGGATGCAACTTTGTATAGACAGCTAGTGGGAAGTTTGATATATCTCACGACAACTAGACCTGATCTGGCATACTCTGTTAGTGTGCTAAGCCAGTTTATGTCCAAACCACTTGAAAGTCACTGGATTGCAGCAAAATTTGTGTTGAGGTACCTTAATGGTACTTGTAATTATGGTATTTTATACATTGACATTTCTGATGTTACTTTAGCAGGTTATTCAGATTCTGATTGGGCAGGTAACCTGGATGATCGAAGGTCAATCACAGGTTACGCATTTAGTATTGGATCTGAGGTTATTTCGTGGAGTAGCAAAAAGCAAAGTACTGTAGCATTATCATCAGTGAAGCTGAGTACCAGGTCTTGTGTGCAGCTACATGCGAAGCTATCTAGTTGAGGAGATTGCTTAGTGATGCAGGCCAAGGACAGAAAGAAGCAACCAGCATCAAAACTGATAACCAGAGCACAATAAAGCTTGCGTACAATCCAGTTTTCCATAAAAATACTAAACATATTGACACTTAGTTTCATTTTGTTCGAGAAAAGATACAGTCAAAAGAAATATGTGTGGAGTATTGTAATACTTGTGATAATTTAGCTGATATTTTTACTAAGCCTCTAGGGCGAGTAAAGTTTGAGTTATTTAGAGAGATGTTAGGGGTGCAGAATAACCCTTTCTCCATTAAGGGGGCGAGTTAAAAATAATGGAGAAATGGTTATATGGTTGTAACATATCTCCTTAGTTTAGGATTAGTTCCTAGAGTTTAGGAGGTTGTTTACAACTACCCATTTTTCAGTGATGTATTTAATATTGTAATATTCATTTGATGTAATGTAAAGTGAACGAGAGTGAGAGTCTCCTCTTTGTTTGAGTGCAGTTTCCCAGGTGCCGTACACACCTGTGAGCTGCAACTCCTTCATTTAATTCAAAGTGTGATTTTTATCTGAAATCAAACTAATACTATATACCCATAATATAGAAACTAGCAGTACCAATAAAATTTAACAAAGAATATAAAACCAACACTATCACCCAAATCTATGCTTATTTGCTTTATTTATTGGTTTATAATTACCATCTCCGAATCAAACTAATACAAAAAATTGATTTCGCCTTCAGATTCTCCTTTAGTATGGAATGATTTCGCCTTTAGATTCTCCTTTAGCTATGGAATGGTCACCTATGTTGTAACTTGACATTCAATATCATGAAATTTGGAACTCTCTAATACATTTTTACTTTCAAAATGTTCTACTTTGAATACAATAACGACATCTATACCTAAGTTCTAGAAACAATGCAGCCGTCACCGAAGGCATTGACGGTTGATGCTGACCTCGAAACCTTCCAGAACCGTATCACCAAGATCAGTCCAAACAAAACCCAATCAAAAGACAATATGTTTGACACCAATAAAAAATAATAATCAATTTTCATACCAGCTAAAAAAAAACTACCGACGTAGTCTTTGACACCATCTCAATATACGAAAATAGGTAGCACCATTTGTTGTTGCGTTCTATGAATGCGGTTGCTTACGTTTTATGAATGCCGTTCATGGTCTTCATTTCCATCTGTACGACCATCCACCAAAGTTATCGACAAAGAAAATAATGTACGACCATCCACCAAACATGTGCACCACACATTATCTATCGGAGTTGTCTATAATGCGACTTTTTGAGATTCCGGTGACGGAATCCGGCGGAAGAAATTGAGATGAAATCATGATTTGTTGCAGTTAAAATGGTTTTTTAACGGCATATTCTGATTCAGCACCTTGAAAAACCCCTTGGACGGTTTCATTGTGCAGAAATTAGCTATCAAACTTGGATTCGGATAAATTACAGCCGGATTTTCACCGGAAAAAATCGCCGGAAAGACTTTCAAAAAGTCGCGTTAAAGACTACTGCTTATCTCAATATCGGACGTCCTCTCAAATGACAAAATCTAAATTTAATTGAAATGCCATCGAGTCGTCGTCAAAGTCGTTAATGCTAGGTCTTTTGAGGGCAGGAAACAATCAATTTTCATCCAGGCATCTTTATCTCGATTTACCGCGCTTATATCTGATTGCTGAATATTGCGATAAGTTCAGGTATTCATTTATCCCACAACTTTTCACACACCATCTCAATGTCTGATTCCAATTTTGAGTTTCAGTAATTTTAAAAGTCACTAATCGTAAGTTATATATGTTATATATTCATAAATTAATCTTTCACTTTTTTTTACTAAGATTTTAAATTAATATTTTTAAAGTTACTTTTTAGTTATCATAAAGAACACATATTATAAAATAGCAAAAAAAACCTTCAGATATTCAATCATTCATCAATATTTTCGTTTTTAATATTTGATTGATAAATGAGTATCAATTGATCACACTAGACTTTTTTGACATAATTAATTTCTTTTTATTTGTTTCTTATGATAAATTTAAGTTAATAATTTTTATGTTATGTTTTTTTGTTTTTTTTTAATAATAAATTTGATTTGGATAACATGAGTTGTGATGAAAGTTATTTATTTTTATAGAAGAAAATAATCAAATTTCATCTCTCAAAAACTTACACCACATATTATTTCACTATAAAAATTTAAAATTGATTTCAATGACATCTAGTTATTTTTTTAGGGTATTTTTTTTCCCAGAAAACACATACCTACTCTGCATCATCAAATTAGACCATTCTCATCTCCTCTAACCAGTTCAAACCCATCCTCAAATAATCATGCAAAGTAAATGTTCAAAATAAATGTAAACTTTTGAAATCACATTTTACTTACTATAATTAGCAAATATTTTAATGCTAGAAGAAAGATTGTGTTTTCAATAATTCATTAATTTCTTTAATTTTAATGGTGGGTTGGTCAATTATGACTCACTTGTTACACAATACTTGCCTTGGAATCTAAAGATTAAAATCATATTTTTTCTAAACGACTCTTATCTTTTCCTTGACAAGGTGTACCCTTCCCCAAAATATCTTTCACGACATAAATACATCACATAGCCACCACATAACTCACTCCTAAAGAAATATCCTTGATATGGTGTACCCTTCCATGAAATACCTTTCACAACATAAATGCATCACATAACCACCAAATAACTCACACTTGAATAAATAACCTATCATCATATTGATACATACACCCTTCTATGTGTCACTTAATTAAAACTTCCCCAAAAAGTTTACACTCTGTTTGGGAAACTCCATTTGAGTCCATGTGTAGTGAACATTGTCAATTTTTGTCAACATGGAAATTTCATTCTCATAAAATTCACTCACACTAATTCAGTTTGCTTTGTTATATTTTTTTGTCATACTGCCATTATGCCTTCTTCTTTGTTATTTTGGTTATACTCTTGGATTTGTAGAAAAATAAAACAGTTAACCATAGGTTATGGATGTAAATTGTGTTGACATTGGGAGCTTATTAGTAAGATTACTTACCGAAATATCCTTAGTATCAATTTTGAGGAGCAAACAAAAGACATTAAGCAAAACTAAGGAACTCAATTCATCTATCTTTTCTTATAATTTCATATTCCTTCTCTTAGCAATACTTACATGTCAATTCATAATTATTTTATCGCATTTATAATGTTACTTGTTTCCTTCTTGATATAGTTATATCTCTGGTATGTAGTTTGATTTTTAACATTGGAATATCTATTAACCACTTATTGTGTAATGAATGCCAACCCTACTAATACAATAGATAATGGAAACAAACACATAATATAAGAATTGAATGCAAATAATTCAACAATCCACCAATCCTTTATAAGCTAGATTAAGATTATTAAAGATAATGCATAGTTTTTCTTTGTTTTACATAAGAATAATTATTGATTATATTTAAGATTTTAAAATTCCTTAAGCCTAGTCAAAGCCTCTTACTTGTATGTTATTGATTGATTTTAGATATTAACTTACACAAAATGAACATTGTTAACATAAAAACAAAAACTAAAATTGGGGTCACAACAATAATAATTAGTGATTTTGTTCATTCAATTTATGGCATTTAATCAAATATTCATTCCATTGTTCTCCAAAATGACAATACCTCTTTTCCTAAAGTCATCTTTCTCTCACACTCTTTCACATTCTTCATATTATTTCTAGCAACATTTATATCAATGACACTATACTCTGTAAATATTTTGAAAATTCACCCTCCACCATCTCACACCTCCCCACACACACATATATTCCCCTTGCCTCATACCAATCCCATGATCAAAGAATCGTATACTTTGTCAACTTTATGTTAGATGTCGAGAACAATATTTTTGATGTTGTATGACATTCTTGACTAGGAGAAGAAGAAAGTAACATAATTTTTATTATCAACAAAGACAATACAGATTATGCTATAATATTTCATTCTTTCATGCACTTTCAGTCTAAGTAAGAGATAAAGTGGATAATCAATATCCTTAATATAAATAATACACTTGACTATCTTTATGAATAATTCCTTTAGTTTTGTGCTTTCATAGAGCTGGAGAAACTCACAATCATAAAAATCTTTCCTTAAATAACAATGAAGAGATTTAATGATACCAACAAGTGATGTGCTTATAAGACTATAAGCTAAGGTGGGTCATTTTCATTAATTTTATAATATTTTGATACAGTTATCACCTTTTAATGTAGGCCTCAAGATTCACAACTTTTTTTTTTTAAATAAAGCTTAGAATGATGTAATGCTCATGATAAACTACATCATATATTATATTATATGGGTGTTTATAAAAAAATTGATTATTTAATCATATTCACAATTTTATTTTATCATTTTAACACTTTAAAATTTCTTTTAAGAAAATTTGACAAACTTTAATGGTTGTTATTTATAAAAAAAATAAATTTAAGAATACAAACTATACTCATTATTAGGTTATTTATTAAAATTTCAATTAACAAATACAATATTTTATTTAAAAATAAATATAATTTTTATTAAATTTTCAATAATTAATTGAAGCAATATTTTGTTTAAAATATTTTTGTGAAATATCTATTTAATTTATTAAAATATATTTAATCCTTTATGTTTTTAAAATAAATTGAATAAATTACATCAATCAAAAATTAATTTACAAGATATAAAGTTCAATAAAGTTCAACCAAATCAAAACTAATATTTACATGTTCTTCCGTAAAAAAATATTAATATTACTACAATCTCAAAATAAACCATCTTTATTCTTTTACGAAATTACTCAATGTTTTTTTTTTTTTTCCGAAGGTGGTAAAACCTATCAACTCAGGTGTCAAACCAACAGTGAGGACAGCCATCTCTGGCTGCTAACCGCGAATGCTGGGTTTGACTCATCACTGTTAAATAGGAAAACCACTTGATACTGTATTTCAAAAAAAAAAAAAAAACCATTTAAGTTTATCGAAAAAAATAAGAACAATAATATATCTATATATACACACATGCATGTCATCCAAATCTATGTTTGCTGGGCTATAGTTACTGTCTCCTTAACAAACTAATACAAAAGTTTGTTCCTTTTTAGATTTTCTCTTATTAAATGGCCAATAACATAATATCTGGCTAGCAAAAGCTCCATATTTTTTTTAGCAATGTGGCAATTTGAAATTTAATCCCTTAAAAATGATTAAAGATGAATGACGAATTATAGTGCAGATTTGTAACACTTTAATAGGTTTTTATTTTAAAAAATGTTTTATTGGGATACAATACTTATTTGGAAGGTTGGAATTTGATTTTCTACATAATTTTTTTGGTGAATAAAAAATTTTGAAATTGAATTTTTATTGGCAAATGTATTTTGAAATCATTAATCTGATGTTTAAATATTTAAGATCTTTGTCATAAATTTTGTTGACACCTAACCATCAGGATTGGGTGAATATAATGTAAATAAATAATAATTGATATGAACAGTAAGCGGGAGATGAAGTGAAGAGTCTCTCCCTCATGTATATAATAAAGACCAACCTTAAGGAATGTAATATACAAACCAATTTGTGTTGAGGAGTCACTGCTTGGTCTTACATGGTATCAAAGCCAGCTCCCAATATTAGCTTTTGTGTTGTAACTTCTTGTATCAGTTTTCTGCCATATTCTGTCCCTCTATTCTCTACGATATTTGGGCTCTCTGCCATACTGTCCATGTGGTATTTTTTATAACCACTGCATAATTGTATTGCTGCATAATTGTTCTGCATAATTGTATTGGTGGATAATTGTTCTGCACCCACTACATAATTGTATTGTTGCATAATTGTTTTGAACAGACTAAAGGCCATCTTCTAGTCAGGATGGAGTGTTGAACCATTGCTCATTCCATGCTGCGGAAATATGCTCATTCCATGTCGCTACGTTGAGAGCATTACTGAATTACTACGTGAATGGTGTGGCTGCTGCGTTGAGAGCATGGTGTAGTTGTTGCGTTGAGAGCATGGTGTAGCTGCTACGTTGAGAGCATTTCTGAATTACTGCGTGAATGGTGTGGCTGCTGTGTTGAGAACATGGTGTGGCTGTTGCGTTGAGAGAATTGTTGCTGGTATCCTAGACATCATTGGAGGCTTGGGTTTGTTCTTAGACCCCGAGGGCCTGTTCTTGGACCTCCGGCCTGAAAACGCTCAAATCCATATTACTAGATTTCTCATATATGCGTGCGATGAAGTGATTTCATGAAGATTTATTTAAGAGCGTGATTATAAAGTATGATCACCACACCTGCATGCGGTGAAAAGTGAACACTTTGATACCATTCATTTTTGAGAAAGGCATCCATCCATTTTTTTTGACAAGTTCCAATTACATCAGAATTCAAGTTATGATAAACGTTTGAGTAGTTGACATTCTATATAGAATACAATTTTAATCTTTGTATATTAAATAAAATTCTTACCTAATCAAGAAGGAAGAATAAGGCTGTATTATTCTGAAGCACATTTTTGCTAGCAGAAGTATATTTTTTTTTACAATACACAACTTTTTTATAGTACAAGATTTTACAATGCATTCAATCATATCCATTGTGGGAATAGTTCTCATTGGCAAGGAGAACTATCTTGAGTGGTCTCGGATGATAAAACACACCCTTATTTTCAATGAGTTGTGGAAAGGAGTGTGTGTTGGAGACGGAGACAAAGAGCCAAAATAGCCTACCTCAGACAAAGAGCTCGTCATTTGGGAAAACAAGAACATTAAAGCTTATGCATTAATCGCAGCATCTATAAATGAAGAGGTGATTTGTCATATTTTGCCATTTTCAACCGCTTTTGAAGCCTTACAAAAGCTGAAAGAACTCTATGACTCACATTCTGCACTTGAAGTTGTTCAACACATGATTAAATTCTTCACTCTTAAATTGCAAAATAATTATCCTCTTGCTTTTGCATCCGAAGTAAAATCTATAATGCATGATATCAAATCCACTAAGGTTGAATTGGATATTCCTCTTATCGGTTTTCTCAAGGCACTTTATCCTACTTACTCCAATTATCTTGAGTCATTGCAAGCAAATGGAAATCTCAAAGATATCACCTTTGACTCTCTTGTGAAAAAGTTTGCTAAAAGAGAGAAAGCTTTTGGAAAGAAGACAACCCCTAAATATTATGAAGAGGCTGTGTGCCTTGCTCATAAAGAAAAGAATCCTGCTCAAGATTCTTCTAAAGGAAGAGGTGGTCAAAGAGGAAGAGGAAGATATTTCAGAGGCAGGGGGGTAGACACTCTCAAGGAGAAAAGGCAGATTTTCACTGCATACACTGCAAAAGAAATGGATCACATGATGCCTCTACATGCAAGTTACCATGGGACAAAATTGAGCAACAAAGAAACCAACAGAAAGGTAAATTGATGATACAGACAAAAGTAATGCACCTGAATCCACTCACTATGTTGTGGCACAATGTAATATTGGAGTAAATGAAGATTTGTTTAATGCTTCACTTGCTTCTTGGAAAAATGATTGGTTGCTTGATTCAGGAGGAACCTGCCACATGACTCATAGAAAATATTTTTTTGAAAAATTTACTGACAATGTTAATGGAGAAGTATACTTTGCAGACCAATCAAAAAACAATCCATTAGGGCTTGGCACAATTAGGCTTGAATTTCCTGGTCTTCCAGACCTTCTTCTGCATCATGTTCTCTATCTCCCACAACTAAAGAGAAACTTGTTGTCCTTGGTCCACATCTGCTAGGAAGGTCACTCCATTCATATGTTTGATGGCAAGCTTAAGGTGAAAAAAGCATCTGACCACTCACTTGTCATGAGGGGAATAGAAGAAGAAAGGCTTCTCAAGCTGTAAGATACCTCTTCTCGTGCATAACATTTCTCATACAATTCTCATCATGAAGAAGGTACACTTCAATCAAGTTTATTATGGCATGCTAGACTTGGAAATTTGAACTATGACAACCTCTGCTTGTTGAAGAAAAATGGTGTTTCTAGTTTGCCTACAATTCCTAGGAAATTTAAGAAATGTGATGCTTCCAATCTAAGAAAGCAAAGCAAACAGACTTTTCATGATTCACATTCAAGAGCACTTAGAAAACTTGAACTCATTCATTCAGATTTATGTGGTCTAATGACTGTTCCTTCTGCAAATGGAAATAAATATATGATGGCATTTATTGATGACTACAATAGAATGTGTTGGGTTTATTTATTGAAGAACAAATATGATGGTTTTCAAACATTCAAGAACTTTCATAAATGGATTGAAAATGATGCACAATCTCATATTGGGTCTATTTGCATTGATAATGGAAAGGAATACACATCAAATGAATTTGAAAACTATCTTTGCCAACATGGGATCAAACATCAAACAACTGTGCCTTATAATCCCCAACAGAATGGTGGGTCCAGATTAGGGCTTCATTTATAGAGTTGGTCGATAAGCCGGCCACCCACACAAATTAGGACTTATTATTACTTATTTTCTTATTGAACCCATTCTCTTATTATCCGGCCAAAAGCATGTAGACACTTAGCTGAAAGAATGAATAGGACAATCTTAAATATGGTACGATCCATTCTCTTCTTAAAAAATGTAAAGATAATGTTTTGGGCTGATGCTATTCTATGGCTGCATATATAAAGAATAGATGTCCATCTAATGCTATTAGAAACAAGACTCCATATGAAATGTTGAGGATACTTTTTCCCCCACAACAAAATGGGCTACCATCCGAACACTCTTTGCCCTAACAACTCAGAACGGTTGGAAATTCCATCAAATGGATGTAAAAATTGCTTTCTTGAATGGAGATCTAAAAGAGAATGTTTTTATGTCCCAGCCTGAAGGATTTGTTGTGAAAGGTCATGAACATAAAGTATGCAAACTTGTGAATTCCTTCTATGGCCTCAAACAACCACCACGAGCCTGGTATGAAAAACTAACTGAGCATCTTCTGAAACTCAATTTCAAACATTATGATCTTGATGATGCAACTTTATTTGTCAAGAAAGTTGGAAAAATAGTTGTAGATCTTGTGGTATATGTAGATGATCTTTTGATGACAGGGAACAATGAAAGCTACATTGCATCCATAAAGAAGGAATTGGGGAAAAGTTTTGAAATCACTGATTTGGGCTATGTTCATTACTATCTTAGTATTGAAGTAACCCAACATCCTAAGTCCATATTTCTTTCTCAAAAGAAGTACACTGGAGATATGTTGAACAGGTTTGGCATGACAGAATGTAATCATCTTACTACTCCAATGGAACAAAGCTTAAAGCTCACATCTATTGAAGGAAAATAATTTTAGGATGCAACAAAGTATAGATAGCTTGTAAGAAGTCTCAACTACCTAACTACTACCAGACCAGACATTTCGTTTGCTGTTGGAATCCTCTCTAGGTTTATGCAAAAGCTTTGTGAGGGACATTGGTCTGTTGCAAAAAGAGTTCTAAGCTACTTAAAGGGAACTCAAGACTTTGGAATCAAGTATACACAGGTGGATGACTTCAGCTTGATTGGATACTCTAATTTAGACTTTGATGGAGACAAACAAACTGCGGTATCTACTTTAGGATATGCTATGAGTATTGGATCATGAGTTGTTTTCTGGAGATCACGCAAACAATCAGTTCCAGCAGATTACACAACAGAAGCAGAATACGTGGCAGCAGCGGAAGCAACAAAAGAAATTGTGTGGCTCAGGAAAATTCTTGAAGATTTACAAGTAAAACAAGTACAATCAACTCCACTCATGATTGACAATACCTCTGCAATAAGGTTGGCTAAGAACCCAAAGTTCCATGATTGAACGAAGCACATCAATAATAAATATCATCTGATTCGACATCATGTTGAGGCCAAAACAATCCATCTCCATCATTCTTCCACTAATGAGCAAATTGCAGACATCTTCACCAAAGCACTTGGAAGAGAAAAGCTTGAACAATTCAGAATGATGCTTTGACTCACCAACATCCCTTTAGATTAACGGGGGGAATGTAGACACCTAATCATTAGGATTGGGTGAATATAATGTAAATGAATAATAATTAATATGAACAGTCATTGGGAGATGAAGTGAACAGTCTCTCCCTCATGTACATAATAAAGACCAACCTGAAGGAATGTAATATAAAAATCAATTTGTGTTGAGCAGTTACTGCCTGGTCTGACAAATTTTAATGAGTGATTTAGATCATAGTTACCAAGTTCCAAGTTTATTTTTAATGGGTGATTTAGATCATAGTTATCAAGTTCCAAGATTATTTGAATGAAAAAAATTCAATTTGTAAAAAAATAGACGTTATATATATATATATATATATATATATATATATATATATATATATATTCATCTCAATACTTTGTATTCATTTTCCTCCTATTCATTTTAAAATTTAAATAATGTTTAATAATTTTAATCAATATAAACAATTCTAAAACTATAATTTAGTAAGCATAATCACACTTATATATTATCTTCAGAAATTATGTTCTTTTCAAAACTCTAAAGTTCACATCTTATTCATTTTTTTTTTATAATTAATATATATTTAAAAATTAAATATTCAAAACTCAAAACTACATTATGCATGAAATCTTATGTAAACTCTTTTTTAATTAATATATATATTTAAAAATTTAATATTCTAAACTCAAAACTACATATTTCTTTAGTTTCAAATTTTATCTAAAATCCTTTATAATTAATACATATTTAAAAGTTAAATATATTCTTAAATTATTTTTATAAAAATACTTCAAAATTTTATTTCCTTATTATCTCAACTATTTAAACTACTAAAAGGCACACTGAAATTCAAAACTAAGATAATTTCTTCACTCACAATTAGTTTCCATTTTACCTCTGATCCCACCACCATTTACATCTATTTTGTATTTAGAAGTCACCTCATTTACCATTTTACACATGAAAATTAACAAATCCATTTCCATTTTACCTCTGATCCCACCACCATTTACATCTATTTTGTATTTAGAAGTCACCTCATTTACCATTTTACACATGAAAATTAACAAATCCATGTGATAAACTATGAATTTTAACTTATATTTGTGAAGCTACCGTCTACCAAATCGAACCTTTATTGAATTATTGGATATACCAATAGAACTCTCTCATTTTTGTACCTTTTCTCCCATTCTCGCCAATTTGGTAACTATAATTAGATAAAAGTTAAGTTTGACCATATGTTTAGTTACAACACCTATTTCTTGCCACCATGTTCAATTTTTGTTGTTTATTGATTGCAAATGAAATTCTTACCTACACAAAAAATGTTAAGGAAAAATTAAATTCGATAAATTAGTGGTCTTTTTGCTAAGAGTAAGTACATTAAAACTTACCTAACTACAAAATATATATATAACAACACGTGAAAATTTATATAAAACGACAAACGTCATCAAAATTTTCCACTTCAAAATAAATTTGAAATTCTACGCTTACCTATTTTTAGTTTCTATGAGACATCATTTTTTTATAAAACCATAAACAGGTAAAACAAATTAACGTCATCAAAATTTTCCACTTCAAAATAACTTTGAAATTCGATGCTTACCTATCCTCAATTTCCAGATCTGCACATGCTATCGAAACCAATAAGTCATCAACTTCGGCCCATTAGTTCCCCGTAGAAATTGATCATTCAGGTTCACTTCGAACACTTCAAGAATCGTGTTAGAAATAATAATCTTCATCACCGCAATAAACACCTTGATAGTGGTCATACTTGTCAGAAGTATTTTTGCAGGTTGCGTCTCTATTTGGAGATGGAAGGACTGAAGAACAGAAGTATATCGTGGAACCATTCAGCAACAAAGGATTTAAGGCATTTAATGTATTTTGGTAATTAGTTATGGGAAATAATTCATTCCGCTATTATTGCCCATACTCCACAGACATCTACACAGATTTACACACTCAACAAATTAATTATTTCCCTGTTATGTATTAATGTCAAGTAGTGTCTTGAGATAAATATGTATGTAGAAATCATTTTGCAAGTAAGAGAAGAAAGAGAGCCATAGTCTCTGAGGAGAAAATGGTGGAGCAAATTTTGGTGGGCACCTGAAGAACAACAGTTATGGGTTATTCCACGTTAAGTGTAAATCATTGTAAAACCTTTGTTTTACTTGGTGAATGAGACTCAGTCTCATGTGAATGTATTTTCATGATTTAGACTTCAATATTAATTTATTATTGTGTTTAAATCATTGTAAAACCTTTGTTTTACTTCGTGAATGAGACTCAGTCTCATGTGAATGTATTTTCATGATTTAGACTTCAATATTAATTTATTATTGTGTTGCTCCAAACTTACTCTGTTCTACTTTGTTTTTTTCCCGTGAGTGAATATTGTGTTTTTAAATCTTTGTATGCCTGTGCCTAAATCTAGCTAGCTTTCTTACTCTGTTCTACTTTGCTTTTTTCCATGACTGAATATTGTGTTTTTAAGTATATGTATAGCTGCACGTAAATCTAGCTGTGCGAAATCATGCTGGGTGAAATCAGCTTCGCGAAAGTCAGTACTTTGCCTCTCTACGTAAATTATTTTTTTCCAACATGGTACGAGAGTGAGTTAAACTCTGTTAGTTTAAAAACAAGTGTTTTTACTAACAGTTAAAATTGTTTTGAGGGAAGATTATTTATAGCATATTTACCAACAGGTAGAATTTTTTTTTTAAATTCACTAAGAAATGGCAACATCAAGCACAAGCTTGACTAATTCTCATATACCTTAGTTCATTGGCAAAAATTGCGATTATTGAGCTATTACAATGAAGGCCTTGTTTTCTTCTCAAGACATTTTGGATTTGGTGGAGATTGGTTTTCAAGAACCAACAGATGCAGCAACATACAATACCTTATCTCAAGCAGAAAGAGATTTGTTAAGGGAGAATAGGAAGAAGGATTCAAAAACCCTATTCTATATTTTCCAAGTAGTTCATGAAAGTATTTTCCCAAGGGTTGAAGTAGCAACGAAGTCCAAGCAAGCATGGGACACCCTCCAGACAACCTACCAAGGCATGGCAAAAGTCAAGACAACAAAGCTTCAAATGTTGGGAAGAGAATCTAGAACACTTCCTATGAAAGAGTCCGAGAATGTGGACTCTTTTTTTACACATGTAAGTGGGTTGGTTACTCAAATCAAGCTCATGGTGAGACACTTGAAGAATGAAGAATAGTTGAGAAAGTTTTGAGAAGTTTTCTAGCAAGGTTTGATGCCATTGTTGTGGTCTCATGGTGAGACACTTGAGGAATGAAGAATAGTTGAGAAAGTTTTGAGAAGTTTTCTTGCAAGGTTTGATGCTATTGTTGTGGCCATAGAAGAGACAAAGGATCTCTTATAGTTCTGAGTGGATTAGCTTAATGCATCACTGATATCTCATGAACATAGACTAAATAGAGCAACAAGCTCCACATTGGAGCATGCCTTTAAGACACAAGTATCATTTGGTCAAGGTCCAGGCAGAGGAAGATCATACCATACTTGTGAGAAGTATTTTTGCAGGTAGAGCCTTTGTTTGGAGATGGAAGGATTGAAGGCAAAACAGAAGTGCCACGCGAACCATTCTACAATAGAGTAAAGAATTTAAGTCATTTAATGTATTTTGATAATTAGATTTGGGCAAGCATTCATTCCATGATTATTTCCCATACACCACAGACGCCTACGCTATTTCCATACTCAACAATAATAGCGTATTAATTTTTTTGCTCAGTCATGTATTAATGTCAAATTGTGTGTTGAGATAAATATGTATGTAAAAATCATTTTGCAAATAAGAGAAAAAAAGAGAGCGAGAGCCTTTGAGCCTTTGAGGAGAAAATGATGGAGCAAATACCGGTGGGCCCGTGAAGAACAACCGTTATTGTGTTTTACTGCGTCTTATTCTGTGTGAAGTGTAAATCACTGTAAAACTTTTGTTTTACTTTGTGAATGAGCCATAGTCCCATGTAAATGTATTTTCAAGATTTAGAATTCAATCCCAAGTTATTATTGTGTTGCTCCAAACATACGCGGTTCTACTTTGTTTTTTTCCGTGAATGAATATTGTGTTTTTAAGTATCTGTATAGCTGTGCGAAATCAACTTCACAAAAGTCACTACTCTGCCTCTCTGCGTAAATTATTCTTTTCTATCACACCGTAGAACAGGTGGACATTGACCGTTGATGTTGACCTCGAACCCTTCTAAAACCATAACACCAAGAGGACTCCATACTAAGCACAAAACACGATATGCTTGAACTCCGATTACCAAGGTCGAGAGCTGTAAATATATTTTGTGCACTTGTTTAATGGAAATACCATTATCACATAATGAGTGATAAGCATGCAAGACTAAAAGAAAGATACATGTAGATGAGGGGCTCCCGTGACTCGTCTCTCCACAATACAGTTTGTACATTTGGTGAAGTAGTTTGAAATCCAAATATTCTGGTATTGTTCATTAAATTACTCTTATGTTTTGTCCCCATTTAAATCTGCGTCAAGAATAAAGTTTATTTCAACGAGATCTAGTCTTCCGTTTTTGAGATATAAACACAACATTGGGTTCCAATCCCAAACCATATTGGTTATTGGATGGACTGATTGTGGAACTTGCTCATTTTCCACATCTGGTTACTATGGCAGCTATCATGACTGCAATCAATCTTGAAGCCGATGATCCCCAGACTACATCGGTGGGAGAACGATGTAGCCCTAGCATGTATGTTAATCCCACAGCGTTTAGAGACAATCTAGATCTTGTTTTGCAATCCCTATGTTCAAATCTCTCTTCCAATGGCTTCGCTACTTCAATGCAAACCACTTCTAGCAAAACGGATCTTGTCTATGGCTTTGATGTTTGTCGGAAGTATTTGAACGCTAGCGAGCACTCCAAATGCATGAAGGGAAGTATTTGAACGCTAGCGAGCACTCCAAATGCATGAAGGGAGTGTCGATATAAGCGAAAGGAGTGTGTCCTCAAAATAATGGTGCTCGCATTCATTTGGACGATTGTCTTCTCTGCTACGAGAATAATACCTTTTGCATCTAAAATCTTATTTTCAAAATAAATTTCATATTTTATTTTTTGTGGTGATGATTAATGGTGATATATGGAAATAATTTTTTTATGTTTCACATTGTTTTCCTAAAATAATCCAAGGGAAAATAAGTTGCTACTCCATAGATCCCACCTTAGGATCTACCAAAAAGTGGTTGGAATATCCAAGCTAATATCCTAATTACCATCCCATTTCCAACCATACAAATAACAAGAAAACAATAGATGAATGATCATACTTCAAACCTTCCTAGGCTGATGTATTTTTCGGATCATTATTGTGGCTAGAAAACCTACTCCTAACTAGAGATCACACTCCAAATCCTTAACTCAAACCCATGCACACATCCACAAACGAACTAGAACGATATTTTCCTCCATGGAAGGCAAGTTAGAATGCAATGTAAAATTAATACAACAATTATATTGTATATCCATCACATACATAGACATGCGATGGAGAAGGGAAATATTTTTCATTCATATAATAATGAATGTACATATAAAATTATACCTTAACTATGATATGTGCTCTCCTTTGATCCTCGATTCTCCTCTTCCCTTGACTTACTGACAAATTGGGATATCTTAAGATGAGAGAGAAGATTACACTGGAAATATTTCACCAACATTATTGCGCTAAGTCTTTGATTCCTATCCCTCTTACCCTTTAGATGATCTCACTAAATAGGCCTTTCCTAAATCTGAGACGTTGTATCTAGATTCTTAGGGAAATGATATGTTAGGCTTGATGGCATGTGAATTAGGTGGATATAAGTTATGGATAGACTTGATGGAATGTGAGCCAAGAAATTACAAGTCATGCACAAGTTTCATGCTCAATTATAAGCTTTATCCAACTCACTAAGAAACTTGTTAATTATGACTTTTCTCTCAAATATGAAATAATTACTATTTCATAATTATGAAATTGTCATAAAATAATTATGATAAAATACCCAGCTATGTAGTTTCATCCCTCTATCATCTAAAAACTTACTTCAAAGACCCATATGAGAAAAAAGAGGGTTGAAAGGGGATGCATTTTAGCCTTAAACTAAGATAATTTGAGCTAGGATTTCTCTCATTGAAATGAAGTTGAAAATAAGGTAATAATAGATGCCCCACTATGGATGAGTTTAGAAGTAAAATTGATGGGAAAGAAACATTAATAATACATATATCATAATCGACAGAAGGAGTCAAAACCAAGGGACCCGATTGCAACCACATTGATAACCAACTATAAAGCATAGTAAGATCATCCGTGAGTTGGGCATATCCATTCTGAAGATAAATAATATTTGAGCATGAATGACAACTAGTTTTTAAACTGACATAAGTAACTCCTACAAAGAAATTCTCAATAAAACAAAAATTATTTAATGGTCAACACATACACATTAAAATAAAAAATTTATTCTAGAAACCCAAAACATGGAAAAGCAACGAGATTTTTCAATATATTATCTTTGCAATGCTAAAATACAATATGTACATGTCATGGCATTCATAAACCCATAATTCATTAAATCTATATTATAATACAATTGTAGTTCTTATGACTATATCTACAAAACCATTGGAAAAGACACCATGCACGTAAAATTTGCTAAAAAGTGAAAACTACCAAAAATGAATGAAACAAAGCTTCCACAAAATTTATTTTTAGTGTCTTTCTTCAAACTCTCTGTAGGGGGGCTACCACTACTTAAATACCTCTTGATCTGAGGGGGATGAAAACCCTCCTATGTGCATGGTACATATAAATTGCACACGAGGTTAATCATGTGAAAAATATAGCACATACCAAGCATGCCAAACCATACACTGCAGATCCATGGCATGAAATAATAGCATATGGGCATGAGAAATACATGATGGATTTGTACAAGGATAGAAAATAACCATATAGACCAAGAAATATAATTTAGATCTATGTAAAAACAAAAATCAATAACACTATGGATACATAGAAGGAAATTGCTCCAAAGTAGCTTTCAAAGTATATAAAATGGTATGAACTCCAACGCAGCCTAGGTGGGGTGTCATCATTAGAGAAATTTTGAGGTAGAAAATGGGCTTGAAAACAAAAATTTACAATAGAGATCAACTTTATAATAGGATTCAACAAGATGATTTTAACCATGAGGTATGATTCACCATTTTTGGAGTAAAAAATTAAATATCGATATATATATATATATATATATATATATATATATATATATATATATATAGATAGATAGATATATATATATATAAATAAAAAATAAAAACTACTTTTTCAACTTATCTCCCTATGGTTTTACTCAAATTTTAGGCAAGAGCACTCATTGGATGTGGAATTTAATTCCTCATCCAAGGAGTACCCATGTTGCATATTTTTTATCGTCCCTACTACACAAAAATGAGAAATAGATGAGACAATGTGATTGCAATCACGTTTTTCATGTATATTCATTTTTCGTGTAGGAGGGCTGATTGAAAGTATGCAAGATGGGTACTCCTTGAATGAGGAATAAATTTTCGCATCCAATAAGTTCTGTCACTCGAAATTCAAGTAAAACGATAGGGAGATCAGTTGAAAATATGAGTTGAAAAATTAGTTTTTTTCTTTTTTCCCTCTAAAATTTGATGATGTAATGTAATCTTATTTTATTATTTCCATTATTTTTTGATAATATTCTTTAGGAGGCCCATTTTATACCTTAAAATTTCTCTCATGATAAGAGTGTGATGTCACAAGACTTAAGGTATTGTAATCAACCTTGATGGTATGGATCTATAGCATGTGAATAGATGAGTTGATGTTGATCATGGTAGAAATTATCTGATTAACAATGAATTAAGGTATATCATTAACAGATGCAAGGGGACCCACCAATATTGAAAATGGAGCCCAAATTACTTGGTACAATTCATAGAGTGTGTATACATGTGTTAACATTGAACAATCATGGATTATATTGATCCATAGTTAATGATGTAAATGCATTGTTGATCACTATAAGCTTCAAGGTTTTATTGGTTCTTAGATTAATCTCTTCAATAATAAGTTGGATTCAATACAAGATGAACCATTGAAGGAGGGACTTAATTTATCCCCTGCCTATTGACATGGAATATACCAAGATATTGTGTATGGATTATGTCACCAAGTAGAACTGACATAGTGATGGTCGACAGAAAAAGAAAATAAGGATTGCAGGTGGTTGACTAAGATTTATACTTCTCTTTGAAATTTAATGGCATGAAACAAATTTGACTTTGAAGCATTGACTAATGAGAACCAAATTGAATCATGTAAGAAGCACCCTTCGTAGTGACTAAAAAAGTAAGAAGTCAAAGGAGTAAAAGTACTCACATGTATGGTAGAACTCTTATGTAAGCTAAAACCTAATTGTAAGGTATTGACGCAAATAGGTTTCATGTTCAAAGGTGACATTACCAATGCTACCATTTTCACTAATATAAGAATCAAACAATTTCCCAACCCTGTCTTTTTCTTAATTGGTACTTCCTTCATAGTTTAGTGAAAATGAAATGGAAGACAAGTAAGATTGATTGTGTCTTTCTTGTTAAGTTTTAATGACCCTAGAAAGGAGATAAAATGATATTGGATAGGGTGTCTTATTCATGGTTTAATGAGCTTGAATAAGATATAGTAGTAGGGTCAATATAGGGTGTCATTTTCATGAGGTTTTAAAGATCTTGAAATATAGGTAAAATGATGCTCAGTAAGCATCAGTGTTTAACAAGCATGAGAAGAACATTAAGGAAGATCATCCTAGAGAAAGAAGTGGCACAAAGGATAAAATATTATTCCAAGTTGATGGAACCATGGGTGAGAAAAGTTAATGTTTGCATCCACTTCTTGCAATAATATTTATAAAAAGGGTAAGAACAACAAGAAAAGGATAGAAATAGGTTCAAGGGAAATTGGACTGCAATGATGCAAGTGAGACCACGGAATTTCAACATGCATAAGTAAGAAAGGAAAAGCATGACAATTATCACAAGGTAAAAGTCATTGGATGCAACAACCCTGGGGAAAAATTCATGTAACAAAAGTTAATAAAGGAAAAATAAGACCACAGTTAAGGGACACTTATTCCAAGCTAAATGTTGGGCAAAGATATCCTAGTGGACATCACCAAATGTGTGTTTTGGCTAAGGAAAATTAGGAAAGGTATTAAAAGGAAAAGAAAGGCATTTTTGGCACATTCATTTATGAAAATAAAATAAATTAGGATAAAAGTCAGGTGAAAGGTCAAAAGTTGCATGTAAGGAGGAAATTGAAGGAAAATAATGGAAAAGGAATAAATTAAAGGCCTCATTAATAAAAAGGCTTCTGAGGATTAGTTGGTAACCTTTTTCCAATTCAAGTTTGAAGCTCTCTGATTATTCTCTCTCTCTTTATGACTCTTGGTCACTTAGAGTTTTCTTGGAGCACTATAGCTTTGGATCAAGGAAAGCAAGGAAAGGAAAGGAAAGGAATAAAATGATCAAGGAAGAAGAGTAGGATCAAGGAGATTCAACATGAATACTTGCTGGTAAACTTTTGCATGTGTGATTTCCTAGTTGGATTTGGACATGCATGGATTTCCATGTTGGGGTATGGTTCTCTTTCTTTCGGTGGCATGGTTTTGTCATGTTATGATAGTGGTTTTCAGCACGACCTTTCCTTTTTCTAGATTCTATGGTATATTGGGATGTTTATCTTTGTTTTGAGCTTTGGTTTGTCAAATGGATTTCAGAATCAAAGTGGAGGTGGTCTGAAGTTTCAATCCCAATGGCCTAGGAATCCCTTGATCATTTTTGGTGGGACACATGGTAAAGCTCGAGGGAGAAGTCTTGGTATAGGGCCCAGTGATATCGGTTTGGATTGTGGTAAATCCTGAGAGACTTATCTCAGTTTAGGGCCTACTGATCTGATATTGGATTGCTGTAAATCTACACAGACAAGGAGATGGAAAATTCCTCAAGGATATTGATGGATCCCAGATGGCATTCCATGTTCAATTTGGTTGTGATCAGAGCACCGGTTTTGATGTGATCACAGTTTGATGAGGGTGGAGGTGGTTTAACATTCCTAATTCCCTTAGTTGTTTTTGGATAGGTTGTTCTATGACATGCCACATTCATGCTTGGAACATGGCACAGGGGTGACTGACTAAAAGAGAGATTTGGTTGAGCCATGTCTATGGTCGTGTGGTACGTGGAAGTCTCGCACCTTTTCAGATTTGCCTATGATTAATAAAAGCTAAGTTATCTTAATCTTTCACTTTTTTATATGTTGATTTAATGGATGTCATATCTATGATATTTATATGGTTCTATGTTGCTTAAAATCATGGTTATATGATGGGTTCATGTCATGGTTATTTCATGTATTTACTTGTAATTGTTAAATTAATGGATGCAACATTTAATTGATGATATAATATTTCAATGGAGAAGGTGGTGATCCTTTTAGTTATGTTTCAAAATTTCTTTCAGTCATTTATGCTCTGTCTTGTATCCTGCACCTATAGGTTGCATTGATGCCAAGTTTTTGACAAAATTTTAGTCTTGGTTGGGAATGCTCAAGCCTAGTCCTGAGGCTGATTTTTTCTTTTTTTTTTTTCTTTTCATCATGTATTTGATGGATCCTAAAGGCTATAACAAGTTCCGAGAAGAGGCCAGGATTGTGGGCTAGAAATGTGGTTCAAATCCCAGGGATGCTAGCATAGGTCTACTGAAAAGAGTCCAGGGACGTTGGGACATAGGCCTATAAGAGCAACTTTGGCTTTTGGACGTTGTCTTTCCTATTTCATGACAGAAACTAGGGGTTAAAAGGCTTAAAACATCATTGAGACTGAGCGACATGATGTCTAAGTGGCTGACATGTCTTCTAAGGGTGTTGTTGCTAATGTGGATGGGTTTGTTTAAGGTGTTACATCGATTCCATTTTCTTAAGGTCACCAAGGAGGTTGAATCCCTTATAGTAGCCTCTCTTGTCGCATGTTTACCCCAGTTGGTCAGTTGCTTGGGTAGACCTAGGAGGAGGGGATGTTACAGATCAGTATCAGAGCCTAGTTGCATTCTCCTTGGGTGAAGGTATGGGTCATGCATGCATGTCAGTTTCATGTGTTCCTCTTACACTTACATTCCATGCTCTTTTTGCATTGCATCATGTTGATCATGATAGTAGTAAGGTTGTCATGAGGAACTTGATGTTGATTTTGTGGAATGCATCATCACAAGTATATGACTGGTTATATGATTATATGCAGCTTAATTACATCCTTGTATGTTAGGTTGCATTCTTGGTTGTTTGATTACATGTACTAGTCTTGTAGGTTGTTTACAATAATCAATTGCTTATGCTCGACTACATGCATTTATGTGTATGTGTAGTTGATTAAGCATTGCTTATGCATGTTGATAGTTGCATGTGGCAATGTGTACATTGGAGTAATGGTCGTTGTCATGCGTGGGGTCATAGTGTGCATTGTTGATATGTCCTTGAATTGATGACTATACCCTAGCTAGAATGATGTTTATCCATTGACACACTTATTCGATATATGTCTATATGCTATTATGTTTATGTTATACATGTATCACGCTGATTTGATGATCTTACACACAAGGTATCCTCCTCGATTTATGATAAGGTATGTTAGTTTGTTGTGATTTGGTTTAGCTGACATAATATGCCTTGCAAGAAAGAGATCAGATGGCTGGCAAGGTGGTAGACTACATATAATCTCCCTATGCTTCAGATGGGTAGCATGGTCTGGGACACTCTTCTGACTTGGAAAACACATTGAGAAGCCTGAAGGAAGAAATAAGGAGTTGCAAATTAGACAATGGCAAAATCATGCAGGTACAAGAGAAACAAGCAGAGGTGAATGTGATACTTCTTCAGAGTTTGTACAAATTGCAATGACGGAGGCCACATCGGATTAGCCATGGACATGAAGACTGAACTAACTAATGAGGCATATGGAAGTAGGTCTCCTAGTAGACACAGGCTGGATATATTTGACATGATTATAGATGGAAGGTTGTTGGACACTTTGGATAGGAGAGGTGATCGACACATGTACTATTCCAATTCTGGTTCTGATAGGCATCGTGATCATCATTGTTATCATCCTTATAGGAGGAGTGATAGGGGATACCTTTTGTATGTGTTAAGAAGGAAAATCCACTTACCTTTGATGGAAAGATGAAGAAATCACATGATGCATAGGCATGGTTTCTTGGTATGAAGAAATTATTCTGATTGCAAGATTATTCATAACACATGAAAGCAAGGATAGGAATTTTCAATCTCAAAGGTAAAGTGGATATTTAGTGGGAAGACATGAAGAATGTCAAAGGTATACATGAGGAAGATTTTACTTGGCATGAATTTGAAAGGCTCTTCAAGAAGAAGTAGTTGTCAGAGAGGTACTATGATGACAAAGCTAAGGTTTTTTATGAGTTGCAGATGGGTTCTGTGACAGATGATGAGTGTACTAGAATATTTTTGGAGTTGTTGAGATATGTTCCTTACCTCAAGGAGGAGAAGGCCAAGGTTCAAAGATTCATCAGTGCATTTCTAGTAGCATATAGAGAAAATATTGAGTTCGATGAGCATAGATTATTGGAGGGGCCATCCAAAAGTTGAAGCATTGTTATGAACAATTGAAGCGTAAAGTTGAGCCTAAGCATGACCTAAAAATAAATGAGAAATCTAAAGGAAAATGGCCACCAAGAAAAGGAATACCTCAAGAGGCAAGTGAGAAAGAAAATTCAGTTCCTTACAAGAAACTCAATACAACTGATAAGGGACATGGAAAGTAAAATGCTAGAGGCAGTCGTAGGGAACCATTGGAGTGTTGAATATGAGGTAAGGATCATAATAAGAGGGATTGTCTGTAGTATCAGAGTGGTGGTAGACCCCAGATCTACAGTTCTCATGAGGTGCATACAGTTGGTGATGTTGGTCATAACAATCCTTAGATCTATGCAGCTATGGACAACAGGTAAGCGGATCATCAAGCATCGATCATTGAGATGGATTGTAAGCTTTGTGATCAAGTTGTTTCTATTTTAAATGATATTTGATCTAACAATAGTTATATTAATATTGACTTGGTGGATAAGTGTGTTTTGAGAAAATAATTGAATGCAGAATGTTGGTTAGTATAGTCGGCTACAAGTACAAAGAAGCGAGTTCACCATTGGGTAAGAGCTTGCACATTTGAGTGAAATGGTATGCCTACAACAACACATTTGAATGTATTTCCATTGGGATCATATAGTATGATTTTGGTTACGAATTGGATATACCTTCATAGAACCAATCTGGATTACTTCGACAAGCCCATTGGGTGTGTGTATGATAGTGGGGAAAAGAGGACCTTGCAAGGAAAGAAGAAGCCTACACCAATGAGGATGGTTACCATTATGCATGCTAAGCATAGTTGTAGAAAAGGTTTCTTGATGTTTGTAGTACACATTTCTAGTGACAAGGGTAAGGAGTTTAATGATGCAGATGTGTTAAGAAAGTACCTAGTTTTGAATTAGTTTCAGGATGTATTTCCTGAGGACACTACAGAGTTGCCACCTCATAGGGAGGTAAAGTTTTCTATTGAGTTGGTTCCAGGAGAAACTCCAACATCAAAATCACATTACACAATGAGGACACGTGATTTGGTTGAAAAAGGAATGTGAGGCTAGTGTTGGGTAGCTTAAGTAGTTGTTGACATATTCACTAGTGCTAAAGATTGTGGATCCTAACAAGGAGTTTGTAGTGTGTACAGATGCTTGCAAGAGTGGACATGGTGTATTTCTCATGCAAGAAGGATAGGTAGTGTTCTATGAGTGATGGAAATTGAATTACCATGAGCAGAACTATCCAACGGATGATCTTGAGCTATCGAAGATTATACATGGATTGAAGATGTGGAGATACTATCTTCTTGGTAGGAGGTTCACATTGATGAGCGATCACAAAGGGTTGATATATTTGTTTGATCTGCCAAATCTAAATGTGAGGCAAGCTAGATGGTTGGCTACCCTTAGTGAGTTCGAATTTGAGATTAGATACATCAAAGGGAAGGAGACTCGGGTTGCAAGTGCTCTTAGTAGGAAGGTATAGGAAAATCATATAGAGACTATGAGCTCCTATGGGACAGAGTTACATCATAGGATCTTACAGGGAGGAAAGAAGGATGATAAATACATGGATATTATGCACAAGTTATAGCAAAGCACAGGTGCAAGTAAAGGTGATCAGGATGCAGACTGTCGTCTCACGACAGATGGTTTGGTGAGATTTAGGGATAGTATCTACGTGTTGAATTACAATGAGGTTAAGAATCTTATCTTGAAATAGCTTCATGTCAAGCCATACTCAGGTCATCTAGGATATCATAAGAGATTGATGATGGTGAAGAAGTTCTACTATTGGTCGAATCTGATGAAGGATGTTGCAAAGTCCATGGCTAGATGTTTAGATTTTCAGTAGGTCAAGGCAGGATGTATGCATCTATGTGTTTTACTACAACCTATAGCAATTATAGAATGGAAATGGGAGGTCATTTCCATGGATTTCATTACATGTCTTCCAAGGATAGTGAAGCAACATGATTATATTATGGTAATGGTTAACAAGTTGTCAAAGTATCTCACTTCATTCGAGTGAAGACTAAATATTCAGCCAGTGAGGTAACATAGGTGTTCATTAGAGAGATAGTGAGAGTGCATGGTGTTCTAAAGAATATTATGTCGAAAATGGATGCAATGTTCACTTCCAAGCTTTGCAAGGAGCTATTTGCAGGCTTAGGTATATAGTTGGCCTTCAACACAACTTATCATCTATAGATAGATGGACAGGCATATAGGGTCAATAGAAGCTTGGAGGATATGTTCAGGATGTATGTGATTCACCAACACAGGAAATGGGAGGAGTATCTTCCATTGGTTGAGTTAACATACAATAATGTTTATTAGGTGTAATTAAGGATGAGTTCTTTTGAGGAATTGTATGGGTAGGGTTGTATCACTCCCATCAGATGGAGTGGTCCAATGAATAGGGTACTTAGTGGACTGGATATGTTGGCAGATATGGAGTAGGAAATGCAAGTTGTAAAGAAGGATCTAAAGGAAACACATGATAAACAGAGGAGTTCTGTAGATCAGAATAGGGTGTTCAAGGAGTTTCAGGTTGGGGAGCATGTGTATTTGCACATCAAGACCAAGAAATTATCTTTGACGATTGGTTCATGTGCCAAGTTGGCACCACGTATTGAGGGCCTTTCAAGATCCTTGAGAGGATTGGACCAATGGCATATCAACTTACATTGCCTCCAACAGTGAAATTGCATGATGTTTTCCATATTTCACTGCTGAAGAGGTATATGAAAGATGTTGATCATCTTATTGATTGGTCTGTATTGCCACTGGAGCAAGAAGGAGAGCTCCAGCCAAAGCCTCAGTGCATATTACAGCAAAAACATCTCATTCTCGGGAACAAAGACATAGAGCAAGTTAAAGTGCAATGGAAGCACTTTGGGCTTGAAGAAGCTACATGGGAGATAACACATCAAATGTGGATCCTATATCCTTCATTATTTGCCAATTGATGCAAAGCAGTTTTGGTTTGATGTTGGTTTATGTTTGTCATATGTTTTGCTGATGTTTTGGTATATGTGTGTATATGGATGTACATACCACCATGAGCTAAGTTATAAAGTTCCAATAAGTGTTATGGTTGTTATATTGTCATGTTGTCATGATGTTTTTCTTTTGAGGATTTCTTTCATTGTAAATACTACAACGAGCTAAGCTATAAAGCTCCATGGGTAGTATGTTTTCTTTTCAATGGTTTTGCTGAGGTCATGGTGTGGTTTAACACCAAGTATGGTGCTCCCCAAGGGGGAGCATTCTGTAATAGCTCTGGTAAAAAAAATTATGTAATAAGAGTTAATAAAGGCAAAATAAGACCATGGTTAAGGGACACTTATTCCAAGATGAATGTTTGAAAAAGATTCCTATTGGGCATCAATGGATGTGTGTTTTGCTTAAGGAAAATTGGAAAAGGATAAGGCAAAGGAATTAAAAGGAAGAAAGACATATTTGGCACATTTAATTATGAAAATAAAGAAAATTAGGAGAAAAGTAAAATGAAAGGTCACAGGTTGCATGTGAGGAGGAAATTGAAGGAAAATAATGGAAGAGGAAGAAATTAGAGGCCTCATTTAAAAAAGGGCTTCTAAGGATCAGTTGGTAACCTTTTATCAGTTCAAGTTTGGAGCTCTCTCATTTCTCTCTCTCTCTCTCTCCTTCTCTCACTCACTCTTGGTCACTTAGAGTTTTCTTGGAGCACTCTAGCTTTGGATCAAGGAAGGAAAAGAAAGGAAAGGAAAGGAAAGGAAACTAAGGATCAAGGAACAAGAGCAGGATCAAGTAGCTTCAACATGAATACTTGTAGGTAACCTTTTGCACATGTGATTTTCTGCAAGTTTGGACATGTGTGGATTTGCATGTTGTTGTATGGTTCTCTTGCTATTAGTGGCATGGTTTTGCTAGATTATGACAATGGTTTTGAGCCTAACATTGTCTTTTTCTAGATTCCATAATATGTTGGGATGTTTATATCGGTTTTGAGATTTGGTTTTCTAGATGGATTTCAGAATCTACGACAGAGGTGGTCTCAAGTTTCACTCCCAAATGCCTAGGATTCCCTTGACTGGTTTTGGCAAGATACAATGTAAAGCCTGAGAGAGAAGTCTTGGATTAGGGCCTAATGATCTAGGTTTGGATTGTTGTAAATATTGAGAGAGTAGTCTTAGTTTAGGGCCTGGTGATCCAAGATTAGGTTGCGGTAAAGCCAAAGAGACAAGGAGACAGAAAATTCCTCAACAATAGTGATGGATTGCAGATGGAATTCCAATTTCGATTTGGTTGTGATCGGAGTGCCGATTTTTGTGTGATCATGGTTTTATGAGGGTGGAGGTGGTTTAACCTCTTTATTTCCTTGGTTTTTATTGGACTGGTTTTTCTATGAGATCCCACATTCATGCTTGGAATATGGTATGAGGGTGACTGGTTGAAAGAGAGATTTGGTTTAGCCATGTCTATGGTTGAGTGGTACATGGAAGTCCCGAACTTGGTTGGATTTTCCTATGATTAACAAAAGCTAAGTTCTCTTAATTTTTCACTTATTTATATGTGGATTTAATGGCTACCATATCTATGATATCTACATGTTTTTATGCTGGCTATAAGCATGATTATATGACTGGTTCATGTCATGGTTATTTCATGCCTTTACTTGTAATTATTAAATGGATGGATGCAAGACCTAGTTTATGATATAATAGTTCAATGGAGAAGGTGGCGATCCTTTGGGTTATGTTTCATAAGTTCTTTCGGTCATTTATGCTCTGAATTGTATCCTAGACCTATAGATTGTATTGATGCCAAGTGTTTGACATAATGTCAGTCCTTGTTGGGGATGCTCAGGCCTAGCCTTGAGCTTGATTTTTTATTTATGTATCTTATCATCATGTCTTTGATGGATTCTAAAGGCTATAAAATGTTATGTGGAGAGGCTGGTATTTCGGACTAGAAATGTGGCTCAAATCTTGGGGAGACTAGCATAAATCTGCTAAAAAGAGTTGCAAGGACGCTAGCACATAGGCCTGTGAGAGAAACTTTGGCTTTTGGACGTTGCCTTTCCTATAGAATGGGAGTGACTGGGGGTTGAAAGGATAAATCATTAGTGGGACTAAGGGATAAGATGTCTAAGTGGCTAACATGTCTTCTAAGGGTGTTGTTGTTGATGTGGATGGGATTGTTTAAGGTGTTTAGTCGATTCCATTTCCTTAAGGTCACCAAGGAGGTTGAATCCCTTATAGTAGCCTTGCTCATTGTGTGTTTACCCTGGTTGGTCAGTTTCCTAGGTAGACCTAGGAGGAGGGGGTGCTACATTGGAATTATCTTGGGGTATAGCCAGAAGGTGACAAATATGAGGTAACGAGGCTCAGATTTATAATCATGAGGAGTAAAAAGGGAAGTATTCTAGGATGAAAGAAAGAAACAACATAGACAAAAAAATAGAAAACGTGTGCTAAACTAGGATATCCATGTAGAGGAACTGTAACATACCCCCTTACCACCCATAGTCCATACTAAGGTAGAAAGCGAAAATTACTGTGATGACCCAACCTCTAATTTCTAATTATGGAAATCAAGTCTAAAACATTGATGCTTTTCATATTTCTAAAAACTAAAAATAAATAATACCATTTCATTCATCTCGTTGAGACCTTTTCGATGATATAAATTTTACCTCAATCTGACTACTAGATCTAAAGCTGTGGCCATTTAAATACATGTCCCTTTTAATCGTACAATGTTATTAAGTCTTGCCACATGGCACCCACGTCATGCCCATATGACAGTCCACCCTAGTGCCATGTCATGATGGGTGAAGTCCACATCATATCTTTGCGATGTGGCACTCCACCATAGTGCCATGTCATCTTGGGTGAAGTCCTCATCATATTTCCCATTAGGTGGTAGTTCCATGTGGCATATGCTATGTCCTTAAGACTGATCCCCACCGAATCCCTCCATAACATGTAAAATATGTCGTTCCTCATTATAATAGATTTTCTACCCATTTATTTTAATAGCCCTAGGCATTCCAGGATGGGAAACTAGGCGTTATGAAATGGAGGGATCTCCATCTACTAGAAGTTGTCAACATTAGTCCTTTGATGCCCTTCTACACTTGACCATTACTTTCTACGCTTGGTGGACTGGTAGTAGAGTACAAAAACTTTTGCCAATAATTATTGAGAATATTTTTCTCAATGCACCACCACTAAAAACATCTAGGGTCTAAGATGAAACCCTTTATACATTATCTAAAAATAAGGGTTCACGTCTATCATAGTACATCAATACTGATTCCTCAGTTCGTTGTACCTTGGCACTTGTGTTCAACCAATGGCCCAATGGCCCAGTGCCACACGATAAAAAAATATTTATTAGATGTGAAATACTCCCTCCACCTACTCACCTCCATCCATTATCCCTTCACAACATTTTCACATCTGCATGATGACCATTGGCCCTGTGGTTTGGTTCCTAGGATGGTAAAATTTCCTGTTTATTGCTAGATAAAAATCCATCAATCAAGATCTAAAGTAAAACACCTAGTTCATCAAATGCTGGAGGTGAACTCAGTTTATCAATGGTTTGGATCTCTTCTGCTTTAGTGTTGGTCATGGCACTTAACCCTATGGGCATAAGAGGCTTAAGGACTATTCCTCCAGTCTTAGGGTTTCCCACTTTTGTGCATTAACGAAAATCAATACATATCTTTATATATACAATGAAGACTTTCCCCAGGTGAATGTGTATGATGCTATAGAGTTATCCCTTCTATGTTTTATATAGACTTTTCCTAGAGTTCAATTGTTGTATAAAAAGTTTAAACCAAAGAAACCATGCATATGTGTGCCCTACACTATCCCTTCTGAGCTTTTATACTGCCTTGACCCATATTGGTCTATAGAATCAAAATATATATTTACAAGTTTACATAAAAGAAAAATGATATAGATATACTTCCTAAGCTTGCAATTTTATAAAATAAGGCCTGATGACCAGATTGTTTTAATATTGGCATTCAGTTTCTTTTTAACAAATATTGTCTTTTTTTCCATACATAGATATTTAGACTAATCTGCAAGCTTAAAATAAACATAGGTGTAAAACCATTCCTTAGGAAAATAAGTAAGGAGTTAGCCTCTCATTTTCACATAGGATATTGGCATCCCTTGCTATAGATATCAGCGAATTATTAGCATACAAACACAAACATGATATCTACATGCAAAAAATAGAAAATGTTTTAGGAATTTGGCTAATAGTAGAACGACAAAAAATCATAAAGTTCATAGGAAATTCAATGATTTCAACCAATAATTTGATGCACCAACATTCTACAACCATGCAACATTTCTCAGACCTATACGTTAATTTCCATATGAAAGATATTTAATTTCATAGCTCTCAACTGAATGCATTCATTTACAAAAAGAGAAATGGCCAAACTGAAGGTGGCATTTTGATTTTCAACCCAACCTTATACCACTATAGCTGAAAATCACTTGCAATAGTCATTGTTGAGCCAAAAACATGATCTAAGGGGATTTTTCTTGAGTAGTTTCAATAGATGGCCATACTCAACTCAAAGAGGACATGTATCACTTATATGTTTAGTTGGTTTATTAACTACGTAGAAACACTATAAATTCACGATATTGGGTGGTTTACTAGTTGTGGCAAACACTCTAAGAGTCATTTATCAACCCAAAAACAAGAACCCAAGTGGTTTGTCAACACTCTCTCAAGGTGGTTGTGTAAGATACCAAATAATTAAATTTCTAATAGATCGAGCAAACTTGAGTGTCTTAATAAAAATTCTTGCAATAAAAAACCACAAACACCGAAGGGATCTGAAAATGCAGCCTCTTATTTATATTAATAACTGAAAACAAGATACATGCTCATATAAGACATACTGAATTCCCTACAAATAGCATGTATGGCCGCTTAACAATGACTACTCTAAAACATTGAAGCCCACTTGTGAATCTTGGATGGATCCACCAATGTCACCACGGGGATTTTGTCTCGAGATCAACCTAGAACTGGCTAAGTCAAGTTATCAACAAACCAAAATAAGATAGAAAAACTCTAGATGATACAAAATTCCTAGCTCATATCCCCTTTAATAGGCTTGAGGGACTCTCTAAAAACATTGTTTTATTATTTTCCCTCGAAAAACAAAGGCAAATACTATGGGCAGATTCCATGGGAAAATACCATGGGTAAATTCTGTAATTTTAACCACATCAAGAAGAAGGAATATTACAAATCCTCCTACACAAGGATTGCTTGCCCTCAAGCAATCCAATTCTATCCACAACAAAAGAATCTGTATACTGATACCTGGATCCCATACAATCAAGTGTGCCATTCCATGTCTCCATGATAAATGATCATGAATGGATCCTTAGATACCTGGATACCAAATAATCCTTCGACCAATCCTTCCCTCAATAGATCACATGGATCCCAGTGCCATCTAAGTCCTGGGACCTATGGGTTATGATACCATTCTAGCTCTCCATCATGGCCCATGCCTAAGGGCCCAAGCTGCAATATTCATTTCACTAAGGGTATCCTCCTAGGAGTCATCTTATCGCTAGAGTTCCAACACATAATCTCTCGCCAATCCATCCTATGGAAGGGTTCTAATGCAAGAATTCCTGCACATGGAATAAGTCTACTATGCTGATGTTGCCTACAAGATGAAATAAGTCTACAAGATGAAATTGTGAGCCTCAATTATTCCCAAGCATGCTACCATAGTTTGGGTTGTATCAACACAAGCATAGATGGCTTGAGATCCCAACTAAGTTTCTTCCATTATGGTTGCCCCACCCTAGATAGACATGTGTCTAATTCATCCAACATATGAAGGTCTATGACTGACTTTGTTTTTTGCAATTCAGATCCAAGTTCAAAGAGAAACTTCTTACATCTTCCTTCTGGATATCCTTTGATTGTTGAAGGATAACGCAACCCTTTTGAGAGCAGGGCCTATTGTTTTGTTATTTCTTCTAATATATACATTTTTTCCATTTTCAATTCATAGAAGTATTGTATCCCAGAGGATCCACTGATGTATTACTATGTTGACTTCTAAGGCGTTTCCAAAAGTAAAATGATGACATTATGATTTCGAATCAATGGATCTCAATACTTAGTCTTCCCTCTCTCCTTGGATTTATTAAATAAAAATCAATTTACACCCCTTCGAGAAATTGATCTACACTGGGCTGGAAAGGATTTAAATGATAAATCTTCAGCCTCCATCATGAAATTGAACCCCTGCAAATAGGAGTGGAGAAATAGTAACCCAATGCAACAATAACTGTTGTAGATGAAATTCTCCTACAAATAATTAAAGCCTCAAAATTGACCTCCTACAACAAAAGTTGGCAATAAATAATATTTTGTAGATATTTCCTTCAAATAATAAATTTTTGAACAGTCATCCTCATAAACCCTTGTAATATTAATATTCTCTAACAATAAGAACAATGATTTGAACACACTGAATTCAACCCAATGTTCAGAAAGACAATCTATTGGAAGCAATAATGAAGTAATTTCAACCTTTAATCTTGAAGGAGAATGATTCCTTTGAAAACCCTTTGATCTATGTTTTGTGTGATGGCTTATGACCCTCCAAGCCCTATGCGACACCTAGCATATGTGTTTGGCCTCACAACCTTAAAAAACTATTTGTGCCAGTGACAATATTAAAATTCCCTATGATAATGTTTGTTACCTCTCTTGAAGTTATTGGTAGCTGATGCTTTAACCCTTGGGCCACTTATGCCAATTAGTAATCGAAATTTCCTGAGAAATTTGACATATCTCTCCTTAGTATCGAATAACTAGGCTATTTTTAAATATTCTTTGCCAGATCCCATGATAATGCAATTAGCTTAGTTCAAGGATGCTTCCAGTCTTTTTTCACCAAACAAGGGATCAACCTCGACTAACAATGCAACAAATTTGTTGAATGAAAGCACCTTAATTTTATCTCTTACAATAGGTGGAAGATATTTGTCTTAACAGAGATGCAAATAATTAACTGGCCTCTGGCGCCTTCCCTTCGGTGCTTAACAACTACTATGTAGAATACCTTCAGCTTCTAAATTAGAGCTACCCAAAAATTAGTGCAATACTCCCAATACATATAAAGTCATGAAATATGAATAATAATAAATCCTTTATGTTAATGGAGCATGGTATAACTTATGGCGATCATTGACCTAATGGGTAATGATATAATAGACTTATATGACCATTCAACCAATTGGAAAATTATATAATGGTCAACCTAGTGAAATGACCCTTTTTACAAAATACATGTCAGTGATGACTCCTCCCTATAATGAAGAGACGAGGAAACCTCAATGATGTTTATGGTATTTCTGCATGGCACTCTGGCTGTAGTTGGGATCGACACTTTCTTATCTCCATATAGATTTTCATTAAGGAACAAAAAAAAAAAAAATATATTTGACGTCCTCCCTTCAGCATGTGAATATAACCTTGACTTTGGTCAATTCGTGGTTGTGACCAAACCCTTTGCCAATGTGACAAAGCCTTTTACACTATGAGAATATATGCAAGGGTTATCATCCTTTTTCATTAGTGTGTCTTGGATAGATCCATGCCTACAGCTGACAGATCGGTTTAGCACCCCGAGCAAATTAAATCTCGACTCCAAGGATCCCGGACCATGATGACAACACATGCAAGCTCAACATCAACTAGTGTTCATTACGACCAATTCAATGGAGATCAAAGTTGGTATTTCTTTGGAGCACATCGATTGGATGCTAGCCCAACTTGAGGTTAGCTCTAGTCTCTGCTTCCACCACTAATTTTTTCTACGAAGCCAAACGCTCTGGACCAAATCTAGTATGCATCATGTAGCTCCAATTCAACCATGACAGTCCACAAGGGATAAGAGCTTAATAATATTTGTGGCATTGATTCTAGACTTGTTACAGATTTGAACTTTTGTTGTAAACATTGAGCCATAGGAGGTAAACAGATTTTGATTCTTTCATAGATTCAGCTTCACGAGATTTATCCTTTAGGTTTTCTGATCCAAAAGCTTGTGTATTCTGAACCTTTCATCTTCCAAAATCAACAAATGTACCACTGTGATCTTCTTATCCTTCTCACCAATCCATCAGGATAGGCTTCAACTTCAGGAAACTAATGTTCGACCTTTAGAAATTTAAATATTGGTCTTGCCCAATAGTTCGAAGATACTTGAGATAGGGTTGTACCAAAATTCTACTATCGCTCTATGCCTAAAATAATATCAAAACAAAGACCTCGTTACCTCTTAATTGATACTCCTAATTTAGGATCCAGATGGATCCAGAGGCACCCTGCTTTCTATACATGTTAGCCTCACTCTCTTAAAAATCAATAATAAATCCAATTATTAAATTAAATGAATAAAATCTTCAGAACTCCTCAAACCAAGGAGTTTAGTTTTGGATGAAAGATTCTCTGCAACTAGCTCTCCTAAATTAGTGTGTAAGTTGAGAAGATGTCTCAACCAGGTGAGGCTAATATAGACGCACCATCTTAAGACCACATGCTCATGTATTTAAATGTATTATTAAATTATTTGAGTAAGTGAGAATTACATGAGCATGAGAGACCACATGATGGCTCTCTGCCTTTTCCGCCAGTTTGTCTTTTATGTGTTGCTCGTTTGATTATTGTGTGTGTTTAATATGGCTGAGTGGTTTCAACATGTGGTATCAGAGCTTGGTAGATCTAGGTGTGTCGATATACTAATCAGTGACTAGAAGCTCTGGGGGTAGATCTGTTGTGGGTTTTCTTTTCGTTTTTGGAACATGGCTATTAATTCTCAGGGTCTCTACAATTATAGACCCTGAGCTCTCCAGGTTCATTTTCGGCTTTGAGATACTAAGATCCAGGTTCAGTGTAAGAAACTAGTGGAAGGCTCGAAGATGTTTCTGTTGGATGGTTAAAAAAAAAGTTTTTTGTTGATTTTAGATGCATGTTATTATGAGGCAAGTGTAAGCAAAGTGAATTCTGTGAGTTAATTTTTTTTTTTCAAATCGTGTTGGGAGACTGCATTTGGAGGCATTGTGGCTGTGTGGTAGAGAGGCATTCCTCATATCTTTCACTGTGTTGGAGAGCCATGCTGGTTGGAGTTGTAGACCAGATTCCTTGAAAAATTTAAGCATTGTATAAGATTGAAGTGGAGTTTAGTTGTGGTTGCACTGAGAACGGGGTGGAATTCGAAGACGTGAGCTTGTATGTGTCGTTCTTGAAGTCCTAGCGCTACAGAAAGGCCCACGCATTCACCACCAACAATTCTGATGTCCATTTGTGCAACATCCATGTAAAGCCAACTCTCATTTTTGTATAAATGAGTTTCCTCCTCTGAGTTAAGCGGAAAGGTCTGCTCACCTACTGGAAGGAAACCTAAAAGTTCCCTTGGGTTTAGATACTAGAAACTTAGATCAGCCAACCATCGCTCATATTGCGAACTATGACATTATAGAAAAGCATTACGCAGAATGAGTATTATGCTAGAAGAAATTCCATGGCATACACTTTCCATTTGAAAAGAGAAATGGTCAAGCATTAAAGAATCTTTCACGAGTACCTGCGTTGAATAATTTTTAATGCATTGCCTGAGAAAGAATATCACCGTGGAACCTCTTTGACTGATCTGTTCTGGAGTACTAGGCATTCAAATTTATACTGCATCATCAAACGAGAAGGAGTGGTGAAGTAAATACATCAAAGTCGTGAAGTGTTGAAATTAGTGAGTAGTATAAAATCATGAGTTTTAAAATCAATAGTGGAACATAAGTGCACCACATTTCATTGTGAAAGTGGATTATTCTTAAGTTTAAAAGTAGATTATTATAATAATTTGATAGTGGTGAAAAGATTTATATAAAAATAATTATTATAATAGTTCTGGTGAGAAGAGACAATGAGTGGAATAGTGCATAAGGTGAAAAATAAATGGAATGTGGTCATAAAATTTTGGGAAAAAAATTGTGGTGATCCTGTCGTAGATCCACTTGAAATTGAATAAGGGGATCTCAGGTACACCGTGTGTAATGTATGCATGTGCATGACCTGTGTTCAAATTATTTCTTTCTATTATGCTTAAACAAAATGAACATAAGAAAGTTTACATATACAAGTCATCGATCAACATCCTGAAATCAAAGCTCCGATAATCAATTAAGTTCATAAGCACAAAGCATCACATCATCAACTTGATAAAAGTAATATTCTACAACAACATTTAACAACAGTTAATTCACGCCATCAAGTTAAGGATGCTATAAATCAAGTACTTCAAGCCAAGACGACATCAACATCCTCAACACCTTTTGTATCACTTGCAAATACACATTTTTTAACTTAATTGTACGGGTGCATTCTCAGTTGTAACCAACACCCTAATTTGAATTGTTAAGGTGAATGCATTAAGTCAAGTAAGTCTTCAACTAATTCATCAAGATTGAACTTGTCATTTGTATCTTGGGTGCACTTTCGACAGTGTTCAACACCCTTTCTTTTTTTTTTTATAAATCATCACATTCAGTGAGTACATTCACGAAATCACAAGTGTTAGTAATCAATCGAGCAAGTTCAACCAAACCATCTAGCAATAAATCATCATTAAATGAGTGTGAATTCTAGTATTATATTCTACAAGCAATAAATCAAGCGAGCATGTCATTCAAACAATTAAAGCAAGCAATTGTGAGTTGAAACAATCAATTGTTAAAACAAGTTTAAGCAAGCGTGAAACGATCAATCAAACATAAAGCAAGCAAGTTCTACAAATCCAACAAGTATTAAAAGCAAGTGAGCATGAGTTCCAACAAGTTCACATGGCGAAAAGCATTCAATTGTTAAAGATTCTTAACAATTTGATCCTCTCAACTGCTAAAGACATGGTGCAAATCACTAAATCAACTCTTGTTGATATTCAAGTGAATCTTAAACATGCACATGAAACAACTGAGTTTCTTCAATTGGAGTCACAACTGTAGAGAAATGAGTTGCAATAGAAGAGTGTTGCTTCCAAGTCTTTGACCAATCCAGAGACAACTGATCGTTCGAATTCATTCATCCAACTAGCTTCAAGTGTTGAAGTTGTTCCATTTCAACTTTCTTCCAAACCCATCATCAAGCCATGGGAAGAAATTCAAAGTAATCGAAATCGAAGCGGATTAGGATATGACAAAGATGAAAACAACTTGCATATCCCCGATTATTCTAAACCAATCAAGTTCATTAGTGCCAGATTTCTTGATCAAATAACATCAGCATGCCATGAGAAAGTTGCAGACAAACACACATGTGCAAAAATTTAAGTTGCAGTCGAAGAAAAATGCCTTCATTGTCAAAGAGCTGGTCATTTGGAAGATTAGTGTTTTGATCCCCATCCTTGTCACCATTATGGCAAGTCAAATCATACATCAGAGAAATGTTGCAACCAATGAAAATCAGTTGGATTGAAGATAAATTATTCATGGATTGATCCCTGGGAATGGTCATCCACAGCCAAAAGATTGTACAAGTTTTACAATCAGATTCACTCACACATGTTGCAGCCAATAGGCAATTGAAGATGGTACTCTCATGCACCTGAAAGTGGGAGTACCACAGTGAAACTCTCCTACACTTGAAGGAGGGGAGTTCAGAGTTTAGATTTATTTTGGAGAAGATTGCCTCTCCTTTCAGCTGACAAATGGGGGAAATGTCAATGAAATTGATAAGTGGTTGTCAGACTGAAAGTCTCTACAACATCAGTAAAGCAGCCAGTGAGCATCTTCATCAGCCACTAGACAATCATCATCAGCAAATACGCCAGTGGGCATTCATCAAATTATGTCAGTGGACACCGGATGTTGTTTTCAAGCAAAGCATAGTTGGATCCTTTTATGGCTTGGAACATGATGGAGTTTTCAAGTGACATTCAAAGATGAATCAGTCATGCAGCTGACTCATGTTCTCTTCAGATTTTAGTTTTTTCAAGCATCCAGCTTTGGCGGTTTTTCACGCAAATTCTTTTTGAGGATCAACTTGAGAACTTGGAAGATGGTTCTTTGTTCATTTTGGATTTATCATTGAGGAGGGGACTGTTAGCCTCACTCTCTTAAAAATCAATAGTAAATTCAATTATTAAATTAAATAAATAAAATCATGAGAACTCCTCAAACTAAGCAGTATAGTTTTGGATGAGAGATTCTCTCCAACTAGCTCTCCTAAATTAGTGTGTAAGTTGAGAAAATGTCTCAACCAACTGAGTCTAAGATAGACGCATTGTCTTAAGACAACTTGCTCATGTATTTAAATGTATTATTAAATTATTTGAGTAAGTGAGAATTACATGAGCATGAGAGACCACATGATGGCTCTCTTCCTTTTCCGCCAGTTTGTCTTTTGTGTGTTGCTAGTTTGATTATTGTGTGTGTTTAATATGGTTGAGTGGTTTCAATAATAAACTCAATTGTGTTTGGAAACAATTTTCCTGCTGAATGGATGTCCTTTGATCTGCCTAGATGAAATTCATAATTCTTTGATGCGAGGTCCAAGCCAAATATGCCCCATGTCAAGTATGCTTGCAACTAGATGTAATTGTTTACACCGATTCCAATGGTTGCAAGGTCCCAGATTAGTATGCCCAAATATCTTTTCCTGATGGAACTTTAAATGTAAGATCCCTAGAACCACTTGTAATCCAGCTTGTAGATAATATTAAATACTTAGTTAGTACTTGGATAAAGAAAACCTCCGCGATAAATTTGACCACTGGGTTTTGATAAGTATGACAAATCTAAAGATTGTATCCTTTGATTTGAGCTCAATAATTGATAAAACAATTTTCTACAATGGTCAATTAGGGTGGCTATGGAGAACCACCAAAACTGACAAGATCTTTAGCTAGGGTGACCACGGAGAATCACCAAAACTAATTTTCCTTAGTTGTAATTTAGAAACCATCAAGATGGAAGGAAAACTTGGCTCTGATACTATTGTAAGATCCCAAACAATTAAATTTCCAATAGATCAGGAACACTTTAGTGTTATAATAAAAAAGTTTGCAATAAAAAACCATGAACAACAAAGGGATCTGAAAATGTAGCCTCTTATTTAGATTAATAACTAAAAACAAGATACATTCTCATATAAGACATATTGAAGCCTCTACCAATAGCATGTATGGATGCTCAACAATGACTAGTCTAAAACACTGAAGCCAAATTGTGAATCCTGGATGGATCCACCACACCAATGTCATTGTAGTGTTTTCATCCTAGGATCTACCTAGCACTAGTTATGCCAGGTTCTGAAAAAAACAAAATAAGGTAGACAAAATCTGGATGAACCTAAATGCCTAGCTCCTATCCCCTTTCATAAGTTTGAGAGACTCTCTAGAAACTTTATTTTATTATTTTCCCTTGAAAATTGAAGGAAAATACTATGGTCAGAATCCATGGGAAAATACCATGGTAAGTACCATCGGTAAATTTCGTCCATTTTGACTACATCAAGAAAAGGGCATATTATAGGTTGAGTGGTGCACAGAGGAGACTAGAGACTCGTTCAAGTTGGATCATGAGAACATATTCAATCTTAAGGGTGGTAGGGTGGTGTAAGGTGGATATTTAAGTCTCCTTCAAGTTGGAGTCTGAGAACACTTTACCATGGAAAGGTGGTGCTAGGGTAGGAGATTGATGCTAGGAGGGTGTTGGATGATCCTTCTAGTTAGAGCTTGTAAAACCAGAGTGTTTGAGCATCCTTTCAATTGGAGCTCATAAAACTATGGAGTTGGAGCCTCCTTATAGTTGTTGTTAGAGAGTATTGGAAGTTGAAGCTTCTTATTAATGAAATCTTTAAGACATATATTAAAAAACATTAGGTGGTTTTTCTTTTGAAAGGGTTTCCATCTAAAAATATTTTTTGTATGGTTTATGATGTTATGCATTGATGAATGGTGTCGTTAACCTTTAATGCTTAATTAATGTGATTAAAATGTTTGAAAGTTCCAATACTAATTCACCCCCCACCCCCCAACCCCCCCCCCAAGCACCCCCAAGTATTGGTGAATATTACAACACTATACAAAAAAGGGTAGACCCAAACCACCATAACCTTGAACATCACAATACCCAATAGTAACAACCAGAGAAGGGACAAAAGTCATAATTATACCCACTTAATACACCAACAAGAAATTGAATCCAAAACAAGTAGGGACTCCATGTTGCTTTATTCTTAGACAAGGAGTTAAGAAAGAAGTTCAATTATTAGTTTTCTACACAAAGGAAAACCCAAAAATTTATCCTTTCCCCTCTCAGTTGCAATCGTGAATGAAGGGTATCCCATATGCCAAGATCCTAGATGGCGTACTCCTATGTTATCTTTCCTTTAAACCAAATAAAACAAAATATTGATATTACCTCAATATTCTGGAATTCCCTAGGTGTCGCTCCATGACTGCTCGGTTGCTTCCCCTTCATACCAAGAATACATAGTGATAGTAGCCATAGAAAACCTTTCTCCATTTTTTTGACACCCAAGATTCTCTGTATGCCCAAGTTTCATTTTAGGCCCATTTACATTGAATAGGACCAACAAGGGAAAAAACCATTGTAAATTATAAGAATGCAGGACCAAAGTCCCAACCACAAGTGAAGACTCATAACCTCCATCCACTACATCATCTTCATCGAGCATAAGCGTGCCAACATAACAATCCTATTCATCTTTTACCACTCCCCAAAATCCCCTTTTCTTTACTCATCCACCCCATCGAAAAAAGTTATTTAAAGTATTTAAATAAATAAATTTGATTAAGCTAATTAATAAAAATACCATAATAAATATTGATATCATTTAAGATAATTATAAAAATTTAAATTCAATTCATTAACTATAATATATAGATTAAATAGAAATTCAACTTTGAAATAAATTCAACAAAACTCTTTTTATAAAAATATAATAATAATTATAAAAACTTAAATTCAATTCGTTAATTATAATATATAAATTAAATAGAAATTCAACTTTGAAATAAATTCAACTAACCTCTTTCTTTATATATATACATATATAAAATCAATGTATATTTTTTTTTCTAATAATTAAATAGTTTTAGAATAATTTTGTAAATTTGATTAGACTTAATTATTATTATATTTACACATTAAAATATATTTAAATGAAATGATAATTATCATCAATTAATATCAACTTAATATTGTTGTAGACATATTTGGGCACTGCAACCCCAAACTCATATCTCCATAAACGAAGGGCTTATAAGCCCCTAAAAGTGTTGTTTCATACCTTAAAGGAACAAGGTCAGCTGATTACATCATCTCCCAGAAGTTCTCCCTGAAAAACTACTCAGAACTAGTCAAAACTGGACCATACAAACAACTTAGTGCTAAGGGTGCGATGCATCTTACCTACTACATGCAAAAAGTGCAATGCATAATGAAAAGCCCTTCTGTAGGGTGTGATGAGCGAGAGCAGACAAATGGCAGAGGCAGTTGGCTAGGTGGAAACCCAGAGAATCTTCTAGAAACTGCCCATTTGACACTTGCCTCTCTAAATTTGCCTAGGGATGAGTAAGAGATCACGAAATCTCCAAGTGGAACCAAGAACTATCAGAGAAATGACACTAATCAAAATCCGAGAGGCCGGAACTTTGTATTTTGTAAGGAAGCACTGTTGGTTTCTCTGTGAAACATAATAGTGTTGGGTGATCTAGCTTTTAATGAGGTGAAGAGGGCTTTCATGCTGGGATGATGGCGCTGGATCAGACAGCTTGGTTGTAATTCTCTCTTCTACTACTTCTATCAATAAAGCTATTTGAGTTTTCCTCCATATACTTGTATATTTCTGAATCTTGTATTGATATATGCATTTGTATGGTTAATATATATCTGATCGTATATCGTTTATGGTTATAGATTTCTATGCTTTGATGGTATTATGCTGCTTTGACTCTACAGGTGTTCTTTGAAGCAGGACAAGTAAGGAAGGAGTGGCATATCTCTGTCAAAGGAGAGAGGAAAAAAGCAAGGAGCCAAGAGAAAGACTGAGGTTGGTACTCTCTGCTTCTTTCTCATCTATCTCTCATAAACTAAAACACAAGTATCTTTAGTTTGTTTGTTTCTAAGATATCTACCCGTCTTAGTGGGACTAGTAGCTCTGAATGGACAGTAATTTTCCCGATAACAAATATATAATCATTAAATAAATTAAATTAACTCTAAAATAGTTCAATTAATATTATTTTTTATTAATTTAAAAATATTTATATTTTATATCTAATACTGATTAATATTAAATACAATCTAAAAAATAAATAAAGATAAAATTAGTACATAAGTTAATTAAATGTATATTTGATAAATAATTTCTCAACATCTTTTTGATTTCTAAATTTAGGTTTTTGTGATCCATAATGAATTAAGAGAACTCTTTCGGTAGAAATCGCATAAGAGAAATTTTTGGCCGACGTGTTTCGAACCAAGAAGCATGGTTCATCATCAGGACCAAATGAAGAGATAGACCATGGAAAAGGCTTAAATAAAGAGCAATGTAGAGACCATAATTTCATGTAACGACTATATCTAAACAATAATATTTAAATTATGATATTAATTTATTAATATATTAAAAAAATATTATTAAGTAATGACTATATCAAATGACTAGTTTTTCAAAATTAATATTTAAATTATGATATTAATATAGTAAAACGAAATATTGATATGTAGCAGATAGTTTTTGAAAAAAATCAAAATCAAACTCTAAACAAGGAAGAAAATGAATTTTTCTAAAAAGGAGTCAAGACCCTAATAGAGATAAGATCAATAATGGTTTGGAGATTTCTGTGGTGTGGCTTTTGAGATTGTGGGCTTAGATATTCCACAATATGCATTTTTATGTCTATGTTTCGAGTCTAGAAGAAGACTCATTCTACAAAGAAGCGAAATGGGGTTATAAATATGATATGCTGTCAAAGTGGGGAGCCAACTAGCTCAAGGTGAATTTGTTGAACTGGTCGAAGGCTTTGTGCTTTTCTTGGTTATGTAGTCTATGCCTAACGTAGGCAAAGTGTGGAGTTAGATTGGAATCACGAAAATCACATCCCCTTCTTTGTATCTTAACCCTCATTTGTAGAATCAGTCCCAAGGATGGGTCTTATTCTAGACTCGAAACGTAGACATTAAAATGCATACTGCGAGATAAAATCATTTAATAAATAAAAATAGATAAATAGATAAAATAAATTATATATATATATATATATATATATATATATATATATATATATATATATATATATATATATATATATATATATACATATATATATTCAAAGAAAAATAATGAATAAATAAAACATGATCAACAATATAATATGGGGTTGAGGCCCATTAAACAAATAAAAAAATACTAAAAGAAGTTAAGAATGAATAGGATGGTAAAATACTTAAGAAAACACAAAGGATCAAGAATATAAATTCTAATGAAGAATAAATCAACAAAAAATACTATAAAAAGGACACCAATACCTACTTAGATAAATAAACAAACAAAATAAATCCCAAAAAGAAACTTAAAAACCTAGGAGCACAAGACAGGGACCCAACTTCTACTAATAATCTAACGATTGTATCTATTCAAATTATTGGGTCTTTTTTTCAATTCTAGGGCCTCCCTCAGTTTACGATGATGGAAATTAGTAACCCTAGAAATGACTTGGGCATACTCAATGCAGATGTGATGCTTAGATTATTCTGCGTGCTCTTCCAAACCGAAGGAGTGGGTCCTGCCATGCTTGATGTCAATGGCATGCTCACAAATCCTTTCGTTAATCGAGTGACAAGTCTCACTGATGTAGGGAGTCCCATAAGATCATTGGATAACATAAACACCGTTCATATTCTTGGGGTCCACTGGGTCGTTTACAGATCCAAGGGAGCTCCAGATGGTATTTAAAGGCCTAAATGTTGAAGTCACCTTATTCTTCCTCAGGCTCGTCATAATCTTGTGAGTGGTCCCTTGGATAAAGGAAGATGAACACAAAAAAATCGATCCCTAGTATCTTTCATAGCACTAGGACCTTCTTTAGCTTCGAGGAAATCCTTAGTACATTGGTGTTTACTATACCCATTATTAAAGAAAACACTTAGGAGATGTTCTTTCTCTTCATTGAGATGGTTGTCATTAGAAACTCTTCAAGATCTATTCACTAAGGTGTTGAGAACACCAATATTTTGAGCTGGGAAATGATGAAAATTAACATGAAGATATTGTTTAGTATCATTTTTCTTACGAAATTCCTTATGAGAATAATAGCCATCATCATTCCTTTAGAGGAGGATGTCAAGGAAGGGTAAACTACCATTACTTTCAAATGCCATGGTGAACTTTATGCAACTAGATTAATTGTTCAGACGGAGTAGAAACAATTCCAACTCTTCCTTACCATGGGACGAGATGACACAAGTGTCATCCAAAAACATCTTCCACATCTTAGGTAGAAACCAAGAAGAAGTTAAGGCCTTTGATTCAAAATCCTCCATGAATAGATTAGCTACCATAGGGGAGCGGATAGAACCCATGGCGACGCCACAAATTTGCTCATGGAATTCCCTATTGAATGAAAAGAATGTAGATGTATGCTAAATACCAACTAAATTAATAGTATTGGGATCCGTAATGTGCTTGGTGAGTTCAATGGCCTCATTTAAATATTATTTTTCAAAAACTAGCTGCTTAATATAGTCGTTACTTAATAGTATTTGTTTTTAATATACTAATAAATTAATATCATAATTTAAATATTATTGTTCAAATATAACCGTTACTTGAAATTACGGTCTTACATTGCTCTCTATTTAAGTCTTTGCCATGGTCTACCTCTTCATGTGGTCCTGATTATGGACCACACTTGTTCGTTCAAAACATGTCAGTCAAAAATTTCTCTTATGTGATTTCTACCGAAAGAATTTTCTTATTATTTTTTATTGATTTATGGTTAGATTTCTTATTCTTTAACTAGTTTTATTGTTTCGTGTTCTTGATAGTGGGTGAAGTGTTCACTCGAAGCCTCTAACATTTCACCTCTTTATCACACAATTTTCTCCAAAAATCACTTCTACATAAAAAATGATTAAGTATGCACTACATCTAGATTCTATTCATCTAAAAATTATATACTAGCCTAGATCCATCTTGACCCTGGATCTATTAAGCACCGAGAGGGATCAAATCGCTCGAGGTGCAAACCTCTTTTTGAGTGAAAAATTTGAGGAAAGGTTTTCACCTCGAGAGATTTGATCCCTCTCGTTTCTTGAGAGATGAGGGGTTAAGATAGATCCGTAGTTAATATTTATATTTATATTTATATTTATCAATAGTTACATTGGTAGATATATGTATTTATTTTTAATAGTCTTATTTTTTTAAATATTTTTTTAATTATTAATAATTATTAAGAAAATAACATGTAATTAATCTCCACTAAATATCTTATTATATTTTTAATAGTAATCAAATATTAAAATTGAGATTTATCTTGAAAGTAGTTATGCTTGATTAGTTAACAAAAAAAAATCATATAAAAAATTTCATATGAAATGAGTTATGGTTTTTTGGGCATCTAATATTGATAAGCCATGATATTGTAACACGTCATATTCACATCTTAAGAATCTCCATGGTTAATAATATTGTTACATGTTTTTTTGTACGTGTATATATTTAACTCACGTATTAATTTTTTATAATTAATTATAAAAATAATCATTTAAAATAAAATTATAATTTAGTTAACTTTCAAGATTATTTTAGTCTTGGCGATGTGAGATGTATAATGAAGCATAGTCCATCTCCTTGTTTAATGCCCATTTAATTTATATGGCTATCCTAGTACGCTTGCAGGTGTATTTATTTTAGAATATGATTTTTAGAATTTTAATATAACTGTCCACTAGTTCAAGCATCTAAATTAAATGCATGGTAAATGTTGATAGAGATCAAAGCTTAATATGAATCAAAGTATTTCATCATATATTTTAAGTTGCTAAAATTGAAATAATCACTAAAATTATCTAATTTATAACTTTATTATTATTATTATTATTATTATTAAAAATAATTTATATAAGTCAAATGTATATACATTTTAAAGAAATATGATGATCTAGATTCTTAATCAATAAGTAGGCTTTGTTACAATACCATGAACGAATATCATGACTTATCAATACGAGATTCTCAAACAATCATAACCATTTCCTATAACATTTTTCATATCAAATATTTTTTAATTAATGAGTTTGATTAAATGGGAAAAAGAAAGCATAACTATTTTGAAAAGAAAATATGATTGTATAATTTGTGTATATTAGTAAACATATTCTAAAATATTTTATGGGGCTTAAATCTCTATTCAAAAATAAATATGTAATAATAATTATTAGATCGATGGTAGGGATATAACTATAATGTAATATTCTAAAATAATTTTACTAGTATTTAGAATTAAAAGATTGGTATTTATCCCTGAAGTAGTTATTCTATTTCCCCCTTTTAATTAGTTAAATTAATTAAAGAAAATGTCATATGAACAAGTGTCATGGGATTTAGCTATAAAGTAATTTCCATTTTTCCCCTTTTAATTGAATGAATTAATTAAAGAAAATGTCATATGAAGAAGTGCCACACTAAATGGGTTATCATGGTATTGTAGCAAAGTATGTTCAAACATTTTGAATCGCCATAGTAAAATAGGGGTGAATCTTCCTGGTTAAGAATGTTGTGAAATGTATCTTTTTTTAAAATAAATATATGTTTAACTTACATATTAATACTTTTTAAAATTAATAATAATAATAATAATATAAAATATGGTTATAATTTAGTTATTATTTTTTTTTTTTTAATTTTAAAATGTGAGATATATATGTTTTTCATGGATTGGTCTTTATTGGACTTTACCAACCATTTAATTTATATCATTATGTTAATATATATGAATGGAAATCTACAATCCTAACTAGTGAAGGATTTTTTTCCCTAATCACATTTATATTGATCTAATAAAACTTTTTAACTATATTTCATCTTTTCCATGCACCTATTTATAATATATTTAACACATAAAATACATTTAGAGGCCAAAAGTATAAAAATTATGCCTATTTAAAATATTATGTTTGAATAAGAGTTAGTTTAAGAGAAAGAATTTCATTAATAAGCGTTTTGTAATAAAAATATAAGGAAGATTTGTAATTTATTCAATATTTAATATGGCTTTGAAACTTATAATGTGGAAAATATGAATCATAAATAAAATATTTCAATGTCAATTATGTATACATTATATAAAATGAGTGAAAATAAAAAAATATTATATATATATATATATATATATATATATATATATATATATATAAAATAACTAATATTAGTTATTTTTTATTATATATATATATATATATATATATATATATATATATATATTGACATATAGTTAAGTCCAATTTAAATATAATATTTTAAATTAGTATAAATCTATTTAAAAAAACATATTCTATTTAAATATATTTAATACTATAATATAATATTATAGTATTAGTTATTTTGAATATATATATATTTATATGTTCCATCTTAACTTAAGATTTACCAATCAAATCTCTTAAGCTGTAAACTTTTTATAAACACTAAGAAAGATGTTTTCTTTGAGATGGATTTCTGCTAATTTAAAATATTATATTTAAATTTGACATACCTAATTTTTTTAATTGACAATTATTAGAAAAAATATATTGTTAATAAAGATAACTATTTTTTAAAATTTATAATCATTTAATATCACATTTCAAATAAAATTGATGATATAGAAAATAACTTTCTAATTTATTAATGCTATAATATTATCACATATTAAAACTATTAACAATAATATCTATGTAGATTTGTACTTGTAGGTTCAAACTGCTTATGTAATATGCTAAAACAAAAGACTTGAATCTACTCTACTCATCAGCCGAAACAAAGTTGATCAATGAAAACACTAAGAAGAAAAGGAAAAATTTCAATCACACATAACACAATATTTTTCTCGAGAAACAAACTGCTCAAAACCCTGACTATCTATATTGCATTGACTAGAGGATCTGAGAAGAAAATACAATGCTTGTTCGACCTGAACAACTCCTGCACATGTACAACCTATCTCTCTTCCTTACAAACCATCTCAAGTGAACACTTAGCCAATTATGCATCCTGCCAAGCCCCTACTTCCTTGCGCAATTCCTGAGAGAATTATCTCATATTTTCTAACACCCCCTCCCAGGTATACCCAAAGTAACCATGCCAACTAGGGTAAACATGAGGAGTATGTTACTATGATAGTATTTTACCTCCTATGTCACCTTAAGGAGGTGGAATCAGTGGAAAATCACATACAGTCATCCAATGTCATCAACAAAACCCTTAGGAGACAAGTCACCCACTCAGAAAACCTGTCCCAGGGTCCCACTACTATTCTATAGCCCTTAGTTCATAGTCGCTCTCATGCTATGGGTAAGGGAGTAGCCGAAAACCTAATTTTGCTCTCACAAGCATGCCTGCCAGCGATTGTGGTCCAAAATTTCCTGTTTTGTGCCAGCGACCCTGAGATGTAAGCCACTTTTCAAGCCTAAAATGCTGGCCTCTACCGAGAACTTGTTATAACTTCTAGAGTTCATTCAAAACATGATAAAAATGTTGATCAATCAAAAATCACCTCAAAACAAGGCCTGAGCATATCTAATTAGGATTAACATTCTGTCAAACACTCGCCATCAATGCAACCTACAAATCTAGGATACAAGACAAAACATAAATGACTTAAAAAACTTATGAACCATAACTAGAAGGATCACCTCCTTCTCCATTGACCTACTACATCATCAATTAGGTCTTGCATTAATCCATTTAACGGTTACAAGCTAATATATGAATAATCACGACATAAACCAGTCATTCAAGCATGCTTATAACCAGCCTAAAACCATATCAATATTAGAGATATGACAACCATTAAATCCACATATAATTTAGTGAAAAAGTAAGAGAAATTAGCTTTTATTAATCATAGGTAAATCCAACCATGTTCGAGGCTTCCATGTACCACCGAACCATAGACACGGTTGAACCAAATCTTTGTTTCAGCTATTCATCCTCATGCCATATTGCAAGCATGAATGTGGGATCTCATAGAGTAACCAATCCAAGAAAAACCAAGGGAATCTAGTGGTTAAAACACTTCCACATTTATTAAACTGTGATCACACCCAAATTGGTGTTTCGATCACAGTTGAACCGAACTTAGAATGCCATCCATTATCCATCACTATCCTTGAGGAATTTTTGTCTCCTTGTCTATCAGGCTTTACCTCAATCCAAACCCAGATCACTAGGACATAAATCGAGACTCCTCCCTTAGGCTTTACCACGTTTCCAACCAAAACCAGTCAAGGTATTCCTAGGCCTTTCGGGATGAACCTTAAGAGCACCTTTGCCCTAGATTCTGAAATCCATCTGATAATTCCAAAGCTCAAAAACAAAAATAACATCCCAACAGACCATGGCATCCAAAAAAAGACTAAGCTAGGCTGAAATCCACTGTCATAACCCGACAAAACCATGGTATCGACTACAAGAGAACCATACGCCAACATGCAAAGACATGCATGTCCGAACCAGCTAGGAAATCACACATGAAAATGGTTACCTACAAGTATTCTTGCTTAAGCTACTTGAGCACTGCTTTCCTTTCTTTGATCCTTTCTTTCTTTTCCTTTCCCTTCCTTGCTTTCCCTTTCCTTTTCTTTCCTCTCCTTCCTTGATCCAAACTAGAGTGCTCCAAGAAAACTCCAAGTGACCAAGAGGGAGAGAGAGAGAGAGAGAATAATGAGAGAGCTCTAGACTTTAGCTGACAAAAGGTTGAACAAAAAAAACCATGAAGTGATCCTCAAAAACCTTTTTATGAATGTGGTCTCTATTTTCTTCATTTTCTATTATTTTCCTTCAATTTCCTCCTTACATGCAACCCATGACCTTTCACCTTAATTTCTCCTTATTTCCTTTATTTTCATAAATAAATGTGACAAAAATTCCTTTTTTCCTTTTAATGCCTTTACCTTAGCCTTTGCCAATTTTCCTTAGCCAAAACACACATCCAATAATGCCCACTAAGATATATTTTCCCAACATTCAGCTTGGGATAAGTTTCCCTTAACAGTGATCTGATTTTTTCCTTTTTTAACTTTTATTACATGAAATTTTCACCAAGGCTGTTACAAAACCCTCTCCCTTGGGGAACAACATCCTCAGTGTTAAACCACACCGAGAGCTTAGCAAAACCATTGAAGATCAAACATACTACTTATGGAGCTTTATGACTTAGCTTCCTCCAGTATTTATAGTGAAGAACCTGCTCAAAAGAAAAACATCATGACAACATGACAAGATAATGACCATACCTCTTATTGGAGATTTATAACTTAGCTCATGGTGGTATTTACATCCATATACATATACATAAACAAATATCAGAACATGAGCAAAACATATGCCAAACATAAACAAACATCAAACCAACACTGATTTGCCTCAACTGGAAAACAATGAAGGATATAGGGCTCGCATACGATCTTCCATCTCCCATGTAGCTACTTCTAGCCCAAAGTGCTTCCATTGCACTTTAAATTTCTCTACGGCTCTGCTTTGGAGAATGAGATGCTTCTACTACAATATGCACTAAGGCTCATGCTGGAACTCTCCTTCTTGCTTCACCTGTAATATACACCAATCAATAATATGATCAACATCCTTTATGTACTTCTTAAGCCATGAAATAAGGAAAACATCATGGAATTTGATTTTTGGAGGCAATACAAGTTGATATGCCCCTGGTCCAATCCTCTCAAGGATCTCGAAACGCTTGCAATATTGTGGTGCCAACTAGGCACATGAACCAATCCTCAAAGATCTTTTCTTTGGCTTGATGCACAAATACACATGCTCCCCAACCTGAAACTCTTTGAACACCCTATGTTGATCTACATAACTCTTCTATCTATCTCGTGTTGTATTTAGATTATTCTTTCAACATGTCTAATCCAATAAGTACCCTTTTCAATGGATCACTCCAGCTAATGGGAGTGTTACAACGCCATCCATACAATGCCTCGAAAGGACTCATCCTCAATGACTCTTGATAACCATTATTATATGTGACCTCAACTAATGGAAAATACTCGTCCCATTTTCTCTGCTAGTGCATCACCTACATCCTTAGCATATCATCCAAGATCCTACTGACCCTCTCTATCTATCGATTTGTATGTGGATGATAAGTTGTACTGAAGGCCAATTTTGTACCCAAGCCTACAAATAGCTCCTTCCAAAACTTGTCAGTGAACAGTGCATCCCTATCTGACACAATATTCTCTAGAACACAATGCAGTCTCACTGTCTCTCTAATGAACACATGTGCTACGTCATTGGTTGAATATGTAATCTTTGACAGAATGAAGTGTGTTACCTTGCTCAACCTGTAAACCATGACCATAATAGAATCATGCATCCTCACTTTCCTCGGAAGACCTGTTATGAAATCCGTGGAAATGACCTCCCATTTCCATTATAGAATCAAAGTAGGTTGTAGTAGACCAACTGGATGCTTGCATTCCATGTTTACCTGTTGATAGTCAAAACATCTAGCCACGAATTCTGCCACTTCCTTCTTCAGATTCAGCCAATTGTAAAACTTCTTCACCATCGTAAATGTCTTATGATGTCATAAATTAAATGAATATGGTTTCACATGAAACTCCCTCAAGATAACCTTCTTGAGGTCACTAAGATTTGACAAATAGATCCTGTCTCAAAACCTTACCAAGCCATCTGCCATGAGATGATAGTCTGCATCCTGATCCCCTGTAACTGCACCTAAACCTGTACCTATGCTTGTACTCCGCTGTAACATGTGCATGATGTCGATGTATTTGTCATCCCACTGTCTTGCATGCAAGATCCTATCCTGTAACTCTATCCTAGATGAGATTATAGCTACTATATTATTTACCTGTACCTTCCATCTAAGAGCATCTGCAACCCAGTTCTCCTTCCTTTGATGTATCTTATCTCGAAGTCAAACTCAGTAAATGTAGCCAACCATCTAGCATGCCTTACATTTAAATTCAGCTGGTCAAACAAAAACCTCAACCCACTGTGATCGATCATCAATGTAAACCCTCTGCCGAGAAGATAATGTCCCCACATCTTCAATGCATGTATAATAGTTGTTAGCTCAAGATCATGTGTTGGATATTTATGCTCGTGCTCATTCAATTTCCATGACTCATAACACACTACCTTTCCTTCTTGCATGTGAACTCCACGAAGTCCCCTCTTTCAAGAATCTGTACACACTACAAACTCCTTGTTTAGATCCACACTACAAACTTCTTGTCTGGTTACTCAAATCATGTCTTGTGGTGAGACATTTGAGGAATGAAGAATAGTTGAGAAAGTTTTGAGAAGTTTTCTAGAAAGGGTTGATGCCATTGTTGTGGCCATAGAAGAGACAAAGGGTCTCTCACAGTTCTAAGTGGATGAGCTTAATGCATCACTGATATCTAATGAACATAGATTGAATAGAGCAACAAGCTCCTCATTGGAGCATGCCATCAAGACGTAAGTATCATTTGGTCAAGGTCAAGGCAAAGGAAGATCATACCATACTTGTCAGAAGTATTTTTGCAGGTTGTGTCTTTGTTTGGAGATGGAAGGACTGAAGCTAGAATAGAAGTGCCAAGCGAACCATTCTGTAACACAGTAAATAATTTAAGGCATTTAATGTATTTTGGTAATTAGGTTTGGGCAATAATTCATTCCGTGATTATTTCCAATACTCCACAGACACCTACATGATTTCCACCCTCAACAACAATAGCGTATTAACTTTTTTTCTCTGTCATGTATTAATGTCAAATTGTGTGTTGAGATAAATAGGTATGTAAAAATCATTTTGCAAGTAAGAGAAAAACAGAGAACGAGAGTCTCTGAGGAGGAAATGGTGGAGAAAATTTTGGTCGGCCCGTGAAGAACAACATTTACTATGTTTTATTGTGTGTTATTCTGCGTGAAGTGTAAATCACTTTAAAACCTTTGCTTTACTTGGTGAATAAGCCATAGTCTCATGTGAATGTATTTTCATGATTTAGAATTCAGTCCTAAGTTATTATTGTGTTGCTCCAAACTTAACTTTGTCTTTTTCCATAAGTGAATATTGTGTTTTTAAGTCTCTCTATAGTTGCACAAAACGTAGTTGCACAAAATTGAGCTGCGCAAAATAAAATTTGCGAAAGTCACTACTCTACTTCTCCGTGTAAATTATTCTTTTCCAGCCAACCATAGAATAGGTGGACATTGACCATTGATGTTGACCTCGAACCCTTCTAAAAACATAACACCAAAAAGACTCCATACTAAGCACAAAACACGGTATGGTTGAACTCCGATTACCAAGGTCGAGAGCTTTAAATATATTTTCTGCACCTATTTAATGGAAATACCATTATCACATAATGAGTGATAAGTATGCAAGACTAAAACTAAGATACATGTAGATGAGGGGCTCCCGTGACCTGTCTCTCCACAATATAGTTTGCACATTTGGTGAAGTAGTTTGAAATCGAAATATTTTGGTATTGTTTATTAAATTAGTCTTATGTTTTGTCCCCATTTAAATCTGCCTCGAGAGTAAAGTTTATTTGAATGGAATCCAGTCATCCTCCAAGTTTTTCAGATAGAAGCACAACGATAGAAGCACAACATTAGGTTCCAATCCCAAACCATATTTTTTATTGGATGGACTGATTGTGGAACTTGCTCATTTTCCACTTCTGGTTACTATGTTGGCTATCATGACTGCAGTCAATCTTGTAGCCGACGATACCTAGACAACATTGGTGGGAGAAGGGTGTAGCCCCATCATGTATGTTAATCCCACAGTGTTTAGAGATAATCTGGATTTTTTTTTGCAATCCCTATTTTCAAATCTCTCTTCCGGTGGCTTTGCTACTTCAATGCAAATCAATTCTGGAAAAACAGATCTTGTCTATGGCCTTGATGTTTTTCGAAAGTATTTGAATGCCAACGAGCACTCCGAATGCATGAATGGATCGTCGATATAAGCGAAAGAAGCATGTCCTCGAAATAATGGTGCTCACATTCATTTGGACGATTGTCTTCTTTGCTACAAGAATAATACCTTTTATAGTCAGGATGTGGACCTTGGGGATTATGTTTATTGTGCCGGTATTAATTCTGGCGATGCATAGACCTTCCTTCAAAGAGCTCAAGACTTATCCACGGAGCTCATAACCAACACTTCTGAAAGTAATGGTTATGCCATTGGGTCCATTGATGGCTCCTTATATGGTTTCATGCAGTGTTGGCCCTCGCTTACCATTAGTAGTTGTAAACGACGCATGACTAAAGCTCAAAATCAATTACTTACCTATCCTCCCAAGACTGAAGGCTGAGGTCTCGAAGCAGGCTATTTTATACGCTACTCAACATACTCGTTTTTCAAAGATAACTAGACTTAAGGTATGAATTTTATATTTTCTACAACTATTTGGAGTTTGATTTTCATATAACATATATGTTGATTGTTTTTCTTTTGTTTTAAATGCAACATCCTAAAATTTAACACCCTCATTAGGGAAATCATCATCGAAAACATTGTCTATATTTCTTGGAAGCATTGGCGGAGTAGCTCTGGTTACGGTGATGTGCTTCGTACTCTTCTGTTGATTCAGTGGACGTATTAAGCAACAAGAGAACTATGAATGAACAGGTGAATGTATCCTTTCATTCTAGCTATTTCCCTGCTAAATTGTTATGATTTACTTAAATTGGTTGTATTCAACACCTATGATGAAATCGCTTTAATGATACTCTCCGCAGATGAGAATATTGCTATGAGGGGAAACTTCGAGGAATTTATCTTTGATTACGAGCTTATAAGGTATTCGACTGCAAATTTTGACAGAAACAACATGCTTCATATATGAGGATTGAGTGAGGTTTACAAGATATAATATCAAACATTGACTTGATGGGTTAGTCCAAATATATCTGTTGTTTGCAGATCAATTATAATGGATTTGCTGAGTAGGGTACTCTCTTAGATGGGAGGGTTGTTGTTGTTAAGAAACGAAATGAAAATCAGGAGATCACTGAAGCCGTGAAGGAGTTTCTTATAGGAGTGATGGTCATCACCAGTGTCCATCACTGTAAACTTGATCGTTTGCTTGGTTGTTTCACGCGAGGGTGCGAACGTTTGCTTGTTTATGAGTATATGTCCAATAATAGTCTAAACAACCATTTTTTTGGTACATCTCTTATTAATTCTATTGTTTTCAAGGTTTAGTTTCTTAATTCCTGAAATCATGCCAACTTGTACGAGGCTTTAAGATATTGATATTGGAACTACGCAGGAGAGACATAAAGTGATTTGAGCTGGGAAAGGCATTTAAGCATTATAGTGGGAACAACTCAAGGGCTTGCATATCTGCATGAGGATTCCATTTTTCACATTATACGTAGATATATCAAATGTGGAAATATACTTTTAGATGACAAATTCAATCCTAAAATAACAGATTTTGGATTAGCTAGATTCTTCCCAAAAGACAAATCACATGTTTCTACGAGATTCAGAGGAACAATGTAAGTTGTGTATATCATTTAGTAATTTCTATCAGATGACCTTTAAAGATTAAAGATTCCACTAATTCCAGATGACCTATCAATTCCACTAATTTAAAGATTACCACTAAATTATCATGAATCAAAGGTTAGACTGCACCAGAGTATGCTGTCCACAGACAATTAACAAAAAGGGAAGAAATTTATAGTTACGGGATTGTGGTCCTTGAGATCATGAGTGGGAGAAAGAGCATGGACAGAAACCTCCCAGAGCCTATGCAGATTCTTCTCCTGGGTGTGTTGTTTTAATAATTTGTTTATTATATAATCCCGGTATGATGATTATAACTTGAAACTCATTTAAAACTATAGAATTTGAACTATTACCTTGATGATGTTGTAGGTTTGGAATCAATACGAGAAAAATCAATTTTTTGGTATTGTTGATCCAATGTTAGAGGGGAAATTCCCAAGAGAGCAGGTCTTCAGGGTCATCATGGTTGCACTTCTTTTCACTCAAGGTTCTTGGGCGCTACGACCAACAATGTCATAGGTTGCGTCGATGTTAACCAACCATTCTGAGATTGTTACCCAACCTATACAACCAGCGTTTATAGATTCCTTAGGTAACAGACATACAAATTCCTCCACTACCTCCAACTCTGCAACACTAGCTTCAACTTCTGCAGAAGGTCACTAACTACTCGCCAATTGGCAGGCCATCGTAGAGGCAAACTTTGATTTTTAGTATGTAAAATTAGTAGTTCAATGATGTTGTTTTTCCATTATTCAATACATCTTCAATTTTGAAGAAACAACGTAGAAGTTCCCATTGCAAGTTACACGACACCACAAGGTAGATTATATCTATGTATCCGAAGTAATGTGTTTTATTGTGACATGTTATTTTGAGTTTTCGAGAGTCAATCCACGTGGTTTTGTAGTTGTAGTAATAATCTAGGTAGTGAAAGTCACATATTTATATCTAATATATGTAACTATTATGATCTTATCACAGTGTGTTTTAAGTGTTGTCGTTATAATTTAGATATGTGAAAGTAACATATTTATATCTTATATATTTGTAACTATTATGATCTTATCACAGTATGTGTTTTATGTTGTGTAATAGCTTTTTTCTCTCTATTTTTCTAAGGCTATGTTGGATGAGATTATGCTATATCCACCTTAAATTAAATGGAATTTGGCGAATGCAATTGTTTGAATTTGTTTAAGTGATCAATTGTTTAGTCCCACGACCACTCCACCACTCTGTAAGTTTTGTTTTCTCTTCTACCTTGTTCATCTAAATGCAATTTCATTACACATCAATGTCAAGATGGTTATAACATGATTCCTACTATTTTCTATTTGAAACCTAGAAAAATGCCAAAGTTCACCTGCATTTTCTCAAATTTATCCGATGCTTAAATTTCGTCAAATTATGCTTTTCAGCCGAAATTTTATCTCTTTAAAAATCGTATTATAGGCTTCAATTTTTTTTTGAAAATCATGGTAATGAGGCTTCAAATTTTCCTTTAAAATCATGGAAATTTTGGGTATCTTACAATTTTATTTTTTTCTAAATTTGAGTTATAGTTTAAGTATGGGGGATTTTCGCAGTGCATTATATTAGATATCATTTTTGGGATTCAACTGCGTTAAGTAAGTCATTCAAAGTATGACCATTTCCATGAGAGGTAGTCGTAAAGTGACTAATTTCTCATGATTTTTGAGTTATAGTTGTTAAGATCTAAAATTTTTGGAGCCAAGGAATTTTTTATGGTATTGAATTTATTTTATCCATTAATTCAAACACTCATACTGTAAGATTAAAAATTTTGAATGCTAATCAAGAAATATTGATGGTGTTGAATCCATTTTCACCATCATAAAAAATTCACTGTCTACTATCATATTTTTAAGAAAAAAGAAAACTATATCGAGGATTCTAGACCATCACAACAAATTTTTGAAAGCTAGGTAGACAACAACTTCTTAAAATTCATAGGATTCTAACTACGTGCGTAATAAAAAAGGTTACACCTAGCTCCTTGGTAACAAAGCCGTTTTTTATTAGGAAATGTGTTTAGATAAATGGAATGATAATCAACTCTAGGGGCCCAAATGGGGAAGATTCCTTGTGTCTGTAATAGTCAGTATGTCTGCAGAAACTATACAAATTCCTTTTGGACCCCACATCAGACTTTACGAGAGACATCCCTACAATATGCATTTAGAAGTTGTAATAATGTGTTGAACTGCACTTCTTCTTAAGCGACACTCAAATGAAAATTCACATTGAGTCATGTCTTAATGCATTGCGTATTTGTTAAGCAAGTGAGGTACCCATTCCATTTTATGTAAAAAAAAAGAAATAACGTAACCCTTGGTGGGTTCTTTCCTAGAAAAGCATTGTTATACCATTCCAGAAAAACCTATTTGACTCACGAATTTTGTCTTTAGGCTTTAAGCAAAAACCATGGAACAGTTGCCCACATTTCCAGATGGAGCATTGAAGGAACCTCATGGGGTCGTACCTAGAATTAGTTTATCTCTTATGGGTTTACGTTTAGTGTTAGAAATAGTAATTACTCCCGCATGTGGAGTTGGTTAAACACAGAGAGTCAGTTAACTGAGTGAGTGAGTATTTGAGTGTTGAGTCAAGTCAAGTGATATATGACTTTTAGTGTTTGGTTGCATGTAGATGCATGTCAAGATATTTTAGGCAAGTCACTAGTTGGGAAAGGTTAAATACCCTTCACTGGGTTCATTACAAGAATCATGTTTTGTGTGATCAATAGTAGAGCAACAACTTATGTTTTATGTGTGAATTTCTATTTTGTTTCCTCTTTCCTTCCAACAAATTGGTATCGGATCCAAGTTACAAAGCCAAAAAATTAGAAAACCGAATATCTACAGCTACAATTTGTAAAGCCACACTGTGTAAGTGATACAGAGAATTACAGTCCAGAGCAAACTGGTTGCGTCACCAACTTCCATTGGGTTCAATCCATGCAAGTGTTTTTTGTGTCGTTGATGCCTTAGTAGTGACGCAACTACGATATAGAGAAAAAGTGTTAGCCACCTGGCCCATAGAGACGTTAGCATTGCACTCAGATGACCATTCTACACCTCAGTCCACCGATAGTCGCATGCAATCAACAAAATAGCTATAAGAAAAGGAGTGTCCGTAATCTTGGCTCGCAAAGCGCGAATGAAATATATTAATAACAGAAATCGAAAAGAAGAGGAAAATATCATTTCCATGGTTAGAGAGGTTGAGGCTGCAGCCAAGGAATTGAGAATTCTAGCAAAAGACAAACAAGAAATCAAGGGTGATTGGTGTAGCTCTGATTTGCTACCACCTCCTATGTTTACAGGTGAATATTTTGATCATTGTGTTATCAAGATGCTAACTTTTCTTAGAGCTAAAGAGTTAATCGAGTATGAATCTAATAAACCATATGATGCAGTATGTGATGTTTTGGAATTGAATTTTATAAAATATGCAATGAATGCAAAGTGTTTGTGCAAGTTAGGAAAAGCCACAACTTCCAAGGAAGCATGGAAGATCTTGGAAGCAAATTTTGGGACAAAGGAGAGTGACATGCAATAGCAGGTTATGTCACAAGCAAAGAAGTCACCAACAGATCTGAGAGTAGATGAGAAAGACTCTGGGAGTAAAACAAAGCTTGGAGAATCCCACTCAAAACTGAATGATGGTTGTGAAGACCATAAAATTGAAACCCATTATGCAAACATGCATATGGATAAAGAAGATGCAAGAAAGATTGCAGAGAGAGAACTTTAAGACTATGTGTATGAAACAGAGCAAGAGAAAATAAATGCTCATGGATTCCACTATAATGTGGATTATACAGATGATGGTGAATCCCACTATGATGAGGCACATGTGGATGATGACTGCAAATTTACATGTGAATCCATGAATCCAGCCACAACTGATGGATTTGGTAAAGTTGAAATTGTTAGTGAAATTGACAGTGAGCACATGCATGCTCAGATATCCCACCATAGTGTGGATGAGCATTATGTTGATGATATGTGTGATTGCCTTTTTGAAACAGGGATTGATTATGGCAATATGGTAAGCACCATGTTTGATGAAACATTGAAGGGTGAAGCTCCCACTGTAGGAGAAAGATATGAAGCAGTTGAAATAGCTCATGAAGAAGTATGTCATCTAGCAACAGTTGATGATCAAGAACATGATAAAGTGATTGAAGAGTTTTTGATGAGAATATCCACTAACAGCATAAATGTGGAAGACAACCTCCATGCAGTTGAAAAGAAGGCAGATATAGAACAGGTAGTTCTCACTGAAGAGAGTCATATTAAAGATGTTTTTAACATTGTTTTTGAATATAGAAGTGTTCAAAATAGAATGGCAGTAGAAGTTGAAAGAAAGGTTGTTAATAAGTTTGATGTAGATTATAGGAAAAAAGCAAAAGTACCTAATGATGAAAGTGAAAAGAATCATATGGATGTTTCTGAAGACAAAGATGAATGCATTGAAACCATTTTTCAGCAATGGAGTCAAGAAGAGATAAGATTCTTCTATCAAGAAATATGGCAGAAAGAAAGTGAGGAATATGAAGTGCAAGAAGCAGAGAAAATAAGACATTTTGAAGATGCAATGTTATGGAAGCAGTCCATGGTTGAACGAATATTTGAAGAGGTAGGTGTCAAATACATGATCCAATTGTTTTTTAGAACATGTCCAAAACAAGTCAAAGAAAAATTACCGTAACAACAAATGAATAAAGCCTGCAACAAGAAATTTCAACACAGAATGAAACAATTCTGAGGATATAGAATCTGGAACTAGAGAAAAATAAAATGCGAAATTGTAAAATTCTTGAGTCATTGTAAGCCTAGCTGTGACATAGACCAACAAATATGTTTGAGTGGTAGTTGAGTCATGTTTGAGTTATGTTGATTCATATGGGCATAATTAAGGGGGAGTGTTAGAAATAGTAATTACTCCCACATGTGGAGTTGCTTAAACATAGAGAGTTAGTTAACTAAGTGCTTGAGTGATTGAGTATTTGAGTGTTGAGTCAAGTCAAGTGATAGACGAACATTACTGTGTAGTCACATGTGGATGCATGTCAAGATATTTTAGGCATGTCGCTTGTTGGAAAAGGTTAAATACCCTTCACCAGGTTCATTGTAAGAACCATGTTTTGTGTGATCAATAGAAGAGTAGCAACTCGTGTTTTATTTGTGAATTTTTGTTTTGTTTCCTCTGCCCTTCCAACATTTAAATCTCAACACGATTGATGCATCATGCAAAATATTCAAATAGCCTTCAACCCAAATGAAATTCCAGTTTTAGATTACTTTATAGCAACATGTACAGAGATGTGTGCGTGTTTTTTTGGGAGTATTATTAATTAAATTTGAAATTTTAATATTACGAAATTGTTATTTTTAATTTGAATTTGGTTTAATATTTTTAAATAGTTCTAATGTAATTGTATGGTTAGATATTTAATTTTACTAAATTTAAATTAAATATGTATATTTTTTTTAACTTAAAAAAATTCTTAAATATATAAATGTTTAAAATAAAATTTATTAAAATTATATGTGTTGGAATAATATTAATTAAAATTGAAATTTTAATATTATAAAATTGTTATTTTTTATTTGGAAATAGTTTTAATATTTTTTAATAGTTTTAATGTAATTTTTGAATTCAGGTTTTTGCGATCCATACTACGTTAAGAAGAGTTTTAATGTAATTATATTATATATCTAAAAAAAATCATAAATATATAAATGATTAAAATAAAATTTGTTGAAAATATGACATTATAAATTTTTATAGAGTTTCAAAATTGTATTTGATTTTATGAAAGGTTTTATTATTTTCTTTTATATTTTTCTAATTAGGATGATTTTAAGTAATATCATTTTAAATGTTGAATGAAAGAATGATGCCATAACTATACACCCAATAAGGGTTCTTGTCATAAGGATTGTGTCTTACTTCTATCTGATTGCCCCTTAGGATAGGTTCTATCACCCACAATTAGCTCTCACTTTCAACACTTCGCCATAAAATTTGAAGATCTAAAGGAAGCTATATGCCACAAAAACCTCCTAACATACACCTAATAAAGTACTTCATAGGTTATATAAGTAACAATACCCATATAATGGAAATTCATAAACACATGTATATATCTATTGTATTTGTGAAATGATCATTCCATCCTCAACAAACTCTTCCATTTTGTTTCCTAGAATTTAGTCTTTCCTCTCATACCTTTTGTATGATTGGATCAAAGTGTATTTTGCATCCATACTCTCATACCTCTTATACTATTGCATCGAGTGTATTTGGGATCCTTCCTCTCATACCTCTTGTATGATTACATATTGTATTGTCTTGGATCAGTTTGTGGATGAGGAGGTTGGGGTGGGAGAGAGATTTTGATTCTCCCACATTTGTGCTTTCCTATTTCTTCTAGCTCCCCATATGGTCACTCGTCATGTCTCTAGTTGCCTCTTTAGTCCCCGTGTTCTTGGCTTTCTCATGCATCATTCTTTGTCCCATTTATATGTTTCACCTACTTCAAATTGCATCCAAATATATCAAATTCATTTTTCCATGCATATGGTGATGATTTGATCATTAATGGATTCTTTGGGTCTTTCTTATATTTCATTACTACTTGGTTGCATGCAGATAGGACATTTACAATAATAAATGAGTACCTTCCTATTTAGTCATAAGATGTTTCCCTATGTGAAGCATATGGATGGCAGTGACTTATAAATTATTCACAACTATCTAGATCAATTAGAGAAAAAAAATGTGAATATGGACATTCATTCCAATGACAAGTGATGTATGTTTCCATGTTCCACACATCCATATCATTCTCATCGATCATTGAAAAGATATCAGTTTTCTATTTTTGGAAGGGTTTCATGCTCTTGCGGTCACAAACTTAAACTGAAGTAGATCCCAGCCTTAAATAAAATAAAGATAAGCATAATGTTGTTATACCTCATGTCATTGGCTGAGGGTCTCCTTTTGTTCTTTTGAAATTGATGTCCACTCTATTAGAGGCATTCAAACAATACCTATGAGTGAAAATTCAAGTGCATGTCTTGACAACTTTTGAATTTTCCACATGTTACTTGCTTTGAGGCCATTACCCCTAATCCCTAGGTTCTTTATTAGTATTTAAAAAAGTAGACATGTTGAATGTGATGAACACTTAAATAAAAAGGCATAATAGGGTAGAAAGAAATAGTTATGAGGAAAGGTAGGTCTACGTTAAGTTTCCTCCTTAAAGGCTTCTATATGCAAAATGTGTAGCTCTTGAAACCTACATGATTATAAATGTAAAACATTCACATCATTACTAGAATTTGAAATTCATTTCATGAATTCTCCCCCCTTCCTTTTCCATGACTTTCTATCACATTCCCTATCATTTACTTAGGGACCTAGAGAACGCACTTTTTCTTAGAACTTGACACACCTATAAGGCCTAATTATTGATCCACCACAATAATACTTAGGACAATTATAAAATTAACCCTTGTTATCTTTTGTTTGATGAAATCAGCTAGGGTAGGGCATCTTATGCCACACCAAGAAGTTGGATGCACCACATCAAGTGAGCAGTTTGCATTGTGATCCATTTACCATGCCTTGGGATCCATGACATCCTAATGGGATACATATACTTATTTTTTACCATATTTGAAGGGATTTGGATCTATGATATTTTCTTTAGAAACATGTCATGACATTGGGATCCATGACAGTGCACCAAATTATTACAAGGATGCCATATCATCACACACCTCACATGGATCACTCTAAGAGGAACTCCATACCTAGATGGATGAATTTCTTGCATATTGAAATGTTTATTCCCCATTAGAAAAAATGTAGGTTGTTTATTAGGATGTTGGAGCTCATTTTAGAGATGGTTGTAGTTACTTATGGTGGTTATACGATAAATAAATAAAAAATTGGTCTAGTTTCATACTCATGTGACACAAGGTTAATTTTAACTACTACCATTATAACCCATAGGTTCCTACCCATTCTCCTTCCATACACATGGGTAATTTATGGGGATTTGAAATTTGAATCTCCTCTTAGATAATAGTTCATTTTCACAATGCTTTCTAGTTGAGATGCCTCCTACGGGTTGGTGAAAAGTTACTATATTAGTTGAATGATGATGTGTCATTAACGACAGTATTTTATTTTTATGAAAACTATATATGGGGAGAATTATGTATGATGATGCATCCAATCCTTCATGTGATGTATCATGTGTATGGGTATGCTATAACACTTCTAGAGGTGGTTAATTCTTGTTTTAGCCACTTCCTCACTAATGGGATTTAGTTATAGTAGTCTCCTAGTCTTGTGCGCTTGCTTGATCATGTATTCACTAATTTGAGGGATTTTCATCGCATTGGAGGAAGGCACACTTGGCCAAGCCACCATATATCAACAAATATGGAAAACTTCTATTTTTTGGGCCATGTTTTAGGGATCATCTAGTGTTGAGGTTGGTAAATGGGTCATTTATGCAATTTACCATATTTTTCTTCATTATTTAGCTTAGGATACTTCAATTTTCCAATAATTTCAGTAAAGAACATAGTGTTTCACTTGTAATGTGGAGGGAAATTTATTTATATAGGGAGAATGCCTCTCTCATTTCCGTTTTGTTGGAGATTAATGAGAAAAATAGCTTCAATAGATTTTGAGCATTAACAATACTTTTTAATGATTATTTTTAGATGTTGTTAAATGGAAATGCTAGGATATTTTGTAGGATTGTTGAAGGCATAAGCTACAAAAAAGCTAGATAAGGGTGCCATGATCCAATTGGATGGAAGTTTAGTATATAAATCCCTTACCCTTTCCTTTGATTATTGAAGGTTACCCTTTCCTTTGACCAATGAAGGTTCCCACCTTTCTCATTGAAGTTGGACGTCTTAGAGCTATAATATCTTTCCTTGGACATCCTTCAAGTTCATCTTAGCTTACCTAGATATGAATATGGCTTGAGAGGACATCATCTAAGTGCCATCAACACAATCCCCAATTAAGTCCAAGACCTCACTTGGATTCTTGCTTGAAGACTTGATAATCCATATAACACTATTATATCATGCATATTCAAACAAAAAATAACAAAATTAAACAATCACCTTTTGCCCTTCTCTTCTTTTTTTTGTATTTACAACCTAGGGTTTACCTCCTTAAAATTTATAATCTAGTTTCCTTTAATCCAAAAGTATTTCATTTATTATATATTTTCTTGCTTGTATCTCTTATGATAATAAATTTAACAAGGATCTATTTATTTGAATTAGCATGGAAAGGGTTTGTGTGGTTTATTTAAAAATTTCAGGTTTATCCGTGAATTAACCAACAACTCAATCACATCATATCCTTGATGAGTTTGTAATGTTTGGAAATGCTAGTTAAATTAATGATATAGATCTTACTTCTCAACTTTTGTGAAAACGTTGAAGATTTTTATGGAATACAATTGACACTAGGTGAATCAGAACTCAACACATTAATTCAGATACCTTGTCTATTTTGCATCTAAAATCTTATTTTCAAAACAGATTTCATATTTGATTTTTTACAGTGATGATTAATGGTGATGTATGGAAATAATTTGCTTATGTTTCACATTGTTTTCCCTAAAGTAATCCAAGGGAAAAGAAGTTTCTACCCCACAGATCCCACCTTAGGATCTACCAAAAAGTGGTTGGATTATCCAAGCTAATATCCTAATTACCATTCCATTTCCAACCATACAAATAACAAGAAGAAAATAGATGAATGATCATACTTCAAACCCTCCTAGGCTGATGTATTTTTTGGATCATTATTATAGCTAGAAAACTTACTCCTAACTAGAGATCCCATTCCAGCTCCTTAATCCAAACCCATGCACACATCCACAAACGAACTAGGATGATATTTTCCTCCATGGATGGAAAGTTAGCATGCAATGTAAAATTAATACAACAATTATATTGCATATCCATCACATACATAGACATGAAATGGAGAAGGAAAATATTTTGTATTCATATAATATTGAAAGTACATACAAAATTATATGTTAACTATGATATGTGCTCTCCTTTGATCCTTGGTTCTCCTCTTCCCTTGACTTACTAACAAATGGTGATATTTTAAGATGACAGAGAAGATTACACTGGAAATATTTCACCAACATTATTTTGCTAAGTCTTTGATTCCTATCCCTCTCACCCTTCAGATATCTCACTAAATAGGCCTTTCCTAAATCTAAGAGGATGTATCTAGATTCTTAGGGAAATGATATGTTAGGCTTGATGGCATGTGAATTAGGTGGATATAAGTTATGGATAGACTTGATGGAATGTGAGCCAAGAAATTACAAGCCATGCACAAATTTCATGCTCAATTATAAGCTTTATCCAACTCACTAAGAAACTTCTTAATTATGAATTTTCTCTCAAATATGAAATAATAACTATTTCATAATTATGAAATTGTCATAAAATAATTATGATAAAATACCCAATTATGTAATTTCATCCCTCTATCATCTAAAAACTTACTTCAAAGACCCATATGAGAAAAAAAAGGGGTGAAAGGGGATACATTTTAGCCGTCAACTAAGATAATTTGAACTAGGATTTCTCTCACTAAATGAAGTTGAAAATAGGGTAATAATAGATGCCCCATTATGCATGAGATTAGAAGTAAAATTGATGGGAAAAAAACATTACAAAGACATATATCATAATTGATAGAAGGAGTCAAAACCAAGGGACCTGATTGAAACCACATTGATAACCAACTATAAAACATAACAAGATCATCTGTGAGTTGGGCATATCCATTCTCAAGATAAATAATAACTGAACATGGATGACAACTAGTTTTTAAATTGACACAAATAACTCCTGCAAAGAAATTCTCAATAAAACAAAAAATATTCAATGGTAAAAACATACACATTAAAATAAAGATTTTATTCTAGAAACCCAAAACGTGGAAAAGCAATGAGATTTTTCAATATATTATCTTTACAATGCTAAAATATGCCATGCCATTCATAAACCCCTAATTCATTAAATCTATATTAAAATACAATTGTAGTTCTTATGACTATATCTACAAAACACTTGGAAAAGACACCATGCATGTAAAATTTTCTAAAAAGTGAAAACAACCAAAAATGAATGAAAAAAAGCTTCCCCAAATTTTCTTTTTAGTATCCTTCTTCAAACTCTCTGTAGGGGGGCTACCACTACTTAAATACCTCTTGATCTGAGGGGGATGAGAACCCTCCTATGTGCATGGTACATATAAATTACACATGGGGTTAATCATGTGAAAAATATAGCACATACCAAGCATGCCACACCATACACTACAGATCCATGACATAAAATACTAGTATATGGACATGAGAAATACATGATGGATCTATGGAAGGAGAAAAAATAACCATATACACCAAGAAATACAATTTAGATCTATGTCAAAACAAAAATCAATAACACTATGGATACACAGAAGGAAATTGCTCCAAAGTAGCTCTCAAAGTACATAAGATGGTATGAACTCCAACGCAGCCTACGTGGGGTGCCATCATTATAGAAATTTTGAGGTAAAAAATGTGCTTGAAAACAAAAATGTACAACTGAGATCAAATTTATAAGAACCAACAAGATTCAACATGATGGTATCAACCATGAGGTATGATTCACCATTTTTGGAGTAAAAAAGTAAAAAAAAACAAAAAACAAAAAAACAAAAAAATAAAAACTACTTTTTCAACTTATATCCCTATGGTTTTACTCAAATTTCAAGCAAGAGCACTCATTGGGTGTGGAATTTAATTCATCATCCAAGGAGTACTGATGTTGCGTATTTTTATGCTCCCTACTACAAAAAAATGAGAAATACATGAGACAATGTGATTGCAATGACATTTTTCATGTATATTCATTTTTTGTGTAGGAGGGCTGATTGAAAGTGTGCAACATGGGTACTCCTTGGATGAGGAATTAATTTCTGCATCCAATCAGTTCTGTCACTTGAAATTCAAGTAAAATCATAGGGAGATAAGTTGAAAATATGAGTTGAAAAATTATTTTTTTCTTTTTTCCCTCTAAAATTTGATGATGTAATGTAATCTTATTTTATTATTTCCATTATTATTTGATAATATTCCTTAGGAGGCCCATTTTAGACCTTAAAATTTCTCTCATGATAAGAGTGAGATGTCACAAGACTTAAGGTATTCTACTCAACGTTGATGGTATGCATCTATAGCATGTGAATAAATGAGTTGATGTTGATCATGGTAGAAATTGTCCGATTAATAATGAATTGAGGTATATCATTACCAAATGTGAGGGGACCCACCAATAATTAAAATGGATACCAACTTACTTGGTACAATCCATAGAGTGTGTATACATGTGTTAACATTGAACAATCATGGATTTTATTGATCCAGAGTTAATGATGTAAACGCATTGTTGATCACGAGAAAGCTTGCCACTGAGCAATGTAAGCTTCAAGGTATTATTGGTTCTTAGATTAATCTCTTCAATAATAAGTTGGACTCAATAGAAGATGAACCATTGAAGGAGGGACTTCATTTATCCCCCACCTATTGACATGGAATATACCAAGATGTTATGTATGGATGATGTCACCAAGTAGAACTGACACAGTGATGGCCAACGCAAAAAGAAAATAAGGATTGCAGATGGTCAACCAAGATTTATACTTCTCTTTGAAATTTAATGGCATGAAACAAATTTCAATTTAAAGCATTGACTAATGAGAACCATATTTCATCATGCAAGAAGAACCCTTCGTAGTGACTAAAAAAGGAAGAAGTCAAAGGAGTAAAAGTAATCATATGTATGGTAAAACTCCTATGTAAGCTAAAACCTAATTGTAAGGTATTGATGGAAATAGGTCTCATGTTCAAAGGTGACATTACCAACGCTACCATTTTCACTGATATAATAACAAACAATTTCCCACCCATGTCTTTTTATTAATTGGTACTTCCTTCATAGTTTAGTGAAAATGAAAGGGAAGACAGGTAAGATTGATTGTGTCTTTTTTGTTAAGTTGTAACGATACCAAAAAGGAGATAAAATGATATTAGATAGGGTGTCTTATTCATGGTTTAATAAGCTTAAATAAGATATAGTAGTAGGATCAATATAGGGTGCCTTTCTCATGAGGTTTTAACGATCATGAAATATAGGTAAAATGATGCTCGATAAGCATCAATGTTTAACAAGCATGAGAAGAACATTAAGGAAGAACATCCTAGAGAAATATGTGGCATAAAGGATAAAAAATTAATCCAATATGATGGAACCATGGTGAGAAAAGTTAATGTTTGCATATAGTCATTGCAATAATATTTCTAAAAAGGGTAAGAACACCAGGAAAAGGATAGAAATGGGTTCAAGGGAAATTTTACTACAATGATGCAAGTGATACCATGGAATTTCAACATGCATAAGTGAGAAAGGAAACTCATGATAATAATCACAAGATAAAAGTGGTTGGATGTAACAACCCTCGGGAAAAATTCATGTAACAAAATTTAATAAAGGAAAAATAAGACCGCAGTTAAGTGACACTTATTCCAAGCTAAATGTTGGGGAAAGATATCATAGTGGGCATCACCAGATGTGTGTTTTGGCTAAGGAAAATTAGGAAAGGAATTAAAAGGAAAAAAGGCATTTTTGGCACATTTATTTATGAAAATAAAGAAAATTAGGATAAAAGTAAGGTGAAAGGTCAAAAGTTGCATGTGAGGAGGAAATTGAAGGAAAATAATGGAAAAGGAATAAATTAGAGGCCTAATGAATAAAAAGGCTTCTGAGGATCAGTTGGTAACCTTTTTCCAGTTCACTTTTGAAGCTCTCTAGTTATTCTCTCTCTCTTTATGACTCTTGGTCACTTAGAGTTTTCTTGGAGCACTATAGCTTTGGATCAAGGGAGGAAAAGCATGGAAAGGAAAGGAAAGGAAAGAAAGGATCAAGGAAGAAGAGTAGGATCAAGCAACTTCAATAGGAATACTTGTTGGTAACCTTTTGCATGTGTGATTTCCTATTTTGTTTTGGACATGCATGTATTTTCATGTTGGGGTATGGTTTTCTTTCTTTCGGTGGCATGGTTTTGTCAGGTTATGATAGTGGTTTTCATCATGGCCTTGCCTTTTTCTAGATTCCATGGTATATTGGGATGTTTATCTTTGTTTTGAGCTTTGGTTTGCCGAATACATTTCAAAATCAGAGTGGAGGTGGTCTCAGCTTCAATCCCAAAGGCCTAAGAATCCCTTGATCGTTTTTGGTGGGATACATGGTAAAACCCAAGGGAGAAGTCTCGGTTTAGAGTGTAGTGATATCAGTTTGGATTGTGGTAAATCCTTAGAGATTGGTCTCAGCTTAGGGCCTAGTGATCGGATATTGGATTGTTGTAAAGCCAGAGAGACAAGGAGATGGAAAATTCCTCAAGGATATTGATGGATACCAGATGGCATTCCAAGTTCAGTTTGGTTGTGATTGGACCACCATTTTTGGTGTGATCATGGTTTGATGAGGGTGGAGGTGGTTTAACCTTCCTAATTCCCTTAGTTTTTTTTGTATAGGGTGTTCTATGAGATCCCACATTCATGCTTGGAATATGGCACAGGGGTGACTGATTAAAAGAGATATCTGGTTGAGCCATGTTTATGGTCGTGTGGTATATGGAAGTCTTGAACCTTGTTGGATTTTCCTATGATTAATAAAAGATAAGTTATCTTAATGTTTCACTTTTTTATATGTGAATCTAATGGATGCCATATCTATGATATTTATATGGTTGTATGCTGGTTATAATCATGGTTATATGATGGGTTCATGTCATGGTTATTTCATGTATTTACTTGTAATTGTTAAATTAATGGACGCAATACTTAATTCACAAGTTATTTCAGTCATTTATGCTTTGTCTTGTATCCTAGACCTATATGTTACATTGATACCAAGTTTTTGACAAAATTTCAGTCTTGGTTGGGAATTCTCAGGCCTAGTCTTGAGGTTGATTTTTTATTTTTTTATCTTTTCATCGTGTATTTGATGGATTCTAAAGGTTATAACAAGTTCCGGGAAGAGGTCAGGATTGTGGGCTAGAAAAGTGGCTCAAATCCCAAGGGCGCTAGTAGAGGTCTACTAAAAACAGTCCAGGAACACTGGGACATAGGCCTATGAGAGTGACTTTGGCTTTTGGACATTGTCTTTCCTATTGCATGAGAGAAACTAGGGGTTAAAATACTTAAATCATCACTGGGACTAAGCGACATGATTTCTAAGTGGCTAACATGTCCTCTAAGGGTGTTGTTGCTAATGTGGATGGGTTTGTTTAAGGTGTTCCATCGATTCCATTTTATTAAGGTCACCAAGGAGGTTGAATCCCTTATAGCAACCTCTCTTGTCACATGTTTACCCCAGTTGGTCGGTTTCTTGGGTAGACCTGGGAGGAGGGGATGTTACAGATTGGTATCAGAGCCTAGTTTCATTCTCCATGGGTGAAGGTTTTGGTCATGCATGCATGTCAGTTTCATGTGATCCTCTTATAGTTGCATTCCATGTTCTTTTTGCATTGCATCATGTTGGGCAAGATTGTAGTAAGGTTTTCATGAGGAACGTGATGTTGATTTTGTGGAACGCATCGTCAAAAGTATATGACTGGTTATATGAATATATGCAGCTTAATTACATCCTTGTATGTTAGGTTGCATTCTTGGTTGTTTGATTACATGTATCAGTCTTGTAGGATGGTTACAAGAATTGATTGCTTATGCTTGACTACATGCATTTATGCGTATGTGTAGTTGACTAGCCATTGCTTATGCATGTTGATAGTTGCATGTGGCAACGTGTACATTGGAGTAATGGTTGTTGTCATGCATGAGGTCATAGTGTGCATTGTTGATATGTCCTTGAATTGATGACTGAACCCTAGTTGGAATGATGTTTATGCATTGATACACTTATACGATATATGTCTATATGATATTATGTTTATGTTATGCATGTATCATGTTGATTTAATGATCTTGCAAACAAGGTATCCTCCTTGATTTATGCTAAGGTACGTTGGTTTATTGTGATTTGGTTTAGCTAACATAGTATGCCCTGCAGGAAAGAGATCAGATGGCTAGCAAGGTGGTAGTCTACATATAATATCCCTATGCATCAGATGGGCAGCATGGTCCGGGGCACTCTTCTGACTTGGAAAACACATTGAGAAGCCTGAAGGAAGAAATAAGGAGTTGCAAATTAGACAATGAAAAAATCATGCAGGCACAAGAGAAACAAGCAGAGGTGGATGTGATACTTCTTTAGAGTTTCTAAGAATTGCAGCGATAGAGGCCACATTGGATTAGACATGGACATGAAGACCGAACTAACTAATGACACATATGGAAGTAGGTCTCCTAGTAGACACAGGTCAGATAGATATGACATTATTAGAGATGGAAGGTTGTTGGACACTTCGGATAGGAGAGGTGATCGACACATCTACTATTCCAGTTCTGGTTCTGATAGTGGGGAAAAGAGGACCTTGCAAGGAAAGAAGAAGCCTACATCAATGAGGATGGTTACCATTATGCATGCTAAGCATAGTTGTAGAAAAGGTTTCTTGATGTTTGTAGTACACATTTCTAGTGACAAGGGTAAGGAGTTTAATGATACAGATGTGTTAAGAAAGTACCTAGTTTTGCAATAGTTTCAGGATGTATTTCCTGAGGACATTATAGAGTTTCCACCTCATAGGGAGGTAAATTTTTCTATTGAGTTGGTTCCAGGAGAAACTCCAACATCAAAATCACATTACACGATGAGGACACGTGATTTGGTTGAGCTAAATTTGCAATTGAAGGAAATGTTGTACAAGGGGTACATTAGGTCAAGTGTATCACCTTGTGGCACACCAATGTTGTTCATGAAGAAGAAAGATGGTAACTCTTAGATTGTGCATTGATTATAGGTTTCTAAACAAGGTAATGATCAAGAACTGGTACCCATTATAGATGATTGGTGATTTGTTTGATCACTTGAAGTGAGCAACAATGTTCCCTAAGATTCACTTGACATCGGGATATCATCAGGTATGCATCAAGGACGAACATATGTTCAAGACTGCTTTTAGGACCAGGTATGGGCATTATGAGCTTGTTGTTTTTCCATTTGGTTTGACTAATGCTCCAACTACATTTATATGTTTGATGAATAATGTGTTGTGTCCATATTTGGACAAGTCTGCTATTGTATCCATCGATGATATCCGAGTATATTCTAAAAATGAGGAAGAACATGCCGATAATTTAGCAACAATGTTGAGATTGTTAAGAGAGCATCATTTATATGCTAAACTTAGCAAGTGCGGCTTATTTTCGACTGAGGCACATAACTTGGGGCATGTGGTCTCCAAGGATGGCATAACAGTAGATCCAGAAAAGATAAGGGATGTCATGGAGTGGGAAGCTCCTAAGAATGTGGATGAGGTGATATCATTTATGGGATAGATAGGTTACTGTAGGAGGTTCATCAGGAACTTCTCAGACATTGCATATCCTATCACATCATTGTAACGAAAAGATAAGACGTTTGAATGTAAAAAATAATACAAGGCTAGTTTTGAGTAGCTTAAGTAGTTGTTGAAATATTCACCAGTGCTAAAGATTGTGGATCCGAACAAGGAGTTTGTAGTGTGTATAGATGCTTGAAAGAGTGGACTTGGTGGATTTCTCATGCAAGAAGGATGTGTAGTGTTCTATGAGTTGCGGAAATTAAATGAGCATGAGCAGAAGTATCCAACGCATGATCTTGAGCAAGCGAAGATTATACAGGAATTAAAGATGTGTAGGTACTATCTTCTTGGCAGGAGGTTTACATTAATGAGCAATCACAAAGGGTTGATATATTTATTTGATCTACCAAATCTAAATGTGAGGCAAGCTAGATAGTTGGATACACTTAGTGAGTTCGACTTTGAGATTAGATACATCAAAGGGAAGGAGAAACAGGTTGCAAATGCTCTTAGCAGGAAGGTATAGGTAAATCATATAGAAACTATGAGCTCCTATGGGACACAGTTACATCATATGATCTTACAGGGAGGAAAGCAGGATGATAAATACATGGATATTATGCAAAAGTTACAACATAGAATAGGTACAGGTACAGGTGAATAGGATGCAGACTATCATCTCACGACAGATGGTTTCATGAGATTAAGGGACAATATCTATGTGTTGAATTGCAGTGAGCTTAAGAATCTTATCTTGAGATAGTTTCATGTCAAGCCATACTTGAGTCATCTAGGATATCATAAGACATTGACAATGGTGAAGAAGTTCTACTATTGGTCAAATTTGGGGAAGGAAGTTGCAAAGTCCATGGCTAGATGTTTAGATTGTCAGCAGGTCAAGGCACGATGTATGCATCTAGGTGTTTTGCTACAACCTATAGCGATTCCAGAATGAAATGGGAGGTAATTTCCATGGATTTCATTACATGTCTTCCAAGTATAGTGAAGCAACATGATTATATTATGGTCATGGCTAACAAGTTGAGAAAAGTATCTCACTTCATTCCAGTGAAGATTAAATATTCAGCCGATGAGGTAACACGGGTTTTCATCAGAGAGATAGTGAGACTACATGGTGTTCCAAAGAAGATTATGTCGAAAATGGATGCAATGTTCACTTCCAAGTTTTGGAAGGAGTTATTTGCAGGCTTAGGTATATAGCTGGCCTTCAACACAACTTATCATTTGTAGACATATGGACAAACAGATAGGGTCAATAGAATCATTGAGGATATGTTGAGGATGTACGTGATTCATCAACATAGAAAATGGGAGGAGTATCTTCCATTGGTTGAGTTAACATACAATAATGGTTATTATGAGTAATTAAGGATGAGTCCTTTTGAGGAATTGTATGGGTAGAGTTGTATCACTCCCATCAGATGGAGTGATCCAGGGAATACGGTACTTAGTGGACTGGATATGTTGGTGGATATGGAGCAGGAAATGCAAGTTGTAAAGAAGAATCTGAAGGAAACACATGATAGATAGAGGAGTTCTACAGATCAAAACAAGGTGTTCAAGGAGTTTCAAGTTGGGGAGCATGTGTATTTGCGCATCAAGACCAAGAAAATATCTTTGACGATAGGTTCATGTGCCAAGTTGGCAAAACGTATTGAGGGCCTTTCGATATCCTCAAGACGATTAGACCAGTGGCATATTGACTTACACTGCCTCCAACAGTGAAATTCCATGATGTTTTCCATATTTCACTGCTTAAGAAGTATATAAAAAATGTTGATCATCTTATTGATTGGTTTCTATTGTAGCTAGAGAAAGAAGGAGAGCTCCAGCCAGAGCCTCAGTGCATATTACAGTGGAAACATCTCATTCTTAGGAACAGAGCCACAGAGCAAGTTAAAGTGCAATAGAACCAATTTGGGCCTGAAGAAGCTACATGGGAGTTAACACATCAGATGCGGACCCTATATCCTTCATTATTTGGCAGTTGAGGCAAAGAAGTTTTGGTTTGAAGTTGGTTTATGTTTTTCATATGTTTTGATGATGTTTTGGTATATGTGTGTATATGGATGTAAATACTGCCATGAGCTATGTTATAAAGCTCCAAAAAGTGGTACGGTTGTTATATTGTCATGTTGTCATGATGTTTTTCTTTTGAGGATTCCCTTCATTATAAATACTGCAACGAGCTAAGCTATAAAGCTCCATGGGTAGTATGTTTTCTTTTCAATGGTTTTGCTGAGGTCATGGTGTGGTTTAACACTAAGGATGGTGTTCCCCAAGGGGGAGGGTTCTGTAATAGCTCTGGTAAAAATTTCATGTAATAAGAGCTAATAAAGGCAAAATAAGACCACGGTTAAGGGACATTTATTCTAAGATGAATGTTGGGAAAAGATTCCTATTAGGCGTCAATGGATATATTAGGCATCAATCAATGTGTGTTTTGGCTAAGGAAAATTGGCAAAGGCTAAGGCAAAGGAATTAAAAGTAGAAAAGACATTTTTGGCGCATTTATTTATGAAAATAAAGAAAATTTGGAGAAAAGTAAGGTGAAAGGTCACAAGTTGCATGTGAGGAGGAAATTGAAGGAAAATAATGGAAAAGGAAGAATTCAGAGGCCTCATTTAAAAAAGGGCTTCTAAGGATCAGTTGGTAACCTTTTTTCAGTTCAAGTTTGGAGCTCCCTCATTTTTCTCTCTCTCTCTCTCTCACTCTTGGTCACTTAGAGTTTTCTTCGAGCACTCTAGCTTTGGATCAAGGAAGGAAAAGAAAGGAAAGGAAAGGAAAGTAAGGATCAAGGAAGAAGAGTAGGATCAAGTAGCTTCAACATGAATACTTGCAGGTAACCTTTTGCTTGTGTGATTTGGTTGTAGGTTTGGACATGTGTGAACTTTCATGTTGTTGTATGGTTCTCTTGTTATCAATGGCATGGTTTTCCTAGCTTATGACAGTGGTCTTTAGCCTAACATTTCCTTTTTCCAAATTCCATGGTATGTTGGGATGTTTATATCGGTTTCGAGATTTGTTTTTCCAGATTGATTTCAGAATCTACGGCGGAGGTGGCCTCAAGTTTCACTCCCAAATGCCTAGGATTCCCTTGACCGATTTTGGTAATACAAAGTAAAGCCTGAGAGAGAAGTCTTATATTAGGGCCTAGTGATCTAGGTTTGGATTGTTGTAAAGCTTGAGAGAGTAGTCTTAGTTTAGGGCCTGGTGATCCAAGATTGGATTTCGATAAAGCCAAAGAGACAAGGAGATGGAAAATTCCTCAATGATAGTGATGGATTCCAGACAGAATTCCAAGTTCGGTTTGGTTGTGATCAGAGCACTGCTTTTTGTGTGATGATGGTTTGATGAGGGTGGAGGTGGTTTAACCTCTATATTTCCTTGGTTGTTTTTGGACTGGTTCTTCTATGATATCCCACATTCATGCTTGGAATATGGCACGAGGGTGACTAGTTGAAAGAGAGATTTGGTTCAACCATGTTTATGATTGGGTGGTGCATGGAATTCTCGAACCTGGTTGGATTTTCCTATGATTAATAAAAGCTAAGTTCTCTTAATTTTTCACTTATTTATATGCGGATTTAATGGCTATCATATCTATGATATCTATATGGTTTTATGTTGGTTATAAGCATGGTTATATGACTGGTTCATGTGATGGTTACTTCATGTCTTTACTTGTAATTATTAAAAGTATGGATGAAAGACCTAATTTATGATATAATAGTTCAATGGAGAAGGTGGTGATCCTTCTGGTTATCTTTCATAAGTTCTTTCGGTACTTTATGCTCTAACTTCTATCCTAGACCTATAGATTGCATTGATGCCAAGTGTTTGACATAATGCTAGTCCTTGTTGGGGATGCTCAGGCCTAGTCTTGAGCTTAATTTTTTATTTATTTATCTTTTCATCATGTCTTTGATGGATTCTAAAGGCTATAAAATTTTATGGGCATAGGCTGGTATTTTGGGCTAGAAACGTGGCTCAAATCTTGGGGAGACTACCATAAGTCTACTAAAAAGAGTCCAAGGACACTGGTACATAGGCATGTGAGAGCAACTTTGGCTTCTGGATGCTGTCTTTCCTATAGCATGTGAGCGACTAGGGGTTAAAAGGATAAATCATTAGTGGGACTAAGGGATAGGATGTCTAAGTGGATGACATGTCTTCTGAGGGTGTTGTTATTGATGTAGATGGATTTGTTTAAGGTGTTTAGTGGATTCCATTTCCTTAAGGTCACCAAGGAGGTTGAATCCCTTATAGTAGCCTCGATCATTGCATGTTTACCCTGGTTGGTTAGTTGCCTAGGTAGCCCTAGGAGGAGGGGGTGTTACATTGGAATTATCTTGGGGTATAGCTAGAAGGTGACAAATATGAGGTAATGAGGCTCAGATTTATAATCATGAGGAGTAAAAAGAGAAGGATTCTAGGATGATAGAAAGAAACAACATATAAAAAAGAATAGAAAACATGTGCTAAACTAGGGTATCCACGTAGAGGAACTGTAACATACCCCCTTACCACCCATAGTCCATACTAAGGTAGAAAGTGAAAATTACTATGATGACGCAACCTCCAATTTCTAGTTATGGAAATCAACTCCGAAACATTGATGCTTTTCCTATTTTTCAAAACTAAAAATAAATCATACCATTTCATTCATATCATTTAGACCCTTTTGACGATATAAATTTTACCTCAATCTGACTACCAGATCTAAAGTTGTGGCCATTTAATGATATGTCCCTTCTAATCCTAAAATGTTATTAAATCTTGCCACATGGCACCCATGTCATGCCCATGCAACAGTTCACCCTAGTGCCATGTCATGATGGGTGAAATCCACATCATATTTCTCATTAGGTGGCAGTTCCATGTGGCATATGCCACGTCCTTAAGATTGATCCCCACCGAATCCCTCCATAACATGTAAAGTATGTAGTTCCTCATTATAATAGATTTTCTACCCATTTCTTTTAATAGCTCCAAGCATTCCAAAATGGGAAACTAGGTGTTATGAAATGGAGGGATCTCCATCTACTGGAAGTTGTCAACCTTAGCCCTTTGGTCCCCTAGCGCGCTTTACCATTACTTTCTATGCTTGGTGGACTGGTAGTATGGTACAACAATTTTTGCCAATAATTATTGAGAATATTTTTCTCAATGCACCACCACTTAAAACATCTAGGGTCTAAGATGAAACCCTTGATACATTATCTAAAAAGAAGGGTTCATGTCTACCAAATTCCATCAATATTGATTCCTCAGTTCGTTGTACCTTGGCGCTTGTGTTCAGCCAATGGCCCAATGGCCCAGTGCCATAGGATGAAAAAATATTTATTAGATGTCAAATACTCCCTCCACCTACTCACCTCCATCCGTTATCCCTTAACAAAATTTTCACATCTGCATGATGACCATTGGCCCCGTGGTTTGGTTCCTAAGATGGTAAAATTTCCTGTTTATTGCTAGATAAAAATCCATCAATCAAGCTCCAAGGTAAAACACCTAGTTCATCAAATGGTGGAGGTGGACTCAGTTTATCAATGGTTTGGATCTCTTCTGCTTCAACTATGCATATGTGTGCCCTACACTATCACTTTTGAGTTTTACACTACCTTGACCCATATTGGTCTATAGAATCAAAATATATATTTACATGTTTACATAAAAGGAAAATGATATAGCTATCCTTCCTAAGCTTGCAATTTTATAAAATAAGGCATAATGACCACATTGTTTTAATATTGGCATTCAATTTGTTTTTAACAAATATTGTCCTTTTCTCCATACATAGATATTTAGACTAATCTACAGGCTTAAAATAAACATAGGTGTAAACCCATTCCTTGGGAAAATAAGTAAGGAGTTAGCCTCTCATTTTCACACAGGATATTGGCATCCATTGCTATAGATATGAGCAAATTATTAGCATAGAAACACAAACATGATATCTACATGCAAAAAAGAGAAATGTTTTAGGAATTTAGCTAATAGTAGAAAGACAAAAAATGATAAAGTTCATAGGAAATTCAATGATTTCAACCAATAATTTGATACAACAACATTCTACAACCATGCAACATTTCTCAGATGTATACATCACTTTCCATATGAAATATATTTAATTTCATAGCTCTCAACTGAATACATTCATTTACAAAAAGACAAATGACCAAACTGAAGGTAGCATTTTGATTTTCAACCCAACCTTATACGCACTGTAGCTGAAAATCACTTGCAGTAGCCACCCTTGAGCCAAAAACATGATCTAAGGTGATTTTTCTTGATTAGTTTCAACAGATGGCTATACTCAACTCAAAGAGGAAATGAATCACTTATATGTTTAGTTGGTTTATTAACTACGCAGAAACAATATAAATTCACAATATTGGGTGGTTTGCTAGTTGTGGCAAGCACTCTAAGAGTGGTTTATCAACCCAAAAACAATAACTCGAGTGGTTTTTCCACTCTCTCTCAAGGTGGTTGTGTAATATACCAAATAATTAAATTTCCAACAGATCGAGCACACTTGAGTGTCTTAATAAAAATTCTTGCAATAAAAAACCATGAACACCAAAGGGATCTAAAAATGCAGCCTCTTATTTATATTAATAACTGAAAACAAGATACATGCTCATATAAGACATACTAAAGTCCCTACAAATAGCACGTATGGCTGCTTAACAATGACTACACTAAAACATTGAAGCCCACTTGTTAATCTTGGATGGATCCACCAATGTCACCACGGGGATTTCGTCTCGGGATCAACCTAGAACTGGCTACGTCAAGTTATGAACAAACCAAAATAAGATAGAAAAACTCTACAGGATCCAAAATGCCTAGCTCATATCCCCTTTAATAGGCTTGAGGGACTCTCTAAAAACATTATTTTATTATTTTCCCTCGAAAAACAAAGGCAAATAGTATGGGCAAATTCCATGGGAAAATACCATGGGTAAATTCTGTAATTTTGACAACAACAAGAAAAGGGAATATTACAAATCCTCCTACCCAAGAATTTCTTACCCTCAAGCAATCCAATTCTATCCACAACAAAAGAATATGTATACTGATACCTAGATCCCATACAATCAAGTGTGCCATTCCATGTCTCCATGATAAATGATCATGAATGGATCCTTAGATATCTGGATCCCAAATAATCCTTCAACCAATCCTGCCCTCAATGGATTAACATGGATCCTAGTGCCATATAAATCCTAGGACCTATGGGTTATGATACCATTCTAGCCCTAAATCATGGCCCATGCCTAAGGGCCCAAGCTGCAATAATCCCTTCATTAAGGGTATCCTCCCGGGAATCATCTTATCGCTAGAGTTCCAACACATAATCTCTCGCCAATCCATCCTGTGGAAGGAATCTAATGCAGGAATTCCTTCACATGGAATAAGTCTACTATGTTGATGTTGCTTGAGGCTCAACTCATGCCGCTCCACTTGGTCAGCCAACATGATCAATTTGGATAACGTTTCGCTTCTCTCCCCGATATATAAAGGCAAGTTGGTAGTGTTGTAAGCCCTATCTATGTACCCCTAGAGAGGGATGTTTTGGAACTCCCAAATGTACTCCTCTTATTTCCTTGTGAGGGACTTGAGTTGTTATTCAACACTAGATATTTTGGGCACTGATTCAATGCATACCCCTATGATATCCTCAATTTTCCTATTCTCCTGTAAGACAGTGTCCGAGACTATCCTAACTCTCTACTTCAGTGTCTGAGACTATCCTAACTCTCTACTTCAACATCATAATATCTGTACTAAAATGCATGATCTGCACCAGATGCTTAGCTATCATAGCTCTATATTGAACCTTTGAACGACTATAGAAATGGATCATCCTACATACTATATTTTTCGTGTTGCACCTCATGATAATGACCATGATGATGGTTCAGTATTGTTGGCTCCTCACTCAAATTTCCTTGGCCTCGTCCATCTGTGAATACAATATGTTGTCCATCCTCTCCAATTGTCAAACGTAGATGCAATGGTGGACTACTATCTATACTTGATTATTCATATTCTTTATTGGCATCCCCCTTGAGACTTATGGACTTAGTTCTACAAGTTTCTACCACATCATTAGGAAGAATGACCTCCTTTCCTTCCCCACCTACTTTGTCAAGTTGACTGATTGGCTTGTCCTACTAGTCTCTCTTAATAACATTGTGTTGTTTCTGACCATCTGTACTTGAATGCTTAGATCCTTTAAATGAATCCTCATGTTTTGTGCTTGTTTCCTCCTTCCTTCCACCTAGATTTGAATGGTTAAGTGCCCAAGTTCCCTTACAGATAAAGTATAGTCCTCTACTTATCAATTCATTCTTGCTACAAGTTTTATTTTCTTTTTTGTTTCTTCCTCTATCAATCCTCTTCAACTTCTTCCTAGTCAACAGTTTTCTAAGAAATTCTATGTTTTGCATGACCAACTTTTCAACTAGATCATAGGTTGCTAGTGATACAACTAGTTCGTTTCTCCAATTGATCAACAATTTGGATCTTAGGATCTTACAAATGTCGACACCTCCTTCTAAAATCAATGACATAATCTTCTACATACTTGTTTTGACATGTTTTGGATGAGTTGATGTAATGCTGATGTAAAAGTTATGAAACACTTGAAAGATTAAGTCTTCACATTCCAGATTTAGCATGAATGTGCCAAAGATAAACTTTACCATGAGTTCTAATATTTTGCACCACTTCTAAAAGGTATGAAGCATGATGTTTTTCAACCCCTAAAGGTTTTCCACTATCATTTTTAATATCTCCTTCATGAGATCATTGCTAGAAGGAAATATAAGTGATGTTAGAGCTATGATCCTTCTAAGACAAGATGAAATTGTGAGTCTAAATTTTTCCCAAGCATGCTACCAGATTGGGTTGTATCAACGTAAGCATAGATGGCTTGAGAGCCCAACTGAGTTTCTTCCATTGTGGTTGCTCCACCCTAGATAGACATGTGTCTAATTCCTCCAACTTATGAAGGTCTATGACTCACTTTGTTTATTGAAATTCAGAACCAAGTTCAAAGAGACACTTACTTCTTACATCTCCCTTCTAGATATCCTGTGACTATTGAAGGATAACACAACCCTTCTAAGAGCAAGGCCTATTGTTCTATTCTTTCTTCTAATTTGTAAATTGTTTCCATTTTTTATTCATAGAAGTATTGTATCCCAAAAGATCCACTGATGTATTACTATGTTGATTTTTGAGGCGTTTCCAAAAGTAAAATGATGACATTATGATATTGAATCAATGCATCTCAATACTTAGTCTTCCTTGTCTCCTTGCATTTATTAAATAAAAATCAGTTTACACCCCTTTGAGAAATTGATCTACACTGGGCAGTAAAGGAAATAAATGATAAGTCTTTAGCCTCCATCAAGACATTGAACCCTTGCAAATAATAGCGGAGAAATAGTAACCCAATGCAACAATAACTGTTGTAGAAGAAATTCTCCTACAAATAATTAAAGCCTCAAAATTGACCTCCTACAACAAAATTTGGCAATAAATAATATTTTGTAGAGATTTCCTTCAAATAATAAATCCTTGAACAACCCTCCTAATAAACCCTTGTAATATTAATATTCTCTAGCAATAATAACAATGATTTGAACACACTGAATTCAACTCAATGTTAAAAAAGACAATCTATTGGAAGCAACAATGAAGTAATTTCAACCCTTAATCTTGAAGGAGAATGATTCCTTTGAAAACCCTCCGATCTATGTTTTGTGTGATGGCTTATGACCCTCCAAGCCCTATGCGACACCTGGTATATGTGTATGGCCTCACAGCCTTAAAGAACTATTCATGCCAATGACAATATTAAAGTTCGCTATAAGAATGTTTGTTACCTCTCCTGAAGTTATTGGCAGCTGACGCTTAACCCTTAGCCCACTTATGCCAATTAAGAGTCGAAATTTCCTGAGAAATTCAACATATCTCTCCTTAGTGTCGAATAACTAGGCTATTTTTAAAGATTCTTCTCCAGATCCCATGAGCATGCAATTGGCTCGGTTCAAGGATGCTTCTTGTTCTTTTTCACCAAACAAGGGATCAAACTCGACTAACAATATGAAAAATTTGTTGAATGAAGGCACCTTAATTTTATCTCTTACAATAGGTGGAAGATATTTGTCTTAATAGATATGCAAATAATTAACTGGCCTCTGGGGCCTTCCCTTCAGTGCTTAACGACTGCTCGGTAGCATACTTTTAGCTCATAAATTAAAGCTCCCCAAAAACTAGTGCAATACTCCCAATACATATAAAGTCATGAAATATGAATAATAATAAATCCTTTATGTTAATGGAGCATAGTATAACTTATGGTGATCATTGACCTAATGGGTAATGATATAATAGACTTATGTGACCATTCAACCAATGGGAAAATGATATAATGGTCAACCTAGTGAAATGACCTTTTTTACAAAATACATGTGAGTGATGACTCCTCCCTATAATGAAGAGATGAGGAAACCTCAATGATGCTTATGGTATTTCTGCATGGAACTCTTGTTGTAGGTGGGATTGACACTGTCTTATCTACATATATATTTTCATTGAGGAACAAAAGAAAAAATTATATATCTGACGTCCTCCCTTCAGCATGTGAATATAACCTTGACATTGGACAGTTCATGGTTGTGATGAAACCTTTTGGAAATGTGACAAAGACTTCTAAACTATGAGAATATATGCAAGGGTTATCAGCCTTTTTCATCACTGTGGCTTGGATAGATCCATGCCTGTAGCTGACAAATCGGCCTAGCACCTCGGTCAAATCAAATCTGAACTCCAAGGATCTTGGACCATGTTGATAACACATGCAAGCTCAACATCAACTAGTGTTCATTACAACCAATTCAATGGAGGTTGAAGTTGGTATTTCTTTGGAGCACATCAATTGGATGTTAGCTCAACTTGAGGTCAGCTCTGGTCTCTGCTTCCACCACTAATTTATGCCACAAACCTGAATGCTCCAGACCAGATCTAGTATGCATCATGTAACTCCAATTCAACCATGACAGTCCACAGCGGATAAGACCTTAATAATATTTGTGCCACTGTTTCCAGACTTGTTATAGATTTGACCTTCCTTTCTTCCAAGTCCTTGAAATTCTATTGTAAACATCAAGCCATAGGAGGTAAACAGATTTCGATTCTTTCGTAGATTCAGCTTCACGAGATTTATCCTTTGGGTTTTCTGATCCAAAATCTTGCATATTCTAAACCTTTCATCTTCCAAAATCAACAAATGAACCACTGTGATATTCTTATCCTTCTCGCCGATCCTTCAAGAAAGGGTTCAACTTCAGGAAACTAAGGTTCGACCTTTAGAAATTTAAATCTTGATCTTACCCAATAGTTCGAAGATACTTGAGATAGGGTTGTACCAAAATTCCACTATCGCTCTATTCCTAAAATAATATCAAAACAAAGACCTTGTTACCTCTTAATTGATACTCCTAATTTAGGATCCAGATGGATCCAGAGGCACCCTAATTTCTATACATGTTAGCCTCACTCTCTTAGAAATCAATAATAAATCCAATTATTAAATTAAATAACTAAAATCATGAGAACTCCTCAAACTAAGGAGTCTAGTTTTGGATTAGAGATTCTCTCCAACTAGCTTTCCTAAATTAGTGTGTAAGTTGAGAAAATGTCTCAACCAAGTGATTCTAAGATAGACGCACTATCTTAAGACCACTTTCTCATGTATTTAAATGTATTATTAAATTATTTGAGTAAGTGAGAGTTACATGAGCATGAGAGACCACATGATTGCTCTCTGCCTTTTTCGCCAGTTTGTCTTTTGTGTGTTGCTGGTTTGATTATTGTGTGTGTTTAATATGATTGAGTGGTTTTAACATGTGGTATTAGGGCTTCGTAGATCTAGGTGTGTCGATATACTAATCAGTGACTAGAAGCTCTAGGGATAGATCCGTTGTGGATTTTTTCCATTTCTGGAACATGGCTATTTATTATGAGGGTCTTTGCAATTATAGACCCTGAGCATTCCAAGTTTGTTTTCGGCTTTGAGATACTGAGATCCAGGTTCAGCGTAAGAAACAAGTGGAAGGCTTGAAGATTTTTCTATTCGATTGCTAAAAAAGAATGTTGTATCATCAATTTTAGATGCATATTATAAGGATGCAAGCGTAAGCAAAGTGAAGTCTGTGAGTTAAAAGTTTTTTTTGCAAATCGTGTTGGGAGGACTATGTTTGGAGGCATCGTGGCTGTGTGGGAGAGAGGCATTCCTCATATATTTCACTATGTTGGAAAGCCATGCTGGTTGGAGTTGCAGAGTAGATTCCTTGAAAAATTTAAGCATTGCGTAAGATTGACATGGATTTTAGTTTTGGTTGCACTGAGAACGGTGTGGAATTTGAAGACGTGAGCTTGTATGTGTCCTTCTTGAAGGCCCGGTGATAGAGAAAGGCCCCGTGTTCACCACTAACAATGCCGATGTCCATTTGTGCAACATCCATGTAAAACTAACTCATGTTTCTATATAAATGAGTTTCCTCCTTTGAGTTAAGAAGAAAGCTTTGCTCACCTACTGGAAGGAAACCTAAAAGTTCCCTTGGGTTCAAATACCAGAAACTTAGATCAACCAGCCATCGCTCATAGTACAAACTGTGACATTATAGAAAAGCATTTTGAGGACTGCATATTCTTCTAGAAGAAATTCCATGGCATACGCTTTCCAGTTGAAACTAGAAATGGTCAAGCATTGAAGATCTGTCTAGAGTACCCGCGTTGAAGAATTTTTAATGCATTGCCTGAGAAAGAATATCATCGTGGAACCTATCTGACTGATCTATTATGAAGTACCAGGCATTCAATTTATACTGCATCATCAAATGAGAAGGAGAAGTGAAGTAAATACATCAAAGTCATGAAGTGTTGAAATTAGTGAGTAGTATAAAATCATGAGTTTTAAAATATTACTTTACTACTCATAAAATCATGCATTTTAAAATCACTAGTGGAACATAAGTGCATCACATTTCATTGTGAAAGTGGATTAATCTTAAGTTTAAAAGTAGATTATTTTAATAATTTTCTAGTGGTGAAAATATTTATGTAAACATAATTATTATAATAGTTCCAGTGAGAAGAGATAATGAGTGCAATAGTGCATAAGGTGAAAAATAAATGGAATGTGGTCATAAAATTCTGGAAAAAAATTGTGGTGTTCGTGTGCTAGATCTACCTGAAATTGAATAAGGGGATCTTAGGTACACTGTGTGTAATGTATGCATGTGCATGACTTGTGTTCAAATTATCTATTTGTATTATGCTTAAACAAAATGCACATAAGAAAGTTCACATATACAAGTCATTGATCAAGATCCTGAAATCAATGCTCCCATAATCAATTAAGTTCATAAGCACAAAGCATCACATCATCGACTTGATAAACGTAATATTCTGCAACAACATTTCACAATAGCTAATTCATGCCATCAAGTTAAGGATGCTACAAATCAAGCACTTCAATCCAAGACGATATCAACATCCTCAACACTCTTTGTATCGCTTTCAAATACACATTTTTTAATTGAATTGCACGGGTGCATTCTCAATTGTAACCGACACCCTAATTTTAATTGTTAATGTGAATGCATTAAGTCAAGTAAGCCCGTGCATTCTCAATTGTAACCGACACCCTAATTTTAATTGTTAATGTGAATGCATTAAGTCAAGTAAGCCTTCAAATGATTCATCAATATTGAACTTTTTATTTGTATCTTAGGTACATTTTCGACAGTGTTCGACACCCTTTCCTTTTTTTACAAATCATCACATTCAGTGAGTACATTCAAGAAATCAAAAGTGTCAGTAATCAATCAAGAAAGTTCAAGCAAACCATCTAACCAGAAATCATCATCAAATAAGTGTGAATTCTAGTATTCTATTCTACAAGCAATAAATCAAGCGAGCGTGTCATTCAAACAATCAAAGCAAGCAAGTGTGAGTTCAAACAATCAATTGTTAAAACAAGTTCAAGTGAGCATGCAACAATCAATCAAACATCAAGCGAGCGAGTTCTACAAATCCAGCAAGTATTAAAAGAAAGTGAGCATAAGTTCCAACAAGTTCACATGGTGAAAAGCATTCAGTTGTTAAAGATTCTTAACAATTTGATCCTCTCAACTGCTAAAGACATGGTGCAAATCAAAAAATCAACTTTTGTTGATATTCAAGTGAATCTTCAACATGCACATGAAACAATCGAGTTTCTTCAACTGGATTCACAACTACAGAGAAATGAGTTGCAAGAGAAGCATGTTTCTTCCAAGTCTTTGACCAATCTAGAGACAGTTGATCATTCGACTTCATTCATCCAACCAGCTTCAAGTGTTGAAGTTGTTCTAGTTCAACTTTCTTCCAAACCCATCATGAAGCCATGGGAAGAAATTCAAAGTAATCGATATTGACACGGATTAGGATATGACAAAGATGAAAACAACTTGCATATCCCCAAATATTCTAAATTGATCAAGTTCATTAGTGCCAGATTTCTTGAGCAAATAACATCGATAAGCCATGAGAAAGTTGCAGACAAAGACACATGTGTGCAAATTGAAGTTGCGATCAAAGAAAAATGCCTTCATTGCCAAAGAACCAATCATCTGGAAGATTAGTGTTTTGATCTCCATCCTTGTCACCATTGTGGCAAGTCAAATCATACATAAGAGAAATGCTGCAACCAATGACAGTCAGCCAGATTGAAGATAAATTATTCATGGATTGATCCCTTGGAATAGCCAGAAGATTGTACAAGATTTACAATTGGATTCATTCACACATATTGCAGCCAAAAACCAATTGAAGATGGTACTCTCATGCACCTAAAAGCGAGAGTACCACAGTGAAACTCTCCTACACCTAAAAGGGCGGAGTTCGGGATTTAGATATATTTTGGAGAAGATTGCCTTTCTTTTTAGCTGACAAAGGGGGGGAAATGTCAATGAAATTGACAAGTGGTTGTCAGATTGAAACTATCAACAATGTCAATGAAGTAGTCAATGGGCATCTTCATCAGCCACTAGGCAATCATCATCAGCAAATACGCAAGTGGGAATTCATCAAATTGTGTCAGTGGACACCGGATCTCGTTTTCAAGCAAAGCATAGTTGGATCCTTTTGTGGCTTGGCACATGATGGAGTTGTCAAGCAACATTCAAAGATGAATCATTCATGTAGTTGACTCATGTTCTCTTCAGATTTGAGTTTTTTCAAGCATCCAACTTTAGCAGTTTTTCAGGAAAATGTTTTTTGAGGATCAACCTGAGGAATTGGAAGATGGTTCTTTCTTCATTTTGGATTTATCATTGAGGTGGGGAATGTTAGCCTCACTCTCTTAAAAATCAATAATAAATCCAATTATTAAATTAAATAAAAAAATCATGAGAAATCCTCAAACTAAGGAGTCTAGTTTTGGATGAGAGATTCTCTCCAACTAGCTCTCCTAAATTAGTGTGTAAGTTGATAAAATGTCTCAACCAAGTGAGTCTAAGATAGACAAACTATCTTAAGACCACTTGCTCATGTATTTAAATGTACTATTAAATTATTTGAGTAAGTGAGAATTACATGAGCATGAGAGACCACATGATGGCTCTCTGCCTTTTTCTCCAATTTGTCTTTTGTGTGTTGCTGGATTGATTATTGTGTGTGTTTGGCTGAGTGATTTCAACAATACACTCAATTGTGTTTGGAAACAAATTTCCTGTTGAATGGATGTCTTTTGATCTGCCTGGATGAAATTCATAATTCTTTGATGCGAGGTCCAAGCTGAATATGGCCCATGTCGAATATGCTTCTGACTAGATGCAATCATTGAAACCAATTCCAATGGTTGCGAGGTCCTAGATCAATATGCCCAAATATCTTTTCTCGATGGCACTTTAAATGTCAGATCCCTGGAACCACTCGTAATCCAGCTTGTAGATAATATTAAATACTTAGTTAGTACTTGGATAAAGAAACCCTCAACAATAAATTTGACCACTAGGTTTGGATAAGTATGACAAATCTAAAGATCAAATCCTTTCATTTGATCTCAATAATTGATAAAACAATTTTCTACAACGGTCAATTAGGGTGGCTATGAAGAACCACCGAAATTGAAAATATCTTTAGCTAAGGTGACCACGGAGAATCACCGAAACTAATTTTCTTTAGTTGCAATTTAGAAACCCTCAGGATGGCAAGAAAACTTGGCTTTGATACTATTGTAAGATCCCAAACAATTAAATTTCCAATAGATTGGTAACACTTTAGTGTTCTAATAAAAAAGTTTGCAATAAAAAACCATGAACACCAAAGGGATCTGAAAATGTAGCCTCTTATTTATATTAATAACTAAAAACAAGATACATTCTGATATAAGACATACTGAAGGCTCTACCAATACCATGTATGGATGCTTAACAATGAATAGGCTAAAACACTAAAGCCCAATTGTGAATCCTAGATGGATCCACCACATGAATGTCATTGTGGTGTTTTCATCCTAGGATCAACCTAGCACTAGCTATGCCAAGTTCTCAACAAAACACAATAAGGTAGACAAAATCTGGATGATCCTAAATTTCTAGCTCCTATCCCCTTTAATAAGTTTGAGAGACTCTCTAGAAACCTTGTTTTATTATTTTCCCTTGAAAAATGAAGGAAAATACTATGTTCAAAATCCATGGGAAAACACCATGGTAAGTTCCATTGATAAATTCCATCCATTTTCACCACATCAAGAAAAGGGAATATTATAGGTTGAGTGGTGCACAGAGGAGACTGGAGACTCCTTCAGGTTGGAGCATGAGAACATATTCAATCTTAAGGGTGATAGGGTGGTGTAAGGTGGATATTTATGTCTCCTTCAAGTTGGAGTCCAAGAACACTTTAGGGTGGAAAGGTGGTGCTAGGGTAGGAGATGGATACCAGGAGGGTGTTGGATCATCCTTCTAGTTAGATCTTGTAAAACCAGAGTGTTTGAGCATCCTTTGAGTTGGAGCTCATAAAACTAGGGAGTTGCAGCCTCCTTCTAGTTGTTGCTAGAGAGTATTGGAAGTTGGAGCTTCTTATTAATGTAATCTTTAAGACATATATTAAAAAACGTTAAGTGGTTTTTCTTTCGAAAGGGTTTCCATCTAAAAATATTTTCTGTATTGTTTATGATGTTATGCATTGGTGAATGGTGTTGTTAACCTTTAATTCCTAATTAATGTGATTAAAATATTTGAAAGTTCCAATACTAATGTAGCCTCTTATTTATATTAATAACTGAAAAAACCATACATGCTCATATAAGACATATTGAAGTCCCTACAAATAGCATTTATGGTTGCTTAACAATGACTACTCTAAAACATTGAAGCCCACTTCTGAATCTTGCATGGATCCACCAATGTCACCACGAGGATTTCGTCTTGGGATCAACCTAGAACTGGCTACATCAAGTTATGAAGAAACCAAAATAAGATATAAAAACTCTAGATGATCCAAAATGCCTAGATCATATCCCCTTTAATAGGCTTGAGGGACTCTATAAAAACATTATTTTATTATTTTCCCTCGAAAAACAAAGCCAAATACTATGGGCAAATTCCATGGGAAAATACCATAGGTAAATTCATTAATTATGACCACATCAAGAAAAGGGAATATTACAAATCCTCCTACCCAACGATTGCTTGCCCTCAATAAATCCACTTCTATCCACAACAAAAGAATCTATATACTGATACCTGGATCCCATAAAATCAAGTGTGTCATTCCACGCGTCCATGATAAATGATCATGAATGGATCCTTAGATAAGTGGATCCCAAATAATTCTTTGACGAATCCTGCCCTCAATAGATTCACATGGATCCCAATGCCATCTAAGTCCTGGGACCTATGGGTTATGATACCATTCTAGCCCTCCATCATGGCCCATGCCTAAGGTCCCAAGCTATAATATTACCTTCGCTAAGGGTATCCTCCTAGGAATCATCTTATCACTAGAGTTCCAACACATAATCTCTCGCCAATCCATCCCGTGGAATGGATCTAATGCATGAATTGATGCACATGGAATAAGTCTACTATGTTGATGTTGCCTGAAGCTCAACTCATGCTGCTCCACTTGGTCACCAAACATGATCTATTTGGATAAATTTTCCCTTCTCTCCCCAATATATAAAGGCGAGTTGGTAGTGTTGCAAGCCTTATCTATAGACCCCTATAGAGGGATGTTCTGGAACTCCCAAATGTACTCCTCTTATTTCCTTGTGAGGGACTTGAGTTGTTCTTCAACACTAGATATCTTGGGCATTGATTCAATGTGTACCCCTATGAGCTCCTCAATTTTCCTATTCTCCTGTAAGATAGTGTCTATGACTATCAAAACTCTCTTCTTCGACATCATAAGATCTGTATTGAAATGCATGATCTTTTCCTGAAATTCCTCTACTGGAAATTCTGGTGCCATGTTGAATTCCTCCATACATGTCTGCACCACATGCTTAACTATCATAGCTCCATCTTGAACCTTTGAATGAATATCTAGAAATGGCTCATCCTACATACTATATTTTTTGTGTTGCACCTCATGATCATGACCATCATGATGGTTCAGTATTGTTGGCTCCTCACTCAAATTTCGCTGGCCTCCTCCATCTGTGAAGACAATATGTTGTCCACCCTCTCCAATTGTCAAACAAAGATGCAATGTTGGACTGCTATCTATACTTGATTGTTCATATTCTTTATGGGCATCCCGCTTGAGACCTATGGATTTAGTTCTACAAGTTTCTACTACATCATTAGGAGGAATGACCTCCTTCCTTTCCCCACGTACTTTTTCAAGTTGATTGATCAGCTTGTCCAACTAGTCTCTCTTAATAACATTGTGTTGTTTCTCACCATTTGTACTTGAATGCTTAGATCCTTCAAATGAATCCTCATGTTCTATGCTTGTTTCCTCCTTCCTTCCACCTGGACATGAATGGTTAAGTGCCCAACTTCCCTTACAGATAAATCATAGTCCTCTCCTTATCATTTCATTCTTTTTACAAGTTTTATTTTCTTTTTTGTTGCTTCTTCTATCAATCCTCTTCAAATTCTTCCTAGTTGACACTTTTCTGAGCAATTCTATGTTTTGCAAGACCAACATTTTAACTAGATAATAGGCAGCTAGTGATACAACTAGTTTGTTTCTCCAATTGATCAACAATTTGGATATTAGGATCTTACAGACGTCGACACCTCCTTCTAAAAATAATGACATAATCTTCTACATGCTTGTTTTGACACGTTTTGGATGAGTTGATGTAATGCCGATGTAAAAGTTCTGAAACACTTGAAAGATTAAGTCTTCACATTCCAGATTTAACATAAATGTGCCAAAGCTGAACTTTTCCATGAGTTATACTATTTTGCACCACTTCTGAAAGGTAGGAAGCATGATTTTTTTCAATCCCTAAAGGGTTTCCACTATCAATTTCAATATCTCCCTCATGAGATCATTTTTATAAGGAAATATAGGTCATGTTAGAGTTATGATCCTTCTAAGGCAAGATGAAATTGTGAGCCTGAATTCTTCCCAAGCATGCTACCAGAGTTTGGGTTGTATCAACGCAAGCATAGATGGCTTGAGAGCCCAACTGAGTTTCTTCCATTGTGGTTGCCCCACCCTAGATAAACATGTGTCTAATTCCTCCAGCTTATGAAGGTCTATGACTGACATTGTTTGTTGCAATTCAGATCCAAGTTCAAAGAGACACTTACTTCTTACATCTCCCTTTTGGATATCCTGCGACTGTTGAAGGATAACACAGCCCTTCTGAGAGCAAGGCCTATTGTTCTGTTCTTTCTTCTAATCTCTACATTGTTTCCATTTTTTATTCATAGAAGTATTGTAGCCCAGAGGATCCACTGATGTATTACTATGTTGATTTCTAAGGCATTTCCAAAAGTAAAATGATGACATTATGATTTTGAATCAATGGATCTCAATACTTAGTCTTCCTTCTCTCCTTGGATTTATTAAATAAAAATAAATTTACATGCATTCGAGAAATTGATCTATGCTGGGCTGGAAAGGAAATAAATGATAAATCTTTAGCCTCCATCAAGACATTGAACCTCTGCAAATAATAGTGGAGAAATAGTAACGCAATGAAACAATAACTGTTGTAGAAGAAATTCTCCTACAAATAATTAAGGCCTCAAAATTGACCTCCTACAACAAAAGTTGGAAATAAATAACATTTTGTAGAGATTTCCTTCAAATAATAAATCCCTGAACAATCCTCCTGATAAAACCTTGTAATATTAATATTCTCGAACAATAATAACAATGATTTGAACACAATGAATTCAACCCAATGTTCAGAAAGACAATCTATTGGAAGCAACAATGAAGTAATTTCAACCTTTAATCTTGAAGGAGAATGATTCCTTTGGAAACCCTCTGATCTATGTTTTTTGTGATGGCTTATGACCCTACAAGCCCTATGCGACACCTGGTATATGTGTATGGCATCACGGCCTTAAACAACTATTCATGCCAGTGATAATACTAAAATTCCCTATGAGAATGTTTGTTACCTCTCATGAGGTTTTTGGCAGCTGACACTTTAACCCTTAGCCCACTTACGCCAATTAGCAATTGAAATTTCCTGAGAAATTCGACATATCTTTCCTTAGCGTCGAATAACTAGGCTATTTTTAAATATTCTTCACCAGATCCCATAAGAATGCAATTGGCTCAGTTCAAGGATGCTTCCAGTCCTTTTTCACCAAACAAGGGATCAACCTCAACTAACAATGTGACAAATTTGTTGAATGAAGGCACCTTAATTTTATCTCTTACAATAGGTGGAAGATATTTATCCTCACAGAGAAGCAAATAATTAACTGGCTTCTAGGGCCTTCCCTTCATTGCTTAATGACTGTTGGGTAGAATACCTTCAGCTCATAAATTAAAGCTCCCCAAAAATTAGTGCAATACTCCCAATACATATAAATTGATGAAATATGAATAATAATAAATCCTTTATGTTAATGGAACATGGTATAACTTATGGTGATCATTGACCTAATGGGTAATGATATAATAGACTTATGTGACCATTCAACCAATGGGAAAATGATATAATGGTCAACCTAGTGAAATGACCCTTTTTACAAAATATATGTCAGTGATGACTCCTCCCTATAATGAAGACATGAGGAAACCTTAATGACGTTTATGGTATTTTCTCATGGCACCCTTGTTGTAGTTGGGATTGACACTGTCTTATCTCCATATAGATTTTCATTAAGGAACAAAAACAAAAACAAAAAAAATATCTGACGTCCTCCCTTCAGCATGTGAATATTACCTTGACTTTAGTTAGTTCGTGGTTGTGACCAAACCCTTTGGCAATGTGACAAAGCCTTCTACACTATGAGAATATATGCAAGGGTTATCAACCTTTTTCATCAGTGTGGCTTGGATATATCCACGCCTGCAGCTGACAGATCAGCCTAGCACCCCGAGCAAATCAAATCTCGACTCCAAGGATCTCAGATTGTCATGACAACACATGCAAGCTCAACATCAACTAATGTTCATTATGACCAATTCAATGGATGTCAAAGTCGGTATTTATTTGGAGCACATCGATTGGATGTTAGGCAACATGAGGTTAGCTATGGTCTCTGCTTCCACCACTAATTTATGTTGCAAACCCGAATGCTGTGGACCAGATCTAGTATCCATCATGTAGCTCCAATTCAACCGTGACAGTCCACAAGGGATAAGAGCTTAATAATATTTGTGCCACTGATTTCGAACTTGTTATAGATTCGACCTGCCTTTGTTCCAAGACCCTGAACTTCTGTTGTAAACATCGAGCCATAGGAGGTAAATAGATTTTGATTCTTTCATCCAAGGAGATTTATCCTTTGGTTTTTCTAATCCAAAATCTTGTGTATTCTGAACCTTTCATCTTCCAAAATCAACAAATGAACCATTGTGATAGTCTTATCCTTCTTGTCGATCCTTCATAATAGGGTTCAACTTCAGGAAACCAAGCTTCAACCTTTAGAAATTTAAATCTCAGTCTTACCCAATAGTTCGAAGATACTTGAGATAGGGTTGTAATAAAATTCTACTATTGCTCTCTGCCTAAAATAATATTAAAACAAAGATCTTGTTACCTCTTAATTGATACTCCTAATTTAGGATCCAGATGGATCCGGAGGCACCCCGCTTTCTATACACTCAATTATGTTTGGAAACAAATTTCTTATTGAATGGATGTGTTTTCATCTACCCAGATGAAATTCATAATTCTTTGATCCAAGTTCCAAGCTGAATATGCCCCATGTTGAATATGCTTGCGACTAGATGCAATCGTTGACACCAATTCCAATGGTTTCGAGGTCCCAGATCAGTGATTTCTCGATGGTACTTTAAATGTAAGATCCCTGGAACCACTTGTAATCGAGCTTGTAGATAACATTAAATACTTAGTTAGTACTTAGAGAAAGAAACCCTCCTCGACAAATTTGACCAATGGGTTTGGATAAGTACAACAAATCTAAAGATTTGATCCTTTGAGTTGAGCTCAATAATTTATAAAACAATTTTCTACAACGGTCAATTAGGGTGGCTATGGAGAACCACTGAAATTGACAAGATCTTTAGCTATGGTGACCAAGGAGAATCATTGAAACTAATTTTCTTTAGTTGTAATTTAGAAACCCTGAGGATGGCAGGAAAACTTGGCTCTGATACTATTGTAAGACCCCAAACAATTAAATTTCCAATAGATCGGGAACACTTTAGTGTTCTAATAAAAATGTTTGAAATAAAAAACCATGAACACCAAAAGCATCTGAAAAATGCAGCCTCTTATTTATATTAATAACTAAAAACTTGATACATGTTGATATAAGACATACCGAAGCCTCTACCAATAGCATGTATGGATGCTCAACAATGACTAGTCTAAAACACTGAAGCCCAATTATGAATCCTGGATGGATCCACCACACCAAGGTCATCGTGGTGTTTTCATCCTAGGATCAACTTAGCACTAGCTATGCCAAGTTATGAACAAAACACAATAAGGTAGACAAAATCTGGATGATCCTAAATGCCTAGCTCATATCCCCTTTACTAAGTTTGAGAGACTCTCTAGAAACCTTATTTTATTATTTTCCCTTGAAAAATGAAGGAAAATACTATGGTAAGAATCCATGGGAGAATACCATGGTAAGTACCATCGGTAAATTCCATCCATTTTGACCACATCAAGAAAAGGGAATATTATAGGTTCAGTGGTGCACAGAGGATACTGGAGAATCCTTCAGGTTGGAGCATGAGAAAATATTCAATCTTGAGGGTGGTAGGGTGGTGTAAGGTGGATATTTAAGTCTCCTTCAAGTTGGAGCCCGAGAACACTTTAGGGTGGAAAGGTGGTGCTAGGGTAGGATATTGTTGCTAGGAGGGTGTTGGATCATCCTTCTAGTTATAGCTTGTAAAAGCAAAGTGTTTGAGCATCCTTTCAGTTCAAGCTCATAAAACTAGGGAGTTGGAGCCTCCTTCTAGTTGTTTCTAGAGAGTATTGGAAGTTGGAGCTTCTTATTAATGTAATCTTTAAGATATATATTAAAAAACATTAAGTGGTTTTTCTTTCGAAGGGTTTCCATATAAAAATATTTTCTGTATTGTTTATGATGTTATGCATTGGTGAATGGTTTTGTTAACCTTTAATGGTTAATTGATGTGATTAAAATGTTTGAAAGTTCCAATACTAATCCCTTCCCCCCCCACCACCGCACCCCCCCCCCCCCCACCCCGAGTATTGGTGAATATTACAACACTATACACAAAAGGGTAGACCCAAACCACCATAACCTTGAACGTCAAATTACCCAATAGTAACAACTAGAGAAGGGACAAAAGTCCTAATTATACCCACTTAATACACCAACAAGAAATTGAATCCACAACCAGTAGGGACTCCATGTTGCCTTATTCTTAGACTAAGAGTTAAGAAATAAGCTCAATTATTAGTTTTCTACACAAAGGAAAACCCAAAAATGTATCCTTCCCCTCCCAGTTGCAATCATGAATGAAGGGTATCCCATATGCCAAGATCTTAGATGGCATACTCTTATGTTATCATTCCTTTAAACAAAATATTAATATTACCTCAATATTCTGGAATTCCCTAGGAGTCGCTCCATGAGTGCTCGGTTGCTTCCCCTTCATACCAAGAGTACATAGTGATAGTAGCCATAGAAAACCTTTCTCCATTTTTTGATACCCAGGACTCTCTGTATACCCAAGTTTCATTGTAAGCCCCTTTACACTGACTAGGGTCAATAAGGGAAAAAAACATTGTAAATTATAATAACGCAGAACCAAAGTCCCAACCACCAGTGAAGACTCCTAACCTCCATCCACTGCATCATCTTAATCAAACATAAGCGCATGAACATAACAAGCCTATTCATTTTTTTCCACTCCCCAAAATCCGGGTTTCTTTACTCATCCACCACATCGAAAAAAGTTATTTAAAATATTTAAATAAATAATTCTCTATAAACTCATTAATAAAAATATCATAATAAATATTGATATCATTTAATATAATTATAAAAATTTAGATTTAATTCATTAACTATAATATATAGATTAAATAGAAATTCAACTTTGAAATAAATTCAACTAACCTCTTTTTATAAAAATTTAATAATAAATATTGATATTAATTAATATAATTATATAAATTTAAATTCAATTCGTTAATTATAATATATAAATTAAATAGAAATTCAACTATCTCTTTCTTTCTCTCTCTCTCTCTCTCTATATATATATATATATATATATATATAATCAATGTATCTTTTTTTCCAATAATTAAATAATCTTATAATAATTTTGTAAATTTTATTAGAATTAATTATTATTGTATTTACACATTAAAATATATTTAAATGAAATGATAATTATCATCAATTAATATCAACTTAATATATAATCATTAAATAAATTAAATTAACTCTAAAATAGTTCAATTAATATTATTTTTTTATTAATTTAAAAATATTTATATTTTATATCTAATATTTATTAATATTAAATACAATCTTAAAAATAAATAAAGATAAAATTAGTAAATAAGTTAATTAAATGTATATTTGATAAATAATTTCTCAACATCTTTTTTATTTTTGAATTCAGGTTTGTGTGATCCATAATGAATTAAGAAAACTATTTTGGTAGAAATGCATAAGAGAAATTTTTGGCCAACGTGTTTTGAACCAACAAGCATGGTTCATCATTAGGACGATATGAAGATGTAGACCAAGGAAAAAGCTTAAATAAAGAGCAATGTAGAGACCATAATTTCAAGTAACAACCATATATGAACAATTATATTTAAATTATGATATTAATTTATTAATATATTAAAAAAAATATTATTAAGTAACGACTATATAAAATGACTAGTTTCTCAAAATTAATATTTAAATTATGATATTAATTTAGTAAAACCAAATATTAATAAGTAACAGATAGTTTTTGAAAAAAAGTAAATCAAAATCAAACTCTAAACAAGGTGGAAAATATATATATTTTTAAAAGGAGTCAAGACCCTAATCGAGATATGATCAATAATGATTTGGAGATTTCTGTGGTGTGGTTTTTGAGATTGTGCGCTCGGATATTCAACAATATGCATTTTTTTGTCTATGTTCGAGTCTAGAAGAAGACTCATCCTCAGGACTGATTCTTCAAAGAAGCAAAACAGGGTTAGAAATATGATATGCTGTCAAAGTGGGGCGCCGACTAGCTCAAGGTGAATTTGCTGAGTTGAAGGCTTTGTGATTTTTTTGGTTATGTAGTTTATGCCTAACGTAGGCAAATGATGGAGTTAGATTGGAATCGCGACAATCACATTCCCTTCTTTGTATCTTAACCCTCATTTGTAGAATTAGTCCCGAGGATGAGTCTTATTCTAGACTTGAAACGTAGACATAAAAATGCATACTGCGAGATAAGATCATTTAATAAATAAAAATAATTAATGGAAATAAAATAAACTAAAACAAAAATAGATAAATAGATCATATATATATATTCAAAGAAAAATAATCAATAAATAAAACAGGATCAACATTGTTATATGGGGCTAGCCCGCGGGGCTCTGGATTGATGGTGAATGGGTGTACTGTTAAGGCACTCCTTGTGATAGGTCACTGGTTCAAATCCCCTATGCGTGCTTACCTACTAAGAAAAAAACAATATTATATGGGGTTGAGGCCCATTAAACAAATAAAAAAAATACTAAAAGGAGTTAAGAACGAATAGGATGATAAAATACTTAAGAAAACACAAAGGATCAAGAATATAAATTCTAATGAAAAATAAATCAACAAAAAATACTATAAAAAATGACACTAATACCTACATAGGTAAATAAACAAACAAAATAAATCCCAAAAAGAAACTTAAAAAACTAGGAGTACAAGATAGGCACCCAACTTCTACTAATAATCCAATGATCATATCTATTTAGATTATTGGGTCTTTTTTCAATTTCTAGGGCCACCCTCAATTTACGATGATGGAAATTAGTAACCCTAGCAATGACTTGGGCATACTTAATGCAGATGTGATGCTTAGATTAATTTTCATGCTCTGCCAAAGTAGAGGAGTGGGTCTTGCCATGCTCGATGTCAACAACATGCTCACGAATCGTTTGATTAATCGAGCGACAAGTCTCACTAATGCAGGGAGTCCCACAAGAGCATGGGATAACATAAATAATGTTCATATCCTTTGGGTTCACTGGGTCATTTACGGATCTAAGGGAGCTTCAGATGGTATTTAAAGACCAAAAGTTTGAAGCCACCTTATTCTTCCTTAGGCTCCTCATAATCTTGTTAGTGGTCCCTTGGATAAAAGGAAGATGAACACCAAAAAATTGATCCCTGGTATCTTTCTTAGTACTAGGATCTTTTTCAGCTCCGAGGAAAGCCTTAGTACATTGGTGTCTACTATACCCATTATTAAAGAAAACACTTAGGATATGTGCTTTCTCTTCATTGAGATGGTTGTCATCAGAAACTCTTCAAGCTCTATTCACTAAGGTGTTGAGAACACCAATATTTTAAGTTGGAAATGATGAGAATTAACATGAAGATATTTTTTAGTATCATTTTTCTTATGAAATAACTGATGAGAAAAATAGCCATCACCATTCCTTGAGAGGAGGACATCAAGGAAGGGTAAGGGTAAACTACCATTACTTTCAAATGCCATGGTGAACTTTATGGAACTAGATTGATTGTTCAAATAGAGTAAAAACAATTCCAACTCTTCCTTACCATGGGACGAGATGACACAAGTGTCATCCAAATACCTCTTCCACATCTTAGGTAGAAGCCAAGAAGAAGTTAAGGCCTTTGATTCAAAATCCTCCGTGAAAAGATTAGCTACCATAGGGGAGAGGATGGAACCCATGGCAACACTGCAAGTTTGCTCATACAATTACCCATTGAATGAAAAGAAAGTAGATGTAAGATAAATACCAACTAAATTAGCCATATTAGGATCCATAATGTGCTTGGTGAGTTCAATGGCCTCATTTAAATATTATTTTTCAAAAACTACATGTTTAATATAGTCGTTACTTATTAGTATTTGTTTTTAATATATTAATAAATTAATATGGTAACTTAAATATTATTGTTCAAATATAACTGTTACATGAAATTATGATCTCTACATTGCTCTCTATTTAACCCTTTTCCATGGTCCACCTCTTCATCTGGTCTTGATTATGGACCACACTTGTTGGTTCGAAACATGTCGGTCAAAAATTTCTCTTATATGATTTCTACCGAAAGAATTTTCTTAATATTTTTTATTTATTTACTAGTTAGATTTCTTATTCTTTAACTAGTTTTATTGTTTCTTGTTCTTGATATTGGATAAAGTGTTCATCCGAAACATCTAACATTTCACCTCCTTATTACACAATTTTCTTCAAAAATCACTTCTAATAAATAGAGGAAATAATGGTTTTCACATGCTGAAATTAATAAATTCCTAATAATAGGAAAGACATGAAGAATATGACCCATGATATTTTTCACCTTAGATGCTTAACTAAAAACCATATACATGGTGTGCTCTCATAATGTGAATAAATGATATCAAATTGTCTAAATCACCAATTATTTGAATTTTCAAGGTCTTTTGATATTTAGGTTTTTTTGAAAAACCACAATTGCATCCCTGATTTAGCTTTTATGTAGTATGAAATATTTTTCGTCTCTCTTTATTTAAGTAATGATAAATGAATAAAACAAAAAACATTAATAATTTGTATACTTTTTATTTTTATCAATTAATTTCCGAATTGAATAATAAGTATAAATTTTTTTAAGATAAAATCAATATTTCAAAAAACCATTTCAGGTTAAAACTAAATCTATGTAAATCTTACGCATAACCCCTCTATTAAATTCCAAATTGAATAACACCTATAATTTTTTTGTGAAAATAAAATAAATAGTTCAAAAAAATTTACATGAAAACCATTTCAACTTAAAACTAAATCTATGTAAAGTAAACTACAATAATTGGACCCAGAACTCACCAACTTTTCCAAAATTGTTCCACCATTAACAAATCCAATCAAATCAAAATCCACAAAGGCACAAAAATTCAAGTAACAACTCTCAATTCAGAATTTTTAAGATATATATCATTCTGGAAAGAACCGTGTGACTTCGATGTTATAGAAATCATTTATTAAAGTTGTATGAAATTTGTTTCACAAAAACAATAAATGTATCGGAATGATATGCAACACTATTTAAATTAATGATAATAAATAAACAATTTACCGAATAATATTGATATTTTAATGATGTTCTTTTAGGATAAAAGAGGATATTATCATATTAATTTTAAAATTTATAAATTTTAAAAAATTACTGAACAAAATTACTGACTACTGAACATGTTAGGAGTTACTAATTATTTTTGGGAAAATAGTTAATATTGGTTTTTTTTGGTTAATCTAAATTTCTGGAAAGAAATATAAAAGGAATATTCTTGTTATAAAATTTCTTATGTAATGGCTTTAAAAGTTGTAAACAGATTTAGGAAAAATGTTGTAAGTTGCTATTTATGCATATAAAACTATAAAGGCAATAAGAAAACATAAAACAAATCTAGAGTGAGTTGAGTGATTAGATAATGAATGTCTATGAATAAGCTTGTAAATATGCCTGGAATAATAAGAATACCCCATAGATGTTTCTTTGTAAAGAAAGTTTTACCATATTAAACACCGTGTCTTTAATTTCCGTATTTGATTATTTTTCTATCTATTTACCACAATTTCAATTTATTTTAAAAATTATATTTTCTTTATTCAACTTGACAAAACATATATGAAAAATACATATAATTTATTCTTAGTAGAAAATTAGTATTTACAAAAATATCAAATAATTAGAACTATCTCTCCTTATTCTTTTCGATTATCTAGCTTTAGCTCCAAAGGAAATATTGAGATTTTTACTATACCATATTGTAGATATTTTACAAGGTTTTTTTTTGGTTTAAACATTATTTTACATATTTTGACATTTCACCCTAAATCTGGATTACTTTAGCTCTCTCATTTCATTATTAAAATGACTTAATTCCTAGTAGCATTTCTAATTTCCATATAAAATTTTCATTTTAACAATATTTATTTAGTTTAAATTTATTTAAATAAAATTTTATACATTATAATTTTAAATTCAATTTCGCTATTTATCGCCTTTTAATAAATACGATATATAGTCAATTATATTTATCAATTTTAATTTGTAATAATATATAAATCCACCCTTCACATAAAACGTTAGGATGGCGCCACACGATTTACATGACGAACAATTATACTGTGCTGTGCATGAAATGATTATAGTTAAAACCATGCTCACTTTTACAGTGCACATAAAATTCATTAATGTGTCTTTATTGAAATTTCACTAGCTTGATTGTATTAAAGTATTTGTTTCGTAGAATAGTTAACATCCAAAACTAAAATGAAGATATAAGAAAATATAATCTACATAATAAGAAAAATAACGAACTATATTAAAAAATAGTATAATCTAAATAATTTTAATGATTTAAAAATACATCAGCAAACCACCCAAAATAATTACCACTAATGTGAAAAAGTGTTACAAGAAAATTGGTTTTCGTTATCGACTTTCGGAACTTCAGTGATGACTGTAATGTCGTTAAGATGAATGCACTTCGATGACATTTTTTCTTCATGCATACGTCGTTTGTTTCCCTATGAATTAAGCTTTGATGGTGATATCATTTCTTTTTCGGTAGTTTTTCTAATAAGCAGAATTCCGTGGGGAAGATAAAAAATTTAAAAAATGAAGTCGCTATGAATATACACAAATGTTTAAAATACGAATTAAAATTTGTTTGCATATAAACTATAGTTTGATGTAAAGTATAACAGGATTTTGATACTTTGTTTTTCTTTTTTATAGTTGGAAGTTGATAGCTTGATTTTATTTCTTTATGAAAATATAAAATAATAAGAATATTTTATATAATTTGGTTTTAGAAAATTTGACATCATAATGATTGAATGTACAAAATAGGTAATTTGTATGTTTGAAATGCGAATTCAAATTTGTTTGCATAGAAATTATAGTCGGATGTTGATACTTTGTTTTTCCTTTTTATAGTTGGATGTTGATACCTTGCATTTCCTTTGTACGAAATAATAAATTAATAAAAATATTGTATATAATTGGGTTTTAGAAAATTCAATATTTAATGTAGAAAATGTACAATTTTTTTTTTTTAAATTCAACAATTTTGAAAATTCAATATTGTAATGATTGAATGTCGAAAATTTACAAATTTTTTTTTAAAGTTCAACGAAAATATACAATTTCCTTTCAAAAAATTCATGATTGAACGCGTTTTTTTCCTAATAATTTTTAAACCCAAAAAAAATTCTTTAGGAATAAACACCATTCTGAAAATATAAATCAAGTACTGATTTGTTTTGTATATGAATTGGTGTTTCATTTTGATACTTCACCTTTCCTTCCTTTCCTTCAGCTTTAAGACTTTGAACTCGAAAGCAAAAAAATGATTTCCTTATGCGAATATCGAAACATGTTAACTAAGGGTTGTGTCCATGTGAATAAAGGTTTGGTGTGAATAACTCCTTTTCTTTTCACTTCACTTTGAGAATTTAATTTGAAAAGCAAAAGATGAATATTGATATATGTAAATTAAGGTACTGATTTGTTTGCATGTGAATGAATGGTTGATGATGATACCTGATCCTTTCTTTCCTTAACTTTGAGATTATGAGAGAAAAATTTGAAGTCTGAATCTTCAAACATGTGAATTAATTTCCTAATTCACTGATTTGTTTGTGTGTATAAATTTGTATAAATTTATAATTTATTAAAAATATTTTTAAATTTTAATATTTTATTTTAAAAATTATTATCTCAAATAATTTATTTATTATTTTATTAATTAAAAATAATGCAATATTTTTTATAAATATAAATTAATGAAATATTTTTTTAGAAATATAATTTAATAAGATAATTTATTTATTTATTTATTTTTATTATTTTCACATCACTTTATTATTTAATTATTTAATAACCTCACAATCAAATATAATTGTGTATTTAATTGAGCTAAGAGGCTTATTCTAAAACTTGGTAGGATGGGATGTTTAAGTTTGTTCATTTGACATCTCTGGGTAGAATTAACATATGCCTCTTTAAAATAAAAATAAATAAATTATGTTCCAAATAGAAAAATATTGTCCATTATAATAAAAACTATATGAATATGTTGTAAGCTAATTAGAAATAAACAAAAAAATGTGAGTAGGATGTTTAAACCTTATATTTTAATGTGAGTTATAGTAAAAAAAAAAATATATGTTGTAAAGTAATTAGAAAAAATAAAATTATCAGTAAGATGTTTTAACCTTGTAGTTTTCAAAATTATTCCAACATAAGATTTAAATAAATTATTTGAAGATCTATATTAACCAATTTATGTCATATCAACTTCATATATATCTATCTATATATAGAAAATAATTTGTTAAAATAAATTATTTTAATATTGTGTATAAAAAAATATTCAATGTGATTTATCAATAAAATAATATAATGCTAATTAATAACGACATACACTTAAAAATGTATTAATAATAAAAATACCATTTTAATTTGTGCCATAAAATGTCTTATTGTACATGTTATGTAAAATATTTTAATGTCAATTATCTATATATTATATATCATTTTAAAATAATTATGTATATATCATGAAAAAAATAAGTTTAATTGTTGAAAAGTTTAATTTGTCCCATATATACATTATATAGCATTTAAAAATACAATTTAAATAATATTTAATTTTGTATTCTAAAAAAAATTGCATTTAAATAATTCTCATCCTCTCAGCTCATGTTAAATCTATACTTAAACTAGATTTGTCCCAATTCCATCATTCAATTCATCAAATCCACAACAAATCAATATAATTCAATTCATCAAATCCACAACAAATCAATATAAATTGATTGTACATAAATATGTAGATATCGTGAGTGGATTCATTAATAAAACATAATAATCATAAATTAGCCATTATGTTTTGTTTATTACACTAAATCCATAATTCACCTATCCATTAGTTTGAAGCAATATGTAAATAATTTAGTGTAGGTCTGAGCAAGGAAAACTGTTAGAAGGGTCAAATTTATTGTACTATAAAATTACATTTATTAGATATTATTAATTAAGAATGAAATCTAATAACTAAATAATTTAAGTTAATTTTTTCATCAATTTTTTATTAGATTTATTTAACTCAATTTCTTTGGAATAGTCTCTTCAAAAACTTTAATAAATAATTTAATTTCAAGATTCTTATCCTAATTTTAATCTCTAAAACTATGAAAGATCAAATTTGATAGACATTTTATTTCGAAAATCCTACTTTAATAAGTCAATATAGGCTAGATGATCCTCTTAGCTTTATCAATATCATTGCTTATGGGTTGTGTTAGTTGAATGACTCTATTTTTTTTTGTAGTGATTAATTGCACTTGAGTGACAAATTTTACATGGGATGTTACAGTCCAATATGACGGGATGTGTGATTCATCTCGTGTTCAACTTGGAGTTGAACCATGTCTTTTTAAAATTAAAAAAAAAAAATCTTTTATTTAATAAGAAGACCACATAGGTTGTACATTTACATTTGCTTTCACATATACATTTATATTTTAAGTGGTGGTTTACAATTTTATTTGCAAGGATATATTTTCTTTACATTTCATAGTCATGGTTTACATTTTAGTTGTAGATTTCTCAGGGACGGTTTAAATTTACATTCACATTTCTATGATACCTTTTCTCATGAGCCTCAAGGAATCAAATCCATGAATGTGGAAATATTTTCTCAATTTATACAATCCATAAAAGAAGTTTTTATCCGAATCGATTTGATCCCTCTTGGGGCATGATAGATGTAGAATTTGATGGGTCTAAGCTAGCTTATAAAATCAATACATATTATAAAATTATATTGGCATTAGACATTAATTCGATGAGGTTTATCCTTATCATTATCAATGGTTCAAGTTAATTCAATGACATGCTCTTTTTATTTCTTCTTTTTCAATTTATTAAATGTATTAGAGGTCGCTCTGCTTTGTTATTTTTAATTTATAAATTATTATGATTACTTTAAAAAATTTAAATCTATGATATTTTTTTTATATGGAGAGCTTTATTTTATAGTTTAATATGAAAGAGTCGCTTATTTTTATGTTTGCCTTCTAAAATTAAAACAAACTATTTAAAAAATATATGTCTATTATAATGCATATATATATGTGTGTGTGTGGGGATACTTTTAATAAAATACATTATAAAACAACAATAATTTCACTCTCAAAATGACTATTCAATTTGTTGTTTTTATTACAACCCAATATAAAAGAAATGTAGTCAACCTTAAAGATAAAACAAAAATATTATACCTTTACCAATAAATATAAGAAAGATTTATAATTATTTTAATATCTATATTAACTAATTTATTTCAATATCAAATTTGTAATACCCAAGACCGAAGTAATTATGCATCCAGTATGTAACTTTATTAACATAAAATATATTAACATATGCTAAAGTGGTTGGTGTCAAGAATAATTCCGACAGGTGTAACTAATTCGATGAGTTATATTGCAGGAGGTTTTGTTTATATGTTTATTTCTATATATACATGCATGCCAAAGAAGTCACTGGACCTATTTGTTTCTCTTTTATATTGTTCTAATATGTAGTTCTGGAGCATTTGGTCGGCCTGGTGTTGTCGAAAACATAACTCACAAAGAAAATATAATAAATCCTACTCATGCAATTTTCTTGCAGTCTCATGACAAGGTTGGTAGAAGGCATCTCTTCGACAATGCTGATTCCTTCAGTATTTTATTATTCCTAAAGGAACTAGAGTGGATCTTTCTGTAATATTCTAAAAGAACTTTGGGCGAAGTAGTAGATGGAAGGTTTCCACACTGCTGTAGTTTGTGAAATCATTATTTTCCTCCAAATTCATGGTATGTTGAACAAGATGTGTTTGCGCACGTGAGGTTTGTGAGTTAATTTATCTAACTCTTGAAAATATTTTTCATAAGTTATTAAGAATGAATAAGAGCTAAGTAGTTAATTTCTTGAAAATATTTGATGGGTTCAGAGATAAGTTAATGAGTTTTCTTAAAAAGTTAATGAAATTTTCTGGATATAGATATAAGAACCAAGGTTCTTTTTTTTAAAAAGGAAATTAATATATATATATATCTATATATATATATACATGGAAACCTTGCACATAAAATACAGAAATACATCTCATATGTTAAATATGTATTGTATGAAAAAAAAAAGGGGTTATTGTACTAGTTTTCTCTTGGAAAAGAATATTTTAGTAAAAAACATGCGTTGATATGCAGTAAAATGTTAAGAAGTCTTGTTATTTTCCATGCACAAAAAGGGAACAATTATTGTGTTGGTTCTTGGAAAATAAATGTATGTTGCATGTAAAAAAGAATAATTATGGTGTTAGTCTTATTTTCGGAAAATAATATGTGGTTGTATGTATGAATGAGAGTCATCAATGTTACCTTCCTCCTGGAAATATCCTTTCGAAAAAGATTGTGTATTTTCATGCAAGATCATATTAACTTTATTTTGGAAAATATTTTATCATTCGGTTGGATTTTTTTGAAAAAATCTTATCTTTTGCATGCAAGATTCGTCATTATATGATTTTCCTTTTGGGGAAAATTCAAGTATTTACATGCAAGATTGTATAGCTTTCCATATGAGGAAGGTTATGTATTTTCATATATGAATGATAGCTATCGTGTTAGCTTCCTTTGAAGCGAATATGAAGAGTTATGGTGATTCTCTTTATGTAAATAATGTGCCTCGTGAAAGGAAATGATAATTAACGTTGTGTTAATCTTGGAAATATTTTCCCTCTCCTTATGCAAAGAGAGTATAATAACCTTGGAGGTTATTTCAATTATTACTATTTTTGTTGTTGTATGAAATAGAGTATAATTAATTCAATCTGTAGGTAGTTTATATTATCCTGTGGGAATTTGAAAGGTCAGACATGGTTCATAGCAATCTTCATGAATGGATAAAAATCATGTTTTTTTAGTTATGTACTTTTGATTAATCAACGTGTGTAGTTGTTAAAAGAGGCAAGTCCTGATACTTGGACTACTATTTATCTATGCACATGAAAATATGTTTGAAGTATCACCAGTAAACATTGAGATCGAACACAAAGACCACATTCTCAGGTAAGGCATTGAGGGTACCTGGTGGGTTCGTACTTAGATTTATATCTCTTATGAGTCTATATTTAGATCTCAGCATGATTGATCTGCTTTTCCACCCAAATGAGATTCCAGCTTGAAATAATCTCAGGCCAGCGACATAGAGTTTATATTTAGATCTCAGCACGATTGATATGCCTTTCCACCCAAAAAAGATCCCAGTTTGAAATAATCTCAGGCCAGCAACATGTACAGAGGTATATAGCATCTATACCATATGATGGATAAAAGATAACACGTATTTAATTTTTATTTTACTTTTATAAGGCTCTGATCTTTTTATATTGAAGTAATATAAATTGAAATTGAAATTTTATAAATGTGTTAGTTTAAATTTGGAAATATATTTAATATCCTGAATAGTTTTAATGTAATTTCAGGGTGGGATACATTAATTTTACGGAAGATGAATAAAAATTTTAAATAAAAAAATATTTTTTTAAATGTTTTTATAAATTAGTTAATGGAACAGTTTAATTGATAATCATTGTGTTATAAAGTATTATTTGAACCATGATATTCAAGGTTTAAATTGTCCATAGGTCAAGCTAATGACTCCCTTGACATAGGTTATATCCCTAGCAAATGAATCTTACTCTCAACCCTTCTTGATGAAATTTGAAGACCTTTCCGGAACTAAACCCCAGAAATACCAACTTATTTACACCTCAAAATTACTTTATGTAAGTAACAATAGCCTACAATGAAAATCAATACATATGTGTTTATATATCTCATCTTGTTTTTTTGGAATGACCATTACATCATTAGTAAACACTTTCATTCGGTTCCATCACATTTGGTCTTCCCTCTCATATCTTTGGTATGATTGCATTGAGGGTGTTTGGGTTCCTTTCTCCCATACCATTTTTACGTTTACATCGCATATTTTGAGTTCTTCCTCTCATTCCTCCTATATGGTTGCATATTGTATTACCTTGTGGTATTTGGTGGGTGAGAGGATTGGGGGGAGGGGGATTTCCATCCTCCAACATTTCACCTTTCGCCTTTCCTCTAGTTCCACCTATGGTCATTCCTCATGTCTCTAGGTTCTTGTTTGATCCCCATGTTGTTGGATTTATCCTACACCATTCTTTGACCCATCTCTATGTTTCACTTACTCAAAATTGCATCCAAAAATTTAAATTGGTTTTTCAATGCATAGGGTGGTGATTCAATCATCAAAGTTGTGTTGGGTATTGTCTACTCACTAGTACAAATGGGGAAAAAATTTGATGTATGTTTGTCACATATTTGACTCATTGTTGTCGGTTATTTGGCACATTAGAGTCATAATTTCCATCGGTGTGTTTCCATCAGATAGCTGACACTTTTACTACTCGCCAGATATTCGATGGTGCAAATATCAAATATCCAAAGCTCGCAATGACCAAGAGAGCATGTAATCATCGAGGATTTTCTAATGAATTATGGTTGGATATTCAATGCAATATATGATGCCAACCTCATCAGTCATCAAATATCTGATAAAAAATTGCATTGGATATTGAATGTCATAATAGCTCATGCGACAAGAATGTTATGACTTCGACGATTTGTTTTTTTTCTCGGAAGTCGAATATCTGGTGACAGTTTATTATCATGGATGCTGGATATTCGATAATGACTAATTAAAGTTGAAATTCTGATGGTTCTATGAGCATTAAAATATATATATAATTTAATCCCCATTCCTATCTCTAAGGAAGCAGCCCATAAATATCATTTGCACCGAGAGGTGCAAAGGGCACGTGGATAGTGTTTTCAGTTTTTTAACCCTTGAATATATATACAATAAAATATGAAATAGAAGGGTTTCTAATTTTTCACTAGAGGTCGAGGATTAACTAGTCAAACAAGCTCAACGGTTGGTTGGTCAAACGAGCTGGGAAGTTGGGTATCTCTTCAAAAGTCTAAAGTGCTGAGGGGCTTAACTATGCGGGACATCATTTTATAAAAAGGGTTGTTATTTGGAAGGATATTGTAGCTACACATAATCTTATCTATTTCTCTGTGATTAAAAGCAACTAAACCTTACATTTTTTGTCCACTTTTTTTTATGAAATCTACATGCATTATTGTGGTTTATATTAGTTAGAATCAAATTAGTAGTTCTGAGGAAAACTGTACATTTTATCAAATGCCAAAATCGTCAAAGGTGACAAGTTTCTATCACAAGTTCCATATATCATGTGATTAATCAAACATTGAGGAACATATCGACAACATAATCAAACATTCAAGCACAAAGTAGATGACATAAGCAAGCTCATACCTTAATGTATCGCATGGGACGCTATCCTGTCTGCACAATTAAGTTTGCACGATATAACTTTACAACACATCATATCAAGCACAGATGAGGTCATGATATCTATAATAGTCACTAGCTAACATGTCTACATCATAAGCTCATAAACATTTATCATTCATACATAATAATCACATATGCACAGTCAATCTAGATTACTACAACACAGTGCCACAAATAAGTCGACTCATACCTGAATGTCATAATGGTAACCATTTTCATAGACCAATCCAACTTATGATGATAATATAACATCAATATCTTAAATTAATGACCCTAGTCATCAAGTTACTTTCATATAACAACAAGAAGTTATATATCATGCTCATCAACAACATATAACCTAATCATCAAGCGAACTATCTTATAACAACAACAAGTTATATATCATGTTCATCAACAACATATAACCTAATCATCAAGCTAACTATAATATAACAACAACAACTTAACGTATAACATACTCAACAACAACATATGACATAATCATCAAGTTATCTAACATAAAACAAAATAGCAATGTGTACAACCACAAATTACTATCATTCATCACTATCTAACACATGTGCACATAACTACACTAATCTACTTGCACAAATTCATGTATGTAGCCATAACATCAATAGAATGAAAGGCATACACATAATCATAATGCACATAACAATCCGTAACCTACATACTTGCATGCCCAACATATAAACTTCTATGACGACATGATCTTCCCTTGAGGTCCAATTTTGCAACTTCACTTTAATGATCTTCATCTCCTACTCTATCTCAACCAACATATCAGAATAATAACAAACAAATACCATCATGATGACCTAATTATATACAACGAATTCATAATGCATGTCTGAACTACCATACATGCATAACCATAACCATGATAATGTGTGCATAACAACATATAGACAGTGACATTTATAAAAAATGGATATATAATCACACACTCATGATGACACAACCCACAACAATGCCATCATCCTTCACATGGAAATGTCATTAAAACCATGATCAAAACCATGCAAATGCAACAAGCACATGGAATACAAGCATAAGGAACACATATGCTACTGACATGAATGCATGACCAAGACACAACCCATCCAGTCCGAGGGGTGAACCATGCTCTGATACAACTCTGTAATACCCTCCTCTCACATCTACCCAAGTAACCAACCAACTAGGGTAAACATGTGACGTGAGGCTACTATACTATGAGATGAACTTAAGGAGGTGGAATTGATGAAAACACGTCAAACATACCTTCCACATTAGCAACAACACTCCTAGGAGCCATCCCAACCACACAGGTATCATGCCCTTGGGTCCCACTTCAATTTTAAGATATTAAACCTCTAGACGCTCCCATGCTATAGGCATGCTAGTGTATAGAGATCTCTGGATGATCCCACAAGCCTCCATGCCTGCATCCAGGGACCATTTCTAGTAGACCTATGCCAGAGTCCGGGGAATTTTAGGCACTTTTCAAGCCCAAAATTCTGGCCATCACCCAAAACTTTCTGAAACTTCCAGAATCCATTGAAATTGTGATGACAAGACTAATAGACAAAAAACTAACTCTAGGATTAGGACCGACCATCCCCTACCGGGACTAACATGTTTTCAAACATATCACAAATTTGTAATTTATAGTTGAAAATAACAGATTTAAGCATTCAGGTCTCATACTTATCTAAGAATTGCTAAGAAGCAGTGTTCACTTACATCATTCGCTGCAATACCATCTAATAGTTCATAGATATATTGTTTATTCATTTACAAATAAAAACATGAGGAGAGCCATACGCCATCACTACTATAATATGTAACACCCTCCTCCTAAATCTATCCAATTAACTAGCCAGTTTGGGTAAACATGCTACGAGAGGCCACTATGATATGATTCGCCCTCCTAAATCACACTAAGGAAGTGGAACCGATGGAAACACAGCATATAAACATTCCACATCGATATTAAGACCCTCAAGGACCAATCCAACACTTAAGCAGCTTGTCCTTGGGTCCCACAGAACTTTTGGACAACTTTCCCTTCTCATGCTATTGGCATGCCATCGTCCAGGGACCTCTGGATGCTCTCATAGGCCTGCCTGCGAGTGTCTTTGTGTATTAAGCCACATTTTTAGGCCCAGAAGCCAGGTCACTACAAAGAACTTCACTACCTCTAGAAAATTAAATTAACAAGGAAAAGGGCAGTGTAGAAGCAATCATTTGAATGAGACCTTGACTAGACCCCTTCTATTCGTGACTAGAATTTTGTCAAACAAATCAATGCCTGAAATACAAAATGTGTAATGTACAGATGTAAATGATATATCTGAGCATAGGGGTCTCATACTTATTTGAGAGTCACTACCAGGCATTATTTCCTTATCACTTTAGCTGCAGTTTCATTCATTAGACCATAGATACATTGATCAGTCATTCACAAGTAAAAACATGATGAGATCCATACATAGATTTCGTTATAAAACACATAAACACATATCATAATAGCATATGAAACACTCATGAAATCACATCCGTATTAACCACATATAATCCAGTATAATACTCATAAAGATAAAAGGAGAAATAACCTCATATTGATGACGCAGAACCCAAACTCTGGATGTGACTTCCATGTTCCACCCTGTTATCACTCCAATATTTCTCTAGAGTTGTTATGAAAGAAATGATTAGAGGTAACCACAAACCTACTTTGGAGATTAGGATCTAGCCTCCCTAATTCTTAGAGAGGGCTGTCTCTTTATGATTTAACTTTGTTTTAGTTATTTGATTTTAGGCTAGTTATGATTGTACTTGGGTTTTGACTTGGATATGGTGGTGAGATCACTGACCTAGATGGGTAGAGGGATGTCTTTTACCATTCACCTATGGGGTCAAGTGTCAAGACAAACAGGACTGGAGAAAGTTCTAAAACTAGTTTCTATAGGGCAAGGTAGCTGAGTAATTTCAGGTCTTAAGGCTGGAATGATGAAGTTGGTTTCAATCAGATCAAAGGAGAAATTAAGGGTTCCTTACGCCGGATAATGAAAGAAGTGAAAGAAGTCAACTGGGATGGGAGAGAAATTAAGGATTCTCAGATCTGGATATCAGAAGAAAACATAGAAATGATCAACTGTTCAAAACAGAGTGTACTTAAACAAATTCTGAGATAAATTCCAGTTAATTCATTCACTTTAGATAACATGTAAGTTTGTGTAATACATAAGAAGATAAAAAATTTCACAAAGAAAACACTTTATTGTAATAGCTCAACACATGAATCCTATAATACAACTTTTTTATTACTCAGCCAAGTCTGCTGACTTGTAAAATTGGTACAATAACCCTCAGGTTTCTAATCAATACAACTCTACAAATGTCTATCAATCCACACTATCCACACTCTAATACTTCAAAAGAAGAATTATTTATACAAAATTTACAAAATATTTACAATAAATGATGTCTCTAACACACAAGATATTTTTAGACTATATATGAACTAAAATCTCTAACTACTGAAGATTAATAGTTTTGGTGGAATGTCCTGTGCAAATGCCATTACTGTGGAACTGGGAGCAGGTAGGATGTGGACCCAAATTTTTGGTTGTGTTGGTAGATGAACTAGTGGATGCAGATGTATCACTCTTTTTCTTAGTAATTCACTCAACTACTTGTTGATCATTTGACTTGATAATCTGAGCCTTCCCTCACTGATGGTTGATCTTGTGACTGCCCTACTATTTTATCATCCATTAGTGTCACAAAATATTTTGGAAAATATATAATAATATATATATTTGAATAATATTTCTGAAATATTTTAAATAAAAATTATAATTAAATTTCTACAAAACCATGTGTAGTTTTGTTCTTATCACTCCTTCCTCTATAAATTTATTTTATTTGTATGTAAAATAATTTTACCCTTCTAGAATACCTAGATGGTTTTGTAAAACCATGTGTTGATTTGTATGGTTAGAAGAGTATTTTCACTTTACTCTTTTACTTTCACCTGCAACATGATTTTAACCCTGTAAATTGATTTCACCATGCCTGTAAATTGATTTCACCATGCCTATAGATTGATTTCACCTTAATCTTTTACCGTGAAATGGATTTACATGAATGCTATATTTTCTCCCCTGTTCATGAATTTCATGTGAAAATTTCCCTAAATTCATGGCATCCATGAATTTTATTTCGTGTATCGTTGTAAAACCATTTTACCATTGAATCTCCTTCCACAACCTTAGTCTTGTAGCTATATAATTTTACCCTAGGCATGGTTTCATGGTTTCATCTGTAGCTCTAAAATATTACCGCATTCTCATATCTCTCTGTATTTCACATGAACTTAATCCACCCTATATTCTCGTAACATTTATACTAGCATTTGCACTAGATGTTGCAAAGGAAATGTCGTAAGGCATAAACTGAGGAACAAGCTTGACATGTAAATGATCATTAAAATAAGAATTAATAAAGAAAATTGCATGCAAAGGTGGAAGATAAAGCTAAATTATTTACATTATCGGAAGTGTATAGATAGTATAATGCTTGTAATAAAGATTGGCTCTTGATCTTCTAAGATGTGAACAACTTGGTGGTGATATTTCCACATTTGAATTTGCATCACAACTTTATGAATGATTCTTTATACATAGATTGGACACTTGCATCTATATCCCATGAGTTCATTCTATATATGGTCAGTTCTAGGAAGAGTAGTCCATTAAAATTGACTAATATATTCCAATCAATACTCATAATACTTAATATTCATTAAACAATAGGAAGAGTAGTCCATTAAAATTGACCAATATAGGCCAATAAATACTCATAATACATAATACTCATAAAAAAAACATATATTCCTCTTTGATTAACGTTGTCAAAAAATATAATCATTGAATTAAAGGATATATTCATCTATTATGTGTATTTATTTACGATGTGGTTTATAATCATTAAATTAAAGGATATATTCATCTATTATGTATATTTATTTACTATGTGGCTTTTGGAAAATATATTTTTATCTAGATTAAGTTAAATCCAACACCAATATTATGTGGAAAAACCATGTATTCACTCAAAAATGTTGTGGCCAAAACTAAAAGGTGATTAAGATTTACCATTATCTACTATTTCCATTTCTTTTTTTTTAAATTCAAGGAACATAATAAATCCAAACTTGTTAGTGCAATGAGTGCACTTAATAAATCTAGTTCAACAACATTTAAATTTTAAGAGAAACCATTGTAAACAATTTTGGTACTTGAACACTATTTTCCATCAATCATTCCTATAACCAGAAAATCATAACCTGGCAACAACGTATGTTATGGTGATACAAAATAATTGGGGAGAACAACAGAGGGTGAATAAGAGAAACCATTGTAAACAATTTTGGTAGTTGAACACTCTTTTCCATCAATCATTCATATAACCAGAAAATCATAAGTTGGAAACAACATACATTATGGTGATACAAAATAATTGGGGAGAACAACAGAGGGCGAATAAGAATAACAAGCCCTGCATAGCAATGGAAATAAGCTTAAGTAGTTTGTCAGTCTCATTAATAAGATAAATGGAGTACTATTATTGTTGTCTCCATTCCTTTGAATCCAAAGCCACAACCCAGTACAATACAGTAGACAAAAGTAACTCTAAGGCAGACATACAGAGGCATAAATTACAATTACAATGCAGTTTCCTTAATAAACTCATTTGTTCCCTATAAATAATTGTACGGATGTAAGCTTTCAAGCAGTTTCAAGTTTGGCATATGTGAAAAGTATGAATTTTGTGAGCCTCCCTCAATCTTGACAACTCCATCCTCCATTGTTACTCATTTCCTTCTATGTCAGAAAATAAACCCCACACTCAAAACATATTCTATATAATCTCATATTGTTCCCCTCTTAAATACAAGGAATTTATGTTGTTCCCCTCTTAAATTCAAAGATTTTCCATTCAAATTTTCAGGTTTTGTGAGGAGGAGGAAGATGTGATTTTGAAGCAGATGGTGCATGGGGAGGACATTGATAACACTTTGCAAAGGGACCAAATGAGTCAACCCGACGCACGAAATTCATCATGCTACCCTACTATCAACACCCAAATCACCACAAATATGTTCACTAGATAAACCGTTGTCTAGAAAGGTGGTTAGGGTGGTTTTTCCACACCATTCTGAAAATCAACCATCAAGATCCAAAAAAAATTATCAGTATAAATCCTTCTCAAGGTACAATCAATAATTTATTGAGTTATGTTAATGTGAAAATAAAGGAAGGATAGTGAGTGAGTAAGATGTCTACTTTAAAACATTTTTATTATAGATTTTGAGAATATTCTAAAATTTGATAGACAATTGATCTAATTAAGCAAAGTGGAAATAACATTAGGGATGACGCATTTTGAACCAACAAGTGTTGTCATGTGCCAACAAGTGTGGCCAAGTGTGGTGTGTGGTCAAGTGTGGTTCATCATCAGTACCAGATGATGATGAACCACACTTGTTGGTTCAAAGAGCATTAGCCAAAATTTTATTTTATTTGATTATTAATGAAAGACTTTGTAAGATGTCTACTTTAAAACATTTTTATTATAGATTTTGAGAATATTCTAAGATTTGATAGATAATTGATCTCATTAAGAAAAGTCTTTATAGAAATCACGTAAGAGAAATTTGTTGGATGACGCGTTTTGAACCAACAAGTGGGGTCAAGTGTGGTTCATCAATTTAGGATGGCTGAGATTTTATATAAACACTATTATAAATCCATGTTAATCTTAAATTTTTGATTGGTTGATCTTAAATTTCAGATTTAACCAATAGTGTGTTCAAGTGCTGACAGTTGTGGTCAAGTGTGGTTCATCAATTTAGGATGAGTGAGATTTTACATAAACATTATTCTAAATCCATGTTAATCTTAAATTTCAGATTGGTTAATCTTAAATTTCAGATTTACTTCACAAGTGTGGTCAATGCCGACAAGTGTGTTCAAGTGTGGTTCATCAATTTAGGATGGGTGAGATTTTATATAAACACTATTCTAAATCCATGTTAATCTTAAATTTCAGATTGGTTAATCTTAAATTTCAGATTTATTTCAAATTGAACCAACAAGTGTGAGATTTTATATAAACACTATTATAAATCCATGTTGATCTTAAATTTTCAGTTGATTTCAAATTGAACCAACAAGTGTGAGATTTTATATAAACACTATTATAAATCCATGTTAATCTTAAATTTTCGATTAGTTAATCTTGAACCAACAAGTGTGGTCAATGCCGACAAGTGTGGTCAAGTGTGGTTTATCAATTTAGGATCGGTGAGATTTTATATAAACAATATTATAAATCCATGTTAATCTTAAATTTCCTATTGGTTAATCTTAAATTTCAGATTGAACCAACAAGTGTGGTCAAGTGCCGACAAGTGTGGTAAGTGTGGTTCATCAATTTAGGATGGGTGAGATTTTATATAAACACTATTATAAATCCATGTTAATCTTAATTTTCCAATTGGTCAATCTTAAATTTCATATTTACTTTAGATTGAACAACAAGTGTGGTCAAGTGTGTGATGAGCCCCAAAAATGGGTAATTATATAGGCTCATTTAGCCTCCTAATTCGACTTAATCCACCATTCTCATTAGTTTATTACATGTTTTTATTATATTTATGCTAATAGAGTGAATTGGGTTAGTCATTATGCCAACAAGTGTAATGTATGCTTTATACAGTTTTTTGGGTCAATTTGGAGACAAAATAAAAGTTTTAATGAGCACTTGGCAGCCAAATTTGTGGAAGAACAAGGGAGAGGATTTGTAGGAAGATGTCCCCTTCATTTATGAGCCCTTACCTCAAATTCTCCACCAGCAGCTCGGAGTTCAAGGGCCGACCATCTTTTTGGCATCGTTGCCAAGGAAGCGTCAGAGTATTAGTGATTGCTACTTTTCTTCCATTTTCTACTACAACCTTCTGCTAAGTAGTTTATTTCAGCAAGCGTAGAGTAGATTATTTCATTTCCATTCTACAATTTCATTTCCACAAAATTAGATTAGACATTTCCTACTTTCATAGATTAGCATTTCAATTCCGCAATTTCATTTCTGCAAGTGTAGATTAGCATTTCAATTCCACATTTTCAATTCTGCAAGCGTAGCCTAGCATTTCATTCCTGCAATTTCATTTCAACAAAATAGATTAGTCCTTTCCTGCTTTCATTTCAATTCCGCATTTTCATTTCAGCAAGATAGATTCTAGTTAGTTGCAGTTCAATCTATTTCAGTTTTGCAAGTACAAGCAGAAAAAAAAGCAAAAAATCAACCAAAAATATTTCCTTGCATGCCTTGTAGGAGTAGAGATAAGTCAAAAGAAATGTTTGCACAACACGCCCCACTGCTTCACACAGCCAACCTTCTCTCTTATTCGATGGCTGTGATTAAGAAGAACCCCTAGGTGGACATCAAAAGATATTTGAAGAACCTCTAGGGGAGAAGAAGAAGAGAACAGTCCTCTGGAGCAAATGGCTACAAATAGAAATGTTGGGAGCAGTACCTTATCCAAAAATGAATTTGCTAATCAGATGGAAGATTTCAAGAGCGAGGTGAGGCAGTTTCTTACCATGCAACTAGATACCTTGCAGATCCAAAGGAAGCCAGAGGAAGCCAAGAGGGCTTTGGCCATCTTTTGTCCCAGGTGCACTAGAAAGCATCTTCAGAATGAATGTCCATTGCACTCCAGAGAAGTGTGTTTTGTCTGTGAAAGAGACCATCCTACCAATCAGTGCCCCTCCTTGCCCGGAATTAAAGCTGCATATCAGAGGGCAAAGGAGCCACTGAACCACTCTATTATATGAACTAAAGGAGGCCACATGGACCCATACCTTACCAGCAGGGAATGCAAGGGACATCCTAGACCTATTACAACCCCTATCAAGTCACTTCCATACCTTCTTGGGGTCCCCCTACTCATCCTTCCTGGTCCACACCTCCTCCTTTATCCTTCACATATCCATATTATGCCCAACCAACTGCTCATCCATTTCAGCCCTACGCTCAGCCACAGCCTTAGTGGAATGCACCTCATCAGGGTTGGAGGCCCCAGTACAACACTCCTCACACTCCTTTTCCTCCACCACCTGCCCAACCACAACCCCATCCACATCCATCTCAAATATACACCTCCACTCAACTACCCGTACAACCATTTCCAAACCCGCACATTGGAATATCTCAACCCAATTGCAAAACTGAGGCACAAAATGTCCGAACAACTCCTCTTGAGCTCAATGATATTCACTGTAGCTCAGGAAGATTATTGCAAAAAAGAGACTATATTGAAAGCATTGAAGGACCACATCCAGCAGAAGAAGATTCAAAAAAAAAGATCAAAGAACCATGGGCTACATGTGATGAAAAGAAGACATCAGAATTAGAGATTGAGAGAGCTCCCTCATGGCTACCATCAAATCCTCCATGTATTGAAGAGAAAAATCAGCAAAAAGAGGAATATGAGAAGGTCATGGTAGAAAGTGACATGAAACATGATCCAGATTAGCAAAAGGAACAAGGGTATCAGAGCTATATTGAGATATGGTTTCGGACGGTCACTAAGTTGCAGCATTACTCTCTTCCTCAGCTATGCTTGATCCCTTCAAAGTCAAATCATTTGGTGTCCGAAATCCGGATCCCTCTCAAAGCATGCATTTCAAGCCTCCACATCATTTTGTCTCCAATCTCGATGTGCACATGGCTCCATTGGAAGTATTCTTATAATTGAAAATGATTTTGTTTTTCAAGTAGGGTAGGGTAGGGAAAAAAGAAAAAATGAAAAAGAAAAATGAAAATAAAAGGAAAATAAAACAAGGTGAAAACCTCCTCGCAGGCGCCTTAGATTGGCTCATTGATTTAAAAACTCCATGAGGCGATCAATGGGTTGGAAAGAAGAGAAAATAAAAAGGGAATAAGATCCCTAGGTGAAAACCTCCCTTGGAGGCGCCCAGGGCAGGCAATTAGGGTGAAAACCTCCATGAGGCGCCCTAGTTGTTTTCAAAAAAAAAGAGAAAAAGAAAAAGAAAAATAAACCTAATTTCCATTGAATAATTGTAGGTTGCAGCAAGGACATTGCAGGTTAGGAGGATCGCTCAAAACAAAGACAGAGGAAGTTTTGTGCCTTCTACAGGAAGTTCTGTGTCTTCTACAAGAAGCCTACAAACAAGCCAAAATTGATCTCCGAAGAGGACCCAAAGCCTGGAAATATGTCCATGAGTTCCGCACACATCCATGTTTCCATCCCTAACCCTTCTCCATTATTTTTTCCATCTCATTGTGCTTCTTTCCTAAAAATTGTGTTCTACAGGAAGTTCCTCTAGAAATTACAGAAAGCTAGAAATGGATTTTAAAAGGAAGTTTGGCGAACATGATAGCTTCATAAAGGGTTCATAAATCCTCCTGTAATCTTCAAGCTCCTCCTCCATCATTTCCATTCTTGCATCACAGCCCAAGCTCATTTTTTCTTACTGTGCAAACCGCCTGCAGAATGCTTTGAAGCAAAAAAACATAGAACATAAATTTGTTTTTTCCCTCACATGAAAACCATGCATCCATTTACAAAACCGTTTTACGAGGAGATGTATAGGGATGATGGTAACATTCCCAGGCAATTTTAGCCAATTCCGGTGCACGATTTCCAAGAAATCAGCCTCCATCACCTTCAGCCATTTTTCATTTTTTCCATATCCATGCATCTGTTTCAAAATTTGTTTCATGGGGAGATGCATATGAGTGATAGTAACATACCCAAGTAGTTTTAGCCAATTCCGATGCCCGATTTCCGAGAAATTGACCCCTGTAATCTTCATCCATTTTCAGCTTTTCTCGATAGCTGTGCATCCATTGACCACAATTTTTCTATGGGAGGTGCATAACAATGATAGAAGCATGCTCCGAAATTTTTAGGTCAATCCAATATATCATTTGGGAGCTATGGAAAAAACAAGTTGTTGTCTTGTAAAAATTCAGCATCAACAACATGAGCGTGCAAATCTGAACGTTGAAGCAGGCTCCTGCAGCATAGATCCAGCCAAAGGATACCTGCACCAGAAAATAAGCCATGTATCAGCAAACAGACCAGCATGCATCCACAGAATATGAGCATGCAGCAGCAAAAAGGACCAAGCAGCACGTCGACTTACAGGTATGTGTCTAAACCAGTTCCTCTATTTGCATCTATATGATTCGAAAGTGCATGAACGAATGAAGTGGTTGGATTAAGCTAGAAGGCTGGCCAGTCAACTCGACACCCTCGGTTGGTTCGATTGCACTCATCCGGGGATCACCAGCACACGTGTATAGTCATTCACGGGAAATTAAAAAAAAAACAGGTGGTGGCAGATGTTGAACTCCAGCGCAACTGATGGTAAGGGATTATAGGTAGAAGACATCCAGTCCCATGATGACACTGCAATAGGAACCAATGGTCTGGATAATGACAATGCACATTTCTGCCACCTCATCTTCTCACACAAATCACACTGCAGTTAAACAATGCTCGGCTGAAACTCTCACCACTCTTTGTTCACAGCATCTTCACGACATTCACAACTGAAGCATGCGTCCTCCACTTCCAGATCAGCTAACTAGTGGTCCTCTGCAAGATCCCTGCCTGATGTTTCGAGATTTCTAGTGTTTTTTAAAAAATCTCCCACCTATCGAGCTCTACAAGAAGCGCGGTTTTGTTCTATAGGAAATGAGAGCCTTCTACAGGAAGGCTTCTACAAGAAAAGTAGAAACAGTCGTGCAGAAAGAAAACCTAGGATTTTCAGCGAATTTCAAGCTCAAAATGAGGTAGGCTCAGGAAAAATTCTTTGTGAACGATTTGTTTATGCAAGGCGGTGAATTAAACATGGCATCAGATTGGAAAATCAGTGAAAAATCTGCTTGTGTATTGGAAGTAAAATGTTTGCCTGTGTATTGCACTAAGTGTCCCAGTTTTTCTGCATCAAAATTCTCCTCCACATTTCCTTTTTAAAAATTCTCCATAGGGAAGATATATGCAGTTTTGGAGGCTGGCATGTGTGTGTAAGAAAAAAAAATTGAATTTGCATATCTATCTATGTGCTGAGAAGAAAACTTGATCTCTGTGCTCTATCTGTAAAAACAAAATTCTTCCTTTCATAAATAGAGAGTCAAGTCCTGGGTGAAAGTAGTTTTCAAACAGGGGAATTACTGCCATTTGATGTTGTAAGGAGCACATGAAAAATTCCTTATTGGGTTCGGAAAAAACTGAATTCAGTTGTCCTCTATTTCAATGATTGACTGTGTTTTTTCCCACTTGAGCATTTTCTTTTTTGGTTAAAACACAAACTCAACACCATGCCAACTAAAGAAATTGAGAAGAACATTGATGAGGGAGCACAAGACATTCAAGCAGAGAAAAAAGAGGAAGAACAGAAGGAAGAAGAGGAATTTGACAAAATTGCTGAGCCTAAGACAAAAAAGGACAAAATAGAAAAAATAGAGAAGGCGAAAAAGGAGAAAGGTTGGGAAGAAAAAGGCCAAGAAAGCCCAAATGAAGGCTACCACAGCCAAAGTAGGCACACAAAAACAAGAGGAAAAGACACACCCTGAGATCTCAGCAACACACACAGAAACAGTTGACACAGGGATTTCTACAGGAAGTAAGGAAATAGAACAGTAAGAGGAGAAATCACCTGAGATATGGGCAAGGGAGGCAGCAGCTATGCTTGCTGCCTTAAGTGCACTTCCAAAATAGAAAGGGAAGCGAAAGAGGCAAACTTCCATGTACTTTAAGGCAAGGAGGAGCACACGGATCAAAGTCAGCAGATCCCAACCACAGTCAAAGGAGCCAATTACCATTGAGGACACCCCAGCTAAACAGAAGGAGGAGTCTCCTTAAAAGATATCCATCACCTATGAATGAGGAAGCCCAAAAACCTCCACCTGGAGAGAGAGAATTAAGATGATGGACTCAAAGACAGTTCTACAGGAAGTTGAGAATTCTCTACAGGAAACTCGAGCCAAGCTAAAAGAGACCGAGAAATTGGAGGAAAAGGCATCCAAACGATCATAGGAAGAAGGAAAGGCTAAGGAAATATTAGAACCCAGCCCTTAGCCTAGCTTGGGCTCATACTACAACCTGTTAGAAGCTGGGAAGATAATTCTTCAAAAATTTACGTTACCACTCTTCTTTGCACTAGAACAAGAAACGGTTAGGATTGGCCATGGTGAGGGATGTGGAAAGTAGTCAAAGGACCAAAGTACAGGAGGAGAATGAGTTGTTGAAATAACAGTTACAGCTATAGGGAAGTCATAACGAAGATAGACCCTCCATTTTGGGAGAATATCAGCAGTAAGAAGGGCCCCCAGCAGACAAGGAAACATGTGATGAATAGCAGAGAGAGGACAAGCCGCAGGCTAAGGTTGAGGCTTTAACAAAACTGCTACAGGAAAAGGAGCATAGGTAGTGGGAGGAAGTAGAGAGAAAAGCATGGTTTCATGACTGAGAAGAGGACATCACCTCAGAAGCCTGGGATGTCAGAGAGGCAATCAAAGCAATCAAAGATGAAGAGATAGATTAGTTGCTCAGAGGATGAGCAACACTTTCAGTATGGGGGTGATGATGAGCCCTAGAAATGGGTAATTATATGGGCTCATTTAGCCTCCTAATTCGACTTAATCCACCATTCTCATTAGTTTATTGCATTTTTTATTGTATTTATGCTAATAGAGTGAATTGGGTTAGTCATTATGCCAACAAGTCTAATGTATGCTTTATGCAGTTTTTTTGGTCAATTTGGAGACAAAATCAAAGGTTTAATGCGCACTTGGCAGCCAAATTCGTGGAAGAACAAGGGAGAGGATTTGTAGGAAGGTGTCCCCTTCATTTATGAGCCCTTACCTCAAATTCTCCACCAGCAGCTCGGAGTTCAAGGGCCCACCAGTGTGGTTCATTAATTTAGGATGGGTGAGATTTTATATAAACACTATTATAAATCGATGTTAATCTTAAATTTCCTATTGGTTACTCTTAAATTTCCTATTGATTACTCTTAAATTTCAGGTTTATTAAGTTGTACAGCTAGGTTAAATAAAAAAGGATATAACACTTAAATCAGTATAAATGCAAGTTGATTCTAATTTCCAAATTTGTTATTTAAATAAAAATACCTAGTTTCCAATCCAATTTTATGATGAGTAAAATTTTATATTCACCTCCAATTTAGGATGGCTGAGATTTTATATAAACACTACTATAAATCCATGTTAATCTTAAATTTTCGACTAGTAGGATATAGCACTTAAATTAGTATAAATGCAAATTGATTCTAAATTTCAAAATTCCAAATATGTTATTTAAATAAAAATAATGCTTGGATTTTTTATTATTCAGATTGATTTTAAGTGATATATTAATTATTTTAATTAAATGGAAAGTATTTTTCTAATTTTAAAAGCAAACCACTTTCTAATTTAAGTGATATATTAATTAATTATTTTAAAAAAATGTTTGAATTTTTTATTATTCAGATTGATTTTAAGTGACATATTAATGGCATGTCCTCTCAATTGGGTGGATTCGATCCCGACACCTATCGATTTTCTTGGTGAGCTAGGGTTGGAGTTGAAGACAGGATTTTGGATTCAAGGTACCATGGCGAGGAGTGCAGGGGGGAGTGCTACTCCTTCCTACAGCCAAGCAGTCACAAGAGGAAGTCTGGATGCGAGAAAGAATCATTTCAAAAAACCACTAGAAAAGATCTTAGAACCTAGAAGTCAGGGGACATCTGGAAGAAGTGGAGATCAGGATCAGGAAGGGTGTCAATAGGAAATGAGAAAAGAAAAGGAGAATGGAGGCAATAGTGAAAAACTAGCTTCCAGAAAGACTACTAGAGTCTGCAAACCCAAGTCAGGCATTATTCCTAGGGTCATATTTAGCGACCCAACGATACAAGCTCATGGAGAGCATATGACGGAGCATGAAATCATATGTAAGTTCATGGGGTTATGGCCAATGGAGAGGGCGTTACATGTCTGGATAAGGAGGGATTGGAAACCAAAGGGAGAAATACATTTACATCTAGGCTCTAAGGGCTTTTTCATAGTAGTGTTCGCAAGCCTAGAAGACAAAGACAAAGTGTTTGAAGGGGGGCCCTATTTCTATGCTGCAGCAGGACTCTACATGTGGCCATGGATCATGAAATTTGTCTTGGAACATGAAACATTCACATCAGTACCACTTTGGATCAGGCTATATTCCGTTCCTTTGGATTATTGGCTGCTGAAATCTTTGAAAACCATAGGCAACAAGCTGGGACATTTTCTAAAGATCTCAGAGGCAACTCTGAAAGGAAGAAATACCTCCTTTGCCTGAATATGTGTGGAAATGGATCTATCTGGAGCCCTACCGGAAGCGATCATTTTAGAAGTATATGATGAAGAATGGGTGCAGACAGTGCACTGTGAGCACATACCATTTAGATACCGCAAATGCCATGAACATGGACATCTATATCAGAAATGCCCCATAATCAATAGGGAAGATAACCAAAAAACCACTGTGGAGAGAGATCACGAGGGTTTCACCAAAATTGGGAGTGAAGGAAAAGGGGGAAATCATCCACACAAGAAGGAAAATGAGGACAAACACACACGACAAAACAGCGTCAAGATCCTGGAGGAAGAAGAGGGGAACAAGGAGACAGTCCAGGACATGGAGAATGTAACAAAGGAACAAGACAGGGTAGCTGACATGGAGGATATCACAGTAGACAACCAGCAGAAGGATGCTCTACTAAGCCTGATGGAGATCAGTAGGGACCAGGAGATGACTCCAAGTGAAGCAAGAACAGAGGACCATGAGTTATGGGAGATTCTGGATAAGGAAAATCTAGATCTAGGGGAATTTCTAGACCAAGGAAAAAAGTAGGGGTGGACTCCCTGCCAAAAGAGGACTATGATAGAGTACAACAACTCTTTCTCTGGAGGTCACAAGCAAGGGGAGCTGGAGTCAAAAAAAATCATGACATCCAGGAGCCAAGTGGGGTCAAGATGATGGAGAATACTCAGGCACATTCTCCAAAGAACTCAAGTAGGAAAAGAGGAAGAAAGTGGTAGAATGAACTACTAAAAAAATGTGGTAAACTGTTGATCAACTCAGGTAAGATGAAAGATCTTGTTATTCCTTTACTAACCTTTCTTAATGAAGTTCACAACCTGGAATATTAGAGGAATAAGAAATAAGAGGAAACAAATATATCTTAGTAACAGAATGAAAGAAGAAAAACTAGACATGGTTTTTATTCAGGAGACAAAATCTTCGATGGGAAAGATAAGAGATATTCATAATAAGTGTTTATTTAAATATGAGTATTTAGAGGTTCAGGCAAATCACTCAGCGGGGGGGTTCTCATTTTGTGGGACCTGCAGAAGTCAGGAATTCTAGATACTGAAGCATCCAGGAACTATCTCTCCTTGTTATGCTAACCTGTAGGGGACAAGGAGATATACATGATTACAAATGTTTATGGACCTCAAAAGCAAGCAGACAAGCTCAAACTTCTCACTTCCCTAGAGGAACTAAGAGAGAGACATTCCATTTTTCCCTGGATCATCGTAGTAGATTTCAATATGATAAGATCTCTTTCAGAAAAAAATAGAGGCACTAGACAGCTAGGCAAAGACACCATGGCCTTCCAGAACTTCATTATGAACATGAGGTTGGTGGACACGGAAACAATTAATGGAACCTTCACTTGGAACAACAAAAGCAGAGGGAGCCCATCAAGTTGCTTCCAAACTTGATAGGTTCATGATTTCAGAGGACCTCTTTCTCTCAAGACCTGCCATAACAACCTCCATTTGGCCCTTTGGAAGATCAGATCATTGGCCTATATAGCTGGAAGCCACCTTTATGGGCACTTCGAGAAACAAACCTTTTAGGTTTGAAAATGCCTGGCTCTCACATCCTAATTTCACTAATAATGTTGAGAAATGGTGGAGAGAGGAGTTGAATATTCAGGGCTCAAAAATGTACATGCTCTAGCAGAAACTTAAACATATCAAACCCTGTCTTAAAGCTTGAAACAAAAATGAATTTGGAGATATCTTCATAGCCAAAAGAGAAATTGAACTGAAGCTCCACGATATCAATCAGATCAACATCTCATATGGCTTCACCGAAGAGCAGCAAAAATTAACTGACTCTCTGCAGGAAGAATGGGAGAATCGATGCTTACAAGAAGAAATTTTCTGGAGGCAGAAATCAAGAATACAATGGATTAAAGAGGGAGAAAGAAACACAAAATTCTTCCACAAAACCATTATGGCTCACAGGGTACACAAAAAAACCACAAAGATCAAAGATTCTCAAGCCATTGAGCTTGTTTCCCACAGTGATATGGAATCACTCCTTGTTCAACACTTCTACAACATTGCAAAGGAGCCTCTGGAGGACAGATCTAGGTTCATTGACCATTTCACTCTGTATATCTCTCAGCTGGCTACCAGAGAGGACAACCACAATCTCAACAGGCTAGTTTCAGAAGAGGAGGTTAGTGAAGTGATTAATGAAATGCAGAGTGGAAAAGCACCCAGTCTGGACAGATTCAATGTAGACTTCTTCAAGGTTATTGGGAAACTGCCAAACATGACATCCTCAAGGTTGTGGACGACTCAAGAAGATCCAAAAAGGTTCTAAAGGCTCTGAATGAATCCTTCATAGCACTAATTCCAAAGCAGGAAAAGGCCATGACTCCGGATGGTTTTTGGCCGATAGCCTTATGTAATGTGGTGTATAAAATTATCTCCAAAGTAATAGCCAATCGACTCAAACCACTTCTACCCTCTCTCATATCGGAGGAGCAAACAGGCTATGTGGAGGGAAGACAAATCCTCAACAATATCATCCAAGCTCATGAGGTGGTACACTCTCTCAAAAGAAACAAACAAGCTGCCATGATCATTCAGTTGGACCTCGTGAAAGCCTATCACAAATTGAGTTGCGCTTACGTAAGAACAATTATGAAAGACTATGGTTTTGATCAGAATTGGATAAGATGGGTCATGGCGTTAGTTACCTCAACCAGTTTTTCCATACTGCTTAATGGAGCTCCGTCAAGGACCTTCACCCCCTCCAGAGGGCTCAAACAAGGAGATTCTCTTTCACCATTCCTCTTCGTCCTCATGATGGAATGGCAAGGTAAAGCGATTAAAATGGAAAATGCTGAAGGAAGAATTTAGGGTACCAAACTCACTACAGCTGGAGAGGCAAACACTCATCAAGAATTTGTAGATGATACTATGTTGCAAGGCATACCTACAGCCAGGGAGGCCAGAGCAATCAAAAACATCTTAAATGACTTTTCTATGGTAGCAAGCATTGAGGTAAGTCTTAACAAGTACAAAGTTTTTTTCTTTAACACTAATATTGCTATTCAAAAAAATATTACCAGAATTCTTGGATTTCAAAGAGAACAGCTACCATCCAAATATCTTGGCATTCCTCTTACTGATAAACTGCTAAGCAAGAAAGTGTGGGAACCGATTTTAAATAAACTTTAGGACAAGATAAAAAAATGGACATGCACATCACTAAACCTGGCAGGATGCCTTGTGCTCACACAGGTGGTCTTGTAGGCCATTCCCATTTTTATGTTTTTAGCTCTTCCTGCTCCTCAAGGTATTATGTAGCAAATAAGAAGCATACAAAGGGACTTTCTATTGGGCAGAGGGGAAGAGAAAATGAAATGGGCTTTAGTAGCCTGGGACAAGCTTTGCAAGCCCAAGAACCATGGTGGATTGGGGCTTCATGATCCTATGACCCTTAATAGAGTCTTGGGAGCCAAGTTTTGGTGGAGTTGGATTAAGGAACCGAATGCCCCCTGGGCTAAGATTTGGAAACAAAAATATGCCAAGCACTAGCAGGACAAGGATCACATTAGAATGTCATGGAAAATTAGGGGCTCCCATATTTGGAACCTTGCCTAGGGTAATAAAAACATAATTTAGCACCATTGTTTTTGGCAAATTCGAGTAGGCGATCTTGCTCAATTTTGGGAGGATAACTAGAAATAGGAACCCAACCTTTATAGGGATGAATTTGTAGATCTCAAAAATGACACAAACAACAAAGGTATGGTACTCGTAAAAGACTTCTGGGATCAGGGAAGGAATAATGGAAAATGGAGGGAGTGGAAGGATCTAGGATACAGTGATGAAAACCAGTTGAAAACCAAGGTAGAAGCCCTCACCCAGGAGCTAGAGCATAGAAGGATTCTTGTCTCTTCCTCCACAAATCAACTAAGATGGGGAAAGAACTCTGAAGGAAACTTTAACCTCAAGGAGGCCAAACAGGAAGTCACAAGATTTAACTTTGTGAATCCTGATCAGATCTGGATGAAACTTTGCCAAAGTCTGTATTGGATGAAAATAAAGTTATTCATCTAGCTAGTGCATCAAAGGAAGATCTTAACTTAGGAGAATCTCCTCAAGAAAGGCTTCATTGGTCCTTCCAGGTGTTACCTTTATGGCACTCATGAAGAGACGATTGAACACCTTCGCAACCTCTATCCTTTCACTTCAAAGGTGTGGAACTGGGTGGCTGCTATTTTTAGACAAACTAATAGGGATAGTCTCAGCATATCCAACACTCTAAAGAACTGGAGGAAGAACTTCTCAAGGAATGATATAGTTAATAAAGCTTGGATTCTAGTTCCAGGTTTTGTCATCTAGCATGTGTGGAAAGAATGCAAGAGTCGAATCTTCAAAAACAAAACACACAGGCCCCAACACATAATTGAACAAATTCTAAGGCATCTCAAAGACACAGTAAGAAGCTTACTAAGGACCCTTCCTAAAGATCCTCCCCTACCCCATGAGGAGAGAATTTTACTTCACTTAGGTCTCCAGTCTATGAATCCGCTGGGAATAATGAAGGAAGTGAGCCTTATAAAAAAGTGTGCTACCATCTGGAAGCCTCCTCCTTTTGGTTTCTTAAAGGCTAATATTGATGGAGCAGCTAAGGGAAACCCAAGATTGGTGAGCTTTTGGGGTGCCATAAGAGACGATCAAGGACAAATACAGATAATCTTCCATGGCCACTTGGGGAAGGCCACAAACAACATGGCTGAGCTTATGGCATTAGAACAATGCTTGGAAATCCTAATGAATTCAAGTTCACACAATGTTATAATTGAAGCAGATTCAAAATTAATTATTAGAGTGGCAAAGAATATTAGCAATGGAACCTCTCCAAATAAAGTGTCGAAGCACTGGAAGCTCTTGCAGGTTTTTTACTGCATCTATTCTCACCTACGAACCCTTAAAACTGTCAGATTTTCTCATGTGAAAAGGAAGGCTAATATGTTAGGAAATCATTTGTCGAATGAAGGAGTCACAAACAGGGACAGGGATTCTAGGTATGCTTGGGATTCGATTCCCCCAGGTAAATTGTGGGAGGATTGTCTATGTCATGCTACCCACGATATGGAACTATGGACTAACAGGTTGGATCATAGGAACCGTGAAGACCAGTGGGAGGTTGGAGGACTCCATATAGTCTAACCCACCATGGTTCAGCTATCTTCAAAGGTCCAGATTCCCTTTGATTGAATGATGAAAGGTTTGACTCAGATAGCTCCACAGGGTGGGGTAGCCCACGTCATTTAGCTTAGGTGGTGGTTGACAGAGAATCCAAGTGAATGGGATTGGCTCAAGTACTTCCCACTGGAAGGAATTAAGGTTCAAAACGTGGCGAATGGACATGTTTGTTTTTCTGTGAGTCAACCAGTCCAATACCACAAGCGGTATATCAGGCGAGGTCTGTACGGGTTCCAGTTTTTTTGTGTTTGGCTCCGATTCCACTCTTTGAGTAACACATTGCAAAACAAGGAGAGAGAAAATTGCCCTCATTGGACGGTTAACTCTCGCATTTCTGGTCCTTTCGATATCCACAATGACCATTGGATCTTAATCAGTGGATCAATGGTGGCGACTTCTTGTGCATTTTGGTCAGACCTGAAAAATGTTTAGAGTGTTTTGCTTTAACTTCCTCGGGTCCGTTTGTCCATTTTTCAATTTTCAATTTGACATGTGGTGGGAGCACTTGTGGGTCCATGGCAAGTTATGGACTTTCTAGGCTCCTTGTGCTTTGTTTGGCGGTTCTCGCTAGTTTTCTGGTTTAGGTTCTCTTAGTTTTGGGTGATTGGTTTGGTTTGGCTTGCCCAGCTGACTATTGAACTCTCGCAGAGCGGGTGTGGCTCCTTGTAAATTATGTATATTTGACTAAATTTAATAGAAGTTCCTACTCTTACTTGATAAAAAAAAAGTGGTATATTAATTACTTTAATTGAATGGAAAGTCTTTTTCTAATTTGGAAAGCAAACCACTTTCTATATTAATTATTTGGAAGGCAAAGCACTTTGATATATTAATTATTTTAATTGAATGGAAAGTATTTTTCTAATTTGGAAAGCAAACCACTTTCTATATTAATTATTTTAATTGAATGGAAAGTCTTTTTCTAATTTGGAAGACAAACCACTTTCTAATTTAAGTGATATATTAATTAATTATTTAAAAAACAATGTTTGAATTTTTTTTATTCGGATTTATTTTAAGTGATATATTAATTATTTTAATTGAATGGAAAGTATTTTTCTAATTTGGAAGGCAAACCACTTTCTATATTAATTATTTTAATTGAATGGAAAGTCTTTTTCTAATTTGAAAGGGAAACCACTTTCTAATTTAAAAAAAAAATGTTTGAATTTTTTATGATTCGGATTGATTTTAAGTGATATATTAATTATTTTAATTGAATGGAAAGTCTTTTTCTAATTTGGAAGACAAACCACTTTCTATATTAACTATTTTAATTGAATGGAAAGTGTTTTTCTAATTTGAAAGGAAAACCACTTTCTAAATTATTTTAATTTTTTTTTTCTGAATATGGCTACTTCTATATTAATACAAAGATAATTTACATCAAGGCCATGGCCTCATAGTGCTAGCCCAGAAATGCGGTATGATTGCAAGCATATCAGATTAGTATGCGAAAACCCAGCTGAGTATTGCCCTCAAGAGCTGTAGAGAGCCTGAACATTACTAGAGCAAAAATCCGGAAAACCCCATAGTTGTTCATGGAACTAAGGATTAAACCGGGGCTATGCGACAACCAAAACATTAGAACTAGACAAAATAGCTGTGACTAGCTATGTGACAACCCATTACTGATAACAAAAGAAACTGTGACTGCAACCGAAACTAAAAAGTGAAGGCTGGCAGAATGCCCCTTTCGCATGAGAAACTGGCAATTTGAGCTAATGCATATATCATGATATCTAGGAAGGTGATAAGTGAACCTTCTCGAGCTTGTTGAATTCCAGGAAAACCAAAAAGAACCAACCCGTTTAAACATCATGAGGGGGATCAAGCGGTTACTCAATGATGCGGCATCCATACATGTAAACATCATCATCATGAGAGGAGCCCGCCTTATTCTTCATGCTTTGAGAAGCTTTGGTTTTGCCAGAGCCTGAAGCTTTGCTTTGTTCGAGGTTCGTTTGGATGGAGCCTAGTCTATCTTCCACTGGCCTGTCCGTAGTCGCCCTAAGGGAACCAGCCTCTTGACCTGAATTAAGCTCGTTGAGCTCGATGGTTACCGTGGCCATAATGGAGAAAGTGCCATGACTATAGGGGAATTGTAACCGAGTGGCATTAGTCATGGATTGGAAGGAGCTCAGTGCTACAATTTACAATCCTCTGCCTCTACCCCGGCCACTCCGAGTAGCTAAGTACCTATCTGTGCGGAAGTCCAAGTAGGAAGTTGAGGAGTTCGACGTGGAAGAGAAGGCCTGGCGTCCAATTTTCCCTCGGGAGCTACCTCTCTTGCAGCTCATCCGCTGTCGAACTTTCGGCATAGCTGGACGACCAGGGTGGTCCAGGCGACTTAGTAAACAATGGAAGCGATTAGGGATGAAAATAAACTTGGCTTCAGCACCCAGAAGGCTGAAAGGGAGAGCAACCAATGAGTGGCTAGAAAAAGAGCAGGGGAAATAGAGGGTAGCTTGAGGGCAAAGCCAGAAGTTCCTCCAACGAACCAAAGCCCAGTTTACTCCTGAGAAAGTTCGAGACGAAACCGCTACATTTGTGAAGGAGGAGCCAAAGCGAAAGGGAGGAACGTAATTGTGGCTAGCTGAAAGCGCCATGATCAAGAAATTAACTGGAAAAAGAGGATGTAATGGCCTCATTAAAGCATCATTAATCTGGAGCGCGGGGGAAGTTATGACTAGAGCTGTGAGAGGTTGAGTGGTGGTAAAGATCAACCACACGCCCATCCAAACAGCAATCCATGTACCTGTACTGCCGTCAGACACCCGGATCTGGGATCTAAATTATTTTAATTGAATGGAAAGTCTTTTTCTAATTTGGAAGACAAACCACTTTCTATATTAATTATTTTAATTGAATGGAAAGTATTTTTTTAATTTAGAAGGAAAACCACTTTCTATATTAATTATTTTAATTGAATGGAAAGTCTTTTTCTAATTTGAAAGGCAAACCACTTTCTAATTTAAAAAAAAAAAAAATTGTTCAATTTTTTTATTATTCAGATTGATTTTAAGTGATATATTAATTAATTTAATTGAATGGAAAGTCTTTTTCTAATTTGGAAGACAAACCACTTGCTATATTAATTATTTTAATTGAATGGAAAGTCTTTTTCTAATTTGAAAGGCAAACCACTTTCTAATTTAATACTGAGAAAATGTTACAAAATTATGTTATATTATATAAACATTTTGAACCAATAAAATTACATTAAAGTTAAAATTAAAATAATATTTAAAAATAATAATAATTATTATTATTATTAATTAAATCAACCTAATTTTCTTTTATATCAATATTACAAAATTATATTATGGAAGAGATATTATATGCTTATATTATATAAACATTTTGAATCAATAAAATTACATTAAAGTTAAAATTAAAATAATATTTAATAATAATAATTATTATTATTATTATTAATTAAATCAACCTAATTTTATTTTATATCAGGATTTATCAAGCACCCACAATGATTAAATTAAGAAAATTTCTAAGTTGTTAACATTTCTTCAAAATTTCTTATCAAACAATAAGTTCATATAAAAGATTCCATGCTCTCTCAAGGCTAGATAAATCAAAAAAATAAGTTTGAAAAAAAAGAATCCCTCTCATGACTACATAAATCTAGAGTCAAACTGCATCTAAGATGGTCATATATATATTCAAAACTTATAAAAAAATTAAATTATAAATATATAGATATCATTAAATGTTTCGCTTTAAAGAAATTATTACTGAGTATTATAAAATGTGTAAATATTCATACCCTTCTAGCCAAAGTTGTCCTGTAAGTTAAAATGTGAGCCATGGAAGGTATAAAGAAGATTGTAAAGCTGAGTAGGAGAGAATCTCCTGCAAAGTTGATAGTCCTGAAGAAGGGGAAAATGATTGCAAGAAACCATATTGGAATCACCAGAGACAGCCTTGCCAGTGCACACTTCACAATGCTCTTTGTATCGTGCATTCCGATAACCCTTTCCCACACAAAGTATAAGGGGGTGCATGCGAACCCAAAGGTAATGAATTGCAACCATTTCAAATTTCAAAACTCTCATTTATGCTTCGGATACTGCAACAACAAAAAAATTATAATGGAAATTGTTGTTTCAGACCTTTTGAATGAGCATTATAATGACTGCCAGGTCGTGAAAGCCCGACTTGGGAAGCAAGGAAAGGGCATTTGTGTGATCCAATAGTGTGTCTCCAAAAGCATAGTAAACTGGTATTGAAAAGGGTGTAGACTCAGAGTAAAGACAAACAAAGTTACCAGCATGTAAATTGCCTTAAATTTTTTTATGTTTCCACATGACATGCATTATTTCCCTGTTACCAAAATTGAAGGTCTGTTAAAAGTGGCAGACTTCTAATTTTCAGTAGAAACCCATGAAAGCGAAGGAAAGAAATGATTGGAAACATACATTGTCATAGCGTGACCACCAAAAGTGTAGAGTATATTGGTGGCCCCAGTGAAGTAGAGGACCAGCTTTGTTGGTGCGGAACGCTTTACATCATCTATTTGCACAGTGTGTATCAGGAAAAAAAACCATTGTTCAATCATCACACTGATCTTCATAGAGCAGTTTTGCGCTGGGAGCCGAAGTTGGATCTCTGTTGATAATCTAGCAAGCAGTAACAAACATTGAAAATACATTTTCACGGCCAGAAAGATGTAATCAAATTCTACCTTACATTCTTTGACTCTCTTAAAGAGTCTCCGACGTCGGAAATTGACACAGTTGAGACGTCGTTCAAGTCTCCCAGGCTGGAAATTAACACAGTTGAGAAGTTGTCGTCATTGTGATGGGTCGTAGCAATGGAGTATGTGATTGGCCTGTGCAAGGCAATAATGCAACAACTACAACCAATTTAGATTTGATTCGAACACACAGAAATGAACAGGGAGAATGAGAAATAATAATGAAGTGAGGGTAGTTAGGACGCAACTGAAAAGGAGTCAGTTAAGAGATCAATGGAGAGTAAGGAGTTCGTTATGAGATCAACAGAGGGTAAGGAGTAGGGTAAGGAGGAGTTAGTTATGAGATCAATGGAGGGAAACATTTTAATCATCTAAAACTTAATCTGATGGTCTATAACAATGACAACGAAGCTCAGAAAAAAGTTCATTTCAAATATAAATGCCTTGTGGCATTAATATTTAAAACCAAAACAATTAATGGTTTATTTCATCGCTTTTGAATGGTAGGTGGTATTTTTTCAGAGGACGTGATATAACATGGGGCTGCTACGTAGTAAAAGGATGGGTTGGGAAAACCACTAATCTCGTGTGCTTTTTGGGTGTTAAGTGTTGGATGAGTTGAGCGTGCGATATGGAATTTTAACCATTCATTTGTTTTTACGAATCTCGAGGAAAATAAAAAAGGGGGTTTAATTCTCAATGTGAGGTGGGCCATTGGTTGACTTTGCAGGGGGAAGAGGTAGTATAAGCTTGTGGGGAGAAATTAATATAAGGGTTTTGTGAAGTAAGGGGTACAAAGATGGATTCTACATATATATTTTTGTGTTTTATTTTATGGGATTTATCTGTGTTTTAACCATTACTGCCTCTATGTAAATTATTTACTTCTTGCTTTGTGATAATTGCCTTTTCTTTTTTAATAAAGCCGTTGAATACATTTCCTTGCAAATCTTGGAGTAAACATGTTTTGGAACTAGTATCAAAATTGTTTGTCCAAGCTCCCGTTCCACTAATCACCTGCAAAATAAAACAATCATCAATAAAGCATAGGTCTGGGGGGAGGTAAATCAATGGATTTATTGAAATAAGATGTTTTTGGACGGAGTCCGGACTGTGGATGGATCAATTCTATTTGGAAAAGGCTTTTCATTTATTCATTTTAAATAGAGGTGAGGGAATGGTGGAATTTAATATTCTAAAAACTCTGTGATTTTTCACATTTTGCATGTGTGGATAGATGGTTTACCGCACAAAAATGGATGATAGGGCTTCCAGGGATACATAGTGAAGCAATCGGTGGAGGCTTTCGGGCAGGAGGAGACAGTTGGAGGTCGTCCTCCTAAGAGGGATTTTTTGGTTTTAACCCTAGAGTGGTTAAATTTGGGCATGGGATTAATAAATGAGTAATGGGTGGTTTCATTTTACGTGGGGAGGTGGTTTTATGTAATATTGCACCACTTTTGGATGGCGGGTGGTATTTTTCATGAGCACGCAATATAACCTAGTGTCACCACATAGCCAAATAGCGGTCGGCCAAAACTATGAATCTCGCGTGCTCTTGGGTCGTTAACTATCGGACGATGAATCCGCATGATATTGATGTGTGCCGTTGGATCCAAAGGTGGGAGATCGGAGGGATATTGCACGATGAAATTGTGTGGAAGGAGTTGGAAAGTGGTGAGTGGGGCCCGGGGTTTAATTACAATGAATTGTAATTAATTAACAAGTAATGATGGGTTTTTCAGACAAGAAGCGGTTAAATAGAGGGGACCATGGTTTATATTGTGGGGTTTTTAACTATACACCAAGGCTTGGTGGGTTAAAAAGGGGTGTCAGGAAATTATAACTTAGGGGATTTATAAAGCGAGAGTTTAGGAAAAACTTAGGATAAAGGGTTTTTTGTGGGTTTTTAAGGGGTAAAAGGAAATTAATATGGGAGGAAAGTATTATTTGTGATGGAAATGTGTTTCACACAAGGGAAAGGGGTTTTGGGAAGGGGAAATGATTTTTTGAAGGGTGAGGTGTAGGGAAATGTGTGAAACAAAGGGATAAAAGGTCAAAATGAATGGAAAGTGTGTTTATGAGTAATGAAGGGATAATGAGGGGAAATTAGAAAATAAGTATGTGGGGGTCTAGTGAAATGAGGGGAAATTAGTAAATAAGTTGTGGTATTTAGGCCTAAAATCAAATAGAGTCTTTTAGGGTAAATACCCAAAGTAATACACAATTTTTTTGAATGTCCTCTTTCCTTTGATAGCTCCTCTTGCACAATGAAACATAAGATTTAGGCATGATGAAGGTGAATTTTAGCTAGCAACCTCGTGCATTGCAAAACATCTTCTACCTGTAGGAATTTACAGGGTAAGTTCCTCAGACAGAACACCAAAGGACACTGCTCACAAACAAATCACGGATCAATAAACTAGTATTTTTGACGTGGTTAAAACCCTCAAAGAGGGAAACAGTCCATGGCCTGAGCCAACGTGGCCACTTCAGGCAATATATTAATAAAAAGAATGAAAGTTTACATAAGCTTCTCTCATGAATGGTTACCCTACAAATGACCCTCCATGCTCTTTAAATAGAGATCATGGACCAATCGAGTGTTAAGCCACGGATCAAGTGTCGGCAATACCGATGAGAGAATGAACCATCGGATCACTACATATCGTGACCGTCGGATTGTAAGTTACAAAATGTACATAGTAAAGAAACACACTTTACCTAACTCTATACTAGACCAAGTTATACTTAACTATTTCCTATGTGTCGGAATATCCTAACATCCCCCCTTAAGAATAACTTGGGATAGGATTGAAGGATTTACAAATATGAAAAAATAGGAGAAGGAAGGAGGCACTAGAGCCTATCCCCCCTTAGTGACAACTTCCTGAACTCCAACCATAAATTGAAGTTTAGTAAACTTCGCCTCTGTGAGAGCCTTTGCAAAGATGTCTGCAACTGATCATCTGTTGAACAATATTGCACTTCAAGAACATGGTCGTGAATGAGCTTTCTGATGAAGCACATGTACAGTTCAATGTGTTTGCTACGCTGATGTTGGACTGGATCTTTGCATAGTTGAATGGCACTTTGATTATCACACCAAAGTGCAATTGGATGTTGCTGTTGATAGCCAAACTCTGACAGGATCTCATGAAGCCACAAGGCTTCCTTACTAGCTTCTATGGCACCACGATACTCTGGTTCTACTGAAGAAAGAGAAATGGCACCTTGTTTCTTGGAAGCCCATGTAATAGGTCCTGAACCAATAGTGAACACATAACCTGCAGTAGGCTTCTGATCATCATGGTCACCAGCCCAATTGGAATCAGTGAAACCAACCAATAGAGGAGATGCTTCGGCACTGTAATGAATCCCAAACCGAACTATACCTCCAACATAACGAAGTATTCTTTTAGCTGCTTTCCAATGACTTTCATGTGGGTTTTGCATAAACAAAGCAACAAGGCCAACAGCAAAGGAAAGGTCAGGACGAGTATGGGTTAGATACAAAAGTTTTCCTACAAGTTGATGGTATAAGGTAGCATCAACTTCAGGGGAAGTGCAAGTGACTAAAAGTTTGACTCCAGACTGAAAGGGAGAAGGGGCTGGCTTATAGTCTTCCATGTGAAAATGGCATAGAAGATCACAGGCATACTTGGACTGGGAAAGGGAAATACCTTCCTTGGATTGCAAGACTTGAAAACCAAGAAAATAATGCAAGTGTCCTAAGTCTGTCATTTCAAACTTCTTTTTAAGGCTGGACTTCACATGGTTTATAATGTTGGGATCACTACCAATGAGGATAAGGTCATCAAAATAAAGAACAATAATGATAAGAGACTTGCCCACTTTCTTGGTGTAGACAATATTATCAGAATGACACCTAGAAAAGCTAGATTCTAAAAGAAAGTTATCCATTTTGGCGTACCAAGCCTGAGGAGCTTACTTGAGACCATAAAGAGATTTCTTAAGCCGACATACAAGGCTGGAGTCTGTTTGTATAAAGCCAATAGGTTGTTCCATATAGATTTCTTCACGCAAGTCCCCATTTAAGAAGGCAGAGTTAACATCCATCTGATGGACTTCCCATTTGAAAGAGGCAGCAAGGGAAAGAACAAGGCGGACAGAGTCCATTTTGGCAACAGGGGAGAAGGTTTCGGTATAGTCAATGCCTTCAACTTGTGAAAATCCCTTAGCAACAAGACGAGCTTTATGTTTATCAACGTTCCCATCTGTTCCATACTTGGTTATGTAAACCCATTTGCATCTAACAACTTTTTGTCCCTTTGGTAGAGGAACAAGATCCCATGTATCATTTGCCAATAATGAATGATATTCTTCATTCATAGTTGCGTCCCAATCTGGATGGCCTGAAGCTTCTGCAAAGGTGTCAGGATCATAATTCGTTGAAGCTTAAGCCAGTAAAGAAGAGGCTCTATCGAACTGAGAACGTGTACGTCGCTGATCTGTAGGATCACCGGCAAGATCACCTGCTACATCCCGAGTAGCACGGACCCATTTTGGAAGCTGAGGAGCTGAAGGAGGATCCTGAGAAGGTGGGGGAGGATTTTCATCCTCGCTTTCATCATCTGAAGAAGAAATATTTTCAAAAGTAGAAGAGATAGGGAGAGGTGGCACATCCGCCGAACTAGGCTCGTAGGCCGATATATTTTCAACAAACTTTACATCTCTTCTAATGATAACATTTTTGGACTTAAGTGGAATAAATCTATATCCTTTGACATCTTTAGAATATCCAACAAAAATACATTTTTCACTCTTAGGTTCTAAAGCTTTATGTTTCTCATCTGGAATATGAGCCCATGCTTCACTTCCAAAAACACGAAAGTGACTTACATCTGGTTTAATTGAGCTCCATGCTTCTTCTGGAGTGATATTCTTTAAAACCTTAGTAGGAGCTCGATTGATTATGTAATTTGCACAGTTAATTGCTTCTGCCAAAAAATTAAGACCAAGTCCTTTAGATTGAAGCATACAATTAGCCATTTCCTTTAAGGTGCAATTCTTCCTTTCAGCTACACTATTTTGTTGTGGAGTATATGGAACAGTATGTTGCATTTGAATTCCATTCTCAGTGCAAAATTTGATGAATTCGTTGTTAACATATTCTTTGCCATTACCAGATCTTAGATTAAGAATTTGAGGTCCAGATTGTTTTTCAACAAAGGCCTTAAAGGCCAAGAATATGTTAAATACTTCACTCTTTAGTTTTAAGAAGTATACCCAAGTGCGTCTAGATAAATCATCAATGAAAGTTAAGAAATACTTGTAGCCATAGAATGAAACAACTAGAAGTGGACCACATAAATCAGTATGCACAAGCTGTAAAGGGGCTAAGGCGTGCCAAGAGGCACATTTTTCAAAACTATCCCGATGATGTTTTCCGAGTACACATCCGGAAAAAACACCATCTCTGCAAGATACCATTGGAAGACCTCTCACGATATTTTCTTTACATAGATTTTGAAGGGAGCGATAGTTTAAGTGACCAAATCGCTCATGCCAAAGTTTGCTCACTTCATCGTTATGAGCAACAAATACCGAGGGAAGATTTGATGACCTAAAGTTGTGAAACTTATACAACCTTGTAGAATCATCAGCAATGCCAGTAGCTAAAATCTATCTAGGATCTCTTAAGTCCTTAATTACAACATTGTGAGGTGAAAATTCAATGATTTTACCTTCACCTGAATGAGTTATCTGATATACAGATAGAAGGTTGCAGGGTAAGGTTGGAACACATAATACATAATTAAATTGACCATTGTCTATATGAACAGTTCCAGTCCCTACAACATTAAGAGATCTATCATCAGCAACATATATATTTTTGGTGTTACAATCATTTAAAGAAGAAAACATGCTTTGTTTTTGGCCATGTGATAAGAAGCTCCAGAATCAATGAGCCACTCATGAGAATGAGAAGAAGAATATACATTTAGTGCATAGCCAAACTGAGATGCTTGACAACCACATGCAGAAAGTGCTATTCCTGAAGATGAAGTTGAAGTTGAAGAGTGCTCCAAATGGATGTTATGCTTCTTCATTGATGCTTCCAAGGCTTCCATATTCTTAAAGCACTTGGATTCTAAGTGGCCATCTCGATTACAAAAGTTACAATGTCTATTAGTCTTCCTCCCTTTGTTTTTATTTGTCTTATCATTTTGTTGAAATGATTTTTCATTTTGAGGCTGAAATTGCTTAGGACCCTTGTTTGGTTTAGGACCATTCCTTTTAGGATACAACTTCTTAAGATTCTTTGAATTTGGTTTCTGTTGGGCAGCTAACGCTTTCTTAGAAGAGTTTCCAAGATGAAGAAGACCAAGGTGTAAGAGTTTTTCTTGTTCTCTTCTTAAAGAATCACAAAAGGAATCAAAGGAAGGGGACTTGTAGGCTTGTCCTTGAGAAATGAAGGATTCTCTTATAGAATGGAAGGTGGAAACAAACACAGAATAGGCTAGTCCCAACTTAGTAAGAATGGAATAGATAAGGTTACTATCTTCTTTCTTAACCTTAACACCTTTCAAGAGAAGTCTAAGGGTCTTGAACTTGGACAAAAAAATCTTCAATGCAAGAAAGATTATTGGGGTCCAATGTAAGCAACTCATTTTCGAGTTGATGGAATTTAAGTTCATTTTTAATTCCAAAAACTTTAGTGATCTATTTCATTGCTTCTTGAAGAGTATCAAGTTCTGCAATATGGAATCTAAGATCTGGAGAAATAGTCATCTCTATCAACCCTCATGCTTGATCTTACCTATTTTCCCATTTAGCTGCCTTATCTTCATCTTTCAGTTTGGTTTCTTAGCCTGAGGATATTCTCTAGAGACCTTTACTTCTAAGTAAATCCACAATGTAGGACCACCATTGGAAGTAGTTGGTGCTGTCAAGAATAACTTGGCATCAACTTTCCATTTTAACAGAAACTAAAGCTATAGATGCTGAAACTAAGTGTTCCAATTGAAATATCTTGAAAAATTAGGCTAGTTAAAAAAAAATGGCTCTGAAAACGGCTTCCGGATGAAGAAGTCATGGCTTTTTGAAGAAAATTTGATGAAGATGCCGACGAAGTGTGGGAATGTGCGGAAATGAATGATACTGTTATAAAAAAATCAGCCCCCTTTCCAAACTTAATCTAATTAGCTCAACAAAAAGAAGACTTGAACTCAAGACCTCTACTCTCATAAAGTAGCTTTGGACCACGTGAGCTAAACTAAAAGTTTAGTAATTTTTGGAAAAGAGGAAGGGTTTTATTTTTTTTTAGTCGCTGAAGCTTTGGGCTACGTGCTTACTTGAGAAAACTATTTCTCCTACAAAATAGAAAACAAAAAACCCAACATGGACATACAAGAAAAAACAAACCTCACAGCTTGAAGTTAGCTTTACCCGGAAACTAAATATTTTCCTCAACGTTTCTGATTTTCCGAGATCACACTAAGGCGCGGCGGAAAAGAGCATACGCATGAGAAAAATCCTTCCTTTCTGTTTTTGATTTGCCCAGATCACACAGAGTCGCAGGGCAAAGAGAATATGGAGAAATGAAAGGTATAGATCTGGTAATAAAAAAGGAGCTAAATAAACCGAAATAATACAGAGAGAGAAAATAACTAGAAACTGCAAAAAAACACTGTATACCTCCAGATCTTAAAAATGACGTAGCTAGGGCTACCAGAAACCTTCTCGCATGAAAAAAAAGGGTTTCCTCACTGGAACAGATGCTCCTAACACAACAGAGTAGTCCTCTCAGCCCAAAAGCAGTGAGAAATAGTAGATCTAGGAAACGGTAGTCAGATGCAGTTCTACCGGCTTCAGATTTGGATCACCAACGGACGCGGCCCTCAAATAGCTCTGATACCATGTATGAATTTACAAGGTAAGTTCCTCAGACAGAACACCAAAGGACACCACTCACAAACAGATCACAGATCAATACACCAGTATTTTCGACGTGGTTAAAACCCTCAAAGAGGGAAACAGTCCACGGCCTGAGCTAACGCGGCCACTTTAGGCAACATATTAATAAAAGGAATGAAAATTTGCATAAGCTTCTCTCATGAATGGTTACCCTACAAATGACCCGCCATGCTCTTTAAATAGAGATCAATGACCAATCACGTGTTAAGCCACGGATCAAGTTTCGGTAACACCGAGGAGAGAATGAACCGTCGGATCACTACATATCATGACCGTCGGATTGTAAGTTACAAAATGTACATAGTAAAGAAACACAATTTACCTAACTCTATACTAGACCAAGTTATACTTAACTATTTCCTATGTGTCGGAATATCCTTTCTCAAACAGAACACCAAAGGACACCACTCACAAACAGATCACAGATCAATACACCAGTATTTTTGACGTGGTTAAAACCCTCAAAGAGGGAAACAGTCCACGACTTGAGCCAACGTGGCCACTTCAGGCAATTTATTAATAAAAGAATGAAAATTTACATAAGCTTCTCTCATGGACAGTTACCCTACAAATGACCCTCCATGCTCTTTATATACAGATCATGGACCAATCGGGTGTTAAGCCACGGATCAAGTGTCGGTAATACCGAGGAGAGAATGAACCATCGGATCACTACATATCGTGACCGTCGGATTGTAAGTTACAAAATGTACATAGTAAAGAAACACACTTTACCTAACTCTATACTAGACCAAGTTATACTTAACTATTTCTTATGTGTCGGAATATCCTAACACTACCTACCCTTTATTTATCCTAGCATTTTCTCTTCATTTATTGGGTGCATTTGAGTTTACTGACCCTTTATTCCTTCTTCTTTTGATATGCAAACTATTTAATTCTAACCTTATGAATTCCAAGGGCTCAGATTAAACTGATGAGCTCCTTATTATTCTCTACCTAACTACTGATCTACCAAGATTAAATAGTTTGGCTAGATCTTCTATCTATCAATATGAAATTTAAATCATGAGTGAATCAAGATTAAACTATTTGATCATCATGGATTGTGGCATTTTTACAAGATGCACACAATCTTATTTGCAGAAAGTAAACTGAGAGGAGTGGCATCTGAATGTGCATAGTTTCATGATCTATGTTTATCTCTTTTTGGTGGAGTTCATATTTAATATTCTTCTTTGATCTTTGTTTATTTTTGTCCTTTGATTATCTTTTTATGAAATACCCTCTTTACATTTCTTAATATGGGAAAACATGTGCAGAAAAGCAAAGGTATGTACAATATTACAAGACCTAACACAGTCAATTCAAAATTATGATCCCTATTATTATAGGAACCTAATAGTGGCTCCACTTGGGGATGAAATCTCCTTGTGAGGTGTCAAGAACACCGTCAACTAGTGGCTTGATCCATTGAGCCAATCGCAAGCCTACACCTACTTTGTTATATAATCTCTGTGACTGAAAATCTTGAACTGAACTCTTAACATTTTTTTCAAACTGAAATCTGACGCATGTTGTATTGAAATCTGATATGAAATAAACTTGCTGCTAAAAATTTGAATTTAATCAAACTAAAATCCTACCTACTTACTCTAATCATCTGTCCAACTGTTGGTTAGGTAAAATGAAACAACCAATGCAACCATTCAAGAATGATATACACTGGTGATTTTTTTGCATTAGCTTGTTTGTGATCAAAACTGAGATTCTAAAACCTAGTAGAAATTTGTCAACAAATGAAAAGATAAGGAAATACTTGATTTCATTTGTTGACTCTAAAAACTATACAAAAGGATCTTCAAAAATATATACACTATTGTTCAACTGATTTAAGTAACTGTACAATTTTTCTGGAAGGCCTCCATGCCATGAAACTGAAATGTCATTTTGATCTTTACCCCCATTCAGATTTTCAGACAAGCTTTGTGATGATATTTCTACTGATTGAAATGTTTGACTGATGAAACCTTTATGATCTTGATCCTAAATCTCATAGTTAGTTAATGAAGAAAAATTTTGATTGCATTCATTATCCAACATATCAGCTATTGGATCATAAAAAACTTGGAAGGATTGCTGCAACTTATTGCATATAGGTTTGAATGGAACTTCATAGATTTCTACAAGCTTCTCATCCTTTTCTTTACAGATTTTATACCACATTTCCTTTAAAAACTAAAATGATTAAAAAGATAGAGTTATAAAACTTTCCTGTGTCATTTGATCAAGTGTTTCAATGAAATTTGATAACTATAGTTGTGAAACTGAAGAATCTTGACCAAAAGTTTCATTGTCTTCTTTATTATTAATAACAATACCAAAAGACTATTGATTTTTTATTACTTTAAAGTTTTCTTTGATGAACTGAAATGAAGCAAACAAAGAGGCAAAGAACCTTCACTTATTTCCAAATTTTCTGCACTGCCTTTCTCATTCTCATATCTAATATGTATAGGTTGATCACTATATTTAATTTGCTAAAACTGAATTTCCTCATCCTCCAAACTACTTTCTGATTGCTCTGTAAAGCTAGCTTGAGTTTGAAGAACATAATTATCATCATACTGATCATACTTAGGAAAATCATTAAAAGAAAGAATGTCATAAAGCATACACATTAAATCAGTAGATTCTTGTTCCACATATTGATCTGTAAATCCATTTTCTGAACTATGGTAGTTGGAATTAGCAAGAATTTGTTCATGGTTATCAGCCTCTTCTTTTTGTGAAATAAATGTGTCATGGTGATCTTGCACAAAAAAATTATCTTGCATGGTGATCTTCCATATCATTTCCTCTATTTTTCTTACGAAAATGTTGAGTTTTACCTCTGTAATGTTGTTCTTCTCTGCTTCTACTTTCAACTTTTGATTTTTAATCAGGAGATGAACTTCTACATCTACTGCAATGTTCTGCATCTTTTCAAGATTTGTTGGGTTTCTTTCTCTTAGCTGAAATTCTATTTCTAGAGTAAATGTTTTTGGATAATGAAAGAGAGTTGAATTAGGAGGAGGTCTTATATTTTCTGGCATTGAATAATAGATTTGATTAAATCTGTCAGAAAATTATTGTATTGTTTCATTTGGTTGTCTTTTCAACTGATTATATTCTTCCATGATCACAAAATGATTGACTTTGATTATCCATCTATCAAGGAAAAATTTGACAAACTGTTGGAAATATGAGATGTTTGCAATAGGTATATTCTTGAATCAACTATTTACTCTACATTGCAAAGATAGAGCAAAAAGTCTGATTCTAACATCATCTTCATCAATCTCAAATAGGTCCAGATAATTCTCAAAGCCTTCAATATGTTTTTGGGCAGTGATACCATTCTCTCCATCAAAATTGGGGAGATATTTGTAATAGTTATCAGGGAAATCATGGAGTATAGGAGGTAACATGAGGGGCTTATATCTATCAAGAAATTTACAAGGTACATGAATATGTACAGGGATTGTAAGATTAGTCTTGATTGTTTGAGGCTTCTCAATCGGAAAATAATCATCATAAAATTAAGAAGAAAGCTGATCAAATGGATAAGGAAAATATATATTTACAATCTTCAATGGAAAATAATCAAAAATTAATCTAAGATATTCTCTAAAATACAATATACACTGAAAAGCCTTCTTGATGAGAAAGAACATAATGTCTTGGATTGTAATCCAAGTTAAAAGCATGATCTTCCCATATTGTCCTTTCAGGTTCATTCCTCTAGTAGAGTCTTGATTATGAAATTGATTTGCAAGTGGAGTCGCCAGGTAGATGATTTTAACCTTTGTGTGTCTGATCACTGTCCACCATCATATATGAGATCTAGTCTTTGTATAATCTTTCTTAAGAAAATTTTCTCTTCCCCAGTATGGTAGCCAATTTGTTATCACTCCAAAATTTCTCTACAATTGTAATGACATAAATGATTAGAGGTAACCACAAACCTACTTTGGAGATTAGGATCTAACCTTCCTAATTCTAAGAGAGGGCTCTCTCTTTATGACTTAATTTTGTTTTAGTTATTTGATTTTAGGCTAGTTATGATTGTACTTGGGTTTTGATTTGGATTTGGTGGTGAGATCACTGATTTAGATGGGTAGAGGGATGCCTTTTACCATTGGGCTATGCGGTCAAGTTTCAAGATAAACAGGACTGGAGCAAGTTCTAAAACTAGTGTCTACATGGCAAGGTACTTGAGTAATTTCAGGTCTTCAGGTTGGAATGATGAAGCTGGTTTCAATTGGATCAAAGGAGCAATTAAGGGTTCTGTAAGCCGGATAATGAAAGAAGTGAAAGAGGTCAACCGGAATGGGAGAGAAATTAAGGATTCTCAGATCCAAATATCAGAAGAAAACATAGAAATGATCTACTTTTTAGAACAGAGTGTAATTAAACAAATTTTGAGATAAGTTTCCAATTAATTCATTCACTTTATATAACATGTAAGTTTGTTTAATACATGAGAAGGCAACAAATTTGACAAAGAAAATAATTCACTATAATATCTCGACACATGAATCCTCTAATGCAATCTTTTTATTACTCAGTGTAGTCTGCTGACTTGAAAAATTGGTACAATAACCCTCAGGTCTCTAATTGTTGGGTCCCTATAATACTAGTGATTACCCCATTACTATTGTAGTTATACCCCTTATTTATATTGTTTTGCCCCTATTACCCCCCATATTGTTATTTCTGTGCCCCATAGAATCCCCCTATTGTTATTTGTGTGGCTTTATATTATTGTTGTTAGGTCGGCTGGATTATATTGTGACTCCTTAGACTCCTATATATAGAAAGGAGGTTTTGTCATTTTTATCATCCAAGAATTGTTCATTTATGTAATGTAAAGGAGGTTTCCCCCTCGAAGAGGCTGAATTCTAAGGCGTTGATCTATCTTTTCTATCTCTTCTTGTGCTGGATTCATAACATTTGGTATCAAAGCTTTGGATTATAGGGTTTTGCTGCTCCAAACAGGTCATTGTGGAATTTTCGCTATAACTGTTTTTCTGTGATGTTTCAAAAGTCACAAAAAACACCCATTTGAAAAGAATTGGCGCTGAACCTTGGGTCCGAATTTCAGAGCTTTTCGCGTGATATTTTCGGAGATATAATCTGAGGAAGTTGGCCTTTCTGCAAACTCCTGAATTACATTTAAAACAGGTGACCTGGGGAAAATCGTCATAACTCTCTCTCTGAGGATCAGATTGAAATTTCGTAAAAATTTACAGAAATAGAACAGACTGTAGTTTCTTGTGTGTGTGTTTTAGATTCAAAGGTTGAAACAGTGACTCGTGGCACATCGTACAAGTTCGCTCTACTGAACCCGTCTAAAAGCAAGTCACTGTGGGAGATTTCACATAACTCTTACTTGGAGAATCCAATTTGGCTCAGACTTGTGGCAATGGAAAGAGGATGCAGAAGGATAATACAGGTAGCAATTTTAGAAGTGGATGATCCGAAATTACAGAGATACATTAGATTCAATATCAGGCTTCTATAAAGTGAAAAAAGGTGTGTAGTTTTTTTTTTTAAATTTTTATGTAAGCTTGGTTTAACGGAATTCAAAGGGCATAGTAAAGCATTATTATCGGTAACTGATGCCCCGAGGAAAGAAAATGCAAACACCTTGTAAGGAACCTGAAAGCTCTAGCATGACTCATGAAGAAGAGGAAGAAATGCTACATGATATATCAAAATTACAAGAACAAGTGCAACAAATGTCACGCTCACAAAAGCTAACAGAAGCTAAGATAAGTGGCGTGGAATCTAAGATAAATGGCGTGGAATCTAAGATAAATGGCGTGGAATCTAAGATAAAGGGCATGGAAGCTAAGATGGAGGATTCGATGGTAAATTTGAAGATAGATTTGAAGATAGACATGGAAAAATTGAAGAACTTGCTACAAGAAAGGGTCACTAATGGTGAAAAGGTAGTAAAGGAAACTCATGATGAGAACAAAAGAAATGTTAATCATGATTCCATAGACTCTAATGTTGGATCGAAAACTCACCATGTTCCAAAAATCGATATGAGGAAGTTTGATGGCAAGGATCCCGCCACATGGATATTACAGATGGAGCAATTCTTCGATCTCAATAATGTGCAAAACACACAAAAGGTACGTATGGAAACTTTATATTTGGAACCAAATCAGTTTGTATGGTATCAATGGCTTTGTTCTCGTAAACAATTTATCACTTGGGCAATTTTTACGGAAGAATTGATAGCACATTATGAGGATACAAAAAGCAACACTTTTTTTAGCCAATTGATAAGTCTCAAACAAAAGGGTTCAATAATGGAGCACATTGAGGAGTTCCAAAAATTGAACATAAGGGTAAAAGATATTCCAGAGGAGCATAGGATTGATGTGTTCATAGGTTCTTTAAAGGATAATATCCAACATGATGTGCGCCTTTGGGAACCTGATTCATTAGAGAAGGCATTCAGGTTAGCAAGAAAAATGGAAAGAAAAATTATGGCAACTAGGAAGCATACCATTCACAACTATAAAGATGGAAGTGTTGTTGCCCATAGTCTTCCACAACCTACAAGGTTGACAGCACAACAATTGGAAGAAAAAATAGCAAAAGGACTTTGTTACAATTGTGATAGCAAATACACAAAAGGTCATAAGTGTGCTGAGAAGAAATTATTCTACATAGATTGTGAAGAGGAAGAAGAAAAGGAGCAAGAAAGGTCAAAAGAAGAGGATATATTCTAGGAACAAAGCCTAGATGAAGAAAAAATACATCTGAGCATATCTTGTAATGCATTGGCGGGAATTACCACTCCTCAAACCATCAAGATAGAAGGACAAATCAAGAAGAAAAAGGTAATAGTGTTGATTGATTCAGGAAGCACCCACAATTTTATTCATTGTAGGGTAGCAAAATAATTGAATTGCTTCCTATATCCAGCACCAGAGTGTCAAGTGATGATTGCAAATGGAGGAACAATAAATTGCTCTGGAAAGTGCCATAATATCAAGCTATCCATGGGAGAATATGTATTGACTAGCCCAATGCTTTCCATTCCAATGGGAGGTGCGGATGTTGTACTTGGAGTCCAATGGCTACAATCCTTGGGTACAATAGCTTTTAATTTTCAAGAACTTTTCATCAAATTTTCTTCGGAAGGAAAGGAAGTTGAATTAAGGGGTATTGCAGGGAAACCAAGAAAGATAATCAGCTCTCATGGTATGACAAAGCTTCTAAGAAAGGAGCAAAGAGGTGTAATTGCACAATTATGCTCACTAGATGTTTCCACATTGGAATCATCTATTTCTCCAGATCTCCAAAATGTCTTGGACAATCATTCCAAGGTATTTGAGACTCCCAAGGGTCTCCCACCTATGCGTGATCATGATCATGCTATTCATCTGATTCCAGGAAGTGTTCCTCCAAACATCAAGCCGTACAGATATCCCTATGTCCAAAAAAGTGAAATTGAACGTATGGTTGCAGAAATGCTAGAGGCTGGTATAATTCAACCGAGTCAAAGTTCTTTCTCAGCTCCAGTAGTATTGGTGCACAAGAAGGATGGATCATGGCGCATGTGTCCAGATTATAGGGAGCTCAACAAACTCACTATTAAAGATAAGTTCCCCATTCCTGTTATTGATGAATTACTTGATGAATTGCATGGATCAATTTACTTCACCAAGTTGGATCTTCATTCGGGATATCATCAAATCAGAATGAAGATTGAAGACATTCCAAAAATGGCATTTAGAACTCATGAGGGTCATTATGAATTTTTGGTCATGCCTTTTGGCCTTACCAATGCACCTTCAACATTTCAAGGTTTGATGAATTCAATTTTCAAACCATTCCTTAGAAAATTTGTGTTAGTATTTTTTGATGATATACTAATCTACAGCAAGTCTTGGAAGGATCATGTTGAACATGTTGATAGGGTGCTACAACTATTGAAGGAGAAACAATTATATGCAAAAAGATCCAAATGTTTCTTTGGAGTCCAGGAGGTGGAATATTTGGGTCATATTGTATCTCATGAAGGAGTTAAGGTAGACCCTAGCAAAATTAAAGCCATTAAGGAATGGAAAATCCCTACATCCATAAAGCATCTGCGAGGATTTCTTGGGTTGACAGGGTATTATCGCAAGTTTGTTAAGAATTATGGGAGAATAGCAGCACCTCTAACAACATTATTGAAGAAAGATTCATTTTCATGGACTCCGGAAGCAACAAAGGCCTTTGAACATCTTAAAGAGGCAATGTGCCAAGCACCGGTCTTAGCTACACCGGACTTCACAAAAACCTTTATTGTGGAATGTGATGCTTCAGGAAATGGAATTGGTGCTGTTCTAATGCAAGATGAAAGACCCATTTCTTTTGAAAGTCATCCAATCAAGGGAAAGGTTTTAAGCAAAGCTATTTATGAGAAGGAAATGTTGGCAATACTCCATGCACTTAAGAAATGGCGACCCTACCTAATGGGAAGACACTTCAAGGTAAAAACGGATCATGATAGCCTTAAATACTTTTTAGAACAAAGATTATCCTCTGAAGAGCAACAAAAGTGGGTCACAAAGATGTTGGGTTATGACTTTGAAATCATCTACAAAAAAGGGAAGCAAAATGTGGTGGCAGATGCACTCTCAAGAAAGGATGAGGATGTGGAAGCATTGTTGTGTGCCATTTCTATTATCCAACCAGATTGGATTAGCGAAGCAAGGGAGGAATGGAAGAATGACGAAGAAGTGTGGGCACTTATTCGAAAGCTACAACAAGATTCCAGTACTTCTGATACATTTAGCTGGCAAAATGATTCGTTATGGTACAAAGATCGCTTATACCTCTGTAAGAATTCCCAGCTAAAACAAAAGATTCTTATGGAATTGCACACTTCTCCCTTAGGAGGGCACTCAGGATTTTTAAAAACTTACCACAGGGTTAAGAAGGAATTTTTTTGGGATGGCCTTAAATCAGATATTCAAAAGTTTGTGGCGGAATGTTTGGTTTTCCAGCAAAATAAAGTTGAAACAATTAAGACACCGGGTCTATTACAACCTTTATCCATTCCAAGCCAACGTTGGGAGGAGGTTTCAATGGATTTTATCACAGGTTTACCCAAGTCTGAGGGAAAGAGTGTCATCATGGTGGTAGTTGACAGACTTACCAAGTATGCACTCTTTTGTGCATTATCACATCCATTTAAAGCCAGTACAGTTTCTACTGCATTTATGGAAATAGTTCAAAAGCTACATGGAAACCCAAAGATTATTGTAAGTGTCAGAGATCCCATTTTCACTGGAAATTTTTGGACAGAATTATTTTCTTGTCTTGGTACTCAGTTAGCTCATAGCTCATCTTATCATCCTCAATCTGATGGGCAAATTGAGATAGTAAATAAATGTTTGGAAGGATATCTTCGTTGCTTTGTATCTGATAAACAGACACAATGGGTCAAATGGTTGCCTCTGGCTGAATGGTGGTATAACACTTCCTTCCATACAGCAACAAAAATGACCCCATTTATGGCACTTTATGGGTATCAACCACCATCCATCACATCATATTTAAGAGAAAATTCTAAGGTTCAGGCAGTGGAACATCACATCGAACATCAACAACAAGTCCTCCAACTCTTAAAGGATAACCTCGTGTTGGCACAAAATAGAATGAAACAACAGGCAGATCAACATCGCAGTGAAAGAAGTTTTGATGTAGGTGATTGGGTATTCCTATGGCTACAACCATATAAGAAAATGTCCCTAAAGCAAGCTAAGAAGGATAATAAATTATCACCAAAGTATTATGGTCCGTACAAGGTGTTGCAAAAGATTGGTACTATGGCATACAAATTGGAGCTTCCTGCAGCTTTTCGATTGCACCCAGTCTTCCATGTTTCATGTTTAAAGAACGTTATAGGTGACAAGCTCCCAATTCAAACAATATTGCCAGAACTTGATGAGGAAGGAAAAATTATATTGGAACCGGAAGCAGTCACAGAAACAAGAACTTGACAGCTACGAAATCGATCAATTTCAGAGTATCTTATCAAGTGGAAGAACTTATCTGCTGAAGATTCCACATGGGAGGATGAGAATTTTATGCAGAAGTATCCAGAACTACTCAAGCGTTGAGGACAACACTTTTTTGAAGGAAAGGGGCATGTTGGGTCCCTATAATACTAGTGATTACCCCATTACTATTGTAGTTATACCCCTTATTTATATTGTTGTGCCCCTATTACCGCCCATATTGTTATTTCTGTGCCCCATAGAATCCCCCTATTGTTATTTGTGTGGCTTTATATTATTATTGTTAGGTCGGCTGGATTATATTGTGACTCCTTAGACTCCTATATATAGAAAGGAGGTTTTGTCATTTGTATCATCCAAGAATTGTTCATTTATGTAATGTAAAGGAGGTTGCCCCCTCGAAGAGGCTGAATTCTAAGGCGTTGATCTATCTTTTCTATCTCTTCTTGAGCTGGTTTCATAAAACTAATCAATACAACTCTATAAATGGATAGAAATCCACATTCTAATACTACAATAAATGATGTCTCTAACAGACAAGACATTTTTAGACTATATATGAACTAAAATATCTAACTGCTGCAGATTAATAGTTCTGGTGGAATGCGTTGTGCAAATGTTGTTGTTGTGGAAGTGGGACCAAGTAGGAGGTGGACCCAAATTCGTGGTTGTGCTGGCAAATGAACTAGTAGATGCAGATGTATCTCTCTTTTCTTAATAATTCACTCAACTGCTTGCTGATCCTCTGACTTGATAATCTGAGACTTCCCTCACTGATGGGTGATCCTTTGGCTGCCCTGTTTTTTATCATCCATTAGTGTCACAAAATATTTTGTAAAATATATAATAATATATATATTTCAATAATATTCCCAAAATATTTTAAATGAAATTTATAATTAAATTTCTACAAAACCATTTGTTGTTTCCAATCCATGGTTTTGTTTTCTCTTTCCATGAATTCACAATACCATGTGTAGTTTTGTTGTTATCACTCCTTCCTCTCTAAATTCATTTTATCTGTATGTAAAATCCTTTTACTCTTGTAGAATACCTGGATGGTTTTGCAAAACCATGTGTTGATTTGTATGGTGGAAGAGTATTTTCACTTTACTCTTTTACTTTCACCTACAACATGATTTTACCCTTGTGAATTGATTTCACCATGCTTGTAAATTGATTTCACCATGCCTGTAGATTGATTTCACCTTAATCTTTTATCATGAAATGCATTTACATGAAAGCTATCTTTTCTCTCCTCATTAATTTCATGTGAAATTTTCCCTTTTATTTTCTCTGATAATTCATGTCATACTTGAATTTTATTTCATGTGTGGCTATAAAACCATTTTACCTTTGAATCTCATTCCACAACCTTAGTGTTGTAGCTATATAATTTTACCTCAAGCATGGTTTCACCTATAGTTCTGAAATATTACGCATTCTCAGATCTATGTATTTCACTTGAACTTAACCCACCTTATATCCCTGTAACATTTATAAGATTTAAAACCAAAACAGTTAATGGTTTATCTCACCGCTTTTGAGTGGTAGGTGGTATTTTTCAGAGGACGCGATATAACGTGGGGTTACCACGTAGTAAAAAGATGAGCTGGGAAATCCACTAATCTTCCATGCTTCTTGAGTGCTCATTGTTGGATGAGCTAAGCGCGCCATATAGAATTTTAACCATTCATTTCTTTTTGCACATCTCGAGGAAAATAAAAATGAAGGGGGTTTAATTATCAGTGCGGTGTTGGCCATTGGTTGACTTTGCAGGGGGAAGAGGTAGTATAGGCTTGCTGGGAGAAATTAATATAAAGTCCAAAAATTTATATTAATAGGGCTTTGTGAAGTAAGGGGTAAAAAGATGGATTCTACATATATATTTTTCTTTTTTACTTTATGGGATTTATCTATGTTTTACACATTACTGCCTCTATATAAATTATTTCTTTTTGCTTTGTGATAATTGTATTTTCCTTCTGAATAAAACCTTCGCATACATTTCCTTGCTAATCTTGGAGTAAACAGGTATTGAAGCTAGTATTAAAACTATTTGTCCAAGCTCTCGTTCTATTAATTACCTGTAAAATAAAACAATCATTAATAAAGCATAGGTTTGCAGGGAAGGAAATCAATGGTTGTATTGAACTGAGATGTCTATGGATGGTCCTTGCTAATCTTGGAGTAAACAGGTATCGAAGCTAGTATTAAAACTATTTGTCCAAGCTCTCGTTCTATTAATTACCATCTAAAGTAAAACAATCATTAATAAAGCATAGGTTTGCAGGGAAGGAAATCAATGGTTGTATTGAACTGAGATGTCTATGGACAGAGTCTGCACTGTGGATAACTCTATTAATTACCATCTAAAATAAAACAATCATTAATAAAGCATAGGTTTGCAGGGAAGGAAATCAATGGTTGTATTGAACTGAGATGTCTATGGACAGAGTCTGCACTGTGGATAACTCAATTCTGTTTGGAAAAGGCTTTTCATTTATTCCTTTTAAGTAGAGGTAAGGGAATGACAGAGTTTCATATTGTAAAATCTCTGTGATTTTTCACATTGTACAGGTGTTGTTAGATGGCTTACTACACAATAATGGATGATAGGGCTTCTAGGGATACACAGTGAAGCAGTCAGAGGAGACTTTCTGGTAGGAGCAGACAGTTGGAGGTCGCTCTTCTGAGGGGGATTTTTTGGTTTTTAACCAACAGTGGTTAAATTTGGGTGCAGGATTAATAAATTAATAGTGGGTGGTTTCATTTTATGCGAGGAGGTGGTTTCATGCAATATCGCACCGCTTTTGGATGGCGGGTGGTATTTTTCGTGAGCATGCGATATAACCTGGTGTTGCCACATAGCCAAACAACAGTCATCCAAAACCACGAATCTCGCTTGCTCTCAGGCCGTTAACTGTCGGACGATGAATCCGTGTGATATTGATGTGTGCCATTGGATCTAGAGGTGGGATATCAGAGGGATATTGCGTGATGAAATTTCTTGGACGGAGTTCGAAAGTGGTGGGCGGGGCCTGGGGTTTAATTACAATGAATTGTAATTAATTAACAGGTAATGATGGATTTTTCATATAGGCAACAGGTTAATAAAGGTGGGGACCATGGGTTATATTGCGAGGTTTTTAACTATACACCAAGGCTTGGTGGGTTAAAAAAGGGTGTCTGGAAATTATAAATTGGGGGATTTATAAAGTGGGACTTTAGAAAAAACTTAAGATATAGGGTTTTTTGTGGGCTTTTAAAGGAAAAAGGGAAATTAGTATGTGGGGAAAGTATTATTTGTGATGGAAATGTGTTTCACACTAGGGAAAGGGGTTTTGGGAAGGGGGGAATGATTTTTTGAAGGGTAAGGTGTAGGGAAATGTGTGAAACAAAGGGATAAAAGGTCAAAATGAAGGGAAATAGCTTTTATGAGTAATGAAAGGATAATGAGGGGATGAAAATAAGTGTGTGGGGTTATAGTGAAATGAGGGGAAATTAGTAAATAAGCTGTAGTATTTAGGCCTAAAATCATATAGAACATTTTATGGTAAATACCCAAAGAAATACAGAATTTTTGTTGATGTCCTTTTTCCTTTGACAGTTCCTCCTGCAAAATGAAACATAAGATTTAAACATGATGAAGGTGCATTTGAGCTAGCAACCTTATGCATTCCAAAACATCTTCTACCTACCCTTTATTTATCCTAGCATTTCCTCTTCATTTATTGGGTGCATTTGAGCTTGATGACCCTTTATTCCTTTTTCTTTTGGTAAGCAAACTATCTAATTCTAACCTTATAGATTCGAAGGGCTCAGATTAAGCTGATGAGCTCCTTATTATTCTCTACCTAACTACTAATCTACCAAGATTAAACAGTTTGGCTAGATATTTGTTTCTCTATCTATCAATATGAAATTTAAATCATGAATGAATCAACATTAAATTGTTTGATCATCATGGATTGTGTCATTTTTACAAGCTGCACAAAATCTTATTTGTCGAAAGTAAACCGAGAGGAGTGGCATTTGAATTTGCATAGTTTCATGATCTATTTTTATCTCCTTTTGGTGGGCTTCATATTTAATATTCTTCTTTGATCTTTGTTTATTTTTTTCCTTTGATTATCTTTTTAGGACATACCCTCTTTACATTTTTTAATATGGGAAAACATTTGCAGAAAAGAAAAGGTATGTACAATATTACAAGACTTAACATAGTCAATTCAAAATTATGATCCCTATTATTATAGGAACCTAACACACCCGACCATAGAATGGCTAAGCCAAATCTCTCTTAATCCATTCACCCCCATGATATATTCCAAGTATGAAAGTATAATACCATAGAACACATCAATCCAAAACCATCCAGAGCTTCTAGTGGCCATCCACCTCAACCCATTAAATAGGTGTTCCTCCTCAAAGTCGGAAATCACAAAAGAATCATTAGATCAGTCCCTATCCAAGCATTCCATGGCTCTAAATCATTTGTCCAATTAAGGTTCATGGAATAGTAACTCAACCCACAGCTTTTACAGGGCTCTAAATCATTTGTCCAAGAAAGGCTCCAGGACTAGTAAATCAACCCATAGCTTTTACAAGGCTCAAGAGCATTTTTCCAACCAAGGCTCCAAGACTAGTAACTTAACCCACCAAGGGATTCAAATCATTTGTCCAACCAAGGCTTGAGGACTAGTACCTCAACCCAAGCTAAGGAAATGTGATAACCAACCAAAACAAAACAATCAAAATAAACCCATAATATCCATGGCTATACAGGAAATGGTAGGCTAGGAAATCCACTGTCAATCTTGGCCATCCTCCATGCCAATGAAAAATCACAACCAACAAACCACATGCATATTTAATGCATGCCAAAACTAGTGAGAAAAATACATGCAACTTGGTACCTGCAAGAAAATCCCATTGTAGTTATTGATCTCGATGCCTTCTTGCACTTTCATGCTCTTCCTTTGCCTTCTTGCTCCAAAAATACAAGTATGCCACACCCTCCAAGACCACTCCAAGAAAAATCAAAGTCTCCAAGAGTGAGTGAGAGAGAGAGAAAGAATAATGAGAGAGCCCCAAAATTGAACTAAGAAAAGGTTACATTGATTAAGCTTACCCCACTAATCCTCATAAGCCTCTCTATCAATGAGGCCTCTATTTTCTTCTTTTTCCATTATTTTCCTTCATTTTCATCCTCACATGCAACCTGTGATGTTTCACCTTCCTTTTCTCCTAATTTCCATTATTTTCATAAATACAATGCCAATAAATGCCTCATGCCTTCCCAAATCCTTTTCCATGGCCTTTGCCAATTTCCCCAGCCATAATAAATCGAATGGACACCCACTAGGATGTTTTTCCCACCATTTATCTTGGAATACATGTCCCGTGACTGAGGTCTTATATATTTTTACATGAATTTTTAACCAGGGTTTTTATAGAACCCTCCCCCTTGAGAAAACACATGCCTTGGTGTTTAATGACACCTATAGCCAGCAAGATAGCTAGAAACAAAACATACTACCCATGGAGCTATATAACATAGTTGGTTGCAGTATTTACAATGACCACTATTGAAACATGACAAACATACTATTCACTGGAACATTATAACACAACTTATTATGGTATTTACAATAATAACTACATGTATAAACATACATATTTTATTTAACCAACAAATAACCATACTATCTATGGAGCTTTATAAATCCATCTCGATAGAGTATTTGCAATAATACACACATATACACATATGCACATTTTCTCACCCAGCAAATAAAATGATATAATTTCTGCATCCACAACATAGGAATATAGAGGCTCACACCTCTACCCTCAAAGCAATAGCAGGATTCACCTCCTTCCCAGGAAGTCTAGAATCCACTATCATAGTGAAAGTTGCATCCAATGTCCATCACTACAATCATGCGCCACTTGTTCTCTCAGTGAACAATTACTGACTCATTGTTCTAGTGTTCACTCCTAATATTCATATGATTCCATCTCACAATCCTAATGACCAAAATGAATCCGTCCCCGGCCTTCCATTCTCTACTACACAGTCCCTCAGGAAATCCAATCACCCCTCCCATGTAGTCACGCACCTTCAAAGTTCCCCAACATCCCCTATCCTCGGTGATACAACCCTTGGAAAAGGCTTCCTCGCATTGGAAGGTCAAATGACCAAGGCATATACTTGCCTCAAAACCAATGTCCCACAATGGCCCTTCTCTTGAAGTTCTTTACCAACATACTGCTATCTAATCCAATTTATTTCACTAACATGTTAATTCTTATAGTCAGTTTCAATCATCCAACTGGGCATTTTTGGGCTTCCTGTACCAAGCATATAAATTCCATTAGAATTGAAATAAATTGAAATAAATCCACATCATACCACATTGGTATCTCTTTAATAAGGTACACTTGAAATCTTGTTTACTTCTTGCCACAACAAGTCAAGCTAGCATCTTAGATCAAATCATCATGTATAAAAATATCACATCGAGTTAGCTCAAAACACAACCATGATAGATCAAAATCATGAATCACACATAATAATCATAAACCAGAATCATAAATCACATGTAATTGGATGAGAATTATAAACCACATGCATAATAGAACTAAAATAAAATGCTAATACTTATCCTTCAATCAATCCTTAGCTTCTACCTTTTCCTTTATTTTGTACGCACTCCGGATTGGTTTCCAAACCCGACAAATACCCAGTGCCTTCTCCTAAGAAATCTTCACATACACATAGTGTGAATCACACACACACAAAAAACACGGCATACAATGGCATGCAATATATGAACCTACACCTTACCTACAACTCATACACCTACACCTAGGTTACAACACAACACAGATGTACACCTACACCTGATGTACAGCACAACACATACGGCATGGAAATAATACCACATGTAGACCAGTACCACATTTACAACATGTACACAGTACCACTTATACACAACACCACCTAACAACGTCACATGTACACGAGACCACCTGCACAATGTCTACACAACACCACATGTACATCCTACCACCTATATAACATGTACACAATGCCAGACGTACACAACACCACATGCACAACATGTACACTACACCACATGCACACAACACCATATGCACGGCATGTACATAACACCACATGCACACAACACCATATGTACATACCACCATATGCATAACATGCACAGAACACCATAAGTACATAGCACTACATATACAACATCTGCATATCACCCTATGTACACAACATTTCATATACAACATGTCCACAACACCATATGCACACACCACTGCATATCCATCATGCACATAGTACAATTTATACACAACACTGCATATCCAACATGTATACACACTATATATATACAACACCACATGCACAAAACATCACATATGTAACATGTACAACATATACAACTTATGCACAATAGTATAACCACACATCCAAAACACATTGTCTCTTCAAGCAACCATGATTCCAATGTCTTACCCATGGTTGTCCCAACATGTTGCAGACCACATTACTTCCATTTTGTTGATGTATCCCTTGGTATAACCTATCCATAACATACACATAATATAATCACATAATATCAACTCATAACCACATGAAACTGACCTTGTATATTTCCAAGACTATTCCCACTTGATTCCTCAAAAACCGAGAACCTCTTCATGTCATTCTCCTGTGTAAGAAATCATTCCTTCACAAGAACGATTATTGATGACCCTGTCAGATAGTGACATACGTATATGTAAAAATACATACATATACACATATAGGCATCAGCATAAGCATGGCCACAACATAATTACAAGATCTCAAGGTCAAGGTTAAGAAAACTCCCTTTATGCATGCAACACATGCACAACATCGAGAACAACAGTTCCTAACATAGCCAAGTTATATGATGCCTCAATCCATTCACCATACCTTTTATAATTACCTGTATCATGATTGTTCTCCCATCATCCAATCACAGTAGTGGACCTAACCAGTCCAACTAGTTGTCATACTCTTGCCTTCCACTGCCCTTATACATGCATTGAGCTTCATTTAGGCCATACTTTACCTTTCGAGCACCACACAACTCTCCCTGAGCTCTAGTAACTTTCTCAGTTACTAAGACTCAAAACATAAAAGGCAAGAACAATAATCAAACAATAGGGAAACATGAAAACCAATAGCAATACGACATCATAAGAAAAGTGGCATGATCATACACTAGACATAACAAAACTGCAAATCAAGCTCAAGAAAATCACAAAATACCAAAAGCATAAGACTAAAAAAAGATGCCATGACTCAATCCCCATGTTTCCCAAGACTTCTAAAGGAAAGCTCAACCTGAGTCTTCTTCAAGACTTCGTGGAAACCTCTTCTCCATTCAATCCCCTATACCATACCTCCATCAACACATAACTATCAATGCATAAATAAACATAACAATACACCAGTTACCTTACATTATTGTGCCAAGCAAATTTCCCTGTCACTTAACACATCCACGCCATTTCTCAAGGAACTCCAATTCCCTTGACATATCCACCTGTAACTAGAGACTATCTAATATACCTATCAAGTACAGGTTCATGAATCTAGCACATATCCACATAATGTCAAACAAGATTAATGTTAAGAATACTTCCTATAAGAAGGAATTTGTTCATTCAAAATTAGGGTTTCCAAACATAGCCAAAGGAATTCTTGCCCAATTCCTTTCTTTTACCTTTTTACCTTGTTGTAATTGAGGCTCACTGTGCGTTGTCACATCACCCAACTATTAGTTATATAAACACATAAATTATTACGTTGTCATGTTAATACCAAGCATTTTTCCTGCAACTACTCACACATGTCTACCACATGTTCCAAATATCAAGAAAATCATATCTACCAATTTGAAATCAACCTTTACGAAGACTAAAAATCATGTTATAATCCATAATCAAGTACATATCAATTGTCTCAACACATATGTATTAGTACAATCATCTTAAAACAAGATCATTGGAACACATACTCATATTATGAAATTCATCAAACATTCAACCAACTTGCAAACATACCATGTGTTGGGCCTCAAAATGGTCCCTATTTTCACTCCATTGTTCACCAATATCTTCACATTTTACCTTCATGTCACCTCCATTCCACCTCCACATCGTTACATTTACCTCATTATTGGGTTATAACTATGCTTTTCCAAAGTTTATTAATTCTTAACATTTTTAAGTGAATTTATGGCTAAACTTTAGAAAATAATATGCTTATACTTATACCTAACCATTAGAATGAGTTTGTTGACATGTGTAGGTACAAAGGAAGCTTCCAGGGCATCTTTATGTGGCCTTGAATGATCAAATTCGAATTTGATAAGATAAGCCTCATGGAAAAGGTCATGGAGAAAATCATGGACCTCATGGAGGAGATCATGGAGGATAGGGTTATGTGTCTAGATGGTTGAGAAATGTATGGAACTAAAATAGAGATTAGTGGATCATCATTATGAGTTTGTTATCTCATCCTATTGTATAAATAGGAGTACCTCCTCCATTCCAAAGGAGAGGACTCTTAGAGCATTGTATCCAACTTATGATGGAATAGAATAAAGCTTCATTTTACACACATTTCCATTATGTAGTTTTATTTTCATTATGTAGTTTTTAGATATAAGTTTCCTTAATGTAGTATATGGAATAATTTGTCTTGTTCTTAAGAGAATTGAGCTCACTCTAAAAGGATGAGAGAAACATGTTATTTCATATTAGATCTTATTCCATTTAATTGCTTAGATGTTTGATGTTTGAGGATTTGTTTGAGATTGATGAATGAGTTTTAAATTAGAATCTTATCAACACATGAGAGAACAACCAAGGGTCTAAGTTAGGCTCTCTCTCTATTTGATTTGCATGATAATTGAAATTCATTCTTTTGCTTTTATGTTTCAAGTATCATATGAGGAGATAACCAAGAGTCTAAGTTAGGCTCTCTCTCCATTGATTTATATGGTAATTGAAATTCATTCTTTGTGCTTTTATGTTTCAAGTTATTTCATTTCTTATGCTTGAATCTGAACAAGTTAGTCTCTCTCTCTACTTGAATCTGAACAACAATTAAGTTCATTCTCTTGTCTTCATTTCAAGTTTTTTTAGTTTGATGTAATCAATGATTTCTCTATGATACTGTAGGGAAGGACAACCAGGACCTCCTTAGTTAGGAGCCTCTTCCCTTGCATATTGTATTTAATCTTAAATAATTTCGCTAGACATAGAGTTAGTTGCCTACTCTTGCATATATATTGTTGGCACCATCACAAGCTTACGAGTTTCCCTGGTTGATAATTTAATGCAGCAATTTAAGCCCAATAAATTGCCCAACACCATGTTAAGTAAATAAACTAGACGACATAATAGATACCAAAAACTCAAACACCAAATAAATGACATAATCAAACATTCAAGCACAAAGTAGATGACATAAGCAAGTTCATACCTTAATGTATCTTAGGAGAGGTTATCTTATCTGCACAATCAAGCTATATTAGCACGATATAACTTCACAACATATCAACTCAGCCATAGATAAGGTCACGATATCCATAATAGTCACTAGCTAACATGTTCACATCATAAGCTCATAAACATTTTTCATTCATACATAATGATCGCATGTGCACAGTCAGCCTAGATTAGTACAACACAATGTGACAATAAGTTGACTCCTACCTGAATGTCATAATCGTAACGATTTGCATAGGCCAATCCAAATTAGTATGATATATATAACATCAATATATTAATTCTATAACCCTAATCATCAAGTTACTAACATATAACAACAAAAAGCTATATAACATGTTCATCAATGACACATGACCTAATCATCAATCTAATTATCATATAAGAACAAAAAGCTAACCTATAAATAGCTCATCAATAACATAATCATCAAATTATCTAACCTAAAACATCAATATAAATGCATACGACCACAAGTTACTACCACAAATGACTATCTGACACATGTGCATATGAATACACTAATCAACTAGCATATATCATGTATTTAACCATAACATGAATAGACATATACATAAACCTAATGTATATAACAATCCATTAACTAACATACCTACACGCCCAACATCCAAAACTATATGATGACATGCTCTTGCCTCGAGGTCCAATGTTTCAACTTCAATTTGATGATTTGCATCTCCTACTCTATCTCAGCTAACACCTTAGCATCATAACAACGAATAGCAGAATGAAGACCTAATGTTCATACCATGACTTCATAAGGCATGTTTGACCTAATGTTCATGCATAACTATATCCAAGACCATAAATGCATAATGACTACACATAGACATATAACACATGAGTACAAAACTATATACACATAATTCTAGCTAGAATCTAGTCATCAATGCATCACCATATCAAGTACACTACCCATGACCTCATGCATGGAAACAACACCCACATCACATGCACTTGATAATATGTGAACATTGTTGTGCATAACAATTAATAATCAGCCATACACACATGAAGACATAATCCATGACAACACCTTCAACCTTCACATGGTGACATCACTACAGCCATCATTAGCACCATGAAAATGCAACAAACACATGGACTAAAAGCATAAGAAACACATATGCAAACGACATGAATGCATGACTAACAGACCTCCCGTCCAGTCCGAGGGGTGAACCATGCTCTGATACCACTCTGTAACACCCTCATCCCACATCTACCCAAGAAACCATCCAACTAGGGTAAACATGTGATGAGAGGCCACTATGATATGATTCAAACTCCTAATACAAGTCAAGGAAGCAAAAACAATAGAAATGCACCATACAAAAATTCAACATCGACATCAGGACCCTCACGGATCAATCCAACACATCAAGCATCTTGTCCCTGGATCCCACTGAACTTTTGGACAACTTTACCTCTATACTCTCTCATGCTATGGGCATGCCAGTGCCTAGGTACCTTTGGATGCTCTCATAGGCCTACCTGGCACTATCTAGGGACTCCTTTTATCAGTTTTGCGCTAGTGTCCCTGGGAATTAAGCCACATTTTCAGGCCTAAAGACTAGGTCACTACACAAATTTCATCATACCTTCATGATAGTAAATTAACCAGGAAATGGAAGTGTAAAAGAAACCATTTGAATGAGACCTTGACTAGACCCCTACTAGCCATGATAGGAATTTTGTCAAACATATCATGAATATGTAATCTACAGGTGTAAATGACAGATTAGATCATAGGGGTCTCGTACTTATTTGAGATTCACAATGAGGAATTGTTTCCTTATCACTTTAGCTGTAGTTTCATCCATTAGACCATAGATACATTTATCATTCATTCACAAGTAAAAACATGATGAGAACCAAACATATTTTTTGTCATAAAACACATAAATAACCAACATAATTGTAGCCGAAATACTCATGAAATCACAGCCATATGAACCACACATAATCTAGTATAATATTCATTAAGGTACAAGGAGAAATATCCTCATATTGATGATGCAGAATCCAAACCCGGGATGGGACTTCCATGTTCCACCCGACCATAGAATGGATGAGCCAAATCACTCTTCTGTCATTCACCCTCATTCCATATTCCAAGAATGAATTTGGAATATCATAGAACACATCAATGCAAAACCATCCAGTGATTCCAGATGTCATCCACCTCAACCCATCAAACGGTGATTCCACCTCATGGTTAGACATGACAAAACCATCATTAGATTGATCTCTATCCAAGCCTTCTAGGGCTCTAGAGCATTTTTCCAACAAAGGCTCCATGATTATTAGCTCAAACCATAGCTTTTACTGGGCTCCAAATAATGTGTCCAACCAAGGTTCCATGACTAGTAACTTAACCCACCAAGGGCTCAAGAGCATTTGTCCAACCAAGGCTACGGACTAGTAACTCAACCCAAGCTATTACAGATCTCCAAAGAATTTGTCCAAGCAAGGCTCCAAGACTAATAACTCAACCGAAGCAAAGGAAGCACGAGAAACAACCAAAACCAAAGAATGAAAATAAACTCACAATCTCCATGGCTATCAAGGAAATGGGAAGGCTAGGCAATTTATTGTCAATCCCAGCCATCCTCCATTCCAATGATAGATCACAACCAACAAACCACATGCATATGCCATCCATGCCAAAACTAGTGAGGAAAACGTACATGCAACTTGCTACCTACAAGCAAATCTTGTTTTCATTGTTGGTCATGATGCATTCTTGCACTTTCTTGCCCTTCCTTTGCCTTATTTCTCCAAAAATCCAAGTATGCGACACCCTCCAAGAGTGCTTCAAGAAAACTCTAAGTCTCCAAGAGTATGAGAGATAGAAAGAATAATGAGAGAGCTCCAAAAATAAACTAACAAAAGGTTACACTAACTAATCCTACCCATTGATGCTCAGAAGCCTTTTTATCAATGAGGCCCCTATTTTCTTCACATTCCATTATTTTGCTCCTCCCATGTAACATGTGACCTTTCACATTCCTGTTCTCCTAATTTCCATTATTTTCATAAATAAAATGTCAATAAATGCCTCATGCCTTTCCAAAGACTTTTCCATTGCCTTTGCCAATTTTCTTAGCCATAATAAACTGAATGAACACCCACTAGGATTTTTTTCCCACCATTCAACTTGGAATATGTGTCCCATTACCAAGGTCTTATATATTTTTACAATAACTTTTAACCAGGGTTGTTACAGAATACATGCTCATAACTAGCAACATTATAATAGAAATACCATGAATACATCAACCATACAATTCACATATAAACTAGTACATTTACACAAGAAAAACCAAGGGAATGAACTTCTCATTAATGAATTTAAAAACTAACCGGGGATGGGACTACCACATTCCACCCGACCATAGATTAGCTGAGCCAAATCTCCCTTCATCCAATCACCCTCGTGTCATATTCCAAGCATGAATGTGGGACTCATAAACAACTGAAAATAGCCAAACAAGCATGGATGCTACCAGATTTCTCCATATACATCATGAGGAATTTTAGTACCTCCTAGTCTCTCACACTTTACCATAATCCATTGTTTGATCCAGGGATCATTGGGCTCTAAACTGAGACCCACTCTTTAGTCTTTACTGTACATCCCATCTTGGGAATACTAGACCCAGTTGAGAGAAATCCACCTCTTGATTTACCATATATCCCGCCATTCACTGACAAGGATTCCTAGGCCCACCGAGGCATACAATCATGGCTTTAGCACAACCCACATTATGGTTTAGGGGTTACTAGGATAGTAGCTTTACCATGATCCATAGTCTAGTTTAGGGACCACTAGGCCGCGTGTTTTTCATTTCAGAGATCCACCCCACTTAGCTTCAAATCCATCCGGAAATACAGCTCAACCAAACTATGAAATCTCATCTCATGAAGGCTATCCAGAAATGGGAAGGCTAGGCTAAAAAAATTGTCACACTTGGGAAAATCCATGCCATGACAGAAAACAACCACATGCAATACCATGGATTCCAAATATAGTAGGGAAATCACACATGTAAATCAATACCGACAAATAATCCTATTGTAGTTTCTTGATCCTACTCTTCCTTGCATGTTCCTTCCTTCCCCTCTCCTTCTTTACCTTTCTTGATCCAATACCAAAGTGCTCTAGGAAACTCTAAGTGTCCAAGAGTGAGAGAGACAGAGAATAATGAGAGAGCTCCAAAGCTAAACTGACCAAGCTTCCCCATTGATCCTCAAAGGCATTTTTATCAATGAGGCCTCTATTTTCTTCAATTTCCATTATTTTCCTTCCTTTTCCTCCTCACATGTAACGTGTGACCTTTCACCTTACTTTTCTCCTAATTTCCAATATTTTCATAAATAAATGCCAAATAATGCCTCTTGCTTTTCCAAATCTTTTTTCATTGCCTTTGCAAATTTCCTTAGCCATAATAACCAAAATGAACACCCACTAGGATGTTTTACTCACCATTTAGCTTGGAATATGTTTGCCATCACAATGACCTTATATATTTTTACATGAGTTTTTTTATCAAGGTTGTTACAGATCACTAGGCCATAACCAAGACACTAGTCTCTAGGATTTACTACAATCGACAATGGATCACTAGGCCCTAACCCAGACTCCACTCTCTAGGATTTACTATATAACCTACCATTCACTTGAAAGGATTCCCAGGCCTAATCAATGGAAACCACCTCTAGGGTTTACCATATATCATGCCATTAACTGGTCAAGGACTCCTAGGCCCATCGAGGAACAAAATACTTGGCTTTACCGCAATCAATAGTCCTGTTCAGGGGTCACTAGGCCAGTGGCCTTATTGCAATCCATAGTCTAGTTCAGGGATCACTAGGACATGTGCTATTTCTTTTAGAGATCCACCTCACCCAACTTTGAATCCATCCAACAATCCAACTGAACCAAAACATGAGAAACCCATCACACCATGGTTATCGAAAAGTGTAAAGACTAGACTGAAAACACTGGCACCCCTAGAAAAACCCATGCCATGACAACATAGAACCACATGCAATACCAGGCATGCAAAATCTATAAAGAAAATCACACATGCAAATCAAAACCTATAAAGAATCTTATTGTAGTTTCTTGATCCTGCTCTTCCTTTCTTTCTCTTTCATTCCTCTTTCTTTCTTTACCTTTCTTGATCTAATGCCAAAGTGCTCTAAGAAAACTCGAAGTTTCCAAGAGTGAAAGAGAGAGAGAGAATAATGAGAGAGCTCCAAAATTGAACTAACAAAAGGTAACATTGACCAAGTTTGAGCAAAATCTTGCCAATTGATCATCAGAAGCCATTTTATTGATGAGGCCTCTATTTTCTTCAATTTCCATTATTTTCTTTGATTTTCCTCCTCACATGTAACCTGTGACCTTTCACCTTCCTTTTCTCCTAATTTATATTATTTTCATAAATAAATGTGCAAAAAATTTCATTTTTCCTTTCCAAATCCTTTTCCATTACCTTTGCTAATTTTCTTAGCCATAATAAACAAATGAACACCCACACTAGGATATCTTGCCCAACATTCAACATGGAATACGTGTCTCATGACCTTGGTCTTATTATTTCCTTTATTAACTTTTACCACGAATTTTGACCAAGGTTGTTACAGAACCCTCCCCTTTGGGGGAACATTGTCCTCAGTGTTTAATGACACCTATAACTAGGAAGACCCTTACAACCGAACATACTGCCCATGGAGCTTTATAACATAGCTCGTTGCAGTATTTACAATGACCATCTACTAAAATATGACAAGCATACCACTTACTGGAGCTTTATAACATAGCTCATTGATATTTACAATAAAAAACACATTTGCTCATGAACATTTCCTTCAACCAATAAATAACCATAATGCCTATTGAGATTTATAAACTAGCTTGATATAATATTTACAATAATATACACATATACTTATTTTCTTGATCAAAAAATAAAAGGGTATGATGTCTGCATCTGCAACAATGCAATCCAAAGGCTCACACCTACACCCTCAAAGTAATACTAGGATTCATGTCCTTCCTAGGAATTCCAAAATCCACTGCAAGGTCAAATTTGCATCCAATGTCCAATGCTACATTCCACTGCCACTTGTCCTCTCATTGAATAGTTACCAGCTCATTGTTCCAGGGAACACTCCCAATATGCATATGATTCCATCTAGAAATGCTAATTACCAAAACAAATTCATCCCTCGACCTTCTCTTCTCTACTATACAGTCCCGCGAGTGATCTGGTGACCCCCTTCCATGAAGTCACACACCTTCCAAGTTCTGTTGGCACCCCCATCCTGGGAAGTCCATCCCTCGGTAAGGCTTCCTCGATTCAGAAGGTCAAACAACTAAGGTATATACCTGATTCAAAACCATGATACCAGTCACGCTCATGGAAATAAATAGGACTATTGGGTACCAATGTCCCACAATGACCCTACTCCTTAAATCTTTACTAACATAAAAATGCCTATTCTAATTCCTTTTGTTGTTGTTGTTAATGCTTATTGTTAGTTTCGACCACCCAGTCAGGCATTTCATGCCTTCCTGTACAAAGCACATAATTTCCTTTAGATTCAAAATAAATTGAAATAACTTCAAATCATACCTCATTGGTTGCTCATCAACAAGGTACACTTGAAATTATCTTTGCTTCATGTCACAATGAGTCAAACCAGCATCTTTGACCAAATCAACATGTATAAACATATCACATCAGGTTAGTTCAAAAAACAACCATCATAGATTAAAATCAGAAATCACATGTAACCATCATAAACTAGAATCATAGATCACAAGTAATAATCATAGACCATAATCATAAATCACATGCATAATAAAATTGAAATAAAATATTGATACATGTCCTTTAACCAATACTTATCTTCCACCTCTGTCCTTATTCCGTACACACACCAGATCGGTTTCCATTCCCGACCAACACCTCATTCCTTCTCTTCAACCATGTACACATACATGTAATGAAAATCACATGCATATAACCACACACGACATACAACACCATGCAATAGATGCACCTACACCTGACATACAACACATACACATACACCCAGTGTACAACACAACATAATACATATGCTTACAACTGGTGTACGACACCACATAATACATACACCTACATTTGATGTACAACACAGCAAGATACACACACCTATACCGAGTGTACAACATGATACAATACATAGAGTACAACACAATGAATACACATGTCGTGATACCACATCTACACAATAGCACTGCATCCCCAAAACTAAGCATGTACAATATGAACACAATACCACACATACACCAGTACCATATGTACAACATGTACACAGTACCACTTGTAAACAACACCACCTACACAACACATGCACAACATCGTATGTACATGGCACCACCTCCACAACATGTACACAACATCACATGTACACCGTACCATCTACACAATGTGTACACAATGCCACATGTGCATAGCACCACATGCATGACATGTACATGACACCACATGTACACAACACCACATGGATTACATGTACACAACACCACCTTCACACATCACCACATGTATAACATGTACACAACACCACTTGCACAATCATGCACACAAGACCATATGTACACAGCACCACATGTACAACATGCACACAACACCATAGACACAACAGGAACTCAACACCATAGGTACAATAACTGAATATAAAATATGCATAACTTATACACAATAGTAGCACTGCACATCCAAAACCACACTACCTCTACCAAGCAACCTTTCTTCCAGTGTCTCTTTTCCATCCATGTGTATCCTAACATGTCACATATCATATTACTTTCCTTTCACTGATGTATCCATCAGTATAGCCTATCCATTACATAGAAATGATATAATCACATAATATCAACTCATAACCACATGACACTGACCTCGTAGATTTGTTAAAACTACTCTTCCCACTTGATTCCTCATAAACCAAGAACCCATTCATGTCATTCACCTACATAAGAAATTATTCCTCCACAATAATGATTCCTAATGACCCCATCAGACAGTAACATGCATACATGCATATATATACATATAAATATTAGCATTAAACAAGCATTATCCTATCAGACAATGACATACATACATACATATATACATATAAAAATTAGCATAAAACCAATTATGCTCCATGATGACCCTATTAGACATGACACACATACATACATACATGTATACATATATAGTATACATATATGAACATTAGCATAATCATGATCACAACATAATTACCAAATATCATAAATTCAACGTCAAGAGAACTTCCTTTATTCATTCACAACATGCACAACATTGAGAACAATAGTTCCCAAGATAGACAATGCATCTGACAGCTCAGATCCATTTACTTTCCTTTCTTGTTACATTTCTCATGAATGTCCTAGCACCATGCATTTCCACCAATGGACCCAACCAATCTAATTGGTTTTCATATTATTACCTTGATCTACCCCTTACTCATGCACCAAGCTTCATTCGGGTCTTACATTTCCTGCCAGGTTTCATTGAGCTCTCCCTGAGCTCCATTAAATTTCATGTTTCCCAAACCAATTGCAAATACCTAAAAAACATAAAAGGAACAAACAAGGACAAACAAGAAGAAACCACAAAAACTAATACAATAGCGCACCACAAACAAAGTGGCATGATCATGCACTAGACACAATCAAGACCGCAAATCAAGCATAAATAAATAAATAAAAAGGAAAAATCATAAGACTAAAAACAAACACCATGACTCAATCCCCATGTTTCCCAATGCTTCCAAGGGAAAGCTCAACTCAATCCTTTTCAAGATGTCATGACAGTCTCTTACCATGTTGTTGTGGGGAAAAGTGCCTATTCAGGACGACCCTATCCACCTAAGGTGTGATAGTGCCTTAGAAACAAACAGAAACAACTATTCTTGTATTCTTCTTTATGAATTAAGAATGAAGAGAGATGAGATGGACTAACCGGTGTCTTTCGCTAGTCCTTTGATCTGGTTTCTCTTCTCTTTGATAGCTCCCAGCTACTTGCTTTCTCGCTTTCCCCAGCTTCACCAAGTTCCTGCAAGATTACAAAAGAGGAAAACTACACAAAGACATAGATTCATATTCATAACTAGCTTAGGATTAGATATAAGCTAAACATACTAATGCAATCATACATCAGAGACACATAAGCATGTAGGAGAAACTCAAATAGTTTTATTGATGTAATAACAAGGTTCAGGAGGAGATACAACCAAGTGAGTCCCAATCCAGCATCAACCTCCCAGCAAAGGAATCCCTTCTTCACCTCCCTCAAAGAATAAAGCACCCAATGCACTAATCTCAAACCAACAGCAATTCTCTGCAATGTACAAAATTCCAGCCTCTGGATCTCTGGGATGAGGGATCCATATATAGATGTTTGGAGAGAGGATGAGTCAGCTTGAAATCTGAATAGTGTCCTTTCTCTCTGTCAGTTCTTGCTTCCACTTGGAGGCTGAGAGCCTCTTACTCATCACTAGTCGAACTCAGTGAGGCAAGTGTCATGGAGGGAGATTCTGGAAGCTTCCATTGTCTTTACACCTCGCGGAATGGCACTGCCATTTGTCATTTCCCGCTCAGCGCACCCTGGTAGTGCATTTGGGTGCGTTGCAACGCACCTAGCTAGTGTACTGGGGTGCTTTGCAACACAGGTGGCTAGTGGAGCCACTGAAATGATCCTGATTTGACTGTTTCTGAGCAGTTTCTGGTGGAGAACTTCTGTGAGAAGCTGTGGTTTGCTGGCTTTGTTCCTTTAGGGGCAGGAACAACACTTTTAGGGACTTTGGATCCCTTGGTTTATTGACATTTCATGCTCAGAGCTGTAAGGCACAAAAATGTCTATAACAGTTGCCCCCTAAAGTATGAGGCCATTTATCGGGTGAAATGCTTTATTAGGAGGATCTGAAGTTCTTTCGATGCTGGGAGGAGACCTGTAATAAGATACAATACAATACATTATTTTCATACTATTTTCATGATCTAGCTGAGGCGGGCATTCCCATGCTCAGCTTTATAAATTCATTTTCGTGTACATAGAACAGACAATCGTCTGATGGTAGACTGATGATTCTGATAGAGCCATCATCCTTTCTGGTATGATGATTATATGTGCTGTAATGTTGTACATTTCAATGTCTTTATTCTCCTGAATATATATCGCAGCCCGGATGGATGAAACTAGATCCGGGGTCTTCAATCTCGTCCGATCTTCACTCGAAGTACAAGTCGATCCATGTGAGAAATGTTCTAAAGTCAAACATGGAAAGACATCGCTTGATTACCAGTCAATGATGCAAACTGTTAACAAGCACGAGAGGAATCACCGATAATGATGATGACCCTCAAGGTACTGCAGTACAATTCACGTGGTGTGAATAAAGGACTTGGCGTCAAACACCACGCAAAATATTTCGGTCGAAGGTCATTGATGTATACCTGTCGCCGGAAGTGAGAAACTTGCCATTGAGGCATGCAAGCTTCAAAGTACTGAAGGGGGTGTTCCTAGATCAACTTCTTGGATAATGAGCTGATGTCGACAAGAAGCAATCCGTCAAAGGAGGGCCTTAATGAATCCCACATCAATGACACGAAACGGAGTAAATGATTTTGATGGAGGTGAAAACGATCTGATGATATATGGTTCAGGGTGGCGGTCATGAAAGAGTATAATGTATGGTAGTGGATGGGACACAGGTGACTTCTCTGAATGACTTCTCTTGAACATGTGGCGACACTTACGCGATGGATTGGTAGCATTAACCCCAAATGTGGATGGTATGGCCAGACCATGGTGATGTGACCGGTGAATGAAACAACCCAACCCGATTCTGGTACGGAGGAGAAGTGTCATGTGCAAGAGCGACTTGCTACCAATAAAGTTTCTTTGAGTTTTTCCCAATTTTTCCCCAGTCATTGCTGACCAATACCTCTTTATTTTTGTCAAGCTTGAGGAGGATAACATATGCTTGTTCTATAATTTGCCCTTCGGGCAAACCGATCGCTATGTTTTAACGAGCCTAGCGATAGTGAAACTCGTTCTCGTCTAAAGACAAGTTTGTCGCTATTTAATGTTTTTAACGAGTCTAACGACAAAGATAACTCGGTCCTTTTCATTTTTAGAGAGTCTGAAAAGGTACGTAAAGTTAACTCCAGAAGTCCTTTTTCGTCATCTAATCCCTTAAGTCCGAAAAAGTATAAAACAATACAGAAAAGATGAATTTTCGATAGTTTTAACGAGCCGAACAAAACAAGCGCTCAATATTTTTGTGCAATGATCCCTCAGGTCCAAAAAGATTAAAATCTAGAGGAGGGATAGCTCTTCCAGTCGCTTTAACGAGCTGGAAGGCCAAAACTCGGCAATCTTTTCATATTTTACGAGTCAGATGAAAAGAGCTTAAAGTAGACTCGTCTTTTGAGGAACGGGTGATAAAATGGGTAGCAGTTGATTCCAGGTAAGGTTTGGAATTTTCCAATCACGGCAGTGTCACAAGGATGGCTAGTGAAATCACTCTTCGTAGCTGTTCCTCAAAATGGGTAAACAATCAAATGGAGGTGAATGATCGGCCAATAGAAAAGTGGAGGTGACGGTGCAAACACGACCAAGGCTTTAATGGCTGAAGTACTACATTCACGGTGGTTATTTACCGGAGGATAGTTCATTTTTTAACGAGCTTAAACGTGGGTTGAAACACTTGCTCGATCTTATGTTTATTTTTTAATGAGCATGAACTATGTGCTAAAACTGCTCGATCTTATGTTTATTTTTTAACGAGCATGAACTATGTGCTAAAACTGCTCGATAATCCAGTCATATGATAAGAAAGTCTCATATAAAATGGCAACATTTAGATTTTTGCCCCACATCCTTTCTTTATGCAAGTTAGGAAATGACTAATCCCAAAAACAGATAAATAACCGCTCTTTGCTTGCATTCCAAAAGGTTTGCATGTCCCCAGGTATAAAATATGATTTCAAGGTTACCCCTCAATTTGCAGACAAAACATTTGTTCTATCAGGAAAGGCCTACCTCTTTCAGGTTACCAAAGATTGTCTCATTTGCGCATCAAACAAAACACTTCTTCGACGATGTTTATCGAAATAAACAAAGGTGATTGACTAAGTTTTGTCAACTCACATAACTTTGACAAGAGAATCTTATTCTAGAATAACCCCTCTTCCAAGACGGATGGGGTACAGACTAGTCATATTCTCCCGCGGAAACCTACCCTATACCTAAAGTTTTCCTGCCGAAGCAGACCAGGATGCATGCCCCCTGGGTTCCAGTCATATCCCTCCGAATTACTCGCACTCATCGGGAGGACGGACCGTGGGTTGAGACACTTCTTGCATGAAGAGACCATTTAAGGATGGTATATGACTATTTTCTATGCGTGATCTGGGAAATGAAAGCTGGTCCACGAGCTTGACCACTCTTCCTTCGTGCGGAAAACACATTACTCTAAAGAGTGAGGAGACGATGGCTCCCATGCAATAAATATAGTCTCGTCCAAGGAGTAGGTTATAATCCAAGGGTCCTTGAACGACCATCACGTTCATTTGAACGGTCTTCCTTTTCAATGTTATGGGCACATTGGGAAGAATCCCTAAAGGTCGACTGGTTCCTTTATCAAAGCCTGTCAGATTTCTCATTTCAGGCAAAAGCGGTGGCGAACCAAGCGCTTTCCAAGTAGTAGAGGAAAGGATACTCACAGAAGCCCCCTCATCTATGATGGTACCAGCCATGACCATTCTATATATTTGGATGATAATTCTGAATGGTATGCTTGCTGGTAAACGGGGTCTGCCTAGTTGATTCCAGTCGAAGGAGACAACTAGGTTGCTTGGAGGTGGGACCGAGTAGATGGCCGGGTATGGCTCTGACGAAGTTCCTTCCTGTGATAAAGGAATGGGTAGACTGCCCCCTTGTTCGTCGGAGTCTGTGTTGATGAAGAGAATTTGGACGGTGTCATCTTTATTCTCTTCTGTGATGGTATCATCTGAAGACGGAACCTCTGAAGGCAAGACCGGGTCAACTGCCGCCTCGACCTTTTGACTTTCGTCTGGTATGGATTCAGATGGTTTATCTTCAATGATAGATGCTTCGGCTGACCACCTGAGCGGGCCAGCCGGGTTTTCAACTGGTGAAGGACTTGGCAGGAGTTTTCGATATCCAGGAGGAAGTCGCAATGGTGAAATCCGGCGATCTTCCAAAACTCTTTTAGCCTCATCTAAGAAGGGACAACGGTGGACGGCATGGTTGCCTTCACACAGTTTACAGGGAAATCTAGCTTTCCTTTTTTGTCCTGTGGCTTCACTTGCACTAGTTGAGGGTGTGCTGTCAACATGGCTATCAGAGGTCGACGCCACCGGATTGTGCAAGCGGGGAGACCAGTCCCTTAGTATCCGAGGGATGCAAGGACAATCTCTGTGAAAGTGGTCTCCCTTGCATATGACACATGGAGATTTAGGCCTGGTCAGTGCAGTGTGTGGATTTTCGTTAGACGACACTCGTTTTCCCCCATTCGCCTTTGGCTCCTTCTTCTTCTTCTCTTTCTTCTTCTTTTCCTTCTTCTCCTTAGGAACTTGGCTTTTGGCTTTGCCAGCTCCATCAAGCGAAGAGGAAGGAGGAGAGGAAGAATTAGAGGAGGTAGAAGGTTGGTGGGTAACTCTGGACTGGTCTAACTGCTGATTCGATTGTTCAGGAATAGTGGTGTTCTGAACGACATTGGTTGAGAAGAGCCAGACAGCCAAGCCAATTGTCAGTCCTGGAAGCGACAACGTGGCCATATGGGGCGCTCCAACATCTCCCCAAGAGGAGAAGGGACTAGGATTTCCACCAAGGGGAATTCCTTGGTTGGAAGGCTCCATTTTCTCAACTGAAAGATCAACGTAGGAATAAGGGTGATGAGTATTCCATTTAAAATAAATTTTACGACGCTTTAAACACAACTTGTTTTTTCAGTTTTAAAGAGTCGAGAAAAAACAAAAGATGACTCTAGTCTCCTTCGATTTTTAGTGAGCCTGAAGTGACAAGTGCTCAGATGGACCTTTTCCGTTAAGGAGTCTGAAAAGGAATGAAAGGGACTGCTCTGGAGATCTAGGTAGAGGGTGTGCCAAACCAGTCAAAAAACTGCAGAATATGTTTTACGGTACGACAGTCAATCTTCCCGAATGCTGTGTTCGGTGCATTGTGATCAGTAGGGCGGCCGACATGGCTTCCTATGGATAAAAGGTTTTAAGCCTATAGGGGTCTCCCAATATATACTCGACAGTACGTGGGAGCACAATCCGTACTGGCACTGATCGTCTCTCAGGAGGAATCACCCAACCATCAGTGAGGCGAACAGTTACCAGGTTTTACGATGTCGGAACACGTCTCTAGCCTAGACCTCTATGTTGTGCGTTAAGTTCCAAAGCGTTGTTAGATTCATTCAGTTTATTTTAAGTTGATCTTTCTTAGAAGTTTGCCTTTTGAGGTTCACCACAAGATGTAGATGTAATTCCTAAATGCAATCTAAAAGATGATAAGCAAATCTTTATCTCTTTTTCAACAATGAAAATCCTAGCTACAAGGGGAAAAGAAAGACACAATCTTTTCTCAAAGAGCAAAGAGCACACTGTAAATGCACTTTTTCCTAAATCAAGCCATACAAACTATCAATATGCAAATGCACAAGCGCATGTATTTTTTTTTCACTTTCTTAATATTGATGCCTAAAAAGAAAGTTGTTGTACAATTTTGAATTCGCTTTCAAATGACAAACACAAACAAGCTTACTTTTCGAAATCAAAAGGTAGAAGAGATTACGACACTTTACGATTTTCGAAATAATACTTGTTTTGACACTAGAAAGAGACAAATTCAAACCAAAAGCAAAAGAAAATGTATAATCAACTGTCAACAGCAAACAAACTTTCTCCTAAGATCAAAATCGACAGTTATGACAGATCTAAATCAAAGGACGACAGTATGACTATTTCACTTTTCAATGGAAAACTGTAAATGATGCCACAAACACATAAAAACACCTACAGTATTTTTGTACAAAGGAGGTGGAATTAAGGCAGAGAAAAGGGGTTTTTCAGATAGGTACCTATACTGGTTACAGGCTGCAAAAAACAGAGATCAAAACTGGACAAAACAGAGCAAAGAACCTCAGCTGCACAGGGCAAAGGCTGATCAGTGCACCTGTTGCACAGAGAAACTGAATTGTAGCGCAGGTAGCCCTCTCGGGACTTGCGTTGAAATGCAGAGTCTCTTCACAGAGCCTACGCTGGAGCAGAAACGAGAGTTCTCTCCGGGTTCTGGGTCACGGTTTGCAGTTTAATCTATGGTTTTTGGCCAAATAAAAGCAACAAGCAAGGTACAATCAGAGGTATGATTTCAAGGAGGACTAAGAGCTATCACAAAGGGTTATCAGATCATTTGTGAATCCATTGTTTAAATCATAGGCAAATCCAGTGAGTGGATCAAAGTAGCAGTTGTCTACTTTGCATCTGAAAATGGTAGATGTAGTTCGATTGCTACTTTTAAGTCTATGAAACCAACAGTAACAGAAACACAAATAAACTAATTAGACAGATCTCCCCAGCGGAGTCGCCAATTTGTTGTGGGGAAAAGTGCCTATTCAGGATGACCCTATCCACCTAAGGTGTGATAGTGCCTTAGAAACAAACAGAAACAACTATTCTTGTATTCTTCTTTATGAATTAAGAATGAAGAGAGATGAGATGGACTAACCGATGTCTTTCGCTAGTCCTTTGATCCGGTTTCTCTTCTCTTTGATAGCTCCCAGCTACTTGCTTTCTCGCTTGCCCCAGCTTCACCAAGTCCCTGCAAGATTACAAAAGAGGAAAACTACACAAAGACATAGATTCATATTCATAACTAGCTTAGGATTAGATATAAGCTAAACATACTAATGCAATCATACATCAAAGACACATAAGCATGTAGGAGAAACTCAAATAGTTTTATTGATGTAATAACAAGGTTCAGGAGGAGATACAACCAAGTGAGTCCCAATCCAGCATCAACCTCCCAGCAAAGGAATCCCTTCTTCACCTCCCTCAAAGCATAAAGCACCCAATGCACTAATCTCAAACCAACAACAATTCTCTGCAATGTACAAAATTCCAGCCTCTGGATCTCTGGGATGAGGGATCCATATATAGATGTTTGGAGAGAGGATGAGTCAGCTTGTCATCTAACTAGTGTCCTTTCTCTCTATCAGTTCTTGCTTCCACTTGGAGGCTGAGAGCCTCTTACTCATCACTAGTCGAACTCAGTGAGGCAAGTGTCATGGAGGGAGATTCTGGAAGCTTCCATTGTCTTTACACCTCGTGGAATGGCACTGTCATTTGTCATTTCCCGCTCAGCGCACCCTGGTAGTGCATTTGGGTGCGTTGCAACGCACCTAGCTAGTGTACTGGGGTGCTTTGCAACGCAGGTGGCTAGTGGAGCCACTGAAATGATCCTGATTTGACTGTTTCTGAGCAGTTTCTGGTGGAGAACTTCTGTGAGAAGCTGTGGTTTGCTGGCTTTGTTCCTTTAGGGGCAGGAACAACACTTTTAGGGACTTTGGATCCCTTGGTTTATGGAAATTTCATGCTCAGGGCTGTAAGGCACAAAAATGTCTATAACACATGCAATATGTTGCATCACACTACCATAAACACATAATTGTCAATGCATAAATAAATATAACAATATACTAGTTATCTTACCTTGTTTTTCCAAGCACATTTCCTTGTAGCTGAACACATCCATTCTGTCTCTCAAGAGACTCAATTCCCTTAATGAATCCACCTGAAACAAGATATTAACTAATATATGTTTCGAATACATGTTCATGAAACTAGTACATATCCACATAATGTCAGAGAAGATTAAGGTTAAGAAGACTTCCTATATGCAAAACATTCATTCATTTTGAATTAGGGTTTCCAAACATAGAGAAAGGAATTATTTACTAATTCCTTTACCTTTTTACCTTGTTGTAATCAAGTCTTACAATGTATTGTCACATCACACTACTGTTAGTTATGTAAACATATCAATTTTTACCCTATCACCTTAATATCAAGCATGTTTCCTCCAACTATTTACATGTGCCAGTCACATGTTCCACAAATCAAGGCATCATGTCTAGAAATTTGAAATCAACCTTTACCAATAATAACAACCATGTAATACTCAACAATCAACTCACATTCATTATTCATAATACATAATGTTACAACTATCAGCTACTTACACTCAAGTACATATTTGTTTTTCTCAGAACATATGTGTTAGTACAAATCTTAAAACAAGACCATTCATTCATGCAATCCTAGAGACACATACCCATATCATGCAGGCAATCAAACATTCAAACAACATATAGATTACATAAGAAAGCTCATACCTTGATTTATCTCAAGGGAGGCTATCTTGTCTACATAATCAATCTAGATTAACACGAAGTAAATTCACAACACATCAACTTAAATAAGGTCATGATATCCATAATAGTAACTAGCTAACATGTTCACATCATAAACTCATAAAAAAATTTCATTCATGCATAACAATCACATCGACACCATCAGTCTAGATTAGTATGACATAATAGCACCAATATGTCATCTCATAGATGAAAATGATAACCATAACCATCTGCATGGGCCGATCCAATTTGTCATGATGCATATAACATCAATATACTAGCTGCAATGGACATATTCATCGTGCATATGAATGCACTGATTCAGTAGCATCTACCATGCATGTAACCACAACAATAATAAAATGGAAAACATGTATATAACCCTAATTCAAATAGAAACTCATTAACTCAAATACATGCATAACAAACATACAATACATATATGTTGATCTTCTCTTACCCCAAAGTCTAGTGTTTCAACCTCACTCTAATGGCTTGCATCTCCTGCGCTATCTCAGTCAACACATTAGAATCATAACATAACATCTACATCATGATGAACTGAAATGCATAAAACAACCTCATGCACGACAACCATGCCCATAATGATGTATGCATAACAACATATAGATATTGATATGCATAACAAATGCATATACGATCGACATGCATTCATGAATAACACATCCTAACAAAAACATCATCAACTCTTACATGTCAACATAACTTCAATAATGACCACCACTTTGCATACACAACAAACACATAGACCACAATCATAAAGAACACATATGAAAACTACATGCATGCATGACAAACACATTCTGCCAATCCCGTCCAAGTGTTGAACCATGCTCTGATACCACTTTGCAACACCCTCATCCCACATCTACCCATGTAACAGTCCAACTGGGGTAAATATGCGACAAGAGGCCACTGTAATGGGATTCAACCTCCTAAGTCACCTTAAGGAAATGGAATCAATGGAAACACACCACACGGACCTTCCACATCAACGAAAAAACTCCCAGGAGCCATCCTAACCACTCATGTAACCAACCCCTGGGACCAACTGAATTTTTAGTGCATCAAACCCTTGGACACTCCCATGATACCGACTAAGGTGCATCTAAGAGGCTCCAGACGCTCACACAATAAGGGCAAGAGACTCTACAACTCTAATATTTGTGCCACCTTTTCAGGCCCAGAGCTCAAGTCACTACCCAAAACATAATGAAACCTTCAGAGATGAATTTACACAACAAAACAATGATACATTTGGAAAAACATCAACAACTCCTCAATTGGATCCCTACTAGCCATGAAAGGAATTTTAACAAACATGTCATTGATCTAGATGGATATTGGTGGCCACCCACGTATTTCACCTAGACCCCCTAGTTAGTTTCATCTGTTTCCTTTTTCAGTTCACCATTTACTATTTTTAGCAGTTTTTTGGGTCCTGATCTTCCATAGCAGTTTTGACCCCATAAACGGTTTTTTTTGGGGGTTCATGGCAAGACGGAAAAGGCCTATGGTGAATCCTATAACACTCAATGAGACATTTCCAATAAGGTATCGTACAAACCAAACTAAAATAATATGACCAAGTTACAGCCCTGGGAAGTTGGCTTCCCAACTAACCCCAATGGGGCCCACAAACTCTTGTTGTTACATCTCCTGGGGTTAGGGTTTTAGTTGTTTAGGGTTTTCTCATGTTTTCTAATAATAGATAGGCCCTGGAGCCTCATTGTAGCATAGTTTAGAGGCATCTATTGACCACATCTCTTCTGAGAGATAAGCTACCATCACCCGAGCTATATTATTTCCATTTTGTTTGTAAGCATACTTTAGTATTTTTCTATTAATGAAATGAAGTGTTTTTCTGTTGCACCTATGTTTTTATGAATATATGTGTAATTTGTTGTGTTCTTGTTTAATTTCAGATCAGTGGTATCAGAGCGGTCTGCTCTTTCTCTATTTTTTTTTATTTCACCAACAAGGTCAAGGTGTAAGGAGTTAGGGCTTGATTTGGTTGAACCATTGCAAGATCAACCTCACAAAACCCAACGACCTCCCATGGTGGAAGAAAAGAAATACAAAGGGACAGGAGATCATTTCAAAATGTTGCTCAAGGAAGCCCTTGAGTGACAAAAGGAAGCAATGATGGATAAATTTTCCCAGATCCTTCGACGACTACCAACAGGCGATGCATCTTCATCCAACAACCACTATGGAGGCTGTTGGGTCCCTATAACACTAGTGATTACCCCATTACTATTGTAGTTATACCCCTTATCAATATTTTTGTGCCCCTATTTCCCCCATATTGTTATTACTGTGCCCTATAGAATCCCTCTATTGTTATTTTTGTGGCTTTATATTATTATTGTTAGGTCGGTTGGATTATATTGTGACTCCTTAGACTCCTATATATAGAAAGCTGGTTTTGTCATTTGAATCATTCAAGAATTGTTCATTTATGTAATGTAAAGGAGGTTGCACCCTTGAAAAGGCTGAATTCTAAGGCGTTGATCTATCTTTTCTATCTTTTCTTGAGCTGGTTCCATAACGTTTGGTATCAGAGCTTTGGATTCTAGGGCTTCGCTACTCCAAACAGGTCATCGTGGCATTTTCACTATAACTTTTTTTCTGTGACATTTCAGAAGTCGCAAGAAAAACCCGTTTGAGAAGAAATCACGCTGAACCTTGGATCCGAATTTCAGAACTTTTTGCGCGATATTTATGGAGATATGATCTGAGGAATTTGGTCTTTTTGCAGACTCCTGAATTACATTCAAAACAGGTGACCTGGGGAAAATCGTCATAACTTTATCTCTGGGGATCGGATTAAAATTTCGTAAGAAGGTATAGAAAGAGGAAGGGCTTTAGTTTCTTGTATGCATTGTTCAGATCCAAAGGTAGAAACAGTGACTCGTGGCACGTCGTACAAGTTTGCTCTACTGAACTAGTCTATAATCAAGTCACTGTGGGAGATTTCGCATAACTCTTCCTTGGAGAATCCAATTTGGGTCAGACTTGTGGCATTGGAAATAGGACACAGAGGGCTACTGCAAGTCACAAATTTAGAACTAGATGATCGAAAAGTACAGAGATACATCAGAGGCAATATTGAGCTCCTACAAAGAGAAAAAAGGTGTGTAGATTTTCTTAAATTTTTGCTTAAGCTTGGTTTGAAAATTTATTTTGAAGGAATTCAAAGGGCGTAATAGAGCATTATTATCGGTAAATGATGCCCCAAGGAAAGAAAATGCAAACACCTAGTAAGGAACCTGAAAGCTCTAGCATGACTCATGAAGAAGAAGAAGAAATGCTATATGATATATCAAAATTACAAGAACAAGTGCAACGAGTGTCACTTGCACAAAAAGCAATAGAATCTAAAATGGATGGTTTAAGGAAAGATGTAGAAGCTAAGATGGATGGTTTAAAGAAAGGTTTAGAAGTTGTTAACACCCAGGTTGTTCCCTATGACTCCCAAGGGAATACGGCCGGGGTAACCACTAACCAATCTTTGGATTACAGCTTCTAGCCAAACTGTAATCAGAGAGGGCTCTCTCTTTATAATTTGTCTCTGTTCTGATAGTATTTTAGGCTAGCTATGATGTTCAGGGTTTGTTTTATGTTTTGGTTGAGGGATGTCTTCTGTACCTAATGTGCAAGTCTTTAAAGAGTATTAATCCGTTGGGCAATGGAGTCTGCAGCTAAATGTTGTTCTAGAGTATTGTGTAGGTTTGTTGATATTGCAGGGCCATTTAAATATCTCAAGGAACAGTTCTGAAATTGTGATTATGAGGTGTGTTCAACCAGTGAAAAGCAATTAAGAATTCTCCACTAAGCCGAGATGTAAGAAAGGGATATGTTGTATAGGAGTAAACTCGAATTCCTGGAACAACGATCACTGAGAAAAGCTATAGTTTGAAAGTGCAGCATTTAAGAATTACACCTTATGTCTATAACTGAAGAAAACATTCATAACAGCATAGATTGAGTTCAGGGTATCCTGTGAATAAATCCTAAAACTATTCTTTTTCTCTGCTATTAAACTATAGAAAATGGAAGCATGAATGAGCCATGAAAAGGTAACAAAAACACATAACGAAAGTGTATAGAGGACTTATTGTGCCATGAGAATACGCAGGAATCCTGTAACATTCAGCAACACTCCACAAAGCTCAGGGAACATAGTGCTTTGGAAATTCCATCAACCTTTGTATTAACGGTCTGGAAACTTACAGCATAAGAAACTCTTGAAGAGAAATCAACAACAACCCCTGCAAACTTATGCGAGGGGCAATATATACAAACGATCATACAAAATATCTAAGGCGTTGAGTCATCTGAGAAATAAATGTTTCACCAACTCGTACAAAACAGTAGATAAGAAATTACTACTGCTTTTAATACAACATAAATGCTCTTTGTGTTTGTCAGGAGATATTTTGACCTTTGGAGGCCACTGAGTCGGTCTGGATGTTCTACTTTAATGCTGGAATATGCGTCTTTATGGTTGTCGTGCTGTAACATTCGGCCCTACTACCTGTTAGCTATCAATTGTGCTTTGTTGGCCAAATAGTTCTGCTGAGTTGGCTCAGCCCTTCCCTTTTCATGCACGCTGACCTTTCCAAGTTTTCCTGTGCATGATCACTTGTAAATTTGAATAATCAAATAACAAAACTTAATTTACAGGCTCTGGATTATAATATCAGCTGTATCATTTTGGTCCAGTATTCCTGTGTGGGCAATTGGTGTCTTAGAATTGCATCTAGTGTCTCATCTGCCTCTGTGTATTTATAGAAATTGGGAGGCACTTCAAACAGATGTTTGATTTCATTCATTATAAAGAATAAATTCTCTACCTTGTTGTAGAGAGTTTGTCTTGTAACTGGCCCTGTTTCCTCTGAGGTGCTGGCCTTCTCTGTGATCTGATTTGTGGCAAAGGTGTTCACCCTCTTGGCATAGCTTTCATGGGAAAGAAGTCTTCCTGCGTTATTCAGCAAGCTTGGGAGACCTCTGTTTTGTAATGCCACAAACTTTTCCATGAATCTATTTACCTCGGTCTGCATATCCTGGGTCCTTCTCTCTAGTGTCTGCACTAGGTTCCTCAGTGTTAGGACCCTCTTTATTAGCTGTATGGTCTCAGTTCTGTTGGAGATTCCCATAGTTGCTAACTGAGCACTTGTTCTATTATTAAGCACATTGACCATCCTGTTGGCAACTTCAGGCATATTGCCTAGAGAGGCCCTTGATCTCAGGGTTTCTCTGTGTGCTTTTCCTATGAGCTCTATTTGCTCATGAATTGTCTCAATGTAGTGCCATTGGTCAGTGATGGATTGTCCAATGTTGGCCCATAGCACAGTCTTGAGCTCAGCTGTCACTTTATCCAATGTGAGCTCCTTTTCCAGCTCCTTAATCCTGTCTTTAAGGGCTTTTATTTCCCTGCCCTTTTCTGCCACGGTCTGCTTGGATTTGTCATATCTTTCATTTACCTTGGCTAATTTCTCCCTGGCCTCATTTAGTTCTGCCATCTGTGCTTCCAAAGCCTGAATCTCATTTCTCAGCTTTTGCATGTCTAGGCTTTGGGCCTGCTCTGTTGTTGATGCTGGTGCTGAGGTAGAAGGTGCTGCTTGTTCTGTTTGCTGCATGGGAGGGGCAGTAGTTTGAGGAGGCTCCTCAAGATTAATTATTTCTGGAGGAGGCTGGGAGGTCTGACCATCTTCTTTTTGTTTCAAAGCTGCCTGTAGTGCTGCCCGTGATTCTCCCAGCTTTTCTTGAGTCTGGATTAGCTGCTTATATAGAGACACCAGCAAAGCTGTGGCATCTTCATCATGCCTCTGCTGGGCAACTTCATCTGTTTGAGGGTGAATTGTTGCTGGGATTTTGATCTTTCTCCTCAAAGCTGCCATGTCTGCATCCCTTAACTTCAATATTTCTTGTATGCCCTTGATATCCTTGGGATCATGCCCAATCTCTATGATTATATCTTCTAAGGACCTAATTCTGTTGTCCTTTGCTTGAGAGGATGCTCTCTCCAACTCAAGTTGGGTAGCTGTATTATTTAGGCTATTTACTAGCCTGTAGTTATCCAGTGTCTTGTCTGCCAAGGATGCATACACCATCTCACCCGTTTGCTTATGCAATTCGATTTTGTCCATTGGGTGGATGTCCTTGGCAAGGACCTCAAGATTGGCCCTCAAGTAATCTGAATGAGACTGTGGTTGCAACGTAGTTGGCATGAAGTGACTCATGATCATCTTGCCCTCATTTACATCATATGCAGACATGAGTCTTTGCTGGTTAGTAGGAGCCATCTTCAACAAATGATTGTACAGTTGTATCTTTATTGGCTCACTTCTCCTCTTTATGTCAATGAACTGTTGTTTAATGCCCAGTTCACCTTCTCTCTGATGGCTTGAGGAGCTGACTTCTCCTCCCACTGTTTTGTCCTGTTCCTATTGAAAGGAACTTGCGGATGCTTCCCTGCTAGGTGGGCCCATGCCCAAAGTCTGCCCCATTGGCATTTCCTCCTCAGAGAGAGGATTCATTCTCTGTCTTTTCTCTCCCTGATTTATGGATGATGTAAGGGGAGTCTCTCTGTCCCTTTTCCTGCTTATATCCTCCTTTTGTGGAGTTTGGAGGATTGATGCTTCAGCTGATGTTTCTTGCCTGGGAGGCACCATGTCTTGAGCCTGCTGCTCAATGAGAATTGGGGCCTCAGCTGCCTTTTCTTGCTGTAAGGGCTGCTCTTTCTCTTGCTGCCCCTCTTCTTGCTGCTGTCCCTGTTGTTGTTGATGCACTTCCTGTTGTAGCATTTCTTCTTGCTGTTCCACCTCCTTTTCTGTTTGCTCTTCAGTCATGGGAGGTGGTTTCTCCTGTTCCACCTGTTTTTCTTTGCCTTTGCTGGTTGTCTGTTGAGTGTCCATGGCAGCTTGCTGATGTGTCGTTGAAGATGACGCAACTGTTCCAAGTTGCCTTTGATATGAGAAGGAAACCTGTCCACAAGTTTCCAAGTCAGCCTCTTTTCGAACATTCCTAGCCTCTCTTTCTAGCATCTGTTCTCTAGTAATTGGCTCTTCTAGAGTACCTTCTTTCCAGCTCAAAGCATTGGCATACTGCTCAACATGAGGCAGCCTTACATGTGCATAGTTACCCAATTTGTATTTTATCCTCCTGAGGGAAATAAAATGATTACGGTCATAAGGTGTCCATTTGAAACTGGTTTCTAATTTGAGGCCCTCTAGGATCATATCTGCCTCCTTCCATCCCTCCTCTCTTTTGTTGTATAGAAAAGGACCTAGCTGGTTCCTTACTTTCAGCTGCACCTTCTTGTTTTTACTTTGGAAATGGATGTAGTCAGCATTTCCAAACTGCCTGAAGTATTCTAGGGCAAAAAGTCTCATAGGGACATACCTTGGCAGCCTATAAGGGTCCAGTTCACAGCCATATATTCTGATCACTGTGTGGTGTTGGTAAAAATACCAATCACCAATGCTGTAGGCCTTGGAGAGATGGAGAATTCTTTGCATGTCATCAGTCAACCTTGGAGGAGGCACACCATACAACAATGTCATAGCTGGGTGAATGAACAGGTCTATGAATTCACAGTATGTGTATGGTGATTCAGAAGCATGGTGAAAAACTGAAGACCAAAACACAACTGACCTTGGATTCCCCTGTACATTAAGTTTCCTGAGGGGAACAGAGAAGCTGTCTGGTTGATAGAATAAGAACAGATGGTAAATGTAGGAGGTGTATCTGAACACCCTTTCCCTTTGTAGATTCATTAGCTGTTCATGAATCTTTTCTGCAATATATGTGGCATAGTCATAGTGTACAGCTGGAGGCTTCCCAGGAGAGAATATGGACAGCATTGTCATGATGGTTTTATCAACGTCTTCAACTCCCCTGTACCCCAGGACATAGCTGATCAAATCCACCAGCATTCTGCCCAAGTCATTCAGATAAGGATATCCAATAGGAGGAGTTCTTATAGTTTCAGAACTTGGCTGTATGAATAACTGATTGATTTTGGTGATCTGGGCACTTGACAAGTTACTCCCCTTCTTGACCAAGTCTATCATGGAGAGAGGGGCCAATGGTCTTGCAGTGTGAAAATGCAGCATCTCATTTATGGCTTCTGGGGTGATATGGAACAACACTGAGCCTGTGGGACAGAGAACAGCTCTTTGGCATGGATCATAGCACTCCTGGCACCTATGGACCAAGTCTGGAAAGGCATTGACTTGAGGGAAGTTATAAATGGGCAAATTTGAGTCCCAAATCCCTAATATATCAGCTCCACTAAGCTGTTGGGCTTTCAACTCGTTTAGCATGTGAATATTGAATTTAGATTTCATTGGGAAGGAGTCCATCATCTGATAATCTAAATCTCCCAGGGCTTTCCATTCTAACTCCCTCTGAGGGGCATTCAAAGGCTGAATATTCAGGGCTATTGGTGCTTCCATGGCTAGTAAGGCTTCTGAATTGTATGTAAACTGCTTTGAGCGAGCAGAACAACGCGGAGGAGTTTCTTTACAATGTAAATGTGAATTGTATGGAACTGAGGGCGAATTGAGCAAACAGCAATTGAAATACCGTTTATAGGACTGATTAAAACAGTAGTAGGACTGACAAGAGTGTTTCTATGGTGAATTTAGTGCTTTACACCCTTTTAAACAGATTGCTTGTAGAAATATGGATAAAACCAGGTGCAGGGAACAATTTTGTGAAATACCTCGTGAATTGCTGATAACAGTTGCAAAATGCAGGTACGACGGAGGCGCCCACGGTTTCAGAGTTGAGTTGTGCAGGTTGGCGCTGATTTGGTCCTGAAATGCATGTGGGAATAACAATAGTTACTTTGCCAAAAAGTGGGAAAAAACACGAATTTTTGGCTAAAATATGGATTTTTGGCATATTGGCGCGTTTTTGGGATGACGTCAGCATGACGTCATCAGGTGGGGTCAAGGTCGGATGACGTCAGCATGACGTCACCTGGTGATGTGGCAAGCTTCGATTAGTCCACGGGGATAATGAGGTGGCAGACATATCAGCGCAGGGGCGGACAAGAGTGCTGACGCGATGGCGGGGTGGCACTGACGTGGGTCTAACGTGGTGATGACGTGGGCGTAATAGGACAGGCAGTAAACCAGAAGCGGTAATGGTTTTTCTCGGACCGCCTTAGATACGGTCGCGGTTTTGTCAGAGGGCGACCCGAGAGATTGTGAGGGCGATGCGTGGCAGAGGCCTGACGTCACCCTCTGACAGTTTCTCGGGTGCTAATTCTCGGACGTCGGACCCAACCCGATATGCATATTGGCCGTCCGATCAAAGGCGCTCGATCGGACGGTTGACGGATCAATGAGGTGATCGGACAATACAGAAGCGGGGAAGTAATAAAATATTGTTTCTTTTGAGAGGCGTGCCCAGCGGGACTTTTTGGTTTTGGCGGAATTTATATGGTTTTCTTTGTATTTTCAAATGGAAATAATATCGCACCCATACTTTGGATAAGTTGGAAAAAGTGGGTTTTGTGTGCTTTTTGCAAATGAAGCGGGTTATGGGTAAAAGGGGTTTTTTCATAAAGTTTTCTTAGCAAATGAAGGTTTTAATGGGGAAAATGGCTTTAAGAGGGAAAAAAGGGGTAAGGCTTAGGGTTCTCAAACTAGCCAGCTGTCAATTTGATCCCTGACAGAGAACATATGGCTATAATGCCAAGGGGAGGGATATTTATACAATGCTTGGGGGTTTATACACCATAGTGTTATAATAGTAGCGAAAGGGTGACATAGGGGAATTAAATAATAAAAGTTAGGGATTAATGTGGATGAAAGGGTGGATGAGGGGTGATACTACTAAGTTTATTTGAAAATCACTTAGCTTAGGGAGTAGATCAAAATGAAAAGATTTTTAGACAAGAAATGTGGCTTTTAAAAGACTAAGAACCACCATAAAACCACCAATTCTTCCATGAATCTCAACTGATGAGGGGATGTTAGTAATGAATGGAAAAGGGAAAAATTGGGAAGTTAGACATGCTTCTTTGCTTTGCTGCAACCTGATAGAGAAGAAGACTTTCTCAATCCATTGATTTTGCTTTGTGAAATAGGTTAGCACACCTTCAATTGTAAGGAATGACATTTCTGCAACCCCTATCTGTCTACCCATCTACTTGCCTAGCATTTTTTGTTTCTTCTTGGAGGGTGCACTTAGCCTTGCAGACCCTTATTTGCCTTTTCTTTTCTTTGGCTTTTTCCTTTTGATTTTCTATCTAATGCTACCCTTATTGCTTCCAAGGTCCCAGATTAAGCAGTTGGGAACCTTAATTCTCTACCTGAGCTACTTGTCTGCCAAGATTAAACATTTTGGACAGACTTCTTTCTCTATTCTACAACTGAAAATTTAAAACATGGCATGATCCAGCTTAAGCTGTTGGACCATCCATCAAAATTGAGTACCCATCAAGCTATATACACACCTCGTCTTCTCTTGGAAATATGGGATCTTTGCATCATCAAAGCAGAGCATATTTGGAACTTTCTTTGCCAATCATGAAATATGAAACCTATTGGTATAGGTAGCTAACAGTGGCTCCACATGGGGATGGTTTTTCATTTGAAAGACCAAGAACAGCAGGTCAGAATGCCTTGGCCTTTGACTGCTTTCACCAAAACTTGAAGTATGCTGCTTTGAAATGCCAAAATTGTGCTCTTCTTTCTTGGTAGATCTCTGAACCTATTTGCCTTTTGCTGATAGTGAATAAAACTTGAGAAATTGCATTTTTACATCCTACAGAGAGTAATATATACACTTGAATATGTACAATGGAAACTCAGAATGTACTTATGGGCAGTAGTCAAAATAGTGCTTCAGCATCCTGCCATTCACAGGACCTTCATCCAAATCAGTTTCATTAAGACTTTTAAGGAAATAAGTATTGTTTCCTTGCACTGCTTGGACAATAAATGGTCCTCTCCAAAGGGAATCAAATTTTCCATGTTTTCCCTTATCCTCTCTCCTTGAGTCCCATCTGAGGACTTTGTCTCCAACATTAAAGTCTTCTGCCTTAGTTCTTCTGTCAAACGCTTTCTTTAGCTTTTCTTGTAAAACTTGAACTCTGCTGTACACTTGATCTCTAGTTTGCTGTAAACATATTATTTGATTGATCCTTCTTTGCATATCATTTGGTTCTGCTTGGCTTTCTTGAAGAAGTTTCATAAAAGGAATTCCTAGTGATGAAGGGAATTTGGCTTCTAATCCATAAACCAACTCATATGGGCTGACCCCAATTGATCTCTTGGTTGTTAGTCTATCTGCCCATAAGGCATTGACCAACTTCTTATGCCAATTCTTCTTATTTTCTTCCAGCACCTTCTTTATGATGTTAACAAGGCTTTTATTTGATGATTCAGCGAGGCCATTTCCTTGGGGATAATATGCAGTAGAATGGCCCAAGGTTATGTGAAATTTGTGGCAGAAATTCACCATCTTCTTTGATCTGAAGGCAGCAGCATTGTCTGTTATTATCTTATCAGGACAACCAAATCTGGACAGGATATTGGTCTCAAGGAACTGAATGATAGTGGAATCATTAGCTTGTCTGCATGGAACAGCTTCAATCCATTTGGTAAAGTAGTCTGTAGCTGTTAGAATCCATCTATGTTGTCCTGAGGATGAGGGATGAATTTCCCCAATGAAATCCAAGCCCCATTGTTGAAAAGGTCTCTCTGTTGCAATAGGCCTCAAAGGAAGTGGCAGTAACTGTCTCTTTCCCTCAAACACTTGACATTTATGACATGCAGTGGTGAATTTCTTGACATCAGAGAACATGGTGGGCCAGTAGTAACCAGCCCTCAGTATTTTATCCACAGTGGACTTCCAATACAAGTGTCCACCACAGTCACCTGCATGAAATTATTTGATGATATTGTCAGTTTCATTTTCAATCAAGCAGTTCAGTAGTATACCCTCATGGTTTTTCCAAAGCAAATTGCCATCCATAACACAAAATTTTGAAGCTTTCATTTTTAGGAATCTACACTTAGTTCTGGACAATCCTGGTGGAGCACACAGGTTTTGTAACACGTAAGAGATATCAGAATACCAAGGGGATTGTTCAAAGGCTACATTGATCTTTGGAGCCGCCAGCTCCGGTTCATTGTCCAGCTGGTTTATGTCTAAGGCTTGGAAGTTTGCTTCCGTCATTAGTTTGGCCAAACCTTGCCCTTTTATTAGTTTTGTTGGTTTTATCTCAATATCAAATTCCAAAATGTTGGCAATCCACTTTCCTCTTCTGCCCTCTAAATTTTCTTGAGTGAGTATGTCTTTAACAATGGGACTTGGCACATAAGTAATAACATGGGAATAAAGGATGTAAATCCTAAAGTCTTTAATGGCCTTGACCAAAGCATAAGCCTACTTCTCCATGATTTGATATTTCAGAGGTGCGTCTCTAAGGGCTCTGCTAAAGAAAGCAATGGGTTTCTCATTTCCTTGGTCATCTTTCTGCAACAAAACTGCAGCAATAGTATGCTGGGAGGCAAAAGAAAAAATGATGAATTCCCTGTCAAATTGAGGATTTGTTAGGACTGGGGTTTGGGTAAGGGCCAATTTTATGCCTTCAAAGGCTTCATTTGCTTCTACTATCCATTTCACTTTTGAATCCTTTTTTAGCATGTTGTTCAGTAATCTGATCAACTCGGCCAGATTTGGGATAAATCTCCTCAGGAAGTTGATTTTACCCAAAAAGGCTTGTAATTCCTTTACATTTCTTGGGTGGGGCATTTGTAAGATAGCTTGTATCCTATCTGGGTCTATTCTTATGCCATCCTTTGAAATGATATGTCCTAACAGCTTACCTTCTTCCAAACCAAATAGAGATTTCTTGGGATTTAAGGAAATGCCATATTTCCTACATGTTAAGAAGATCTGCCTCAAGTGTTTCAAGTGTTCTTGGTCAGATTTAGAGAAAGGTGTGAGGTCATCCAAATAAATGACAAGAAAGTCATGAATTTCTTTGGCAAAAGAAATGTCCATTGCTCTCTGAAATGTTGCCCCTGCATTTTTCAATCCAAAAGGCATTTTCACATATTTGAAAGTTCCCCATGGGGTTGTGAGTGCCGTTTTGTCTTGGTCATCAGGGTGCACTAGGATTTGATTAAAACCTGAGAATCCGTCCAGTAATGAAATCCTTGAGGCCCCTACCACTCTTTGGAGAATGTGATCCATCTTAGGTAAGGGATAGTTGTCTTTAAGAGACACTTGGTTTAGATTTCTAAGATCAACACATAGTCTTATTTCACCGGTTTTCTTTCTTGTGGGCACCAAATTTGAAATCCAATCAGAAAACCTTATTGGTGCTATGATGCCAGCTTTAAACATTTTTTGAAGTTCTTTTTCAATTGAAGGGAGGAGCATGGGATTAATCTTCTCAATTTCTGTTTGAATGGCTTCTGATTAGGCTTGAGAGGGATAGTATGCTGGATAATAGAGGTGTCATAGGATTTCAGATCCTCATAGCCCCATGCAAACACGTCCTGAAACTCTTGGAAAAGGTCAATGTATTTGGGTTTTTGATCAGGAGGCAGAGATGCAGATAGCTTTATTATCTTGGGCTTATCAACAGTGCCAATGTTGCATTCTTCAATGGCTGCATTTAAGGGCTGCATTTTTGGTTTTCTAGGGATGTCATTCGAATCAAAGATGTCCTCTAATGGAGTTAGGCCTGTTGGAAGAAAATTGTCTTTCAGCTCTATGATCTCAACCTCTGTAATAGGCAGTTCTTCATAAGTGCTTTGTTGAATTTGTTGTATGTTTTCTTTGTTGAAAATGGTTGGATGTAGCATTTGTTTTACTATTCTGGGTGATATTGGGTGGTTATTCTGTTCAAACTGTATTTGTGATTGACTTGCTCTTTCAGTGTCAATATTTAATCCTGCAAATTCTTGTTGTAAGGTCAAGAAATTATTTATTTGTGTATCATCTTCAAATACCTGCCAGTCTTTGACATTGTTTGGGACAGAAGGTCTATGCTTTACCTCAGCTGTAAAGCAATGATGGGGCTCAAAAGGAAGCTTGCAGGTACTTGCAAATGTGGCTAAACTATGGGCATGAAGATTATGGGTCCTAGAAATTTTGGTGATTTGAAATTCAGAGAAGAAGCTTAGTATTTCAGCAACAGCAGACCTATAAGACCTCAGTCTTTTGTCATTGGTGACAAAATTTCCCTTTACTTGTTGGATAACTAGGTCTGAGTCTCCTAGAATTGACACTTTTATGGCTTGTAGGGACTTTACTAGCTTGAGGCCTAGTAAAAGAGCTTCATATTCTGCCATATTATTAGTACACTTGAAATTCAGTCTATAGGCTCGGCCTTCTGCATGACTGTGTTGTTTATTATGTATCCAAACTCCAGCTCCTGCCCCTAATTTGTTGACTGACCCATCAAATTCAAGGAACCATAGGATCTCTTGTTCCGGGGAGAACTTAATGACCTCCTTGTGTGCTGGAATTGTAAGTTGAAGCTCTGGTTTACCATCTGGTTTGTTTTCTAGGGCAGTCTCCTCACCTGATGGAACCTGTTCGCTTTCTTGAGCAGCGGCTGTGTTTAATGTTTGCTTAATCATTGTTTCTTGGGTAGCAGTTTGCTCATTAGTGTCTTCCTCTTGTGTGAGAGTCTTGGGTTCAACCTCATTATCTGAAAGAGTTGTATTATCATTGAAGAGAATGTATGAGTCTATGTCTGAATGGACAGCATATATGGGAAAGTTTTGGGGATTTTCTTCATTGCTGACCATGTATTTCATTAGTGTTTCTCTGTATAGTCTCTTTGGTTGCCCAAAAACAGAGATGGTGGCATATGACATATCTAACTGCAGGGAACCTTGAAGTTTAGCCCCCCATGACCTTGATAACAGCATCCCATACTTGGGTGGGATATCAGCAACTACAACATCCATTAGAATCGTTTTATTTGGGTACTGAACAAGGGACACACACAGATCTTTTATTAGACCTAAGCACTTAACTTGGCTGGAGTCAAAGGAGAATAGGTCCTTATATGGCCTTGTAATATCTAGATTAAGTCTTTCCATGACTGCTTTTGGCATGAGGTTGTGAGAGGCACCTGAGTCAAACATTGCATTGTGTAATATCTTATCATGAACATGTAAACTTACATAAAAAGCTAAGACCCCTGTGACTACTACTTTTCCATCAACTTCTGGACCGAACAACAATTATGGGGTATCATCCAGCACATTGACATCATCCTTGTTGTTAGTAAGTTGAAGGGACTTCTTGATTTGTTGTTTATAAATGTCATGCTTGGCTAGTTCTGAAAGAGGAATAGTTACCTTCAATTTGCTAATTTCAGTTCCTAGGTCAAAGGGTTTTTCAGATTGGGTCTTTTGGCTGTGGATGACAGTTCTTTCCTTGTTCACTAACTCTTCTTCTTGATTCTTATCTTGATCTTGAGGCTTGTCCTTCTTGCTCATCTCTTGAGGAGTGACACTTGGGTTAAGGTGCAAGGATGATATAGCCACGGGCTGCTGTATTGAAGAAAATGGTTCAGTGACTTCTTCGATGGTTACTTCCTTTGCAAGTGATTTCGTTGTGTCATTTGGCTCTGTGACTATGGCTCTTTTGGGCTGCTGGCTGTCCTTTATCTTTTCAGGCTGTGTTACATTTACAGTTCTACTCCTTAACTTGTATTGTTTATGGACTTCATAAACAGCAGTGTCATAGCCTTGTTTAAAGTCAAATGACTCACCTGATTTGGTTTGGAACAGCTTGATTTCATCATTCTCATGATCTTCTTGTGTTAAAAAGACTTGACTTTCACCATCCAAACCCATTAAATTAATGTGGGGATCTTCATCGGGTTCACTTGATGTGGAAGTTTCAGCATAATTCTCTTGGAGAGGGGGTCTTATGTCTGGGTCAGAACTGGCCTTTCCAATGTTTGGATTTTGAGTTCTCCTAAAATTTGGATTCCTAGGAGGGTTGTTTTGTGGTGCTTCCCATGATGCCTTTCTCTCAACAGATTCCACTCTATCACCTAATCTCTTCATACCGGTGAGTATTGCATCCAGTTTTTGATCAAAGGCCGAGGGTTCTTCTTTGTAGGTGGTTCTCTTTTCCAACCTTGCTCTGTTTCTTTTGGCAATCAGGTTAGCTTCCACTGTGACAGCAACCTTTTGGGCCTCTGCAAGGGTTTGAGGGTCTCTTTCCTTCAACTGATAGGCCATATCAGGGTCAAAACCATCAGGAAATTTGTACAAGGCCAAATTAGGGGGAGGTCTTAAATTTTGCGGGATTGCGTTATATACATTGTTAAATCTTGCACAATACTCCAAAACAGTCTCTTGGGGACCTCTTTTGATAGTGTCATATTCCCCAAGTATGTGCAGAGGATCTTTCTTTTTCTCCCATCTGTTAGTAAAGGCTTGATACAGCTCATCAGGAGTTGTGATGGAATTTGCATTCAGGGATCTAAACCAAGTTCTTACATCCCCAGTTAGATTTTGAACAAACATCCTCATTCTCACACTGTCATCATCTATTTCATAAGTTTCAAAATGGTCTTGCATCCTTTCGGCATGCTGAATGGCTGTCAAAGGGCCAGTGGAGTCAAAATATGATATTTTGGTTTGGTAGTCTTGGGGTAGGGCTGCATCATTAGCTGGTATCTGCAAGGGTGCATATCTATTAGCCATATTCACAAGGTTTGGGGGATTTACAGGAGCAACTGGGATAAAAGGAACGATGTGTGCCACGAGGGTAACAGGTGTAGCAGCACCTAGGGTATTGTTCAAGGGGATATGTGCAATGGGTGAAGATGTGCAAGGAGGGCTTTGAGATGTAGATGGTGAACTGGGGGAGACAGGGGTAGACCTAAATAGAACCTTGATTGGGGTTGGAACTGGTTCAGGGTGGGCTGTCTCAGGAGTCAAATCAGTAGGATTTTCCTGCCTTTGCTGCTTCCTAATGACTTTAGGGATTATATTAGGATTTTCAAAAACAGTTGGTGGATTTGGGTCAGGATTTGACCTAGTGTGTCTAATTTCCCTTTTAGGAGCCAGCTTCTGAATTTGTTTTTGGTATTTTCTAGGATATTTTTAGGATTGTTTAAGGGACTGTTTAAGCCTTTTTAGAACCACTATCTATGGACAGACAACGGTTTGAAAAATATGCTTGTCCCCAGTGGAGTCGCCAATTATGTTAACACCCAGGTTGTTCCCTATGACTCCCAAGGGAATACGGCCGGGGTAACCACTAACCAATCTTTGGATTACAGCTTCTATCCAAACTGTAATCAGAGAGGGCTCTCTCTTTATAATTTGTCTCTGTTCTGATAGTATTTTAGGCTAGCTATGATGTTCAGGGTTTGTTTTATGTTTTGGTTGAGGGATGTCTTCTGTACCTAATGTGCAAGTCTTTAAAGAGTATTAATCCATTAGGAAATGGAGTCTGCAGCTAAATGTTGTTCTGGAGTATTGTGTAGGTTTGCTGATATTGCAGGGCCATTTAAATATCTCAAGGAACAGTTCTGAAATTGTGATTATGAGGTGTGTTCAACCAGTGAAAAGCAATTAAGAATTCTCCACTAAGCCGAGATGTAAGAAAGGGATATGTTGTATAGGAGTAAACTTGAATTCCTGAAACAACGATCACTGAGAAAAGCTATAGTTTGAAAGTGCAGCATTTAAGAATTACACCTTATGTCTTTAACTGAAGAAAACATTCATAACAGCATAGATTGAGTTCAGGGTATCCTGTGAATAAATCCTGAAACTATTCTTTTTCTCTGCTATTAAACTATAGAAAATGGAAGCATGAATGAGCCATGAAAAGGTAACAAAAACACATAACGAAAGTGTATAGAGGACTTATTGTGCCATGAGAATACGCAGGAATCCTGTAACATTCAGCAACACTCCACAAAACTCAGGAAACACAGTGCTTTGGAAATTCCATCAACCTTTGTATTAACGGTCTGGAAACTTACAGCATAAGAAACTCTTGAAGAGAAATCAACAACAACCCCTGCAAACTTATGCGAGGGGCAATATATACAAACGATCATACAAAATATCTAAGGCGTTGAGTCATCTGAGAAATAAATGTTTCACCAACTCGTACAAAACAGTAGATAAGAAATTACTACCACTTTTAATACAACATAAATGCTCTTTGTGTTTTTCAGGAGATATTTTGACCTTTGGAGGCCACTGAGTCGGTCTGGATGTTCTGCTTTAATGCTGGAATATGCGTCTTTATGGTTGTCGTGTTGTAACTTTCGGCCCTGCTACCTGTTAGCTGTCAATTGTGCTTTGTTGGCCAAATAGTTCTGCTGAGTTGGTTCAGCCCTTCCCTTTTCATGCATGCTGACCTTTCCAAGTTTTCCTGTGCATGATCACTTGTAAATTTGAATAATCAAATAACAAAACTTAATTTACAGGCTCTGGATTATAACATCAGCTGTATCATTTTGGTCCAGTATTCCTGTGTGGGCAATTGGTGTCTCAGAATTGCATCTAGTGTCTCATCTGCCTCTGTGTATTTATAGAAATTGGGAGGCACTTCAAACAGATGTTTGATTTCATTCATTATAAAGAATAAATTATCTACCTTGTTGTAGAGAGTTTGTCCAGTAACTGGCCCTGTTTCCTCTGAGGTGCTGGCCTTCTCTGTGATCTGATTTGTGGCAAAGGTGTTCACCCTCTTGGCATAGCTTTCATGGGAAAGAAGTCTTCCTGCGTTATTCAGCAAGCTTGGGAGACCTCTGTTTTGTAATGCCACAAACTTTTCCATGAATCTATTTACCTCGGTCTGCATATCCTGGGTCCTTCTCTCTAGTGTCTACACCAGGTTCCTCAGTGTTAGGACCCTCTTTATTAGCTGTATGGTCTCAGTTCTGTTGGAGATTCCCATAGTTTCTAACTGAGCACTTGTTCTATTATTAAGCACATTGACCATCCTGTTGGCAACTTCAGGCATATTGCCTAGAGAGGCCCTTGATCTCTGGATTTCTCTGTGTGCTTTTCCTATGAGCTCTATTTGCTCATGAATTGTCTCAATGTAGTGCCATTGGTCAGTGATGGATTGGCCAATGTTGGCCCATAGCACAGTCTTGAGCTCAGTTGTCACTTTATCCAATGTGAGATCCTTTTCTAGCTCCTTAATCCTGTCTTTAAGGGCTTTTATTTCCCTGCCCTTTTCTGCCACGGTCTGCTTGGATTTGTCATATCTTTCATTTACCTTGGCTAATTTCTCCCTGGCCTCATTTAGTTCTGTCATCTGTGCATCCAAGGCCTGAATCTCATTTCTCAGCTTTTGCATGTCCAGGCTTTGGGCCTGCTCTGTTGTTGATGCTGGTGCTGAGGTAGAAGGTGCTGCTTGTTTTGTTTGCTGCATGGGAGGGGCAGTAGTTTGAGGAGGCTCCTCAAGATTAATTATTTTTGGAGGAGGCTGGGAGGTCTGACCATCTTCTTTTTGTTTCAAAGCTGCCTATAGTGCTGCCTGTGATTCTCCCAGCTTTTCTTGAGTCTGGATTAGCTGCTTATATAGAGACACCAGCAAAGCTGTGGCATCTTCATCATGCCTCTGCTGGGCAACTTCATCTGTTTGAGGGTGAATTGTTGCTGGGATTTTGATCTTTCTCCTCAAAGCTGCCATGTCTGCATACCTCAACTTCAATATTTCTTGTATGCCCTTGATATCCTTGGGATCATGCCCAATCTCTATGATTATATCTTCTAAGGACCTAATTCTGTTGTCCTTTGCTTGAGAGGATGCTCTCTCCAACTCAAGTTGGGCAGCTGTATTATTTAGGCTATTTACTAGCCTGTAGTTATCCAGTGTCTTGTCTGCCAAGGATGCATACACCATCTCACCCGTTTGCTTATGCAATTCGATTTTTTCCATTGGGTGGATGTCCTTGGCAAGGACCTCAAGATTGGCCCTCAAGTAATCTGAATGAGACTGTGGTTGCAACGTAGTTGGCATGAAGTGACTCATGATCATCTTGCCCTCATTTACATCATATGCAGACATGAGTCTTTGCTGGTTAGTAGGAGCCATCTTCAACAAATGATTGTACAGTTGTATCTTTATTGGCTCACTTCTCCTCTTTATGTCAATGAACTGTTGTTTAATGCCCAATTCACCTTCTCTCTGCTGGCTTGAGGAGCTGACTTCTCCTCCCACTGTTCTGTCCTGTTCCTGTTGAAAGGAACTTACGGATGCTTCCCTGCTAGGTGGGCCCATGCCCAAAGTCTACCCCATTGGCATTTCCTCCTCAGAGAGAGGATTCATTCTCTGTCTTTTCTCTCCCTGATTTATGGATGATGTAAGGGGAGTCTCTCTGTCCCTTTTCCTGCTTATATCCTCCTTTTGTGGAGTTTGGAGGATTGATGCTTCAGCTGTTGTTTCTTGCCTGGGAGGCACCATGTCTTGAGCCTGCTGCTCAGTGAGAATTGGGGCCTCAGCTGCCTTTTCTTGCTTTAAGGGCTCCTCTTTCTCTTGCTGCCCCTCTTCTTGCTGTTGTCCCTGTTGTTGTTGATGTGCTTCCTGCTGTAGCATTTCTTCTTGCTGTTCGACCTCCTTTTCTGTTTGCTCTTCAGTCATGGGAGGTGGTTGCTCCTGTTCCACCTGTTTTTCTTTGCCTTTGCTGGTTGTCTGTTGAGTGTCCATGGCAGCTTGCTGATGTGTCGTTGAAGATAAGGCAGCTGTTCCAAGTTTCCTTTGATATGAGAAGGAAACCTGTCCACAAGTTTCCAAGTCAGCCTCTTTTCGAACATTCCTAGCCTCTCTTTCTAGCATCTGTTCTCTAGTAATTGGCTCTTCTAGAGTACCTTCTTTCCAGCTCAAAGCATTGGCATACTGCTCAACATGAGGCAGCCTTACATGTGCATAGTTACCCAATTTGTATTTTATCCTCCTGAGGGAAATAAAATGATTACGGTCATAAGGTGTCCATTCGAAACTGGTTTCTAATTTGAGGCCCTCTAGGATCATATCTGCCTCCTTCCATCCCTCCTCTCTTTTGTTGTATAGAAAAGGACCTAGCTGGTTCCTTACTTTCAGCTGCACCTTCTTGTTTTTACTTTGGAAATGGATGTAGTCAGCATTTCCAAACTGCCTGAAGTATTCTAGGGCAAAAAGTCTCATAGCGACATACCTTGGCAGCCTATAAGGGTCCAGTTCACAGCCATATATTCTGATCACTGTGTGGTGTTGGTAAAAATACCAATCACCAATGCTGTAGGCCTTGGAGAGATGGAGAATTCTTTGCATGTCATCAGTCAACCTTGGAGGAGGCACACCATACAACAATGTCATAGCTGGGTGAATGAACATGTCTATGAATTCACAGTATGTGTATGGTGATTCAGAAGCATGGTGAAAAACTGAAGACCAAAACACAACTGACCTTGGATTCCCCTGTAGATTAAGTTTCCTGAGGGGAACGGAGAAGCTGTCTGGTTGATAGAATAAGAACAGATGGTAAATGTAGGAGGTGTATCTGAACACCCTTTCCCTTTGTAGATTCATTAGTTGTTCATGAATCTTTTCTGCAATATATGTGGCATAGTCATAGTGTACAGCTGGAGGCTTCCCAGGAGAGAATATGGACAGCATTGCCATGATGGTGTTATCAACGTCTTCAACTCCCCTGTACCCCAGGACATAGCTGATCAAATCCACCAGCATTCTGCCCAAGTCATTCAAATAAGGATATCCAATAGGAGGAGTTCTTATAGTTTCAGAACTTGGCTGTATGAATAACTGATTGATTTTGGTGATCTGGTCACTTGACAAGTTACTCCCCTTCTTGACCAAGTCTATCATGGAGAGAGGGGCCAATGGTCTTGCAGTGTGAAAATGTAGCATCTCATTTATGGCTTCTGGGGTGATATGGAACAACACTGAGCCTGTAGGACTGAGAACAGCTCTTTGGCATGGATCATAGCACTCCTGGCACCTATGGAGCAAGTCTGGAAAGGCATTGACTTGAGGGAAGTTATAAATGGGCAAATTTGAGTCCCAAATCCCTAATATATCAGCTCCACTAAGGTGTTGGGCTTTCAACTCGTTTAGCATGTGAATATTGAATTTAGATTTCATTGGGAAGGAGTCCATCATCTGATAATCTAAATCTCCCAGGGCTTTCCATTCTAACTCCCTCTGAGGGGCATTCAAAGGCTGAATATTCAGGGCTATTGGTGCTTCCATGGCTAGTAAGGCTTCTGAATTGTATGTAAACTACTTTGAGCGAGCAGAACAACGCGGAGGAGTTTCTTTACAATGTAAATGTGAATTGTATGGAACTGAGGGCGAATTGAGCAAACAACAATTGAAATACCGTTTATAGGACTGATTAAAACAGTAGTAGGACTGACAAGAGTGCTTCTATGGTGAATTTAGTGCTTTACACTCTTTTAAACGGATTGCTTGTAGAAATATGGATAACACTAGGTGCAGGGAACAATTTTGTGAAATACCTCGTGAATTGCTGATAACAGTTGCAAAATGCAGGTACGACGGAGGCGCCCACGGTTTCAGAGTTGAGTTGTGCAGGTTGGCGCTGATTTGGTCGTGAAATGCATGCAGGAATAACAATAGTTACTTTGGCAAAAAGTGGGAAAAAACACGAATTTATGGGTAAAATATGGATTTTTGGCATATTGGCGCGTTTTTGGGATGACGTCAACATGACGTCATCAGGTGGGGTCAAGGTCGGATGACGTCAGCATGACGTCACTTGGTGATGTGGCAAGCTGCGATTAGTCCACGGGGATAATGAGGTGGTAGACATATCAGCGCAGGGGCGGACAAGAGTGCTGACACGACGGCGGGGTGGCACTGACGTGGGTCTGACGTGGTGATGACGTGGGCGTAATAGGACAGGCAGTAAACCAGAAGCGGTAATGGTTTTCTCGGACCGCCTTAGATACGGTCGCGGTTTTGTCAGAGGGCGACCCGAGAGATTGTGAGGGCGACGCGTGGCAGAGGCCTGACGTCACCCTCTGACAGTTTCGCGGGTGCTAATTCTCGGACGTTGGGCCCAACCCGATATGCATATTGGCCGTCTGATCAAAGGCGCCCGATCGGACGGTTGACGGATCAATGAGGTGATCGGACAATACGGAAGCAGGGAAGTAATAAAATATTGTTTCTTTTGAGAGGCGTGCCCAGCGGGACTTTTTGGTTTCGACGGAATTTATATGGTTTTCTTTGTATTTTCAAATGGAAATAATATCGCGCCCATACTTTGGATAAGTTGGAAAAAGTGGGTTTTGTGTGCTTTTTGCAAATGAAGCGGGTTATGGGTAAAAGGGGTTTTTTCATAAGGTTTTCTTAGCAAATGAAGGTTTTAATGGGGCAAATGGCTTTAAGAGGGAAAAAAGGGGTAAGGCTTAGGGTTCTCAAACTAGCCAGCTGTCAATTTGATCCCTGACAGAGAACATATGGCTATAATGCCAAGGGGAGGGATATTTATACAATGCTTGGGGGTTTATACACCATAGTGTTATAATAGTAGGGAAAGGGTGACATAGGGGAATTACATAATAAAAGTTAGAGATTAATGTGGATGAAAGGGTGGATGAGGGGTGATACTACTAAGTTTATTTGAAAATCACTTAGCTTAGGGAGTAGATCAAAATGAAAAGATTTTTAGACAAGAAATGTGGCTTTTAAAAGACTAAGAACCACCATAAAACCACCAATTCTTCCATGAATCTCAACTGATGAGGGGATGTTAGTAATGAATGGAAAAGGGAGAAATTGGGAAGTTAGACATGCTTCTTTGCTTTGCTGCAACCTGATAGAGAAGAAGACTTTCTCAATCCATTGATTTTGCTTTGTGAAATAGGTTAGCACACCTTCAATTGTAAGGAATGACATTTCTGCGACCCCTATCTGCCTACCCATCTACTTGCCTAGCATTTTTTGTTTGTTCTTGGAGGGTGCACTTAGCCTTGCAGACCCTTATTTGCCTTTTCTTTTCTTTGGCTTTTTCCTTTTGATTTTCTATCTAATGCTACCCTTATTGCTTCCAAGGTCCCAGATTAAGCAGTTGGGAACCTTAATTCTCTACCTGAGCTACTTGTCTGCCAAGATTAAACATTTTGGACAGACTTCTTTCTCTATTCTACAACTGAAAATTTAAAACATGGCATGATCCAGCTTAAGCTGTTGGACCATCCATCAAAATTGAGTACCCATCAAGCTATATACACACCTCGTCTTCTCTTGGAAATATGGGATCTTTGCATCATCAAAGCAGAGCATATTTGGAACTTTCTTTGCCAATCATGAAATATGAAACCTATTGGTATAGGTAGCTAACAGAAGCTAAGATGGATGGCATGGAAGCTAAGGTGAATGGCATGGACGCTAAAATTGATGGCATGGATGATAAGATGGAAGAATTGAAGATAAATACGAATAAGTTGCTACAAGAAATGGTCACTAAGGGTGAAAGGGTAATAAAGGAAACTCATGATGAGAACAAAAGAAATGTTAATCATGATTCCATAGATTCTAATGTTGGATCAAAGACTCACCATGTTCCAGAAATCGATATGAGGAAGTTTGATGGCAAGGATCCCACCACATGGATATTACAGATGGAGCAATTCTTCGATCTCAATAATGTGCAAAACACACAAAAGGTACGTATGGAAACTTTATATTTGGAACCAAATCAGTTTGTATGGTATCAATGGCTTTGCTCTCGTAAACAATTTATCACTTGGGCAATTTTTACGGAAGAATTGATAGCACATTATGAGGATACAAAAAGCAACACTTTTTTTATCCAATTGATAAGTCTCAATCAAAAGGGTTCAATAATGGAGCACATTTAGGAGTTCCAAAAATTGAACATAAGGGTAAAAGATATTCCAGAGGAGCATAGGATTGATGTGTTCATAGGGTCTTTAAAGGATAATATTCAACATGATGTTCGCCTTTGGGAACCTGATTCATTAGAGAAGGCATTCAGGTTAGCAAGAAAAATGGAAAGCAAAATTATGGCAACCAAGAAGCATACCACTCACAACTATAAAGACGGAAGTGTTGTTGCCCCTAGTCTTCCACAACCTATAAGGTTGACACCACAACAATTGGAAGAAGAAAGAGCAAAAGGGATTTGTTACAGTTGTGATAGAAAGTACACTAAAGGTCATAAGTGTGCTGAGAAGAAATTATTCTACATAGATAGTGAAGAGGAAGAAGGAAAGGAGCAAGAAAGGTCAAAAGAAAAGGATATACTCCAGGAACAAAGCCTAGATGAAGAAAAAATAAATCCGACCATATCTTGTAATGCATTGGCAGGAATTACCACTCCTCAAACCATCAAAATACAAGGACAAATCAAGAAGAAAAAGGTAATAGTGTTGATTGAATCAGGAAGCACCCACAATTTTATTCATTGTAAGGTAGCAAAAGAATTGAATTGCTTCCTATATCCAGCACCAAAGTGTCAAGTGATAATTGCAAATGGAGGAATAATAAATTGCTCTGGAAAGTGCCATAATATCAAGCTATCCATGGGAGAATATGTATTGACTAGCCCAATGCTTTCCATTCCAATGGGAGGTGTTGATGTTGTACTAGGAGTCCAACGGCTACAATCCTTGGGTACAATAGCTTTTAATTTTCAAGAAATTTTCATCAAATTTTCTACAGAAGGAAAGGAAGTTGAATTAAGGGGTATTGCAGGGAAACCAGGAAAGATAATCAACTCCAATGGTATGACAAAGCTTCTAAAAAAGGAGAAAAGAGGTGTAATTGCACAATTATGTTCACTAGATGTTTCCACATCGGAATCATCTATTTCTCCAGATCTCCAAAAAGTCCTGGACAATCATTCCAAGGTATTTGAGACTCCCAAAGGTCTCCCACCTATGCGTGATCATGATCATGCTATTCATCTGATTCCAGGAAGTGTTCCTCCAAACATCAAGCCGTACAGATATCCCTATGTCCAAAAGAGTGAAATTGAATGTATGGTTGCAGAAATGCTAGAGGCTGGTATAATTCAACCGAGTCAAAGTTCTTTCTCTGCTCCAGTAGTATTGGTGCACAAGAAGGATGGATCATGGTGCATGTGTCCAGATTATAGGGAGCTCAACAAGCTCACTATTAAAGATAAGTTCCCCATTCCTATCATTGATGAATTACTGGATGAATTGCATGGATCAATTTACTTCACCAAGTTGGATCTTCGTTCAGGATATCATCAAATCATAATGAAGACTGAAGACATTCCAAAAATAGCATTTAGAACTCATGAGGGTCATTATGAATTTTTGTTCATGCCTTTTGGCCTTACCAATGCACCTTCAACATTTCAAGGTTTGATGAATTCAATTTTCAAACCATTCCTTAGAAAATTTGTGTTAGTATTTTTTGATGATATACTAATCTACAGCAAGTCTTGGAAGGATCATGTTAAACATGTTGACAGGGTGCTACAACTATTGGAGGAGAAACAATTATATGCAAAAAGATCCAAATGTTTCTTTGGAGTCCGTGAGGTGGAATAACTGGGTCATATTGTATCTCATGAAGGAGTTAAGGTATACCCTAGAAAAATTAAAGCCATTAAGGAATGGAAAATCCCCACATCCATAAGGCATCTGCAAGGATTTCTTGGGTTGACAGGGTATTATCGCAAGTTTGTTAAGAATTATGGGAGAATAACAGCACCTCTAACAACATTATTGAAGAAAGATGCATTTTCATGGACTCTAGAAGCAACAAAGGCCTTTGAACATCTTAAAGAGGCAATGTGCCAAGCACCGGTCTTAGCTACACTGGACTTCACAAAAACCTTTATTGTGGAATGTGATGCTTCAGGAAATGGAATTGGTGCTGTTCTAATGCAAGATGAAAGACCCATTGCTTTTGAAAGTCATCCAATCAAGGGAAAGTTTTTAAGCAAAGCTATTTATGAGAAGGAAATGTTGGCAATACTCCATGCACTTAAGAAATGGCGACCCTACCTAATGGGAAGACACTTCAAGGTAAAAATGGATCATGATAGCCTTAAATACTTTTTAGAACAAAGATTATCCTCTGAAGAGCAACAAAAGTGGGTCACAAAGATGTTGGGTTATGACTTTGAAATCATCTACAAAAAGGGAAGCAAAATGTGGTGGCAGATGCACTCTCAAGAAAGGATGAGGATGTGGAAGCATTGTTGTGTGCCATTTCTATTATCCAACCAGATTGGATAAACGAAGCAAGGGAGGAATGGGAGAATGACGAAGAAGTGTGGGCACTTATTCGAAAGTTACAACAAGATTCCAGTACGTCTGATACATTTAGCTGGCAAAATGATTTGTTATGGTACAAAGATCGCTTATACCTCTATAAGAATTCCCAGCTAAAACAAAAGATTCTTATGGAATTTCACACTTCCCCTTTAGGAGGGCACTCAGGATTTTTAAAAACTTACCACAGAGTTAAGAAGGAATTTTTTTGGGATGGCCTTAAATCAGATATTCAAAAGTTTGTGGCAGAATGTTTTGTTTGCCAACAAAATAAAGTTGAAACAATTAAGACACCGGGTCTATTACAACCTTTATCCATTCCAAGCCAACGTTGGGAGGAGGTTTCAATGGATTTTATCATAGGTTTACCCAAGTCTGAGGGAAAGAGTGTCATCATGGTGGTAGTTGACAGACTTACCAAGTATGCACACTTTTGTGCATTATCACATCCATTTAAAGCCAATACAGTTTCTACTGCATTTATGGAAACAATTCAAAAGCTACATGGAAACCCAAATATTATTGTAAGTGACAGAGATCCCATTTTCACTGGAAATTTATGGACAGAATTATTTTCTTGTCTTGGTACTCAGTTAGCTCATAACTCATCTTATCATCCTCAATCTGATGGGCAAAATGAGATAGTAAACAAATGTTTGGAAGGATATCTTCGTTGCTTTGTATCTGATAAACAGACACAATGGGTAAATGGTTGCCTCTCGCTAAATGGTGGTATAACACTTTCTTCCATACAGCAACAAAAATGACCCCATTTATGGCACTTTATGGGTATCAACCACCATCCATCACATCATATTTAAGAGAAAATTCTAAGGTTCAGGCAGTGGAACATCACATCGAACATCAACAACAAGTCCTCCAACTCTTAAAGGATAACCTCGTGTTGGCGCAGAATAGAATGAAACAATAGGCAGATCAACATCGCAGTGAAAGAAGTTTTGATGTAGGGGATTGGGTATTCCTACGGCTACAACCATATAAGCGAATGTACCTCAAGCAAGCTAAGAAGGATAATAAATTATCACCAAAGTATTATGGTCGGTACAAGGTGTTGCAAAAGATTGGTACTATGGCATACAAATTGGAGCTTCCTGCAGCTTCTCGATTGCACCTAGTTTTCGATGTTTCATGTTTAAAGAAGGTTATAGGCGACAAGCTCCCAGTTCAAACAATATTGCCAGAACTTGAAGAGGAAGGAAAAATTATATTGGAACCGGAAGTAGTCACAGAAATAAGAACTCGACAGCTACGAAATCAATCAATTTCAGAGTATCTTATCAAGTGGAAGAACTTATCCGCTGAAGATTCCACATGGGAGGATGAGAATTTTATGCAGAAGTATCCGGAACTACTCAAGCGTTGAGGACAACACTTTTTTGAAGGAGAGGGGCATGTTGGGTCCCTATAATACTAGTGATTACCCCATTACTATTGTAGTTATACCCCTTATTAATATTGTTGTGCCCCTATTGCCCCCATATTGTTATTACTGTGCCCCATAGAATCCCTCTATTGTTATTTTTGTGGCTTTATATTATTATTGTTAGGTCGGCTGGATTATATTGTGACTCCTTAGACTCCTATATATAGAAAGGAGGTTTTGTCATTTGAATCATCCAAGAATTGTTCATTTATTTAATGTAAAGGAGGTTGCCCCCTTGAAGAGGCTAAATTATAAGGCGTTGATCTATCTTTTCTATCTTTTCTTGAGCTGGTTCCATAACATTCTTTGCCACAATCTCTACAGCAACATCTTGTGTCGACCTCATCATGTGTCCCTATGTGAACCTCTTCCATGATACTCCAACATGATGCCAACATATCTCTGCACACTTTCGGACCCCATGTCTGAACTAGTTGGGTAGCTAATCCAACCATCACGCTCAATCCATGAGAGTGAACGTCCTCATGCCATCATCAGTTGTTCCTCAAACATCTGCCACATCCTTGACTCATCAAGAATCTACCTCCATAATCCATGCTCAGGTCCATGGAAACTCCATCCATCTCATCTGCAACATGTCATGATGCTTGATGCCAAGCCATCCCTGCACCATCAGTCATACCTGCTCAAACATGTTTAAGGACTCACTACCATGAGAAGCTAACAATGAGCCCCATCTTCTTCATCCATCTAAGAATATGCAGAGGGAGTAGAGCCTAAAGGCTCTCCCTCACTAATCAACTCGATCCATCTATCAGGATCCTCAATCTCCATTCTTTGTAGATAAGCAACCCAGTCTTCCCTCTGGACATCTGGCCTCACATATACCTCCTCCTCCTCCTCCTCATCATCCTCCACCAACTCTAGCCTTCTTGTCAAATACAGGATGCTATCTGAAAGTGTCTTGATGACCAATGACTGCTCCACAAGCTTTGTCTCAACAATAGACAACTGCTTGTTCAGATTAGTGGTATCAGAGCGGTCTGCTCTTTCTCTATTTTTCTTTGATTTCACCAACAAGGTCAAGGTCTAAGGAGTTAGGGCTTGATTTGGTTGAACCATTGCAAGATCAACCTCACAAAACCCAACGACCTCCCATGGTGGAAGAAAAGAAATACAAAGGGATAGGAGATCATTTCAAAATGTTGCTCAAGGAAGCCCTTGAGTGACAAAAGGAATCAATGATGGATAAATTTTCCCAAATCCTTCGACGACTACCAACAGGTGATGCATCTTCATCCAACAACTGTTGTGTGTGGAGCATGATTGTTCAAAGGTCTTTGTTTCAGCCGGATGTATACCCTAGAAAGTCTTGTACACCCCTCCACGTGGGGGGGTGTGGGGGGGACTTGTCCCCCCCGCGGGGGTCCGAGGGCCAGCGGGCACCCAGCGGGGGCTCGGGGGCAGCGCCCCCGAAGCTAAAAACAAATGTAAAATTACCTTGTAAAAGTATAGTAATTTCTAGTCAATCTGGGCCGTTCATTAGGCGGATGATCTGACGGTAGAACTTATGTTTAGTTTAGGGTTTTTTGCCCTAGAAGGAAACCCCTCTCTTTGTATAAGGGTATTGTATTTGAGGCTGTGAAATAGATGTGTATTCTGTGAGCGAGAAACAGAGAGGTGAGACTGTGAGAGAAAACAGAGGATATTACAGCGGATTTGTTGTAGGTTGTGTCTCTTCATTTTGCTGGATAAAAGAAAGGAAGGACTGGCTGTTCGGGGTGGACATAGCCAAAACTGGGTGAACCACGTATATCTGTGTCTCTCTTGTTTTGTGCGTTTTCTATGTTTATATTTCTGCAATATTTTATGTGTTCCATTGCTCCGTAATATATAATTTTCTAACAACTGGTATCAAAGCCGAAGGTCTATTTGGCTGATAAACTCGCAGGAAAGAAGGGTTCCTGGTTCGAGTGGGAGCAATGGCGGAAGATGGTAAGTTTAGGGTTGAGAAATTTAACGGCCAAAACTTCTCGCTGTGGAAGATGCATATGGAATATTATCTGTATCAGAAAGATCTATACCTACCATTGGGCGGAAAAACAAAGATGCCGACAGGTATGAAAGACGAAGAATGGAACCTTCTCGATAGAAAGGCACCCGGAACAATACGGTTGTGCCTTGCTGCGTCAGTCGCCTTCAACATTTCGAAGGAAACCATGACAGAGGGTTTGATGCAGACGTTGTCAAAACTATATGAAAAACCCTCAGCCTCAAACAAGGTATTTCTTATGAAATGGTTATTTAATATGAATATGTCGGAAGGTGGATCTGTTGCAAACCATTTAAATGATTTTAATACAGTTACAAGTCAGTTAAGTTTTGTAGGGGTAAACTTTGATGATGAAGTTAGAGCTCTGTTATTCTTGTGCTCATTACCAGAAAGTTGGAATGGTTTGGTAATGGCCATTAGTAACTCCGTTTCTGGATCTAGTACTTTAAGGTTTGATGATGTTGTTAGTGCTATCCTTAGCGAGGAAATGCGACGGAAAAGCTCCGGTGAGACATCGGGAAATGCTTTGAGTGCAGAGTCTAGAGGAAGAAAAATGGAAAGAGGAAAGAGCTCAGGATATCGCAGTAAATCAAGGAAAGGCAGATCCAAGTCTAGATCGGGGATAGTGTGCTGGAAATGTGGAAAGAAAGGACACCTAAAGAAATACTGTAGATCTCAGAAGGGAAAAGAAGGAGATGCACAACAAGAAAAAACTCATGAAGCAAATGTGACAGGTGAGGTGTTACAAGATGCTTTGATTGTTTCTTTCGAAAATATTACTGATTCCTAGGTGGTAGATTCAGGGGCTTCATTCCATGCCACACCTGATAAGAAATACTTTCATGACTATGTTCAAGGAGATTTTGGACAAGTTCTTCTAGGTGATGATAAACCATGTAAAATCGTTGGAATGGGTAAGGTTCTTGTAAAACAACAGAATGGAAACCAATGGCTATTAAAGGAGGTAAGGCATGTTCCAGATCTAAAGAAAAATCTGATTTCAACAGGGTAGTTAGGCGGTGAAGGTTGTGTGACAACTTTCACAGATAAAGCTTGGAAGGTCACCAAAGGAGCCTTGGTAATAGCAAAAGGTGAAAAGGTTGGTACATTGTATTTATGCAATGGTATTTCTAACTCTGTTAATGCTTTAACTTCCAAAGGAGCAGATGCAGCATTATGGCATCATAGGCTCAGACACATGAGTGAAAAGGGGATGAAGATTCTTCACTCAAGGAATTTGTTTCCAGGTTTGAAGAATGTTGATTTGGACTTCTGTGAGAATTGCATTTATGGAAAACAGAAGAGAGTCAGATTTCTCAGAGTTGGGAAAGAAAAGAAGAATGAAAAATTAGAGCTTGTGCATACAGATTTATGGGGACCTGCTCAGGTATCATCTCTCGATGGCTCTCGTTATTATGTTACTTTTATTGATGATGCAACTAGAAAAACTTAGATTTATTGTATTAAGAATAAATCTGATGTATTTGATAATTTCAAGAAATGGAAAGCTTTGGTTGAGATTGAGACAGGAAAGAAATTGAAGTGTCTTAGATCAGACAATGGAGGTGAATATTGCAGCAAAGAGTTTGATAGGTACTGTTCAGAGCATGGAATTCGTAGAGAGAAGACAGTTCCAAGAACACCACAAGAAAATGGTGTGTTAGAAAGGATGAACAGAACAATCATGGAGCGTGCAAGGTGCATGAGATTGCATGCAGGATTGTCGTTACAGTTTTGGGCAGATGCTGTAGATACTGTTGTTTATCTAATAAACAGAGGGCCTTCAAGTTCCTTGGATGGTGGTGTTCCAGAGGAAGCATGGACAGGTAAAAAGGTAAACTACTCTATTTTAAAGCCTTTTGGTTGTGAGGCCTTTGTCCATATTGATAAAGAAAATAGAACAAAGCTTGAGGCAAAGTCAAATAAATGTACCTTTATTGGATATGGTGTTAATGATTTTGGTTATCACTTATATGATTACGAAAATCACAAAATCATTAGGAGCAGAGATGTAATATTCAATGAAAAGGTCTTGTATAAGAATCAGTTGCAGGAAAAGAAACAGGAAAAAGAAAACAAGGAATATGCAATTCTTGATGAAATCACTGAAAAGGTAAAGGTGCCTGAAAATAATAATAATCAACAACAGCAACCACCACAATAGCAACAGGCACCCCAAACACCTGAAAGTGGTGTTAGAAGATCTACCAGGATAAGTAGACCCCCTGAACGATACTCTCCTTCATTATATTATTTATTGTTGACTGATTCTGGTGAACCCGAATGTTATGAAGAAGCAATGTAGGTTGAAAGCAGGAAGAAGTGGGAGGTAGCCATGGAAGAAGAGATGGACTCCTTAATGCATAACCAGACTTGGGATTTAGTCAGGTTGCCTGCAGGAAAAACTACATTGAAGAATAAATGGGTTTACAGGCTGAAGGAAGAAGATGGAGGAAAACAGAGGTACAAAGTTAGACTTGTGGTGAAGGGGTTTGCACAGAAGAAAGGTATTGATTTTGATGAAATATTTTCTCCTGTTGTTAAAATGACTTCAATCAGAACTATTTTAAGTCTTGTAGCAGCTGAAGATTTGCATCTTGAGCAGTTAGATGTAAAGACAACCTTTCTCCATGGGGATTTGGAGGAAGAGATATATATGTAGCAGCCACAAGGATATGAGGTGAAAGGGAAGGAGAAACTAGTGCGCAGGTTGAAGAAGAGCCTGTATGGCTTAAAACAGGCTCCAAGGCAGTGGTATCTAAAATTTGACAAGTTTATGTCTGAACAAGGTTATACTAGATGTCACTTTGATCATTGTGTTTATCTGAAAAAGCAAAATGATGGCAACTATATTATATTGTTATTGTATGTGGATGACATGCTTGTTGCAGGATCTAACATGTAGGAAATAAATGTACTCAAAAGAAAATTGGCAAATTCATTTGTAATGAAGGATTTGGGAGCTGCAAAACAAATCCTTGGTATGAGAATCACTAGAGACAGGAAAAATCGTAAATTAACATTATCTCAGAATGAGTACATACAAAAGGTGTTGAAAAGATTTAACATGCACAATGCAAAACCAGTTAGTACACCTTTTGCTAGCCATTTCAAACTTAGCAAGGAAATGTGCCCAAAGACCCAAGAAGACATGGATTATATGTCTAAAGTTCCATATGCATCAGCAGTTGGAAGCTTAATGTATGCAATGGTCTGCACAAGGCATGATATTACACATGCAGTGGGAGTTGTAAGCAGGTACATGAACAATCCAGGAAAGGAACATTGGATGGCAGTGAAATGGATTCTCAGATATTTGAAAGGTACCACAAATAAAGCATTATGCTTTGGTGGTTCAAACATCTCCCTACAAGGTTATGTTGATGCAGATACGGCAGGTGACAGAGATAACAGGAGGAGTACTACAGGATATGTATTTACTGTTGGAGGAACAGCTGTCAGTTGGGTTTCAAAAATCCAAAGTGTTGTTGCACTTTCAACAACAGAAGCAGAGTATGTTGCTGCTACAGAGGCTAGTAAAGAAATGATTTGGTTACAAAGGTTTATGGGTGAATTGGGTAAGGAGCATGATATGGGCACATTATACAGTGATAGTCAAAGTGCCATTCATCTTGCAAAGAACTCAGCATTTCATTCCAGGACTAAACACATATAGCTCAAGTACCATTTCATACGATCAGTGTTGGAAGATGGAGAGTTGAAGCTAGAAAAGATACACACTAGCAAGAATCCTGCAGATATGCTAACAAAAGTTGTAACCAGGGAGAAACTGAGAACATGCTCAGTTTCAATTGGTCTTCAAGGATGACGTTGAAGATGAAAAACCACCAGGTCCAAAGAGGAGTCATTGTCCAGCAAATGAAGCAGCAATGGAGTTGCTACAATCATTCTCCAAGTGGGAGATTGTTGTGTGTGGAGCATGATTGTTCAAAGGTCTTTGTTTCAGTCGGATGTATACCCCAGGAAGCCTTGTACACCCCCCCACGCGGGGGGGTCCAGGGGGGACTTGCCCCCCCCGCAGGGGTCTGGGGGCCAGCGGTCCCCCGGCGGAGGCTCGGGGGCAGCACCCCCGAAGCTAAAAACAAATGTAAAATTTCCTTGTAAAAGTATAGTAATTTCTAGTCAATATGGGCTGTTCATTAGGCGGATGATCTGACGCTAGAACTTATGTTTAGTTTAGGGGTTTTTTCCCTAGAAGGCAACCCCTCTCTTTGTATGAGGGTATTGTATTTGAGGCTGTGAAATAGATGTGTATTCTGTGAGCGAGAAACAGAGAGGTGAGATTGTGAGAGAAAATAGAGGATATTACAACGGATTTGCTGTAGGTTGTGTCTCTTCATCTTTCTAGATAATAGAAAGGAAGGACTGGCTGTTCGGGGTGGACGTAGCCCAAACTAGGTGAACCACGTATATCTGTGTCTCTCTTGTTTTGTGCGTTTTCTGTGTTTATATTTCTGCAATATTTTATGTGCTCCATTGCTCCGTAATATATAATTTTCTAACAACAACCACTATGGAGGCGCTACTCCTTTTAAGGTACAAGTTAAATTTGATATTCCCATATTCGAAGGCTTGATAGGTGCAGATGTCGTAGATAAATGGTTAAATATGTTGGAAGGATAGTTTTCAGTTCATGACTTTTCCAATTGTGAAATGATTACTTTTACACTTCTCAAAGCTGCCTCACACATCAAGGACTCATGGGAAACCTACTCTAAACAAAAAGATGAGAGTGAAACCTCATTGCTTTCCACCACACCCACTTGGAATTATTTCCAAGATGTCATCATTGAACAATATTACCTTTTCGTGAGATATGAAGACAAATATATAAAGTGGGTCGCACTATGGCAGGGAAGGGACCAAGATGTGCCAGAGTTTAGAAATATTTTCCATACCCTTCGCATGAAGCTGAGTATCAAGGATACTAAGCATCATTTGGTGCTCAACTACTATGGCTATCTACACAAGGACATCCCTGTACGCTATCAAGATTGAGTAGAAGTTTAAACCAAAGAAGCGAAACTTTGGATCTGCAAATCCAAAGCAAGGACAAGGCACCCCAAAACACATAACAAAGGACCAAGACAAGGCAGGGCTACCGAGGATAGCCTGTTGAAGCCACAAACAAAGAAAAAAACCACGAAGATGAAGAAGGACATGAGAAAATGGTTTTAGTTCCATAAGAGCTCCACTCATAATACAAGTGAGTGTTGGGCCAAAAGTCACTGGTGGCCAAGATGAAGGCCTCTGAATTAGACACAGGTTCCAAGTCTGCATCAAAACCCGATAAGGGAATGGACAAAGGGAAGCAGATCATTGATACGGAGCTCAGTGACATGATGAACACCAATAAGAACTAGAAGATTAAGCCTAAATATCCAGAGGAGGGGGAATGCATCCTCAACTCATAGATGTGGGTGAATGGTTCTCTGTTGCAATTCATTGCCGGCAGTAAGAGCCAAAAGAACTTCATTTGAGTAGAGGTTGTGAAGCAATTGGTCATAAAGACTACATCACATCCACATTCGTACACCATTAGGTGGCTTCACCAAGGATGAGATATTCACATCAGCCAGCAGTGTGGCCTTCCCTACAGCATCAAGCCCTTCATGAATGAGGTATTGTGTGATGTTGCATCTCTTGAAGTTTGTGATGTATTGTTCAGACAACCATACTTGTTGAGGTGACATGTTGTATATGAGTCTAGACCTCGCTCTATGATTATTACTTTGGCTAATAGGTTGTACAAGATACCTCAAGTAGTCCTGCCTACCACCATCTCTTTCATCACTACAAAGAAATGCAGTAAGAACATTTCCCTGACCAAGAAATTTGTTTTCCTTATGATTTTTCCCCAAGGAAAGAATAAGGTTCTGGCCATGGATTCCAGGCAGGGCTCCTCTACACAACAACAACATATGGACAAGGTCATGGACGAGTACATGGATATTTTCGTCTTAACCATAGGAGTACCTCTGCACTGTTAGGTCAAGCACTCCATCGATGTGACCCCCGGCGCATCGCTTCCCAATGGACTGATCTATCAATGCTCTATTCTAGAGAATGATCAGATCAAGAGGAAGATTCAAGAACTATTGCAAACAGGGAACATTAGTCCAAGCTCATCACCTTGTGGGAGCTCGATTGTATTGGTACAGAAGAAGGATGGGACCTAGACGCACTGTATTGACTATCGGGCATTGAAAAATATCATTGTTTGGAATAGGTACCCAATCATGCGAATTGATGACATTATGGACCATCTCAAAGGGGGAAAATATTTCAGCAAGATTGATTTGAAGTGAGGCTATCATCAAGTGCATATTGAACCCTTCAATGTGTGGAAGACTGCCTTCAAATTGAAGGAGGGGTTTTTCGAATGGGTGGTCATGCCATTTGAATTGATGAATGCACCTCCAACCTTCATGAGACTAATGGATGACATCTTGTGACCCTTCACCAATGCAGAATTCATGGTGGTATATCTAGATGGCATCTTGATCTTCAGCTAGAGTTGGTAATAGCACCTACACCATATTCGACAAGTCCTTCAACCCCTACAACAACATAAGTTGTTTGTTAACTTGGAGAAATCCACCTTTGTCCTAACTGAGGTTCAATATATGGGATACATCATTGATGAGCAAGGTGTACATGTGGGCCCATCCAAGACACAAGTCATTCGAGATTGGTCATCACCAACCAGTCTAACAGAGCTCCGTGTCATTTTGGGTCTTGCCAATTTCTACTATAAGTTTGTGTTGGGTTCTCTCATATTACTTGGCCTTTAAGTCAAGTCACCAAGGGCAGAGCGAAAGTAAAGTATTTTTGCTTGGAAACACAGCAAAAATTATTATCCAAGTTGAAGAATTACCTTTGTTCTGCACCAGTGCTCACATTACCATACCTACAACAACCATTTGAGATTGAGACACGTGCTTCCAATTATGCTATTGGTGTGGTTCTTACTTAGCATGGGCATCCAGTGGCTTACCATAGTGAGACACTTTCAAACACAGTTCAAAATTTCCCCACTTATGACAAAGAAATGTATTCAATGGAAGCATTACATTATGGGGAAGGAAATGGTCATCCACACAAACCACCGAACTCTATAGTTCATACAGACACAAGGGAATTTGCATAATGATCACCGTCGAAATGGTCCACCTATCTTCAACAGTTCCTTTTGAACATTAAGCATAAGAATGACAACAACAATAACATCGTTGATTTCCTTAGCCAACCACCAGTCATGACATTGATCACTATGCTCAACTCTTGTGGGCACAAAACATCGGGGTGGATGCATCTCTACAAGAGCTATCTAGAATCTAGCAACATATACCAAACACTCCTTGAAGGGAAGAAAGTTACAATTTTTCACCTTTATTATGAACTATTATGCAAGCTAGGACAGAACTTTGTTCCTTCAATTGAGTGTGCCAAAATGATTTGGGAGGTGCACTACAGTCAGGTCATTGGATATTTCGGAGTAGAGAAAATAGTGGCGGTATTGTAGAAGTATTTTTATTGGTCGAAACTTCATCAGGATGTTTGGAAGTACATTAGATCCTGCACCACCTACGCCATTGCCAAACCAACCATCAAGAAGCAAGGCCTGTATACTCCTCTACCTAGTCCTAGTCAGCCTTGGGAATCTATCTCCATGGATTACATGTCAGACCTTCCTTCTACTAAGCATGACAATGATTATGTTTTCATGGTCATCGACAGATTCTCTAAGATGGCCATCATGGCGGCCTACAAGAAGAGTATCATAGTAGAGGCCACTGCTAAGCTCTTCTTTGAATGAGTGTGGGTACACTTTGGGATCCCACAGTCCATTGTCTCATATTGGGACAACAAATTCCTGAGTGAATTTTGGTCAAGTCTTTGGTCGATGCTGGATACAAAACTTACTAAGTCCACAGCTTTCCATCCCCAAACTGATGGCCAAACAGAGGTTGTCAACAAGATGATCATACACATTCTGTGCATGTACAACTCGAAGCATCCACACACGTGGGATGAAAATCTCCCCTATGTCCAACACATCTACAATTGAGCTCTCCACAGCTCAGCAGGCCATAGCCCCTTTCAGGTAGGGTTGTGGTTTCATCCATTATGCCCCATTGATGTGGCCATACCATTTGCATCCACTCAGGTAGATTCAGCTAATGTTTAGTTCGAAGATGAAAGGGATAAGATTTTCATTGAGTGCATTCAACACATATGCCAACAGGCTCATGATATATTGGATAGAGCCAATGCTAAGTACAATCAACACCATGATCAGCATCGAGTTTTGCACAAGTTCTAGGTGGGTGATAAAGTTTGGCTACATTTGGAGAAGGAGAACCTTGTTGGACCCCACTACAAGCTTTACCCACTCTGATATGGGCCATACACCATCACCAAGGTCATCGATCACAATGATTTCGAGCTTGGCATCCCATTTTTCCTTGGTCTGCACCCAGAGTTCAATGTAGATCGCCTTTGGCCATACTTTCCACCATTGTTAGAAACATCTGACATTGAAGAACAACTCAAACCAATAGATCTCAACCCAAATTGCATGGAACATGCCTCAACTAATCAGATCATGGACACACAAATCAACAACACTCACCAACTGACTATATATTTATATTGAGTTGTCAAAGTAGGCCAATTCCTTCACCAAGGCAAGTGGTTCACAAAGGACTAGGTTCAATAGAAATTTCCTCACCTCATGGAGGCTCTGCACACAATGGGGACCATTGCTTCTTAAGGCGAAAGGAATGATCTACGTGCATGTTGGTGGCCAACCACCTATTCCACCTAAAATCCTTAGTCAATTTCATCTACCTCCTTGTTCATTTCAACATTTACTATTTTTAGCAGTTTTTTAGGTCCTGAACTTCCAGAGCAGTTTTGACCTCGTAAATAGCATTTTTTTGGGGTTTGTAGTAGGCCCATAGCCATAGGAAGGGGCGTACAGTGAAGCCTGTTGTACTCAATGAGACATTTCCAACAAGTTATCATATGCAACAAATGGAGATAATATGACCAAGTTACGACCCCTAGAAGTTGGCTACCCAACTAACCCTAACAGGGCGCACAAACTCTTAGTGTTACATCTCCTAGGGTTAGGGTTTTCATTGTTTACATTTTTCTCATGTTTTCCAATAATAAATAGGCCTTGGAGCCTCACTATAACACAGTTCAGAGGCATGTAACCACCACATATCTTCTCATAGATAAGCTACGATCACCCGAGCTATCTTATTTCCATTTTGTTTTTAGGCATAGTTGAGTATTTCTCTATTAATGAAATGAAGTGCTTTTCTGTTGCACCTATGTCTTTATGATTATATCTATAAATTTTTGCGTTCCTGTTTAAGTTTGGATCAGTCATAAATATGAAATCTATAGGTCTTGACAGTAGAGCTGATCATAAGGGTCTCATACTTATCTGAGATTCGCTATGAGGCATTGATGCCTCAACACATTAGCTTCAATTTCATTGATTAGGCCATAGATACATTGTTCATTCATTTACAAGTGAAAACATGATGAGAACCATAAATAGTTGTTGTCATAATACATATTCATAACCAGCATAATAACAACAAAAATACCAAGGACAACAACCATATAATCCACATATGAACCGATGTAATACTCATGAAATAAAAAGGATAAATACCCTCGTATTAATGAATGCAATGACTAACCAGTTTTGGGACTTCCATGAACCACCCTCTTGTAGATTGGCTGAACCAAATCTTTCTTTCAACCAATCACCCCCGTGGCATATTCCAAACATGAATGTGGGACCTGAAACCAAACTCAATCAAGGCTTCCTGAGGTTACACCACCTCACCCTCATCAATATAACCAGGTTGTATAGCAATCCATTCTGGATCAATGTTGAAGTTTCTAAGTCTACTTAGTTAGAATCCCTCCATGCACTTTATCTGATTAATTCCTACCTACTTGTTATGTAACTTAACAAGTTATTTACAATGTAAATACTGAAAATAAACACTAGTGCACACTCAACATATTACAAATCAACAACTAAAGGAAACAAAAAAAATCACACCATATGACACCATTATTTTTGGACCAATGTCCTTGGAAAAACCCAATGTGGGAAAACCAGTGAAACTATCTGAGGGTTTTCTTATTAAGCAATATCAGAGTACAATCTGGGTGCCGAAACTATCCTACCTAACAGAGAATTTCCTTGCCAGTAATACCCCTTAGTTTTAGACAAATATCCTGGCTGAAACCCCGGATAATCCTTTCGACAGCTCCTCAGCACCAATCTGTCCCAGAAACCCCAGTGTCTGCCCTTTCTAGATTGTGTCAGCCCCTCTCTGCCTAGCACTAGCCCTACATCACCCTGAATGGATTTGTATCAGCCTTAGGAGGCCCTATGTCCACCTTCTAGCCCTCTGTGTTAGCAACGCTGGCCCCTTTGAGGCTTTGCACATCTCCTGGCTACCTCTGCGTGGCCCTACGTGAGCCCTGACTGGCTTTGCATCACCCTCGCCAGCTACTGCACTTCTCTCCCAAAACTATCTCTTCCTCTCTATTTCTTTATACTCAATACTCCTCAGTTGCAACTCCCTATCACTAATTCTACCTCACTTAGGAAATCCCACTCTAGAGAATAGAATGACTGATCACTCTGGTGTATTCTCCAAGTGACCCTCAAGCCTCCTCTTATACTTTTCCATTTGACATATCAACGGCTAAGATTAAGTACCTAATCAATGGCTAAGATTATATGTGTCTTGATCCATGTCTTTTGGAACATTCTAACACAGTTTCATATTAATCCACATTAATATTTTATTTTCCCTAAGTTTAGACTTAGGGACACCATTAAAAATATTATTATTTTAATATCTTTTGAATTCTTTAGACTATGCCCAAACCCTTTCTGGGTATTGGAGATCCCATGTGTCCCAACCTCTTCAAAAAAATTTGTGGCTAGATCACATCCGATGCTAACCCAAATTAGCACACCCTCTTAGCAAGGACTGTGATCTAGCAATACTCCTCACTGAGTATTACTCTAATCATCTGGCATCGGTCCCTGCGCTGATGCTAGGCCTCTGCCTACCATCATTTGTATTGTTGTATCCTGTACTCCTGTCCATGGTTATGCCACCACCACTGCTGCATCTGTACAATAGCTCCCTCTGCATCCATGTTGTTGCTAGTCCTTTCTCCTAGCACTACATCCACACTGCACCTCCTCTCATCATGTTGCATTATGCTACCTACTGCTGCAATGAAACTCGGTTACTGAGAAATAAGTAACTGATCTCCCAACTCTGACCTCTCTGTTGGGCTAGAGACATCCACTGATGTTGAAGCTCCCTCTTTCGTTGACAAGTGCTCCCTCTCTAACTTCTACACTGCTGCAACAATTCCCTGCATATCGCACCATTGCACACGTCTCTGTGCCATCCTGCACTGGTGCAACACTGCTGTGCCTCTCGCAATGCTACAGTTTTCTAGCCTCGTGATGTCTCGGGACTCCTGCACTATAGCTCTCTCTGCCACCTCATCCGCTTCCATCTCTAACCAACTCAGCCAGACTTGCTACTCCTCTTCTGGGCTCCTATAGCAAGGTCTAATCCAAGAGGCTAGGTACCTCGAGGATCCTCCCCCTCATCGCTTGTAGTCTTCCTGACTACAACTCAATGTCTCCCCACCTCATCTCAAGTGGCGCATGTGCACTCATGGTACAGTCATCATCTGCGAAAACTTCTTTCTCTACCCTTACTGGTGTTGCCTCTGTCTGAGAAGAATCTCTCGTACTCTTCTTCCTTGGACACTGGGTCACATAATGACCCAGCTCCCCATAGTGGAAGCACTTAATCTTGGAGAGATATTTCTTCTTCACCTTTTCCTACTTTCCCTCAGATGTTAGGGAAACATCTTCCTCCTCCTACTTGACTTTGATCCCCTTACTTCTGCTACCCATCTTCGACTATCATATGATCTCTTCCTGGTGAAGAGAAGCCCACATCTCATCCCAAGGTGGGTGTGTCCCTCTGCCCAGTATACTCTAGACAAATACCCCCCAATCTTTTGAGACTATATTTAGGGTCTTCCTCACCATCAATTCCTTATTCGACATGGCTTCTATAGTAGTCAACCTATCTCAGATCTCGTTTAGTCCTTCGAGGAAGGTGTCAATCAGCTCTCCCTTCTTCATTTGATATGACCTCAAATGATTCTCAAGCTACATTCTTCTCCCCACAGAAGTGTGTTGGTACAATTTCTTGAGGGCCTCCCACATCTCATATGTCGTTTCCTTCTCAGTAATGTGTGGTACTACATGGTCCTTGACCCCATCAAGGATGATGTTCTCGGCCCTCGCTATTGCCTCCCCATACTAGTTGTTGTCATTGGGGTCAACTAAGATAGCTATAACCTTCAAGGTGAGGTTCTTGACATGATTTTTGTCAAGCACGGATAAGATTTTGGCCTTCCAAACTATGAATTTTGATGCTCTGTCCAGTCTATCCTAGTCTCTTACTCCATGTGATGTTGTTATACTTCCCTCCTAGAAGTTCTTTGTTCGACTCCTCTGAGTCTCCACTTCCCATCTAGAAGTTCTCTTTTGGAGTCCCTCTGAGTCCTGATTTCCCTCCTAAAAATCCTTTTGCCACAGTCGAGATGCCCCTTACTCTAATCATCTTGTGTAACCACACTATTGTTCTACTTTCCTTGGCTAGAAACCCTCAGTAGCAACTCCCTCCTCTTGGCCTTGCTCTGTCATGTACTGTTCTGACTATAGTACCTCACCAACTCCACTCTGTAATATCCACACAACCTTCTAAACCCTAGCAACCTGAAGGTGAGAGCTCCTAGGCTCTTCACAATTTCGGCACTAGCAACATGACCTCCTCAGCCAAATGTGTCAGCCCTCCCAGCTTCTGTGTGGCTCTCCATGGGGCTCCCTTTTCCTTCCTTAGCCTCTGCACGGCCTTTTCCTGACTCACCCTTGATGAAATAAGCATTGCATCACCCTTCCCTTATTTCTTCTTTGCTAGAAACAAATTTTGTCACCTTGGGACATTTGTTTTCTGCTACTATTGCTCCGCTCGGATGATGTACTTAGTCCTCCTGTGGTCTGAAATCACGCTTTAATACCATGTTGAAGTTTCTAAGTCTACTTAGTTATAAACCCTCCATGCACTTTATCTGATTTATTCCTACCTACATGTTATGTTACTTAACAAGTTATTTACAATGTAAATACTGAAAATAAACACTAATTCATGCTCAACATATTACAAGTGAACAACTGAAGGAAACATAAACAATCACACCATATGACACCATTATTTTTGGACCAATGTCACCGAAAAAACCCAATGTGGGAAAACGGATGTAGTCATCTGAGGGTTTTCTTATTAAGAAATATCATAGTACAATCTGGGTGTTGAAACTGGCCTACACAATAGAGAATTTCCTTGGCAATAATACCTCTCATTTTGAGGAAAATCTCGTAGATAAAACCCCAGATAATCCTTTCGGCAGCTCCTCAACACCAATCTTCCCCAGAAACCCTAATGTCTGCCCTTTCTGGACTGTGCAACCCCTCTCTGCCTTACGCTAGTCCTGTGTCACCCTAAATGGGTCTATGTTAGTGTTAGGAGGCCCTGCGTCAGCCTTCTGGCCCTCTATTTCGGCAACATTGGCCTCTTTGATGCTCTACGCAGCTCCCGGCTGCCTCTCCGTGGCTCTGCATGAGCCCTAGTTGGCTCTACGTCACTCTCCCTATCTATTGCGCTGCTCTCCCGACACTATCTCTACCTCTCTATTTCTATGTACTTAATGCCCCTCAATGGCAACTACCAATCACTAATTCTATCTCTCTTAGCAAACCCGGCTCTAGAGAATAGAATGACTGATCACTCTGGTGTATTCTTCAAGTGACCCTCAAGCCTCCTCTTATAATTTTCCTGTTGACATATCAACAGTCGAGATTAAGTCCCTAATCAATGCTTAAGATTATATCTCGCTTGATCCATGTCTTTTAGACCATTCTAACATATTTTCATATTAATCCACATTAATATTTTATTTTCCCTAAGTTTAGACTTAGGGACTCCATTAAAAATATTAGTTATTTTAGTATCTCCTAAACTGTTTATAATCTTCTGAGACCCTTTCCGGGTATTGGAGATCTCATGTTCCCAAACCTCTCCACCAAATTTTTTGGGTAGAGCATATCCAATGCTACCCCAAATCAACAATCACTACGCCATAAAACAGGAATGGATGCCACTAGATTTCTCTACCTACACCGTGAGGAATTTTATTGTCTCCTAGTCTCTAGGCTTTACCATAATCCAAAATATGATCCAGGGATCACTAGGCTACAACTAAGACACCATTCTCTAGGATTTACCACAATCCATACCGGATCACTAAGTCCTAACTAAGACTCCACCCTCTAGGCTTTACCGTATATCCCTCCATTCACGGGTAATGATTCATTGGCCTAATCAAGGGAAACAATCTCTATTATTGACAGTATATCCCTCCATTAACCGTTCATGGATTCGCAGGCCCACTGAGGCACACAATACTTAGCTTTACTACAACCCACATTCTGGTTCAACGGTTACTGGGCAAGTGGCTTTACCACAATCCATAGTCCAGTTCAGAGATCATTAGGCCATGTGTGCCTTCTTTTAGAGATCCACCTCACTTAGATTCGAAGCCATCCAACAATCCAACTCAAAAAAAACATTAGAATTCCATCACATCATGGTCATCCGAAAATGGAAAGGCTAGAGTGAAAACACTATCACGCCAAGAAAAACCCATGCCATGACAACAAAGAACCACATGCAATACCATGCATGCCAAATCTAACAAGGAAATCACACATGCAAATTAATACCTACAAATAGTCCTAATGTAGTTGCTTTATCCTTCTCTTCCTTACTTTCTCCTTCCTTCGTCTTGACTTCTTTTCCTTTCTTGATCCAATTACAAAGTGCTCCAAGAAAAATCTATGTGTCCAAGAGTGAGAGAGAGAGAGAGAGAGAGAGAGAGAGAGAGAGAGAGAGTGATTAGAGAGCTCCAAAGCTGAACTGACAAAACATAACACTAACCAAGCTTGGGAAAAACCTTGCGAAATGATCCTCATAATCATTTTTATCAATGTGGCCTCTATTTTCTTCAATTTCCATTATTTTCCTTCATTTTCCTACTCACATGCAACATGTTACCTTTCACCTTCCTTTCCTTGTAATTTCCATTATTTTCATAAATTAATGTGCCAAAAATTCCATTTTTCCTTTCCAAAGCCTTTTCCATTGCCTTTGCCAATTTCTTTAGCCATAATAAACCAATGAACACCCACACTAGGATGTCTTGCCCAACATTCAGTTTGGACTGTGTGTCCCATGACCTTGGTCTTATTTTTTCCTTTATTAACTTTTACATGGAAGTTTTACCAAGGTTGTCAAGTGAGCAATGAAAAAATCTGAACATGATCACACACTTAAAACAATTGATGACATAACATTGATCACTCATAACATATGAACAACATACTTCCCTCAATGCAATGACATAGCGACAAAGTTCCTCAAGTGCGACACTAAACGTACACTTTACAACGACAATGACGGAACGTGTGAGATAGTGCTTAATACTTTTGGAATGAGTGTTATACATGTATACATGATCACAATGACTCATTAGCACCAAGGTTAGCCCTTGAAACAAACAAAAACTAGATATGTGTGATGTACAATGCTTGCCATGCTAAATGAGGGCACTTTGATTTTATTCTAAACGAAACTAGATCACTTAAAGAAAACACACGTGATGGATCTTAATACTTGTGACGACATCATTAAAATTCATAGTAGGCTCTAAAATTGGTATGTAGGAAAATGTTTTGGAGGGTATTGCAACAACAACAACACTTGGCGACACACTGGTTGAATTCTAGCTTCTCTAGCTTGGTCAAATATTTTATGCAGGGTCTAGTTCCTCAGGGAGTATTGATTCATTGTGCATATTACTTTGGGTTCCCACTTACCCCATGTATAAACGTAGTCCCCTTCATCATTTATTGGTTGAAAATAATCATAAATCCAGTCATATCACAATATTTCAATCAAGGAGAAGGTTAATGTTATTCACGAGCTTAATATTTTCATAGTATAGTTTTTCATCTATAGTATTGCTTCGATACTAACAAGCTTAAACAATAACCTGGAGGAGCCACTTCAATAACACAAGCACTGCTTCGGTACCAACGAGCATGGATAGCACCCCAACAAAGTTACTTACTGTTTGGTCAATTTAGTGTTGTCTAAATTGCTACTTTTAATTGTCAACCCGGGGCTCGTAAGCTGATGAAGTGAGGTGTACTATATGTACTTAGATAACCTTTTCTAAGTCTTTTGTCGTTTTTAGCTTTTTTTTAAGTTTGTTTTTGAATGTATCTTTCCTATTGTGATGTGATGGAAATGTAATAAAGCAAGTGAAATGTGGATGATTGTGGTGAACTTCTAAGTGATTTCTCAAAACTTAAAAAGTATTCTACAAGAAGGCTTGAAAAACAACTGCAATAAATTCAATTCTTAAAGGAAAGTAAAGACATCAAATAAAGAACTAATGACATCGGCCCAGTATCTCTGCTGCTGAATGAAAATGAAAATGAAATCTATATTAAATCTAACTAAAAGCAAGAACAACTATCTCACACTATTTCAACTCTTCAACTTAATCTTCTCTATGAAAAGATATCATGAAATGTTAAGCAATGTGAAATCTAAGTGAAACTACATAAGAAAAAGACTAGTCACAATACTTTAACTTTCTCTTAACCTTTTTGCCTTTTCAGCTGAATTTATCATGTAAGAAACAGTTATGAATAAGTCAAGCAATGTGAGTTCTAAAGCAAACTAAATCAAGCTATACTAAATGATATTTTGGCTTCCAATAAAGTTATTTGATTATGGAAAAGGAACCATCAATAGATGAACAACTTGATATCTTAAGAGCAAAAAGTAAATTTACAAGCTAGAGAAATGACAGTAAGGAAAATCAATCTGCAGAAAAATGAAGGTCAGCAACATAGACAAGATGATCACGCATGACACTAGTTGTGAAAAGAAAAGAAAGAAAACTGTCCCGGGCTCGCCTAAGAAACCTGCATAACACACTGATCAGTCATGAACAAAAGTGCAGAAATGTAAATCAGCAGAATTCAAAGTTTATGTACAGCTAATATACATGTTGAAAAGAAATAAAATCGCAGTAATTTAAAAGACATTTGTACAGCTATTATACATGAAACGAGAAAAAGAAATGCAGAAAATTAAAGGTTACTATACAGGGCTTCAGCAAACAGGGGCCCTCTGCCTACTTCAGCCAGTTCAAGGAGCAGTTATACGCTTAAATGTAAAACAGTCTTCTCATGTATTGACAGCAAATGTAACAGTACAGTGGGGAGCTCAAAATTACAAAGCGATTACAACAACGACTAACTTACAGTGTTCAAGGACGATTTATTTATAACAGAGGAAAGCAAACTAACTTAACGAAAACTAAGCTATTCAAGCAGCTGTGTAAAAACACGTAATCCTGCTGCGTCCTCGGATTTAGGCAACGGTCGTTGTGGGAATTCAATCTGCTGTTGGATTCATGTTTCCCACTATCTTCATGGCTGAGGAAGATGCCACCTGTTCTTCACGTGCTCCAAAACAGAACACGCAGAGGCGTGCCACCGCCAATGACTTCTGTTGACCGTATTTGCCTCCTTGTTGACCACGGGTTTTTATGACCGGTTTGGGTGAGCTGGAAGGACACACACCATGTCCTTGGTTCCACGAACTTGCCCATGTGGCTCTTCTTCCCGGAGGACACCTGGAACATATCATTTAATAAAACAGCTGCGGAATCCGGGGTTGGCTGCAGAAATCGGGATCAGCTGCGGAAACCCTGTGTGAGCTGCGGAAACGCAGCACTTTGAACCGAAATTCTAAACCAACAACAGTCATTAGCATAATTAGCAAACCATGTAAAAAGTCCTAAAATACGATGATTTGAGCAATTTGATGGAGGGAATGAGTGGCAAAAGAAGGAAATGAATAGGAAAAGGAGGCTGAGAGGATGTGTAAAGAAGTGCAGGTTTGAGGCTCAACATACCCCCACTGGGAAGGTGTTGCGTGTCCTCATGCAACCAAAACTTTGTCATTGTTTTTCAATCCATGTGCTCAGATGCTTCTGCCAAAACATCTAGCCTTCTTCTCTTTCTCCTTGCTGCCAAAATTGTCCTTGGTTTTCTGACTAAACACCTGAATTTCAAATTGATCAATGCCCTGCTCAGCTTCTTACATTTTCTCTTCAATTTGTTGTTCTTCTTCTGCCAGAGTCCTAAGTGAAGCATGGTATTGTCATGGACAATTTTGTCCACCTTGATTTGTTCTTTAAATGCTTCATTTTCTTGTTTAATATGCCAGTTCAGGACTTCTAGCTCAAACACCTCCTGTTTTAAAGATTGGACCTATTCATCAAGAGGCAATATAGTTCTTGGACCTACAACTGATCGCTCCAAGGTCTCCAAATAATTGTATACCTCCTACTGGTCAGGGTCAATTTCAGGTGTTCTTCTTGGGCTATGTTCACAATCAAATTCTGTTTGAGGTTCTGGCTGAAAGGGACTCTCTTCACGTGGAGTGGACTCAACACGTGGAGGACTCGACTCAAGGTCAAGCTGAGTTGGAGCCTTTTGAGGTGTACCTTTTCCCAAATCAATGAAATGTGATTGTTTTTCTTTAGTCACACTCATTTTTCCTTTAAGTCTACTGCTTCTTCTCACTTGTGCACTAGTGCTCTTTTGCTGGGCACTCTGTTTTTCTTTCTGTTTCTTCTTTGAGAGGGCAGCAGCTTGAAGTTGTGCTAGTCTATCAGCCAAGGTTTGAGAGTCTTCTTCTACTGAAGGTTCAGGTGATGGATATGATTCTTGAACAATTGTTTTCCCTTTATCCTTTTTCTGTTTCTTGGTTTTATCTCCCTCTTCCTCTTCTTCTTGAGCAGTTTCTTGAGTTTCTACTATAGGAGGATCTTGGGCTGCAACATCTCTTTCTCTTCTCCTACTTCTTTTTGGGATTCTAGGGGAACTGCTAGAGGCTTCAGTCACCTCTTGGAAATGGTTTCTGATTAGAAACTTTTCCCATGTATCCTTGTTATTCTTCAATTGCTCTTCTATGAGAATTCTAATGAACCCGTGATGATACAAGTGGGGTTCAATATGGCCTACATGCTTTTGGACAGTGGAACTCATTTTCTTTAGGCTTGCTAACAGAAAGTAGGGTAAATTGAGGGCATGGCCTTCCATGAAATTCATCATAATCCTTGCATGGTACATATACATAGTGCCAAAGCGGCCCTCACATGTGATAAACGTTTGAACAAGTAATAACAATGCAGTCCATTCTTCCTTAATTACATGCACAGGAATCCCTTTAGTGAATATTGAAGTGTCCATACCTGGGTTCTTAAGCATGTCTTTCCATCCCTGATCTTCCAGCCCTCTGTTCTTAAACCATCTTTCTCCCTCCTGAGGTAGAATGGTTGTTGTTGCTATGGTGTTCTCTGTTATTGTGAATTTCAGGTCCCCTACTTCCACGGTGTGTCCATTGAAGGATCGAGCAAATGCTTTCGTTACCTCCTTATTATACCCTTTGAATTTTTGAATAAACTTCAACCACTTTGCTTTATTTAATGCTTCCTTCGTCTATGGATACCCTTCTAAATACTGCGGACCCTTAGGTTCAGCTCTAAGCAGCTTCCCCATCTTCGGCTCTCAACTTCGGCTGAAGATTTTACTGTGTGTGGATGCTCAAGGAGGATGCTGACGGGAAAAAACAGGTGGATTACGGATGTAAGTGGAGTAGCCGTAACGTAATGCAAGGCGTATTGCAGAACTGTAATCGGGGTTTGAAACAGAGCTGTGGAGTTTGCAGCGGAAATGAGAGTGGAAATGGTGTGAGTACGAGGGAGTAGAAGACAAACACGAGAAATGAGTTCAATGCATGCGGAAATGGAGTGATAAGTGGATGGAATAATGGCCGAATCCTTTAGAGTCGGGTGGCTTACGCACACGTCTCAGCGTTGGCTGCGGAAATGATGGTAAGGAGAGCCGTGGTACATTGGGTTACGTCACAGAGGTACAGCCAGTAATGGAGGAGCAGCCCCGTTTCAAGTTTTGAATTAATGATGATTAGGGGACCGTTAGAAAGGTATGAGGTGGATGAAGCATTATCGTGGAGGAGGAGTGGGATGATCTTGCCGAATCATTGCATTTAGTGGCTCTTTCCACGATTTAATAACTATGCATAAAATGACATTAAATTGTTGTTTGGAAAAGATTTTGATCATACCTTCATAAGTTTGCCATTTGTTGATTAAGGTTGCTGACCCATTATTGCTTTCTAATCTTGCAGATGCCTCATATCCTTGCTGCCCTTGGTGATGATGATACCTCTAACCGTGATTTTTGAAAACATAGTAATGCTGGCTGTAGAGACAGAGTGATGCTGGCTGCGGAAATCGTTTCTAGCTACGGAAACTGGTGCTAGCTGCGGAAACGGTTCCCAGCTACGGAAACTGAGACAACATCCCTTAAATTGCACAAATATAATTAGAGAAAGAACTAACTGAATGAAATAGTCCTGAAGGGGACTTTATTGATGGAATGAGTGGAATGAGATGGAAATGAGATGGAGTGAAGTGGAATGGAGATGAAAATGAAATGGAGGTGAAGTGGAATGAAAAGTGAGGTGAATATGGAAAGAGAGATTTTTATTTTTTTTTGGAAAATATAGAGTGTCAGGTACCCCTGATTTTCACTCTACATTTTCTGTATAAGGCTGCCAATCCATGATTGGTTTTCAGGCTTATACAAAAGATCTTTTTTTTTTTTTTTTTTTTTTTAAGTAGAAGAAACAAAGACTAGGCTGATGGAGGAGAAGGACTCTTCCCCACCAGCCTCATTGCAGAATTTTCTTGAAACATTTTGACAAAGTCCTCTTTTAAGAGTGGCTTATGATAAATTTTCAATCGGTGGCCATTCACAATGAGAGGAGTTTGAAGCTCATCAATAGTCTTGACTCGAACTGCTCCATTGCTAAAGACTTCATCAATCTCATATGGTCCAAGCCAATGAGTCTGAAATTTTCCTTTTGAAGTCTTTAAACTTGGAATCAAACAGTAACGCCCAATCTCCCTTTTGAAACTTTTTCTCTTTGATATATCTGTCATGCCACTTAGCTCTTTGGTGCTGAACTAGATTAGTCCTTAAAATTGCATCTTGTCTTATTTCATCTAGCTCATTCAGCTGCCCCATTCTGTGCTTTTGGGCTTCTGATAGATTCATCCCTAACTGAACTGCCATCTTGAAGGTCTTGACTTGAAACTCAATGGGGAGCAGGACTTCTTTCCCATAAACAAGTTCATAGGGAGAATGTCCTGTTGTGTTCCCCCATGTAGTTCTATAGGCCCATAAGGCTTCAGGAAGCCTTTCTGCCCAATCTCTTCTGTGGAGATGAACAATTTTGGTGATGATGCTCTCAAGAACTTTGTTTGTAGATTCCACTTGACCATTTGCTTGCAGATGGTATGGAGTAGATGTTCTGTGCTTGATTTTGTATTCTTCCATCAGCTTCTCCATCAAGTTAGATGTAAATTGACTTCCCTGGTCTGTCACAATTTCTCTTGGGACACCAAAACGAGTAAAAATATCCTCAAAAAGAAATTGAACAACTGAATTTTCAGTGGCAGAAGGCAATGCCTTTGCTTCTACCCATTTAGTAACATAATCAGTACAAACCAATATATACTTCTTTTGCTTAGATGGTGGATTAATGGGTCCAATGAAATCTAAAGCCCATTTTTCAAAGGGTTCGATGAGTACCTGTGGCTGTAATGGCATTTCATTTGAAAGAGTTGGTTTCCCAACTCTTTGGCAGCTGTCACACCTTCTAACATATTGTTTTGCATCTTTGAAGAGAGAAGGCCAATAATATCCTAAAGAAAGGATTTTATAGGCCGTCCTCTTGTCAGCAAAGTGTCCGCCGCACGGTTCATCATGACATGCCTTAAGGATGTCAGGCATTTCATCTTCCCGAACACATCTTCTGATCACACAATCTAGCCCTGTTTTGAACAATTCATTAGAAATCCATGAATAATGTGAACTCTCCTGAATAATTTTCCTTTTCTCATTAGGAAATAAGTGTGGAGGTAGCTTCCCTGTAACCAAATAGTTAGCAATATCTGCATACCAAGGAGTTTTAGTAGTTACTGCAAACAAATATTCATCTGGAAACTTATCCTCTACAAGAGAATCTTCGTTAGTATTTTGGATTCTAGACAAGAAATCAGCTACTGTATTTTGTTTCCCTGGTCTATCTAACATAGTAATATTGAATTCTTGTAAAAGTAAAAGCCATCTTGTAACTCTGCCATTAGTAACAGGTTTGTTCATAAGATATCTAATTGCATAATGATCAGTATGGACAAAAGTTTCATAGCCAGTTATATAGTGTCTAAACTTGTTGATTGCATGAAGAACGGCTAAGAACTCTTTTTCGGTCACAGTATAATTTAACTCAGTAGGAGTCAAACTTTTACTGGTGTAGTAAATGGCATAAGGAACTAAATCCTTTTGACCCAACATAGCTCCTAGAGCTGTATCTGAAGCATCTGTAGAAATATGGAAAGGAAGTTTCCAATTTGGCCCTCTCAAAATGGGTGCTTCAGATATTCTTGTTTTCAAAGTTTCAAATGCAGATTGACAGTCAGGATCCCAATTGAATTCACAGTCTTTTGTAAGTAATTTGAAGAGCGGAGATGCTATCTTGGTGAAGTTTTCAATAAATCTTCTATAATATCCAATAAATCCAAGAAAACTTCTAACATCTTTTTGACAATTTGGAATAGGTAATTTGGAGATGACTTCAACTTTTGATCTATCAACTTTAATTCCATCTCCTGAAATATGATGTCCTAAAACAATCCCTTCAGTAAACATCATAAAACATTTTTCATGACTTAATGAAAGATTTGTTTCTTTACATCTTATAAGGACATTTTCCAAATTTTCTAATGCCTCTTCAAATGAATTACCATAAACTGTAAAATCATCCATATAGACCTCTACACAATCATGAATTAGATCAGAAAAGATTCCTAGTACTGCCCTTTGAAATGTTGCGGGTGCATTACATAATCCAAAAGGAAGTACTCGGTAAGCAAAAGTTCCCCATGGACAAGTAAATGTGGTCTTGTCCTGATCTTCAGGTGCTACCTGAATCTGATTGTAACCACTAAAACCATCCAAAAATGAGAAATACTTTTTGCCCGCTAAAGTATCTAATACTTGATAAATAAAGGGCAAAGGAAAGTGATCCTTCAAAGTTGCTTTGTTCAATTCCCTGTAATCAATGCAAACCCTCCATTTACCATTCTTTTTAGGTACTATAACCAAAGGAGAAACCCACCGGCTATCTAAAATGGGGTAAATGAAGTTTACATTAAGTAACTTTTGGAGTTCTTCTTTCACTATCTCCCTAAGGTTTGGATTCATCCTTCTTTGAGGTTGTCTGATTGGTCTACTATTTTCCTCAATGTAGATGTGATGAATGCAAGTCTTAGGGTCAATACCTTTCATATCAGTATACTCCCATGCAAATGCAGTAGAATGTTTTTGCAAGATTTTGGTTAGCTCCTCCTGTTGTGATTTTTCCAAGTTTCTGTTGATATTTAATGTTTTTCCTGGAAAAATCTCAATGGCAGAACTACCAAACTCTTCCATAGAGAAAAGAGACATTTGTCTAGATGATAGACACTCAATGTCAAAATCCAACTGAAATTGTGTGTGGTCATATTCTGAAGATGGTTCAAAGTTTTCTAATGTGTTCAGAATTTGACTATCTTCACTAATCTCAGAAATGGTAAAGACAGGTTGTATAGTATCTTCATCATCAACCCACTCATTATCTCCTATTTCTGTAATTGCTTTTGCTAGAGGATACAGATTGAACTTCTTTGTCGAATTACCATCAGAAATATACATATCCCCAGACCTACAACTTATGAAAGCATCAGCTGTGGCTAGCCAAGGTCTTCCTAAAATAAGAGGATGTCCTCCTAGATTACTCTTGGGAGTTAAAATCATGAAATCCACTGGATATTCCCAAGAGTCTAAGGAGACTGGAATGTCTTCTAATACACCATCTGGTTTAATAATTGATCGATCTGCAAGTTGCAATAAGGTGTGTGTAAAAAGAATATTAGGAAGTTTTAGCTGTTCCATAGTTTGTCTACTCATGATGTTGATAGCAGCCCCTAAATCAATCAAAGTATCTGGTATTTCTACCCCATTGATATGTGTTTTAACAATTGGGCTACTGGGATCTACATATTTTTGCATAGTAATTTTTCCCATCATGATATCTGCAATTTTCCCTACCAGGTGGATCCTTCTGGTATCTCTTGGTTTCCTTCCTGGTCTTTTAAGACTCAACTCCTTTATTGTTTTTGCTAGAATAGGAATCTCTTTAATGGCTTGTAACAAGGGAATCTTGATACAGACATTCTTTAATTCATCTAAAAAATTATAGTCAGGCAACCAAATTTGTTTTTCCACTCCTTTTTCAATTTGTAATCAAGTTTCAGGAAAAGGAGGTGTGGATAAAGATGTAGGTTGCTCAACTATGGGAGTTGTGGGGGTTAATTCTTTTTCTTTTTCTTTTTGAGTGTTTGGGTTTTGAAGAGATTCTTCAGAACCCTTATTGGCCTCAAGAGACTCTTCCTCAAAAATGCTTCTCTTTTGAGCATTTATAGAAGGTTTATCTAGGACTCTACCTGATCTGAGTTGTACTTCATTGAGAGGAACAATCATATAGGTAGGAAATTGTTGACCTTCCATCATGTAAGCATTTTGAGGGTTTTTATTATTGGGATTTGGCAATGGCTGAGAAGGAAGTTGATTTGACTTCTGTTGGAATGGAAGCAAGAGTTGAGAATTTTGATTCTGTTGAGAAGGTTGTTGTTGTTGTGGAAATGGAAATGACAGTTGTGGATTTTGATTTGGAAGTTGTGGAGCTTGTTGGTTTTGAAAGGATGGAGGATATTGGTAGAATTGAGCAAATCTCCCATAAGGATTTTGCATACCTTGTATCCATGATTGAAAATGATTTTGAGGTTGGGACCAAGGTTGTTGCCAAGGATTCCAATTTGGTGGGGTTTGAAAATTCATAGAGTTGCTAAACCCTTGATTTTGTTGCCCCTGCCAAGGTCTCCTTGCAAAAAAACAGAGAGATTCGATTGTATTTGGATCTTCTTGAAAGACAGCTTTGAACCCAGGAATTGAAGGACAATCCTTGGTCTCATGATTCTCTGAACAAGTTACACATGTTTCTACAACTTTTGCATCCAAAGGACATTCCCTTAGAGCATGTTTCTTCCTACATTTTGGGCAAAAGATGGCCAAAGCTTCAGCTTCTGCTTTCTGTTTATTGTGAATCTTAAGGGTGTCTAATTGTTCACTAAGGCTCCCTAAGATGTCAGTTTTGAATTCATCAAGCATGTTGCCGATTTCAGCCCTACTTACTGATCCAGTTGCAGATTTGTTTGCTCTGATGAGAGAAGGATCTCTAGGCCCTTTTTGAGTTTTAGATTTCCCCCTTGAGAGATGGACACATAGCTCTGCTATATCATTGAGTGAAAGTTGAGATATATCTCCCTTCCCCATCATGTTCAGAATATCTATCCATTCATCTCTGATGGCTTTTAATAGAAGGGCTTTCAAGGTCTCCTCATCTAAGTTACTCATTTTTGCTCTTTTCAGGTTGTATTGAAATCTTTCAAGTAAATCCTCCAAGTTTTCATCTTCTCTTTGCACCATTTTGAATACCTCATCCTTGTGATTGGTGGGCATACAATAGTCCAGGTACCTATCCAAAAATGTTTGTTTCATATCATTCCAAGACCTAATGGATTGAGTGAGTAATCCCATGAACCACTTCAAAGCTTGTCCTTTCAATGTTGAAGGAAACAGTTTGAGTTTTTGAGAGTCTTCCAGATAATCATAAGTTCGACATACGACTTCAAACTCAAATAGAAATGTTTCAGGGTCCTCATTCCTTAACCCATGGAAGTTTGGGAGGACAGATGGTGAGATGTTTTTCATGGTGGCTTGGGAGTCCTCATCGACTATAGGAAATCCAAATGAGTTATCTCCATTCCTATTTCCTCCAATGTTACCTCCACCTCCTCCATTGTTTCCTCCTCCTCCTCCTCTACCTCTACCTCTACCAGCTCCTTCCTTTGTCATAGTAGTTTCCCTAGAGACTTTAGAGTCTTCTGGTTCTTCTACAAAGGGTGAACGAGAAGGAATTTCTCCCTCTTCTTCAGATGATTCTACTTCTTCAATTACAATTTGTCTTTCTGTAGAAGGAAGGAAAGGATCTCTTTCTAATTCAAATTCGATAGAAGGTGTGGGAGAGTCAACTCCTGCCTCTTGAATTCCAGGAATCCTAGGGCTAGGAGTGTAAGTTGGAGATGAGGGAGGTGTCTCTTGTCTATTCCTTGAAGTAGATGGACTTGTAAAAATCGAACTCTTGGCTCTAGCTAAAAACCTTCCCCTAGAATCTCTTGCTCTATGCATGTCATTTTTTTATTATTATTTTTTCTTCAAGTCGGGCTAATAATTCCCTTTCTGATCTTCCAGGTCACTCTAGGTGCAAGAAGAGAGCATACTCAAGAAACTATTAAACCAACAACTTTCTCTTTTCTGATCCTCCAGATCACTCTAGGTGCAAGAGGAGAGCATACTTTGAGAGGTTATCAATTTTCCTTCCTTGAAATTTTCTTAATTTTTTTTTTTAGAAATTGGCTACCTAATTTCACTTCCCCGGCAACGGCGCCAAAATGTTTGGTCAATTTAGTGTTGTCTAAATTGCTACTTTTAATTGTCAACCCGGGGCTCGTAAGCTGATGAAGTGAGGTGTACTATATGTACTTAGATAACCTTTTCTAAGTCCTTTGTTGTTTTTAGCTTTTTTTTAAGTTTGTTTTTGAATGTATCTTTCCTATTGTGATGTGATGGAAATGTAATAAAGCAAGTGAAATGTGGATGATTGTGGTGAACTTTTAAGTGATTTCTCAACTTAAAAGTATTCTACAAGAAGGCTTGAAAAACAACTGCAATAAATTCAATTCTTAAAGGAAAGTAAAGACATCAAATAAAGAACTAATGACATCGGCCCAGTATCTCTGCTACTGAATGAAAATGAAAATGAAATCTATATTAAATCTAACTAAAAGCAAGAACAACTATCTCACACTATTTCAGCTCTTCAACTTAATCTTCTCTATGAAAAGATATCATGAAATGTTAAGCAATGTGAAATCTAAGTGAAACTACATAAGAAAAAGACTAGTCACAATACTTTAACTTTCTCTTAACCTTTTTGCCTTTTCAGCTAAATTTATCATGTAAGAAACAGTTATGAATAAGTCAAGCAATGTGAGTTCTAAATCAAACTAAATCAAGCTATACTAAATGATATTTTGGCTCCCAATAAAGTTATTTGATTATGGAAAAGGAACCATCAATAGATGAACAGCTTGATATCTTAAGAGCAAAAAGTAAATTTACAAGCTAGAGAAATGACAGTAAGGAAAATCAATCTGCAGAAAAATGAAGGTCAGCAACATAGACAAGATGATCACGCATGCCACTAGTTGTGAAAAGAAAAGAAAGAAAACTGTCCCGGGCTCGCCTAAGAAACCTGCATAACACACTGATCAGTCATGAACAAAAGTGCAGAAATGTAAATCAGCAGAATTCAAAGTTTATGTACAGCTAATATACATGTTGAAAAGAAATAAAATCGCAGTAATTTAAAAGACATCTATACAGCTATTATACATGAAACGAGAAAAAGAAATGCAGAAAATTAAAGGTTACTATACAGGGCTTTAGCAAACAGGGGCCCTCTGCCTACTTCAGCCGGTTCAAGGAGCAGTTATACGCTTAAATGTAAAACAGTCTTCTCATGTATTGACAGCAAATGTAACAGTACAGTGGGGAGCTCAAAATTACAAAGCGATTACAACAACGACTAACTTACAGCGTTCAAGGACGATTTATTTATAACAGAGGAAAGCAAACTAACTTAACAAAAACTAAGCTATTCAAGCAGCTGTGTAAAAACACATAATCTTGTTGCGTCCTCGGATTTAGGCAACGGTCGTTGTGGGCATTCAATCTGCTGTTGGATTCATGTTTCCCACTGTCTTCGTGGCTGAGGAAGATGCCACCTGTTCTTCACGTGCTCCAAAACAGAACACGCAGAGCCGTGCCACCGCCAATGACTTTTGTTGACCGTATTTGCCTCCTCGTTGACCACGGGTTTTTATGACCGGTTTGGGTGAGCTGGAAGGACACACACCATGTCCTTGGTTCCACGAACTTTCCCATGTGGCTCTTCTTCCCGGAGGACACCTAGAATATATCATTTAATAAAACAGCTGCGGAATCCGGGGTTGGCTGCGGAAATCGGGATCAGCTGCGGAAACCCTGTGTGAGCTGCGGAAATGCAGCACTTTGAACCAAAATTCTAAACCAACAACAGTCATTAGCATAATTAGCAAACCATGTAAAAAGTCCTAAAATATGATGATTTGAGCAATTTTATGGAGGGAATGAGTGGCAAAAGAAGGAAATGAATAGGAAAAGGAGGCTGAGAGGATGTGTAAAGAAGTGCAGGTTTGAGGCTCAACACTTACTTCACCTCCTTATGTAGGAATCCTTTCTCTTCTATCACCCTTTAATATTTATTTATTTTATATAGGACTGTGCATCAACATTTGCATGGGGTGGAAGAGGGATCTTGACTTATTGAGAGAAGAAGAGGTTGTTCCTTTAGAGAAGCATATATAAAACCTCTAATATAGGTTTTCTCATTTTAGATTTTATCCTTGTCCTTCTCTACTTGATTGAATCACCGTGGAAAACAAAAAAACATAAAGAACCGAATGTAGCAATGAGGTTTCTATAATAGACACGAATGTCATGGTTTGGCACAATGATTTCCTTACGCAAGGATCATATTTTTGTTAGAACATCATTGAAAAAAAGTGTAACCAAGATTAATAAGAAGGATTGAAGGTTAGCCAAATGTTGCAATGTGACAAAACTCTTTTTAATTTTTCCACATACAATGGAACCAAAAACACACTTACATAGGATGCTTATTCACATGAATGAAGAGACAAAACAAAATATTAAACATGACAAAAAATAACAAAATAACAAAATATGTACATAGAATAGGGCACAAACCTAGACTGTTATTGAAAATATTATTTCAAATCTTAGCCATTTATAGGAAGAGATTTAGTCTTCTCACCCAAGTATTGGAGATGGTAATTGTCATGGACAAAATTATTATGAACAAAATATAGCTTGATCCACAGGGACTCGAAATTAGTGTGTATCCCATCCAGAAGAGTCATCTTCTGGTGAACTTGATTCTTCTACTGCTAGCTGGCATAAACCATAGCCCTTGATATTGTGAACTAGTTTGAAATAAATATCATACTCCTATAAGTTTGCCATCCAATTTTCTCTTCTTTCACCCAACTCTTGTTGAGAAAACAATGATCTGACATCTGGTTGTAGCACAAAGATAATACAATGGTTCTTCAAAAGATAAGGCCGAAAGTATTTTACCACCTTGTATACTTTGTAATCTTGTTTATCAATAGTTGGGTTATTATGTTCAGGTCCTTACAAGATGACACTCATGAATGATATGGTCCACTCATTATTATGATCATCCTTCTATGTAAGAATGATAGCAAGAGAGGTATCATAAGTGAAGGTGTATAGTAGGAAATATTTGCTGAAGTTTGGATTGTATAGTGTTGGTGCATTTGCAATCACTTGCTTTATATGATAAAATGCATCCTTTTCCTTTTCATATAACTTGTATATCACATACTTATTTATCATCTCCTGTAGTGGTTTCACTATATAAGCATAGTCAAATATGAATTTGCAAAGGAAATTGATTTTCCCCAAGAAGGATTGAATGAATTTCTTATTTACTAGTAAGAGAATCTACATAATACTCCTAACCATTTTAGGGTCCACCTTAATCCTTCTCTTTGTGATTATATGGCCCAAGGTATTTCTCTCAGGCACTCCAAAAATGCTCCTTGGGATTAAGAGATATCGCATATTTGCGACATCCCTTGAAAATTTTCTTCAAATGGAGTAAATGGTCAGATATTCTTTTCAAAAAAACTGTTTTTTCATCAAGATACAACACTATGTTATGTCCAATGAAACTATGAAATGTGATTTCCTTCATGCATTGAAAGGTTGCACATGCATTAATAAGTCTAAACGACATTCTCTTAAAAGAAAACATACCCACTTGTTTCGAAATGTAGTTTTGTGCCTGTCAGGTTCTCACACCAAAACCTAGTTGTAGCCCAAAAATCCATCCAACAAGGAAAACATTTCAAACCCTGATATTGTCTGTAGAATATATTCCATCAATGAAACTGAATAATTTCCCCTTCTAAGGAGTGATTTCGATTGCGAAAATCCATGCACAGGTGCATTTCCCCATACTTCATTCTCGCAAAAACCAAATTTGAGACGCATGTCGAATGTCACACTTTGAAAATTATTTGGGCATCTAGAAACTTCCTCAACTCTTTTTGAATCAAGGATTAGGGTTAGTTGAACTTTATGTAGCTTCCGCTGAGAACTATTTTCCCCTGCCTTGATTGGGATTAAATGCTATATTTTTCATGTGCTGTATTTGTTTAGATCATAATATGTCCACATGAAAACATCTTGGTACTACTTGAAAAGGTTGAGGAAATTTTTCCACTCTTCAGGTGTGAAGCAACTAGAAATGTTGACAAACTTCAAATATTCCTCCGTACCAATATTTATTTTCTCTAGCGATGGAGTCAAGGTATGAGTCTTCGTGTTTATCGACCCCTTAAAGAGATTTTGCAGGTCATATAGCTTTTCAAGTGACACCACGCCCTTAGGCATGGGGTTTCCTTTGCTTGCTTGAGATGTTTCATGCAACAATTTATCATGCTCATCTTCATCAATGACTACATCTCTGAACACATCAGTTTTCACCATAAAATGCAGTATTTTTGGTCATCATTTAAAATGCAAAATTTAGTAATACTATTAGGAAAAAATGAACTATAAATAAATTTAATATAAAATCCGTCTGTTAGCAGTGACAACTTAGTAGCATCATTTTCTAATGTTTAAGCAACAATGTTACGTATTCTTGGAACAAAAAGAATATTACACACTTGGAATTATGAAATCAGATGTCATACATGTTGTGGATAACTCTTGAGATTATGTGACACAGTGTATAGTATTATGTACCTATCACATGACGATTTCAGAGTCACCTATTGCTTTGAGAACCAAAAATTTGAGGCCGATGGATTTCTTCAAACCCAAGATGATTTCTGTGTATTCTATGACATTGTTAGTACACTCAACTTCCAATCAGCAAGTGATCAAATATTTTCTCTATTGCAGGTCTAACAAAATACAACCAGCTCCATAGCCCTATCGTGTTTTCGAACCAACAAAATACAAAATCTAAGTAATATAAATGCTAGAGTTGTCCTACACTAGTACTTTCTATATCTTTTATACAAAGGTCATTATCACCAATTGGATTTCTAGGAAGGAGTTCCAATTGTGTATCTGGTGGGACTGGTGAAGGCTATGCCAAATAACATCCATGATCTACTTCAAGAAAACATTTTTGAATATCACTTCTGCAAATCCCATTGGTTCATTATTTTCTTCAAGTTGTGTCACAGTACGCTTCATGTAGGGCTCACTTTCAACTTGATTCTAATTATTTATGCCCTTGTATGGAAGCTATAAATGAGACTAGTACATCACAAAGTATCGTTGGAGTTTTTTGGACCAATATCTGCTTAGCAGTAATCCATAGGCTTTAGGAATGTCCACAACTACAATATCTATACATTGGTGAACTCTATGATAAAATGAAAAACAAATAAGGAAATTTTTGAGTTCACTAATCACTTGGACAAGTGATCTGTCTAGTTGTATGATTTTTGCCTCAGTTTATCCCAATTTGCGATTTATTTCCTTAGCAATTGACAATGGCATAAAATTTACGGATCTACCAAAATCAACCAAACAATTGTGAAAAATATATTCAAAATTTTCAAATGTTAACATAAATGGAGGACAGTGAGCATTAGAACTTAAATTTACAGCATTTACAACATATTCAATCATATTGCGAGAGTTATTGGACATTATCTAAGAAGAATAAAATTCTTTACCTGCTAGGGCATGGGATGAGAGTGCCTATAGAATCAGTTCCCACTAACCCATTAACATTGCAACATCAGAGAGTGAAATGTTAGCATGAGCTCCCTTCATATATTCAAAAATGTTGTAATAATTATTTTACTTCATAGCGATCTATGTTGATGGGTCAGGTGATGTAATTTTATCAACTGTAGCAGGAGTGATGGAATATTTCTTGTTGCTACCTGAAGTTTTCATGGAAGAAGGAGCACCTCCAGAATTGTTTTTTGAATTATGAGCTAGCTTGGGAGGTGGAATGATTTTTTGCAACAATTTCTTCTTAGTTTCCTTCTCAGAAACATGTCCCTTTCTCTTCAGGTTATAATGATAAGTTGACTTCTTGGGAGTTGTTTCACTTGCTGACGGATGATCAACACTTTGTTTATCAACATTGTATATAATACTGAACATATTAATTCAATATCCAACACCTGAATTGTTTTTGGTCATGGTAGGTTCTCTTTTTTCTTCATTTTGCGCAGATTATTCTTTCATTAATATGGTATAAACAATATTAGCCAACATAATTTTCATATTATGGTTACACCACGAGCACATATTTTCTGAAAGTTTTTCTTGATGAAAGGTGCAGACATTATCCATGACAAAAATTTCGATATTGAACACCATGTTAGAACTCTGAGTGGATTTGGCCAGTTGTGAAGTGTTATTCCTTTTGAAAAATGATATCCTGGAAGACTTGCTTGTAGTAGTAGATGCCTTTCTTGACCAAGTTTAGAGACTTGGTTAAGACTTCCATGTCGAAGGAATATTTGTCTTTAGTTCTACTGCAAGAGGCTTGGTTTTTCTTTCCATATTCTTTGGAGTCTTTGGGGTTATCGTCATCTATGAATACTCCAATAAATCACAAATTTTTTTATATAGCAAGAGCTTCTACAATGTTTAAGGCCAATGTTTCCTTCGAAACTCTTTTAACGAAGACATAAATGTTAGTCGGCAAGGCAGATGTGTAATAATCCTTAGTGATATCATCGTGAGGTTACACATCAATGGGGAACTTGTTCAAGAAATGCAAAAATATCTTATTAAAATATTTAATTATTTATTTAATCCCCACTTTCAAATTCCCAATTTCTTTCAGTAACATGGCGAGAGTCTTATCATCAAAAACGTTTTTGAGAAAAATCTTCTTAAACTCCCTCCACTTTAAGATTGAATTGGCTGGAAGACTATGATAACACACAAAAACTATACCTTTACCTTCTTAAGTTTATGGAGAGAGTTTACAAGAAACATTTTCGAAACGTACCTCAAGCAACTGTAAATGCATGTAGAAATTGTCTATATGGCCTTTAGCTTGGTCTTCTTTTCTAGATTGAGCTTTGACAGTTACTTTAATGGAAGTTTAGGCATGTTATGAAGATTTTCCAGAAGAGCAAGTGTCCCTTGGGCCATCCAATCCAAATTTGTGTCAGCCATGTCTTCATCTTTGGCTTCCTCCTCTTATGAAGATGAAGACGCTTTTCCCTTACTATTCCAATCTACATTGTAATCAGGGTGCTCCTCGTCAAAAAAGTAAATATATACTCCTTTATTTTCTGGATTCTCCTCAATGGGTGGAAGTTCCCCTCAATTTTTTGTGGGTTCAACCAACTCTTTGAGGGTTTTGATAACCAAATATTCCACCAATGAAACCAATATGATACTAGGATTTACTTCTTTCTTTATAGTCTTATGAGGCATAATCACAACAACAGGGAGAAAACCAAGAGCTCTCATAAAATAACGAGTTATGGGTTGTATAAATCAGATTTGGTTGTAAGTGGTCTGAAAGGCTTGTCACGAGCTAGACTCAACAATTTTTCTTTTCAGGAGTATGAATGGGAGAGGAAATTGGAATGTTTTTTCCTTGCACAGAAGTTTGTCTATTAGGATACGGTTATTTTTCAGTGATAAAAAAAGTGGTTTCCCTCCTTCTAGCACCAGAATGTTAATAGTGTTGGATACTGCCAACATGCAAGGGTGCATCCCCAATGAAAAGTCTGAATTAGACTTCTCACCATTTGGTGTGGGAGCCCAAATTCCATATGTTCTTAGAGATTTCCCTTGGCTACAATGATCAACACAAGATAATAATGCACGGGTACTTTTGGATGAACAAGTGAGTATTCCTTCTAGAATTTTCAGGTGTAGGATGTATCAAGGTTCTTATATCGAAAGGGAGAGAAAAAGCGAGCCTTTAAGAGTAGAGGAAATAGTATTGACCTTGTAAAGACACATGGGCATATACATATGAATGAATCATTGGGAAACTAGAAAAATATGTCACATAGAAGCAACTATTGTTAAAATGCATACAACATAACTTAAACAAGATAGGTATCAAAGCCACCAAAATAGTTAAATTTCCTTAGTACAAATGAAATCAACATACATCAAAAACATTCAAAGAATAGTATTACAATATTTACAACATATGCATGAATGTGTGTTGGCTCAAAAATTAAGAAAAAGTTCTAAGATACATTAGTATAGTGAGCACCACTATCTCCAATAGTGGAGCGTTAGAGCAACCACTTGCTCTGCCAAAAAAAATATTTTCCTCTCTAATGCCTGGTAGGAGGAGCCAAGGTGAAAAGTCCTTTGCATGAGTTATGAGGGTGTATATATAAAAAATGGGATGACCATTCAAATCCTTTGTGCCTCTTGGACTACCCTAATGGTTGTTTGACTTCTCTATGACCTTTTTGCTCCTTCATGAATTTTCACATTCTATAGATTAGTCTTGGACTTCCACTTTACATTACATTTCTCAAATATTGAAAATACACAATCTAAAATTGATGTGGCAAATGGTGACCCATGACACAACATTACATAATTTTGATGACATAGACTGCATGATGATATGGCGATGTCAATCCAGTCTTCCTTCTTCTATCTTTGTGACTTCTTTAAAGATGGAACATTTTCTTCTTCCTCCTCCTCCATAAGGCTTGAAGGTATGGAGTCTTCAATGTAATATTGATCTCCATCTATTGTCGCAATATGGTGTCCCATTTTCCTTCTTGATTGATCAAATTGTCTTTGCAGCTACAAAGGTGTCTTCTAGCAAGGTCTCCTTATTCATCTCCTTTATCATCATCCTGTCATAATATGATATAATACCTGTAACTAAAATCTACTCATGAAAATATGAAATCAGTCTGATAAACCCCTGGTCTAACATGCTTCATGAAAAACATTATCTGGGATGGAATCAGGCAAAAGGTTGGGAGACTGGCTCATGGATTATGTCATTGCACAACTCAAGAGGTCAGGGGCGAGGACTGAGCCTTGAGACTGTGCAGTTTATAGTTTAGGAAGGCTAGGGTAAGAAAAAAACACAGTTTAGGGGCTCAAGGAGACAGGATAAAATATTGAGGCTTGAGGTTGCCCACTATGTACTTCTACATGGAAAGAGGCCAAGGGCTTTCACAGTTATGCAGTTCAAAAGATCAACGTTGAGGCTTGTTGCTTGAGAATGTTGGGCAATTTTAAGCTCAAGGGTTAAGGCTAAGCAATAAGACTATGTAGTGCATAGTTTTGGAAGGCAAGCTTTTTGCATTGCATAGTTCGAAGAGGCAAGGTCTTAGCTTCAGAATTGAGACTGTGTAGTGCACAATTTAGGAAGGCGGAGTGAGGTCAAGTTGCTCAACAAGGAAATTTTTCAGACTTGGCTAAGCATGGGATCAGTGACGCCAAAGTGAATAATAAAAAAACTTGAACATGGTCACACACTTAGAACAATTGATGAAACAACATTAATCACTCATAACACATGTACACCATAATTCCCTCAATGCAACGACATTGTCATAACTTTTCCCAAGTGCAACACTAAAGGTACACTTTACAATGACAGTGATGACACTTGTGAAATGGTGTTTGATACTTTTGGAATAAGTGTGATACATGTCTACATGATAATAATGATGCATTAGCACCTAGGTTACCCCTTGAAACAAACCAAAACTACATATGTGTGATGTGTGATGCTTTCCTTGTTAAAAGATGACACCTTGATTTTCTTCTAAAAGGGACAAGATCACTTAGAGAAAACACATGTTACCTACCTTAGTTACTTGCCTCTTTCTCCACTTCTGAGGTCTCAATATCTCAATTCTTCCTTGCTCTACAGCTGGCAGGTACTTATGCACATCTTTTTTGTTCTCAGTCTTAGTCTATCAATTCCTCCTTACTTTCTTGCTTGATTTTTTTACCACAACTCTATTGTTCCTATGTTAGTAGTTATCCTCATCCTTCTCTCCTTGTCAAATTCCTTCAATACAAAATATTTGTAATATTTCTTAAACCCGTAGAGCATTTTTGTCACTCTAATACCACTTGACTTGGTGATTTGTGTTTGTGGTCCTGTCCCCCTATGTTGGGCATGGAATCCCCCCAAGGCATGTTTTGGGGCTTAAAGCCTAAGTTTTGACCGAATCTTGTTGTAAAGCTCCAAAAATTGTGGTGCGGGGCACGAAAGTATGATAGAGTCATAGGGTTGTCCGCCCTAGTTTTGTAATGTAATTTCAGCTAGATAGACCTACCCATGGTCTGTGGACCATGGAATGGTATAAATAGAGTGAGGCTCTAAGTGTAAAAGGAAATAGATAATAAAAGATGAGGATAAGAAGTCTAAGTGAATGAGTCAAAGTGTGAAGTGTGTCTTTCGGTAGTAGAGTAGGAGAAGGCTCTGTAGCGGAGTGCAAAGAGGCCTAGTAGTCCAGAATTGAGTGTGCGGACCCTTGCAGCTGAGTGCGCAGGGAGAGTCAAGTCTGTAACTGTGGAATGAATCAATAAAGAGAAGTTTGGTTATAATTATGTGCATCTGTTCTTGGGTTAATGCAAGATTGATATAATTTACAAATGTACTATTTATTGGCGCACTTGTATGAATGTTTTATGTTGTCAAGTATAAATTAAAGCACTCAAGTAGGAAAAGATAATTAACTAACAATGGAATATAAGCAAGGTCGTGGGTAATAACACAGAGCGCGACGTTGAGCCACTGGGTAGGGCTGCACGAAGGTAGTATATCAAGCCGCGAGGAATGAGAAAGTGCACGAAGCAACCTACGCGCAAGGAGAAACCACGGACTAGTCAAACTCATTAGACATCTCCAAGGTGAGGAAACTTGGTTCTAGCACCCTCCCATACTACTTTGGGTGAGACCTGAGTCTGCGCCCCGTGGACTGTTGCCAAAAGGGCTAGTAGTACCAGGATTTGTTTGGCTAATTAACTCTAAACCTGTGTCAGGCCCCAACAAGCCAACAAATGGTTCCATTGCTAGGACCGGGATCTGCATAAAGATGTCTGATGTCGTATCACTGGAATATGACCAAGAAAGGAATTGAAGAGTGGTTCGATAGAAATATTCACGAGTTTGCGGTGCAGGAAAACAAGAATCTATGCCTATCAAAGAAAGAGTGGCTATATTACTACATATATATGGATATCCATGAAATTTTCTTTGCATCCTTCCCCACTGAGTTGTACAAGTGGATCATGAAGCTAGAAAATAGACAAGGAAGGTGTAAACTCGACAAAACCATTGTGTGGACTCCAAAATTGGTGCCCAGACTAGATGCACTGGAAGGTAAGATCACACACATTGTCGATCACTGGCTAGATCTGCTCATAGGAGGGTTCATCACTGAGTTCATGGTAGATACTTCTGTCAGCTATAGTGAGGCAAAACGACGCTTACTCAAAGGACCGTGAGGTAAGTACATTAAGTCTTTGAACACTTGGATTAAAATTATTTTGTGTGAAAAGTGATTTATGCGAATAAATTGATGTTTGGGGATACGCGGAGTGTGAGGATCTACTGAAACAAACGTAGCATAGAACATGAAACTAGCCCCTTGATTTCACCTCCACATGGAGGTGAAGAATATCTCGCGAAGGTTTCACCAAGAAGTGTGATCAATCTGATAAAGAAGAGAATTGCACTCATACCACCCCCACCCACACCACCACCAGTTTCACCATCTTCGCCCCTGACTTCACCCATACCACCTATGCCACCACCGCAAAGCAGTATGGCCAATGTGATGAAGCTACCAAAGTTCAAGGCAGTAGGGAATGAAGATCTAGACCAATTTTGGTGTGTGGTAAAAGTGGTATGGGAAGCACATGGTGTCACAAACGAAAATATAAAGAAGGTAACGTTGGTCAGTTCTAGCAGGATTTTATGCTGACCTGGTACATTAAGCATTCAATGATAATGCAAATGTGGGGATAGAAAATATCCAAGTGGTGCTGAACAAAGAATTTAGCATGACAAAATCAGAGGCGTAGTCGATCATTAGATTCAAGGAGATCACCGTGCTACCAGGAGAAACCCCGACGGAGATGGATCAAAGACTGAAGTGCACAATTTGTGAAGCAAACATGACACTAACAGATGGTCAACATCGTGAATGGTTTGTAGCATCATTAACACCACATTTACGGAATGCGTTGTCACAAAAAAGGCTAGCCACTCAGGTTGAGGCTTTGGAGGTCACGATGTGATTGCATGAGACTCTGTCACAAGATCCAAACCTGGGAGTCCAACAGATTCACATGCAGTTGAAAAACTTGTGGCTGGAGCTGAAAAGTTTGAAACAGGATAGGACAACCTGCCTAGAGGTGCGTGATGAAGTATGATGTGTCAAATGCAAGGGCCAGGGGCACGAAAAGGACCACTTCCCGGTGTTCGTGAATTACCTTGCGGGAGGAGGGCCAATGCCACTAAGATCGAAGGCACAACCAGCACCAAGTGCGGCGCCTACATTGTGGTGTGAAATTTGTCATACTGGAGGGAAGCATGCTATAGATAACTTCCATCTATTACAGAAGTATACGCAGAATTCCTAGCAGTTGTTCTATAATTTCTGTAGGTCAGTAGGACATGACAAGCGCACTTGTATAAGCTATGAACTAATAATGGATCGGACTTCTACCTATAGATTTCAGGCTGAAACACGACCCCTCAATCAAAATGTAGGAATGATGCACACTGGATTTCAGGGGCGTGGATGAGGTCGAGGTGGAATGGGATGAGGAAGAGGTCGCAGAAAGCTGATATGTTACAGTTGTGAAGGGCTAGGGAATTATGCCCGCGATTGTACAAATCCAACTAGACCATCATGCTTATATTGTACGAGTTTGATCATGAGACAGAGGACTGTCCCACATTGATAGCAAGGTTGTGTGATAGAAGAGCATTCTAGCCTCCCTTGAGTCAGAACCTGCAAAGTATGAGGTCTGAGCCACGCAAGGAAGACCGCAATGTAAATATCATGCTTCGGAGTGGTATTATGATAGGGGATGATGAAGGTAAGTAGCCTGAAGAGAGTACCTGTGTTTGCAAGGCTTCAATGAAGGAACCAAGATTTGATTTGGAGAATGCTAAGGAGTCCTTCATGGAATCTAAGAGGAGCTTTGCTGACGCCTCCACTTCAGGAAGTAAAGACAGAGTGGAGCCAGAAATGGACCCATCGATTCTCACTACATTATTGGAGACATGCATGAATTTGTTATGTGACAACAAGGCTATAAAGGGGCTGTAAGAACTCATAACTAGATGCGCTGGGACCACACCAAGAGAACCGTGCATAGTCTGGAAGCTCGGGAAGCACATGATGCAAACAGGAAGGGGGATGAGATTGACCACACAAATTAGGGAATACGAAATGGACAAAGTGATTCTAGATCTAGGATTGGACGCGAATTTCCTTCCAAAGCAGAAATGGGAGCGCATGGGCAAGCCTGCGTTGCAATGATCTCCTATCCAACTGTGCATGGCGAGGCAAAAAAGATCCTACTTATGGGAAGATTGCAGGGAATTATAGTAGACATCAAAGGAGCAAGTGTGCTAGCAATTTTCAGAGTGATAGAGATTGTTGATGACACCAAACCCTATCCCATGCTACTAGGAATATATTGGGCCACTAACATGAATGGAGTGATAAATCTAAAGAAGCACATGATGATTTTTCAGAAAAAGTCACTCCGTGTAGTGGTAACTTTAGGCCCTGTAGAAGGATCGCGCTACACAGATCCAGTGGATGACAATGATAGCGATGATGATCGAGACTGCATCTACAAGGTAACCGTGTGGGAGAAAGACAGGGTAAATCCAACTACCATTTGCCGAATCTCATGGGAGCATGAAAGCTCCTGCACATCAGATTCTGATGAGGAGATAGAACGATGGCAGAACCACTTACACAAGGTAACCACACTCAACTGTAACATGATGACAAGGTCAGTGCACTGTGTAATAACAAAGGTAATGGATCTACCTACGTACGATGGGTTAGGAGAAGTGGAGGAGTTCCTAAACAATTTTGAAAAAGAGGTGCCGGAATAGCAACATCTTGATGCTATGAAATGGGTACTGCACTCTACGCCCGCAAGATGGTGGGGTGCGCACCAAAGACGTTTTGAGGATTGGCATGGATGCAGAAGGATGATGTGCCTATGATTTGGGAAGCCTTATATGAGATTAAAAGACAAGTATGATGAATGGGATGATCCACGAGCACACCTCACGAAGTGGACAAACGTCTATGGGGAAGAGCCCCAACCTGAGTGGGCGCACATGTTCTCTCACTCCCTATATATTATACTCATGAATTGGTATATATAAACAGAGCTCTGCCATGGCACAAACGAATGGGAAGGATTCCTATTGACATTCATGTTTGAGGATCGTTGGTGGGATACTGTTGATGATGTGCTACAAGCTGTAAAAGCAGTTATCTTTAAAATACCCCAAGAGCCAATGGAAGTGCTTCAGCATGAATGGGTGACCCAATTGAGCTGCACGCTAGAGTGTTACAATGTAAACATTGAAGAATTTGACAAAGATCCACGCAAAGTTAACATTCTAGAAACTAAAGGCTATCACGAGGTTCAAGGGCCATTGATTGAGGGCCCTAACATTACCACGTCGGTAAAAACGAGGTAGGTGAATATTGGTATGGGGGCCGAATCGAAGTATGCAATCCTCAGCGACTACTCGGATGATGCCATAGTGGATAAGGTCACTCCGTTACTCTACGATTATCAAGACTTATTCTCGACCAAGATCGCAAACTTAAAAGGAATCATTGGTGATTTAGGGATGATGAAGATCACCCTAAAACCTGATGTGAAGCTGGTTAAGCAAAGGCCTTACTGCTTGAACCTGAAGTACAAGGAAAAGGTCCACATAGAACTAGACAAAATGCTCGCTGCCAGAATCACTGAACCAGTGGAAGAATCTGATTATGCAAGCCCTATGGTAGTATAGGAGAGGAAGCAGAAGGGTGAGATAAGAATATGCATGGACCTTAGGAAATTGAATGACACCTGTGTGCACAACCCATTCCCAACTCCGTTCACAGATGAAGTATTGGAAAATGTTGGCGAGCAAGAAGCCTATTCGTTTATTGATGGGTTCTCAGGGTACCACCATATCAAAATTGCGCCAGAAGATAGGAGCAAGACACCTTCGCGATTGAGTGGGGCTACTTTCAATATACCGTTATGCTGTTCAGGTTAAAGAACGCGCCGTCTATCTTTTCGCGCATAGTTGTTGCATCATTCAAACAGTATATCCACAAATTCCTAGAGGTCTATCTAGATGATTGGATTGTATTTGGATTGGTTAAGCACCATGTACTGAGCTTATGCCTGATCTTGGATACTTTTTGATGACATTGAATTGTGTTGAACCTCAAAAAGTGTACATTCCGGATTCCCTTTGGGAACCTGTTGGGACATGTGGTCTGCAAACAAGGACTAATGGTAGACCAAACGAAGATTGCAGTAATTCTAAATTTGGAAGCACTACGAAGTGTTAAATAGTTGCGCACTACCTTGGGACATACATGGTACTACAACAAGTTCATCAAAGCTATGCCCAGATCACCATGCCACTGGAGAAACTATTAAAAAAGGATGTCATGTTTTGCTGAAATGATGATTGTATGAAGATCCTGGATGTACTAAAAGAGAAATTGGCCTCCACCCCAATCCTGGTCTTCCCAAAATGGGATGTGGAGTTTCATGTCCATGTTGACGCATCATCTATAGTGTTGGGAGTGGTGCTCACCCAAGAGGGTGGAGAGGGATTGGATCACCCTATTGTGTTTGCAAGTCACAGGTTGTTTAAAGTGAAAAAGAACTATTCTACAACCAATCACGAAGGATTGGCTATGGTGTACGCACTCCAAAAATATTGGCACTATTTACTGGGAGGACATTTCAAGATGTATACAGACCATTCCGCACTAAAATACTTGGTCAATAAGCCTGTGTTGGGGGGTCACATATGTAGGTGGCTCTTATTATTCCAAGAATATGAATTTTAGGTCGTGATAAATCCTAGACGCCTCAACACAGGACCGGATCACTTGTCGCGTATTTAGACGGGAGAGGAACCTACTAGTTTGGAGGAAGGATTACCTGATGCGTGGCTCTTTGTTGTGTGCATCATGGATGGACACTTTGAAGATATAATCCACTTTCTAAGAACAGGGACTGCACCGAAAGAATACTCCATCCAACAGAAGAAGGAATTGGTGGTGTGTGAGGTGGATTTTTTTGTCATGACGGGGCACCTATACAAAATGGGAAATGATGAGATACTGCAAAGATACGTACCTGAATTCAAGCGGAGTCAGATCCTCACAGAAGCATTTGGGGGTGCTATAGGAGGACACTATGTAGGACGAGTGACCTCGCAAGATATTCTCTGCATAGGATTGTGGTGGCAAATCCTTCATCAGGATTCAAAAGCACACTGTAAGGTCTATCATATATGTCAAAGGATAGGTAAACCATTACGGAGGGACGAGATGCCTTTAAATCCACAAATGACACTGTAGCCCTTTGAAAAGTGGGCAATCGACTTTGTAGGGCCTATCAAACCTCAGGGAAAATGGGCGTGTGATACATGATTACCGAGACGGAGTACCTGACTCATTGGGTGGAAGCGCAACTGGTCGAAGGCTACACGACCACCACAACTGCAAAGTTTTTGTTTGAACATGTGTTGACTCAATTTGGCTGCCCGAAAATCTTAATGAGTGATCATGGTACACATTTCCTGAATGAAACCATCAGCACACTCAAAAAAGAGTTCCAGGTGTACCATCAGAAAAACACACCGTATCACCCACAATCCAATGGGATAGTAGAAGCATTCAACAAAATACTAGAAACGATGCTAACCAAAGTATGCAATGTGTAGTGAAGCGGTTGGGACCTGCACGTACCTGCAATATATGTGCTTATAGGAAAATGTGTGAGAAACTGATTGGACAAACACTTTTTCCATTAGTTTATGGCATAGAAGCTATCATGCCAATGGAGTATATTGTACCTAATCTGCCAATAGCAGCGCTCATAGGTATGACGGACCGCGAAGCCCTGGACAAAAGGCTTGTACAGTTGGAAGAACTCGAGGAGGAATGGTTCCTGGCTGGCTTTCATCAACAATTACAAAAGTAGCATGAGAAGGCTTGGCACAATTGCCATATTAAGTTATGCACCTTCAAGGTAAATGACTTGGTGTTGCTATATGACAGTAAGTTTGATAAATTTCCGAGAAAGTTCAGAATGCATTGGCTGGGACCGTATGTCGTTAAGGAGGTCACAAATGGAGGCGCAGTACATCTAGTCATACTAAATGGAGAACCTTTCCTAGGCAAAGTGAATGACAACCGCTTGTAACCGTACATAGGTGGCCCGACTATCTGACTAATCGGTAGAGGCATAGTATTTACCCCCCAAGGATCCGAACAAAGGCATGGGACTATAAAAAAATGTAGGGGATACTGGCACAGATGTAGAGAAGCAGTTCAGATATAGAGGTCTTAGAATAGTGTATGTAGTAGATCCAGCAAGCAGCAGCTCAATGTGCTGCTGACCTTGACGTAGTTCGAGAATAGCTGGAGGGACTCCGCGCAAAGATCGTTGCATAGATAGAGTGACTCGAGGGCGAGTCACGATGTTTTTGTTGGGGGCCTATTGGGCAAGGAATCCCCCTAAGGCATGTTTTAGGGCTTAAAGCCCAAGTTTTGATCGAATCTTGTTGTAAAGCTCTGCGAATTATGGGCGTGGGGCGCGAAAGTATGATAGAGTCACAAGGTTGTCCGCCCTATTTTTGTAATGTAATGTCAGCTGGATAGACCTACCCATGGTCCACAGACCATGTGATTGTATAAATAGAGCGAGGCTCTATGTGTAAAAGGAGATAGATAATGAAAGATGAGGATAAGAAGTCTAAGTGATTGAGTCGCAGTGTGAAGTGTGTCTTTGGATTCTAGAGTAGGAGAAGTCTCTGCAGCTAAGCGCACAAAGGCTCATTAGTCCGCAGCTAAGTGCACGGACCCTTGCAGTTGAGTGCGCAAGGTGAGTCGAGTCTGTAACCATCGAAAGAATCAATAAAGAGAATTTTGTTTATAATTTCGTGCATCTATTCTTGGGTTAATGCAAGATTGATATAATTTGAAAATATAGTATTTATTTACTGTGCACACTTTTATGAATGTTTTATGTTGTTAAGTATAACTTAAAGCACTCAAGTAGGCAAAGATAATTAACTAACATTGGAATATAAGCAAGGTCTTGGGTAACAATGCAGAGGGCAACGCTCAACCCCTGGGTAGGGCTACGCAAAGGTAGCATATCAGGCTACGAGGAACGAGAAAGTGCACGAAGCAACTTGCACGCAGGGAGAAACCGCAGACGAGTCGAACCCATTAGACATCTCTAGGGTGCGGAAACCTGGTTCTAGGACCCTTCCATACTACTTCGGGTGAGACCTCAGTCCGTACACCATGGACTGTTGCCGAAAGGGCCAGTAGTATTAGGATTTGTTTGGCTAATTAGCTCTAAACCTGGGTCAGGACCCAACAAGCCAACTGTAGGTTTTAATCCCGTACAGAATTTACCTACATACGAATTCTAAAACACAGAAAATAAATAATGCAAGAGCATAACACATATACACAGAGATTTTTCCTTAGATCCCAAAACCGAGACTACCAACTTGATTTTTCATTATGTTCCTTTCAATGTTACAATACATATTTATGCATGCCGAAGCATCCAATACCATGGGCTGAAAACCATCGCATCCAAAACCATGTGCAAAAATCATGCACAAAACCATAGGTATGTCCACCCAACCTAATATAGGGTCCAGAAAACAAATTTTTTTGGTGCGCTACCTCGGACCCCATAGAGGGGAGTTACCTGCACCCCTCAAACCCCCTGTGACCCCCCCGCTACACAATCGACACAATGAAGGGGGGGCTCTGCTCCCCCTCCAACCCCCCGGTTAACTACGTGGGCTAGTCATGGAAAGAATATAACACAACCCAACATTCTCCCACTTGTATTTTTCTTTCCACAGGGGGCCACAAGTGATCTTAGTCATTTATCCAGCCCTGCAACATCCATTGTTTCTCTACACCAAGAGAACTTCTCAGAGCTCATAGATTCTTTGAATGCATCTGCAGTATTCTTCAAAGTGTCCACCTTTACCAACAACACCTTTTTGTCTTTTATCATATCCCTCACAAAGTGATAGTGAACATCAATGTGCTTTGTCTTTGAATGATATGTAGGGTTATTTTCCAAGAAAATTGCACTTTGGTTGTCAGAGTCTATCCTTATAGCTCCCTGTACTAACCTCATACTTGAACACAATCTCTGCAACCAATCTACTTTCTTGCTTGCGTGAGTGGTTGCCATGTATTCTGCCTTTGTAGTTGATAATGCCACTACAGATTGTTTCTTACTCATCTAACTGACTGCACCTCTAAATAGGTTAAACACATACCCACTTGTACATCTTCTCTGATCTAGATCTCCAAACCAATCTGCATCAACAAAGCCACAAATATCCAACACTCTGTCCAATCCTAGTCTTCCTTGGTAGCACAAACCATAATCACTAGTGCCATGCAAATACCTGAAAACTCGCTTCACTGCTGTCTAGTGCTCCTTCCCTAGTTTTGACGTAAACCTGCTCAATACTCCCACTACATGTGAAATCTCTAGTCTAATATAGAATATTGCATACATCAGGCTACCGACTGCATTTACATATGGAACACGGGACATGTCCTCTTCCTCTTCTTGTGTCATGGGACACTGTTCAGCAGATAACTTCACACCTACAGGAATAGGAACCTTCACTGGTTTACTATCCTGCATATTAAACCTCTCTAGTATTGTCTCAACATACTTCCTCTAGTTTAACCAGAGCTACTTCTTTGCCCGATATCTTTTAATTTCCATGCCCAAAATATAGTTTGCAGCACCAAGATCATTCATGTCAAATTTGGAGGACAATCGGGTCTTCAAATCCTAGATAATTTCTTTGTCATTTCCAATCAGCAACATATCATCCACATACAAGACCAGATAAATAACACGGTCGCCAATTAATTTAAAATACACATAGTGATCTTCTTTTCTTCCGGTGAAGCCAAGTCCCCGTATAAATGTATCAAATTTTTGATACCACATCCTTGGTGATTGTTTTAACCCATACAAAGACTTCTTTAACTTGCATACTAGTTCTTTCTTGCCCTTCACTACAAAGCCTTCACGTTGCCTCATGTAGATTGTTTGGCTTGATGTTTTCCCGTGGTCTATGTGTCAGAGTTTATCTTGATGGGCCTGTGTTCCTATGTCCGATTTGGGATTTGGGGTTTAGTTTGATGGGTTTTCCAACTCGCATTTAATAGTTTAGATTCGTATCAGACATGTATTTTCCTTGTAGCGTACACACTCAGTGTGTCCACAAAGTGTACTTTTTATTCCTTGATTATGATAATACAAATTATGGACTAATTTCTTTGGAAATATTTTTGTAATATAATACATTTTTTTTAATTTAAAATTAATTTTACTTTAAAAAATTAAAAAATTACTAAAGTTATAAAGTTAGATTTAGAATGGTGATTTAGACTTTTCAAAGTACACATTGACCAAATATCTAATGACATGAATGAGTAGATAAAATTAATATAATAATATTTATTGATACTATAATTAAGGAGAATAAAAGAAAGTAGCCCAATGGTTAGCTCAATTGTTGATCAAATCCCCTTTGGTATTAAGAATTAATGGATTTAATTATTTGACACTCACATTATTAGGCATTGTGGTTAAATTGGATGGAAGTGATCCCTTTAGGTGGATGTGCCTAGTACAAATATCTTGTTGATGTAATGGTAACCGATCCCCAGAATTGGTAAACCACATAGAAGAAAAAAACAGAATATAAAAAAGTATATATATCTATATATATATTGTAATTAATCATTTATATCTTTATTTCAGTTATTGTGAATTCTCTTGGGTTTTTTTCTTTATATATTTTTACATTAAATTTATTTAAAATTTGGTGGATATTTATTGATATTATAAGTATAAATTGCAATGTCCATACAATCCCACAATCCCACTTTCCTTGATTTTTTTTTTTTAAGATGAATTGATATATGTATTCAAAAAACTGTTTTATATAATAATAAAAAATATATTAAAAACATAGAATTCCAATTAAAAAGGATAAAACATTGAAAAAATAAATTATATCTATATATTATTTGAATTAATCTATATAATATATATATATATATATATATATATATAAAAAGTGGCTTTAATGCCTTTATTGATGATGTAAAAAAGCATAGGTTAGGTTGTTTCTAGTCCCGCGGTTTGCCACTAGGGAAATTAGGTGGCTGAAAAATAAGTCTCTTATCTGAAATATTCCATAAATACCGTAAACGTTATGTTCTACTAATGTCTCAACAAAAAAGGCTATGATAATATGTAAATATAAATATCTGTATATTACAAATTGCAGTCATATTTCCTATATCCTATAATAGTTGTAGGTGTCCTTTTCAAGTTGAGTCATTGTTGCTAATTGCTGAAGAAACCATGATTTTGACTAAGTTGAGGTTGATACATCAATTGGCACCAGAGTGGTACCTGGTGAGGCTGGTTTTTTTTCCCTTTAAGAGCATGGCTTCGATTCCAGCATGCTTCATTGTCATATCACAATGCTTAAGTGATATTTGCCTATTCTTTATGTGAAGGATGTTGAGCTGGAGAGAAATATTTCTCTTATAAATTTCTTTTTCTTCAAGCGCCTTCGAGGTTATTCACTCACTATGATGACTATGCATCTTTGAGCATGGTAGAAAAATCTTGTATTTGTCATCACTCACATCACACAATCCCAAAACATGCACCTTAAACCTGATGGTTGAAAATCGAGTGTTCACCCATGGACCATCTGTATGTTGCATAAAGAGCATATGGGGTTAAAGTAATTATATTGAAGGTACGTTTAATTTTTTAATTAAATTAATAAAAGTGACATAAGAATTTTTTGGTTTGATCGTAAAAAAATTCATATAGTTTGTTCAATGTATATAATTTTTATAAAATGGATCCACTTAGTGGCTAACAATTACCATGGCTCTTATGCATTTTGTATATTCAAAATTGAATATGAACATGACTAGATTTACGCCTTTTAAATATTGGAATGCGGACTAGAGATATCTATCATTGCTAAACAATCATGAATTTCTTCAAAACACATGTACCTTATATATTATTATTGCTTGAAATATTACAATCCTTCCAAATCTTTACTTAAAAATAAAAATGGGTTTAGATTTGTTTTATTATTTATAGGATCAATTTTCAACCCCAACTCATCATGTTGGAAGTTTATATCAATTATTCCTCTTCAAAATACATTATAGCTTATGGGTTTGAGAATTTTGGTTGAGATATTTCAAGGAATAATTCAAAATGAGCTGCACAAGCTCTGAAGTTATATGAAAAACGAGTATACCTAATTTTCCTAAATCATAAACTAATTTTACAGTAAGGAATATGATACTATTTTATTTTATTTTATTTTAATATATATATTTTGTTTAGATACCATACATAAATGTCACTCCAAAAATTATATATTTATATTTAAAAGCTGCATATTTTTTATTTTTTTGTTCTTTTAGGAAGTTATTTACAGTTTTGATTTCTTGAAATCATATATGAAAAATTTCTTTAGACCAAATATGGTTCAACAATGTTCATCTAGCTTTTTTTATATAATATTCAAAACTTTTTATGAGCAATTCCATCAATTTTTTATACAAAATTCGTAAATCATTAAAAAGCATGTATTTATATTTTATCAAAGGTTAAAATTATTATTAATTTAGTTTATTTTATTTAAATAAAAAATAAAAAAATGCTAGCTAAATAAAAATGATTTAAAGTGCCAAGGGATAACTCAATTGGTTGAGTTCCTGTTGCTACCTTTCCAATTGGGAGGTCACGGGGTCAAATATCCTTGATGCTCTTGGGGTTAGGTCTGACCAGATAAGATGATGGGTAGATCCCTTTGGGTGCATATGCCCAGAGTATTACCTGTGGATGTAGCGGCTACTCAGTGACCGTGAACCTTAGTTGAAAAATAAAAAACAAAAATGATTTAAATTTAAATTCCAAAACAATTTAAATACAAATATACTCATATCGCTTATCTATTATATAGAGTGAGTATGAAGGTACTTTATGTTATTATATGGTTGTGATTTTAATAAGTTAATGTCAAATTCCATGACATTGTTAGTACACTCAAATTCCAAGTGGGAAAAAATCAAATATTTTCTCTATTGTGGGTCTAATAAAATGAAACGCGCTCGAGATCCCTCTGCCATTTTTGAACCAATAAAATACAAAATCTAAGTAATAGAAAAGCTAGAGCTATATCCTATACTAGCACTATCTACATCTATTGTACAAAGGTCACTATCACCAATTGGATTTCTAAGGTTTTTGTTTTGTTTTGAAGAATTTATATATAGTTTTGATTTCTTAAAATCATATATGAAAAAATTCTTCAAACCAAAAATGGTTCAGGGATGTTCATCTAGCTTCTATTGTATAATATTCAGAACTTGTTATGAGTAGTCCCTTCATTTTTTGTACAAAATTTGTAAATTATTAAAAAGAATGTATTTATATTTTATCAAAGGTTAAAAATTATTATTAATTTAGTTTTTTCTATTTAAATAATAAATAAAAAAAGGTTACCTAAATAAAAATGATTTAAAGCCCCAAGAGACAGCTCAATTGGTTGAGTTCTCATTGCTAAGTACCTTGCCAATTGGGATGTCATGGGGTTAAATCTCCTCGACGTCCTCGGGGTTAGGCCCGACCAGATAATCCTACGGGTATATCCCTTCAAGGGAATCTACCTAGATTATTACTTATGGATGTAGCGGCCACTCAGTGACCATAAACCAAAATTGAAAAATAAAAAATATAAATGATTTAAATATAAATTCCAAAACTATTTAAATACAAATACACTCATATCTCTTATCTCTTATACACAGTGAGTATGAGGGTACTCTATGTTGTTATGTGGTTGTGATTTTAATAGGTTAATGTCAAAATCCATGACATTGTTAATACACTCAAATTCCAAGTGGAAAAAGATCAAATATTTTCTCTATCATGGGTATAATAAAATCAAAGTAGCTCGAGAGCCCTCTCTCGTTTTTGAACCAATACAATACAAAATCAAAGTAATAGAAATTCTAGAGATATGTCTTACACTAGTATTATCTACATCTATTGTAAAAAGGTAATTATCACTAATTGCATTTCTAGGAAGGAGTTCCAACTGTGTATCTGGTGGGACTAGTGAAGATTATGCCAAATAACATCCATGATCTACTTCAAGAAAACAATTTCCGAATATCACTTCTGCAAATCCCATTGGTTCATTCTTTTCTTCATGTTGTGTCACTATGTGCTTCATGTAGGGCTCACTTTCAACTCGAATTTGATTATTTCTTCCCTTGTATGGAATCTATAAATGAGATCAATCCATCACAAAGTATCATTGGTGTTTGTTTGACCAATATTTGCTCAAAAGTAATCCATAGGCTTCAGGAATGTCCACAACTATCATATTTATACATTGGTTAACTCTATAATCAAATGACAAATGAATAAGGAAATTTTTGAGTTCACCAATGGATTGGACAAGTGATCTGTCCATTTTTGTGATCCGTGTATCAATTTTATCAATATTAGCAACATAGAATAGAATTATGATTACGAATTCAAAAAAATCAACTAAACAATTGTGAACATTATAATTAAAAATGTCAAAAGTTAACATAAATGGAGGGTACAGAGTGTTAGAACATAAATTTACAAAATTTACAACAAATTTGATGATATCGCTAGAGTTACTAGACATTATCTGAGAACAAAAAACTTCTTTACTTGTTGGGGTGTGGGATGAGAGTACCTAGAGAATTAGTTCCCGCTGGCTCGATATAATTTTGATCTCAAAGAGTGAAATGTTAGAGTGAGCTCTCTTCATATCTTCAACAATGTTGTAATAGAAATTTTCCATCATAGAGGGCTATGTTGATGAGTCAGGTGATGTAACTGTATCCACTGCAACAAGAGTGATGGACTTGTTCTTGTTGTTGCTCGAAGTGTTCTTCGAAGAAGGAACTCCTTCAGACTTGTTTTATGAATTATGAGATGGGTTGGAATGTGGAAGAATTTTTCATAACAATTACTTCTTAATTGCCTTCTCATAAATAGGTCCCTTTCTCCTCGAGTTATAATGATAAGTTGACCTCTTACGAGCACCTTCACTCGCTAATGAATGATTATAACTTTGTTTATCAGCATTGTATATAATGCTGAACACATTCATTGAATATCCAACATCTGAATTGTCTTTGGTTGCGACAGGTTTACTTTTTTCTTCATTTTTCTCATACAATTATTTCATTAACAAGGTATCAATGAGATTAGTCATCATAGTCTTCATATTATGGTTCCACTATGGGTATGTCTTTTCTAAATGATTTTTATTAATGAAAGGTGCAGAAATTATCCATGCCCAAGCTTTTCATAATGAACACCATGTTAGAACTCTGAGCATATTTTTCCAATTTTGAATTGTAATTCTTTTTTTAAAATGATGGCCTCGAAGACTTGCTGCTAGTAGTAGATGCCTTGATTTACCATCTCTTCAATTATGATACTTCGTTCATAAGAAACTTCAGAGACTTGATCAAGTCTTCCATATCAAAAGAATATGTCTTTTGTTCTAGTTGAAGAGGCTTGGTTTTTCTTAGATTCTTTGGATTCTTTGGGATCATTTTCATCTACAGTTACTCAAATAAATAGCAAATATTTTTCTACAACAAGACCTTCCATAAAGTTTAAGGCCGGTGTTTCCTTCTGAACTCTTTCAACAAAATAGAAATGTTAGTTGACAAGGTAGATATGTAATAATCCTTACAGATATGATCGTGAGGTTTCGCATTGCTCAGGACCTTATACAACAAATGCATAAATATCTTATTAAAATATTTAATTCTTTCTTTATCCCCCACTTTCAAATTCCCAAGTTCTTTCAACAACACCGCTAGAGTCTTATCGTTAAGAATTTTTGGAAGAAAAATCTTCTTAAACTCCCTCCAGCTTTAGATTGAATTGGTTCGAAGATTGTGATACCATACATATGCTCTACCTTCTAAAGTATACGGAAAGAGTCTACAAGAAACAACATAGAAACTTACCTTAAGCATCCATAAATTCATGTAGAAATTTTCTATATGGTCTTTAGATTTAGTCTTCTTATCTGGATTCAACTTTGACAACAAATTTCCTGGATGTTTAGGCATCTTGTGGAGATTGTTCGAAAGAGTGAGAGGCCCTTGGGCCATCCAATCCAAATCATTGTTAGGCATATCTTTGTTTTTGTCCTCCTCCTATTTTAATTCTAAAGAAGTTTTTCCCTCACTATTTGAATCTGCATTGTAATCAGGGTGCTCCTTGTCAGAAAATTGAAAATCTTCTCCTTCACTGTATGGATTCTCCTTAACAGGTGGAAGTTCTCCTATATTTTTCTTGGGTTCAACCAGCTCTTTGAGGGTTTCGATAACCAAATATTCCACCGATGAAGCCAATGCACCACTAGGATTTACCTATTTCTTTACATGCTTATGAGGCATAATCACAACAACAGAGAGAAGACCAAGAGCTCTCACAAACTAGCAAGTGATGAAGGTGTTGGATACTGCCAACATGCAAGGGGGCCTCCCTGATGAAAATTCCCAATTAGACTTCTCACCATTTGGTGTGGGATCCCTTCCAGAAATAAGACCCAACTACCATATGTTCTTAGAGATTTTCCTTAGCTACAATGTTCATCACAAGAGAGTAATTTGTAGGTACTTTTAGATGAATAAGTGAGTATGCCTTGTGGAACATTCAACTGTGGAATGTATCAAGGTTCGTTTACCAAAACAAAGAGAAAAAGTTAGCCTTTAAAAGAAGAGTAATAGTACTGATCTAGTAAAGACACATGAGAATATACATATGAATGAATCGTTTCAAAACTAGCAAAATAGTTCACATAGAAGAAATGATTGTTAAAACACATACAACACACCTTAAACAAGATAGGTATCAAATCCACTAAAAAAGTTAAATTTCCTTAGTATAGATGAAAGCAACATACATCACAAACATTCAAAGAATAGTGCTACAATATTGACAACATATGCATGAAAGTGTGTTGGCTCAATGATATTCAAAATTAAGCAAAAGTTCTAAGATACGTCAGTGTAGTGAACACCACTAGCTCCAATACTGGAGTGTTAGAGTAACTACTTACTCCTCCAAAAAAAAAATTTACTCTCTAATTCTTAGTAGGAGGAGCCAAGGTGAAAATTCCTTTGCATGAGATATTAGCGTGTCGATATAAAAAATGTGTGACCATTCACCTCCATTTTGACTCTTTGACTACCCTTGTGACTATTTGACTTCTCTATGCCCTTTTGACTCCTTCATGACTTTTCACATTCTATATATGACTCTTGGAATTCAACTTTACATTACATTTCTCAAATATTGAAATTACATAATCCAAAAATGATGTGGAAAATGATGACCTATGAAATAACATGACATGACACTGATGACATAGACGACATGATGATATGGAAATGTCAAGCCAGTCTTGATTCTTCTATCTTTGCACCTTCTTGAAATATGGAACATGTTCTTCTTCTTCCTCCTCCATGAGGTTTGAAGGTAGGGAGTCTTCAATGTAATCTTGATCTCCATCCATTGATGCAATCTGGTATCCCTTTGTCCTTCTTGATTGGTCAACTTGTCTTTGTAGCTACAAATGTGTCTTCTAGCAGGGTATCCTTCTTCATCTCCTTCATCATCATGATGTCATAATATGATATAATACCTACAATTAAAATACACTCATGACAAGACAACATCAGTCTGATAATCCCCTATTCTAACATGTTTGTGGCAACCATTAGTTGAGCTAGAACCGAGTGATAGGTTTGGAGACAACATCAAGGATTGTGTCACTCCACAGCTCAAAAGGTAAGGGGCCAAGACAGAGCCTTGAGACTATGTAGTGCATAGTTTAGGAAGGTCAGGGAAAGATAATTGTGCATTTTAGGGGCTCAAGGAGTTAGGCTAAAGGATTGAGGCTTGATGTTTCCCATAATGTAGTTTTGAAGGGAAAGAGGCTAAGGGATTTCACAGTTGCATAGTTAAAGAGGTTAAGGATGAGGCTTGTTTCGTGAGACTATGCAATGCGCAGAAGAGGGTTACTGAAGGTAAGGGTTGTGTAGTTCTAGAGCTGTAGGGCCAAGGCAGAGTGCTAAGACTACATAGTGCGCGGTTTTGGAAGGCAGGCTCTATGCATTGCACAGTTCCAAGAGGAAATGTCTGAGCTTGAGAAATGGGACTATGTAGTGCACAATTCAAGAAGGTTGAGTGAGGTCAAGTTTCTTTGGAAGGAAATTTTTTGGACTTGACTAAGTGTGGGATTAGTGGGGCCAAAGTGAACAATGAAAAAACCTAAACATGATCATACACTTAGAATAGTTCATGACACAACATTGATCACTCATAACACATGTACAACATAATTCCCTCAATGTGACGACATTGCGACAACTTTTCCCAAGTGCGAAACCAAAGGTACACTTTATAATAATAGTGATGACACTTATGAAACAGTGCTTGATACTTTTGGAAAGATTGTGATACATGACAACATGATGAGAATGACTCATTAGCACCAAGCTTACCCCTTGAAACAACCCAAAACTACATATGTGTGATGTGCAATGCTTTCCATACTAAAATACGACACTGATTTTCTTCTAAAAGGGACAAGATCACTTAGAGAAACCAAATGTGATCGATCTCAATACTTTCGATGACAACATGAAAAGTCATAGTAGGCTCTAAAATTTTGATGCAGGCCAAAATTTGGATGGTGTTATAGCAACGACAAATCCTCCTTCTGAGCTTCCATTCACCCACTATGAGCTAAAGTCACGCCACTGTAACAAGTATTCTCCATTTCTTTTTATCTAATACCTCACTTAATTCTCCTTAGCTTGGACTATTGGTATTATTTTGGTTCCTCCTATGGAACCTCTTCAGTACTCCTTTCTCTTCTCAAGCTTTTGCACTCTTGATCGCCTCTTGCTCACCTCTCTTGTTCTCTCCTCTAGAGGACTTCCAACATTGGCTAGAACACTTCTTTACTTCTACAACCTTTATGCTTCAAGGGTTCCTTGACACACACTTTAAAAAATTTATTGTTTCCTTATTTCAACCTTTAATAATGTAATCAAAATTTTTCGCTACTGATACTACATTTCAAGGTTAACTTCTTACTAAAATTTGACAAAATTACAAACCAATTACTTACCTTAGTTACCTTCCTCTTTCTACACTTTTGAGGTCTCAATATATCAATTATTCTTGGCTCTACACTTCGAAGGTACTTCTTCACATCCCTTTTATTTTGAGTCTTATTCTATCGATTCCTCCATGCTTTTTTGCTCAGTGTTTTTTCCACAACTCTATTGTTTCTATGTCAGTAGTTGTCCTCATCCTTCTCTCCTTGTGCAATTCCTTCAATACAAATATTTGTCATATTTATTAAACCCAGAGAGAATTGTTCTCACTCTAATATCACTTGATGTGGTGATTTATGTTTGTGGTCCTCTGCCCCTATTTTTACTTTCATTTTTTTTCGCTCTCCTTTGATTCACCTTTGGTCTATTGATTTTTCAAGGAAAAGGCATTGTGCTTGAACCCTTAGCAACACTCACAAAATATGAGTGTTGCATTGAAAACCCCTAACTACAGTCACAAGTCAAGTATCCAACCACTTGAGGTTTAGTCTTTGACATAGGTGAGTCTCTGGCTCATATGAAACTCACAAGTCTCAAATACATGCTCTAATAATCGTAGAGATTCCAAACATGTATGGTCCATGGTCCAAATCTTTGGCATCAAACAAGCCCTACACGCCTCACTCAAATGTCCAATGATGATAGTATTATAGTTGGGGACTTGAGGAGATAGATTGATGATGGGATATTCATAGGGAGATTCACATTTCTAATCTCGTCATTGAATGCAACAATACCCACACCAGTCCGATATGTTCGGGAATTTGAGGGATTTTGGCTCTTTATCCCATGCCCACTTTTTTAGATCTTGAAGGCATGCTTTGAATTATTTCATGACAATAAAACTCAACATACAGTAAGGATTTAATTGAATGGTGATCCATTGAAAACCTTCGGCCATCATCTACCTGCTTTAACTGATATTTTTGTGTTTTGTGGAAAATACTATAAAATTCCAATGTGTTGGAATTGATTGAAAATGTATGTTGTGGTTCACTATGGAGAGGACCATGAAATTGCAATTTTCTAACTACATGTATTATCCTTTCCGAAACAAAAAATTGGATAATTGCAACTGCAAACACCCATGATGGAACACGAGTAAAATTGATTATGGATGTGTAGTTCCATGGCATACATAGGCTGACATATAGTGTAACGTCTATTTATTTATTGTTGTCTTTCCCACCTAGGTCATACATTCCCTAAAAGTAGTAATCAGGCGCAAAGTGTTGGATGAAGTGGTGTGATTCTCCATTTGCAGGACGACACTGGCTATCCCCGCCCAATAAAGAAAAGTTTGGGTTGGTGCCACTATGATCTTTAGTTAAAGGGTTTAGGATATTTCAATAGATCATTTTAGAAGGATCGTATAGGTCCAAATATTCATCCAATTTTGATGTCCGACTTCAATCTTGTGATTTTTGTCTTGTTCAACCCAAATCATATTTCGGGCCTGAATGTTATTCTCGTTTGTCAAATTAGTTATCCATCTGATTAGCTGGTCCATGACTAGAGCTATTCTCATTCATTTTCTTTTATCATTTTGTTTTTTTCTCTTGTGATCCTTCTTAAAAAGCCTTCCCAAATAATCTTCTACAGAAATATACATGTCAATCAATAGAGAATGCTTTGAATTTAAGCACCCTAGATGCATTTTCTTCCATATTTTGTCCTCAGGCTTGAAACTATGCTATAAGAATCTATTCTCACATAGGCTTTTATACAATTGTTATTGACTCAGTGAAGGTGAATGAACCCAATTCTAGCTGGTCTAATATGAAGAAACTTACTCCTTCAGATAAGATATTAATTCACACTCAATAGAGAATTGAACACATAAGGAAAATTTGGATTATACTAAATCATGAAGAAAATATTTACAAGAAATTTTGTGTGGGCCCTCTGTGTAAGGCCCCTTTGCTCCTACACTCCTAAGTTCTTTTTATTTGAGTTCTTTCCTAAGCTCAATCTCACTCTCTTGTCAAGAGCCTCTCCTCCATCTGTGCTCCTCTAGCTTTGTTAGGTGAGATGATATTTTAGCATTCCTCCATGAACTCTCTAATCGTCTAAATGTACATATGTGTATATCATCCTACTAGCTAGGAAACATCATAATAAAACACTGCTAAGTTGGATATATGTCATAATAACCCAAAAATTTCTAGGCACCTCAAGTTCACACTTGGAATTATTGCAAAGGCCCATTTGGCCATAAAACACTATTTCATCAAAACAACTTAATAGCCCTAATAGTCTAGATTCGTTTTGGGTCTGGACACATGTAATGACATAATTTTTCCTAATTTTATACAAATTAATATTGGATAAAATTTCTCCCTTTTGGAAAATCTCATGACCCCTTTGGGCCTCGCAAAAATAGATCACCTAGGGTTGATTCTCCTGAATCACTTATACTCATTTTATTTAATTTTAGAAATATCTATCACACTATCAAAATTCTTGATCTTCTAACTCAACAAAACTATGGTGATCTAGGAGCATTTTCTCATTTCTTTTTAAATATAGAAAAAAGTTAAATAATTTTAATTAATCACTTATATTTCTAAGATTCGATAGGCAATATAGGTGTTAATGGGGGTTAACCATCATCATCATATTGAGGGGATGGATTATTAAAATTCAATCTATCTTAAAAACCAAAAGAAAAACAAAAACAAAAAATTATGCATAATTTATTATTTTTTATTAATATTTATTGAAATTTTAAAATTCATATATTTTTTTAAATTGTATTATCTTTATTTATAATTTTTGTTTTTCTTATATAAATTTAATATAATAAGGTTGTTGATGTGAGGCAGGGTCTGGGCACCAACCCTAACCGCCATGACCCTGCTTCATGCTTCTTCTTCTCACACTACACCACTCGTTTCTCTTACAGGTTTTGCTCAAGTTTTGTTTCGTGTTGCCTCGTGTGTGATGGTTGTGTCAAGGGGGAGGTTGGATGGGTGGCCTTTTTTCTTTTTTCTTCATTTCTTTTCAGGAATCTTCATTTTCTCGGCATGGATTCTACTCGGATCTTTTGGAAGGGAATTTCTTCCTTTTTGTCAACCCTCTTCCCCCTACTTTGTTCGTGTCAACTACTTGTTTTTTGCTCACCAAGTCTGGTTTTTTGATGGATTTTCAGATGGGATGTTGCTCGTATGGGCTCTATTTTGTGCCTTCTTCAACTAGTCTGTTTCTTTGGGTGCCTTCTCTTCATCTATGACGTTTGTTGTGGTTTTCTACCCATGTGGCCACTTGTCATTATGGAAGGTTATTTTCTTGACTGGTTTGTGGGTTGTGCTTCGCGAGTTGGGGCTATATTTTACAACATCCCCCTCGATGAAGCGTCGAGGGGATGGGTTTCTTCAACCCCTTTCATTCTTATTCACTTTCCCTTGGTGGATTTCAACCATGATCCAAGTTTCGTCTTCTACAATCTGGGTCTTCGTGGCCTTCATTGTTTATCTCGAGGTTTTTTTGCAGTCTCACTCTTGTTGGTAGGCTACTTTTTTTTCCTGTTGACACCCTTGGAAGGTCTGCATGCCTCTCATTCTCTATTTTCATGAATGAATATGACTTGTGTCCCAGTTCTTAGATTGATTGGATTGATGTTTTCCCATGGTTTGTGTGCCAGAGTTTATCTTCATGGGCCTGTGTGCCTATGCCCAATTTGGGTTTTGTGAATTAGTTTGATGGGTTTTCCAACTCCCACTTGACAATTCAGATTTGTATCAGACATGCAATGTCATGGAAGAATACACACTTAGTGTATCTACAAAGTGTAATTTGTATTCCTGATTATGACAATAAAAATTACGGATTATTTTCTTTGGAAATATTTGTTTAATATAATATTTTTTTTTTAATTTTAAATTAATTTTACTTAAAAAGAATTAAGAATTATTGAAGTTATAAATTTAGATTTAGATAGGTGACTTAAACTTTTCAAAGTGCAAGTTGACCATGTAACTGGTCACCTGAGTGAGTAGCTAAAATTAATATAAATATATATATATATCTATATATATATATATATATATATATAAGAAAGTAGCCCAATGGTTATCTCAATTGGTTGAGTCAAAGGCCCTTTGCTATTAAGAAATAATGAGTTTAATTTTTTTTGACACTCACATGATTAGCCTTCGTGGTTGAATTGGCAAGAAGTGATCCCTTCGGGTGGATGTGTCTGGTACAGTTATCTTGTTAGAAAAATTGTAGTTAATCATTTATATCTTTATTTGCAATTGTAGTGAATTTTTTATGTCTTAGGCTTTTTTCTTTATATATCTTTATGTTAAATTTATTTAAAATTTGGTGGAGATTTGTTGATATTATAAGTCTAAATTGTAATGTCGAGGCAATCCCAGTTTCTTTGTATTTAAAAAAAAATTGAATTCATTTATGTATTCAAAAAAATACTTTATATAATAATAAAAAAATTATTAAAAAACATAGAATTTGATTTAAAAAGGATAAAACATTGAAAAAATAAATTATATCTATTTCTTAATCTAACTGGTCACCTGAGTGAGTAGCAAAAATTAATATAATAATGTATATATATATATATATATATATATATATATATATATATATATATATATATATATATATATATATATATATATATAAGAATAAGAAAGTAGCCCAATGGTTATCTCAATTGGTTGAGTCAAAGCCCCTTTGCTATTGAAAAATAATGTGTTTAATTTTTTTGACACTCACATGATTAGGCTTCGTGGTTGAATTGGCAGGAAGTGATCCCTTCGTGTGGATGTGTCTGGTATAGTTATCTTATTGATGTAATGGTCATTGGTCCCTAGAGTCAATAAACCACATAGAAGAATATATATATATATATATATATATATATATATATATCTATATATATATATATATATATATATATATATCTTATGTAGAAAAATTGTAATTAATCATTTATATCTTTATTTGCAATTGTAGTGAATTTTTTTATGTCTTAGGCTTTTTTCTTTATATATTTTTATGCTAAATTTATTTAAAATTTGGTGGAGATTTGTTGATATTATAAGACTAAATTGTAATGTCCAGACAATCCCACTTTCTTTGAATTTAAAAAAAAAAATGAATTCATTTATGTATTCAAAAAAATATTTTATGTAATAATAAAAAAAATTATTAAAAAACAAAATTCCAATTAAAAGGGATAAAACATTGAAAACATAAATTATATCTATTTATTATTTGAATTAATCTATATTTTTTTTCAAATTATATATATATATATATATATATATATATATATATATATATATATATATATTGTGAGCTTAATGTCTTTATTGATTATCTAAAAAAGTATACATTAGGTTGTTTCTAGTCCTGCAGTTTGCCACTAGGGAAATTGGGAGGCTAAAAAATAAGTCTCTTGTCTAAAATATTACATAAACACCATAAATACCAAGGCCCACTAATGTCTCAACAACAAAGGCTATGATCACATGTAAACATAAATAAATGTTTATAACAAATTGCAGTCATGTTGTCTATATCCTATAATAGTTGTAATCGTCCTTTTCAAGTTGAGCCATTGTCATTGACTGCTAAAGAAACCATGATATTGACTAAGTTGAGGTTGATACATCAATTGGCGCTAGAGTGGTATCTGGAGAGGCAGGTTTTTTTCTCTTTGATAACATGGCTTCGATTCTAGCAAGCTTCATCGCCATATCACAGTGTTTAAGTGAAATTTGCCCATTCTCTGTGTAAAGGATGTTGATTTGGAGAGAAATAATACTCTTACTATATTATTTTTCTTCACGTGCCTTTCCAATGAGTGTTTTCATGTGCGAATAGAATTCTACTCTACATATGTATTGATTTTAACAACCACAAGTGTGGCCTTGGTCTGGTATCTAATCTGCAACATGGGTGAGAATGCCTTCATTTGAAAGGGCATCTCTTTTATGCATGGCCTCAACCATTGCTTGATTAACTATGTGCTAAATACTATCAAGGTTGGGTTCCTAATATATTTGTGCAAAATTTTGAGTTCAACATCTATCTCAAAAGTTGCCTACTCCCTTTCCAACAGATCAATGCTCACAGTGCATCTACTCGCAAGGCATCATGGGAAGGAGAAGAGTGTCTAAAACAAAGTTGGCAACAGGGAAATAAAGGGAAGGGGAGTTAGTTCCAAATTGATCACTGTGGAGGATGAGAGTAGGGACTGTTAAGAGAGATGCATCTCTAGTGAAGTGAAAGATAAATTTTTAGAAACAGGAAGTGCAAATATAAACAAAAAAAACTCTATATTACTATAAAAATCTAAACAAGATGGGAAAAAGGACAAATAACAAAGTGATTAGGAAAAACAAAATTCATGGGTGTTATAAACACTAAGTGCAATGTACTAAGGTGAATAAAGAGCTTAATTACAAGATCCTAGTGGAGATATGGTAAATGTAACCTTGCTCAGAATATGAATTAGCAGAGCGACAATTGCCATGATAAACCATAAACCAAGAAGATGGAGATGTTCCTACCTTCGGGTGGAAGAATTTTGAAGTGGAATAATGATAAGAGAAAATTTATTTCTACTATGTGTGAAACAAGGGCCTCCTCCCTTCACCACCATAGAAATAATCATGCAAAAAGAGAGGGTTTAGTTGGACCTGTAGGTGAGAAATTTCCCAAGATTTCAATCCTAGAGGAGAGTTGGTCAAGGATACTTGGAAGTACCCTTTTGTTAGAAATGGAAACATCATAGAGCTCCACAAGTTTAGGAAGTTGGGTGGCAAGTTTCCCCAAACGAGACATTTCTTTAGTGGAGAATGGTCACTAAGGAGGAACGATATTTGCAACATTAATCTTTCTAAACCTGATTTCAAATAGCATTGTATATTAGTAATGCTTGGTATGTGTACCATTGGTTCAAGGGTATTAATGAGTTGTGCCAAGTTGAGGGTTGTTCTTTGTTTCCCCTATCAAAGGTGTTGGGTTGTGTTATATTCTTTCCACGACTAGCCCACGTAGTTAACCGGGGGGTTAGAGGGGAGGTGGAGCCCCCCTTTGTTGCGTCGATTGTGTAGCCGGGGGGGAATCACAGGGGGATTGAGGTGTATGCGTAACCCCACTTTATGGGGTCCAAGGCAGCGCCCCAGAAAATTTTGGTTTTGGACTCTATGTTAGGTTGGGCGGACCAACCTATAGTTTTCTGCATGATTTTAGCACATGTTTTTTGGACACAATGGTTTTTGGTCCATGGTATTGGATGCTTCAGCATGTATAAATATGTATTATAACATTGAAAGGAAAATAATGAAAAATCAAGTTGGTAGTCCCGGTTTCGGGATCCACGGGAGAATCTCTGTGTATATGTGTTTTATGTGTTATGCTATCATATTTTTCATTTTCTATGTTTTAGAATTTGTATGCAGGTAGTTTTTGTACGGGGTTAAAACCTACATTTGGTATCAGAGTAGTTTTGGCTTCAAGGGGACGCCTTTGTTGCTAAGGGGTTTCGCTAGGGGCTTGTGGTAGACCTTGTTCAGTGGGAAATCTACGAGATCGATTCTGGTAGTGAAAGAAGATGGCAAGTAGTGGAAAGATATAGATCAAGAAAATTAATGGTCAGTGTTTTGAGTTGTGGAAACTCAAGATGGAGGATCTGTTAGAGGATAAAGATCAGTTGATCACAGTAGATTTGGCTACTAAACCAATGGGAGTTTTCGATGAAGAATGGAAGAAGTTGGATTAGAAGGCAAAGAGCACAATACGATTGTGTGTCTTAGATTCAGTATTTCTGAATGTATCAAGGGAAGCTACGGTGAAGGCTTTGTGAGACAAGTTAGGGAATTTGTACCAATCTAAGTCTCTAGTGAATAAACTGTTCCTATAGAAAAAGCTGTATAACCTAAGGATGAAAGATGGAGACTCGGTGACAAAGCATCTAAATGCATTTAATACTATGGTAAGTCAGTTAGCATCTGTTGATATTAAAATTTTAGATGAAGATAAGTGCATCAGTTTGTTGTGTTCTCTACCAGATTCGTGGGATAGTCTGGTTATTGCAATAGGTAGCAATGCAACTGCCTTGCAGTTTGATGAAATAGTCTCATCCTTGATCACGAAGGAGATGAGACGGAAAAATATGGAGGACCATAATTGTGATGCCTTGTCTATACGAGGACAATCCTAGAACAGAAACAAAAATAAGTCATCGAGTGGGAGATATAAATCTAGAGGGAGATCTAAATCTCCAAGAAAGCCTGTAAAGGTGGTTTGCTGGAAATGAAAAAAGGAAGGGCACTACAAAAGCTAATATAAATCTAAATCTCCTGATAAAGGAAAGGGATCTGATGGTGCTCCTTCCACAGAGGGGAAAACCATCTCAGATGAAGGTGGGGATGTGTACTTGGCTTCTTCAAGTACACATGTAGATCATGAGGCATGGTTAATTGACTCAGGTGCATCCTTTCACTTCACTCCCCATAGAGAATGGTTCTACGAGTATGAGAAATACGATGGTGGTGATGTCTTCTTAGGGGATGATAGGAAGGCTAGAATCGTTGGTCGTGGGAAAATAAAGTTGAAGCTGCAAGGTGGAAGGGTTAGAACACTTCCGGGTGTTCTCCATATTCCTACGTTGGCAAGAAATCTGATTTTTGTAAGCAAGTTGGATGATGCAGGTGTAAAAACAGTGTTTGAGAAGGATACCTACAAGATGGTTTAGCGACCACTAGTATTGATGTAGGGAGTTCAAATTGGAACTCTGTACAAGCCATAAGATAGCACTGTTATTGATGGGTGCAACAGTTCTATGGTTCCTAAAAGTGGAGCAGAAAATCTAGTGGTCTCTGGAAAGAAGACCATGTCGTGGCATCAATGGCTTGGACATATTGGAGAGAAGGGCCTTCGAATACTTCATGGTAAAGGTATGGTAGAGGGTATGAGTAATAGCTCTCTGGATTTTGATTTATGTGAAAATTGTGTATATGGGAAGCAAAATCGGGTTTTGGTAGTAAGAGGGCGAAACAAATATTAGAACTTGTGCACAGTGATGTGTTTGGACCTATGAAGGTTCCATCACTGGGTAAGTTTGTGTACTATGTATCATTTATAGATGACTTCTCAAGGAATGCATGGATATATTTCATTAAGAATAAATCTGAATTCTTTGACAGGTCTAAAGAATTTAAGGCTCTTGTGGAAAATCAAACCGAGAAGAAGATAAAGGTGTTGAGGACAAAAAATGGTGGAGAGTTCTGTAAGAAGTGTGGTATATCACAGTAGAAGACTACTCCATATACACATCAGCAAAATCGAGTTGCAGAAAGAATGAAAAAGATGTTGATGGAAAAGGCAAGAAGCATGCTCAGTGGTGCTGGGTTAGGACAGGAATTCTGGGCAGAGGCGGTGGATACTTCATGTTACCTGGTCAACAGATCACCTTCATTAGCATTGGAGGATAAGACTCCACAAGAGGTATGGACTGGTAAGAAACCCTCTCTTTCACATCTGAGGGTATTTGGATGTGATGCATATGTACATGTTCCAAAGGAGAAACGAACCAAGTTGGATACTAAATCTGAAAAGTGCATCTTTATTGGGTATAAGGATGGTTTAAAGGGTTATAAGCTTTGGAACCCAGTCACAAGGAAGATGGTGTACAGTCGACATGCGGTGTTCAGAGAGCTAAAAGATGTTATTAATCATGGAGTCCAATCAAAGGAACCTAAGAATATAGAGTTTGAGCTTAAGGAGGAAGAATCAAACTCTACAACAGAGGAGGAATCAGAAGATGAAGAGACACAAACTCCGGCTGTGAGAACATCAGTTCAAGAAAGAAGGTAGCCAGAAAGGTATAGTCCATCTGCTTTCTGTTCAAATTTTTCTTTGTTTGTTTCTGATGATGATCCCAGAACTGTGAAGGAAGCAGTGGATTCAGAGGATGGAAAACTCTAGAAAGATACCATGGTTGATGAAATGGCATCTTTGCACAAAAATGAGGCTTGGGATCTTGTGGAGTTGCCGACTGGAAGGAAACCAATTGGTAGCAAATGGGTGTTCAGAAAGAAGAAAAGTGTAGAAGGAAAAGTGGAGAAATACAAAGCTCGGTTGGTAGCAAAAGGTTATTCCTAGGTGCCGGGAATTGATTTTGGTGATATTTTTTCTCCTGTTGCCAATGTAACTTCTATTAGATTAATTTTAGTTGTTGTTGCTGCTTTTGATTTTGAGGTAGAAATGATGGATGTGAAGACAACATTTCTTCACGGGGATCTAGAAGAGGAAATTTACATGAAGAAACCTAAAGGCTTTGCGGTGAAGGGTAAGAAAGAACTGGTATGCAAGTTAAAGAAGTCTCTGTATGGGTTAAAATAGTCACCAAGGATGTGTATCAAAAATTTGATACATTTATACGGGGACTTGGCTTCACCATAAGAAAAGCAGATCACTGTGTGTATTTTAAATTAATTGGTGACCGTGTTATTTATCTGGTCTTGTATGTGGATGATATGTTGCTGGTTGGAAATGACAAAGAAATTATCCAGGATTTGAAGACCCAATTTTCCTCCAAATTTGACATGAAAGATCTTAGCACTGCAAATTATATTTTGGGCATGGAAAAAAGAGATCAGGCAAAGAGGAAGCTCTGGTTAAACTGAGAGAAGTATGTCGAGACAATACTACAGAGGTTTAATATGCAGGATAGTAAACCGATGAAGGTTGCTATTCCTGTAGGTGTGAGGTTATCTGTTGAATAGTGTCCCAAGACACAAGAAGAGGAAGAGGACATGTGCCATGTTCCATATGCAAGTGTAGTCGGTAGCCTGAGGTATGCAATGGTCTGTACTAGACCAGACATTGCACATGCAGTGGGAGTATTGAGCAAGTTTATGTCAAAACCAAGGAAGGAGCACTGGACAACAGTGAAGCGGCTTTTCAGGTATTTGTGTGGCAGTAGTGACTATGGTTTGTGCTACTAAGGAAGACCAGGATTGGACAGAATGTTGGATATTCATGGCTTTGTTGATGCAGACTGGGCTAGAGATCTGGATCAGAGAATATCTACAAGTGGGATGTGTTTAACCTATTTGGAGGTGCAGTCAGTTGGATGAATAAGAAACAATCTGTAGTGGCACTATCAACTACAGATGCAGAATACATGGCAGCCACTCATGCAAGCAAGGAAGTATTTTGGTTGTAGAGATTCAGTTCAAGTATGGGGTTAGTACAGGGAGCTATAAGCATAGACTATGATAGCCAAAGTGCAATTTTTCTTAGCAAAGAACCTCGCATATCATTCAAAGACAAAGCACATTGATGTTTAGTATCACTTTGTGAGGGATATGATAGAAGACAAAAAGGTGTTGCTGGTAAAGGTGGACATTTTGAAGAATACTGCAGATGCATTGACAAAATCTGTGAGCTCAGAGAAGTTCTCTTGGTGTAGAGAGACAATGGGCATTTCAGGGCTAGAAAGTGACTAAGCTATCTTGTGGCCCCCTGTGGAAAGAAAACAACAATTGGGAGAATGTTGGGTTGTATTATATTCTTTCCACGACTAGCCCACATAGTTAACTGGGGGGTTAGAGGGGGTGGAGCCCCCCCTTCGTTGCATGAATTGTGTAGCGGGGGTGTCAGAGGGGGTTTTAGGTGTACCCGTAACCCCACCTTATGGGGTCTGGGGCAGCGTCCCAGAAAACTTTGGTTTTGGAGCCTATGCTAAGTTAGGTGGACCCACCTATGGTTTTGTGCATGATTTTTGCACATGTTTTTTGGACGCGATGGTTTTCGGTCCATGGTATTGGATGCTCCGACAAGTATAAATATGTATTATAACATTGAAATGAAAATAATGAAAAATCAAACTAGTAGTCCTGGTTTTGGGATCCAAGGGAAAATCTCTGTGTATATGTGTTTTGTGTGTTATGCTCTCGCAAATTTTATTTTCTGTGTTTTAGAATTCATATGCAGGTAATTTCTGTATAGGGTAAAAACCTACAAAAGGAGGAATGTAATGCCCCACTTAATATTATCATGCAAATATTATTAGAGTTCAAATTACCTAAAAATATTGACTTATAATTATCAAGAAATATTGGTAAATACCTTCATTTGGGAAACTGTAATTTTTATTGACTGATATAAAATTTATTATTTTCATTATTCAATTCCGAAATTTTCTTCTCACATTTAATCTTGGATAGGATATGGTCTCCTTCCATTATTCCAATTTAGATATCCATATCCTCAAAATTTCCTGTCAAAATCTCCTTGGGAGAAGGTATGGTCCTCCCCAATTAAGTACCAAATTAAATATCGATATCTTATCCCCAAAATATCCTCTCAAATTTACTTGGGAGAAGATATGGTCCTCCCCATTTAAGTACCAACTTAAACATCCATATCTTATCCCCAAAATGTCCTCTCAGATTTACTTAGGAGAAGATATGGTCCTCCCCAATTAAGTACCAAATTAAATATCCATATCTTATCCCCAAAATGTCTTCTCAAATTTTCTTGGGAGAAGATATGGTCCTCACAAATTAATTACCAAATTAAATATCCATAACTTATCCCCAAAATTTCATCTCAAATTTAGTTGGGATACTATCTGGTAAGAAAAGTCAAATGAAAGGATGAGGGGGTATTCATGACATTAAAGATAGGTGGTTGAGGTGGATAGGAGGAAGAGGCATATAAGGGGAAGGATGATGAGAGGATAGGAGGATCCTTGGTTTGATTTTGTTTTGGAGACTTGTGTTTGGGGAAGGAATGTTGGAGAGTGTTTGTTAAACTTGGACACACTACATCTGGTTGGACTCAGGCTCGGAGGATGAGGGAACCTATGGAGGTTCCCTGGGCTAGGAATTACTTCCTATTTGGCTGGGTGGAAAATCCAGTGGGGTTGTCAAGAGGAGCATGGAGCTCAAGAGCACCTCAACTAAGCTATTAGAACATATATTATCAGTCATTTATTTTAGCTATGTAAATTATTACAAGTTATAGATGTTGTAGATAAATTGTTACAAGTTATACATGTTGTAGATTAAATTAATTTATGTTCATGCTTATGATGTTTTATAAACTTAAAATTTTCCTTGTTATGAAAATTAGCGAAATTTATTTGAATGAGTGTAGCAGTAGTTAGAGGACCTATAGTTGGGTCCTCACACGTGGTATCAGAGCTTAGGTTCAAAATTTGGACCTTTTTTGCCTACCTACAGCCAAAAAAATAAAAATAAAATTATTTTGCAATTTCAAATTTAAAATTTGGAGCCAAACTGGCTGACTTAATCATAATGAATTAATCTTTTTTTTCTATACCTCATTCTGTTCATACATCTGGTTACCAACATCAAGGTAGTAAGATGACCTTTGCCTTACAACATTTGCTTTTCCACCTAGTGCTATAGTTATATGTGACAGTCCTTTTTTATTCTGAAAGCTAATACTGGCAAGCATATCAACACAAGGCATAAAAATAATTCATGAGAATTGCACTTAAATAAATTCAGCAGAATAGAATTTAGCCTTGTTTGTAGTCACTCTCTATTAGAGCATCAAAATGTATTTACAAAGTAACAATGACCATATCTCAAAGTTTAAATGACATTATATAATATAATACATTAAGGTAACTTCTTGTAATCTCAACGCCTTTCTTCAGTATATTTAAACATCCATCATGCAATCAGTTTACCGTAATGCTTTATGATTCCCACCACAATATGTCATATCTTGACATCTTATACCAGTCTAATAAGGAAAACTGACCAAGTCCGCTAGATAAGATTACTGCTAAAAGATAACACTGAAAAACGTGGGAAAGACATGTAAAGGGAAATTTATAGTTAGGTATTAACCCATGCTTCTCGGGTTTGAGCCTCTAGAACCTCAATTTTTCAGTCTGTAAGCATTAAAATTCCTTTAAATCCCAGTCTATGCATATGCATACACAACCATGACATTTCTATTTCAATCATTTAAAGCTGTGAGTGAGCAGAGGTGGAGAAGGATGAGTGTCTCCCTCACTGTAATGACCTTGAATTTGCGCGGCAATAAATCAGAAGATGGACTGAATCTCTTGGAGAGACGGAGAGATATCTACATCACCATTATCACCAAATACTTTCCTATGATTCTCTGCACTCAAGAAGGGCTAAAGAGACAGTTAGAAGACTTGTAGCAGGCTTTACTAGGTTATGAACAATTTGGAATCTCGAGGAGAGGGTCCCAGGATATTATAGACGAGCACTGCATGATTTTTTATGATAAAGAGAAGGTTGAACGTATGGAGGGTGGGACCTTTTGGTTATCAGAGTCTCCATCTATTCCTGGAAGCACTTCATGGGGTGCAACAGTACCCAATATTGCAGCATGGGTGATTTCAACTTAAGATAGTTGAGCCACCTGCTTTTTCTTTTCAAGTTGTGAACACAAACATGGATGAAGTTAGTGCTCATGCTCGAAGATGAGGTGCATTACTAACATGGCAGCATATAGCATCTTTACCTCCCAATTTACCTGTTGTTTATTGTGGGGGATTTAACACTAAAAAAGAATCAACTGTAGGGCATTTCCTCCTAGGAAGATCAAGGTAGTAGTAATCTCATCCTGGTTCACTTAATAACATGCATTTAATGGTTTTTTCTGTGATTATATATTTTGTGTCTTTCCATAAACCTATATGGTTCATTTTCATCATTTTTTCATTTGTTTGTAGTGGTTGATGTAGTTATCTTTCTGTATTTATAAAATATGTCTCCTACACATCTAGATGACCAAATGGGCTATTATTTGATTTTCCATGTACATATTCTCACGTTAACACCTACAATAGAATCTTGAGATTCTGAATTTTCTAGTATTTGAAATTGTGTAAGATGGATTTTGCATCAAAATCTGTGGGGCACTTAGTTCATTTATTTTACTTTAATGGTTTTATCTACTTCATGTATGATGTGCGTTTAAAGACAATAACACCAACACGAAATGCTCATATACACGACAGAAAAACAAAAGAACAAGTATCCAAGCATAAGAGGGGATTGTTGAACTATATAAATTCTTTTGTTGTGTTAGATTATATAGGAGTAAAAGACTGGGGGGTGTGGTCATCTTTGACCAATTCTCTGAAATGTACAAATATAAAATACAAGTGAGGTGAGTCATCATTTAAGACCAGTCACTCATAAAAAAAAAAAAAAAAAAAAAACAAAAATTTAAATGGAATACGTACAAGAGAAGACTCAGTGAATAACATTGGAGATGCCCTTGGCATAGAAATTGAAGACGGAACCTCGGCATGCGATGGAATTGGTGTACTTACAGAAACTGTTTGCTTCAAATAATTGTTACTTAACGTTTGTGGGAAAGAAACAGAAGAATTCAAAAATGTGTTTGATGACAAACATGAGCCAGAATGAATAGTCGCACCCTCCATTTTTGTCATCAGAGATTGGTTCGGTAGCATTTCATATGTCTCAGTAAGTTTAATCCTCCTTTCCATGTTACTCATGGATCTGTGCATATATTCCTCAATCCACATACACAAAGCTTCTAATCTTTCCATACATTTGCAGACATATTCAAACATATTTTCTTCCCTGGGTTTCTCCCTCATGCCCTCATCTACCTTATTATTTTGCAATTCTTCAGGTCTGCATTGCTCATCAGATTCTTCCATGTATAGCCCACCCATTCTATCTGGCAACTTTTCAGCAATCTCGGTCATTTTTGTTGTATGTGAAGTTTCATGTCCTGATTCATTCTTCATGTTCTTTCTACCAAATATATTGTTTGTAGTTTCTCTAGAAGGTGGTGTACCTTGCATGGTAGTCTTGAAATTATTCCTTTTGTTTCAATATTTTTTTTCCAACTTCATCCAGATGAGGATGTGGGCTGGACCCAGAATGTGGAAGTCTCTCCTGATGCATTAATGGCTCAGGTGAAACATTTTGTCCTGGCACCATGCCAGTAGATAAATTCTCTCCCATGGAAGTGGCCATATCTGCCATTGATGGTGGATAACTGGATACAGAAGATGCTAGGTTGGAAGACTCTAGTTTGGGCCTGCTCATATCTCTCTCAAAATTGTGGGAATTAAAAGATAAGCCATGTTGTATTTGATTCAATCCACCCCTTGACATCTGGATCATGCCTGGAATAAGCATTGCCAGTAAAGAAACCCCAAATGGACTACCCTGAAGATTAGAGCTGCTAAGATTAATAGATTCAATACTAGCTATAATAGCTAAAGCTGGTAAGCCATAAACACAAATTTGATGAATCTCAATAGAAGACATATCTTGCAGTGATAGTAGTCGAATAGTTAGGGACACACAATGCTTGGCATATACTAACTTAACAATTGCCTCATAAAACTTATTCTATACAAAATTGCATATGGACAATGTTACTAAACGCTTATACGTTCTAACTTTTGTGTCCACATTTGTTTCTACTAAATTCTTATTACCTACCCCTAAAGTTGCTAATTTATCTTTTGTAACATTCTGATCAAAAGGTTCTTCCTCAGTAGTTAAGGGTTTATGTTTTTCTAGCTTTATGGAATCCTGGTTTGAAATTTTCATAGCTTCATTTTTTTATTGACTCTTCTGATTCCTGGAATGTTTTATTTCAAAAGGATTGAAGCTGAGCTATTCCTCCAGGTTCACCCAGAGAATTCATTTCAAATGAGCTTGGAAGTTTAACATCAATCCAACTATATTCATCACTATAATGAGACTCAGCTTTTGTGTTTTCCTTAATCTACTTGTACAATCAAACTTGTGGAAGCTTAATCGATTTGAGGAAGATTAAACAGAACACATATAACAGAGAAGAAGAATCAATACATGTGAAACATAGAAGAATAATCTAGGGAAAGCCTCAGCTAAAAACCCCACTATCTGTATTATCATACAAGTGGAAGTATCTCAGGATTACACACAGCTTTAGCTCTCATAGCTATCCAACTCTCAGTACAATCCCTCTCACTTCTCATAAACATAATAGACAACTCATATGCCTTCTCCTCTGCCCTCCAAGCCTCCTATTTCCTTACGCTGTTTTCCCTCGGTGTTCCAGTTGTAACCTTGTGTGACACTGATCTCACACACTACTCCAACACACTGCAAAATTGCGCAAATCTCAAGGAATGAATTCCTTCTGCATGCAAGATATTTTCTTATAGGAAAATTCTTTCAACTAATAGTACAATGTCCCTACCTTTAATCTCAACTAGGTCTTCATCTGAATTGACATGCATGAGTTATTTATGAGAGAATATTCAGTTATCTGGAGTACACTAGTTACATGAATGCATGCATTAACTGACTCAACTCACAATTAGTTCCTCAAACTTTTTGGAACTAATTTAACTGGACTTAACTCAGTTAACTGAGCTAACTAATTAAAACTCAAATGCAACTCATCCTTATCTCCTTAATTAAGGGATAATCTCCTCAATCAAAGGGATAACTGTTGCATGACTTCACAAAGACTTCTAGCTTGAATTTCTCCAACTAATTAACTCAAGATGAATTAATTAATTATTTTCTAAGCAGCTAGTGACACTAAATTCAAATTTTAATTCAAGGACAAATTAAAATTGGAATATTCTTGTTGCCACATTTCAACAAAATTAGCGAAATTTATTTGAATGAGTGTAGTAGTAGTTAGAGGACCTATAGTTGGGTCCTCACGAGCAAGGTGACTATCAAGGACCTACCCCGCTCCCCCTTGCACATTTTACATAAATATAGAGGTTAAATTTGATGGGTATTTACCCATATTTTGTCTTTTTAACTGTTAAATATGAGATATTTTAAATTGTGCATGTCATCACCAATGTGTACTCAACTTTTAAAAGTGTGAATTTGACTAGTGAGATAAAGATTTAGCCCCATGTGTGTGTGTGTGTGTGTGTGTGTGTGTGTGCGCGCGCGTGTATGTGTGTGTGCACGTGCATGCGAGAGAGAGAGAGAGATGCCTACTACATATACATTTTTATTACTTTATATCTTAGATATAAGCAATTCCAAATTGGACTGTAGAGAATAAGACAAGTTAGCACAAGATTAAACTCCAACAAAATCACATGTTGCATAGTGGTTATACACTCTAAGATAAACAAAAGTTATGCACTCGCTATGTTGACTATGAATCTTTGAGCATGCTGGAAAAGGCTTGTCTCTATCCTGACTCACATCACACAATCCCACAAAATGCACCTTGAACCCAATGGTTGAAACTATATATATATATATATAATATATATATATATATATATATATATATATATATATATATATATATATATATATATATATATATATATATATATATATATATATATATATATTTGTGTGCGTGTGCACATGGATGCAAGAGAGTGAGGGAGATACCTACTACAAAATGCACCTTGAACTCAATGGTTGAAACTATATATATATATATATATATATATATATATATATATATATATATATATATATATATATATATCTTAGATATAAGCAATTCCAAATTGGACTAGAGAGAATAAAACAAGTTAGCATAAGATTAAACTCCAAGATAATCACATATTGCATAGTGGTTATACACTTTAAGATAAACAAAATTTATGCACTCACTATGTTGACTATAAATCTTTGAGCATGCTAGAAAGGCTTGTCCCTTTCATGTCTCACATCACACAATCCCACAAAATGCACTCTGAACTCACTGGTTGAAACTCGGGTGCTCACCCATGGACCATCTGTATGTTGCATAAAAAACTTATGGGGTTAAAGTAATTAGATTGAAGGTCCATATAATTGTTTAATTAAAATAATAAAAGTGACGTAACAATTTTTTGGTTTGATTTTGAAAATTTTCATATGGTTTCTTCAATGTGTCCATTTTTTAAAAAATGGATCTACTTAGTGGCTGACAATTAACGTTACTCCTATCGATTTTATATATTCATAATTGAATATGAACATCACTAGATTTGAGCCTTTCAAATATTGGAATGCAAACTAGAGAGATCTATCCTTCTTAAACAATCATGAATTTCTTCAAAACACATGTACCTTATATATTATTATTGCTTGAAATATTACAATCGTTTGAAATCTTTACTCAAAAATAAAAATGAGTTTAGATTTGTTTTATTATTGATAAGATCATTTTTCAGCCCCACTTATCATGTTGAAAGTTTATATCAATTACTCCTCTTCAAAATACATTATAGCTTATGGGTTTGAGCATGCTAATTGAGAGATTTCACAGAAGAATTCAAAATAAGTTACATAAGGTTTGAATATGAAAAATAAGTATACATAATTTTCCTAAATCATTTACTAATTTTGCAATAAAGAATATGATTCTATATTTTTTTAATATGTATATTTAATTCCATACTATACATAAATATCGCTCCAAAAATTATATATTTTTATTTAAAAACTGCATATTTTTAATGTTTTAATTTTGTTTTGAAAAAATTACACTTTTGATTTCTTCAAATCTTATATGAAAAATTTCTTTCGACAAAAAATGTTTCACTGATGTTCATCTAGCTTCCATTATACAATATTAAGATTTTTATGAGCAGTTCCATCATTTTTTATATAAAATTGGTAAATTATTGAAAAGCATGTATTTATATTTTATCAAATCTTAAAATTATTATTAATTTCGTATACTTTATTTAAATAAATAAAAAAAAAATGTTAGCTAAATAAAAATGATTTAAATTGAAATTCCAAATTTATTTAAACACAAATACACTAACTCATATTTATTTTTTATACAGAATTATAGTGAATGAGTATTGAGTATTCAGGTAGTCTATGTTGTTATATACTTGTGATTTTAATAGATTAATGTCTTGCACATGGTTTGTGGTCGTTTTTTTTCTTTCTTTCTCCTTTGAAAAATAAGAAAATCTACCATAACTCAATTATTAAATCAACAATAAAATAATATTCATTAATTGTTATTTGCTAAGTAGGTTAATTCATCATTATTATTTAAAAGAACTGATAGATTTACTAATTTGAGCTTTAATTTTAAAGTTTATTTTTATCTTTTATTTGTAATAGCATTTTAATTTTTTAAGATATATAGTTTTGATAATATAATTTTTATTATATACATTTTATAAAAATAAATAATAATAAAAAAATAGAAATAATTTTTGTTGTGGTAAAATATAGATATGAATCTAGTTTATAATGGAACAAATATACATTTATATTATATAACTTAGAATATATATTATTGAATCAGAAACCATATAAATTCGATAATAACAAGTTAAAATATTAAATTTATATATTGTATATATTATGCATATCTAATAGGAAGTATCCCATTTATATAACATTAAATGTACAATTAACAAATATTTATTATATTATTATAGGATTCTCACTTTGAATTTAATATTACAAAATATTTCATAAAGATGATAATTGCTAATTAAATTCCCCAATGAACTAAATTATAATTATATTTTAATATTTATACAAAAATATATTTATAATTTTTAATATATTTATATTTAATATTTATACAAAAATATATTTAAAATTAAAAAATTATAAGATTCTAACCTTGAATCTAATATTTACATAATATTCCATAAAAGTTGATAATTGCTATTTAACTTCCACAATACACTAAATAATAATTTATATTTAATATTTATACAAAAATTTATTTAAAATTATAAATTATAAATAAATATAAAATTGGTAAATAATTAAATTTGATATTATTTTAAATATTTGAAAAAAATAATTAATATATACTCCACTCTTCATTCAATTTTCCCTCAAAATGATACGTTCAACTGTTCAAACTATTTTAAATATAAATATCAGACAAAAATAATAGGTCAAACATCTAAAAAAGAAAAATAATCAATTTGCATACGAGAAAAAAAGCTACCCATGTGGTGTTTGACACCATCTCAGTATACGAAAATAGGTAGGCCCCATTTGTTGTTGCTTTCTATGATTGCGGTTGCTTAGTCTCCCTCCGATCGATGGCTCACATTCAACCCTGTATTTTTAGTGACGTTTTACGAATGTTGTTCATGGTCTCCCTCTCACCGATCTGGTTCACATTCACATTCACATTCAAGCCTGTGTTTTCTAGTTATTTGATTTCGATGCATCGAGCCGCCCCCCGAAACTCAACGAGAAAGAAAATAATGTACGACCATCCACCAAACATATACCCCACATATTATCTCAAAATCGGACGCCATGTCATATATCGAAATCTAAATTTAATTTCAATGCCATTTAGTCTGTGAAGTGCCACTTTCCTCACTCCGTTGCAGAAAGTCAATACGCCGTCATTTTCCCTTTCCCTGAATTTTCTCTTTGGATTACAATTTTCCAACTATTTTTTCAGATCTACGTCATTAAATTTTTATTTTTTTTCCAGATCTACATCATTAAATTTCTATCAACTGCACAAAATTTCCATTGATATCTCGAATATTTTACCCTATCAAAATCGAATGCCCCCTTTTCCAGTTTCCCAGTTTCTTTTTATCCAAAATCAAAACAATCAATACATCCATTTCTCTCGGTTTTTCCCAGGGATATCTACACGGTTGAATTTCTATCAATATCTGGAACATTTTTCGGTCTCCGTTCTCCATTTCCCGAGTCAAGATCCTTGCGTGTCTACACGATTAAATTTCTATCAATATATGGATACATACACCTATATCTGGATATCTGTATATCTGGATCAAAATCAAAACGCCCATTTTCCTCTCATTTGAAATAAGTAAGTCTTATCATCAATTCTGGTCTTTGGAGTTTTGTAATTTAGAATCAATTTGAAATAGTCTTACTTATATTTGAGTAGAAAACAATTAATATTTATTCATCCAATTTTTCACACACCATCTCAATGTCAAATTCCAATTTTGATTTTGCATAGTTCTCAAAGTCATTAATCCATATATATTTTAGATATTCATAAATTAAACTTTCATTGTCTTAAATTAATATTTAAAAAAAAATAATTAAATCACATTTTATTTATCATAAAATAATAAAAAAAACTTTAGATATTTAATAATTCATCAATATCCTCATTTTCCACATTTTATTGATTAATGAGCATCTATCGATCACAGAAGACGCTTTCATGACAAAATTAATTTATTTTTATTTGGTTCTTATGATAAATTCAACTCAATAATTTTAATGCTATGTTTTTTTTTTTTTTAAATTGAAGTTTGTTTTTTTATAATAATTTGATTTGGATTTTCTGAGTTGTCATGAAAGTTATTATTGCTACTTTTGTTTTTATAGAAGAAAATAATCAAATTTTATCCATCAAAAACTTACCCCACACATCATTTCACTATCAAAATTTAAAATTGATTTCAATGGCATCTACTTATCCTTTTAGGGCATTTCCTTCCCAACAAAGAGAGACCCACTCCTTCCTTATCATCAAATTAGACCCTTCTCATCTCTTCTAATGAGTTAAAACTCATTGTAAAATAATAATGCAAATTAAATGTTCAAAATAAATGTAAAGTTTTGAAATGACATTTTACTTACTATATTTATCAAATATTTTAATGGTAGAAGAAACATTGCATTTTCAATAATTCGTTAATTTCTTTAATTTCAATGTTGGGTTGGTCAATGATGACTTAATTTCAATGTTGGGTTGGTCAATAATGACTCAGTTGTTATGCAATACTTGCCTTGGCATCCACAGATTAAAATCATCTTTATTCTAAATGGCTCTTATCTTTTCCTTAATAAGGTTTACCCTTCCATGACATACCTTCCACAACATAAATGCATCACATAGCCACCACATAACTCACTCCTAAATACATATTCTTGATAAAGTGTGCCCTTCCATGACATACATTTCACAACATAATTAAATCACATAGCCACCAAATAAATCACACTTGAATAAATAGCCTATCATCGTAGTGATACATACACCCTTCTATGTGTCACTTAATTAAAGCTTCCCAAAAAAAGTTTACACTTTCTCTTTGTGAAACTCTATTTAGGTCCATATGTAATGAGCATTGTCAATTTTTCTTGACATGGAAATTTCAATCTCTTGAAGTTCACATACTTTACATTTTTAATCCCACACTCACACTAATTTCATTTGCTTTGTTATATTTTCTTTAACACTTCCATAATGTTATTTTCTTTGTTATCCTTGGTTACACTCTTGGATTTGTAGAAAAAGAAAACAATTAACAATAGGTTATGGATGTAAATTGTATTGATATTGGGAGCTTATTAGTAAGATTACTTAAAAAGAATATCCATAGTATCAATTTTGAGGAGCAAAAAAAGACGTTAAGCAAAACCAAGGAAATAAAATCATCTATTTTTTTTTCTTATAATCTCATATTACTTCTCTTAACAATACCTACATGTGAATCCATAATTATTTTATTGAATTTATAATGTTATGTGTTTCCTATTAAAATACATAGTTATATCTTTGGTATGTAATTTGATTTTTATTTAGCACATTGGAATACCTCTCAGCCAATTATTGTGTAATTCATGGCAACCCTATTATTGGGTTCATTTTCTTCCCATTCATTATGAACTTTAAATAATTTTTAATAATTTTAATCGATATAAACAATTTTAAAACTATAATTTACTAACCACAACCACACTTTTATGCTATCTTCAAAATTTGTGTTCTTTTCAAAAGTCTAAACAAAATCACTTTGTGTTCACATCTTATATAAAATCCTTTTGTAATTAATATATATTTAAAACTTAAATATTCAAAACTTGAAACTACATCATGCCTAAAATTTATCTAATTTTTATATATATATATATATATATATATATATATATATATTTAAAAATTAAATATTCAAAACCGAAAACTATATCCTAAAATCTTATCTAGATTCCTTTTGTAATTAATATATATTTAAAAATTAAATATTCAAAACTCAAAACTACATCTCTCTTTAGTTCCAAAATTTATCATTTTCTTTTAATTAATACATATTTAAAAAATAAATATATTCATAATATATTTTTATAAAATTCCTCTTAACATAAATATATATAAAAAATCAATTTCTTTTTATAAAATTACTTCTTGATTTTATTTCCTTGTTATCTTAGTTATTTAAACTCCTGGTTATTTTACTTTTACTTTTTTAAACTATTAAAGGCAGTTAAAGTTAAGAAAATTTTTGTGCAATTAATTTCCATTTTACCTATGATCCCGCCACCATCTGCATATGCATCTATTTTGTGTTTAAAAATCACTTCATTTACCATGAAAATTAACACATTCATGTCATAAAGTGTAAACTATAAATTTTAGTTTATCCACGTGACACTACCGTGAACTAAACTGATTTTTTATCGAATTATTTGATATACCAATCAAACTCTCAAATTTATGTACTTTTATTTTTCCGATTTTAGCAGATTTGGTAACTATGCTTCAGAGAAAGATTAATTTTGGCAATATGTTTAATTGCAACGCTTATTTATTGTCAAATTTTTGTTATCAATTGCAAATAAAATTCTTCTTACATACACAAAATATTAAGAAAAAAATTAAATTTGATAAAATGGTGAGTTACTTTCTTTTTTCTAAAGATAAGTACATTAGAATCTACTTCACTATTAAAAAAGAACTTATATATAGCCACACATAAAAATTTATATAAAACAACAAACATGAAAAACAAATAAAACAACAAATATGAAAAACAAATGAACGACATCAAATTTTTCCACTCAAAGACAAAATAAATTTGAAATTCTAAGCTTGCCTATCCCCACTGCTATCGAAACCAATAAGTCATCAACTTTGGCCCACTAGTTCCCCGTACACATTGACGGTTGATATTGGCATCGAACACTTCAAGAACCGTAGCACAAGTGGATTTAAATCTGTTATCTTTTGCCCCCATTTAAATCTGTCTCGAGAGTAAATTTTATTTCAGGTTTTTGAGATATAAGCACAACGTTCGGTTCCAATCCCAAACTCTATTGGTTATTGGCTGGACTGATATGGCGGAAATTCCTCATTTTCCACTTCTCGTTACTATGGCAGCTATCATGACTGCAGTCAATCTTGCAGCCGACAATCCCCAGACTACATTGGTGGTAGAAGGGTGCAGCCCCCACGAGAATGTTAATTCCACAGCGTTTACAGACAATCTGGATTCTGTCTTGCAATCCCTACTTTCAAATCTCTCTAAAGATGGCTTCGCTACTTCAATGCAAATCGATTCTGGCAAAACGGATCCTGTCTATGGTCTTGCTGTTTGTCGGAAGTATTTGAACGCCAGCGAGTGCTCCCAATGCGTGAAGGAAGCGTCGACACAAGCGAAAGCACTGTGTCCTCGATATAATGGTGCTCGCGTTCATTTGGACGGTTGTCTTCTCCGCTATGAGAATAATACCTTTTATAGTGAGGATGTGGACGGTGGGAATTACGTTTATTGTGCCGGCACGAATTCCAGCGATGCACAGGCATTCCTTCAAAGAGCCCAGGACTTATCCACGCAGCTCATAACCAACGCTTCTAAAAATATTGGGTATGCCGTTGGATCCATTGATGGCTCCTTATATGGTCTCGTTCAGTGTTGGCCCTCGCTTACCAATAGTAGTTGTCAACGATGCATGACTGAAGCTCAAAATCAATTACTTACCTGTCCTCCCAAGAGTGAAGGCCGAGGTCTCGAGGCGGGCTGTTTTATGCGCTACTCAACTTACTCGTTTTTCACATATAACCAGACTTCGCGTATGAGTTTTTCAAGTTAGATTTGTTACAACTATTTGGAGTTTGATTTTCATATGACACATGTGTTGATTGCTTTGCTTTGTTTTAAACGCAGCATCCCCGAATTTAACACCGTCGTCCGGGAAATCGTCATCGAAAACAGTGCCTATATTGCTTGGAAGCATTGGCGGAGCAGCTCTGGTTACGGTGATGTGCTTCATACTATTCTGTCAATTCAGTCGAAGTATTAAGCAACGAGAGAACTATGATCGAACAGGTGAATTTATCCTTCAAATCTAGCTGTTCGCTGCTAAATTGTTCTGAGTTACTTAACTTGGTCGAATTCAACGCCTATGATGAAATTGCTTTATTGATGCTCTCCGCAGATGAGAATCTTGCTGCGAGGGGAAACTTCGAGGATTTTATCTTTGATTACGAGCTTATAAGAGATTCAACTGCAAATTATGACAGAAACAACATGCTTGGCAGAGGAGGATTCGGTGAAGTTTACAAGGTATAATATCAAACGCCGACTTGATGGGTTCGTGCAAATATGTCCGTTGTTTGCAGATCAATTATAATGAGTTTGCTGAGCAGGGTACTTTTCCGGATGGGAGGGTTGTTGCTGTTAAGAAACTGAACGAAAGGCAGGAGATCACTCAGGCCGCGGAGGAGTTTCTGACAGAAGTGAGGGTCCTCACCAGTGTCCGTCACCGTAATCTTGTTCGTTTGCTTGGTTGTTGCACGCGAGGGCGCCAACGCTTGCTTGTTTACGAGTATATGTCCAATAATAGTCTAAACAAGCATTTGTTTGGTACGTGTCTCTTATTAATCCTATTGTTTTCAGGGTTCAGTTTCTTGATTCCTGAAATCGTGCCAACTTGTACGAGGCTTTGAGATACTGATATTGGAACTACGCAGGAGAGATCGAAAGTCATTTGAGCTGGGAAAGCCGTTTAAACATTATAGTGGGAACAGCTAGAGGGCTTGCATATCTGCATGAGGATTCTATCGTTCGCATTATACATAGAGATATCAAATGTGGAAATATACTTTTAGATGACAAATTCAATCCTAAAATAGCAGATTTTGGATTAGCTAGATTCTTCCCAGAAGACGAATCACATGTTTCTACTAGATTCGGAGGAACAATGTAAGTTGTGTAAATCATTTAGTAATTTCTATCAGATGACCTGCTTTATAAGTTGTCAATTCCGGGGACTAATTAAAGATTACCACTAATTTATCATGAATCAGAGGTTACACAGCGCCGGAGTATGCCGTCCACGGACAATTAACAGAAAAAGCAGACGTTTATAGTTACGGGGTTGTGGTCCTTGAGATCGTGAGTGGGAGAAAGAGCGTGGATACAAAACTCCCAGAGCCTAACCAGATTCTTCTCCAATGGGTGCGTGGTTTTAAGGATTTGTTTATATTTAATGATGATTACAAGTTGAATCTCATTTAAAACTATAGAATTCGAACTATGACCTTGATGGTGATGCAGGTTTGGAATCAATACGAGAATAATCAAGTTTTGGATATTGTTGATCCAGCGTTAGAGGGGAAATTCCCAAGAGAGCAGGTCTTGAGGGTCATCACGGTTGCACTTCTTTGCACTCAAGGTCCTTGGGCGCTACGGCCAACAATGTCACAGGTTGGGTCGATGTTAACCAACAATTTAGAGATTGTTACCCAGCCTATACAACCAGTGTTTATAAATGCCTTGGGTAGCCGACATACGAGTTCCATCTCTGCAACACCAGCTTCAACTTCCGCACAATCTCATGGATCCATAAGCGTGTCACTAACTGCTCGCTAACTGACAGGCCATCGTAGAGGCAATTCCCAAGAGAGCAGGTCTTGAGGGTCATCACGGTTGCACTTCTTTGCACTCAAGGTTCTTGGGCGCTATGGCCAACAACGTCACAGGTTGGGTCGATGTTAGCCAACAATTTAGAGATTGTTGCGCAGCCTATACAACCAATGTTTATAGATGCCTTCCCTGGCAAACATATGAATTCCCCTGCTACCTCCAACTCTCAAGAATCACATGGATCCATCAACGTGTCATTCACTCCTCGGTAACTGACAGGCCATGGCAGAGGCAATCTTTGATATTTAGTATCTAAAAGCATGGGTTCAATGAGGTCGCTATTTCTTTATTCAATGCATCTACATATTTGAAGAAACGGCGTAGAAGTTCCGTATGAGTCACTTTGCAGAACAAGGTCGAGGAAGATTATTTATGTATTGGAAGTAATGTTTATATTTGTTGTTGTGAATTTTTACGGTGAGTTTCCCAGAGTTAATCTAGAAATTGTTGTTTTTTTATATATAAGTTAAAATCGTGATTTAAATGTCTGTCTTATATATGTATAACTCTTGTGATAATGTATGTTTTGTATGTGTAGTAATAAAAGATTTATGTCTTTTATATATATAACTATTATCATCAATAAAAAAATATCGCAGTCTTTAATTTCTCTAGTTTTCTAACACTATGTTGGTTGATTATGCTGAGTTAACCTTAAATTAAATGCCAGAGTTTGACAGATGGAATTATTTGAATTTATGTGAGTGATCAGTTGTTTACTTCTGCCACCACTCTGTAAATTTAGTTTTCTCTTCTACCTCATTCATCTAAATGCAATTTCGTTACACATCTATCTCAACAAGGTTCTATGATTATTCCTGCTGTTTTCTGTTTTAAACCTGGCAAAACATCAAAGTTCGCCTGCATTTTGTCAAATTATGCTTTTCGGCAGAAATATATTAATGGGTTTTCAAATTTTTCTGGAAAATACTGGTAATTAGATTTCAAGGTTTTTAGGAAAATTTTTGAGTATCTTGGAGAAATTTTTGTAAATTTGAGTTTCAGTGGTTAAAATTCTAAATTTTGGGAGCCCAAATTTTCTTGAAGATGTTGTATCTATTTTCGCTATCATAAATTTTTTTTTAAACAATCATACTTTATATTTAAAATTTTAAGTGCACAAACTTTTTTGATAATATTGAAACCATATTTAAAATAAAATCCCTGTTTTTTACCATCCACACAAATTTGAAGCCTAAGTAGACAACGCCTTCTTAAAATTCACGGGATTCTAACTGCGTGCATAATCAGAAAGGTTACGCCTACCTACTTGATATCAAAGGCGTTTTTTATCACGGGATTCGAACTGCCTGCACAATCAGGAAGGTTACACCGGCCTACTTGATATCAAAGGCGTTTTTTAAATTAGGAAACGGGTTTAGATAAATGGAATGATAATCAAGTCTAGGGGCCCGAATGGGGAAGATTCCTTGCGTCCGTAACAGTCAATATGTGCGCAGAAACTATGCAAATTCCTTTTGGATACCACAGCAGACTTTACGAGAGACCTACAAATTTCCTCTGCGAGATTAACGACTTCGGACAAATAGAGCATACGTGCATCCGTGGAACATGCATTTAAAAGTTGTAATAATGTGTTGAACCGTACTTCTTATTACTTAAGTGACTGTCAAAGGAAAAGTCACAGCCAGTCATGTCTTGATTGCGTATTTGCTAAGCAACTGAGGTAGTCCATTCCATTTTATGTAGGAAAAATAGAAATAACATAACCCTGGCTAGGTTCTTGCCTAGAAAAGCATTGCTATACCATTCGATAAAAACCTATATGACTCATGAATTATTAAATTTATCACACTACGAATTTTATTTGGAATCTTATCTTGTTAGTTTGAAAAAACATGGTGTCTTGAACCTCATATTGTGATTTTTCCTAAAGAGTACGCATTTAGTAAAAGATATGGGTAGATCCTAGAGATTTGGATTGCAATGATGTATTATGGAATGAAAATGGGAAACTTGGATTGAGAAGATATATATCAAGTGGGATGTAAGAGTGGGTTTTATATATGACATCATTTTTTGTTGCATAGTTTCACTGGCTCAACATACTATAGAACCAAGAAGATGACACATGTAGGGTTGATGCAGACTATGAAAAATTAAAACATGTAGAATATAAAATTATTAAGTAGATGTCATATCAATTACATAAAATATTATTTTGATATGGTAACATAAATTGTATGACTTGTTTTGATATAGAAATCTTTGGCATTTTACATCAAAACACGTCTAATATGGCATGCATATATTTTCTTCTTGATTAAGAATGGTATGTTTCCATTTTCATGGAGTTGCTTCTAATTTAACAAACATTAAACTATGGTTTGGCATGAAGAAAAAGGTATCAAATACATATACATAAGTTAACACCTAATTAATAGAAGAATAAAAAATAACTATCTTATGACTGTAGGAAAAATGTCGGGCCAAATTTAGCCCAAGAGGGAGAGTGTGTAGTGTCCCTTCTTGGTGAGATAGCTTTGATGACACTTGGAGAGGGTCATATTGATGCAATGATATAATATTATGCATGTCAGACTTATGTATATTGGTGGTCTGGTTGCAGGTGTAAGGGTTAATCGCTCAAATCCTGAAATGATCTCCTCAAGTGCAAATGGAAGTTCTTCTTATATTTCTCTTAGAGTTTTAGTCATCTGCCTCCAAATTTAGCTATTTTACTAAAACAGCCGAATTGCTAAATCTACCCGGAAAATAGAAAAACTTCAATTACCTGAAACCAAAATAAAACAAAGCTCCAACTTATGATTTCTTGGTTTTGGAATCTGGATTAACCTGTGTATACTTTTACCACACAACCACCATTAGATCATGGCCTCCACAACGGACGGTTATGATAATCTAGACTTCAACGAAATTAAGCCATAGTTGAATTGCTCATCGGGTCCGAAAATTTTATTAATCACCGTTTAGTTTTCCATGCGATATCTGTTGGATATCGGTCCTCTAAGTGGACAGCCTAGATTAATCACCATTCAGTTTTGGGTTAAAGCTTGACACTGATTTGCACATGGCTACTGTAGATCTAGCGATTCTGTTGATCGAACAGCTCTAGGCTTCTTCGCTTTTCCTCACATGTTTATCATACTTTTTCCTCCTTCTACTACGATTTTAGCACTTCCACCAGGTTTAGCTCTTCACTAATGAATTCAGAATTTAGCTAATTAAAGTTCCAGGGGAAGAAATACATTCAACTTAAGTTAATACACAGTGAATGAGGAATTTAAACACGAGAACACCAGATCTTACAGAACTCAAAATTATAGGACAAACTGGAATTCAACAATACACAAAGATAATTTGAAGGAATTCAACCTCTGAGAGTTAACCTTTCCTACATAAAATACACAGAGATACAAATATATTCCAATTCTTTTATAGACTAATTCTCCATAACCAAGTCCAACCAAATCCTCTTACAATAGTGCAAAAATCACATAAATACTTTACATTCAACCATTCGATCCTCAATCAATGGATCAAATCTATCTAATCCTAGATAAATACCTAAACTACTTGATATTCTCCTCGAGAATCACAACTAACTTTGAACTACTTGAATTAATTACAAAAGCATTCAAATACCTATATTTTAGCTCAATTCCTATCTAGAAAACTTTGTAAATTAACAGCTAAAGGATCCCACTCCTTTTCTTGTAAGCTTTTTTTGGTTTTTTGGAATAAAATGAATCCTTTTGTCTTTAAGCCTCATGTCCCTACATCAGGCTCCTGAGGACAAAATTATTCATGGGCTCCTATCCATGAGCTCTTTTATAGAACGATCCAATTTCTCTAGCATGCTTTCTCTCACCCAAGTAGCATCAACAATTGGTTGATCTTTCCACTTGACCAAGTACTAAAAATACTCTTGTCCCCTTATTTTCTTAAACACACTTTTATCCAATTCTTCTCTGGTTGTAATGCCTTTTCTATAGGTAACTATTTTACCGAATCCAACTCTTTTTATTCCTTGTCTTCGGCTGTGTCATCTGCCTGTCTCTTTTCATACCTCTACCAATCAACAATGTTGAAAATTGCAGATATTCTAATACAAGCGGGTAACTCAATTTCATATGCATTTGCAGAAAATTTCCTTAAAACTCTGCATCATCCAATCTTCTTGAATTTTAATTTGTTATACTCACTTTTTGGAAATCTTCCTTCCTTAGGTGTGCCAAAACCAAATCTCCAACCTCAAAATTTACTTCTCTCTTCTTCAAATCTGCTCTGTTCTTGTACTTTATGTTGTTGTCCTGTAGCTATTGTTTTACCTCTTCATGAACTGCTTGAATCTCTAAAGTAAAATCTTCTCCTAAATCACTCCTCATTTCAGACACTCCTCTTTGGTGCATTCCATAAACTATATGGAATGGACTCTTCCCTATACTCCTATTAGGAGAATCATTATAAGCATACTCAGCCTGTGCCAAAACTTGATCCCACTGTTTTGGATGTTCACCTACAATGCTTCTCAGAAGACTACCTAAGGTTTTGTTCAGAACTTCAGTCTTCCAATCAGTCTGAGGATGATATGAAGAACTGAAACTCAGTTCAGTGCCAAGCTTCTTCCACAAAGTCCTCCAGAAATGACCAACAAATCTGGTATCTCCATCTAAAACAATGCTCTTAGGTAACCCATGCAACCTTACAATTTCCTTAAAAAACACGTTAGCAGCATGAGTAGCATCACTGGTTTTATAACATGGAATAAAATGTACCATTTTTGAAAATCTATCAACTACTACATAAATTGAATCATGTCCCCTTTGAGTTTTTGGCAAACCCAAAACAAAGTCCATACTTACCATATCCCAAGGCCTATCTAGAATAGGTAATGAAACATACAAATATGTGTTTTGGCTCCTTCCCTTTGCATACTGACAGACTTTACGATTCTTCACATACTTTCCTACTTTAGCTCTCATTTTCGGCCAAAAATAAAACTGGTTCAATTGCTCATAAGCCTTGTCTATGCCAAAATGTCCTCTGAGTCCACCACTATATTTTTCCTTGATCAAATTTTTTCTCATAGAAAAATTTGGTATGCACAACTAATTTCTTTTGAATAAAAGTCCTTCTTGCACGAAATAATCCAGCCACTTACTTTTGTCTAGAAAAATAGGATTTCTAGAAGCTTCAAATGCCTCTTTAAAATCTATATCTTTTTCATATAATTCCTTAAGAAAATCAAAACCCAACACTTGAATTTGACTTTCTTGCACCAAAATTCTTTTTCTACTTAAGGCATCTACTACTTTGTTTGATTGACTAGTTATATGTTTTAACACAAAATTAAAACTTTGAAGGTATTCTAACCATTTTTCCTGCTTATAGTTAAGATTTGGCTATTGCATAATGTACTGTAATGCATGGTTATTTGAATAAAATATGATTTCCTTAGACATCAAGTAATATCTCCACTTCTTCAAAGACTGCACCACTACATAAAACTCCTTGCATAAGAAGAATATTTCTTCTTTGAATCATTCAGCTTTTCACTAAAATAAGCTACAGGTCTGTCCTCCTGACTTAAAACAACTCTAATGGCTTCTCCACTGGCATCACACTTCACTTGAAAAGGTTTATTAAAATTAGGCAAAATCAAAATAGGTTTCTCAATAATCTTTCTCTTCAACAGCTGGAAGTTCTTTTCTGCTTCAACACTCCATTTAAATGGCTGACTGTCCTTCTTTATAGTGTCAATAATTGAAGCATTGATCTTACTAAAATTCCTTATGAATTTCCTATAAAAGCTAGCAAGACCGTGAAAAATTCTTATCTCAAAGAGACTTTTTGGTGAAGGCCGCTCCATGATTCCGTTGATCTTCTCAGGATCCATCTTTAACCCACCAGCAGAAACAACAAAACCCAAATATAGCAACTCCTCCTTCATGAATGAACATTTCTTTAAATTTAATAGTAACTTCTCCTTTTGTAGCATCTGTAAGACATAATTAAGATGTCTCACATGTTCCTATTTTGATATGCTATAAACTAATATACATCCAGATATACTATTACAAATTTACCTATAAATTCTTTCAAAACTTTATTCATGAGTCTCATAAATGTACTGGGAGCATTTGAAAACCCAAAAGGCATTACCATCCATTCATACAATCCTTCATTTGTTTTAAAAGTAGTTTTCCACTCATCTCCCTCTCTAATTTTGATTTGATGATAACCACTTTTTAAATCTAACTTTGTAAAATATCTTGCTCCACTCAAACAATCCATCAAATATTCAATTCTAGGTAAAGGAAATATGTACCTAATTGTTATCTTATTGATTGCTCTTGAATCAGTGCACATTCTCCAGCCTCCATCTTTCTTTGGGCTCAACACTATTGGCACTACACAAGGACTCAAACTCTCTCTAATCATTCCCTTGTCTAACAATTCCTAAACATTTTTCCTAATTTCTTCATTCTCTGTGGGACTCATTCTGTAAGCTACTTTATTAGGTAGATTTGCTCCTAGAATCAAATCTATATGATGGCTTATTTTTCTAATGGGTGGTAACTCATCAGGAAAATCATCTACAATGATATCACAATAACTGTCCAACATCTCTTGAATTTCAATTGGTAAATCAAAAGCTTTTTTGGAAGTAATTATTATGTTTGGTTTGCAAACCAATGAAAAACTTACCTTGTCTTCTTCCATTTGCTACAAGTACTCCTTTCCACTCAGTAAAAGGGTCTTTGGATTAGGTTTCTTCGATGCATCCTCTTCTTCCATAGGCAATAATGTATGATTGACAACATCTTTGCTAAATTTATATGTGTTCTTCTTACCATCATGCATAGCTCCTCTATCATATTACCAAGGCCTTCCTAGCAATATGTGACACACATCCATAGGCATCACATCACATAGAATTTTGTCTCTGTATTTTCCCAATTGCAACTCCACTTCACACTACTCATTCACTATCAATTTATACCCCTTTTGAAGCCATGACACCTTGTAAGGTGTTGGGTGTTTCTTTGTTTTCAATTTCAATTTCTTCACCACTTCCGTGGAGACTAGATTATCTGTACTACCTCTCTCAAGTATCATCTGACAACACTTCCCTTAAACCTTCCACAAAGTCCTAGAAAAGGTTTTTCTCTATGCTGGTTCAACAATTTCCTTAGTTGGCTTTAGTAAAACTTTGTTAACTACCAAAGACTCTCCTTTCTTTGGTACATTTTCTTCTTCTATTACCTTTGCTACTTCCTCTTCAATCTTAGAAACAATTGCATTCCTCTGATTCATTCCTATGTTTTCTGGGCACTCATAGGCTCTATGTCCCATCTTGTTACATTTGTAACATTTGACTTCTCTTCCTCTACCTCTACTTCCTCTTCCTCTAGAAAAACTCCCTCTGCCACTTGCATCACCTCCTATGTGTGCATGCTAACTTGAGCTACTACTAGCTCCATCTCTAGGTGTTGTAGACCTTCCTCTACCACCTTGACTTCCCTTCCTCATAAAGTACCTCTATTTCTGGCAGATTGCTTCCTCATGAGTTTTTATTCAGCCTTCAATACCATCTAATAAGCCTCTTCTACTATTTTAGGAGACAATACACTTATCTCATCTTGGATCTCCAATATGAGACCATTCACATATCTTGCAACCTTTTCATCTATTTCTTGGATTTTTCCTACTCTTATACTCACTTTGTAGAATTCCTTTGTGTATTCCTTCATTGGCATAGACCTTTGTCTAAGATTTTTCATTTTTCTAAATAATGTTTGCTAATAGTCACTTGGCAAAAAATTACTTTTCAGCTTTGCCACCATTTTGTTCCAATTCTTAATTGGTTTTTTACCAAGTCTTCCTCTTTCTGCCTGCACTCCATCCAACCAAAGTGTTGCACGTCCTTTCAATTTTGTGATTGCAAACTTCACCTTCTTTCCTTCTTCTGTTTCTTCATAGTCAAAGAATTTCTCCATGTCATTAATCTAGTCTATCAATTCTTCAGGGCTTAAGCTTCCTATATGGATTGAAACTTCAAGTCTGGGCTTAGATGTGGATCTCAATACTGACTTAAAGATTCTCATTTCAGGAGTTACATCTGCAGGTTCCTCATCTTCTGCAACTCCAACTTCAGGTTCACTAACATCTACAACATCTGCATCTCTTCCCATTTCCATTGCTTCTAATCTAGCTTGTATATGTTGCATAGCTTCCAAAACTTCAGTATTTGCAACTGGTCTTTCTCTTCTTCAACCAGCGCCTCTTCCTCCAACTCTGAAAGCCATGTGAGACTTCTTTTTCTGATCCTTAATATCCTGTTCAATGTCAGTAGGCTACTCCAATACTACAAATGGTGGTCTGGTTGCAGGTGTAAGGGATAATCGCGTAAATCCTGAAATGATCTCCTCAAGTGCAGGTGGAAGTTATTATTCTATTTCTCTTGGAGTTTCAATCATCCACCTCCAAATTTAGCTATTTTACTAAAACAACCAAATTGCTAAATCTACCCGGAAAATAGCAAAACTTCACTTACCCAGAACCGAAGGAAAACAAAGCTATAGCTTATGATTTCTTGGGTCTGAAATCTAGATTAACCCACATATACTTTTACCACGTGACCATCGTTGGATCACAGCCTCCATAATGGATGGTTACGATCATCTGAACTTCAACGAAATTAAGCCACAATTGAATTGCTCATTGGGTGTGAAAATTTTATTAATCATAGTTCACTTTTCCACGCGATATCCATTGGATCTCGCTCCTCTAATCAGACGGCCCAACTCAATTGCACTATTAACCCAGTTTGATAAAATATCACGTCTGTTTTTGGGTTAAACCTCGACATTAATTTACACGTGACTACCGTAGATCTAAAGGTTTTGTTGATTGAATGGCTATAGGCTTCTTTGCTTCTCCTCACAAGTTTATCAGACATTTTCCTCCTTCTGTTATGATTTTAGTGCTCCCGCGAGGTTTAGCTCTTCACTAATGAATTCAGAATTTAGCTAATTAAATTTATAGGGGTTGAAATACATTCGAATTAACTTAATACACAGTGAATGAGGAATTTAAACACGAGAACACTAGATCATACGGAACTTAAAATTTACAGGACAAACTGGAATTCAACAATACACAGTGGTAATTTGAAGGAATTCAACCTTTGGGATTTAACCTTTCATGCATAAAATAAACAAAGATACAAAGATATTCCAATTATTTTATAGACTAATTCTCTGTAACCAAGTCTAGCCAAATCCTCTTAAAATAGTTTAAAAGTCACATAAATACTTTACATTCAACCATCTGATCCTCAATCAATGGATTGAATCTATCTAATTATCCTAGATAAATGCCTAAACTACTTGATATTCTTCTTGAGAATCTCAACTAAGTCTGAACTACTTGAATTAATTACAAAATCATTCAAATACCTATATTCTAGCTCAATTCCTATCTAGAAAACTTTGTAAATTGAGGGCTAAAGGATCCCACTCCTTTGCTTGTAAACTTTTTTTGGATTTTTGGAATAAAATGAAACCTTTTGTCTTTAAATCTCATTCTCTTGCATCATATATGTTTTTATTCTATAGATCTAGTTTGGGTCACCTGGTTTATGTGTGCTTATGATAATATCTATGGTTGTGTGTATAAGACTAATGTTGCCTAAGTGCATATTATCAATGTTTTTCTCTTTTGGTATCTTAGACATAGGTGTATAACATGGATGGTGATCCATGATTGAGACACATAGTTCTATTGATGATCATGGTTATGTGGAACATATGGTTAATTATGATTTATGGATGATACTTGATTTGAATAATTAAATATGCTTAATCTTGTACTAAGAAGGAGGTGGAAGGAGACCTGTTTGTTTGTCAAAGGGATGCTCAAATTATAAATAAATGTGGAATTCAAGTGAAAGTAATGATACATGATTTATATGATTATATATGCTTAATCTTGTATTGAGTATGATGTGGCAGGGCACGTTGTTATTTGCAAACAAAGATGTTCAAATTATAAATGACTATGGAAGTCATGCACAATCCTTGGTAAAATTTGATAAATTAACTATTAAATTCATTTAATTTATGAGATTGTGATGTGCACGGGTCTTGAAACAAGCCCTTACCAATGAACCATAATATGGGTATGAACTCACAATCAGTACCTTAAGGTGAAGCAGAGAGTTTCAAAGTAGAGTAGATGAGAAGTCATGGAAATCAAGGTGCAGAGTCCTAAATTTGTGAAAGAAAAAGAAGTGTAGTCTTGGATCTATAATAAAAGTATTGATACATAGAGTCCTAAATATTTAAAATATCAACGTGTGTAATCTTTGAATCCTTGGAGTAGATTAGGGTGCAAAGTCATCAATCTACTACGACATGAAAATACATGCAATAGGAATGCAAAATCTTTATTCTTTGGAAGAAAAATACCACTCATGGGAAGCTCAAGGATGAATTTCCTTAACAAAACCTCGTTTCTAACAATCCTAGAGTAACTTTCTAAAAATATAAACTCATGTCTAGCATCTCAAGCATGAGTTTCCAAAAATAGTAAATCACCTTGCATAGATTGACAATCAAGCGTAGTTGAAGGAAAATCACTTAACTTATCATTAATAAAGCGTAATAGTTCAATATCAACTTTATCCTCAATATTATTGATATTATTATTATATTTTATGAGACAATTATATTATTATTAGAAGGGAATTATAAGTCATCTTCATCTCCTTAATCACTTCACACCTCTCTCCTTGATGATTCTCATGGATCTATGTAACTCTATCTCTCTCTTTTATTAATACATTACACTCTGTTATATGCACTCATAAAAGAATGGAATATTTCTCTTACACTCATTAAATTCATGTTATAAAACATTCCTCTTACACTCTCTTTAATGCATATGTTACACTCTCCTTAACTAAGGAATGCATACCTCTCCTTAATGGCATGAGTTACACTCCTCTAAATGGAATACAAGGCATGCATATTACTCCTCATTTATGACAAAAATTGGTTTCTCCTCCTATATATGTATTCTCACTTAGGGGAAAAAGAGGTGCATTGTGAGTGTGATACGAAGAGTTATAGAGATAAAAAAAAAAACTATGAAAAGGAGAGACTTAGAGAGTAGCGAATTTCTTTCAAAATGAATTTGAAATTCCTACACTAAATTATGAAGTAGATCTACTAGGTGGAGCTGACCATGAGTTGTATTCGGAGGAATTGAAACTTATCTTCCTCAAATTTCCCTTTATATCTCTCTACTACTATATTTTGGTACTGCTTGTGACCTTACACAACTCGGGGCTTTCAGGGGGAGAATTTATTCCTGGATATGGTTGCAAGGAAAACTAAATGGTTTAAAATGAGATGGTAAGGATATTTGCGCTGGAACATACTCTCATTGGAGCTAAAGCATATTCACATCTTTTTGGAATTGTATAAATACACTGCCAAGTATGCTCATAGGATTCTTGAAATTTTAGTTTATTATTAGTTTAAAAGTGTTGTGGAAGTTTAGTTCATTGGAAATTGATACTTATGAATGTTTATGATATATTCAAAAAGTTAATTTTGAGCTAACTAATAATTAATGGCATTTGTAATTGAGAATGTACATGGAGGGGGGTTAAAACAGGAATGTGTTGCCAAAGTTTTAAGTTATTTTTATAATGAATTTTTGTCAATTGCAGGTTGCCATTAGTTGATAAAAATACCATATTATTGTAAATTTGGGTTTTTTTTTCTCCATGTATAGTTGCAGATGAATTTTACACAGTAAGTGTTTGACAAAGGTGATAAATGAGATAGTAGGACTCTTTTGTTGTTATCGTTTTAAGAAATCACATCTTTGGGAATTTATGTTGTGTTTTCACTCAACATCAGGGGGTATTCGTGCCAATTTTCCATGTAACCCCCCATTTTATTCTAACACAATGATTTCCAGAACCGAGATCATAAATATGGGTGATTTTGAAGGTTACTACTGCCAACTGTGAGTTCCTGTTGTCGATTTTTAGGTGAAGGATTCAGATGATTTATTTTCTATTTTAATATGCAAGAATTTGAAGTTTTAATTTATGAGTTTTATGAGTTAAATAGGTTGAGTAAAAATATTATACTCATGTTTCTAATGGTTAAAAAATTGTCTTAAGAGATGATAGTCACCAAGTGTTTGAAAAAATGCCTCAATGGCTATATATTTTATGCTTGCAAAATATTTGTCAAAGGCCTCAATGGTTGTAGCTTTTATGCACATAAATTCTTAGAGTAAATGTTTCATTGACTATAGATTTTATGTACCAAAACTTTACGAATAGATTATGCAATGCATGTAGCTTCCTATGTCTGCAAGTTTTTTTATAATGTGGAAATGAATTTTAGTAAAGTTGTTGAAGTGAGAATAGATCAGAAGCGCAGTGTTACTTTTATCATATAAAGCTATCATTAAAAAATGGTGTTGTTGGAAACAATTTTACAATGACAAATTATATAGGATCTAATTACGTGTGTAAATGAGAGTAATATGTTCATCAGAGCTACATGTATTTAGGGGTGTGGTCTTATGCTTTAGTGACTATAGAAAACAACTATTTCTACTTATTTTTCATAGATCCATTGTTTTACTTGACATTTTTTGAAGAATAATATGATTTTGAAACGGTAATAGTAGTTGTTCTTGCTACAACATTCATTATACAATTCTAGTGATTGAAACATTGCCTTAATAACAAGGATTGAGAATTTTTAATTGATGAATTTGAAAATGTTGTTGAGTCAATACATTTTATGATTAAATTTCATAAACATATCATATTTATTAGATTTAGTGATGAAGAGAGGCATATTATTCCCTTAGTTATGTTTCTATAGATAGGTTAATACTCATACTCCTATATGTGATTTTTGTAATAGAAACATGATACTTTGTGGTTATGATGTCAAGAGTAAATAAGTGGAACCTATTTAGCATAATCTAGGGCATCAAATAAGTTGATTAAGCTTAATTCTCATAAATGGAATTATGATGGAATTTATTGTCAGTCTTACTTAGAACTCATATATAAGTATGAAAAGAGTACGTGTTATCTTCTTTTAAACTTGAGGAGAAATGTGTTTTGGAATCGACTTTAAGGTAAATTTAGCCCTCAATTCTTATTATAGATTTTCCTACTATATGGTATCAAAGCAAAGGTGATCAAGGAAGAAAAGTATACAAGCAAGAGAAGTTTGAAGTTTTGTTTCTAAATATTTAATTGAGATCTTATCACATCTATTTCACTGATGGTGTTGAGTGGTTTGAGACTCGAATATGCCCTTGATGGCATTTTGAATTATATAGCCTGAAAGGATCGCATGGAGGCAGTACTAGAAGATAACGACCTAAAGGACTTCATTGATCAAGAAGTCCAGAAGCCGAATGATGCTACTCAACTGGCGAAATGGAAAAAGTGTGTGGCTAAAGCTAGGAGAATCATCGTGGAGGGAGTTCAAGATCACATTGTCTCGAGCCTCCATGGGAAGGAGACTTTGTTTTAGATGTGCAAAACAATGAAAGATCTTTATCAGAATAGTAGAGATCAAAGGAAGCTGGAATTGAAAGATAAACTTCGAAAGATCAAGTGCGAAAAGGGCGACACAATCTCTACGTTCCTGAACAAGCTCACCACCTACAGGGATGAGCTTGGAAGTGTAGGGATCGTGACCGCTTATGATGACATGGTCAGTCTTGCACTCCTCGGTCTTCCTAAGAACTGTCATAGCTACCAGGACTCGGTTAATGGAAGAGGGAAACTACCATATTGGGAATGACTTTGGTCGGATCTGATTAAGGAGGAGATCAGGCGAAGCACCCAGGATGGATCTTCATCAAAGCATGATGATGAAGAAAATCTAGCTTTAGCAAGTAAAGCCAAGAAATGGAAAGGGAAGGTGTCCCAATCCAAATCCTCTCAAGGAGGGAAGAAGGTTGACAAGTCGAATGTGCGATTCTTTCACTATAATGAAGTGGGCCATTATGCTATGAATTATCCACAGAAGAAATCCAAGAAAGTTTGCTCAAAGGGATCTGATGGTGATGCACTGGCTTCACAGTTTGAGTTGGATTTCTCACTTATCGCATGCATGGTTTCATCCATGGTGGGGTGTGTTTGGTACCTGGACAATGGAGATTATTTCCACATGTCAGGTCACAAGAATCTTTTTAGTACATTGGAGGAGAAGGATCTCTAGATGCGGATCGAGATGGAAGATGATGGAAAGTATTGTGTCTTAGGTGAAGGTACAGTTATGTTTCAAAGGGAGTGTGGTGCTCCTCTCACCCTATCTACTATTAAGTATGTACTACGTTTGAAAAAGAATAGTGTGTCTATTGCTATGCTAGAAGATAAAGGCTATGATGTAGTCTTTAGTAAAGGAAAATTTTTCCTAAGGCATATCAGCACCAAACAGACGAAGCGAATGGGGATTCGAGTAAATAATCTCTACAAGTTGTAGGTAGATGACTATGATGCGCTAAGTTCCAAAGCAGAGGTGGTGGAAAGCCAAGATGTTGGTGAGCTATGGCATAGGAGACTAGGCCACTTGCATCATGGGGCCTTGAAGATCATGCAGCAAATTTCTACTGGCTTACCCAAGGGATAACTGGAGCAAACAGATACATGAAAAGGATGCACCCTGGGTAAGTATGCAAAATCTTCCTTTCAGGATCGATATAGTAGAGCTGGAGAAATCCTCTAGAGCGAGTTCACTCAGATATATGTGGACCATTCTCTACAGCCTCCACCACTAAGCAAAGGTACTATGTTATTTTTATTGATGATTTTTCTTGTATATGTTGGATCTACTTCATGCAAAAGAAGGATCATAACTTCTTGAGGTTTTGTGAGTTTGAAACCTTGGCAGAGAAAGAATCTGGGAAGAAAGTAAAATCCTTGTGTAGCGACAATGGTAGTGAGTATGTTTCCCAATAGTTTAAAGACTTCCGTGCAACATAAGGAATTAAACAGGAACTGATGGCACCTCATAACCCATAATAGAATGGGGTGGCTGAAAGGAAGAACAGATATATTTTGGGAACATCTCAAGCGATGTTGCATGACCAAAGCCTACCACTTCATCTGTGGGCTAAGGCATACAATACAATAGTGTACCTTCAGAACAGAAGTCCTCATCGTATTTTGGGAATGAAGACACCTATGGAGGCTTTTTCAAGGAAGCAACCAGATGTGAGTCACTTCTGCATCTTTGGATCACCAGTTTTCTGTCATGTGACCAAAGAGGCTTGAAAGAAGCTAGACCCAATAGCTGAGTTGGGGATACTTGTGGGGTACATAGATACACCCCACAACTGTCTTGTGTTTCTGCTTGCCAGTCAGTGGACCATAGTGCGCAGGGATCTGAATTTCAACGAGCAAAGAGCCATGCAAATGTCACTTGATAGGGAGATCAAGTTGCATGGTGATGAGGAACTTTTAGCTCCAAAGGAGGAGGAGCCTCCTGATGATGTGGATCATCCACATGCAGAGGATTCAGTAGTGGAGACCACCACTCTTGGAGAGTCTTCCAAAGATAGGCGAAAATGCTCATGGGAAGCTGACATATTGATGGTAGATGTGAGAGAGAACGTGGGGTATCCATTCTCTCAGCATAAACGGAGGAGATCTCCCGAGAGATACACTAGCTACATGGCCCTGGTTTGGGAGTGTGTAGCAGCCAAACCTTCTTCTTTTTAGGAGGTAATGCAGCAACTAGTCTGGGTTGATGCAATGGTAGAAGAGTATGATTCTATCATACAGAACAGTGTGTGGGATGTTGTTCCTAAACCTAGGGACAAGTCAGTGGTTAGTTCCTGATGGCTTTACAAGGTAAAGCAAGTAGCTAATGGTAGTGTTGAGAAACACAAGGAAAGGTTTTTTGCCCAAGGTTTCTCACAGGTTGAGGGGATTGACTACGATGAGACCTTTGCTCCCGTAGCAAGGTACTCATATATCATATTGATGCTAGCTTTATCAGCTCAGATGGGTTGAAAGATCCATCAGATGGATGTGAAGACAAAATTCCTCAATGGGAAGATTGAGGAAGAGGTACACACTTAGCAGCTCGAAGGATTTGAGACCTTCGATCGCGAATCAAATATTTCCTGGCTGAAGTGAGCACTATATGGGCTGAAGCAAGCACCCTATGCATGGTATACCAGGATCGACAACTATTTCATCTGGTTGGGCTTCACCAAGAGTGAAGCAGATGCAAACCTTTACCACATCATTGATTATTGTACTTTATGTCGATGATCTAATTTTGACAGGTGATGGTCAGCTGATCAAATCTTGCAAGTAGGACCTTGCAAGAGAGTTTGAGATGAAGGACATGTGCCTCATGCACTACTTTCTAGGCATGGAGGTGTGGTAGAAATATGGGGAAGTATTTGTGTCTGAAGGCAAGTAGGCCAATGAGATACTCAAGAACTTTCACATGGAAAATTGTAAACCCATGCAGACTCCTCTAGCTAGGAACAAGAGGAAGGAGGATGCTACTTCAGGTGAGGTAGTAGCTACTACTATTTATAGGTAGCTGGTGGGTTCACTTATGTATTTGGTGAACACATGACCCAACTTATGCTTTGCAATGGACCAGCTGATTCAAGCTATGGTTCAACATACCAAGCTGTTTTCGAAGGCAGCGAAGCATGTGCTGAGATATCTTGAAGGCACTACACAATACAGATTATGGTACAGATAGACAGAGGGAGTGAAGCTGCAAGGCTTCATGGATGCAGATTGGGCTGGTAGTCCATCATATATGGAAGAGTACTTCTGGAGGAATCTTCAACTTTGGTTCAGCTGTAGTTTCTTGGTATAGCAGGAAACACAGATCAGTTGCACTTAACTCAGCAAAGGCTGAATACATGGCTACTAGTCAAGCAGCATGTGAGGCCATTTGGATGCAGAAGATTCTAGTGGGATTGTTTGGTCAGATGATGGATCCTACACTGATATAATGTGATAATCAGAGTTTCATAAAACTCCCTGAGAATCCAGTGTTTCATGACAAGTCCAAGCATATAGATATTCATTACCATCATCTACGAGACTGTGTGGTCAAGAGGATCATGATGTTGCAATATGTTTCGACCAAGCAGGATGCAGATATTTTGACCAAGGCATTGTCTAAATGCAAGTTCAAGTTCCATAGAGACAAGATTAGGGTTACTGATAATCCCTTTCTTGTTGAGAGGGAGTGTTGAAATGTGCAACAAGAAATGCTAAAAATAGAAGATTCTAAAAATAGCACTGCTATAAATAGTTGGGCTATAAATAGCAGTTCATCCATTGGAGATCTTATCTACAATGGGTGAAAAGTGAAAGTGCTAAAAGTAGCTTTTCTAAAAAATATCATTTTGGGATCCCTTCTTATTTTAGTCAGTCCCTGGACTAAACATAGGAAGTAAAATTTGAATTTGATATTAACAGCAGTTTGTAAATTGATTAATTAATTCATCTTGAGTTAATTACTTAAGGAAATATGAACTTGAAGTCTAAGTGAGGACACGCAATAGTTTCTCCTTTGATTGAGGGATTTATCCATTAGTTAAAGAGATAAGAGTGAGTTGTAATATTGAGTTGTAATTAGTTGGCTCAGTTAACTTAGTCAAGTCCAGTTAGATTAATTTAACAATTTGTTAAATTAATGAGAGTTCAGTTAGCTAATGCTTGCATTCATGTAACTATTGTATTTCAGATAACTAAATATTCACTCATGGATAACTCATGAATGTTAGTTCAGTCAGAGACCCAATTGAGATCAGATGGAGGGACAATGTACTATCAGTTGCTAGGATATTCCTTGGTGAGTATTCCTTGCATGCAGAAGGAATATTATTCCTTAAGGATTACATAGTTGGACCTGAGGTTACAGTGAGTGTGATGAGGCCAATTCACACATGTGATATCATTGGACCCCGATCAAAACTGTGCAAGGAAATAGGAGGCTTGGAGGGCTTGAGGAAGATATATTCTATGTCTATTGAGTCTGTCAGTTGTATTATTTGAGCACAGAGAGAGCAGGATAGCTTGAGAGCTGATACTTTTTGTAAATTGAACAAGATTTCCACTTGTATGATAATACAGAGTTGGGGTTTTAGGATGGTGCTTTCCCCAGTGTTATATCCTATGTGTTATGGTTGATTACTTCTCATTATCAGTTATATCTGTTCATGCTTGATGTTGCTCATGTTCGATTAAGCTTCCGCTCAATTGTTTGTAGAACTAGATCAAGTGTTTTGCTCTAGTACATTGCATTACCAAGTGATCTACAGTGGGAAATTCTACACTTATGTTATATTCTTATATTGAAATATATGAAGGAACATGATCTTCATGATAACAAAGTTAGTCATATTATAAGTTAGATTTATTTTTTTAGTATTAGTATGCAACATAGCCTTTACTTCTCTATGTTATTGATGGTTGGTAAGGTGGGACCTTGTTGAATTGAGGATTCTGCGATCCATAACAGGTTTATTAGAGATTTTTCAACGTAAATCACAAGATCTATCATTAGTTGACATGTTTCGAACCAACTAGTGTGGTTCATCGTCAGGACAAGTTGACCTAAAAGAGGTAAGATAGTACCTTATCTCTTTTAGGAGGAGACTCTTCAATTTCCTAAAGCCTATTATAATAAGTGTTAACAAACTTCAACCCTTTCATGCTTGAATTTTGAATCACATCCTGTGAAAGATTTACATTTAGCAGTATCTTTAGCTTTAATCATCAACAACACAACATTCATACTAGAATTTACAAGCATTTTCATATGTACAACACTAAAAGGAGATAAGTTCATCTTCTTGTGATGTGATCTAAAGATATACTCAACTTCGTCTTTAAAAATATGATATTTTTTCTCATGGCAATAGAATATGGATTTTTGATCGTACAAGTATGGACTCCCTAAAACAATTCTACAAATATCAAGTGGTACAACATCAAGCTCTACCTCATCTATAAATTTACCAGTGATTGTGAATATGAGTGTACACTTTATTGTCACTTGTAATATGTCACCATCACATACCCAACCCAAAGGGTAAGGTTTATTATGAGGTGTGGTTTCCAGATTTTGTTTCTTGACAATTGCTTCAGTGGTAAGAGTGACTTGGGATCCACTATCAATAAATGTATCAACTTTAATATGTTTTTAAATGACCTTGCCATGAAAAATCTCACTTCTTTCTTTATCATTTGGAGATTCAATAAGCTTACACGAAGAACTATTATTTGCATTAGAAGCCATAACTTTCATTCCCATTTCTGTGATTTTTATTTCATCACCTGAATGAGATCATAGATTGTGTTGAATTATTGGATCAATATTTTTTCCCCTTATTATTGAACTTATTTGATCTCAGTTTTGGATGTAATTTCTAACAGTATTCTTCATCATGGCCTTCTTTTGAGAAATTTTTACAAGTAAGCTTCTCTCCCTTTTTCTTGAAAGTAGCATTCTTTTTACCATTTCCTTTACTTACCCTTTCCTTTGTCTCTAGATTTGGATGGTTTCTCACTAGCCTTTTGAGGAAAATTCTTGCCTCTTGATTCTAAATGTGTTTCTCGAACACATACCTCATCTGGATTGGTGGGATTAAACACAAGCATAGTATGTCTCAAATAAAAGTACAGTACATCTCAAATAACTATGTAATCCACCTATGTATTTAAGGAGAGTATCTTGTGAAGACAAATCAAAACCCAAGATTAAAACTCTTCTTCTAAATTATTTTGTGTAAATTTGTATACTTTAACCTTTCCCTTGTCTAAAAATTTTCCAATCCATAATTTATTTTTGCATATAAGTTATTGGACCAAATTTCCTTCTTAATGCACCTATAAAATCATTCAAAGAAGAGATAATTTTAGCACTTTTATTCAAATATTCTTGAATTATGGACTCCCACAAGATGAGGGTTTCATTTTACAAATGAAGAGAAGCAAATTGGATCTTTGTAACATCGTCAACAATCTTTTGAATCCTCTAATAGACTTCAATTTGATGAACCCAATAATCCAAATTTTCAGCATTTACTTCCCCATTGTACATATGCAATTCAAACTTGACATCAAGCTTAACCATAGGAGACGTAGCATTTCCTTTTAGATATGGCAGAGGAGTATGACAATGAGATGAAGGAGGTGAAGAAGGAGGTGAGGATGGAGGTGTAGATGGAGATGAAAGAGGAGGTGGAGTTTTCTCCCATCACAACCATTACCTTTTGGATGATTTGAACTTCCACATGCAACCTTATTGTCCTCTCATTGTAAATCTCCTATGCTTCATAATGTGCCATGACTGGTGGCGTTTGTTGAGTTTGTGACCTCCTTGAACTAATTTGAGGATTTGGTTCTTCAAGCACTCCTTCTCCTCTTCTCAGTTTATACCTTGTAATAATTCATGAAAACACTTGCAAAAACTATGAAACCTTCAAAACAAACCTTTCTCTGATACCAAACTAATCTGAGATTAAAAATTGAAGGTTTCTTGTAAAATTTTGCAAGCTAGTTTATGTCTTGTGGTAAATGGATCGAAATTGCACAAGCACATAAACTTACTAAAATTACTTAAGTTTTGTAGATTTAAAAAATAAAAAATAGAAAAAATGGAGCATCACAAAGTTGATGATGAAGTTCACCCCTCTTGGGCTACGTCTTTGGGTCTAGCTTCTAATGTTGGCCCTTTAGATTTTATGCTCAAAATTGAAATTAAATCAACATGAAATGCTTAGATTGTAAAAATAACATTGCCATTGTGTCCAGAACACCCAAAAGCCCCCATGTAGGCTCTTCTAGGGCTTAAAAAGGCTAAAAAATGGCCAAGTTAAGCCTCCTTCATTTCCCTAATAATTGTTTCACAAAATTGACCCTATTTCAAAGCTGGCAACAAATTTTGCCTTTCCACAAGTTCAGTTACAATTATGTCAATAAAAGTGCAATTTGACGAATGACTAAATGTGCCAATAGTGTCATGCCCCTATCCCTCTGCCCTTAGGTCGGTTGTATGGTAGTTAATGTGACTAGGGCATGTGGTAGAGGCCATGCGACCACTAGCTCCCTACTCTAGATCATATTATGGTTCAAAAACCATATGCTAGGTGCAGACAAGGTGGCACGCTTCTGCCCTTCAAATTGGTTCCATCGTTGGTTACGTTGTGACCATAAGACCCAAGGCTAAGGACGCACACCTTGCCCCACTCTACTTTCACCACAAACATGTGTTACACCATATAATCTGATGTTGGGATGATTGGGTGAGTCCATCGGGCTGCCCCATGACCCACCCCCCACCCCAAAGAAAAAAACTCCAATCATCCAATGATAAATAAATGCGACCCACATAGTATTAATAAGAAACATTATAGCGTGATAAGAGAATGGATGGTTGGTTGCTCGGAGGTCTTAGGGTCAAACCCTACTAAGGTCAATCAGTCCATAACCACAATTTTGGCACCAAAACAAGAGCCACGTGGTTCTCTTATAGAAGGCCACATGTCATCCATTGATTGGGCCTGTGGTTGCCTATGAATGGCCTAACCCAAATCACCAAAACTAGAAAAACTCACCACTTGTCCTATGCTAGTTCATCTTCTAAGAATTATACTATACAGTCCCCTACTTACATCAGCACGATGTCATTGTATAGTTTGCCCAGTCATTTTCCCAGTCACACCTACAAGTTGATTTTTTAGTTGTTTTCCAAAAACTTCAAAAGGTAATAAGTTCTTGTTAGAAAATTAAATATTATAGAGAAATGGTACGCATAAAATATTGCAAAAACACAAACACAGAAAAATACATAAAAAAAGAGATACAATCTATATCATATTCGTTCTAATTTCCTCTTCACTCTCGCATAGTCTCATCTCCCTTTCTCACTCAAAATAATGATACAAAGGCATAATACAATTCCCTCATATATATCGAGAGTTTCCTTCTAGGGAAAAAATAAAAAATAAAAAACCCTAAATTGGCATAACTTCTAGCGTTAGATCATCCTCCTAATTAACATACCATATTAACTACGGAACTATAATATTTTACAAGGCAAGTATATTTTATAGGGTCGCCCCTGCCATAGATCCCACCAATAGCAATAAAACGGGTGTCATTGCCACCCCATTAGGAACTGGTGTCCAATGCAGTGATATCTCTAAATAAAGAAGATAATGAGGCTCCACATCCAAAACTTCTTCATACGGTGTCAGATTGAGGCAATTTAAGCGTCATTCGAATCAGAATGATCACATCTACTATTTGGTTCTAGTTTCCTGAGATTTTGAGCATACTTTTGATACCTTGGATTAAAGCATCTCCAAAAATTCCTTCAACATCTGAATAAACCACCTACATCTTTTCCAATGGGGAATAAACATTTCCATATGTGAGAAATGCATCCAACTAGGTAAGGAGTCTCTATTAGAGTGACCCACGTGTCATGTGTGATGATGCGGCATCCTTGTAATCATTTGGAGCAGTATCATGGATCCTAATGTCATGACATGTTTCTCAAGAAAATATCATGTATCTCAACCTCATCAAATATGGCCAAAAATAGGTATAGGTATCCCAATATGATGTCATGGATATGAAGGCATGGTAAATGTATCACAATGCAAGGTGATCATTTGAAGTGGTGATTCCGACTTCTTGGTATGCCACAAAGTGGCCTACCCTTAGTGATTTCATTAAACGGAGCATAACAAGGGTTAGTTTTATAATTTTCCTAAAAGTTACTGTGGGGGATCAACAATTAGCCCTTATAGGTTTGTCAAGTTCTAGGACAACTATGTTCTCTAGGTCCGAATTAAAAGATAGGAAATGTGATGGAAATTCATAGAAAATCAAGGGGGAAGAATTCATGAAATGAATTTTAAAGTATAGTAATGATGTGAAGGTTTTACATAAATGATCATGTAAGTTTCAAGAGCTATACATGTTTCATATAGAATCCCTTAAGGAGGGGACATAATGTATACCTACATTTCCTCATAACAATTTATCTCTACCCTTTTATGTTTTCTTCATTCAGTGTACATTTCTTTCAATAAGTCCCATTTTTTAGATATTGATAAACAACATAGGTACTAGGGGTTGCATCTAGTAGGGACGATGTGTTGAACATGGAAACATACATAAATTGTCATTGGAATGAATGCCCAAATTCACATTTGTTATCCTCTAATTGATTTAGAATATTTTGAATGATTTATAAGTCACCACATGTTTATGTGGGCATTTGTACACCTAAGTCAACAAGGAGTAAGTGACCCAGACCGAGGCTATTTAATACCCCAAGCCATTTGGACTAGTCACCCTTGACGGTTTTATACTCTCCATTGGCCTTGGATCCTTTCTTCTTACAAAGGAGTGAATCTAGAAAAAAAACTTATCCTTATCTAAACTACAATTAACCTATTCTAATCTAAATTAATCCTATACTAAATTATGGTTAAAATAAAGTACTATTAAATTGTCAAATTAGCTATATAGATGAAATTATGGGAATCAAACAAACTAAATCTAACATAAGTATAAAAAACAAAGGGTTGAATGTTTCACTATCAATGGACTACGGTGTACTAAATTTCTAAGTTCTAAATGAAATAAAAATTAGAATTAAGAAATATAATACAATAACTACTTCTAGATAGTCAAGATATGATACAAAATTTATAGAATTATGTTACAACAAGTAATGTAGGCTAGAGCATGATGTAACTGGCTCGAAAGAGAGATGCATTGGAAATAAAATTTGTAAACAATTGATATTTATGAAGTGGAATTGAATTATGTTCCCAAATGCAACTACAAATAATAACTATTTCTTAATTACATAAATAATAATAGAACAAGTGAATGTAAATTTATAGGTTGCTTATCTCGAAAGACAAACACAAATCAACTATGTTAACTTTCATATTTTACATTAAGATTAAATGGAAAGGCTAACTAATATAACTTTTTTTATATTTCTTGGCCAAGACAAATAAAAGGTAAAACTGTAAATATTCATCTCCTTTAAATTTACATACTTTAATCATTGGATTTATGAAAACAATTAATAAAACCACTATCTAAAGTAATGGTATGATTGAAACAACGATCTACAACAAAAATATTACTATCAATTTGTAGAAAAGAAATGACATTTTTTGTTAACTTGAATATATGGAAAATAATCATAGAAGTTCAAATTAAATTGATGCCAAGATGAATATTACTTCTTAGGACACAGGTCACTGAAGAAGAATATCAATCACATGAAACAATTACAAATTGAAATTGAAATGTGATAAGAACAATTTTTTTCTTTGAGAATAAAATCATCAAGCAAGTATCATCATAGTTTATATCTCAAAAATAAATTACAGGAGAACAAAGAAGATATTCTTATGACCATCGAACATTTAATGACAAAAGAACCAAAGTGAGTGAAATCAAATCAGTGAATTAGTACTAAAAGTATTCCATAGTCAAAGTTTAGCCAACATTTCCTCGTCTAAAAATTTCATTTTTGGGTACCCCTTTTATATCAAAATGAGGGGTATATATACACAGAGGATCTCATCCTTTTGAGATCAAATAAAAACTAAAAATTATCTTTTTAACAATCATTTATAGAAACAAAAGAAAAACTATTCTAATTTTAGGCCTCCCGATCGAATGACCAAATTGAAATGAAATAGGTGGCGAAGAGTGTTCTCATATGGAGAAAAGGGTAGGAAAATGGTGACCGAGAGTATCCCAGGATGTGAAGTCCAACATGACTATCTTTCACACAAGGAGGACCTTCCACAAAAGCAAAGTAAAATTAAACAAACTAATAATAACACTAAAATGAGGTTTCTACCAAATCTTTGATTCTATAGTAGCATTTTATTTAAAAATAGAAAAATTGATCGAAACAAAACATACCTGAAGCACATCACATGCATAGATAGAAAAAAATTCATTATATATCTACAAAAGATCCCTCTAATTCTAACGAAATAATTAATTTTAGATCCAAAGATTTATAATCATGTGAGTGTCCTTCGACTGAGCTTTACCCTTGGCAATGGATGGTTTTTGTTTGTTAGATTTATCCTTCACCTAATACGAGGATCTCTACTGGTTATTCTCATAGATTAGTTCGCTCTAGACAAGGGAAAATAACCATTTATTGTTGTTTCCAATACATATTATAAATTAATTCATCTCAATGAAGGGTACCCATGGAAGAATCATCAGAATTTTTTGTGTCATCATGGTCTGGAGGAGCTTTCCTAGATTGGGGCTTGTTCCTTTTCAATGATGTATCAAGATTAGTTTCCAAATAAACCAAGGGAATGTCCACAATGGGGGGGGGGGGGGGATTCCATGCCTTGTCCTTCTGGCTCAAGCAATTCTCCTTTGAAGTTATTTTGTCTTAACCATATCCTGTTTAATTTGACTATTTTTTTTATTGTTGTGCAGATTGGGAAGACTCTCTAGAGGGTTTTAAATTTTGGAATCTTTCAGAAAGAAAAGGGAGGTTAAAAATTTTGAAATTGCAACCTGACTATCATCTGATAAAGGTGACCCTAGTGCTTGTAAATATGCCTCACACTCATCTTGTCAGAATTCATCAACCAATGATGGAGTTGAACCAATAGGATATGGGTTAGGGGACATTGTACCATAAGACTAAGAAGTTGTAAATTACAGATGCCTATCATAGCCATTTTGAGCAAGAAAAGAATCTCAATTATCACTCATTTAAGCCAAATGATGCTTAACTAGCATGTGAATCTGAAAACTATGGTGGAACAAGGACATTTCAAGGTTCTTATGGTTGACTTGATAGGCTTGTTAAATTTTGTTAAACTATTCATCAAATGATAGGAAAATTTAAGCTTTCAGCCTAAGAAAATAATTAAAAGTATGTTATGATACAGAAAAACTATGTTATAGTACCCTTCACATGTTATATACCAACAAATCAAATGCAAAAAATCATGCCATTTAGGTTTCAAAGATGTTATGAGGATACCTTTTACATGGTACTTAGAGTCCTTGTTAGTGAGGAAATTACTCCATGGGACATTTTTAGAAACAAGAGCACTAGTGAGAGCGAGGGTGAATCAGTAGTGCAAGAATTTTAACAATGAAAACATTCTTTCACTTCTTATAACATTACTAGGAAACCATTAAAAGACTTTAGTGATGATTTGAACAAGTGTGACGATAAATAATATTAGCAACACATTGAAACACTCATGGGACAATCAAATTCTTCAAACTTCTCTTGATTGTATTACATGGAAAACTACAACTTGCAAATTTTTCGCTACAACCAACAGGAGGCTACAACCCCTTATTTTATCAGCTACAACCCCTACAATATATTTATTTACCAGCACCCACTGGAAGGAGAACCAACCCCTAATTTGCAACCAACAACTTGTTGGACACTCAATGGGTCATTTTTCATCCCTTTTCAAACTAGTTATTTACCAGCACCCACTAGAAGGAGCACCAACCCATGATCTACAAGCTACAACTTGATGGACACTCAATGGGTCATTTTTCATCCATTTTCAAACTAATTATTTACCAACACCCACTAGAAGGAGCACCAACCTTTGATCTACAAGAAACAACCTACTCGACAGTCAATGTGTCATATTTCATCCATTTTCAAACTAGATCCATGAATGCCAATTTGACTTCAAAATAAAATATTTTTTCTTCAATCACCAATCAAGAATCTCCTTTAGTAACACCACCATACCAACACCTCATTGCGCTTGAAATTATGCCTCAAAACCATTACAAATTATAACTCCAAAAACACATCGATTGTGCTTCCTCAAGCCTGCTTTTAAATTTTTCCGTTTGCTAATTTCATTTTTTTTATTTTCTTGAACGACTACCTGAATTATAATTTTTTATTATGTCCCGTTCAATTTAGTTTTACTAAATATTCTATTAGGTCCCGATAATACCAGTGATTACCCCATTACTAATGTAGTTATATTCCTTATTAATATTGTTGTGCCCCTATTGTCCCCATATTGTTATTATTGTGCCCCATAGAATCCCTCTATTGTTATTTTTGTGCCTTTATATTATTATTGTTAGGTCAGTTGGGTTATATTGTGACTCCTTAGACTCCTATATATAGAAAGGAGGTTTTGTCATTTGAATCATCAAAGAAACATTCATTTGTGTAATGTAAAGGAGGTTGCCCCCTTGAAGAGACTGAATTCTAAGGCGTTGATCAATCTTTTCTATCTTTTTGTGAGCTGGTTTCATAACATTTGGTTTCAGAGCTTTGGATTCTAGGGTTTCGCTGCTCCAAATAGGTCATCGTGACATTTCTGCTATAACGTTTTTTTTGTGATCTTTCAAAAGCGAAAAAAAAAAACCCATTTGATACAAAATCTCACTAAACCTTGGATCCAAATTTTAGAGCTTTTCGCACTATATTTGTGAAGATATAATCTAAGGAAGTTGGTGTTTTTTCAGACTCCTGAATTACATTCCAAACAGGTGACCTAAGGAAACTCGTCATAACTTTCTCTCTAAGCATCGGATTGAAGTTTCATAAGAAGGTATAGGAAGAGAACTGACTGTAGTTTCTTGTATATATTTTTCAGTGCCAAAGGTCAAAATAAGGACATGTGGCATGTCGTACAAGTTCGCTCTACTGAACTAGTCTATAATAAGGTCAGTGTGGAAGATTTAGCATAACTCTTGCTTGGAAAATCCAATTTGGATCAGACTGGTGGCATTGGAAAGAGGACACAGAGGGCTACTGCAAGATGCAATTTTAGAACATGATGATCCGAAATTATAGAGATACATTAGAGGCAATATCGAGCTCCTACAAAGTGAAAAAGTGTGTGTAGATTTTGTTAAATTTTTTCTTAAGCTTGGTTTGAAAAATTATTTTGAAGGAATTCAAAGGACATAGTAGAGCATTATTATCAGTAATTGATGCCTCGAGGAAAGAAAATGAAAACACCTAGTAAGCAACCTAAAAGCTCTACCATGACTCATGAAGAAGAGGAAGAAATGCTACATGATATATCAAAATTACAAGACCAAGTGCAACAAATGTCACTCTCAGAAAAGCTAATAGAAGCTAAGATAAATGGTGTGGAATCTAAGATAAAGGGAATCGAATATAATATGAATGGTGTGGAAGCTAAGATGGATGATTTGAAGATAGATTTGAAGACCGACATGGAAGATTTGAAGACAGACTTGACAAATTTTCTACAAGAAATACCTACAAATGGTGAAAGGGTAGTAAAAGAAACTCATGATGCAAACAAAAGAAATGTTAATCATGATTTCATTGACTCTAATGTTGGATCAAAGTCCCACCATATTACAAAAATCAATATGAGGAAGTTTGATGGCAAGGATCCCACAACATGGATATTACAAATGGAGCAATTTTTTGATCTCAGTAATGTGCAAAACACACAAAAGGTACGTATTGCAACTTTATATTTGGAACCAAATCAGTTTGTATGGTGTTAATGGCTTTGCTCTCGTAAACAAATTATCACTTGGGAAATTTTTACGGAAGAGTTGACAGCACATTATGAGTATACAAAATGCAACACTTTTTTTAGCCAATTGATAAGTCTCAAACAAAAGGGTCCAATAATGGAGCACATTGAAGAGTTCCAAAAATTGAACATAAGGATAAAAAATATTCCAGAGGAGCATATGATTGATTTGTTCATAGGGACTTTAAAGGATAATATCCAACATGATGTTCGCCTTTAGGAACCTGATTCATTAGAGAAGGTATTCAGGTTAGCAAGAAAAATGGAAAGCAAAATTATGGCAACTAGGAAGCATACCACTCACAGCTATAAAGAGGGAAGTGTTGTTGCCCCTAGTCTTCCATAACCTATAAGGTTGACACCACAAAAATTGGAAAAAAAAGAGCAAAAGGGCTCTGTTACAGTTGTGATAGCAAATACACTAAAGGTGATAAGTGTGCTGAGAAGAAATTATTCTACATAGATTGTGAAGAAGAAGAAGGAAAGGAGCAAGAAAGGTCAAAAGAAGAGGATATACTCTAGGAACAAAGCCTAGATAAAGAAGAAATGAATCTAACCATATATTGTAATGCATTGGTGGGAATTACCACTCCTCAAACCATCAAGATAGAAGGACAAATCAAGAAGAAAAAGGTAATAGTGTTGATTGATTCAGTAAGTACCCACAATTTTATTCATTGTAAGGTAGCAAAAGAACTGAATTGCTTCCTATATCCAGCATCAGAGTGTCAAGTGATGGTTGCAAATGGAGGAATAATAAATTTCTCTGGAAAGTTCCATAATATCAAGCTATCCATGGGAGAATATGTATTGACTAGCCCAATGCTTTCCATTCCAATGGGAGGTGCTGATGTTATACTAGGAGTTTAATGGTTACAATCCTTGGGTACAATATCTTTTAATTTTCAAGAACTTTTCATGAAATTTTCTGCGGAAGGAAAGGAAGTTGGATTAAGGGATATTGCAAGGAAACTGGGAAAGATAATCAACTCTAACGGTATGACAAAGCTTCTAAAAAAGGAACAAAGAGGTGTAATTTCACAATTATGTTCGCTAGATGTTTCCACATTGAAATCATCTATTTCTCCAGATCTCCAAAAAGTCTTGGACGATCATTCCAAGGTATTTGAGACTCCTAAATATCTCCCACCTATTCATGATCATGATCATGTTATTCATCTGATTCCAGGAAGTGTTCCTCGAAACATCACGCTGTACAAATATCCCTATGCCCAAAAGAGTGAAATTGAATGTATGGTTGTAGAAATGCCAGAGGTTTGTATAATTCAACCTATTCAAAGTTCTTTCTCTGCTCCAGTAGTATTGGTGCACAAGAAGGATGGAGCATGATGCATGTGTTCGGATTATAGGGAGCTCAACAAGCTCACTATTGAAGATAAGTTTCCCATTCTTTTCATTGATGAATTACTGGATGAATTGCATGGATCAATTTACTTCACCAAGTTGGATCTTCGTTCAGGATATCATCAAATCAGAATGAAGACTGAAGACATTCCAAAAACAACATTTAGAACTCATGAGGGTCATTATATATTTTTGGTCATGCCTTTTGGCCTTACCAATTCACCTTCTACATTTCAAGGTTTGATGAATTCCATTTTCAAACCCTTCCTTAGAAAATTTGTGTTAATATCTTTTGATGATATACTAATCTACAACAAGGATCATGTTGAACATGTTGATAGGATGCTACAACTATTGGAGGAGAAAAAATTATATGAAAAAAGATCCAAACGTTTCTTTGGAGTACAAGAGGTGGAATATCTGGGTCATATTGTATCTCATGAAGGAGTTAAGGTAGACCCTAGCAAAATTAAAGCCATTAAGGAATGGAAAATCCCCACATCCATAAAGCATCTGCAAGGATTCCTTGGGTTGATAGGATATTATCGCAAGTTTGTTAAGAATTATGGGAGAATAACAGCACCTCTAACAACATTATTGAAGAAATATGCATTTTCATGGACTCCAGAAGCAACAAAGGCCTTAAAACATCTTAAAGAGGCAATGTGCCAAGTACCGATCTTAGCTACACTGGACTTCACAAAAACATTTATTGTGGAATGTGATGCTTCAGGAAATGGAATTCGTGTTGTTTGAATGCAAGATGAAAGACCCATTTCTTTTGGAAGTAGTCCAATCAAGGGAATGTTTTTACACAAAGCTATTTATGAGAAGGAAATGTTGGCAATACTACATGCACTTAAGAAATGGTGACCCTACCTAATGGGAAGACACTTCAAGGTAAAAGCAGATCATGATAGCCTTCAATACTTTTTAGAACAAAGATTATCCTCTGAAGAGCAACAAAAGTGGGTCACAAAGATGTTTGGTTATGACTTTGAAATCATCTACAAAAAATGGAAGCAAAATGTGGTGGCAGATGCACTCTGAAGAAAGGATGAGGATGTGGAAGCATTGTTGTGCGCCATTTCTATTATCCAACTAGATTGGATAAACGAAGCAGGGGAGGAATGGAAGAATGATGAAGAAGTGTGGGCACTTATTCAAAAGTTACAACAAGATTCCAGTACATCTAATACATTTAGCTGGAAAAATGATTTGTTATGGTACAAAAATCGCTTATACCTCTGTAAGAATTCCCAACTCAAACAAAATATTCTTATGGAATTGCACATTTCTCCCTTAGGAGGGCACTCAGGATTTGTAAAAACTTACCCCAGGGTTAAGAAGGAATTTTTTTGGGATGGCCTTAAATCAGATATTCAAAAGTTTGTGGCAGAATGTTTGGTTTGCCAACAAAATAAAGTTGAAACAATTAAGACCCTGTGTCTATTACAACCTTTATCCATTCCAAGCCAACGTTGGGAGGAGGTTTCAATGGATTTTATCACAGGTTTACCCAAGTCTAAGGGAAAGAGTTTCATCATGGTGGTAGTTGATAGACTTACCAATTACACACACTTTTGTGCATTATCACATCCATTTAAAGCCAGTACAGTTTCTACTGCATTTATGTAAACAATTCAAAAGCTACATGGAAACCCAAAGATTATTGTAAGTGACAGAGATCCCATTTTCACTGGAAATTTTTGGACAGAATTATTTTCTTGTCCCGGTACTCAGTTTGCTCATAGCTCATCTTATCATCCTCAATCTGGTTGGCAAAATGAGGTAGTAAACAAATGTTTGGAAGGAAATCTTCATTGCTTTGTATCTGATAAATAGACACAATGGGTAAAATGGTTGCCTCTAGCTAAATGGTGGTATAACACTTCCTTCCATACAGCAACAAAAATGACCCCATTTATGGCACTTTATGGATATTAGCCACCATCCATCACATCATATTTAAGAGAAAATTCTAAGGTTCAAGTAATGGAACATCACATCGAGCATCAACAACAAGTCCTCCAACTCTTAAAGGATAACCTCGTGTTGGCGCAAAATAGAATGAAACAACAGGCAGATCAACATCACAGTGAAAGAAGTTTTAATGTAGGTGATTGGGTATTCCTACAGCTACAACCATATAAACAAATGTCCCTCAATCAAGCTAAGAAGGATAATAAATTATCACCAAAGTATTATGATTTACACAAGGTGTTGCAAAAGATTGGTACTATGGCATACAAATTGGAGCTTCCTGTAACTTCTCGAGTGCACCTAGTTTTCCATGTTTCATGTTTAAAGAAGGTTATAGGCAACGGGCTCCCAATTCAAACAATATTACCAGAACTTGACAAGGAAAGAAAAATTATATTGGAACCAGAAGCAGTCATAGAAACAAGAATTTGACAGCTATGAAATCAATCAATTTTGAGTATCTCATCAAGTGGAAGAACTTATCTGCAAAAGATTCCACATGGGAGGATGATAATTTTATACAGAAGCATCCAAAACTACTCAAGCGTTGAGGACAACACTTTTTTGAAGGAGAGGGTCATGTTAGGTCCCTATAATACTAGTGATTACCCCATTATTATTGTAGTTATATCCATTATTAATATTGTTGTGCCCCTATTGTCCACATATTGTTATTACTGTGCCCCATACAATCCCTCTATTGTTATTTTTTTGCCTTTATTTTATTATTGTTAGGTCGGGTGGGTTATATTGTGACTCCTTAGACTCCTATATATAGAAAAGAGGTTTTTTCATTTGAATCATCAAAGAATCATTCATTTGTGTAATATAAAGGAGGTTGCCCCCTCAAAGAGGCTGAATTTTAAGGCGTTGATCTATCTTTTCTATCTTTTTGTGCACTAGTTTCATAACATATTCTCTTCATATCTTCTTGAGGTCCTCTCCAAGTTTCAGGTTTTTGATCTTATTGTTTTGAACCTATTTTGTGAGTTTTTCTTCTTATTTCAGACAATTTGGATATTTTACAAAGTTATCTGAGGATCGCCAAAGTTAGCAGGGTCTATCTTTGGCTTAACTTTCTAAAATTCCACTTAAACTAGTAGTCTCACCAAAAGCTAACTCCAAAAATAGAAGTTGACTAATCCATGCCACCAAAGCTCAAAGGCTTTAATAAACTCTATCATTGCCAACTATGCTGCCAAAATCAAGACTATAGATTTGCTACACTTTTTCCTAAGACTCTTGTAGAGTATTATTTTTCTTCCTTAGCCTCTCTATTTCCTCAAGTGCACTAACTATTTCTCCTTCAATATCTACTTCTCCCCCTTTACGTTTAGCATTAATGGCCTCAACTTGTAGATTTTATGTGGCCATTAGCATGAATTATTTAAGGATTTCATCATATTTGTCCTGATCTGACAATTCATTAGGTTCAATTTTCAAGGAGCTCTTTTTTTTAACATAAAAATCCCTCTTCTTATCCTTTCTTCTATCCTTTTTAACTTTCTTAAATCTTTCTTTAGGGTCACAATCTTTCTTCCTCTTTTCATGATGCTTTGATGCATAGTGACCAACTTTGCCACCAGTAAAACACTTAAAGGGTAGCTTGCCTTTATACTTGCCTGATCCTCGCTTGAGCTTCCATACAAAGTTGGCTTCTTCTTCACCTTATTCACAACATGCATAATCATGCTCATCCTTGCACTTGATTTTTGATCTGAAGGTTGATTCTTTGGCTAAAGGCTTTCCTTTCGAAATTCTCATCTCAAAGGCGGTGAGTAAACCAAGTAATTCATCTAGAGTGAGTGCTCAAATTCATAATTTCTTCAATGGACGAAGCCTTGGAATTAAGCCTTTCTGGAAGAGATCTTAACACCTTTTGAACTACTACAACTTCTTCTAACAACTCATCAAACCCTCTTATGTTGTTCACAACTTCATCAACTCTTAAAAGATATTTTGCAATATCTTCATCATCATGCATGCATAAAGATTAAAATTTCATCCTATACCATTGTAGTTTAGATTTCCTTACCTTGTTGCCTACTTTGTAGCAACTGCTCATCTTGTCCAAATAGCTTTGGCAGATGTGCAATCCAATAATTTTACAAGTTGTGATTCAGATAGGCAAGCAAGAAAGGCATTCATTTCATTAGCATTGTATGTGAACTCCATCCTCTGTTCCTTGGTAACCACTGCTAGAGGCCTTTGATATTCTTCTTCAAAAAAATCCCACACATCGAATCCAAGTGATTGAATGTAACTCTTCATCCTTACTTTCCAAAACACATAGTTTTTTCCATTAAACATAGTTGCCCTATTGGTAAAACCTCCTTCTCGGTTTTCTCTATAGATGAAATTTGATTATTTTTCTTCTATAAAAGGAAAGAGTATTCATAACTTGTATGACAAATCATTTCATCCAAAACATATTTATTATAGAAAACAAAACAAAACAAAAAACTAACATTAAAATTAAAATTATTGATTTAAATTTATCATAATAATAATAAAAAACTTAATATTTGTGTAAAAAAAATCTGGTGCGATAAATTGATACTCATCAATCAATGAAATATTAAAATTGAAAATATTATTGAATTATTGAATATGTAAAGGTTTTTTTGATATTGTTTTATAATATTGGTTATTTATCATAAATAAAAAGTAATTTGAAAAGTTTTAAAAATATTAAATTAAAATCTTTGTGAAAAAACGGTGAAAGATTAAATTAATGAATATATAACATATATATAACTTGGGATTAGCGACTTTAGGAAAATCAAAATTGGCATACGACATTGAGATGGTTTGTGAATAGTTGTCGGATGGATGAAATTGGAATCCGATGACTCGATGGCGTTGAATAGTTGTAGCTCCTTTCTATGTATAGGAGTCTCAAGGGTCATCCTATAATCAGAGCCGACATAACAATAATAATGTAAGTGCACAATAATAACAATAGTGGGCTTCTATGGGTGGAAATAGTAACAATATGGAGACTAAATGGGTACAACAATATAATAAGGGGGTTTTACTAATAACAATAAGGGGTTACATTAGTAGTATAGGGGCCTAACATGTTCCTCTCCTTTAAAAAGTGTTGTCCTCAATGCTTGAGTAGTTCTTGATGCCTCTATATAAAATTCTTGTCCTCCCATGTGGAATATTCAGTGGGTAAGTTCTTCCACTTGATGAGGTACTCTGAAATTGTTCGATTTCAGAGCTGTCAGGTTCTTGTTTCTGTGACTGCTCCAGGTTCCAATATGATTTTTCCTTCCTCTTCATGTTTTGGCAATATTGTTTGAATTCAGATCTTTTGCAAATTTTGAATAAGTGGCCATACTTCTTCGTCCTTCTTACATTCATCCCTCGCTTCATTTATCCAATATGGTTGGATAATAGAAATAGCACAAAACAATGCTTCCACATCCTCATCCTTTCTTGAGAGCGCATCTGCAACAAAGTTTTGTTTCCATTTTCTATAGATGATGTCAAAGTCATAACCCAACATATTTGTGACACATTTTTTCTATTCTTCTAAAGATAATAGTTGTTCTAGAAAGTATTTAAGACTATCATGATCCATTTTTACCTTTAAGTGTCTTCCCATTCGATAAGGTCGCCAGTTTTTAAGTGCATGTAGTATTGCCAATATTTCCTTCTCATAAATAGCTTGCTTGAGACGTAGTAGTAAAATTACCCAATCACCTACAACAAAACATTTTTCACTACAATGTTGATCTACCTATTGTTTCATTTGATTTTGTACCAAAGTGGTGTTATCCTTTAAAAGTTGGAGAACTTGTTGTTGATGCTCAATGTGATCTTTCACTGCTTGAACCTTTTTCTTCTTGATATGTACTTCTATCTTTAAAGTTTGAGGAGTGGTAATTTCTTCCAATCCTTTACAAGATATGGTCGGATTCATTTTGTGATGCTCGATGTGATCTTCCACTTTTTGAACACCTCTATTCTTGATATGTCGTTCTATCTTGATAGTTTGAGGAGTGGTAATTCCAACCAATTAATTACAAGATATGGTTGGATTAATTTCTTCTTTCTTGATGTGATATTTCACTTCTTGCACCTTTTTCTTCTCGATATGTCCTTCTATCTTGAGAGTTTGAGTAGTGGTAATTATTGCCAATGATTTACAAGATATGGTCTGATTCATTTCTTCTTTCTCTGGGGTTGGGTCCTAGTGTATATCCTCTTCTTTTGATGTTTCTTGATCCTTTCCTTCCTCCTCTTCATACTCTATGTAAAATAATCTCTTCTCAGCACACTTATGACCTTTAGTGCATTTGCTATCACAATTGTAACAAAGCCCTTTTTCTCTCTTTTCTTCCAATTGTTGTGGTGTAACCCTTATAGCTTGTGGAAGGCTAGGAGAAACAGCACTTCCATCTTTATAGTTGTGAGGGGTAGACTTCCTTGTTTCCATAATTTTACTTTCCACTATGTAACAAAGCCCTTTTACTCTTTCCAATAGTTGTGGTTTTGCTCTAAAGAAGGTGTTGCTCTTTGTATCCTCATAATGTGCTATCATTTCCTTCGTCAAAATTGACCACGTAATAAGTTGTTTATGAGAACAAAGCCCTTTATACCATAAAAATTATCCTATTCTAAATATGAAGAAGCAATCCATACCTTTTGTAACAGTGGTACACCATGTAGATCAAAATATTGCTCCATCTGAAGTATCCAATTTACCAGATCCTTGCCATCAAACTTCCTCATCTTGCTATTTCTTGATTTTAGAAGTTGGATCTTGAAATGATCGTAACTCTATACTTTCAGATCTTTAAGTTCTAAAATTTTAACCTGCAGTAGCCCTCTAAATCCTCTTTCCAATGCCACCAGTCTGATCCAAATTGGATTCACCAAGGAAGAGTTATGCCAAATCTCCCACAGTGAACTGATTATAGACTAGTTCAGTAGAGTGAACTTGTACGATGTGCCACATGTCACTGTTTCAACCTTTGGCTTTGGAAAATATATACAAGAAACTACAATCCATGCTCTCTCTGTACCTTCTTACAAAATTTCAATCCGATGCTCAGAGAAAAAGTTATGATGATGTTACCTAGGTCACCTGTTTGGAATGTAATTCAGGAGTCCCCAAAAAGACAAACTTCCTCAGATCATATCTCCGCAAATATAGTGCGAAAAGCTCTGAAATTCAAACCTGAGGTTCAGTGTGATTTCATCTCAAGTGGGGTTTTTTTTGCTTCTGAAACATCACAGAAAAAAAAGTTATAGCGAAAATACCACGATGACCTGTTTGGACTAGCGAAACCCTAGAATCCAAAGCTTTAATACCAAATGTTATGAAACCAACTCACAAAAAGATAGAAAAGAGAGATCAACACCTTAGAATTCAACCTCTTCGAGGGGGGCACCTACTTTACATTACACAAATGAACAATTCTTCGATGACACAAATGAAAAGACCTCCTTTCTATATATAGGAGTCACAAGGGTCATCATATAATTAGAGCCGACGTAACAATAATAATGTAAGGGCATAATAATAACAATAGTGGGCTTCTATGGAGCACAATAGTAACAATATGGGGACTACATGGGTACAACAATATAATAAGGGGGTTGTACTAATAACAATAAGGGGTTACATTAGTAGTATAGGGGCCTAACAACCATGGTTGGACATGATTGACCATGGTTGACCATGATTGATTTTGTAAAACATGCTTGACCACGCTTGACCATGGTTGATCTTCATATTGAGATAATCCTTGTCACAATGCGATGTTGTACCATGATATTATCAACCAAAGGGAATATTAATATTAGAAACTCAAGACATTATAAACCCCAAGAAATTAAAGTAACAAAAATGATTAATATTATAAGGCTAAGGGATTAATATTATAAACCAAAGGGATTAATAAACCCAATGGATTAATATTAAATGCCCAAGGGACTAATAAACCCAATGGATTAATATTAAAAACCCAAGGGATTAACATTGAAAACCCAAAATATTAATATTATAGACCATTGGGATTAATATTATAATCATAAGCAATTATTAATATTATAAACCCGTGGAATTTATATTAAAAGCCCAATGTATTATAAACCCAATGGATTTATATTGAACCCTAGGAATGATATTATAAACCTTATCAATAATATTATACCATAGGAATATAAACCCTTAGATGAATAAACCACAGGGATTGATATTATAAACCTAAGGAATTAATACGACCAAGGTATAAATACTAATACCGAATAGAATAATGTTAAACTCGGTAGATTAATACTATAAGGCAAGGTATATATACCAAAAGATAAATATTATAAACCCTAAAACAAACATGGTTTACCATGCTTGATTTTCATATTGAGACCATCTATGTTACAATTTGATGTTGGACCACGGTTTATCAGGGTTGACCATGATTGATTTTCATATTAAGAGAATATTTGTTACAATGCGATGTTTGACCATGGTTGACACAGGGTTGATTTTCATATTGAGACACTCTTTTTCACAGTGCAACATTGGCCCATGGTTTATCATGGTTGTCACAATGTGATGTTGGACCATGAGGCAATCTCTCCCATAATGTGACCATGGTTGGTCATGATTCACAATGATTCTACATGATTGATTTTCATATTGAGACAATTGTTTTCATAATGCGATGTGGAACCATTGTTGAGAATGGCTGACAATAGTTAACCATGGTTTATTTTCATATTGAGACAACTTTTGTCACAATGCGACATTGAACCATGGTTGACCATGATTGATTTTCCAAAACATGGTTGACCTTGGTTGACCATGATTAACCATGGTTGAACATGATATTATAAACCCAAGGGAATAATAAACCCATGGGATTAATACTATGAACCAAGGAAATACTATTAAACCTATGGGAATAATGTTAAATCATAGGAATATGAACCCTTAGATCAATAAACCCAATGGATTTATATTATAAACCTATGGAAATAATAAACCCAAGGAAATAATATTAAACCCTAGGAATATGAACCCTTCGATAAATAAACCTAAGGGATTGATATTATAAACCTAAGGGAATAATAAAACCAAAACATTAATATTAAAAACCCAAGCGATTATGAACCCACAGGAATCATATTGAACCCAAGGGATTAATATTATAAACCCAAGGTATATAAATCCTAAGATAAATATTATAAAACTTAAAATAAACAATGTTGACCATAGTTGACCATGGTTGATTTTCGTATTGAGACAATCCTCGTCACAATGTGACATTGGACCATGGTTGTCCATGGTTGACGAAGATTGATTCTAATATCGAGACAATCTTTATCACAATGTGATGTTGGACCATTGTTGGCCAAGGTTTATTTTAATATAGAGACAATCTTTTTCACAATGTGACATTGGACCATGGTTGGAAATGATTTATCATGGTTGACCATGATTTGTTTTATAAAACAAGGTTGACCATGCTTGATCATGTTTGACCATTATCGCCCATGGTTGACCTTGATTGTTAATGGTTGGCCATGATAAATATTATAAACCCAAGGGATTAATACTAAAAACCCAAGGGATTATAAACCAAAGGGAATAACATAAACCCAAGGTATATAAACCCTAAGATAAATATTATGAACTCTTAAATAAACATTGTTGACCATGGTTGATTTTCATATTGAGACAATTTTTGTTGCAATGTGACGTTGTACCATGGTCGACCATGGTCGAACCCTTGGTGATCTATAGTCCCTATAGGATGTCAATTTGTGATTAGTAAGTCTCATTTGTAGACCTCATTTCCTTAACTGAAGCTAGGAGGTTGGGTCATGTCATAGTGGCACTCTATTTCACATTTACCTAGAGGGATTTTAAAATGAGGTAAATGTGGGAGGGGGTGTTACAAATTGGTATCATCGCATGATTCAAATACTTGAATTGGATGGGCTAGATGCATGTGGTTATGCATGCATATTCATGGTTATGGTTATTGTGCATGAGGTCATTGTATGAAGTTAGTATTATCATTCATGATGTCGACCTATTGATATGATTATGTATATACATGTGTCATGATGATTTGGAATGATTTTTCATATGAGATAACCTCCCCTAAACTTCACTGAGGTATGTTGATTATATGTATATTTGGTTATCTGACATGGTATGCTTGCAAGAAGAAAAATATTAGAGATGACTAGAATAACGGTGGATTGCAATTCACAAGACTCTCCTTATAGATGAGATGAGTACTCACCAGACATAGTAGATACCTTGAGAAGTTTAAAGGTAGAAATTTGAAGTTGCAACACAGATAATGAAAAGATAATTTAGTCACATGAAATACTTTCCAGGGAATAGGAGAAATGAGCAGAGGTCAATGTTGTGATCCTTCAAAGTTTTTCAGATTTGCAGAGACATGGAAAACCATAGATTAGTTATGGACATGAGGAAAAGACTTATAGGGAATATGGTAGTAGGTTTCATGGTGGGCACAAGTTGGATAGGGATGATACAATAAGAGATGGTAGGTTATTGGATACAACTCACAAGAGAGATCATGGTTATGGGTTCTATTATAATTATGGTTCAGATAGGTATCATGGTCATCATCACTATCATCTTTACAGGAGGAGTTGGAGGGGATACTTTCTAGATGAGTTAAAGAAAACAAAGCCTCCTAGATTTGATGGAGAAATAATGAAACTGGAATATTGAGAGGCATGGTTACCTAGAATGAAGAAGTTATTCGAGCTACATGACTATAGAGAGAACGTGAAATCCAAGATATTTATTTTAAGTCTCAAGGGAAATGTAGACATCTGCTGGGAAGATGTGAAGCATGTCAGAGACATGAGGACAGAGGAGTCGAGTTGGCATGGATTCAAGAGACTCTTTAGGAAGAATAGCTTGTTAGAGAGGTATTATGATAGTAAGGCTAAGGAATTATATGAGTTGAATATGGGATCTATGACAAACAAGGAGTACATGACTGAGTTTCTAGAGTTGTTGAGATATGTGCCATATCTAAAGGATGAGAAGACGAAGGTTCAAAGTTTTATTTGTGGAATGCCATTAGCATTCAAGCATTGGATTGAGTATGATGAGCCTCAATCATTGGAGTAAGTCATTGGGAAGTTGAAGCACTGTTATGAGAAATCGAAGCGTAAGTCTCAGCCTAAGTGAGATTGGAAAGGGAATGACAAGACCAAAGGAAAGTGGTCACCAAAGTGGTTAAGACCTTAGGATACAAGTAAGAAGGAAAATGTTGCTGCTTACAAGAAGTTTAATGCAGTAGAGAAGGAACGCGGATCTCAACCTAGATACTTCTTTCATTAAAAAATCATGATTACCTTATATGAGAACAATGATATATTTATGATCTATAGAGAACATCATTTATCGAGGACACTGAGTGAGCTCTTCCCCCTTATTTAAGCTCCCACAGTGTGGAATTGAAATGGAGGGCTCTTAGGGTTGAGGGATCTCCGGAAAATAGGGTATCACCCCTATATTTCATCCATACGATGTGTGTGATCCTTTTTAGTTTTAACAAGTTAGGTATCTCCCCTATTTTGGTCTTTGTAGAGTATACCCCAGTTGGCATCATGCTCACAAGCTGGGCTTATTGGGATTATCCCTCACTATTTGGCCAATGGGTTGAGTAGGCTTGGGGCCGTGTGATCCCTACCCTTTGGTAAGTCAGGTATCTCACCTAAGCTCATATTATGTTGCAATTGTTCTACCACATGACTCTTGAGGGCCATTGCTAGGAATATCGACAGGCATTAGGATGGGTTGAGATGTGCTCCACTATATCACCTATTGCTTGATATGGGGTTGAAGATGTTTTTTTCTCCCAAATGAGGTTTCGGGTTGAGACTAAGCTCACCAAAATGGTTTCAAGTTGAGATGTGCTCCCTGATGTTGTTTCAGATTGAGCTAGGCTCTCTAAGATAAAGGGCGTGGAAGCTAATATGAATGGCATGGAAGATAAGATGGACGATTTGAAGATAGATTTGAATAGAGACATGGCAGCTTTGAAGACAGACATGGCAGATTTGAAGACAGATTTGACAAATTTTCTACAAGAAATACTTACAAATGGTGAAAGGGTAGTAAAGGAAACTCATGACGTGAACAAAAGAAATGTTAATCATGATTTCATAGACTCTAATGTTGGATCAAAGACCCACCATATTCCAAAAATCGATATGAGGATGTTTGATGGCAAGGATCCCGCAACATGGATATTACAGATGGAGCAATTTGTTGATCTCAATAATGTGCAAAACACACAAAAGGTACGTATTGCAACTTTATATTTGGAACCAAATCAGTTTGTATGGTGTCAACGGCTTTGCTCTCGTAAACAAATTATCACTTGGGCAATTTTTACGGAATAATTGATAGCACATTATGAGGATAGAAAAAGCAACACTTTTTTTAAGCCAATTGATAAGTCTCAAACAAAAGCATTCAATAATGGAGCACATTGAAGAGTTCCAAAAATTGAACACAAGGGTAAAAAATATTCTAGAGGAGCATAGGATTGATGTGTTCATAGGGAATTTAAAGGATAATATCCAACATGATGTTCGCCTTTGGGAACCTGATTCATTAGAGAAGGCATTCAGGTTAGCAAGAAAAATGGAAAGAAAAATTATGGCATCCAGGAAGCATACCACTCACAACTATAAAGATGGAAGTGTTGTTGCCCCTAGTCTTCCATAACCTATAAGGTTGACACCACAACAATTGGAAGAAAAAAGAGAAAAAGGGCTTTGTTACAGTTGTGATAGAAAATACACTAAAGGTCATAAGGGTGCTGAGAAGAAATTATTCTACATAGATTGTGTTGAGGAAGAAGAAAAGGAGCAAGAAAGGTCAAAAAAAGAGGATATACTCTAGGAACAAAGCCTAGATAAAGAAGAAATGAGTCTGACCATATCTTGTAATGCATTGGTGGGAATTACCACTCCTCAAACCATCAAGATAGAAGGACAAATCAAGAAGAAAAAGGTAATAGTGTTGTTTGATTCAGGAAGTACCCACAATTTGATTCATTGTAAGGTAGCAAAAGAACTGAATTGCTTCCTATGTCCAGCACCAGAGTGTCAAGTGATGGTTGAAAATGGAGGAACAACAAATTGCTCTGGAAAGTGCCATAATATCAAGCTATCCATGGGAGAATATGTATTGACTAGCCCAATGCTTTCCATTCCAATGGGAGGTGCTGATGTTGTACTAGGAGTCTAATGGCTACAATCCTTGGGTACAATATCTTTTAATTTTCAAGAACTTTTCATGAAATTTTCTGTGGAAGGAAAGGAATTTGAATTAAGGGGTATTGCAGGGAAACCGGGAAAGATAAACAACTCTAACGGTATGACAAAGCTTCTAAAAAAGGAACTAAGAGGTGTAATTGCACAATTATGTTCGCTAGATGGTTCCACATTGAAATCATCTATTTCTCTAGATCTCCAAAAAGTCTTGGACAATCATTCCAAGGTATTTGAGACTCCCAAAGGTCTGCCACCTACTCGTGATCATGATCATGCTATTCATCTGATTCCAGGAAGTGTTCCTCCAAACATCAGGCTATACAGATATCCCTATACCCAAAAGAGTGAAATTGAATATATGGTTGCATAAATGCTAGATGCTGGTATAATTCAACCTACTCAAAGTTCTTTCTCTGCTCCAGTAGTATTGGTGCACAAGAAGGATGGTTTATGGCGCATGTGTCCAGATTATAGGGAGCTCAACAAGCTCACTATTAAAGATAAGTTTCCCATTCCTGTCATTGATGAATTACTGTATGAATTGCATGCATCAATTTACTTCACCAAGTTCGATCTTCGTTCAGGATATCATCAAATCAGAATGAAGACTGAAGACATTTC